>OY728167.1:235280062-236730244 GCA_963277665.1 Viscum album | reverse complement strand
TCATTGTTGTTATGCACCAATTCACTCTTATATGGTGTATATACTGTCCTTTGGAGTATTATATCATGAATCCATTTATTCTCATGATATTATAAAGTTCTGACTAAATTTTATTCCTCAATTATTGTATTCAAGTGTCTCTAATTTTGGTAAAACCCCTTTAACCAAAATATCGTTTTAAATGTTTTAATTATTTGTTCTTATTAATATCCATGTTTTCAAAATGGTTTTAAGGATTTATTTATATGGATATTAATGGTTTAAAATTTTACACTTCAAGGTGGTATGGGACACTTTGATTCCAAAATCTCTTTATTAAATGTTTTAAATGGTTTTGGAAATGGTTTCTTTTTGAATGGATTCATTATTTCAATATACTAAAATGTTATATTGTGATTGGAAATGTGGAAATGTTATGTTTCCTTTATGTATGTTTTATGTGACACATTTATGTAATGGTTCTTGGGCATTGTTATGAAAACGGGTGGTTCCGTGATAAACTAAGGGCGGGTGAGCCCGATATATCTCTCCAATGCATTGGGTGACGCGAAGGAGTGAAACGTTAAGGTTTCTCCGAAGAGATTTAGGGAATACACTGTAATGGGTATTCCAAACGTAACCAAGAGGGTTACTCCCTACGTAAGAATGTTATGAATGCCTCATGTTAC
Organism: Viscum album; assembly: GCA_963277665.1. NCBI lineage: Eukaryota > Viridiplantae > Streptophyta > Magnoliopsida > Santalales > Viscaceae > Viscum > Viscum album. The sequence goes on along the minus strand of OY728167.1, from coordinate 236,729,576 downwards.
CTTTATGTCTTATGTTTTATATGATTTATTCATGGTTTGATGAGGTATGTTAAAGTGCTTATGTTTTATGGGTAAAGTATGATTTCATTCTTACGTATATATCAACTCATGTTTCCTTTCCATATTTTTATAACCCTTACTGAGATTTTTATGCTCATCCCAAGTTTTTGAAATGTTTTTCACAGGTCAAGGGAAAGGTACATGATGTGATGATAGTGTCAAGGATGTGTCCAGAAAGAATCCATGTTTTATTTTCAATATGTTTCCGTTGATGGGAAGAATGAATACTGTCTTTTATGTAACCACGTTGTTTAAATGTGGAATATAATGCATGTTTCATGATCTGATTCTCTAAAACTCTAAACATGAAAAGATCCCCAATGTGTAATCTTGTAATAACTCAATATTATGTAAGGTTTAAGGCTGGGGCCTTATAGAAACCACCAAAGGATATTTTCCTATCTTTCACTGAATATATATAACAGATAATATGAAAAAATGAAGCAATAAACTAGGAAGTACCCAAAAGTAAACAAACCTGTAGTTTTCAGTTATATTCATTTATGTTTAATAATTATTCAATCCACTAAATAATTCATCCTTGAGATCTATCCTAAGCTCGTGATCCCCATGTGTAATAGTAACTAATCATTCGTCTAAGAAGACCATCTAATCAAACAAATGAACTGAGTCTAATTTTGTGCATTTGTTTGGTAGACTCTTCATAATAATTCAGTAAATAATTCTTAAAAACCCTTTGTGAAGGCTCTCATGGTCTAACCCCTTTGTTTTAACATTGCACTAATAAATTTAAAATTACCACATGATTAGCTCTCATGGTCAATTCCCCTAGGTCCACATGGGCACAAAAAATTACACATGACTTCTGGGTATCTCTCCCGATCAATACCACCTGGGTCAACGTTGTATAAATAATCATAAATGAACTCCATGTAGCTCTGATAATCAATAACCCCAGGGTCAAAATCTACACCAAGGCTATTACAATCCTTTGTAAATGAACATGGAAACCCCCACAATTTTTCTGCTCCAAGACTCTCACGGTCCTAGGATGATCAGCTCACAAATAACATTCATTAAAGACTCTATATGAAATCCAAAATATTACATGGCTCGAAATTAATAGAAGCATAAAAACAAGAATCACATATATCCAATCAACTCAATCCTAAAAACTCATGGCATGTAAAGCATGGTATGCATCACTAGAAACATAGGCCAAATTTTGAAATACTGTCAAACAGGAGAACACACCCGTGGAGTGTCCCATAAACAAGGGTATACAATCTTATGCATAGGAAAAAACCCTTAGTCAAACAACCAAACCATTGAACATATTTAATAGGGACAAAATCCAAAATATTCATTACCCAAATATGGGTATTCTTCACAATAAGCATATATAATCCAATGAAAATCGAATAATGGCACAAACCACCTACCTTGATGTTGTACGATACACTCTTGAACGTCCGCTATAGAATCAACCTAGAATGACATAGATCTATGAAAAGTGTAAAAATGAATAACCCTCGATAACTCATGAGAGAGGAGAAACTAAGAAGAGAGGAACTATTGAAATAGAGAACTAATCAGTGGGAACCCCACACAACCGATGTTGTCTCAATATGATCTCGGATAATGGAACAGTAGGACCAAAAAGATATTCAGTTGTACGTCGCTCTCATGTATGTGACACCAGAATAAGAAGTTCATTCTGGAGATGAGACGGGACCCAAATATGAGTAATCAAATAAAAAAAGTACATGGCGTGTTCATTTTATTAATATTTCATGTACTAGCCTCAATCGGATCTTGCTTTAGGCGGTCAACCAAGTCACCCACACGACCATGTACTCAGCCGTTACATTCCCAATACATGGATTTATGCAGCAACTGGGTACACGACGTGTTCTAAATTGTACACGACGTGTACATAAAAAAATTCCCAACGATTCCTCATTGATAAAAAACAACCCGAAATAGATATCCATACATGAAATGATGATCTGGGTCCTTATAACAGTATCTCCCTACATTGACAAATATTCATCATTACAAGTCATGCCCATGGGATCATGAAGCATCCCTAAAGAACTTAGATACCATTCCTTTACCTGTTCCACAATATATGACATATACAAACAAACAATAGTTCCCAAGAATGGGGTGAGTCTAAAATTTGATGGATTTCCCCATGAATTCTCAAATCATGTCTCTAGGATAAATTTTTTTTATCATAATTTATTTAAAATATTTTCAAAACACCTAAATAGTTTATATCCAACCATATTAAATTTCCATGTAAAAAATTTCACAGTGCATCAAAACCATTATAAACATTATTTATAATAACCACATCAATTTCTCCAAAAAAAACAACATGCATGATCGTGTGATAGATATATACTCACAAGAAGTCTCTCATCCATCTACTAAGTCCCCACTAGGTGTCCAATATCTATATTCCCCAATGGAACATGCCCTGTATCCTAGGTCACATATCTTATTACCCAACAGTAAACACCCCTTATTCATGGCCACATTAAAATAATTAACTCACGATAACTGTTTATTCTAATTACCATGCTAAATAATTCAACATAAAAACATTATTTATTTAAAACATTTCATTAATCATTTTCCATGTTTTAAAACCAAAAACAAAATATTGAAATCATATTTTTAAAATGATAAACTAAATACAATTTTCTATAATCCATACACATTCCACAATTTCCCAAAACCATCACTAAATAGGTTTCCAACAAGAATCAAAATAAGTATTTCAAAACCATTATAATCAATTCAATCAATTTAACCCCAATCCTTTATGTTATAATCAAGTGAAAATGATAATGTAGATACATTACAAAAAAATTGTTGAAAAAATGATGTAACAAACAATAATTATCTTGATCTAATAATGAACCACATTTCCTTCCCCATATACAATCATAAAACATCCCAATTCCCATAAAAGAACATGGACCTAACCACATTGGATAAAATTTAAGGTTTTGGGAAAGGGAAGGATAATAGATATAATAAGAACAACCAATTATAGAGACAGATAGGGGGATATTGATCTCCAATGAGATTTGAATCACCTAAAACATACTCTTGAATAGAAGGGAATTACCCCTCAATCCTTGGGAGGAAAAGGAATTTGGGAATATAAAGGATTAGGAAATAAAAAGTGTTCCCAGGTCTTAATTCAAGTCAGATCCAAAATTTTCAGATCTTAAACTACAAAATGCATAGTTGGGGAACATAGTTAGTCAAACAATGCACTAATCATGCATGGGCATTGGTCTAAAGACACCCCTCAAACGATTGGCTCACATGGTTTGAAAAACTGTGTGCCAACCATGTTATTCTTATATGTACAAGAATGCTTGGTTTCTCCCGGGTATCCACATGGTTTGTTCAAACCATGAACCTAAATGTGCACCTTCTTAGTTCCCTCAATTTCGCTTTCTTGGTTTCATAGAGATTATGAATTGTACATACTAATATTTCACATCGAGAACAGATTCCAAACATTCCAAAACCCCTCATAAACTCCCAAAACTCAACCCAAAAATTTTACCAATTCACAATACATGAATAAAGAGTCATGTACCGAAAAATAGCGGTGATATATTCTCCTAACCATTGGTCTTTCGATCCTTAAATCATACGAAACCGCCAACATGTTGGAAGAGTTCGTGCTATTTCCCCATCATTTCCTTTTCTCACCCCCACATTTCCTCCTAAAAATGACCTTGTTGCAAAAAAACCCACACAAAAGTGATGCTTTTTCTATGAAAGAATATTTATTCTTATCCAGAATCCATACTGGCACATTGACCAACATAGGATCTAGTTTTGGGTCAATGTGATCCCATCAATTCAAATGGTTAGGATGAAGCTGGTATTTCATTTACTATTATACATGAAACTCATTGTGCACTGAACTGATCCTTGGTGGAAAATCCAACTGATATACCACCTCCCCAACACATTAAAGTTTATCAAAAAGGAATTTCTATCAAGGAGATAACTCGACCTTATTACTAAAATGATGATGCCCAACCATTGGAGATATTCTCAATAATGCATAATCACTCACCATGATGGACAATGGTCATTAAATGTTGTCCACATATGATTTCTGATGACTCTGAGCCCTCATAATACCCTTCCTTATCAATAGAATCTTCTTCGTTGTATATTATACAAGACTTAGACCAACTAATTAATTATCTCATGTTTCCACCCAAAAAAGTTGTTATAAATAGGTAATCCCATAAAAATTCTTCAAAATAATCCATATATATCAAGTCCTGATTACTATTGTAGTGCATGAACTACACTAAAAGTAAATAATCTTCCTTATAGTCACCAAAATCCATTACATAATCCCTAATAATGTCTTCAAATGTTAGGATTTTCCTTTCAAACAAACCATTCAATTGAGAATAGTAATCCAAACTCATTGTCAATTGGGTTCCATGGTCCTACTGTATAGATTTCAAAAAATGAGACGTAAATGTTGGATCTCTATATGATATGATTGAAACTAGTTCTCAAATACTTTTTATCACTTCTTAGATATATTGTTTGGAAAAGTATTCCGCTGTAAAATATTGATGAATATGAATGGAATGGGCTGAATTGGGAAGGCAATAAAAAATCACCCATATGGAATCATGTTTCCTAACAATTCTTGGTAGTCTTATGATAATGTAAATAACTATATACTCCCATTTCCACACAACGGATGATGGCTCAATCGAATATTAGAAAATGTAATGGTATGATCTTGAAGATATTCATTCGTACATCACTCTCATGTATGACACACAGGAAAAAGAAGTTTTTTCTAGATATGTTAGGTGATCCCACTCTGATTAATCAAGTAAATAGTGTGTTCATTTAATTTACATGTCGTGTACTATCCTCAGTCGGCTCCCACATTAGACGGTCAACCAGGGCACCCACAAGACTATGTACTCAACTATTACATGGACAGTACATGGCTACATGCATCAACTGGGTACACAGCTTTTACTCAATAGTACACAGTGTGTACATCAAAAATTTCCAAACTCATCCATTTTCATCAAAAAAACTGAAATAAAGAACCATACCTAAAATGAAGATCTAGGTTCTTACACTAGTATCTCCTAACATTCTCCAATATCCATCTTGACAAGCCTTTCCCATGGTATCAAGAAGAATCACTAAAGATCGTAGATATTATTCAATTACATTTTACTCAATATATGACATCTACAAACACACAATCCTTTCCATGAAGTGGGTGATTCTATACATTGATGGATTTCCCCAATGAATTCCCAACTCGCATCACTCGGATAAAACTTCTCATCCCAATTTATTTAAAATAGTTTGAATGTAGTTAAACCATTTATAACCTTTCATAAGAAATTTCCATGTAAAACATTTTAAAAACCATCAAAACATCTCAATCCATTATTTAGAATTACAAAATCCATGTCTCCAAACACACAACATGCATTCTCAGGTGATAGTTCTATACTCACAAGTAGTTTCTCACCCATCTACTAAGTCATCACTAGGTGTCCAATCTCCTTGTTCACCAATGTCACATTCCCCGTATCCAAGTTCACATATCTTATAACCCAATAAGACACACCTCTTATTCTGGGTCACATTAAAGTAATTAATTCTCAATAAATGTGTATTAAAAATACCGTGCCAAATAATTCAACATAAAAACTTTCTTTATTTAAAACATTAGAATAACCTTTTTCCATGTTTGTAAACCACAAACAAAATTTTAAAATCATAATTTTTAAACAATAAAATAAAGATCATTTTCTATAATCCTTACACTTTTCACAATTTCCCATAACAATAACTAAATAGATTCTAATCGATAATCAAACAAGAATTTCAAAACCAATATAATCAATTAAATCAATTTAAAACCAATACTTCAAGTTATAATTAGTTTAAAATGATAAAGTAGCTTCCAACCTAATTTTTTTTTAAAAATGGTGAAATAAACAATAATTATCTTGACATAATCATGAACCACATTTCCATTAATATATCCAATCATAAAACATCACAATTCCTATCAAGGAACATGGATCTATCCACAGTGGATCAAATTTAAGGTTTTGGGAAAGGGAAGGAGAATAGATATAAGAAGAAAAACCAATGACAGATACATATATGTGGATATGGATCTCCAAATAGAATTGAATCACCGAAAACTTTCTATTGAATAGAAGGGAATCACCACTAATGCCTTGGGAGGAAAAAGAATTCTAGATTATAAAGGATTAGGAAATAAAAAGGGTTCCAAGGTCTGATTCTGAGTTAGATCCTCAATCCTCAGATCTGAAACTACACAATTCATTTTTAGGTAAAATAGATAGTCAAATTGTGCACTAACTGTGCATGAGCATTAGTCTCAAGACACCCCTCACATGATTATCTCACATGGTTTGACTAACTGTGTACCAACTGTGTTATTCATCGATGTACAAGAATGCAAGGTTTCTCTTGGGAATCCATATTGTTTGGTCAATCCATGAACCTAACTATGGACCTACCTTGTGCCCACTATTTCACTTTAACTGTTTCCTAATGATTATTCTTTCTTTCTACTAATCCTTTACCTCATGAAAAGCCACTTAAAGTTCCAAAACCCTCATAAACTCCCAAAAATCAACACCAACATTGTACCAATTCAAAATACATGAATAAAGTGTCATGAACCCAAAAATAGGGGTGCTATATTCTCCTCACCTTTGGCCTTTCCATCCTCAAAACGTAGGAAACCACTAACATGTTGGACGAGTTTGGGCCCTTTCCCAATCATTTCCTTTTCTCACTCAAACATTTCCTCCTAAATATGACCTTGTTCCCAGAAAACCCACAAAAAAATGATTCTTTTCCCATGAAAGAGTTTTTATTCCTCACCAAAATCCATACCACCACATGAACCAACATAGCATCCTTCTTTGGGTCACTGTGATTCTATCAAGTCACATGGTAAGAATCAGGTTGGTACTTCTTTTATTAAGATAGATGAAACTTATTATGCAATGAACTGAACCTTGGTGGAATATACAACGGTTATTCCACCTCCCCAACTCAATTATGTATCTCAAAAAGGCCTCTATATTTAGGAGATAACTCTAACTTATTACTAAAACGATGATTCCCAAGCCATGGTGATATTCTCACCAAAACATGGTAGTTCACCTTGATGGAAAATGTTAATTAAATGCTTTCCACAGATGATTTTTGGATGACTCTGAGACATCATCATACTCTTCTTTATCAAATGAATATTCTCCATTTTTTATTATAGAAAGCTTGTCCCAACTAGTGAAGTCTCTCATGTTTCCTCCCATCAAAGGGGATAGAAACTGAGAATCCCATAAAATTATTTTAATGGATCCATATGTATCGAGTCCTGATAACTATATTTGTACATGAACTCTACTAATAGAATATAATCTTACCAAGAGACACCAAAATCCATCATATAATCCCTAATAATGTCATACAATGTTTGGATTTCCTATTTAGACAATCCATTCATTTGAGGATTGTAATCCATAGTCATTGTCAATTGGGTTCCAAGGTCTTACTATAAGGATTTCCATAAATGAGACCTAATTTGTTGGGAAAAAATCCCTCTGGGTATCATTGAAGCATTTTTGAGGTGATTGTGTTTGTTGACAAAGTGGGCATCAGTGTTGTGATTGTTGAAAAAGGAAACCATGACATACAAATTTGATAACAAATGGGATTTCATGGTGGAATGTAGAGTTCAAGAGCTGTGGTCAATGATCAATGTTTGATACAAGAATGTCGGCAATGGAATTAATGATCTGGAGGTGGTACAAAAAGAACATATACAAGGTGGCGCCATTTTCCAGTGTTTTACAATTTTTTGGGCCTAAAAATCGACAAATGTATAGAAGTGGTTTTTGGAAAAGGGACTTGTGCACCGTGTATTATAAGGAGAGGAAACATACATGCCATTTTTCTTCAAGATCAAAGAATCAAAATATGGAAAAGGAAATATGGTCGCGCAAGTATTGGGTTGGTCGCACAAGTGACTTACACGCCGATGCCTTTGAGGATTGGAAACTTTCTCGCCTAGTGTTTTTCAAGATCATAACTTCAAAATATGGAAAATGGAAGGGGTTTGCGCAAGTTTGGAAGTTGGTCGTGCAAGTGACTTGTAGGGGATGAGACCTACACGCCGAGACATGCGTGCCGAGGGGAGACTTTCGCACCATCTCACAAGTTGTTCAAACGCTTATAAAAAACTGACCACCCTCCTCATTTTTTGACAATGTTCAACACTTAGAAGAATCAGAGCTCTTGTCACGTTGGTGTGGATGTCGCACAAGTGGTGGTGTTTCACACAAGTAGGACTTGAATGCCTAATTTGAAGAAGCGCTGTTGTTGTTAGTTGCACACCAATATTGGTTTAGGAGTAAAGTGAAGTGTGTCCTGCAAGTTTGGAGTTGATGAAGCTTGTGTCATGAAAGTGTCTGAGGATGACTTGCATGCCAGTTGTGACATGTGCGCCGATACTTGACGCCAGATTGGACTTGTGCTCCAAGTAAGGTTGATTCCTTGGCAGTGTTTTTGGGTTGCGTGGAAGCTGGATGTTTTCCAGATACCTTCAGTGCAAAGAGATATTCATCTACAGGTGAAATTTTGACATCAAAAATGCACCCACATACAATAGAGGAAGTATTCATTACATATAATGAAGAGACCTATAAGTCTATAAACTTTGAGTGGATCCCTTCTAGAGCAGTGAGCAAAGGAAGAGGAAGAAAGTGATCCTCTCCACCGGCAGTGAGCCAGAGAGAGAAACAGGGAGTAACCCTTTGGAAAGTAGTGAGCTCACCCTAAACCTTGTAAAGGGAGTGATCCTAAGATAGAGTGACTATGACTGAACCTTATAATCCACATCTAGTGATGTTTAGTGTAATTTGGTATGACTGACAATCTATCGGCGTATGCTCCTTGGACGTAGCCCTAAGAGGTGAACCAAGTAAAAATTGAGTGTCATGTGCTTGCTTTACTTTCTGTTTATATTGTTCAATAGGAAAGAGAGAGAATAGTATTTTTCTTAACAGCGAAACAAGATCAGAGTGGGATTTAATATTAAATTATTCATACCCTGATTCTCCCCCCCTCTCTGCGTATTTAGCCTTGTGGACCTAACATAAATCATGGATCTCGATCTAATATTACTGAAACTAGTACACCATTACTTTTTATCACTTCATAAATATATTGTTTGAATAAGACATCCATTGTATTAGATTTATAAATAGGGCTAAAATGGGATGAATTTGAGAAGAAATAAAAAATCACCCACATAGAATCATGTTTAGTAACCATTATTGGTTTTCCTGTGACAATGTCCATAACTATATACTCCAATTTCAACACAACTGAAGACTTATCAATTGGAACTCGGATAGTGTAATGGTAGGATCTCAAAGATCATCAGTCATACTTTGTTCTCAAGTACATGACCCAGGAAGAAGACGTTCGTAATGGAGATGAGATGTGGCCCCGCTCTAATTAATCAAATAAAAAGAAATGTACAATGCGTGTTCATTTACTTTACATGTCGTGTACTAACCTCAGTCGGAACCCACTTTAGGTAGTCATCCAGGTCACCCACATGACCATGTAGTCAGTCATTACCCAGCCAATACATGGATACATGCAGTAGCTAGGTACAAAATGTGTACTCAAAAGTTCACAGAGTGTAAATAGAAAATTTCCCAACTCTTCCTTTTTCCTAAAAAACAACCTGTAATAAAGATCCACACCTGAAATGAAGATCTAGGGTTCTTAGACTTGTATCTCCCAAAATTATCCAATATCCATCTTGAGAATTCGTGACCATGGAATCAATAAGTATCACTAGACAAAATAGATACAGTTCCACTTGCTTTTCCACAACATATGACATTTACACACACACAATAGTGTCAATGAAGGGGGTGAGTCTAAACTTTTAACAATTTCCCCAATGAATTCCCAACTCACATCACTAGGATAAAAATATTTATCACAATTAATATAAAATAGTTTGAAAATAGTTAAACCATTTGTATACATTCATTAGAAACATCCAAGGATAAAATTTCAAAAAGCATCAAAACATTTATTTCCTTTATTTATAATAACCACATCCATGTCTCCATGCATACACAATGCCTGCTCCGGTGATAGTTCTATACTCACCTGTAGTATCTCATCCATCTATTAAGACATCACTAGGTTTCCAATCTCCTTGTTCCCCAATGACACATGCCTCGTATCCTGGGTCACATTTCTTATAACCCAATAGTACACACCCCTTATTATGGGTCACATTGAAAGAATTAGTTCTGAATAATAGTGTATTCCAAATACCGTGCCAAATAATTAAACCTTAAAACATTCTTTGTTTAAATCATTTCAATAACCATTTTCCATTTATTAAAACCGTAAAAAAATTTAAAATCATAATTTTTAAACGTTAAAATAATGATCACATTCTATAATCAAAAAACTTTCCACAATTTCTGAAAACCATCACTAAATAGGTTTTCAACAAGAATACAAAAATTATTTCAAAACCATTATAATAAATTAAATCAATTTAAAACCAATCTGCCAAGTTATAATCATGTTAAAATGATAAAGTATCTTCCAACCTAAAATTTTTTCAAAAAAGTTGAAAGAAAAAATAATTATCTTCATCTAATCATGAACCACATTTCCTTCCCTATATCCAATCATAAAACATCAGAATTCGTATCATGGAACCAGGATCTATCCACAGTGGATCAAATTTACAGTTTCATGAAAGGGGTGGGGAATAAATATATGAAGAAAAACCAATGACAGAGGCTTATAGGGGGATATGGATCTCCAACGAGATTTGAATCACCTAAAAGATACTATTGAATAGAAGGGAATCACCCCTCAATCCTTGGGAGGTAATAGAATTCATTATTATAAAGGATTAGGAAATATAAAGGGTTCCTAGGTCTTAATCCATGTTAGATCCAAAATTTTCAGATCTGGAATGATACAATGTATAGTTAGGGAACATAGTTAGTCAAACTGTGCACTAACGGTACAAGAGATTTGGTCTCAGGACACCCCTCGCACGATTGGCTCATATAGTATGACAAAATGTGTGCCAAACATGCTATTCCTCTATGTACAGGAATGAAAGGTTACTCTTCGGTATCCACATGTTTGTTCAAAAATTGAACCTAACTATGCACCAAACCAGTTCCCATTATTTCCCTTTCATGGGTTCCTAGAGACTAGGCATGGTTTCTACTGATCTTGTACCTTGGGAAAATCCTATAAAAGTTAAAAAACCCCTCATAACATCCCCAAACTCAACCCAATTATTATAACAATTAAAAATACAAGAATAAATACTCATTTACACAAAAATGGGGGTTTATATTCTCCACACCTTTTGTCTCTCCATCCTCAAAATGTAGGAAACCACTGACATGTTGGAGGATTTCGTCCCATTTACCCATCATTTCCTTTTCTCACTCCCACATTTCCTCCTAAATATGACCTTGTTGCCACAAAACCCCAGAAAAAAATGATGCTTTTCTGATGTATTAATTTTTATTACTATCAAGAATCCATACCGACACATGAACCAACATAGCATCCGTCTTTGGGTCGATGTGATCCCATCAAGTCACATTGTCAGCATCAGGATGGTACTTCTTTTACTAAGATACATGAAACTCATTGTGCACTGAACTGAACCTTGGTTGAAAATACAATTGATATGACACCTACCCAAATCATTCATGTATCTCAAAAAGGCCTATGTATCAAAGTGATAACTCTACCTGATTACTAAAATGATGATTCCCAAGACATGGGGATATTATCAAGAACACATGATCACTCACCGTGATGGACATTGTTCATTGAATGTTGTCCACATATGATTTGTTGATGACTCTGAGCAATCATCATACTCTTCCTTAATAATTGATTCTTTTCCACTATTTATTATTCAATGCTTGGACCAACTAGTGAAGTCTCTCCTGTTTCCACCCTACAAAGTGGATAGATATAGGGAATCCAATACAATTCATCTAAATGATCCATATGTATTCAGTCCTGATAACTTTTTTTGTACATTAACTCCACTAATAGTATATACTCTTCCCAGGAGACACCCAAATACATTACATAAGACCTAATAATGTCCTCCAATATTTGTATTGTTATTTCAGACTATCCTTTCATTTGAGGATGGTAATCCATACAATTGTAAATTGGGTTCAATGGTCTTACTTTAATTATTTCAAAAAATGATATGAAAATCATGGATCTCTGTCTGATATGATTGAATCTATTACACCATTCCTTTTATCAATTTTTAGATATATTTTCTGAATAAGTCTTCCACTTTATTAGATTGATGAATAGGTATGAAATGGGATGAATTTTGGAGGAAATAAAAAGTCACCCTAATGGAATCATGTTTCCTAACCATTCTTGGTAGTCCTGTGACAAAGTACATAACTACATACTCCCATTCCCAAACATGAATTTGTAAAGACTACAATATACTTAATGTTTGTTGATTCTCTTCCTTGAACTACTAATAGGTGAGGTATCTTGAAACAAACTCTGCCAATTTTCTCTTCATTCCCACCCCCAAAAAAATATTCTTTCAATTCCCTATGCTGGATTTATATTCCATTATTAAAATCCCATTTTGAATGGTAGTAAGAATTAATGGGTGTTCCCGATACTTCAGAGGTACCACAATCTAATCTCCAAAACACTACATAGATTTCTCTTCATGCTTCAATACCACAATGGTATCCCCACCATTGAGATTTGACCATATAGGAACACAATCAAAATATATTGTCTGTGAATATTTAACCTTATCAACCAAAACATGAATAACTATGACTGGAAATAAAACTACAACCTTACCATCCTCCACACAACCGAAGTGTATATCATCTATCACTCAAATTAGTTTTCATTAATCTAAACCCTATTTCTCTAACTAACTATATTACATTGTTCATAATTCATCCTTCACAGAGTTCCCTTATCTTGGTATATAAATTAAGTCAATTTCAAAAAAATTAATATACTTGATCCATATTAATTATCATAGATTCAAATTTCATTGCAAGAAAATGTGTTTTAATATTTTATGATCCATAAACACCATAAATTTCTCACCAAATATATAGTTATTCCTTGTCTTAAAAGTATGAATCAAAACAAGAAATTCCAAATCATGTGTTGTTTAGTACTTATTATGAACCTTTAACTATCACAAGACATATGTAATGACATGATCTCTGTGTATGATAACAAATCCAAACCCTAATCTCAAAGCATCCAAATACACCACATATCCTTATCAAGATTCCAAAAATATCAATATAGGTGCTGATGTAAGAAGAACATTATGATCGTGAAAAGAATTTTGACATTAATTGTTCCATTTTAATGGAACAATATTTCTCATCATATCTATCATTGGTGAATCTAGTCATGAAAATCCACACACAACTCATTGGTAATTACTAGATAATACAAGGAAACTATGTATATAAAACACATTGTTTAGTGATTACAAATAGATAACAATCTCTATCTTCATAGGATCTACAAAAGACCTTTTTAGAAATTAAAAAGATCATGAAATGTACATCATGTATCCAAAATTCACACTTTGACTTTTGAGAATAAAAATGATGTTCCTGAATGATACGCTACATTGTTACTATGTGTTTTTCATTATTCATCTTTGTCCCTAAAAACACCAGTATTGTAATGAACCAAAATTTTGTTAATGAAAATCCATCTTGATCAAATTAAATGTATTATTATTTAGAATGATCATATAAAACGTATGGACTTCCTTGTTTTTATGTTTTTGGATTTCAAAATACAATTATGAATTAGTACCATTGCTAATATAGGGATGGAATAATAATCAAATTATTACTATAAATATTGGGCTTTAAAAACATCTAATATACAAAGAAAAAGGAAGCGTTGGCCTCATCCAGTAGAATTTCTCCACACGAATCACATTTTTCCGTGTTTGGGAAAGAAGTGGAATCATTTGGCATCACTCCTGACCAAGCCCAAGCCGATCTTCCACATGTTATTCTTGAACGAAACAGTCTATGGAAGATGTGGAAGTTGATAGATGTTACCACGTGTGCAATGTTATCTGAGCCAACCCAAGAGAATATCACCATCTCGCACCTTACCCTTAGGTCATATATGGCTGTTTTAAGGGTTATGTATCAAATCCCTAGTAATATGATTATTTTAAATATATTTTTTATAGTAAATAATAGAAATATTTTTATTATTTTTTCGATATAAATAGTTTTTAAAAGCAGAAAGAGTACTTTTATTTAATATTTTACTAAGAAATATATTTTGATAAATTAATGGAATTTTGTATTAAATAATAATTTAATAAAATATAATTATTATTAAATTTATTTTTATTAAATATAAATGATCTTATAATTATTATAATACAATTTCAATTTTTATTTTGGTTTAAAATCTATTTTTATGAAAACACATGAATTTTTTATAAATGTCGGTTTAATTTTAAATGTAAAAATTCAAATATTTAAAAAAATATTTAGATAAAATGGATATTATTTTTGGAATCATGATGTTTAAATTAACAAATGGAGTATATTTCATAATTTTTTGAGACAGTCGAATTTTAGGGTAAAAATTAAATACCATTTAAATATATAATGTGTTATATTACATCATAAAGACCCAATAGTGATTTAATAAAACATTATAAACATTATTTTCAGAAACTATTTGTTTTGAAATTAAAATAATGTGATTTTAAGTTAATTTAATTTATATTACAAATCCTTAGTGTACTCTCCCTCACTTATTAAACATTTTGTCTTTTTAGATTGTTTTCCTTAATAGGTTGACTCACCTCCACATAGGCAACCCAATTATTTTAAAATGTTCAGCCATTGGCCTTATAAAATATTTTTTTCTACTCCCCTTTTTTAGAACCATGGTCAAAAACTATGGGCTGGTTTGTGGTTTTTTTTAGTTTAATGTGTGGTGTCCCAAACCTATATACTAAAGAATTTCCTCTACTTTTCTATATAAACCCACACAATTTCCCACTTCCTCTCCACAAAAATAAATTTTTGTTTGTAAAACCTCTTCCATCATATCTCTATAATCCTCCCATGTCTCCACATTCTCCCAAAAAACCACTCACAAGCCTCTCCCAAGCCTTTGGGATCACACTTCCAAGTAAGGTATTCCTTCCTTCCTAATTTTATCCAAGTTTATTAATGTTGTTATTCCCTTTTAATTACAAATATAAATGTTGGGGTAAGATTTAAACACTCCCCATACTTACCTATTTGTGTTTTAATTATTAGAGACTCTTTTATCTATCATTTAATTCCACTCATGTACACTCGTTACCATAGAGAAATTCAATAAGGAATTTATCTCTCCTCATTTTCATTCAAGAAATTACATTGTATTATGAATTTAAATTACAATAATTATGTTGGGACATGTTTCTATATGACCCCATTACTCTCACTTTAATGTACATATGATCATACCACTTTTTCTCTAACATCAACCATTTTTACAAATTTTTTGTCACACCATTATGCTGTCGAAAATGCACGACAATTTTCCAAGACAAAATCAATGTGTTGTCAATACAATACCCATGTCTCTATCAAGGGTATTAAAATATAAGAACATATACATTTTTAATGGTAATTTCATTTATGTATTCCACATTCATTAATCACAGAATAACTAATGATGTTGAATGGTTCCATGTTATATGATCCATGTGGCACACTTATGTGGGAAATGTAATGTTTACGAAGGGTGCGCCCTGACAGCACTCCAATGCATTAGGTAATGATTAGTATAATTATACATTAAGTGAAATGAGGGATTACTCATGATAATCCTTCTTCAATGTACGTTTACTCATGATCCATGTGAAATAATCCTTGGGTGATTCTAATATTGTGTTAATTATTGTCGCCACATTTCCTTGTTATGATAATAATGATATATCATACCTTTATTATTATATTTTACTTGAACTCCATTGATATTATTATTTCTTAAAAAAATTTCTAATATTAATGTTATTATTTTTTTACTCCCTTTCTGGGATTTATATCTCATACTTTTCTCATGCATGTCCTCATGTTATCCCATGTAATGCTACGTATGAGGGATTGTATTGGTCATGAAAAGGAAGTTTTCTATGAATATGTTGTTTTTAATGTTTTAAGTCGTTATGTAATGATCTCAAGCCCCAAATACACTAGAAATCTCAATATTCAATGTTGTATCAAGTGATGGTTTTTATGTAATAAATCAGGTTTATTTGTGAAATGATAATCAGGGTTGTTGTAGTCGGTAACAGAGGATAAGTTTAGTTATTTGTGGGATTAGGAATAGAAAACCCTAGTGAATCCTTAGGGATAAGACTAAGTATAATAAAAACATCCCTAAATTTTTTCATTTATTGAGTAAGGGTTTTATCAAGTAAATACATCCATGTCTAGATACGAGCAGGTAGAGGCGGCTCTACTACAAATGTACCTAGGAGTGAAAACTCTGCCAAGGAGTTTCGAGCTTGACCTAGGTTATCCTAGTACACGAAAATGGGCCTTTCTATACTCTTGGTTAAGAAAACCACAGGGGATATTCATTGCTAAATTCACAAGCTTAGTATGACCCATTATTTAGGGAAAAAAATACCCCTAATAATATATGTTAGAAATTATATCATGGATAACATAGATTGAAGCCTATAGATAAATATGTTAAGGAATAAATGTAATTTATACATCATCCATTTTTTTCCATGGATTACCATTTATGTGTCACCCCTAAATTTCATTTAATTCCATCCAATGACTAGTAACAGGACTCAGGCTAACAGTCGTTGCGAAAAAAATGTCATGACTATTCTAACGAGATTCTCAATACGATGGGAGATGGATTCACAAAATGTTTCACGATTCTCTCCCAGTTAACTCATTTTATTCAAAGAAACATAGGTCAAGAGGAATGTTATACCCCCCCATGAATGAAAAAGTCGTTATAGATAGCTTCATGAGACAAGGGCCTTCTACTCTTAATGGGTCATATGATCCCTCGATATTTGAAAAATGGATCAACACTATTGAAAATATATTCTCCATTGTTCAATGTTCCGAACAATAGAAGGTTCTTATGGATGCTTATCATACTGAGGGTGATGTTGATCAATGGTGAACATTGATCAGAAATACAAAGCCTGAGGAGGAGATCAATGCATTGGAATGGAAGGATTTTTGGAAGATATTTTTTGATAAATATTTTTGCGCACCCTACATCATAAGATTGAAAGGGATGTCCTTGATCTCAAAAACAAAGATGTTAAATACAATGGAGAGTATGAGGAAAGAATAAAAAATCATGCAGGATATGCCTGTGGCTTTTCTGTTACAAATTAATTCAAGGTTGACTGCTTCTTTGGTGGGATGAAACCTACCCTACAGAAATCACTGATGATCTGTGACTTCAATTGCTATGAAGAAATTGTTTGATGTTCCCTCATGGTCAAAATACTGATTAGTGAATCTCAGGGATATCATAAGGATAAAAAGGGTAATGAGGAATTCAATTCTGGTGGTCGGATAGATAAATCTAACGGTGCTAAAAAAATTCAGCACCCCACTTTCAAAATGTGAAGAAAGAATGACCCAACGATTCACAAGAACGGACGAGGAAATGTTGTAGGTGTAGAATAAAAGAAAAAATAGTTCTTAACTGCTGACAAGAAAAACCCGTGGTTGAAATAGAGGATAGGAACGATTCGTTCGACTCTCAATGCATTATTCATTGCTTCAACTACAAAGAACCCGAACATCTTGGAAACTAGTGCCCCAAGTCAAGAGTTTTCGAGGCAACAAACAACTTACAAGGTATCAAGAGTGAACTTTCACCATCACTACCACTGAATTGAACCATGACAATGAAGTGGTGAATGGAATACTAGTTATTCATTTAATAATAGCGAATTTACTTTTTTATTCAGGTTCTACGGATTATTTTTTAGCCTGAATGTTTAGTAAAACAATCCCAACACCACCAAAAATCTTGAAAGTGAAGATGTCGTTGAGTAAAAAATTGGGAAATCATTTCATCCCATGAATATAACACCTCTCCTATAATAATATGTGGATTGACCATCCCTATGAACCTCTTCATACTCCCTCTGGTGGAATTTTATGCAATTCTTAGCATGGATTGGCTTTCCTCGTATAGAGCCAATATAAATTTTAGTTAGAGGAAAAATCACTCTCCCTGTAGAGAATCGACCCCAGATTCTATACAAGTGAAAGGAGGAGGATGAATATTCTTTAGCACTATCAGCACACGCATTGATATTACATCCCTATGAGAATGCATATCTGGCTCAGATTATTGAGTCCAAGAATGCAACCATCCTTGAATACATTCATATTTTGAAGGAATTCACTTCAGTGTTTCTCCTGAAATTTCCTAGTCTTCCTCCTAGATGAGATGTTGAATTATCAATTGTTCTTATAACTAGGTTATTTCAAATATCCATGAATCAGTAGAGAATGTCTATTTTGGAGCTTGAGGATCTGAAGAAACACGGATAAGAGAATCTGGATATACGGTTTATATGCCCAAGTACTTCACCAAGGGGTGCACTAGTCCTCTTCTTCATAAAGAAGGATGGGTCAATGCACCTTTGCATTGATTATAGTGATCTAAAAAATCATGATAAAGAACAAGTATCCTCTACCAATAATTGATGACTTGTTCTACCATATATGTTCACCAAAATACTTTTCCAACGTGGATTTGCGGTCGAGATATTAACAGGTAAGGGTGAAGAAGGAGGATATCCCCAAGACTACATTTCATACAATATCCAAGAACAATGAATTCTAAGTAATTCATTTAAGACTCACTAAATCTATAGATATATTTATGGACTCAATGAATCGAATCATTAGAGATTACCTCGACAAATTTTTGGTATTAGTTATATATGATATTGTAATATACTATAAAACCTAGGAGGAACATGAGCATCTATGAAGTGTACTAGATACCTTGTGAAAGGGGATGATCTATAAAAAGTACATCAAGTGTTTGTTCTTGTGGAAGGAGGTCTCATTCTTGGCTCATATCATCACAAGCAATGGGATATATGTGGATCCGTCAAAGAATGCAACAATTGAGGGATGGATGAGGCCAACATCAGTAACGAATAACTGTAGCTTCTTAAGGTTTTCTGGATATTATCACTGATTTTTGAGAAAGTTATCATGATTTTCAAACCCTATTACCAATCTAACTCTTAAGGGATTCATGTTTTCTTGAGTTATGAATGTTAATAAAGCTTCAAGGAGTTATAAATGAGTCTTATCACTGTGCATGTTCTGACATTACCACAAGTTGGGAACTTTTTGTGGTATTCAGTGATTATTACAAGAAGGTACTTGGCTGTGTGTTGATGGAAAATGACAATGTAATTGCCTATACATAAAAGAAAATTGAGAGTACATGAGCAGAACTATCCAAAACATTACATGGTGTTGGATACAGTGTTCTCCACTTTGAAAATTAGGTAGCATTATCTCTTTGAGGAGAAGTGTGAAATTTTTAGGGACCACAAAAGCCTCAAGTATATATTCACACAGAATTAGTTGAACATGCACCAATGAATATGGTTGAAGCTGATCAAAGACTATTAATTAAGAATCCATTACCACCCTATGAAAGAGAACAAAGTGGTGGATTCTCTAAGTAGAAATGATCTTGTATCTTTATCAATTATGAGAATTGAAAAGGATCCAATCTTCTTATATTTGAAATGAATGGACATTTGATTCATTAAGAGTAGAAAATCATCAATACCTTCATAAATGTTTTCTCAACCATCTCTCTTGTAGAAAATAATTGATTCTCAAAGAAAGGATGTGGAAATTATAAAAAGGGGGGAATATATAAGAAATGGGAAATCCTCAGAGTTCGTGGATGACAAGGATGGAATTGTGAGATTTCGGTCACGAATATTTGTACCATCTAATCCATAGATAAAGAAGGATCTTCTGAATGACACATATAGCTCAACCTTCTCTATTAACCTTGGGAGCACAAAGATGTATCGAGATCTCCGTGAAAAGTTTGTGTGGGAAAATTTTAAAAACGGATATTACTAAATATACATCAAAGTGCATTGTATGTCAGTATGTTATGGCTGATAGGAAAATGTCATAGGAGATGATGAAACCACTACCCATACCAACATGGAAGTGAGACAACATTACAATGGACTTTTTCACTGGAATTCCGAAGACAACCAGAGGAAACAATGCTATATGAGTAATTGTGGATTGTCTTATGAAGAAAACTAAATTTAACCCGATTCAAGACGAAATATCATAGGATTAACATGCATGGATTTACATAAAATAAGTATTATGCCTTCATGGAGTACCACTATCTATTATATATTATTGTGATACGAGATTCACCTCAACATTCAGGAAAAGTCTCAAACATGCTCTAAGAAATGAACTTAACATCAGTACAACCATTCATCCTTAAACTAATGTCCAATCTGAACTAACTATTCAGAAACCGGAAGATATGTTAAGATAATTTTCTATGGTCTTCGAAGGAGGATGGGACCAACATCTTCCACTAAATGAATTCTCATACAATAACAGTTTCCACCCATGTATTGAAATGACACAATATGAAAACCTTTTTGGGAAAAGGTGAAGAACACCAGCGTGTTTAAATGATGTCGGTGAGCATAACCTTCTAGTACCTAATATGGTTGAAGAACTGACGGAGAAGGAGAATACCATTTAGCAGCATATCAAGGCAGCCCAAAGTCAACTGAATAGTTATGCATATAACCATTGATTAGACCTTTCTTTCAAAGTTAGTGTCATGATATTTCTATGCATATCTCCTTCAAAGAAGGTCATCATGTTTGGAAAGAAAGGGAAGTTAAGTCTTAGGAACACCGACCCTTTCAATATTCTTGATCGTGTCAGGGATGTGGACAATCGACTTGCACTTCCACCAACAATAGCCAATGTACATGATGTCATTCATGTATCCTTGTTAAGGAAGTAAATATGATACCAATCACAAGTACTCTCTTTAGAGGTAGTACAATTAGAGTATGGTCCTTCTTATGAGGAGAAACCAGTGAAGATCATAGGTAGTAGGGAAACATTTCTATGAAATAAGACAATTCCCCTCATCATGGTGTTGTAGAGAAACCACATGTTTGAATATTCGACTTGGGAATTAGAGGAAGTGGTGAACCATGGTTACAAACATCTATTTTAGTGTGGGAAATGTAAATTTCAAGGGAGAAATTTCTTAGGGGGGTGGGGTGATTGTAACGACCCAAACATTTGTTAATTAAACTCCCTCTTGATCCAAATAAATGTTTTATTATGTATAATGATCATATAAAACATATGAACATCCTTGGATTTATGATTATGGATTTCAAAATACCATTAAGAATTATGACCGTTTTTAATATAGCTGTTGAAAAGTAATCACATGATTTGTATAAATATAGGGCTTTATCAAATCCAATTTATTCAGACAAAGGAAGTGATAGACTCATCAAGTAGAATTTTTTCATATGAAGCCCATTTGTTGAAGTTCGTAAATGATGTGGTGTGATTTGGATTCTCTCTAGACCAAGCCCAATTCAAGCATCAACACGTTAAGCTCAAACAGAACAATCTATAGGAGAAGTGGAAGTTGATAGAGATTACCACACGTGCGTTGTTATCCAAGCCACCCCAAGTGTCTATAACTATTTCACACATTACCCTTAGTTATTATGAAGATATTTTAATGGGTTCTTTAATTAATCCCAATCACTATGATTATGTGGACTACTTTTGTATAGAATAAATAATAGATATTCATTTTTATTATTTTTATGTTGTAAATAGTTTTGAAAATAACAAAGAGTGTTGGTAGTTAATATATATCAAAGAAATATATTTTTATTAATTAATGGTTTTTTTAATTATATAATATTTCAATAAAATGTTAGTATTATTAAAATAATTTTTATTAAATATAAATCATTTTATAAATTTTATTATACCATTTAAATTTTTATTATGTTTTGAAATATATTTTTGACAAAACCCATGAATTTTTTTATAAATGTAGGTTTTATTATAAATGTAAAAATTCAAATTTTTTGAAATTTAATTACTTAAAATGGAGATTATTTTTTTAAGTAGGATGTTGAAATTATCCAATGGTGAATTTTTCATAATTTTGTGAGACAGTCGAATTTTTGGGTAAAAATTAAATACCGTTTAAATATATAATCTATTTTATAACATCATAATGACCCAATAGTGATTTATTAAAATACAATAAACATTATTTGCAGAAAATATATGTTTTTAAATAAATATAATATGATTTTATGTGTATTTTATTTTTTTATAAAGCCTTAGTGGACCCTCCAAGACTTATAAAACATTTTATCTTTTTTGATTGTTTTCATGAAGAGTGTGACTCACCTCCACATTTGAAACACTATTATTTGAAGAAGTTATTCCATTTAAATTATAAAATATTTTCTTCCAATCCCCGTTTTCAAAATCCGTGGGCAAAACACATGGGCTGGTTTGTGGTTTTGATTAGTTTAATATGTGTTGTCCCAAACATGAATAATAATTAATTCACTCTCCATTTCTATATAAACCCACCCAAGATCCCACTTACTCTTCACTAAATTCCATTGGAGTTCTTCCAAACACTTACCTACCCTCTCTATATTCCTCCCAAGGCCCACCATGCTTCCAATAGCCCTCTTTCAAGCCTCACCTATGCCTTTGGGATCACACTTCCATGGAAGGGATTCCTTCCATCCCCATTTTATCCATGTTTTTTAATGTTGTTATGCCCTTTTAATTTCAATTATAAATAATGTGGTATTATTTCAGACCTCCTCTATAATTACCTATTTATTTTTCAATGATTATTGACCAATTTCTCACTCATTTAATTCCTCACATGTACACCCTTTACAATGACAAAATATTGTATGGATTTCTATCTCCTCTTTTACATTCAACCAATTCCTATGTATTATGAATCTAAATTCAATTAATTATGTTGGAAAACGGTTCTATATGAAAAACATACATTAAATTTCATGTAAATATGCTGAGACACCCCTTTCTCTTTCATCAACCATTTTTAAGAATTTTTATGTCACGTCGTTATGCTGCCAAAATAGCACCGCATTTTTCCAAAACCAAATCATTGTGTATTGAATAGGATACCCATGTATCTATCAAGGGTATTCACATTGATGAATATATACATATTGAATGTTACATAAATTTATTTATTCCAAATTCTTTAATAGTGGAATAACTTATGATGTTGAATGATTCCATGATATATAATCAATGTGAAACTGTTATGCATGAAATGAAATGTTTAAGAATGGTGCACCCTGACAGCACTCCAATGCATTGGATAAATATTAGTATCATGATACATCAATGTCAATAAGGGTTTAATCATGATAATTCAAGTGCAGTGAGGGTTTAATCCTTCTCCATGTGCAATGATCCTTGGATCATGATAATACCATATTAATTGTTGATGCCACATTTCCATGTTATGATAATTATTATATATAATGCCTTTATGTTTATGTTTATATTCACTCCATTGATATTCCTATTTATTAACATGTATATTAATATTTATGTTATAATTTTTTTACTCCCTTACTAGGATTTATATCTCACCCCTTTCTTATGCATGACCTCAGGTTATCCCATGCAATGATAAGTATGAGGAAATGTAGTGGTCTTGTAAAGGATGTTTTCAATAAAGATGTTGTCTTTAATGTTTTAAGTCATTATGTAATGTTCTTTATCCCCAAAGACACTATAACTCACGAAATTCTATGTTTTATTAAGATAATGTTTTTATTTAATAAATCACATTTAATTGTGAAATGAAAATCAGGGTTATTATAAGTACACCATCCACAAACACCACCAAAAACGAATCCAGATACCATGGAAATATCTAATTCATTAATTCCATAAAGATGGATTGTAAATTCCTAAGACCTAATGACATAAACACATAAATATAGTGGAAATATATACTTATGAAATCTATCTTCAAAATAACCTCATTACGAACCAGAATTTGAGGATACCCTGAATGAAATTCAATTTTTTAGAACCACTAGGGTCCCCTCAAATGATAAAATAGAACATCATTTCATGGAAGAGGATACTGATTCTTTATTGTAAATTGGTTAAGCATAAGATAATACACACAAATCATAAGAGTTCTATTATCTTTTTTTACAAATAAAACTGATGTTTCCCATGAAGAAATACTTGGTTGGATTAACCCTTTACTTTGAAACATTTCCAATTGATTGTTGAATTACATTAATTTTGTTAGTACCATCTAATTTGATGCAATTGAGATAGTACTAGTCCCTTGTAGGAGATCGATCATAAACTCCACTTCACTTTTGGGAAGAAACCTTATGAAATTTTCAAAAAAAACAATAAAAAATTTGGACGATGATGTTTAGAAAATATATATTACTGATATCATCCCTATATTACAAATATACCACTGCAAAATAATAAGAGATTTTTTTGACAATCGATGCCCTATGATCTGTTGTACCGGCCTTTACAACCATATCTTCTCTAATGTGATGCTTGACACCATCCAACAGTGTGAAAAAAACCTTTCGATCATCACTATCGATGCATGACATTAATGATGCCAACCAATCCATACCAAAGATCAATACATATGAATCCATCAATAATAATGATAAATCCAAAATCAACTCAACCCCATCGATTACTATTCAAAAAAAATTCACCTAAAGGCTTGTATTTCCATTTTCCATGATTATTTATTATTTTAAAAAGGAATCATCTGAACAAACAACGACATATCATCAACAACATGAGAAGAAATAAATGAGTAAGACATGCCCTTATCAAGGAAATTTTTTATAAGGCTACAATTTAGAGGAATCACACCTCTCATTGTCGAAGGTCCTGATTGATCATCCATGATCACTTTCTTAGCTCCATATAATTTCTTACTCATTGCAATTTTCTATTTATAACCAATTCAGATCAAATTGCCCGAGGATTCATGGTATTCCTAGAATCACCATGGATCTCTTTATTTTGATGACAAGAGTTACTCTACTACACTCATTATATTGAATCATATGATTCTTTATTATTATGAGATTTTTCGTTAGCACCCGACCATGGATCACTATGAAAATAGTGCTAACAATGTCCCATATGATTGTAATTGTGACATACCATAGTTAGTTCCATACAATCTAGCTTCACATTCACAAAAAAACTACTAAAATCATCTCGGAATAATCTTAAATGAGGAGGAATGGTGACCAATTTCATGGTGTAATTTTGAGATATAAAACTCCTTATAGAATATGTTTCCCTTCTATTATTTCTACCATTAGAGTTCTTACCTATTCCCATAAAAATATATATGTGTACTATTAACTTGTTTCACAAGATGTATCTTTCTTATATCATTACTCTATTGACCATCTCTTTATAATCCATTATACAAATAACTACAATCTTTTAGTGAATTTCTTGTTTCAACCACGACTCAAAAATAAATAACTTAAAGGATGAAATTGTAGAAAATTCTATTGAAAAATGGAATAAATTCATAAATTAAGATGAATACTCTATTATAATGAGATTGTACTACTTCAAAATTATGAGTTCCATTATTCGAGAAATATGAAAAGAGTGAGGATATACTTTTTTTTACAATTCTTCACAATCCAATCGTGTCATGCCTTGTTCTAATTTAACATGGGCAAAAAAATCCCACCATCATTGTGCTAGGTACTCTAGAATATATGTTTCTATATTCACTTTCAACCCTGCTGATGTCCCATGGAAATAAAATATTCAATTCATCCTATTCAACCAAACTTATTATTTATCCATCATAAAATCCCCCTCAAATATGGGTGGATTTCTCTTTCAGAACTGAACCGAAAGATCAAATTATCAAGGGTAATCATACCTAATAAAATAATCTAGATCATTAAAAACTTGGATGATACTGTAGACTAACTATTGTTTCACCTGTAGGTTAGGTGTAACCATATTCTTTGTGGCCTTCTCCTGTTATTTCTTATGAAATTTACCCAGGGCCATTCACTATAACTAATACAAACTCTATTTTATATCACTTATTAAAAATTTAAGGCCTATAAATTTCAAATTTACCAGATCAAGAATACCACAATATTTTGTTCCAAAATATAACCATTTCATATTTCAATCCATTTTTAAAATATCAGAACCATACTTTTCAAAACTAAAAAATATAAAGTATTTAAAAAAACACACCCTTTTCACCATATTACAGATTGTTACTCAAAATGAATGATTCCATCCTAGTGTGAATTCATTTCAATCAATTCATGTCATTATATTATCATAATCTAAACCCCTGTTGTTGTGGTGAGAACACCCTGAATTTTCTCAAACCCTCATGAACCCAAACACCCAGGTCACATGAAGCTCAGAATAAATTGGTTAGCTATGTATTTCTAATATATAAATTTCATGTTCAGAAGAACCTATGTCTTTAATAACTACCCAAATTAAGAATTGAACAACTAATACCATTTATGGACTGAATAAAATGATAACATTTTTAAAATCTTTCCATCACCCATTGTCTTGGGAAGAGGTAGTGGGTGTTATTGGCCTTAGTTGATATCCCCAATACATCAAAGGCTGGAAATAAATTACAAGGGCCTCTTGAAAATTATGGGTATGAATTTCCATTTAAAATAAAAACTACCAAACCATAAGAAAATAACCAAAGAAACCTTTATATAATGCATGGGGATAAAAATAAAACTCAAAAACATAACTAACGGTACATAAACAAGCAAACCACCATATCAAAGTACAAGAGGAAACCATGTGACATAACCAAATGAATAATACAAAAAAAACCCAAAGGCTACAATGAAATTAAAGCATCATCTCTCATCCTTATCCAAGCCCCAACTGGATAATCCACGAATATGGTATCAATAAAAATATCTAACGAACTGGGACACCATGTTGTTAGCAATGTATTGATAGATCAAATCTAGAAATGCAAAACAATTCCCAATTAGTGTGAGAATCTAGACATAGTAGGATTTTCCCAATGACATACCAAGTCACACCACTAGGATAAAAGTTGTTATCATAATTTATATAAAAATTTTTGAAAAAATATAATCAATTTATATCCAACTAAATGAAATTTATGAATAAAAAATTTCACGATGCCACAAA
Organism: Viscum album; assembly: GCA_963277665.1. Lineage (NCBI taxonomy): Eukaryota > Viridiplantae > Streptophyta > Magnoliopsida > Santalales > Viscaceae > Viscum > Viscum album. The sequence goes on along the minus strand of OY728167.1, from coordinate 236,702,004 downwards.
ACAATTCTCAATTATTTTAAAAACCACCATCCATGTCTCCACTCACACACCATGCATACCAAGGTAATAAATCCATAATCATGAGAAGTCTCTCATCCCTCCACCAAGTCGTCACTAAGAGGTGAAACTCATTGTTCCCCAATGGCACATACCCCCTTTCTACGGTCATGTATCATGTACCCCAATGGTACACATTCCTTATTCAGGGTCTTGCCAAAATTATAAACCCACGCCAATATTGTATTCCAAATACAGTGGAAAATTATTCCACATAAAACCCATCGTTCATTAAAACATTCCAACAACCATTTTCCATTCTTTAAAACCCAAAAAAAATTTAAATCATAAACCAAATAGAATTTTCTATAATCCATATGATTTATTTAGTTTCCCAAAATCATCCCTAAATGTATTTACAACAAAAATCATAGAAGGTTTTCACAACCACTTCAACCAATTAAATCAATTTAATATAAAACATTAATGTTCTAATCAAGTGATAGTGAGAAAGAATCCACCTAACTCAAAAACCATTGGAAGAATAAAGAAAAAAACAAAAATTCTCTATATTTTATTACATAACAGCAATATTTCCCAAGATACAATAATAAAAAAATCACAATTCCAAACAATGGACATGGATATACCTATAGAAGATAAAATTTTAAGATCCATGAAAGGGAAGGGGAAGTGATCTAATATGAATGGCCAATGAAGGGGATTTAATGGTCAATGTTGATATCCAAAGGGCTTTGAATCTCTAAAAACATTCTCCTAGATAAAATGGAATAAACTACTAAGAATTGAGTGGAAAAGGAATTCAATATTATAAAATATTAGGAAATAAAAAGGGATATTGGGTCTAAATTTCAGTTAAATCCACAATTTTGGTATATAAAACAACATGGTTCATAGTTAGTGTTCGCAATTAGTTAGAACATGCACAATATATGCATGATTTATTTTCTTAAGACACCCCTCACATGGTAGGATGACACAGTTATAAAAAATGTGTGCCGATCATGCCATTCCTCTGTATCCAAGCATGTACGGTTTGTCCTAATCATCCACATTATTTTTCTTAACCATGCTCCTTCCGAGTGGCCACTATTTCCCTTTTCATGGTCTCTTGGAGATGTTTTAGGATTTATACTAATCATGAACCATGATAAAATCCTCCAAAAATGGAAAAAGGGCTCATAACCTCCCAAATTCAACCCAAGATTTGTACAAAATCAAAATAAATGTATAAAGAGACATGTACCTGAAACTAATGGTGATACATTCTCCACACCAGTGGCCTTTATATCTCTGTAATGTAGGAAACCACCACAATTCTGGAAGAGTTCAAGACATTACTCTATCATTTTCTTTTCTTGATCCAACATTTCCTCTTTAATCTGACCATGTTTCCACATAATATGTTCTAGATTGATGATTTTCCCATGAAATAATTTATCTTGCCTATCAATATTCCATACCTATACATGAACCAACATAGCATCCAGATCTATGTCTCTGAAATCCCATAGAATCACATAGTCAAGACCAGGATAATAATTCTTTAACTGAGATACATGAAGTACAATGTGAAATGAACTGAACCCTGGTGGAAACTCTAACTGATTTTTCACCTCCACATCATATTAATGTATATCAAAAGTGTCTATATATTGAGGAGATAACATACCCTAATCACCAAAAAATGATTATGTAGCCCTAGATAGAATCTCATGAACACATGACCACTCAAATCAAATGAAAATGACCATCGACAGTGTTCCACATACGATTATTTAGACCCTAATTGTAATACCCTAAGCATCAACAGTATGTTGTTCTTTGAATAATCCAATAGCATGTGTTGTACGCAACTTCTAGTTCTAACACACCACAACCAATCAAACTACCCGTTATGAATACTAATACCCACTTTTTTGAAATTTTATAAATTTTATTTTTCAAAATGGAATTTATTTTTGGATTCGGAATATTGAAATTATCGAAGGGTGAATTATTAGTATTTTTCTGAAAACATTCAGTTTTTGATTAATAGTGAAAAAACACCGAGTTATTAGTTAAAATAGACTTTGTATTTAAATAATTATTTATTTTATTTTATTTTATTTTATGTAAAAATAGATACATAACACCTATATAAGTTCAATGTAATTCATTAGAGTCAATTTATATTAATTTTAGATATATAAAAAGTTTATTGAACTTTTTACCGTATTTTACTCACCTCCTAGGAGAATATGAAAATTTGCATAAAAATTAATTTTACCACTTCTATAAATGGAATATCAAAAATCCGAGAGACACAATTAATATCAATATGTAAAATGTGGTTCAATGAGATAAAAAATAATTTTTGGAGAGTATTAACTTTTTTACTTTTATTTACCACAGTTAGAAGTAAATAGGGTAATTAAAGTTTAAAATGATATTATTATTACCCTAACACCTGTCTTAATTCTATTGGATAAGTTTAATTTGACCAGAAAAAACCTTACGAATAAAATATGAACCCCTTTGGTCCACATGGATTAGAATAGGACATTTATTTTTGACACAATAATTATGTACTAATTACCTTATTAATGAAATACTAAAATAATTGGTATTATAAATATCCAAATAAATGTATTTTCTGACTTTTTATGAATTAAACTGATTTTATAGGTTAATATGATTTGTTAGGATAGATTTAATTTACTTTTTTTGAAGTAATCTTGTTGTAATGATTTTCACAAAAATCAAATACCAAATAGTGTCAAAATTGACACAAAAGATTTTGTAAAACAAATATTATATTATTAATTGAAATTATATTCTTAAAAAACATAGGATTGGCCAAAAGACTTATATAATTATAGGTTTATCATTAATGAACCACTTGGGTTTTTTTTGAAATTAAATAGAATGTTTATTAACCATATAATACAAAAATAAAAAAAGACATGGTAAATGTCAAACTAAGTATCTAAGAGATAAAACTAAAAGACAAGGTTAATATAGTGACCCAAACTGGTCTAAAACCTTTTGGTTGTGTGTTTATAGACCCATAACCCCCATATCCTTGAAATAAATAAGTTTTTAGCAATAAGAAACAGAATATGAAATTATGATAAAATAATCTTTCTAGCTTTTCCTATGGTGCCCCTCACCCCTCTAATAAAAATGCACTAAACCTTCTCTCTAATTAACACCTTAAAAGACATTTGGATCATCCAAACCCTGCCAAAATATCCTCTCAACTTTCGTCACTTCAACCAAGAGACTTTAGTTTGATCATAAAGTCATTCTATGGAGACCTTTTGATCAAATCAAAATGAACCACCCAAGGAAGAGGTAATGTTTTCACCACCCTATTTCAAGTTCTTTTCTTCTTCCACATCTTCATTCGTTGTTTTTTCAATTCTAAAATTATAAACATAGTATCTTCTATATAATGTAATGTTATTATAAATATAGTACAAACAATATTTAGTATTCTATTAATACTTTATTTTACATGTCACCATACGTGCGTACATACGGCTTACCTTCTCCACGTCGTGGTGTAATTTTTATTCCAAACATTATTATTTGGATAGGTATGATAATGATGTGTAATTGATTTAAATAATAAATATAACATGATTATGATTCTGTATATATGATATACCATCAAATTATATATTATTTTAATATCAAAATAATGATATGATATTTGTGCGTATATACGGACTTCCGTCTCCACAAAGGCGATGAGATTCATTCCCCATCTTATCCATTCAATATTAATTTTCATTTAATGATTAAAAATAATGTTTAAGGACTCAATATCATTATGGATTTGAATAATATAAAACATATCAATTAATAACATGGCATATGTAACATATATAAGAAACCGAGTATGTTAACACCTGAAACAACGATAATACTAAAATATTATTAACAAAGCAATGTTAAAAGATCATATATGATACCATATTTAAGTATATGATTCTTGTATAATTTAAAATAAATTATTCATCTATTATACAGGAGGATATCCAACCCTCGACCAAGGAAAATTACAAGGTAAGGGTTTATTCCACAATATCTTCATTATCTGAGATTGTTTATACATAATTATCTATTGGGGTCTATTTATCATCCACATCCATGTTTCATAAAAATGTATTTCAATTTTTTTACTATTTAATATAAAATGGTTTAAAGTCATGTTTACACTTTTTTTACTTTTTATAAGATGTTTATAATGGAATCTTTCTGTCGTTTTCCATACAAGGCCCTTTTTAACCATTTCGATAAAATTAAGGTAAGAATGTTTTTTTAACTTATACGGTATGTGTGGCTATTTTATGACATTTTAAAATCTTCGAAACTTCCCTTACAATCGTATATGAATATTTTCAAAGTAAATGTTTTATTTTATAATTATGTGACTATTAAATGATTTCTAAATCCAGATATTTCTCTCAAATTGTTTTCATTTCACCTATGTCAACATACTTTGATGGATTTTAATATTATATGAAGTTGATTTATTATTATAACAAACACCCATATAGTATTGAATGTTTTCTGATATTATGACTATAGATGTGTTATTTTTATACCATTCATTGTTTTTTGCTAAATTATTGAAATTTCGTATGATAGTTTTAATATGAATGTTTATGTTATGTTTAATACTTTTAATATGAGGAATTCATTAGACTTAGTTAGTGATGGGTGCAGCTCACTACAGCTCCTTGATGCATCGGTAGGACTCATGAGACATACTATTATTTTGGCACAAGGCCTTGATAGAATCTTATTTGTAGTCTTGGCATAAGGCCTTGAAAATGTGGTTATTAATGTCTGGCATTATTCATTCCATTATTATAAAAGTGTTTATTGATATTTCATGTGATTATTCGACTAGTAGAATAACCATTTGAATAGTTAAATGGAATTATTTCATTTTATCTTTTCCATATTATAGTTAAGTCCATTTTTAAATGGTATTTTAGTTATACATTTCCTTAAATGTTTATGCTTATTTCTAAATGTTTCTTCTCTATTGTTAACCTTACTGGGCATCTGATCTCACCCCTTTCTATGTTTTATTTTTCCAAGGATGTGAAAAAGTATTTTATGAATGACCTGCATGGATAGTATGAGGGGATATTAGTGTGGTCTATGGAGACAATATGTTGTTGTAGTTTTTTACTTTATGATGAAATATAAGACATATGAATGTATCTAGCGATTCCAATGCTACTAAACTAATCGATCTATCGAGACATGATCTTTTGTGATCATTCCAATGTTATCTAATAATGAACCGACTCTGGGTAAATGTGGTCAGGGCATTACAGTTGGTATCAATTGTAGGTTTACTAATAAACCTTGGAATCTAAATTTAGATAAACTCTGATTAGATTACATAGCCCTAAGATAGACTTTGAGGATTCGTATAGAAGAACTTTAATTTTGGTATTGTAGAGATTTTGTGAGTTTTCCGAGTAATAAATCCCTGCCTGGATATGAGAAGGTAGAGGAGGATCTGGAACAGATGTAACTTGGGGTAAATCATTAAAACAGTACTTTAATCTAGACTCAAATGGGAACTGGTGCATGACAATGGGCCACACATCACTCTTGGTTAGGAAACTCCCAGGGGATATTCTTAGGATGATTCTCATTTTCTTTACAAACCATTATGAAGGATTTATGAGTATATACTTCCTCAAATAAAATATTTTTATGTTTATGGATAATATCCATTACTGATCAATTTATGTTTAGTGTTTTACAAGTGTGGAATTATATATTTTGATTCATAAACTAGCCTAGTATATGCCATTGTTTAGAAATGGCGCCTAGTGGAAGGAATGGAAACTATATCAATGCATGCACTCCATGTTAATAATTCCCTCATGCTCAAGATAATTATAGTGTAGTTGGTGATACAACTAGTGGTGATCATCTTATCACAATATTGGTACAACTCACTCAGGTTATGAATAATAACCTTACCCGTATAGAGCACACTGATCCACCACATGGAAGATCAATTTTATATCGCTTCATCGGGTAACAACCACCAAAATTCAATGGGGGTACAAATAAACTAGTAGCTGAGCAATGAATAAATTTCCTAGATAAAATATTTCAGGCTTTGGGGAGTGGTGAAAGGGAAAAAGTAGTCATGGTAGTTTACCACCTCACTAGATATGCTGATCAGTTGTGGTCATTGATTCAAAATACATTGGAAGATGAAGATGTATCAAGTATTGAATGGAGGAATTTTAAAGAGATTTTAATAGAAAAATACTTTCCTCAGGACCATCGAGCAGATATGGAAAGGCAATTTCTCAGTATGAGGCAAAAGGATGATGAGATTGTTTCAAAGTATGAGGCTATCTTTATATGATTATCAAGGCATACTACAAATTATATACATAACCAAAAAAGTAAGATCGATTGTTTCTATGATGGGTTAAAAGAATTTATCCATCCAGAATTGGTCTCACAATCCTTCTCATCACATGAAGACATTTTCTCATGAGCTATCAAGACAGAAAAGGAATTCTCTAAGTCATACAACCTTAAAGCAAAGAAAGAGAAGAAGAGATCTTCTGATCAGAATAGAAATGGAAATATAGGGAAGAAGGTAAAATTTGAATATCCATCCTACAGTAAATGTGGGAAAAAACACCCTGGTACTTGTCTGAAGGGTATGGGAGTCTTTTACAATTGTGGTGAAAATGGCCACCAAGATTGTGATTGCAAGGGGAAGAAATAAGCTACCGATTTTCAATTCTACAATTGTAGGGAGATGGTAAATTATGAAAATGAACTTCCTAAGTGTTAGGGAAACATATCATAGAAGAGGCCAAGGGATCAAGGAAAAGATTATACTGTCAATACTACTGGGGTTGAAGCTTCTAAAGACATAGGGGCAGGTAATATAATGGTTTCCTCGGGTTTTTCTAATTCTTATTTTTCTTCTGGATCATCACATTGTTTCATATCTTCCCAATTTTCTATGAAAATTAGATATTTCCAATTTGATTTAAAATGGGAGTTGTCAGTCAAAACTCCTAAGGGAAGTATCATTGAAGTAATTTTTTTTGAATCAGTTCCAATCAGAGCATACAAATGTTATTTTTCCGTTGATCTCATCGTCATACCCATGATTGAATTTGATATAATCCTTGGCATGGATTTGCATTCAAACCATGATGATAAAATTTATTGTAAAAGGAAGGGGGATACAATTTTTGATGATGATAAGGAGTAAATTTTCTTTAGAGTAGAAACATCACCACTTAATTCTTATATCCACCACCAGTATCTCAACTAAATTGAATTATTAGTGAGGAAGAGAATGAAATAACTATTGCTGAGGATAGGAATGTTCAAATAGAGGATGTAACTATTGTGTAAGAATGTGTTGATTTGATTCCATAATATTTACCTGGACATCCTCCAGAATGAAAAATTGAGTTTTCTATTGACTAAATTCTTGGTTCAAGGCCCATATCAAAGACCCCTTATAGAATGGATACTGTGGAATTAGTGGAACTGAAGAAAAAACTATAGGAAATAAGTATTGAGGGATTTATTCTCCCTAGTGTTTCTCCATGGGTAGCCCCTATTCTTTTTGTTAAGAAGAAAGATGGATGTATGAGTTTGTGCATTGACAATAGGGATATCGACAATATAACAATAAAGAAAAAGTATCCCATGCCTCACATTGATGACTTTTTCGACCAACTTCTTGGAGCTTAATTCTTTTCAAATATTAGCCTTCTATCTGGATATCATCAGTTATGTGTGAAGAAGAAATTAATTTCGAAAACAACATTTCAAACTAGGTATGGTAATTATGAGTTTACAGTAATGCCTTTTGTATTGACTAATGCACCCTATGTGTTCATGGATCTAATGAATAGAGTTTTCAAGGAATATGATGATGATTTTTTGTGGTATTAATTGATGATATTTTGGTGTACTCCAAAATATACGAAGATCATTAAAATAACATATGAATCATTCTGAATACCCTAAGAAGAAATGAATTATACAAGAAGTTAAGTTAGTGTGAATTTTAGATTCAGGAGATTTATTTTCTGGTTCATATTGTGTCTAAGGATGGAATCTCCGTTGATCCTTTCCAGACATGGGAAATTCACCAATGGACAACACCAACGATTATAACTGAGGTACACAATTTTATTGGTATAGCAGGTTATTATTGACGTTTCCTCCATAATTTTGCCCGATTGGATAACCTGTTAACGAAGCTCACACGTAAATGGGTTAAATTTGTTTAGAAAAAAGATTGTGAAGAATATTTGGAAGAATTGGAGAGAAGATTTGTAAATGATCCTATATTGACTCTAACATCGGGAATGATGGGTTTGTTATTTATAGTGATGCCTCAATTAAAGTACATGGTTGCGTCCTTATGCAGAATGATATGGTTTTTTCATATGCATCCCAACAACTAAAAATTCATGGGCAAAACTATCCTACTCATGATTTTGAGTTATCAGCTGTAATCTTATTTATTGAAGATATAGAGACATTGTCTCTATGGTGAAAACTGTGAGATATATACTGATCACAGGAGATTGAAGTATATTTTCTCACAGAAATAACTCAACATGAGGCAATGAAGATGGCTTGAATTACTCAACAATTAATATTTAACTATACACTACAACCTGGGGAAGGCAAATAAGGTGGTGGATGCTTTGAGAAGAAAGGATCATGGAGTTTTGAACAATATGATAGTTGAAAGAGATCCTATTTCCCTGGAACTAGTGAAGATAGATATGGGAATAACCAAGGACGGTGACAAATCAATACTTTTTCAAATGGTTTTCAAACCATATTTACTAGAATGGATAAGTAGTTCTCAAACCGATGATGAAGATTTTCAAAAGAAGATTAAAGCTGTGAATGATGGGAGATTGAGTGACTTTGTTTATAATGATGGAATTTTGAAAATTAGGAATGGACTTTATGTCACCAACATACCAGATCTAAAAAGGGAATTGTTGGATGATGATCATAGTTCCAATTTCTCTATACACTATAGTATCTCTAAGATGTATATAGATTTGAAGGAACATTTTTGGTGGGACAACATGAAGAGGTAGATTTCTGATTTTGTGTCAAGATGTATGGTTTCTCAATAAGTGAAGGCTGGAATGAAACAACCTTGAGGATTCATGCAACCTCTTCCTATACCTGAGTGGAAATGGGATAATATTACAATGGACTTTGTCATGGGACTACCAAAGACTCCTAGAGGAAAGATGCAATATGTGTCATTGTTGATCCTCTTATCAACTCAGCAGATTTTCTTTCAATAACAGAAGATCTACCACTTGAACGTCTAGAAAGACTATAAATTAATGAATTTGTGAGACTTCATGGAGTGCCCCTATCGATTTTTTCTGATCATGATCCCCGTTTTACATCAATGTCCTGGAAAAGTATTCTGAAGGCCTTGGATACTAAACTTAGTTTGAGCACTGCCTACCACCCTCAAATAGATGGACAATCCAATGAACTATTCCAACCTTAGAGGACATGTTGAGATCTTGATCACTTGACGTCCATGGTATGTGGGATCAATATTTATCTCTGGTAGAATTTTCTGATAACAATAGCTTCCATTCAAGTATTCAGATGGAACCATATGAAGCGTTATATGGAAAAAGATGTCGCACACCAACCTGTTGGGATGATGTTGGTGAAAGAAAACTCGTAGGCCCAGAACTTGTGGAGAAAACAATGGAAAAGGAAAAGGTAATCCAAGATCACATCAAAGCAACTCAAAATAGGAAGAAGATCAATGCTGATAATCAATGGAAGGATTTGAAATTTCATGTCGGTGATCATGTTTTCATGAAGGCATCTCCATGGAATGGTGTTATAAATTTTAGTAAGAAGGGTAAATTGAGTCCTATGTACATCGGACATTTCAAAATTCTAGAACAAACTGGAGCTATAGCTTACCGTTTGGCAATGCTGCCATGTCTCTCCAAAGGTCACGATGGGTTCCACATATCACTGTTGAGAAAATAGATGAATGACCTAATGCATATACTCCTCTATCAAGAATTAGAACTGGAACCCGATCTGTCATATTGTGAAGAGCCCGTCTGGATTCTTGATACCTGAGAACAAGTGTTGAGAAACCGAACGACTCATCTGGTAACAGTTATATGGATAAACCATAAGATATGATATGCAATGTGGGAACCAAATCAACATATAATGAAGAACCACCTGAGTCTTTTTATGTAGTAATACTCTAGAAATTTCTAGGAAGAAATTTTTTGAAGGAGGGTAGAATGTAACACCCCATGCTTCCACAGTATGCTTCTCTTTGATTAATACAATAGCGTGGGTTGTACGCAACATCGAGTTCCAACACACCACAAAACATCAACTAGTTTTGTTGAATAGTAATAATTTTTTTTTGAAATTTTATAAATTTAATTTTTCAAAATGTACTTCATTTTTGGATTCGGAATTTCAAAATTATCCTATGGTGAATTTTTGGTATTTTTCTAAAAACATTCAATTTTTGATGAATAGTGAAAAACACTGAGTTATTAGTTAAAACCAAATTTTTATTTATATAATTATTTATCTTATTTAAATTTATTTTTTGTATAAATAGATACATGATAACTATATATGTTCAATTTAATTCATTGAAATCAATTTATATTAATTTTAGATATATAAATATTTTATTGAACTTTTACCATCTTTTACCCACCTCCAAGGAGAATTTGCAAATTTTCATAATCCATAATATTACTTCTTATGTGAATTGAATTTCAAAAATATGAGAGACATGGTTGATATCAGTATGTAAAATGTGTTTCAATGAGATGAAACTAATTTTTGTTGAATAGTAACTTTTTACTTTTATTTACCACTCTTAATATTAAATAGGGTAATTAAAGGTAAAAATTATATTATTTGTACCCTAACACATGTCCAAATTCAATAGGATAATAATAATTTTACCAAAAACTACCTTAGGAATAATAAATGAACATGTTTGGTCAAATTGGATTAGAATATGACATTTATTAATATGTAATTCAAAGAAGAGTTAAAAGAGTTAAAATCAATGTTTAATAACTAAAACATTTTTAATATAAGGATATAGATAAGATAAATTAGATTATAAATATTCATTAGAAGGATAAAAATATTTCCAACATAATGGTATTTTATTTATAATTTTTATACATTAAATAATTTAATTTATGTATGACACAATGATGATGTCGTAATTACCTTATTAATGAAATATTATAATAATTGATATTATAAATACCGAAATAAATTTAGTTTGATACATTTTATTAATTACACTACTTTTATTGGATAATATGAAATGTTAGAATTTATTTACTTAACTTTTTTATATGTAATCATTTTGTTATGATTTCCACAAAAATCAAATACCCAATAGTGTAAAAATTGACACAAACTAGTTTTTAAAACAAATATTATATTATTAATTTTATTATATTCCTAAAAATCTATGGTTCAGCCAAAAAACTTATATAATGACTGGTGTATGATTAATTAACCACATTGGGCTATCTTGGAATTATATAGTAGGTTTATTAACCATATAATATAAAAATACAAAGAGACATGATAATTGTAAAACTAATTTACTAATAGTTAAAACTAAAATATAAGGTTAATAAAGTGGCTCAAACAAGTCTAAAACCTATTGTATGGGTGGTTATCGACCCATACTCACCATATCCACTAACTAAATCAGTTTGGGGCCATCATAAACTGAATATTAATTTATTATAAAATAATATTTCTAGCTTTTCCTTAGGTGCACCTCACCCCTTTATAAAAGGGAACTCCCCCTTCTCTCTAATTCACACCTTAAAATCCATTTGGCTCAGCCACTACCTGCCAAAATATCCTCTCAAATTCCTTCAATTCATCCTAGAGACTATAGATTGATTATAAACCCAACTTAAGGATCCCTTTTGATCAAATATAAATGAATAACCCAAAGATGTGGTAATGTTTTCACCACCCTCTTTCAAGTTCCTTTCTTCTTCCACTTCTTCTTTATCTGTTATTTCCATTCTAAAATAATAAATCCAAAATATTCTATAAACATTTATATTATTATAAATATGGTACAACCATATTCATTATTCTATCCATCCTTTGAATGGCATGTCACCACACATGCGTACAAACGGCTTACCGTCTCCACGTCATGGTGGAATTGTTATTCAAAACATTATTATTTGGAAGGGTATTATAATGATGTGTAATTGATGTAAATAAAAAATATAACCTGATTATGATTGTATATATATACATACCATCCAATTATATATTATTTTAATATAAAAAGAATTATATTGTCACTCGTCCGTACGTACGGACTACCATCTACACGAACACGATGAGAGTCATTCCTCATCGTATCCATTCAAGTCTAATTCTCATTTTATGAATAAAAATAATGTTTAAGGACTTGATATCATTCTGGGTATGAATAAGATACAAACTGTCCATAAAAAAATTTCTTATGTAACATATAAAAGAAAATGAGTAAATTAACACCTGAAACAATGATAATACTAAAATATTATTAACAAAGCAATGTTAAAAGATCATATATAAAATCATATTTATGTATATAATTCTTGTATAATTTAATAATAATGATTTATCTATTATAAATGATGATAAAGTACCCTTGACCAAGGAAAAGTACAAGGTAAGGGTTTATACGACAATATCTTCATTATCTGAGGATGTTTATACATAATTATCTACTAGGAAATCTTTATCATCCACATCCATGTTTCTTAAAAATATTTTTCAAAACATTTTTACTATTTAATAGAAAATGGGTTAAATCCACTTATACCTCTTTTTATCTGTTTATAAAATGTTTGTAAAGTAATCTATCGATTGTTTTCCAAACAAGGTTCTTTTTATCCTTTTCGACAAAATTAAGGTAAGAATGTTTTGTTAACTTATACAGTGGGTGCGTTTATTTTCTACCGTTATAAAATCATTGCTGATTACCTTACAAGATAATAAGAATATTTTCAATGTAAATGTTTTCATTTTTAATTATGTGACTTTTAAATGATTTCAAAAATGTGATATTTCTCTCATATAGTTCTGATTTCATCTATGTCAACATCCTTTGATTGATTTTAATCTTATTTGAAATTGATTTATTATGATAAAAAACTTCAATATTGTATTGAAGGTTTTGTGATATTTTTTACTATGGATGTGTTATTTTTATAGCATTCATGGTTTATAGATAATGTATTGACATTTCCTATGATAGTTATAATACGAATGTTTATGTTAAGTTTAAACCTTTTCATATGAGGAATGAGTTGGACTTATTAAGTGATGGGTGGGATTGCTATAGCAGCACGATGCATCGGTAGTTCTCATTTGAAAAACTAGTGTCTTGGAACAAGGCCTTGACAAAATCTTATTTGTAGTCTTGGATCAAGGGCTTGACTATGTGGTTATGAATGTCTGACATTATGCATTCCATTATTATGAAAGTGGTCACTGATATTCCATGTGATTTTTCGACTAGTAGAATATCTATGTGAATAAGTAAATGGCATTATTTCATTTTATCATTTCCATATTATTCTTAAGTACATGTTTATAATTCATTTGTTTTAGTTATACATTTACTTAAATGTTTATTCTTATTTATTAATGTTTTAGATATATTGTTATCCTTACTGAGAATCTATGCTCACCCCATTCTATATTTTATTTTTCCCAGGATGTGAAGAAGTATTTTATGAATGACCTGCATGGATAGTATGAGGGGATAAGAGTTTTTTCTATAGAGACAAGATGTTTTTGTATTTTTTTCTCTTTATGATGTAATTTAAGACTTATTAATGTATCTTATGATTCCAAGGAAACTAAAATAATTAGTCTTTTGAGACCTGATCTTTTGGGATCATGCCAATGATATGTAATAATGCACTTACTCTGGGTAACATGGAGTAGAGCATTACAATAAGACAACACCATAATCATCCTTAAAAAGTGAATATTCTCCATTTATTCTTGCACAAGTCTTATAAAAACTATAAATTATCCTCTATTTCAACCCAACAATGTTGAGAGAGACGATGATTCCCAAATAATGCTTGAAGAGGAGCCATATGTTTTGTGGACCGATAACAATTTTTATATGAGAACTCCCATAATTATATGTTCTATTCCCAAGAGCCAACAAAATCCATTAAACAAGACCGAAGAATTCTCTCCAATATTTTGATTTTCTTATTAGACTGTCTATCCATTTGAGGATGGTATTTCATACTCGTTTTCAATTGCGTTCCAAGTGATTTCTACTAGGTTTTAAATAATTGATATATAAAACTTAGATCTTAGTATGATACAATCAAAATTGGTATTCCATTACTTTTTACAACTTATTAGATATAGAGTTTGGAAATTTCTTCCATCATATTAGATGCACAAATAGAGATGAAATGATCAGACTTTCTGAGGCAATCCATAATCACCTATATGGAATCATGTTTCATAAAAATTATTGGTATACTTGTGACTAGTTAAATAATTTTCTTCAACTATTTCCCCATAGAAATTGGTAAGTAATAAAACATACCCACTAGCCGTTGATGCTCTACCTTGACCTACTGATATGTGAGGCATCTTGAACCAAATTCCTCCACATTTCACTTCATGATTTCCCACCAAAACTATTATTTCAACATCCGATACCTCATTCGTATTATAGGATGAACATTCCATCGTGAATGGTGGTAAGTATAAATAATTTGTTCTTGATATATCTTAGGTACCATAATCTGATCTCCAAAACACTAAAAAAATATCCAGTCAAGCTTCCATCCATTAATGGTCTCCCCACTATTGATTCTTGACATAATGTAAAAACATTCAAAATTTGTTGTTTTTTCCTCATTATCCTTATCAACCAAACAAGGAATAAACAATACAATAAATACAACTAAAACCATACCATGATCCACAAAATCCATGTGCATGTCATCCATCACCGACATTAGCTTCCATTGATCTAAAGACTCTTTCGCAAATAGACTATATTACTTTGGTCTTAATGCATCTTACAGAGAGTTCCATTTACCTAGTGTATACATTAAGTTGAAGTCAGGAATTTGAAGATATTTCATTAATATATTTTTTCTTATATTCAGATTTATTTATGATTAAATTAGTTTTAATATCTTATAATCCATACACACTATAATGGTCTCACCAAATAGGCAGTGACATTTAGTATTCAAAGAAAGAACCATAATAGATAATTTCAAATCATGTGTCGTGTAGTTCATCTCATGCACCAGAAACTTTCACTAGTCAAAGGAAATGAAATGATCTCCATGTGTGAGAACAAATCCCAACCCCGATCTAGAAGCATCAAAATACACCACATATCCATTTCTTGATTCCAGAAAAATCAATATAGGAGCTGATGTAAGGTGAAATTTAAGCATTTGAAAAGAATTATGAAATTCATTGTTCAATTGAAATTGAATAATCTTTCTCATCAAAGCTATCATTGGTGAATTTAGTCATGAAAAATAACACATAAATCATTAGTAAGAACTGAATAATCCGAATAAACTATGTATCTCAAACACATTCTTTGGATGTTTCCAATAGAAAAAAACCTATATCTTCTCTGGATCAAAAGAAACAACCTTTTTAGAAATGAAATGGACAAAGAAACACACATATGATATCCAAAAATGATACTTTTAATGTTTTTTATAGACAATGATCCCATATGATACCAAAAAATACTACCAAGTGTTGCTCATGATCTGCTTTTCCTTGAATATAGCAGTATTTCATCCGCAAACACCACCACAAAAGAATCTAGATACCATGGAAATACCCGATTTATCAGTTCCACAAATTTGACCGGCGCATTCGTAAACCTGAAAGGCATAACCACGTACTCATAATGTCCATATCTATTTATATTATATTTCTTTAGAATATCCTATTTTTGAACCCGCATTTGGTGATACAATGAATGTAATTCCATTTTAGAAAACCATAGGGATCCCATAAATTGATCAAACATGTCATAAATTCAAAGAAGAGGATATTAATTTTTTATCATAAATTGTTTATGAATAAAATAATCCACACAAATACTAAGAGTTTCATCTTCATTTTTCACAAACGGAACCCAAAAATCAAATAGAGACGTACTCCGTTGAATGAGTGCTTTAATTTCAAACTCTTCTAACGAATTCTTCAATTATCTTATTTTTTGGTGTTATACGATAATATGGAAGTGATATGGGGCTATTCCATTTTAGGTGATCAATAGTAAAATCCACTTCTATTTTGTTTGTAAATCCTAATAAATTTTCACGAAAAACATCAGAAAATTTCATGATGATGTTTGGAAAATATTATTTTCGATCTCATCCAAAAATAAAAAATCTACTACTGCCAACTCATATGAGATAATTCTAACTATCAGGGACCAAAGATATACTATACTAGCATTTACATCCCAATATACACTAAATAGATTCTAGACTTCATCCCATGATGTGAAACAATCCTTCCAATCATAATAGTCAATGTGACCCTTGAATGATGTCAACCAATCAATACTCAAGATCAATTCATTGAAATCCTTCTCCAAAACCATGAAATCCCAAACCAACTCAACACCACCCATTGTTATGATAGAATATTTTCTCTTAAAGCCTCTATGTTATCTTTTTCAAAGAAGAATACGTAGTTTTAAAACAAAAGACATTATCTCAACACACATACCCATATCATAAAAAACACAAGAAAAAATATATGAGTGGGACACAAACGTGTCAAACAAAACATTCATAAGGGTATAATTAAAAATAATAATACCTATAGCCATAAAATTTACTAATTTATCATCCATGATCCCTTTCTCAGATCCATATAATTTCTTACATTGTTCACTTTTCTCTTCATTACCCTATTGCGATTCCACTTCCTATGGAGTCATGGTATTCCTAGAATCACTTTGGGTTGCTCTATTTTTTTATGATAGTTACACTATTGAACTCATCCTTTCAATGTATAAGAGTCATGATTAGTATGAGAAGTGTCTCCAGCACCTGACATACTAGCCCTACCACAATAGCACTTATGATTTCCCATATAATTGAAATTTTTACATGATCTCGGTGGTTCTATACAATATCTCTTTATATGACCAAAATAAACAAAATGAACAAATCCATTCTTACTCTTTGATCGAAGTGGAATGTTGACTGATCACATGGTATGATTATGATATATACCACACCTTGATAATAGGTATCCCTCCTCTACTTGTTCTAGGTATATGATTTCCCACCTATTCCAGTAGGAATAAATATGTTTCCTCTAACCACAATTCCCAAGATTTCTATTTCTTCTATAGTGGTCCTATTGACCATATATGTATAATAAGTTATAAAAAGGAAAAACAGTCTATGAGTGAATTTATGGTTTCAAAGATAAATTAAAAATACATTCCTCCAAGGATTCACTTGAAAAAAATTATAGTGAAAAAATAGACTAAATATATAAATTTAGCCGCTTACACTATTACCAAGAGATTAACCAGCTTCAAACTAAAGAATTCCATTACCCTAACAATCTAAGAGGTGTGATGATGTAATTATTTTTTGAACAAATTATTCAAAATCATATCATGTCATGCCTTAGATAACATTATACTGAATTTAGAAATCCCAATATTGGGGTGCTAGGTCATTTAGAATATTCATTTCTAACTTCACATTCAGCCTTACTAGTCTACAAAGGAAATTAAACATTTGATACAACGTATTTTACCATACTTATGCTTTTTACTACTTGGAATCCCCCTGATAGACTGGTGGATTGAAATTTTGGAATGGAACTAAATGATCCACTTGTCGAATCTCATCACACTTATCCCCCTATCCATAGCTTGAAAATCGTAGTTGATACTATGGAACAACTGTTGGTTCAACTATGTATCAGGTGAAACCAAATTCTCAATATCCTACTTTGATAGGTCACTATGAAGTCTATGCAATACCATTCATTATAAATAAGAAATACTCCATTTAATATCACTTATTAGCCATTGGATGCTTAAAAATTTCAAATTTAACGCATCAACAACACGAAAAAATTGATTTCTAAAATCCAACCATTAAATCTTTCAAATCATTTTTGAAAATATCATAGCCATACATTAATAATTTAAACCATTTCATGTATTTTAAAAATCCTTTCCTTCTTCACCATATCAAAAATCATTACTCAAAATGAAAGATGAAATACTAGTGGAGAGTCATTGAAATGAAGGCATATCATGATCTTCTCATAAGATAAAACCATGATGTTGAGTTGAAAAATCCTAGAAGAGTCTCAAATAATAATGTACCTGGGCACCATGGTAACATGAATTTCAAAATTAAAAGGTTATTATCGTCTTTTTTATTATATACATTTCATGTTTTGACAATCCAATCTCATTGAAACAAAACCGACTCATGAAAAAAACTACTATACCATTCATGTACTGAACACGATGGTAATTTTTATAACATCTCTCCCCTCACCCTTTGACTTGGGAAGAGGTGGTGGGTGTTACAGGCCTTGGGTGACATTCCCAAGACCCCAAAGGATGGAAATAAATTCAAAGGCTTAAATAAAATTTGGAGGTTGTTTTTCCATTTAAAATATAAACATCCAAACCACAATTAAATAGCCAAAAAATCCTCAATATGATGAATGAGTAAAAAAATAAAACTGAAAAACATAAACAACAATACATAACCAACCCAACTACCATATTATAGTAAAAACAGAAACCAAGTGAAATAACCAAACGAATCAAAATACAACAAAACCCAAAGACTCAAAACATATAAAACCATCATCTCCCAACGTACTCCAATCTCCATCTCGAAAATAAATGACAATAATATCCAGAAGCATCACTAAAGAATTGGGATACCATGTTTTTACCTATTTCTTGATAGATGACGTATACAAATTTACAATAGATCCCAAGGAGGGGGTGAGTCTAAACTCAATAGTATTTCCCCCAATAACTTCCCAACTCTCACAAACAGGATGGAACATGTTTATAAAATTTATATAAAATAGTTTCAAATAATTTAAATAGTTTATAACCATCCATTATCAATTTATAAGGAAAAAATTTCACAAATCATCCAAACCATTATTTACATTATTTAGAATAGCCAAATCTATGTCCCAATACACACACACACACACACACACCATGCATGCACAAGTGAATGTTCTATATTCAAGAATGGTATCTTGTCCATCCACCAAGTTATCACTAGGTTCCCAATATACTTGTGCCCCGATGGCACAAACCCCTTATCCATGGTCACATTTCTTGTACCTCAATGGTACACTCACCTTATTCTAGGTCTCGTCAAAATAATGAAATCACACCAATTGTGTATTCCAAATACCATGCCAAATAATTCTTAATAAAACATTTCAACAACCATTTTACATTCTTTAAAACTATTTTTTAAATCATTATTTTGTAATCATAAAATTGAGATCATGTTCTATAATAAATCAACGTTCTTTAATTTCCCAAAACCATCACAAAATTAGTTTCCAAAATTTCTCAGACAATTATTTCACAACTATTTCATGAAATTAAATCAATTTAAAACCATTCCATCATGTTCCAATAATGTGACAATAATATAGAAGCCTCTTACCAAAAAATGGTTATGAAAAAAATAACGTAACATTAATTCTATTGATTCGATCATGAACCAAATTTTATTCCCTATATCCAATCATAAAACATTACAATTCCCATCAGGGAACACGTATCTATCCTTAGAATATAATATTTATGATTCTGGGAAAGAGAAGGATAATCGATATAAGAATAACCACCAAGGATGAAGACTTCCAGCCAATCTAGATCTCCAATGCGGATAATGTTTCCTACAACATTCTACCAAATCGAAAGGAATCGACTACTAATCCTTGAGGGGAAAAGCAATTCAATATCATGATAGATTATTAAATAAAAAGGTCCTCCAAGAATTAATATGAGTTAGATCGACTATTTTTGTATATGAAACTACACGATGCATGGTTAGGGATCACAGTTAGTCAACCCATGTGATAGCCTTGCTCGATCTACTATCACAAGGAACCACTCACACAGTTAGCTTGAGAAATTAGAAAAACCATGTGCTAACCATGAAATTCCACTCTATCCAAGCATGTAGGTTTCAATTGGGAATCCACATGGTTTGGACACGTTGCATGCTTAAAGGTGCAACAGACCAACACCTACTATTTAAGTTGTATGATTTTTTGAAGATGCTACATGATTTCCACTAACCATGAACCTCCATAAAATCCTATGAAAAGTTAAAAAAACCCTCATAACCTCCTAAAAATATTCCCATGAATTTTACCAACTCAAAATATATGAAAACTGTGTCATGTACCAAAAACATGGGGTTATATAATAACTAAATGTAACTCTTTACATTTTCATTTCTCATAACGTATCCTAAAATATTTACTGTATTATGTCAGGAACATCTTAATCCTATAACAGTTTCATCCTTTTGTTATTAACCTTATACTTATAAAAGTCCAAAATTATTTTCACTACCTTAAAATATACCATATTCTTTGAAAATATCATAATAATATATGAAATCACTTTTTTTGTTAGGAAAAACTACTTATTATTCTCTTAGTAGGAATATTTAACAAATCAACCATTATCCCAATATCATATAAGGAATTATATTTGTTTGATGTATTTTTATTTTCAAAAAGTTTTTTTTAAATACATCACTGATGTGAGGTGAGAACTTATTCTCTTATATTTTGATAAATATCTACATATACACTTTATCTTGGATAAATTTTTTTTATCATTATCTATATCTCAATAAATGTTCATGAATCCAATGAATATTAAACCATGTCTATATAGTTAATCATAAATGGGTTTTCATAAAAAATATTTATTTTATAACAACTTATTTATCCATACAAGATAAATTTGATGAAGATACACATATATTACTTATATTTATCTAAGCTTGATTGGTTCTTTTATAATCAAATATTTTTTGTAGAAACTCATTCCTTGATCATTTAAATGAAAACTAAAATATCTATTAATTATTACCTTTATTTTCAACTCATTTATATTTATAACATTTATAAAATATATATTTAGTATCACATACCCTTATAAATTAATGAATTGATTTATATAACCCCTATAATTGACATGGACATTCCACATAGTTTCCTAAAACACCTTCATGTATCTTGATAATCTTTCATAATGATTTATTATCCCTTCTCCCTAACAACCCTAGATTTTAATGACCATGACTATATTTTTATAAAAACATTTTTTAACTTTTCAATTAACATTTATTCTCAAAATTTTCATTATTACCCATTTTCACTATTAACACGGTGCCTGGATCTAGACATAATATTCACATTTTGTCTATTCTGAATACATTGTGAATATCAGGTAAAATATTCTTGAATCCATCCACATCGTCAAAAAATTTCCATAAATGAAAATAGGATGAATTTCCTAAATATAATAATCTATATATAGTCTCCCATATCATGTTATTGAATTTAAAAAATCACATACTATGTGTATTGAAAAATCCCATCTCGTTTTATTAAATAATTATTGTTTTCAAGCTATTTTTAATAGAAAAATGATATAATACACATCTTATGACATTTTTATCCAATCCTTAAACATCCATGTTATCAATACCAAAAATAAATTACATAATTACTTCAATCCATTTTATTTAATTATCTTCTATTTTGAACCATTTATAAATTTAAAACATTTCTAAATCATAAAGATGATGTCGCAGATCTGTTAACAAAATAGATTTTAATTCTATTACCCATTATGATTTAAGTAAACCATTATTCACACTAATTAATTAATATATTAAATAATATTTAATATCATTGGAAATCCCATCATATTGAATATATGAGACTACAATTTCTTAAATTAATGACGAATCCTATCAGATTGAGTACATGTGTGCTGACTGTGATTCCTGGTGTTTCATTGAAACTAATGAATTTAAAACCATATGTAAACATTGTGTGTTTCATACGAATCCAAATTCTATTATTGAACAATTTAAAAACATGTTTACATAGGAATATGAGCTTTCCTAATACATGTAATATTTATTTACATTAAGAAATTATCTTAAATTACCAGTCTCAACGTACATTAAGATTCTATTTACAAGAATTAATCTCAATGTTTAGTTTGACGATGACGATATTCATCTATAATAGAAGATTTTATTAGATACATATCATCTTTTATAATCATTTAATAAGGAGTTTTATTAAATGGAATCCCACTAAAATGATGTCCGCTTTTGAAATCCATCAAGTCCACTAGTGGGCCAAGATCCATATTTCACTAAGAAATGAGTCCACTGTGAAATTTCAATCACTACTTAGTTATTTTTATTGGGAATGGCCCCAGTCATATCATATATGAATATTATATTGTCGGTCAGACAACTTTGTGTTCAATCCATCAGATGGATTAACTCATCAAAATCCACTGGTAACCTAATCTGATCAGGGTCTCTTGTGTAGTGTAACCTCATGAAAAATACAAGAACATGATATAAAAGGATTATCCTGGGTAAAAAATCTATGGAATGACCCACAAAATTAATTTCTAATGTCACTTATCCTTACTTTCCTTACAAAATAATCCATGGGCACCTAGCTATGACATTACCTAATTGATTGGATGATCAATTTCTTGATAACTATCACTATAAATGTAATATTACAATTATTATTTTGTGGGAATTTAATCTTACTATCACATCTCATTTTAATCTGTATTATATATGCTTACTCTTAGTGATTTATTTTGAAATCATATTCCCTCCACCATACCAATATGTTCAAACGAAATTTGATTTGTGACTATTTATACACCGCAAAAGTTTGTTCTACTCAATTAAAAATAGAATTAAATTATATTTTCACATATCCAAATACATCATATTAAAAAGTTATATGAACATTTCATGTAAAATATTAGAGTTGTATGAAATTGACAATATTTACATGAGTAATACCAGAGTGTTAAATATACATCCACATTCACTGTTTTATACAAGGAATAAGCCTCCATGCTAGTAGGTAGTCTAATCCCATGTTCATCAACCCATGGATACATTACTCAAGAATGAATTCAATTCATTGAAACACTAAAACCTAATATGCATAATTTATATTAAAAAACTAAATACAATCTAATAACCTCAATTAAAACCCAGGGTCATGGTAAATGAAAAAATAAATTTATCATTAAACATAACGTGTAATACGTGGCTCTATTTTCTAAAAGTATATTAATAGTTAAAATAAATTATACATGATTCATAATATAAATTAATTCTAACTATGAGTATAATCAAGAATAATCATTTAAATAAATGAATAATTCAAATATTTAAACATGTGATCAACAGTTATGAATAATTCATAAACAAGTATAACTATAAACATTTTATAATCATTATTATAATTATGGATGTAACATATTTTAAAAAATAAACCCTTTTAATTCATTATAATATAATAACATTAATATTATTCCTTATATTAAAATTTTCATTATATGATATTTTATGAATTATAAACAATTTATATTCCAACATTTTACAAAATCAAAATACCATAGAATTAACATTATTTAAAAGATGATCATATCACTCATCAAAATATTTTTTATGTGGCTTAAATATTATACCATATAAGGCCATTTAATTTGAAAAATTGAAATTTAATAATTAAAAACAATTCAAAAATTAAATATAACCGATTTATTTTTGTCATTATTTATATCTCATTATAAATTACCCTTTATGATTTCTAAATAAGAATTTTATTTCGAGATCATAAAGACTGATTTATAAATTTATTAAAATGTATTTAAAATATTAACATTTAATATTTACGGAATTTTTATTAATACTTTTTTCAAAAACATTTATTAATTAAATATAAAATTTATATAATTAATAAATTTACAAATATTTTATTAATTAATAAATATCCCCAAAATCTTTTTTAATATAATTTAAAAAACATTTATAAATTATAATAATAAAATAATAAAATATAACATTTTGAAAATTTTATGTTACCCTTACGTAGTTGGAGTTACCTGTGTGAAGGTAAAATCCTTTACCTTGACACAAGACACCCTCAGAAAGGTGATGCTAAAAGTTTTCACTTGCATGAAGGTAAAACCAATATTAGCTTTACACATCTTCATTCACATAAGGGTAACCCTTGAGTTATCTCCTGTATAAATGTATTATAAAAACCACCTTTACATAGGTCTAATATATACATTTTTATCATCATGTACACCTCACTGTGTAAATGTACACATGAATTGCCTTTACGAAGACCCATTTGTGTCAAGTTTATCTGCTCTAAACATTACATAGACCCCTCTATGTAAAGGTAAAACTCCAATGATATTTATGTAGAATGTATCTACAAAAAGGTATCCGGGGATAACCCTAATATAGACTCTTCTATGTAAGGGTAAAATAAACCAACCCCTATATAGACTACTCCTTTTAAGGGTATAATGTAATGAAATTTATGTAGAAATAATATATGTAAAGGTAACCCATTTAGTATATAATTTTCAAAATTCTTATATATGATGCACTATTTTTATATTTTATTAATTTTATTTAATGACTGCATAATCTAAATATATATGATAGATTTTATCCCAATTAATGGATTCAAACGAGTATAATAACAATTATTAGAAGATGAAAAAAATGATTTTATCATATTCCTAGTATCACCCATACAAGAAATATGAAACCTGTGTAAAATAGGAAATGAAGAACATGTTGTATATATGTAGACCATACATTGAAGAAAAACTGAAAATATTGATAAATAGCACATGGTATTGAGATATATCACTATAGGAAACCAGCATACATACCTTCTCTTTAGTGTTTCCACCATTTACGTTGAATCATCTTAATTTTGGATGAGAACCATAATTATTCTATGACCTTCTTTATCCTCTCAAGTATAAGGAAGAGGTTGAAGTGTGCTCCATGTTTATGGGAGTCACTTCCAAGAAATTTTTGAACCACACCACCTAAATCCAATTCATTGTAGTGATATATATAATCACTTATGGATTATCTGTAATTCCCTAAGCCCAGTTACCCAGAGTAGGTGTACTATTTTAAAACATTAGCATGATTACAATGAATCATGTCCTGAAGGACAAGTCAGTTTAGCATTCTGGGAAAATAGATTGCATACATGAACGTTACATTTCTCTTTATAACATGAAACACACCATAACTAATCCTTTTAGAACTCCATTGTTCCCTTAGAATAACCCTGTATCTCAATCATAAAACACTTCTTGGGATCCTGGGAAAATAAAACATAAGAATGGGGTGAGTTCAGATGCATAGTAAGGGTATATAATTTAGCGGAATGTTTCATAAATAAGCATAATCATTTTAAGCAAAGTATAAGAATAAAAAAATCCTTTTAAACAGTAACATCAACACAATATGGAAAAGATAAAATAATATAATGACATTTACATATTCACATGCATATTCTACAAGTCAAATAATCACATGAAATATCAATAGACACTTTCATAATGATGGAATAGATAATGATGGACTTTAATTTCTATGCCAAGGCCTCGTGTGAGGACCTAGGGGCTAACTGTAACCAGACCCCAACCCAGAGAGCCTATATAACTGGACTCAAACCCAGAGAGCCTCTATAACCAGACTCCAACCCGGTGAGCCTCTGTAACTAGACTCCAACCTAGAGGGACAGCTGTAACAATACCCCAAACCAGAGTGCTTACATTTATATGTCCCCAACTAGGAACATACTACTCCAACACATTCATCTAAAGAAGAGGTTGAAATATAACCCAAATATTCGTATTAAAACTACCATACTATATGTCAATACTTTTACCATAAACTATGAATGGCATAGAAATAAAAAATCCACAGTCAAAATTATCACAAAACCATATATAAAATTTTGATTATTTGTATCATAAGTAATCAACTTCAATCAAGTGTAAAATTTATCAAATGATGGTGACATAGAAGAAAATGATCAGTAAATTGCTTTGAGAAAAATAACTTGTTTTTATGAAATATTTTAAAACTCTCACAATTTATAAAGGAATACATTTAAAATTGATTTTTAAATCAATGTGTCCACTACCACATTGAACATTTTTCAAAGAATTATAATTTAAAAAAATTCATGTCCTTATTAATAAATCCCTAAAATCCTTTTGTAAACATGGACAATAATTACAAGGGTTTAGAAATATAAATCATTAAAAAATTTAAAATGATTATCTAGTTAAATAGAGCATCCCATAAAACCTTAAAATATTCATTTTGAAAACCTTTTTATGAAATATGGTTTTATATGATAAGTATGTCCCGGAAAATACTTACACATGAACAATCTCAAATAAAAATGATATTGAGAAAATAACCCTTACATTGCACATTCCTTTGGATGAGTGTAAGATTAACCTCCTGTATAATAACCATTGTATGTTATTAAATTATTAAAAAACCATATTCATATTTATTATATCATACATGATTCATTTATGACTTTATTCTACCCATTTAATAATGATTTTCATGTTGAATTAACGTTTAGGGTAGTAATTGCTTTCTTTATCATACCTGTTTTAACTAGTTATTCTTGATCGTATCATTTAGATCATGATTTCAATATTTCTAGAATATTAACTTGATTTATATATCATATATATTTAGAATTTAAATATTTATAATAGATATATATATGAAATGGAAACACCATTTATGGAGACAGTAGGCCGTACGTACGCATAAAGGTTGTTTCTGTTTTCAAATAGTATTAAAAAAAGGTGAGTGAATAAGATATATTAAAGTAAATACATATATATTTAAATTTATAGTTTAAATAATATTTCATATATTACATACTTATTTATAATATATATTTTTATATTCATTGTTGAATGGTGAACATGGAAATTAATCTTGTCGCATCGTTGAGATGGTGGTCCAGCGACTCGGGGTGCCGGACCGCGGGGAGTCCTACTAGGTCGACCTGGAGGCACTACTCACCAATGTCCTCTAGATGCGCTTGGCTCCCGGGATAAGGAGTTAGCTGATGGAGGAGGTGGGAGTGAGTCACCCGAAGAATCTGGCAGAAGCATTCAAACTCTCCCGGGGTGAGTGACTCTGGCACATCAAAACCCGATTCTGCGACCGGCCAAAACTTCTCAGGGAAGCAGCCCGCTTCCAGAACAGTCTAGAAGCTCCATGGATCCGGTTCGGGGTCCGGAACTTTCCGCCCCTGCTCGCCCACAGAGGAAAGTCAGGAAATTGGAAATGGCGTCGAGGCAGGCCATTGGAGCGGTGGGCGAGCCGGCAGGGGATACGGCGATGACGAATAGGCAGATTGGCCGCCGATCCCTGGGTCACCCTCCAGGGGTTGCAGTGCCCTGGCTGCCACGTCGCGATTGGATGGGCCGGCGGTTGGGCCTCCTGTCACAGCGTCGGTGCTCGCTGAGGGTTTATCGCCTCAAAATTCTTCTGTCGGTCCCCAGAAAAGTTCCTCACCCTCCCTAACACGGACGGGAGGTGCTTCTGAGGAGGTCAGCGGCAACTACGGGCTTGATCCCTGGCAGTACGCCAAGTCCTCGTCCTCCTGGATATACCTTCGAAGGGTGTATGGAATCATACGGATCTCGCATTCGGGGAGTACGAGACTGATGCTCCGCGTCCCCACCCCTGCCCTCAACTCGAAGGGTTGGGGGGAGGATTAATTGTCGAGTCGTACTCTACCTCAGAATCCGAGAAACGGACTGGTCTGATTTCCGTCAGGACTCCCCTGACATTCCTCCTATGGTGACGATGCCCGGTCTTCCTGCCCCTGGGTAACACCTCGGGGAAAGGACGATTTCCGTCATGGGTTCCCCCAACCACAATAGAGCTGGGGAAGAGGGGACTGAAGGCTGGGGTTCGAGAAGCACCAGGACAGTTGTCGAAAGGGACATGGGGACGACCTCCATGTGAGTGAGCGACTGGATACACAACGACTCCATGCTCGTGGCCGGCAGCAGGAGGAGTGACCTCATACCCCATGCAGTGGGTGCTGGAAGGAGTCATACCCGGAGCATATCCATCGCGAAGAAGATTTCAGCTTCCCAGATCGGTGGCACGGAATGAGCCCTTATGGTGAGCGGCACTACTGCGGATTGGTCCGCAGTGGCCATTGCCAGTGTCTGCGACCGGGAGATTCGACCCAACTTGCCTGCAGGGCGGTCGGGGTTTTGATCCCAGTCGGGCACGCAGTTGCCCTTGCTCAACATGGGCGGGGATTTGGTAATATGAGTCAGCAGTGGCTCGGGCCACACTGGTCGCTGATGCTGGTGCCCCAGGACGAGCATTCTCTCCCGCTCGCGCCCAACACTGGTATCGAGTCAGATGGGCCGGAACCGGTGGTTCAGGAATGAATATTGCCTGCTCCTCGGCTCAAGGAGTCAGGCGGTGGCATCGACACTGCCTGGCAGGGATTCTTGCCATTAACCCATGGGATGGATCACCGATCGGGTAGACCCGGACATCCCCCACCTCATTTTCGTAGAGGAGGGATGTGTCAGAGAGCTCCGGGGATAGGTTCTCGAAGAGGTTGAACGTTGACGTGGAGAGCGAGGGCTCCCTGCGCGGCCCTCGAGGGCGGCGATGGTGGTGAGGTGCGGCCATCTCACGAAACCCGGCGGCACTGCTCACCAATCTCCTCGATACGCGCTTGGCTCCCGGGATAAGGCGCTAGCTGATGGCGGAGGCGGGAGTGAGTCACCCGAAGCATTCAAACTCTCCCGGGGTGAGTGTCTCTAGCACATCAAAACCCGATTCTGCGACTAGACAAAACTTTTCAGGGAAGTGGCCCGCTGCCAGAATGGTCCAGAAGCTCCACGGATCCGGTTTGCGGTCCGGAACTTGCCGCTCCTGTTCACCCACCGAGGAATGTCAGGGAATTGGCAAGGGCGCCGATGCAGGCCGTCGGGGCGGTGGGCTGGCCGGCGGGGGATACGACGACGGCGAACATGACAATTGGCCACTGATCCCTGGGTCACCCTCCAGGGGTTGCAGTGCCCTGGCTACCACGTCGCGATAGGATGCGCCGGCGGATGTGCCTCCTGTCACAATGTCGGTGCTCGCCAAGGGTGTATCTCCTCGCGATTCTTCTGTCGGTCCCCAGAAAAGTTCCTCATCCTCCCTAATAGGGACAAGAGGTGCTTCTGAGGAGGCCATCGGCAATTTCGGGCTTGATCCCTGGTGGTACGCCAAGTCCTCGTCCTCTTGGATATAACTTCAAAGGGAGAAGGGAATCATACGGATCTCGCATTCGGGGAGTACGAGACTGATGCACCGCGTCCCCACCCCTGCCCCAACTCGAAGGGTTGGGGGGAGGTTCCATCGTCGATTCGTACTCTGCCTCATAATCCAAGAAACGGACTGGTCTGATTTCTGTCAGGACTCCCCTGACATTCCTCCTAGGGCGACGACACCCGGCCTTCCTGCCCCTGGGTAGCTCCTCAGGGTAAGGATGATTTCCATCATGGGGTCCCCCGGCCACAATAGAGCTGGGGTAGAGGGGACTGAAATTCGGGGTGCGAGAAGCATCGGGACAGATGTTGAAAGGGACATGGGGAGGACCTCCATGTGATTGAGCGACCGGATACACAACGGCTCCATGCTCGCGACTGGCAGCAGGGGGAGTGACCTCATAAACCTTGCAGTGGGCACTGGAAGGAGACATACCCGGAGCATAGCCATCGCGAAGAAGCTTTCTGCTTCCCAGATCGGTGGCACAGAATGAGCCCTCATGGTGAGCAGCACTACCGCGGATTGGACCGCAGTAGCCTTTTCCAATGTCCGCAACCGGGAGATTCGACCCAACATGCCTACAGGGCGGTTGGGGTTTCGATCCCCATCGGGCACGCGGCTGCCCCAACTCAAAATGCGTGGGGATCTGGTAACAGGAGTCAGTAGTGGCTCGGGCCACAGTGGTTGCTGATGCTGGTGCCCCAGGACGGGCATTCTCTACCGCTCGCGCCCGACGCTGGCGTCGAGTCAGATGGGCCGGAACCGGCGGTGCGGGCATGAAGATTGCCTGCTCCTCAGCTTGGGGAGTCGGGCGGCAGCGTCGACACAGCCTGGCGGGGATTCTTGCCGTTAACCCTAGGATGGATTACCGATCGGGTGGACCCGAACATCCCCCACCTCATTGGTGTAGGGGAGGGATGTGTCAAAGCGCTCCGGGGATAGGTTCCCGAAGCGGTTGAACGTCAGCGTTGGGAGCAGCGGCTCCCTGCGCGGCCCTTGAGGGCGGCGATGGCGGTGAGGCGCGGCCGCCTCTAGATACAAGTGGTCCATGCCCCTAGTGGGGATGACCCCTTCCTCGTCATACCTACGAACCAGGTTATTGATCACCCTCCACTGGGTGATTTCTGACGGGATGAGGGGGAACAAGCACCCGGATGCTTCGACGGTCGAAGCCGGAGCGACCGTGGAATAGGTGGGACCGTGCGGGGGAGCCTCATCGGTATTTCCCCTGCCCCTGCACCGGTGGGCAGGTGGCGATCGAGCTCCGAATGCAGTGATCTCATTCCTAGAAACAGAGAGATGAACCCATTAGTATCAACAGGAAAGGAGATCAACAACCAAGGCCCACCATCATTCCGTCTTCCATGGTCTGTGAGAGGGATTCATGCTGACGACGTCACAGAACAGAGTATACAATGTCCTGATGGCCTAAACCCCTGGCAGGTTCATGTCCCGGTAAGGGTTACCCGGACCTGGTGACATGTTGTTCTTCTGACGCCCCAACAGCTACCATTCCCCGTATTTAGGAGAAGTGCTTCATGTCAGGTTCACCATTTTTGTGTTATCTGATGCCCCGACGGCTACCATTCCCCTTATTGAGGAGAAGAGCTTCACGTCGGGTTCACTATTTTTGTGTGATCCAATGCCCCGATGGCTACCATTTCCCATATTGAGGAGAAGAGCTTCACCTCAGGTTCACCATTTTTTTGTGATCCGACGCCCCGACGGCTACCATTCCCCGTATTGAGGAGAAGAGCATCACGTCGGGTTCACCATTTTTGTGTGATCCGACTCCCTGATGGCTACCATTCCCCTATATTGAGGAGAAGAGCTTCACGTCGGGTTCACCATTTTTGTGTGATCCGATGCCCCGATGGCTGCCATTCCCCGTATTGAGGAGAAGAGCTTCATGTCGGGTTGACCATTTTTGTTTCTCCGATGCCCCAACGGCTACCATTCCACGTATTGAGGAGAAGAGCTTCACGTCAGGTTCACCATTTTTGTGTGACCCAACGCCCCGATGGCTACCATTCCCCGTATCTAGGAGAAGAGCTTCACGTCGGGTTAAACATTTTTGTGTGATCTGACGCCCCGACGACTACCATTCCCCGTATTGAGGAGAAGAGCTTCACGTCGAGTTCACCATTTTTGTGTGATCTGACGCCCCGATGGCTACCATTCCCCATATTGAGGAGAAGAGCTTCACGTTGGGTTCACCATTTGTGTTTCTGATGCTTTCATCGGGGCGGGCGCATCCGTCTGTGGGGAGGACGCACTGCTTGTTACCCCGCATTCCGGCATTCCAAAGGCGAGCATCATTCGTTCCTTGTTCAGGGACGTCTGCTCCTTGATCGAAACCGGGATGATGGGATGTCGATTCTTCCTTCCGTGGATTCCTCCTCGGAGCTCATTACCTAGTCCGGGTCTCCCTCATAGATTTAAGATGGGTTCATGAAGCTCATTCCCAGTGACATATCTACATGGATGCCAGTTAATTACGCTTCTTCTGTCAAGACGCTGCAAGGGGTCTTTTCGGGGAAACAACCTTCAGTGAGGAGAATGGTCAAGTTGGGGCGTCGTTAGCATGTCTGTCTTTGGTCCCTCATCACAGGGCTTCTCGAGGGCGCGGAAGCCCTAGGCATCCCACATCGAACGCGGGGAATATGGACCATCTGAGGTTTTCCTCAGCTTCCCATGTTTAAAACGGGGTATGTCGCGAGTTTAACATCTTGTGGAGACGGATCAGGATGAAGGATCCCCAGGGGGAACACCGATGTTGGGGCCAGCACGTGGGCAGCCTCTCGGGTGTCATGGAGTGGGATGGGGTGGCATGACCTCACTGGGATGTGGCGGCCCGGGTAAGGATCAGGATGGATGGTGGAGTGAGACATGGGGCTTACGTTCTGAGATGGCCCAAGAGGGGGGATACAGTTTAACGTCATGCGGGATGCGATACAGTTTAACGTCATGCGGGACGGAATACAGTTTAACGTCATGCGGGACATAATACAGTTTAATGTCATGCGGGACAAGGGGTTTGGGGCTTGTGCTCTGAGGCGTACCAAGGTGGTCAGGGAACCGACATGGAGAGGTCGGGACGACCGGGTGGTGGGCTTGAACCTCGTGGAGGCTTCCTACGTACCGTGCATTAGCACGGATCAAAGTCCACGTAGTTCGCTGGGATGGGGCTTACGCTCTAGGGTGGCCCAAGGTGGTGTCATGGTCGATGTGCACTCTAAGCCCATGTGATTCATTCTCGGTGTGAGAAACAAGAGGCAGCAGGGACCAGACGATCACGTCGCGAAGGGTGCGTCTGTGAGAAGCGGAATGGGGCTTACGCGTTGAGCGGCCCAAAGAGGAAATAGGGACTTACGCGTGGTTAGCGGCCCATGGTGTCGGGGCTTACTCCAGGGTGGAGGCCCGTGGTGCGACAAAGCATAGTCGGAAACAAACTCCGCTGGCCTTGGCAGGGGGGAAGTATGGAGATGCATGGGTGCAATCATCTGCAAGAAAGTCTAGGGGCTTACGCTCTGAGGCAGCCCTTCCCCCGTGGACAAACGTCGCTCCAACAAGGAGGATCTCATTCCATGTGAGGAAGATTCCATTCCCGTGGAGACGAGTGGGCGTAAAAAATGTCCGAGCTGGGGGGACCATGCGTGCAAAGCATGGGATCGGACCACAGTTTAACGTCTTGTGTTAAGAACAATGTTCTTAGCAATTTAACGTCCTCCAGCTTGGACGAGGTGGGTTCTCTCCACACCCCTAGGGCTTACATGCCCAACACCCTCTACCCCTTGTGGGAGGGAAGGCATCGACAAGGCCATCACGATGGGGGGCCGCAGGGCGAACCACCGGGGGGTCCACATTAGCATGGCTATGCGAAGAAGCAATAGCTGTTAGCGTGCCTATGCGGAGAAGCATAAGGCAAAGCAATGCAATGGGAAATATGGCCCAAGGGATCATGAGGTTACTTCGCACGAGCCTGGAAGGCCGCACGGGAAAACAACGCATGGCGCGCATGCCCGGTAGGGGAGACATCAGGTACCGGTGCAGGGGGCAGCCAAGGGACGTCAAGGTGAGGGGTCCTGGGCTTTGCGCGCAAAAGGGGAGGTTTGCGCGCAAAACATCGGGACGGCGCGCAATTGCAGCAAAGGAATTTCGCACAGAGAGGGAACTACACATAGGATATTGCGCACACGGCAGGGTATTGCGCGCACGAGATACCGATTGCGCCCAAGAGACACAGATTGCATGCAAGGCTGGAACACTTGGGAGGGGGAAAATCCACTGAAGCCAGTGGAGTTGCGCGTAAAGGCGAACTCCAGGGCAAGGTTGCGTGAAATGAGGGTTTTACCTTGAAGTCATCTTGCGCGCGGGGGGAGCCGAATTGAATGAACGGGAGTCGCTTCGGATTCCTCAACCCCCAAACCATTTGGGGTCACCTTCTATTTATAGGTGACCTCAAACGCGAAATCCAAGCGCACGCGAAATGTTTCGCGCTGAGCACAGTCGGCGCGCAGAAACTCGCCGTGCAGAACCAGGGTGCGCAACGATTAGGCGCCTCATCGGCTCAATTCGGTGAAACCCGGTGATTCTACGCGCGTAGAACAATTTTTCGTCTGGAGCCTCCTTTATTTCGCGTACCACATTCTGGGCCTCCGGATCAGGCCTCTGATTCCGAATATGACTTCACTTCGTTATTCCGAAACTTCCTCCGAGAGTTATGGTCTTTTTTCAGAGTCAATAGTATTGATGAGCTCATGGCTGATATAAGGACAATGTTATATGATGGGTTGAGTATATAAAAATTTTGGGATTTTGGTATGTGGAAAGAGTTAACTTTTGACAACATTCATGTTTTCACTAAGGTTCAATGGGTATTTTTTTTTCAAGAGAATACATGATTAAGGTATTCACATGTTTGGAATGTGACCAACAAGATATATCTTAGATGGGGGATAAATGATGGTATTCACATACTTGGTTGATGAAATTTCTAGTAATTGTTTTCTTTATACTATAAGATTGGACAGAAGTATTTTTGAAAAGCATTAAGGTTGGAATGGATTATGTTGGACATCAGATATAATTGTTTAAGGCTAGAACATTTTTTGATATTATTTATGGAATGTGATAATAATGTAGTTTTAGAAAAAGGACAACCTACAGGACGGCCGAAAACCCGTCACGTCGGACAAGGCTGTGGGAATCGAACCCACAACTGAAGTGCGACAGGCCTTTATCGGATACCACTGGCCTACAGGAAGTCCCTGGTTAGTAGAAACTAGTTTTATTTTATTAAGAGGTATGATAGATAAAGTGTAAGTCCATTGTTGGAATCATATACGATTAATCTCACCATAGATGGACTTATGTATATTTAATAACATATGCTAATTTTTTTTTGATAGAAACAGAAGGGATGACTTATCATTCTATCGCATGATCTGCTAACACTTCATGAATGAAAAATTAAGCTTCATTTCTTTAAATAGAGATGATGTGGAAATTGTTCATGTAATGACCAACAATGATATTACACTAAAATCAAGTATGTTTTTCTCCTTATGTAAAAGATCATCAATGTTAGGGAAATGATCTTGGAAAACAAAAATGTTGTACTAGTACCCTCATATCTGATTAATCATATGGTACCGTAGATCATCACAAATTTATGGCTTTGTGATTGTTGGATTTTTCATAGCCATGTATTCTACCACTCTCCATCAGAACATGACGATGATATTTCACTTCCATATCCATATTTTCATCTATGTTCTCCTATGTGGAAACTCAGGGATACGTTAATATGGGTTACCGTTACATTTCATACATTAGTTTTTTAAATTAAGCTTTAGTATTCCTTTTTATGATGTGGGTTTCTATTAATGAAAATTTCAAGTAGTAAATGATTTATAACACCAACAAATTTCGAAGGCAAAATTAATTTTAAGGGGTGTAGAATGTAACAACCCCTGATTTTATGAGAATTATTATTTTTAATTTCATTGATGTCTTGTGTTGTACAAGACACCAAAATTAAATTGTTCTATACGCAACACTGTATTAGCTTGCAGTATACACAACACTAATCTTGGATCGTGTTACACATAATTTCATGTTCGTTTGATAGAAGTTATTTTACGCAACATTGAGTGTCTATATATATATTCAATGTATAAATGAAATATGGTTGGATTATATTATACGAAACAACAAATGAATCTGGCACTATATGCAACCCTAACTTGGCTTTCATTACACGCAACCACAACCTTCCACGATAGTGTGTGTTATACGCAATACCAAGTTTCACTAAACGAGATATTATTATAATATTATTATGAACTAGCCATTATGAATAGTAATACCCACTTTTTGAAATTTTATAAATTTATCATTCAAAAGAGTCTTCATTTTTGGATTCAGAATATCGAAATTAGCCTAAGGTGAATTTTTGGTATTTTTCAAAAAAATATAAATTTTTGATGAATAGTGAAAACACTAGGTTACTATTTAAAACCCGACTATTTATTTAAATAATTATTTATTTTATATAAATTTATTTTAGGTAAAAATTGATTCATAATACCTATATAAGTTCAATTTAATTCATTTGAGTCAGTTTTATAATAATTTTAGATATATTAAAATTTTATGGAACTTTTAACCGTCTTTTACCCACCTCTTAGGAGAATTTGAAAATTTAAATAAAACTTATTTTTACCACTTCTGTGAGTGGAATTTTGAAAATTCGAGAGACACGGTTAATATCAATGTGTAAAATGTGGTTCAATAAGAAAAAAATAATTTTTGGTGAATATTAACTTTTTACTTTTATTTACCATGGTTTAAAGTAAATAGGGTAATTAAGGGTAAAAATGATATTATTATTACCCTAACACATGTACTAATTCTATTGGATAAGTTTAATTCTACCAAAAACAACCTTAGGAATATAATATGACCATTTAGGTCCACTTGGATTAGATTAGGACATTTAATATTATATTGTTTAAAGAAGAGATAAAATAGTTAAAATAAAAGTTTAATAACTAAATCATTTTTAATATAGGGTTATAAATAAGATAAATTCGACTATAAATATTACATAGAAAGATAAAAATATATCCTACCTAATGGTATTTTATTTATAATTTTTATACATTATATAATTTATGTTATTTATGACACAATGGTGATATAGTAATTACCTAAAAAATAAAATATTAAAATAATTTATATTATAAATACCCAAATAAATGTAAATTGAGACTTTTTATGAATTAAAATAACTTTATAGGTTAATATGACATGTTATTATTCATTAAATTAACTTATCTCGAACTAATAATGTTTTTATAAGTTTCTCAAAAATTTAATTACCAAATAGTTTCAAAAATGACATAAAATTGTTTTTAAAAAATTATTATATTATTAATTTTTATTAAATTCATAAAAATATAAGGATCCTCCAAATGACTTATATAAGGTTATTTATATTAATAATGAACCACTTGGGGTTCTTTTGGATGGTTATAATAAGTTTATTAACCATAGAGTGTAAGAAAACAAGAAGACACGGTAAAAGTTAAATTATTTAACATAGAGTTAAATCTAAATGATAAGGTTAAAATAGTAACCTAAACTTGTATAAAACCTATTGTTTGAGATTACAGGAGGCAGCGGGCATGCCAGACTGGACTATTGCAGGGCTTCTTGGAGGCATTGAGCCTTGTCCGAGAAGTCCCGGAACCCTCAATGGTAATTCTGCGTGATCAGAGAAGGAACCAACTCCGCCTTGAAGTTCCCAACACACATCATCAGTAATTTATCCTGAGTTAGTGGCATGTCAAGGGAGTACGTGAGCCCCTTCCACCGGGCGACGAAGTCCGCGACTCGCTCGTCGGGCCTTTTCTTGCACCTGAAGAGGTCTGCAATGTTCATCTTCCAGGTTGTGGAACTGAACTGGTAGAGGAATTGATGGCGAAGGTCCTCCAAGCTAGTCACTGATCCAATAGGGAGCTTGCTGTACCAGACGAATGCTGGTCCTTCTAGTGTCTGAACGAAGCACCGGAGCTTGGCAGCCTCCTGCTACGCCGGAGTCCCTAACATAGGCCTCCATCTCGAGTTTAAGTGGGCCAAGTGTGGTTTTGGGTCTCCGGTCCCGTTAAAGGGGGAAAATTGGGGTTCCCAAATCCCGGCGGGGCCGGCATGTCATCCACCCATGCAGGGTACGGCTTGCCATCCGGTGGGATCGCCACCTGCCGAGTTTCCAGGGCCTCCAAGTGAGTGATGAGTACTTCCATTAGATCATCCGGATGCGGATTCCTGTCCTGACGGGGATCTCTAACCACAAGCGCATTTCCAGGCTCTTCGATACAATAGTCGCTCTCAGCGGCTCGCGGGGCAGCTGGCGGAGCGACTCTCGGAGCGGCGGGAGGAAACCGAGCAGGGTCCCCCAGGTTGTCTCGCCGCTTGGGAGGGTTCGGCGAAACATATCACGCCCTCTTTCCATGGGCTCCAGTGTACCCCCTATCGACGAACACGACATGGTCACGGTTGCACGGGGGGATCTCTGCAAGGGGTAGATGCTCCTGCCCCTGTTGTCCTGGTCTAGGGTTGTCGTAGTCAGGCCGCCGCTCTGCAATTCGTTCGGCCAAGAGCTCATCAACCAGCCTCTTTTTTTCGGCTATCTGTTGGCACAACATCTCCTTCTCGGGATCTTCCTCTACCTTCTTCACTGAGGAAGATGGGTCGGCAAGTTTGACAGACCCGACGGGCTCTATACCCCTGCCGATATTTCGGCCCAGTGCCAGTGCCTCCATGGGTACAGGAAGACCTAGGAGGCTCCTCTGTTGGTGAGTAATCCTCCCAGATGGGTCCAGTAGCGGCCTATCCTCAGGGGGTGAGTCCCCATTGAGGGGCTCCACAATGTTTCCCTCATCTAAAAGGTCATCCATGTTGACTGCTACTGCCCTTGGTGACGTTCCCTCAGGGCCGCCCAGTGGATCGGGCTACCGGCAGATCACATAGAAGAGGAGAGCAGCGTACTGCCCCCACCTGCGGGCGTGCGCATGGGGGGTGGCCTCCTCAACAACTCCGCGGAGTACTTGACAACTCTGGATGCATTATTGCTGAAGGGCCTCGTGGTGGTCCAGCGACCTGGGGTGCCGGACCGCGGGGAGTGCTACTAGGTTGACCTGGCGGCACTACTCACCAATGTCCTCTAGATGCGCTTGGCTCCCAGGATAAGGAGTTAGCTGATGGAGGAGGCGGGAGTGAGTCACCCGAAGAATCTAGCAGAAGCATTCAAACTCTCCCGGGGTGAGTGACTCTGGCACATCAAAACCCAATTCTGCGACCGGCCAAAACTTCTCAGGGAAGCGGACCGCTTCCAGAACGGTCCAGAAGCTCCATGGATCTGGTTCGGGGTCCGGAACATTCCGCCCCTGCTCGCCCAACGAGGAATGTCAGGGAATTGGAAATGGCGTCGAGGCAGGCTGTTGGAGCGGTGGGCGAGCCGGCAGGGGATACTGTGATGACGAATAGGAAGATTGGTCGCCGATCCCTGGGTCACCCTCTAGGAGTTGCAGTGCCCTGGCTGCCACGTCGCGATTGGATGGGCCGGAGGATGGGCCTCCTGTCACAGCGTCGGTGCTCGCTGAGGGTTTATCGCCTCACAATTCTTCTGTCGGTCCCCAGAAAAGTTCCTCACCCTCCCTAACACGGACGGGTGGTGCTTCTGAGGAGGTCAGCGACAACTATGGTCTTGATCCCTGGCAGTACGCCAAGTCCTCGTCCTCCTAGATATACCTTCGAAGGGTGGATGGAATCATACGGATCTCGCATTCGGGGAGTACGAGACTGATGCTCCGCGTCCCCACCCCTGCCCTCAACTCGACGGGTTTGGGGGAGGATTCATTGTCGAGTCGTACTATACCTCAGAATCCGAGAAACAGACTGGTCTGATTTTCGTCAGGACTCCCCTGACATTCCTCCTACGGTGACGATGCCCGGTCTTCCTGCCCCTGGGTAACACCTCGGGGTATGGACGATTTCCATCATGGGGTCCCCCAACCACAATAGAGCTGGGGAATAGGGGACTAAAGGCCGGGGTTCGAGAAGCACAAGGACAGTTGTCGAAAGGGACATGGGGGAGGACCTCCATGTGAGTGAGCGACTGGATACACAACGGCTCCATGCTCGCGGCCGGCAGCAGGAGGAGTGACCTCATACCCCATGCAGTGGGTGCTGGAAGGAGTCATACCCGGAGCATAGCCATCGCGAAGAAGCTTTCAGCTTCCCAGATCGGTGGCACGGAATGAGCCCTCATGGCGACCGGCACTACTACGGATTGGTCCGTAGTGGCCATTTCCAGTGTCTGCGACCGGGAGATTCGACCCAACTTGCCTGCAGGGCGGTCGGGGTTTTGATCCCAGTCGGGCACGCAGCTGCCCTTGCTCAACATGCGCGGGGATTTGGTAATAGGAGTCAGCAGTGGCTCGGGCCACAGTGGTTGCTGATGCCGGTGCCCCAGGACGGGCATTCTCTCCCGCTCGCGCCCAACACTGGTATCGAGTCAGATGGGCCGGAACCAGTGGTGCGGGCATGAAGATTGCCAGCTCCTCGGCTCAAGGAGTGAGGCGGCAGCATCGACACAGCCTGGCAGGGATTCTTGCCGTTAACCCCTGGGATGGATCACCGATCGGGTAGACCCGGACATCCCCCACCTCATTGGCGTAGGGGAGGGATGTGTCAGAGAGCTCCGGGGATAGGTTCCCGAAGAGGTTGAACGTTGACGTGGGGAGAGGCGGCTCCCTGCGCGGCCCTCGAGGGCGGCGATGGTGGTGAGGTGTGGCCATCTCACGAAACCTGGCGGCACTGCTCACCAATCTCCTCGAGACGCGCTTGGCTCCCGGGATAAGGCTCTAGCTGATGGCGGAGGCAGGAGTGAGTCACCCGAAGCATTCAAACTCTCCCGGGGTGAGTGTCTCTAGCACATCAAAACCCGATTCTGCAACCAGCCAAAACTTCTTAGGGAAGTGGCCCGCTGCCAGAACGGTCCAGAAGCTCCACGGATCCGGTTTGGGGTCCGGAACTTGCCGCTCCTGTTTGCCCACCGAGGAATGTTGGGGAATTGGCAAGGGCGCCGAGGTAGGCCGTCGGGGCGGTGGGCTGGCCGGCGGGGGATACGACGACGGCGAACAAGACAATTGGCCACCGATCCCTGGGTCACCCTCCAGGGGTTGCAGTGCCCAGGCTACCACGTCGTGATAGGATGCGCCGGCGGATGGGCCTCCTGTCACAATGTCGGTGCTCGCCAAGGGTGTATCGCCTCGCGATTCTTCTGTCGGTCCCCAAAAAAGTTCCTCACCCTCCCTAACAGGGACAATAGGTGCTTCTGAGGAGTCCATCGGCAATTTCGGGCTTGATCCCTGGTGTTACGCCAAGTCCTCGTCCTCCTGGATATACCTTCGAAGGGTGAAGGGAATCATACGGATCTCGCATTCGGGGAGTACGAGACTGACGCACCAAGTCCCCACCCCTGCCCTCAACTCGAAGGGTTGGGGGGAGGTTCCATCGTCGATTTGTACTCTGCCTCATAATCCAAGAAACGGACTGGTCTGATTTCCGTCAGGTCTCCCCTGACATTCCTCCTACGGCGACGACACCCGGCCTTCCTGCCCCTGGGTAGCTCCTCAGGGTAAGGATGATTTCCATCATGGGGTCCCCCAGCCACAATAGAGCTGGGATAGAGGGGACTGAAAGTCGGGGTGCGAGAAGCACCGGGATAGATGTTGAAAGGGACATGGGGAGGACCTCCATGTGAGTGAGCGACTGGATACACAACGGCTCCATGCTTGTGGCTGGCAGCAGGGGGAGTGACCTCATACACCTTGCAGTGGGCACTGGAAGGAGTCATACCCAGAGCATAGCCATCGCGAAGAAGCTTTCTGCTTCCCAGATCGGTGGCACGGAATGAGCCCTCATGGTGAGCAGCACTACCGCGGATTGGACCGCAGTAGCCTTTTCAAGTGTCCGTGACCGGGAGATTCGACCCAACATGCCTACAGGGCGGTCGGTGTTTCAATCCCAGTCGGGCACGCGGCTGCCCCTGCTCAAAATGCGCGGGGATCTGGTAACAGGAGTCAGCAGTGGCTCGGGCCACTGTGGTGGCTGATGCTGGTGCCCTAGGACGGGCATTCTCTCCCGCTCGCGCCCGACGCTGCCGTCGAGTCAGATGGGCCGGAACCGGCGGTGCGGGCATGAAGATTGCCTGCTCCTTAGCTCGGGGAGTCGGGCGGCAGCGTCGACGCAGCCTGGCGGGGATTCTTGCCATTAACCCTAGGATGGATTACCGATCGGGTGGACCCGAACATCCCCCACCTCATTGGTGTAGGGGAGGGATGTGTCAAAGCGCTCCGAGGATAGGTTCCCGAAGCGGTTTAACGTCAGCGTGGGGAGCGGCGGCTCCCTGCGCGGCCCTCGAGGGCGGCGATGGCGGTGAGGCGCGGCCGCCTCTAGATACAAGTGGTCCATGCCCCTAGTGGGGATGACACCTTCCTCGTCATACCTACGAACCAGGTTATTGATCACCCTAAACTAGGTGATTTCTGACGGGAAGAGGGGGCGCAAGCGCCCGGGTGCTTTGACGGTCGAAGCCGGAGCGACCGTGGAATAGGTGG
This sequence comes from Viscum album, assembly GCA_963277665.1. Lineage (NCBI taxonomy): Eukaryota > Viridiplantae > Streptophyta > Magnoliopsida > Santalales > Viscaceae > Viscum > Viscum album. The sequence goes on along the minus strand of OY728167.1, from coordinate 236,659,685 downwards.
GACCGCGCGGGGGAGCCGCATCGGTATTGCCCCTGCCCCTGCACCGGTGGGCAGGTGGCGATCGAGCTCCGACTGCAGTGATCTCATTCCTGGAAACAGGGAGATGAACCCATTAGTATCAACAGGAAAGGATATCAACAACCAAGGCCCAGCGTCATTCCTTCTTCCATGGTCTGTGAGAGAGATCCATGCTGACGACGTCATAGAACAGAGTATTCAACGTCCTGACGGCCTCAACCCCTGGCATGTTCATGCCCCGGTGAGGGTTACCCGGACCTGGCGACATGTTGTTCTTCCGACGCCCCAACAGCTACCATTGTCCGTGTTTAGGAGAAGTGCTTCATGTCAGGTTCACCATTTTTGTGTTATCTGACGCCCCGACGACTACCATTCCCCGTATTGAGGAGAAGAGTTTCACCTCGGGTTCTCTATTTTTGTGTGATCTGACGCCCCGATGGATACCATTTCCCATATTGAGAAGAAGATCTTCACGTCAGGTTCACCATTTTTTTGTGATCCGACGCCTCGACGGCTACCATTCCCCGTATTGAGGAGAAGAGCTTCACGTCGGGTTCACCATTTTTGTGTGATCCGACTCCCCGATGGCTACCATTCCCCATATTGAGGAGAAGAGCTTCACGTCGGGTTCACCATTTTTGTGTGATCTGATGCCCCGATGGCTGCCATTCCTCGTATTGAGGAGAAGAGCTTCATGTCGGGTTGACCATTTTTGTTGCTCCGATGCCCCAATGGCTACAATTCCACGTATTGAGGAGAAGAGCTTCACGTCGGGTTCACCATTTTTGTGTGACCCGACTCCCCGATGGCTACCATTCCCCGTATTGAGGAGAAGAGCTTCACGTCGGGTTAACCATTTTTGTGTGATCTGACGCCCTGACAACTACCATTCCCCATATTGAGGAGAAGAGCTTCACGTCGAGTTCACCATTTTTGTGTGATCCGACGCCCCGATGTCTACCATTCCCCATACTGAGGAGAAGAGCTTCACGTCGGGTTCACCATTTGTGTTTCTGATGCTTTCGCCGAGGCGCGCACATCCGTCTGTGGGGAGGACGCACTACTTGTTACCCCGCATTCCGACATTCCAAAGGCGAGCAGCATTCGTTCCTTGTTTAGGGACGTCTGCTCCTTGATCGAAACTGGGATGATGGGATGTCGGTTCTTCCTTCCGTGGATTCCTCCTCGGAGCTCATTACCTAGTCCGGGTCTCCCTCATAGATTTAAGATGGGTTCATTAAGCTCATTCCCAGTGACATATCTACATGGACGCCAGTTAATTACACTTCCTCTGTCAAGACACTCCAAGGGGTCTTTTCGGGGCAGCAACCTTTGGTGAGGAGAATGGTCACGTTGGGGCGTCGTTAGCATGTCTGTCTTTGGTCCCTCATCACAGGGCTTCTCGAGGGCACGGAAGCCTGAGGCATCCCACATCGAACGCGGGGAATATGTACCATCTGAGGTTTTCCTCAGCTTCCCATGTTTAACACGGGGTATGTCGCGATTTTAACGTCTTGTGGAGACGGATCAGGTTGAAGGATCCTCAGGGGGGAACACCGATGTTGGGGCCAGCACGTGGGCGGCCTCCCGGGTGTCATGGAGTGGGATGGGGTGGCATGACCTCACTGGGATGTGGCGGCCCGGGTAAGGATCAGGATGGATGGTGGAGTGAGACATGGGGCTTACGTTCTAAGATGGCCCAAGAGGGGGGATACAGTTTAACGTCATGCGGGACGCGATACAGTTTAACGTCATGCGGGACGGAATACAGTTTAACATCATGCGGGACATAATACAGTTTAATTTCATGCGGGACAAGGGGTTTGGGGCTTACGCTCTGAGGCGGACCAAGGTGGTCAGGGAACCGACATGGAGAGGTCGGGACGACCGGGTGGTGGGCTTGAACCTCGTGGAGGCTTCCTACGTACCGTGCATTACCACGGATCAAAGTCCACATAGTTCACTGGGATGGGGCTTACGCTCTAGGGTGGCCCAAGGTGGTGTCATGGTCGATGTGCAATCTAAGCCCTTGTGAGTCATGCTCGGTGTGAGAAACAAGAGGCAGCAGGGACCAGACGATCACGTCGCGAAGGGTGCGTGCGTGAGAAGCGGAATGGGGCTTACGCGTTGAGCGGCCCAAAGAGGAAATAGGGGCTTACGCGTGGTTAGAGGCCCATGGTGTCGGGGCTTACTCCACGGTGGAGGCCCGTGGTGCGACAAAGCGTAGTCGGAAACAAACTCTGCTGGCCATGGCAGGGGGGAAGTATGGAGATGCATGGGTGCAATCATCTGCAAGAATGTCTAGGGGCTTACGCTCTGAGGCAGCCCTTCCCCCGCGGACAAACGTCGCTCCAACAAGGAGGATCTCATTCCATGTGAGGAAGATTCCATTCCTGTGGAGACGAGTGGGCGTAAAAAATGTCAGTGCTGGGGGGACCCTGCGTGCGAAGCATGGGATCGGACCACAGTTTATCGTCTTGTGTTAAGAACAATGTGCTTAGCAATTTAACGTCCTGCATCTTGAACGAGGTGGGTTCGCTCCACACCCCTAGGTCTTACATTCCCAACACCCTCTAACCCTTGTGGGAGGGAAGGTATCGACAAGGCCATCACGAAGGGGGGCCGCATGGCGAACCACCGGGGGGTCCACATTAGCATGGCTATGCGAAGAAGCAATAGCTGTTAGCGTGCCTATGCAGAGAAGCATAAGGCAAAGCAATGCAATGGGAAACATGGACCAAGGGATCATGATGTTACTTCTCATGAGCCTGGAAGGCCGCACGGGAAAACAACGCATGGCGCGCATGCCCGGTAGGGGAGATATCAGGTACCGGTGCAGGGGGCAGCCAAGGGGCGTCAAGGTGAGGGGTACTGGGATTTGCGCGCAAAAGGGAAGGTTTGCGCGCAAAACATCAGGACGGCGCGCAATTGAAGCAAAGGAATTTCGCACTGAGAGGGAACTACACGTAGGATATTACGCACACGGCAGGGTATTGCGCGCACGAGATACCGATTGCACCCAAGAGACCCAGATTGTGCGCAAGGCTGGAACACTTGGGAGGGGGGAAATCCACTGAAGCCGGTGGAGTTGCGTGCAAAGGTGAACTCCAGGGCAAGGTTGCGCGAAATGAGGGTTTTACCTGGAAGTCATCTTGCGCGCGGGGGGAGCCGAATTGCACGCACGGGAGTCGCTTCGGATTCCTCAACCCCCAAACCATTTGGGGTCACCTTCTATTTATAGGCGACCTCAAACGCGGAATCCAGGCGCGCGCGAAATGTTTCGCGCTGAGCACAGCCAGCGCGCAAAAACTCACCGTGCAGAACTAGGGTGTGCAACGATTAGGCACCTCATCGGCTCAATTCCGTGAAACCCGGTGATTCTACGCACGTAGAACAATTTTTCGTGTGGAGCCTCCTTTATTTCTCGTACCACATTCTGGGCCTCCGGATCAGGCCTCTGATTCCGAATATGACTTCGCTTCGTTATTCCGAAACTTCCTCCGAGAGTTACGGTCTTTTTTCAGAGTCAACAGTATTGATGAGCTCATGGCTGATATAAGGACAATGTGATATGATGGTTTGAGTATATAAAAATTTTGGGATTTTGGTATGTGGAAAGAGTTAACTTTTGACAACATTCATGTTTTCACTAAGGTTCAATGGGTATTTGTTTTTCAAGAGAATCCATGATTAAGGTATTCACATGTTTGGAATGTGACCAACAAGATATATCTTATATGGGGGATAAATGATGGTATTCACATACTTGGTTGATGAAATTTCTAGTAATTGTTTCCTTTATACTATAAGATTGGATAGAAGTATTTTCGATAAGCTTTAAGGTTGGAATGGGTTATGTTGGACACCAGCTATAATTGTTTAAGGCTAGAACATTTTTTTATATTATTTATGGAATGTTATAATAATGTAGTTTTAGAAAAAGGACAACCTACAGGACGGCCGACAACCCGTCGCGTCGGACAAGGCTGTGGGAATCGAACCCACAACTATAGTGCGACAGGCCTTTATCGCATACCACTGGCCTACAGGAATTCTCTGGTTAGTAGAAACTAGTTTTATTTTATTAAGATGTATGATAGATAAAGTGTAAGTCCATTGTTGGAATCATATACGATTAATCTCACCATAGATGGACTTATGTATATTTAATAACTTTTGCTAAATTTTTTTTAATAGAAACAGAAGGGATGACTTATCATTCTATCGCATGATCTGCTAACACTTCATGAATGAAAAATTGAGCTTCATTTCTTTTAAATAGAGATGATGTGGAAATTGTTCATGTAATTACCAACAATGATATTACACTAAAATCAAGTATGTATTTCTCCTTATGTAAAAGATCATCAATGTTAGGGAAATGATCTTGGAAAACAAAAATGTTTTACTAGTACCCTCATATCTGATTAATCATATGGTACCGTAGATCATCACAAATTTATGGCTTTGTGATTGTTGGATTTTTCATAGCCATGTTTTCTACCACTCTCCATCAGAACATGACGATGAGATTTCACTTCCATATCCATATTTTCACCTATGTTCTCCTATGTGGAAACTCAGGGATACGTTAATATGGGTTACCGTTACGTTTCATACATTAGTTTTTAAAATTAAGCTTTAGTATTCCTTTTTATGATGTGGGTTTCTATTAATGAAAATTTCAAGTAGTAAACGATTTATAACACCAACGAATTTCGAAGACGAAATTCCTTTTAAGGGGTGTAAAATGTAACAACCCCTGATTTTATGAGAACTATTATTTTTAATTTCATTGATGTCTTGTGTTGTACGAGACACCAAAATTAAATTTTTCTATACGCAACACTGTATTAGCTTGCAGTATACACAACACTAATCTTGGATCGTGTTACACATAATTTCAAGTTCGTTTGATAGAAGTTATTTTACGCAACATTGAGTGTCTATATATATATTCAATGTATAAATGAAATATGGTTGGATTCTATTATACGAAACAAAAAATGAATATGGCACTATATGCAACCCTAACTTGGCTTTCATTACACGCAACCACAACCTTCCACGATAGCGTGTGTTATACGCAATACCAAGTTTCACTAAACGAGATATTATTATAATATTATTATGAACTAGCCATTATGAATAGTAATACCCACTTTTTGAAATTTTATAAATTTATCATTCAAAAGAGACTTCATTTTTGGATTCAGAATATCGAAATTAGCCTAGGGTGAATTTTTGGTATTTTTCAAAAAAATTTAAATTTTTGATGAATAGTGAAAACACTGGGTTACTATTTAAAAACCGACTATTTATTTAAATAATTATTTATTTTATTTAAATTTATTTTAGGTAAAATTTGATTCATAATACCTATATAAGTTCAATTTAATTCATTTGAGTCATTTTATAATAATTTTAGATATATTAAAATTTTATTGAACTTTTCACCGTCTTTTACCCACCTCTTAGGAGAATTTAAAAATTTAAATAAAACTTATTTTTACCACTTCTGTGAGTGGAATTTTGAAAATCTGAGAGACACAGTTAATATCAATGTTTAAAATGTGGTTCAATAAGATAAAAATAATTTTTGGTGAATATTAACTTTTTACTTTTATTTACCATGGTTTAATTTAAATAGGGTAATTAAGGGTAAAAATGATATTATTATTACCCTAACACATGTACTAATTCTATTGGATAAGTTTAATTCTACCAAAAACAACCTTAGGAATATAATATGACCATTTAGGTCCACTTGGATTAGATTAGGACATTTAATATTATATTGTTTAAAGAAGAGATAAAATAGTTAAAATAAAAGTTTAATAACTAAATCATTTTTAATATAGGGTTATAAATAAGATAAATTTGACTATAAATATTACATAGAAAGATAAAAATATATACTACCTAATGGTATTTTATATATAATTTTTAGACATTATATAATTTATGTTATTTATGACACAATGGTGATATAGTAATTACCTAAAAAATAAAATATTAAAATAATTGATATTATAAATACCCAAATAAATGTAAATTGAGACTTTTTATGAATTAAAATAATTTATAAGTTAATATGACTTGTTATTATTCATTAAATTAACTTATCTCTAACTAATAATGTTTTTATAAGTTTCTCAAAAAATTAATTTCCAAATAGTTTCAAAATTGACATAAAATAGTTTTTAAAACAAATATTATATTATTAATTTTTTTTAAATTTCTAAAAATATAAGGATCCTCCAAATAACTTATATAAGGTTATTTATATTAATAATGAACCACTTGGGGTTCTTTTGGATGGTTATAATAAGTTTATTAACCATATAGTGTAAGAAAACAAGAAGACACGGTAAAAGTTAAATTATTTAACATAGAGTTAAATCTAAACGATAAGGTTAAAATAGTAACCTAAACTTGTATAAAACCTATTGTTTGAGATATTTTTGACCCATCCTCACTTTATATTCGAAATAAATCAATTTGGAGCTATTATAAACTGAATATGACTTTATTATAAAATAATATTTTAGGTTTTTCCAAAGGTGCCCCTCTCCTCCCTTATAAAAAGGGAACCCCTTCCCTATTCTCTTCCCACCCTTATAAGCTGTGAGGCTCAGCCAACCCCTACCCATTTATCTTCTCCACTTCCCTAGAAATATTCTAGAGGTTCTGGGCTTCTCAAAAGACCAAATCTACCTCCTTAAGTGGAAACATAAAGGAGGTACGTCGAAGAAGAGGTAATCTCTTCTTCCGATTCTCTCAAGTTTCTTTCTTATTCTACTTCTTATTATTTAGTTGTCTCATTATAAAGTAATAACATAAGTTTTACTTATATAATAATATGTTATTATAAATATGAAACAACCCTATTTCACCTTCAATCCATCATACGGAAAATGAAATCACCGCGGGTGCGTACGTACGGAATACCGTCTCCACGCCGTGGTGTAATCTGTTTTCGACCACCACCTTACTTGGATGGGTATAATGGTGTAAATAAAAAACTATATATGATTATTATAAAGTGATATTGATTATGAAATATTATACATACACTTAAATACAATTCCCAGATCATGATAATGATATCATCGCTCGTGCGTACATACGGACTACCATCTCCACGAAGCGATGAGATTAATTCTCCATGTTAACCATTCATGAATGATTATAAGGTATATATAATTAATAATAATGAAATATATGATATAATAATGATACTGGATTTATGTGTGTATATATATATATATGTATGTCATCTACTTAATTTCTTTCAATTCAATAAGGAAACAAAAACATCATTCATGCGTACGTACGGCCTATCGTCTCCATGAACAGTGTATTTCAATCCATTTATCGATCTATCATATATATATATATGTATATTTTGAATATATATTATATATAAATCATTTTTGTCATTCTGGAATTAAGTAAATCAGGATATAAGTAATAATATCAAGAACAACAAGTCGAAACACGTACAATAACTGAAACGATTTTACCAAAATCGCTGCTTTTACTTCAAATTTACAAAAGAACGGGTAATATAAAGTCATAAGTAAACTATATATAATAACATAACACTGAATATGATTCTGTAATAAGTCAATGACATTATTTAAATCATTATATAGGATATTCGGTTAATATGAATCATATCGGACATTAGGTAAGGGATAATTGTTACAATCTCTCTCTTATCCGAGATTGTTTATTCGTAAGTATTTACTAGGGTTTTTGTTATCATCCATGTACATGTTTTCTAAAAATGTTTTCATGAATTTATAATGTCCTTTTTACCCATTTTTTAATTTTAGCACATGTTATGAAAGGAATCTTACTTTTACCACATGAGGAACATTTTGACTTTTTCGACCAAAGTACAAGGAGAATGTTATTTTTAACTTATACGGGTGAAAGGATTTTTACGGTTTCATAACACCTCATTTTCATTAAGCTTACTTTACAATATTGAATGATTATTTTCAACAAAACACTTTTCTTTTAAGATTAAATGGCATTCTGGGAAAATAAAATGATTTTGATGAAGAAAGGATATTTTCCTCAAGAATTATTTTCAAGTGTTTTATCAAAACTCTTTTCCATCTAAAAATGAGATTATTTAATATTTTTATGTTTCAAGTTTAATGTCTCCATTAATTACATGGTTTGATTATTCATATGATGAAATGATATCCATTTTTTTATATGGATTATGTTATGATGGCATGATGTTTAAGAAATCCACTTCTATTACATGGGTTATGCTATGATGCATGATTTCGGATTTTGTGGACACGAAATAATGATTTCATTATGAGATGGGTGGGACCTATATCTCCCTCCAATGCATTGGGTAAATACATCTATCTCATGAGATAGACATGTCTGGAATGGTAAGTTAATCCAGTTTAGTGTTACAGGACTGAAACGAGGAGTGAACTCGATTCAGAAAAGGAATTTGTCCACTAAGATGGTCATGGCAGTAATGCCTTGGATACTATAGAAATCATAACATGTGCTTAATGGTTTCCACAATTACATTCATTATTCCCATGCTATTTTATCATGATTGATCATCCATTATGATATATTCCTTACATACTTCCAATATTTATGTCTTTGCTCAAGATTTTGATGATTAGAATTTATGTTCAAGTTTTTGCATTCAAATGTTTATGGATTGTTTTACGTTCTCTATGTTTACCCTTACTGAGAATTTAAGTTCACACTTTTTATGTTTTCTTTTCCATAGGATGTAAAGAAATGTTTTAGGTAAGAAACCCAAAATGGGATTATCTTTATGGGAGAGGTTGAAGATCTTTCACCATGATTAGAAGATTATGTTTCGAGTTTGCAAAGACAATAAACTAATACGATATTTGGGCATATGTTTTTGTCAAGTATTAAATATTCCGAAAATGTACTGTAATATCCATGTACGTCAAGCTTTGGGTCTCTACACCACTTACCCTTATTATTACCTTCATATTGTGATCAACACTCTCTTTTGGGCATTTACCTCGAATCAATCACACACCACCTACTTGAATCTCCATACATTTCCTTTACCCTGAACCACCATGTTCGAGCCCCTCTTGTGCGCACCTCCCATGTATTGAAAAACGCTACTCCGTGTGTCCTGGTGTGCTTGTGTGTATTGATTTCTAGGCCCCATATGTGGTGTTCCTTTTTGTGATGACCGACCACTTATTAGCAGAGGTATTCTAATGAATCTTACTTTTCTGTAGAGTGCATGCTAACATAGACCCAATGACTAACCATTACTCCACCCCGTTGCAAAGGAATTGTTGACCCCTTACCTTATGGATGGTTATATTTTCTCTAGTTATGTAGTCCCAAGGGGTGATGAGTGAGTCCCCCACATTCGAGCTGTAGGACGTAAATCTTCCTAGCACCAATGTCCTCAACACACAATGTAAAAATTATATATCCCTATGTGGGAAAATACCAAGATGTAACCATATATTACTGACACATAATGAGAACCCCCTTGCATAGATTGGAATTACCTAAATAGATTTATATTAGGGATGGGCACTAAATCACTCTCATTTATCTTTCCCTTTAGGATTAGTCTCCATGTTCACCTCAGGTAGTCTCCATGTAATCCTAGCTCACCCTTTATAGGATTCCTTGTATATGAGTGGTAGGTAATAACATCCTCTTCAAATGGTATGAGATCATCCAACACCCCACTCAAGTGGAAGGGAATTCTCCTCGGCCAGCTTCTATTTGTAATCCCCACATCATCCCTCGTTGCTGCAACTTTTTTGACCCGACCATCAGATCTACTATATCCCCTTTTTTCTCACACCAATCATGAATTAGATGTTCTTAGTGGATAGAAACAAACCTAACGTCATATCTCCTTGATAGGCCTCCTCCTTATGTGTAATAACTAATTCTCCCTTCATATCAATGTAGACTTTAATTCCCAACTAAATGGTATTCATGGGAATCCTCCTTGAGATTCAATCCCAACATTTTTTCGATCACCCCACCCTTCTCTCGATAAAATCATGATATCCATTTGGGAACATCCCAAATGTAAGACCCAATATCATGTCACCTCAATTGTACATTATTATTTTGTTATCCCCACACAATAAAATGATGATAAATCCTCTTGTGATGGGCAGTCTTAGTGCATAAGCCCCACTCCATCCAATGAACTACATAGGTTTTGATCCCAGTATTCTAAACCGAGTACAGAGGACCCATCTATCAGTTTCAATGCCAACCAATGAAAAACCATGTTTTCCCCCTCCTATGGGTGCACCCTCATGATGTGACATCTTCCTGTTTCAAGACACAAACCCCAGATCCACCTCTATATGTGTTCTGATACATCTGTGAGCACCCATTTCATCTTAATCACTTCATCAATTATACCCTTTTCATGTTGGTAAACTTTCTCCTAACTGCATGATGCTAATCATAATGGGGCCCTATAACTATGTGGACATTGATTCCAAACCAGTTGGGATACATAAGAAATGTCCTTCATGTCCAGGCCCAATAGCCCTAACAAACCTAACCATTTCATCCCATACATTCAATCTTTCCATAGACCAAATTTATTTTTTTTGTCCTCCACATATTGGTGGAATAATGTCAATCCAAAAATATCATAAATATTCCTAGCAACATTTAGGCAGTCTTAGTGCATAAGCCTCATATAATACTACCAAGATCAATCCTCTTGTGACAGGCAGTTTCAGTGTGTAAACCCCCCTCGATCTAATGAACTATGTTGTTTTGATCCTTGTATTTCAAACATGGTATGTAGGATGACCCTATGAGGTTCAATCCCTACCAATGGTAAGCCTTAGAGTCCCCCTCTTCAGGAGACACCCTCATGATGTGACATATTCCTTTTGTGGGAAACATCCCTAATATCCACCTCCATTGTTGTTCTAATTCATCCACCAACACCCATTTTATCTCATTCACTTCATCAATTCAACCCTTTTCACATTAGTTCACTATCATCCTCACGGTAAGAAATTAAACTACATGTGGATTCAGAACTACTTGGACATTGATTCCCAACTAGTGGGGATACTTAAGAAACCACCTTGAGGTTCTAGACCAACACCCCCAAAAAACCCATATGTTCCATCCACTTCATCTACACCTTCCATAATCCATCATGATTTTACCTGGGATTCCACATATCAGTGGGATCATGAATCTCCACCCACATTATCTCTTCTCCTAGCAGCATCTGGTCCATCATAGTGCGTAATCCCCACACAATTCAACCAAGAGAAATCCTCATGTGATGGGCAGTCTCAATGCGTAAGACCAAATCCATCCAACTAAATATGTGGGTTTTGATCCCGGTATTCTGAACATTGTAAATATGACACCTCCACGAGGTTCAATCCCAACCAATGGAAAACCATTTTGTCCCCCTATTATGGGTGCACTGCTCTGATCCACCCCTAATGATGTCCAGATCAGCTTTCATAGTGTGAAAAATTGACATTACAGGACACACCACCCAGGGTCTGCCTCCATAGGTTTTATGATCCATCCATACGGTACACCATCTTGAGTGATCCCTACTACGGATGTATCTCACTGATCTATCTCCATCCGCATTCACATCGACAACCTTATTTCTTCACTCTAAATTATGATCACAACCTGTTACACTACATCCTTATGTTAAAAATGGGATTCCTAAGGAAAGAATCAGAATACATACCTCTGGAATAATATAACCCATGATCGATGTGGGATGCCTCGGGTTTGTGCCTATTAGAGTCCCTCTAATGAGGGGAAATACAAGTGTTCCAATATTCTAGCATATATACATGCCCGACAATTCCCAACACGAATACTCTCTAGGACAAATGTGGTTTCCCTATCAAGAACCCTTAGAATTTCTAGATAGAAGTAGCATAATTAACCAACATCCAAAGAGATATGGCATCTGGAATGAGTTTCATGAACAACATAATAATCTATATAAGAGTCCCGGACTAGGCACCTAATTCCATTGTGGAATCCAATGAAGGAGGAACGGACAACACATCTCCTCATTTTGATCAAGGAGAAGATTTCATTGAATAAAAGATGAATTTCACCAATATTTGGAAAGTGAGAATTCATGGTACAAAGCAACATCAACACATTAGCATATTTGATTGGTGGTGCACCCTGGTGGAAGCGTTGGAAATCAAAATTGTGAACCCAATGCAAAACTCTTCTCCTAAAAATGGGTAGTGGTAGCATTCGAGTCATCACTAGAATAGAATGCCATCATATCCAGCTATCTCGCACCAAGAACCACCACTAAAATAGTGTTCCATGTGTGAAACTCACTAGAAATTGGGACATTTTATCATTGGATATTCTAGTATAAGACATTGTTAGTTTGGGTCCTCCTATACAACCGTGGAAGAGTGGATGACACTAGAGAATTTGGAATTTAATACATGATATCCATACTCACAAATAAATATTCCTTATTTATAGGACCCAAGTTGTAGGAAACCAATCATCTCATTACCTCAGAAAAAGGGGTTGGAGGAACATCAATCTTGTAATCCCACATGATTTCACATCTTCCACAACGTCATCCACAACTATAGATATCGAATGCCTACACACCATCTCACCCTTAGAAATCATTCATAGGATGGTGATGGACACCCTTTTATGCTTGTATGAGTAGGAGGTGGGTCATTCAAGTGATCAATATTTCCCTCCAGGACCTGGAGGCTTCTTCACCTCATTGGTACTATGGCCTCCAAGGGCTGCATAGGGAGACACTTCTCCACACTCCAATGACAAACCATTTCCGGAGCCTCCCCCAGAATGATCTTACTACTCTCTCCCCTATGATAATGAGGTGGGGGATTCTCATGTCACCCTGGCTATCACTACTACCTAGGATCTTCCAAAGATGTCTCCCACTAGGCCCCATCAACGCCATCAATGATCAGTCTCTCAAGTCGACAAACAAGGGGACTATTACACTTCTCTGTCATATTTGGTCCAAACAAACCGATGCCAATATTGGTTGAATGTTTAGGAGGATGTTTATCATAGGATATAATCTTCCACAACATCACTGGACCATGCCATATTCAATGCACTCCACCAGTTCTGTGCTACAGAATAGCATGGGAACATCAACCGCTAGTCGGGATCGAGACCCCAACCACCCCACGGGCTGGTTGGGTTGACTTTCTCAACCATCGGTGTCACTATCATCTATTACAGTCATAACCTTAATGATGAGATATAGTATAGAGGTCCACCCCATACCATCTTCATCCCAAGTGGAGGCCCTCCCCACTCTCACAACTGACATGGAGTTCCTCCCCATGTCCCTAGCAACATTCCAAGCAGATGTCCTCCCCACCTTGTTGACATCCAGCATGGGGGACCTCCTCATTCCTATGGTCCCTGATACATACGGCCTCCCTATGTAATAAACCCAAAATGAAATGGTTCTCCTTGATCATCTCCAAATACAGAAGAGGGCCCCTTACACTAGTGCCCCCAATGCAGAGGTCATACCCAATTCACCATCAATTAGTATGATGGTCCTCCGCATTCTATCACCACAGGTCAACATGGAGGTCCTCCGCATGATACTACCAACCAGAGTGGAGTTCCATCCCACTCATAAAACACCAATCAAGGAGGTCCTCCCCATGTTCCTACCAACTCCAGTGGGAGTCCTCCCCAGTACATCCTCAATCCCAGTTGGGGTCATCCCCATGTATCTAGAATAAAAATCGGAGGTCCTCCACGTACTCATGCTACTCAACCCAGAGTTGATCCCCGTGCCCCATTTGATAAATTCCCATGCCATCCTATCACCTCATATCACAAACTAATAGGTCATCCCTTCTCTCACAACTGAAATGGAGGTCCTCCTCATGTCCCTAGTGACTCAAGTAGAGATCCTCCCATCTATGTCAGTACATAGAGTAGAGGTCCTCCCCACTCTCATAGTCTAATAGGAGGTCATAACCCTCCCATTTGTATCCAATATAGATGTCATCCAAATATGCTAGTTATTTTAAGAGGATGTCCTCCCCACCCCATCAACATGTAGTTCAAAGTCCTTCTCTTACCAAAGCACCTCTCTATCCTGAAGAACCATCCCAGTGAAGAAGGTAGAATCATCACCGTAGAAGGAAGACCTATGGAAAGCACGAATTCATTATCAACTCATTTCACTTCTTATATTCTTAAGAATGTTTTGATCCAATAATGGAGCCATCACCCCAGTCATCTACATCAGAATCCGGGGTAAGAGACTGATGGGTTAGGTTCTCCATTTCGGAAGGTGTGACACATAATATTCCCCAATCTCTCCAGAGGTACATGTAGGAGGAAGACGTTTGGTCTCCCTTCTAGGGTCTCATTCTGTAGTCTAATATGTCATAAAAAGATTCATTTTCTATCTCCACACAAGATCACAATGATTTAATCTAGGGCATGATAGATGAAGGTAACCTGGAATATCTTCCACCAACAGTTTCTCACCATGCACATGAGGCAATAGCGAACACCCTGACCTATAGGGACATGATTATGTGATTTTTACCACCACTAAGAGATTTCCCAACACATATAAATCAATCTACTTATGAAGTAACTTCTCTACCATTCATTCCACTGACACACTGATCCAAATTAGTTGCATCGTCCATCTCATGTAATGTATGGTTGAAATCTTGGGATAACCAAGGGCAGTACTCATCTTTTGAACAACGTAGCCTATGGTATAGTCTCTCTAAATATCAGTAGTCTAAGATATTTTTGATAAGTGTGACACTATACATTGACACCCTAGTGTTTCTAAGCCAAGAAGAGGATTCATTCATTTGTCAAACCATCTATGCAATGTATTTTCACCTTTGAGGTTATCAGTTGGTTTACCCGAAGAGTTAAGAGCCTTTTGATGACATCATATAATAGTGTCTCATGGTTGAGTTGGATTCACTCCCAATGGAATAACATCCCACATAAACTATCTACCAAAAAATCCTTCATTATAGACGAGTTCATAGGTTCATAATTCTCCTTCTAATTACTTATGTAAAGACCCGTAAATTTAAAGAAATATTTTTCTCAAATTATTTGGGATTTTATGAGTGCGTAGTTTCCGACGGAACCTGATTCCGAGGCCCGGTGTTCCCGGAATCAATTTCCAAAGTATAGATCGGGTATGTTCAGTGAACAAACGAGCTGGTATTCCTAACTTTTGAAGTGGTGCTCGGATTTGAAATCTGAGGGCACCGATGAAACACTAGCACCAGTAATTGCTTAGGACCACATTTTTCGAGGGTGCGTTTTCTCGGGAGGAGTTGTTAAAAAATGTGAAGAATAAAAATAAAATTGTTTTACAATTTTATTTTTATCTCTTTACTAGTGGATATGTGTTTTGGGAAATAAAGTTGTGTCACAACTTTGTTCCCCTCTACTTGGTAGTTTAACTCCAATGTGAGGGACTTGGGGTGGGGCCCACATTACCCCCCACCTCCTTAAAATTCCATAAAACCCTTTTAAACCTCCCACTTGAATTTATTATGTAACTCACCCACTCCCCCACATAATTGCATTCCAACTCTCTTATTAAATAAATTCACTTATGTTAATCAATTTATTAAGAGTTTGAATTTTTGAATTTGGAATTTCATGGCATGGGTTAATAAAATAAATATGAGTCTTATTTTATTTTTGGTTGTTTCATTGTGTGGAGTCGAGGGAGAGAATAACAAAAGTCTCGAAGATCTTCTTCTTCATCATTGAATAATGCGAAGAACACCGGAGAACCAAAGAGTTACCAACATGACGTTCTTCTCCTCTCCGCCGCCAGTGTGAGATTCCGTCCACCTTGGACTTATGCCGACATCGTCAACCCCGACACCGTCTTTGACATCATTGTTGAGGTAGGGAATTGTTTTACGTTTAAGATTATTTTACGTTCTTCGTTGTTGTTTATTATGCCGCCTGTTATCAAGATAATAGGAGGAGGTTGGACCGCACGAACACGGTCAAACCTCCTCCCCATTGTTGTTGATTTTTTGCTATGGTTTGGAATGGAGGTGGTGTGGTGCCATCACACCGCATGGAATTGAGGGAACCACGACCACTGTGGGCCGCGAAAAAGGAGCGTGGTGCCGCCGCATCGCGCCGTTGAAGCCGAATGAGGCTGTGGCCGGAGCGGGGCCGTGGCGGAGGGGCGCAGCGCCGTCACGCCACGTCGGTCAGACAAAGGCCACGGTGGTGCAGGGAGGGGCGGCCGGAAATCCGACCGTCGGTGCTTCGGAAGGGCAGGACTGTGGCGTCCCGCGGCGGTACACCGGCCGGCCTACACGGTCGGCCATTCGGGAAGGTCGGGGGTCGTAAACCCCGGTGGCAGACAGGGCGGGCCACCTCTACGTGGGGGGCCACCGTTTCGAGACGAGGGGCAGCGCCCCCACCCCCTTCCACATGCGCTCTACTCGCGGCCGCGACACCGCGCGAACCGACCACACCGGGCCGGACCGGCAGTATCGGGTCGGGCCGCCCATGCTGGGCCAGGACGCCCATGCTAATCCAGACCCCTGCATCGTGTCGGGCCGCACCCTAATGGGCTGGATCCTGACCTGGTCGGTCCGGGCCCAAACCCCCCTAAAAACGGGCAGATTCGTTCAAATGCCCGTAACATGGGCTACAGACCTCTGATTGACGCACCGTCAGTTGCGATGCGATCCTTGGATCAAGAAACTCATTTTGGTATATTACACGCAAGGATTTCGAGAACTTTGGGTAAGGCCGGGTTCGTTCGAACACGAAACCAACCAGGCCCTCAGAGCGGGAACACTTATAACTTGACCTTCGGACGTCTGATTGACGTGCCGTTGACTTTGATGGATTCCTCTTAGTGAGAAGGTCCTTTTGGATTTATCCGCTAGAGGTTTGGACACAGCTGGGTATGGTCGGGTTGGTTTTATCCTAAAAACCAACAGGGCCTCTAGGACAAAAAAGCCAATAACTCTCAGACCGGGCGCCCGATTGACGCGTCGTCTATCACATTGGGTTCCTTTTGACGAGACAGAACTTTGGGATACATAAACTCTGGGCTTCTTGTCAGTTGATGTAACGAACCCCTTTGAACTAGGAGTGGACCCTCCCAGGATCGAGAATGCTGTGTATGGGAACCCTAGAGCTGGCTGCGACGGCGATGATGATGAAGACTGTACTGAGATCCTTTGTGGGTTCGGCAGTGATGATGACCGTACTGGAATCCTCCATGGGTTCGACAGCGATGACTACTATTCTTTTATCCTATGTGGGTCTGACAGTACGTGACTACTGTTCTTGTATCCTACGTGGGTCCGACAGTATTTGACTTTGTACTTGTATCCTATGTGGGTCCGGTAGAGTAGCTGGTCTTGTATCCTTTGTGGGTCCGACAGCTTATCTGGTCTTGTATCCTACGTGGGTCCGACAGCTTAGATGAATCTATGGCTAAATTTGATCATCTCTATCATCTTATGAAAAAGTATTCATGTGTGAGCTGAGTCTTGACTTTCAATCAATATCTACGATATGATTGACCTGCCTTCCTGTGTGAATTGGTTTGTGTTATCCTGTGTGGATTGGATTGTGTAATCCTGTGTGGACTAGATCGAACATGGGCTCAGATGATGGAGCCAAATTGGAATTGATGACTTAGGTATATTTATGGGCATATACCTAAGTAGAGTTGGTTGATAATTAATGGTTGTATCTTTTCATTGTGGTCTATCCTTCATGGATTCGGGGAGTCCTTTGGGGGTCTTGGGGTCCCTACTGAGTAGAAAATACTCACCCATGCATGGGCTATGCCTACACTACATTGTGTTGGATGCAGATGACGGATAGCGCTGACCGAGGTAGGAGCTCGTGGAGCTGGATGGTACCTTGAGATGGATCACTAGACTGGACGTACGCGGAGCGGACGGTTGGAGCAGAGGAGCAGAGGATACCATCTATACCCACCCTTCAGGTGGGAATTGCAGAGGACAGCTTGGGGTTTCTTCTTTACATTTTTTCCGTTGTACTCTCTTTTCAGTTGTACTTTACTTTCAGTTGGGTTTGTATTCTGGCCCATTTACTTTCCGGCACTTACTTTTATATTCATTTTACTTAGTTTTTACTCAGCTTGCATACTCTGTGGTGTTTTTTTTACTTTATGAAGGCAATGCATTCCCATATTTTCAGGATTTAAGCCTTTGCTGCTTGTAACCAGCCCCTGGCCTATGGAAGGCAGGCTTGGGGTAGACACGACACAGGTCCCAAGGACGGGTTGTGAAAAACTTGTATCATAGGAGATCGGTTCTACCGCAGAACATAGGACTCTGATCTTATTCTATATGAAGCAATAATGTTAAGGGTATTGAGTGTGGTTATCAGTCCAGCGAGTCCAGTGTTGGTGCGGCGGCTGATGTGTCCATACACTAGGACCCTGACTTCTGATTTCCGACTCAGTGCACGAAAACATTGATTGCATGTGTGTTTCAAAATTTTTATTTGTGATTACTTTGTGTCAGCTCACCAGGTATATTGTATTGACTGTGGCACACCTGTATCTTTTCAGGATGCATCCATGACAGCATCCAGCTAGGGTTCCGAGTTTTGTATGAGATGACATCCCACCGAGCTACGAGGCCTCGGTGCAGGGCCCTATTACAGTGGAGGCACCGGCGGTACCTATACCCGCCGAGCCACTGATGCCACCTACCCCAGCTGCTGAGAGTGCATGTCGCCTTAGTGTACTACAAGAGTTTCAGCATCAGAGACCACCTAGGTTCCGCATGGAGATGGACCCTCCGGTAGTAGAGGATTGGGTGGAGGCTATTGTATGAGTTTTTAGGTTAGTGGGGACACCAGCTGACCTCATGGTGATCCTTCAGCGAGTCTCCTGCACGCGGAAACATGCATATGGTGGAGCCTGATGCTCCAGGTGCACGATGAGGCATCTCTCCTTTGGTCGGACTTCGAGAGCCTCTTTCACTCAGAGTTATTCCCAGCCACCCTCTGTGCGGTGCGCATTCAGGAGATACTACAGCTACGGTAGTGCAGCATGACAGTAGCCCAGTACTCAGCGAGATTTACCTATCTCTCGTTCTATTCGATGGATATGGAACGAGACCCATTCTTCTGGGCCCAGACCTTCATGTAGGGATTGAGGAATGAGATCAGGGCATCAATGATCTCCCTCAGCATTCCGAAGTAGGTAGGAGTACTGGAGAAAGCCCTTATCATAGAGAGATTTCTTGCTGATCCTACACCAGCAGGGAGACCTACCTCAAGGTGGCATGTAGCTGAGTCTTCTGTAGCTGGAAGTCAACGGATTTCATAGGGGGCCAAGCGCACCAGACCGTCAAGCGGACAACCTCAGGACACTGGCTCAGAGGTGCGGGGCACATGGCGTAGATCCAGTCTTACGAAGAGCAGATGGTGTTATGCATGCGGCGGGCAGGGCCACATGGCTTGTTACTGCCCGATCCACCATGCGGAGGAGTAGCAGATGGTTGAGGGACCACCCAGGCAGAGGCAGAGTTTTGACTGTGGCAGTCCGTCGGGAGCAGGCGAACGAGGAAGAGGAGTTGGTTGAGCAGAGGGTGGTGGGAGAAGCTTTGTGGCTCTACCACCACAACCACCATGAGGTCCACCCCAACCATAGGGAGCTGGAAGACAAAGGCAGGCTCAGCTTTAGGTTGCGGAGGCCTACGACCACGACGCACCAAGGATGATTTGATGTACTATCTGTGTATACTCCACCCTTGTTGCAGTTCTTATAGACATAGGAGCGAGTCATTCATTCATTTTCACTACCCTTGTTCAGATCTCGGAGATTCCAACAAATCCATTCGCTCGATCCTTACGGCTATAGACTCCTACGGGAGCAGACTTGATGATTACGTACTGGAGTCGGCATGTGAGCTTACTCTAGGAGGCAAGAGCTTTAGCTGGGATCTTCTTGAAGCGGCATCGAGGCCTTATGACGTCATCTTGGGCATATATTGGTTATCTACAGTCCATGCTCAGATCGACTATATTAGGCTCAAAGTGCGATGTGTTTGCACTGATGGGAGCAGGTTCACCTTCACCGGCGAGAAGGGAGATTTTGCAGCACAGGATGGACTCATGCAGAGGAGTGGATAGCCGATCACTCATCAGTTGGCTAGCCTCATCCTAGGAGAAGATGACATCCGAAGCTCGAGTTTTCCTGTAGTGGTGGATCAGTATGCGAATGTTTTCCCTGATGACGTTCCAAGACTACCTCCTCGTAGAGATGTAGACTTCTACATCGACCTGTACCCTGGGAAAACCCCGATATCTATACCAGCATATCGGATGGCTCCCGCTGAGCTTCGAGTGCTACAGGTACATCTAAAGGACTTGTAGGGCAAGGTATTCATTCGACCAAGTGTTTGACCTTGGGCTTCACCGATTTTGTTCCCCAAGAAGGCAGATGGGAGCTTGCGACTATGTGTCATTTACCGTCGTCTGAACCATGTGACCGTGAAGAACAAGTATCCTCTTCCGAGGATTGATGACCTCTTTGATCAGCTCAAGGGAGCTCGATGGTTCTCAAAGATAGAACTCAGGCCAGGCTATCATCATCTCAGAGTTCGAGACGAGGATGTGTAGAAGACGGCCTTCAGATGTCGGTATGGCCACTATGAGTTTATGGTTATGCCTTTCGGCGTAACCAACACTCCAGCAGTGTTCATGAGTCTCATGAACATGATCTTTCAGCCTTACTTCGATCGATTTGTCGTAGTCTTCATTGACAACATATTGATATACTCGACCATTGAGGAGGAGCACACCTACCACTTGCGGGTTGTATTGGACACACTCTGAGAGCACCAGCTTTATGGTAATCTCCTGAAGTGTCAGTTCTGGATACGTGAGGTCCACTTCTTGGGGACCGTCATTTCTGAGGTGGGAGTTGTGGTGGATCCTGCGAAGATCGACACAGTGCTAGCTTGGGAGCCACCCAGGAGCGTGACGGAGGTTCGGAGTTTCCTAGGTTTTGATGGGTACTACCGGAGATTTGTGACAGACTTCTCCAGAGTTGCGGCACCACTTTCATCTTTGACGATGAAGGGGAATCCCTTCGTGTGGTCAGATATATGTCATCACAGCTTCTAGTAGCTGAGACAGAGACTGACCAGTGCACCTATACTGTGGCTATCAGAGGAGGGAGTAGGGTGCGTAGTCTAGTGCGATGAATCAGGGACCAGACTCGGGTGTGTCCTAATTCAGGAGCAGGCAGTGATCGCCTATGGATCACGATAGTTGAGGCAGCATGCGCAAAACTATGCTACCCATAACCTGGAGTTAGCAGCAGTGGTCTTCGGTCTGAATATGTGGCTGCACTATCTGATGGGCGAGCACTTTATAGTCTATTCTGACCACCAGACTCTCAGGTACATCTTTTTGCAGAAGGACCTGAACATGAGAAAGCATCTATGGCTCGAGTTCCTCCCGGACTATGACTTTGAGATAGTCTATACTCCTGGAAAGGGGAATGTAGTAGCCGATGCTCTCAGCAGAATGACGGGCATTCCTCTACATGGAGAGGCAATAGGGCAGCTTGCCGCTTTGCAGATATACTTCGTGGATAGAGATTGAGTATCCTTCCTTCATTCGATCACAGTCACACCTCCACTTCTCCAGCGGGACAGAGTGGCACAAAATGGGGTTGTTGACTGTGAGACGTGGCGTGCACATATTTCCACTAGATAGGCACCTGATGGATTTTCTGTAGTAGGAAAGCACATCATCCTTTTCAGAGGATGTAACATGGTACCAGCTGCACTACAGGAGTAGGTGTTGAGGGAGTTTCACACTTCACCTTTAGCGGTACATCCAGGGGTAGTGAAGATATACCAGGATCTCTGACATCATCACTGGTGGCCGAGTATGAAGAAGGCTGTGGCAGGGTTCTTTTCTCGATGCCTCACCTGCCAGTAGGTGAAGGCAGAGCACCAGGTACCAGTAGGCTTGGTTCAAACCTTGGAGGTCCCAGAGTGTAAGTGGTATGGGATATATATGGATTTCATTACTGGACATCCATATACTTCCAGAGGTCACGACTCCATTTGGGTGATTTTCCACTGACTCACCAAGTCGGCCCACTTCTTACCCATTAGAGAGTTGGGCACAATAGAGAGCCTGGGACGCCTCTACATTTAGGAGATTGTACGGCTTCATGGTGTGCCATCATCTATCGTCCATGATCGAGATACTCTCTTTACATCCCGGTTTTGGAAGGGGTTGTTGGAGGCATTCAGGACGCAGCTATGTCTGAGCACCGCCTTTCACCCTCAGACGGATGGTCAGACGGAGAGGACCATTCATACTTTTGAGGACATGCTCTGTGCATGTGTCCTCGACTTTGGTCACATCTAGGAGGATCACATACCCTTAGTGGAGTTTGCGTACAATAACAGCTACCACTCCACCATTGGGATGGCACCATACGAGGCATTGTATGGCCGACCTTGTAGATCACCTCTGTGCTAGACAGACCCTGGGGAGTCAGCACTTGTGGGACCAGAGATGGTCCAGGCCACGACAGAGAAGGTCCAGGTCATCCTGGAGCAGATGAGGATAGCTCAGAGCCGACAGAAGTCTTATCCTGATAGGAGGCAAAGACCACTAGAGTTCAAGAATGGCGACCACGTTTTCTTGCAGGTCTCACCTTGACGTGGATTACAGAGATTTGGTCGGTGTGGCAAGTTATCTCCACACTTCATTAGACCATTCCAGGTTCTCAGTAGGGTAGGAGAGGTGGCTTATCCCCTGGCTCTACCACCTCAGTTGCACTAGGTGCACGATGTCTTCCACATATCTCAGCTGAGGAGATTCGTGCACGAACCGAAACATATCATCGACCATGGGAAGCTGGACATTGATGACGGGGCGACTTTTGCGGAGGTCCTGGTGGAGATCATGGATTGACAGGAGTGGGTCCTATGTGGGCAGTCGATTCCTCTAGTGCGCATCAGGTGGCAGCATGGGAACCTCTAGGAGAGCACTTGGGTTTGGGAGGCTCAGATGTGTGCTCAGTACCCTCACTTGTTTCCCTAGTTTGTGATGTATCTTTACGGGGATGTAAAGCCCTGAGGTGGGAGTGATATAAAGACCAATAAATTTCAATGAAATTTTTTTCTTAAATTCATTGGGATATTATCGGTGCGTAGTTTCTTGACGGCACCTGATTCTGAGCTCCGGTGTGCCCGGAATCGATTTCCAATGTTTAGCTTGGGTACGTTCACTGAACGAACGAGCGGGTTTTCCTAAATTTTGAACTGGTGCTCGGATTCAAAATCCGAGGGCACCGATGAAACCGCAGCGCTGATAATTACTTTGGAGCACCGTTTTCGAAGGAGCGTTTGCTCGGGAGGACATGTTTAAGAATGTGGAGAATGAAAATATAATTGTTTTACAATTTTAGTTTTATTTCTTTACTAGTGGTTAACTGTTATGGGAAATAATGTTGTGTCACAACTTGGTTCCCCTCTACTTGGTGGTTTATCACCCATGTGAGGGAGTTGGGGTGGGGCCCACATGATCCCCCACCTCCTTAAAATTCCCTAACACCCATTTAAACCTCCCTCTTGCGTTTATTATGTAACTCACCCATTACCACACGTAATTTCATGCCAACTCTCTTATTAAATAAATTGACTTAAGTTAATCAATTTATTAAGAGTTTGAATTTTTGAATTTGTAATTTCATGGCATGGGTTAATAAAATAAGTATGAGTGTTATTTTATTTTTGGTTGTTTCGTTGTGTGGCGTCGAGGGAAAGAATAACCAAAGTCTCGAAGATGTTCTTCTTCCTCGTTGAAGAAAGCGAAGAACGCTGGAGCACCAAAGAGTGATCGATGTTCCATTCTTCTCCTCTCTGTAGCCGGTGTGAGACGCCATCCACCTTGGATGTATGCCGACATCGTCATCCCCGACACTGTCTTCGACATCATTGTTGATGTAGGGAATTTTTTTACGTTCAAGATTATTTTATGTTCTTCGTTGTTGTTTATTAAGCCAAATGTTATCAAGATAACGTGAGGAGGTCGAACCGCACGAACACGGCCAAACCTCCTCCCCATTGTTGTTGATTTTTCACTATGGTTTGGAACGGAGGCGGCGCAGTGTCGTTGTACCGCACAGTAATGAGGGAACTGTGGCCAGTGCGGGCCGCAAAAAATGAGTGTGGTGCCTTCACGCCACGCCGTTGAAGACGAAAGAGGCCGCAGCTGGAGCCGGGCCGTGACGGTGGAGGGAGGGGCGGCAGGAAATCCGACCGCTGGCGCTTCAGAAGGGTGGGACCGTGGGGTCCTGCGGCCGCACACCGGCCGGCCAGTACGGCCGGCTATTTGGGAAGGTAGGGGGACGTAACCCTAGGCAGTGGACAAGGTGGGCCCCCTCAACATGGGGGTCCTCCGTTTCGAGACCAGGGGCAGCGCCCCCCCCCCCCCTTCTGTGTGCGCTCCGCTCGCGGGCGCCGCACCGCGCGGACCGGCCGTGCCGGGGCGGGGAAGCCCGGAGAGCCAGGGCTGGGATGCGCCCTAATGGGCTGAACCTAGACCTAGGTCGGCTTGACCCCGTTCGGACCGACCCAGGGGGTTTTGGGCCGGGACGGTCCGGGCCCAAACCCCCCAAAAAACTGGAAGATTCATTCAAACGCATGTAACATGGGCTACGGACCTCCGATTGACGCACCGTTAGTTGCGATGCGATACTTGGATAGAGGCAGTCGTTTCAGTATATTACACTCAAGGTTTTGGAGAATTCTGGGTACGTCCGGGTTGGTTCGAACATGAAACCAACCAGGCTCTCAGAGCGGAAACACTTATAACTTGATCTCCGGATGTCTGATTGATGTGTCGTCGACTTTGTTGGATTCCTCTTAGTGAGATGGTTCTTTTGGTTTACTTTTAATGAGGTTTGGACGCAGCTGGGTATGGTCGGGTTGGTTTTAGCCTAAAAACCAATCGGGCCCCTGGGACGAAAAACCCAATAACTCTCAGACCGGGCATCTGATTGACGCGTCGTCTATTGTGTGGAGTTCCTTTTAACGAGACGAAACATTGGGATACATCAACTCCGGACTTCATGTCAGTTGATGTATCGACCCCCTTGGCTCATGGAGCGGACCCTCCCAGAGTAGAGCATGTTGTGTGCGGGAACACTAGAGCTGGCTGCGACCGAGACGATGATGACAACTGTACTGGGATCCTCCATGGGTTTGGCAGCGACGATGACCGTACTGGAATCCTCCGTGGGTTTTATGGCAATGACTACTGTTCTTGAATCCTATGTGGGTCCGGCAGTACGTGATTACTGTTCTTGTATCCTACGTGGGTCCGACAGTATTTGACTTTGTACATGTACCCTACATGGGTCCGGCAGAGTAGCTGGTCTTGTATCCTTTGTGGGTTCGACAATTTAGTTGGTCTTGTATCCTACGTGGGTCCGACAGCTTAGATGAATCAGTGGATACATATGATTATCACTATCATCTTACGAAGAAGTATACCTGTGTGAGCTGAGTCTTGACTTTCAATCAATATCTACGATATGATTGACTTGCTTTCATGTGTGGATTGGGTTGTGTTATCCTGTGTGGATTGGATTGTGCTATCATGTGTGGACTAGATTGAAAATTGGCTTGGATGATGGAGTCTAACAGGAATTCATGACTTAGGTATATGTATGGGAATATACCTAAGTAGAGTTGGTTGATACCTCGTGGTTGTATCTTTTCTTTGTGGTTTATCCTTTGTGGATCCTGGGAGACCAACGGGGGTCTCGGGGTCCCTACTGAATAGTGTATACTCACCCCTGCACGTGCTATGACTGCACTATGTTGTGTTGGATGAAGACGATGGACAACGCAGATTGAGGTAGGAGCTCGTGGAGCAGGATGGTACCTGGAGGTGGATCACTAGACTCGACGTACACGGAGTGGACGGTTGGAGCCGAGGAGAAAAGGAGACCATCTGTACCCACCCATCAGGTGGGAATTCTAGAGGACAACTTGGTGCAGCTGCTTCACTTTTCTGCCGATGTACTCTTTTTTCAGTTGTACTTTACTTTTGGATGGGTTTGTATTCTGGCCCATTTACTTTCCAGCACTTGCTTTTGTATTCATTTTACATAGTGTTTACTCAGCTTGTGTACTCTGTGGTATTTGTTTACTTTATAAAGGTGATTCCATCCCCTATTTTTGGGATTTACGCCTTTGGTGCTAGTCGCTAGCCCCTGGCCTATGGAAGGCGGGCTTGGGGAAGTCACGACATAGGTCCCGAGGACGAGTTGTGACAATTTAAGAGGTTCCCCACACGTATAGATATGTATTTGGGTATAATATGCTTCCCTCCTCTTTAGTCCTAACCTAAAATAGACACAACCACCTAGAAAATTTGAGGACATTCCTCTAATTGTTTTTATGGTAAATATGATTGAACTTACATTTCCCTAAGATAGGGATACTAGCAGATAATATGATGAAGAGGACCTTCCTACATGGGTTGAACAATATCATATAGACCCTCTAATGGGTGTCTTCAATAACCTAAAAAGGATGACTTGAATCCTTAAAAAACCCTCTTCATCGTTTCCCATAAATCAGAATCCCAAAAAGTCTATAGTTCATCATGAGCCCCCTGACCTAGATAATGTCACATAGAAGAAAGAGGTTTATCCTTCCATGGCTGCCTTACACTAGAAAAACAAAAAAAATAGATGAGGTTTATTGACAAGTTCCTTGTCGAGAGCCTTTCTGAGCAACCTCCAAATTATGGTGATCCATGGACGGATCATATTCCTCCTCCACGTGGATAGTATGGGTAGTTGGGGAATCCAAAGTTTATACTCAACCAATTAAACCCAATTGGGACCAACAATCTCTTGTGTACTCATATGATAGAGTAAACAATTTTTTATGAGTGACTCAAATATGCTTCGCCCAATCTTCCCAAGAAGCTTCTGGACCCTCCTAATGATCTAAAGCAATCTACCCCCATAAGAATCTCCATGTTACACTCCATGAGATGTCCAAACCACCTAAAGATATGATGATACTATAAATGCACCGGTGGTCATGAACCATCATCAAGAGTACCCTCATTAATACTCGTATAGAAATCCTTTACAAGTTGATCTCATATCAACTCTCACTACTCACCTCGAGGCCCTAGAGACGTGACACGTAGAAATACAACATGATGGAAATCCGTATCTATCATGGGGGGAGGACATGAAATTACCCCCAGATTTGGAGAACCCTACCTTTAACCCCCTTAATGTGATAGGAAACAAACTGTAGTGTTTGGACTACATCATCTCTATGTGAGAACCCATATTTGGCACTCCAAAGAAGTAATAAAAATCCAGTCTCTGATTTTTTATAGACATTGGAAGGTCCTATGTTCATCTGGTATAGTCATCTACCCATTGAGTCCACCACATGTTGGGAAGACATCTACATGCAGTTTCATTTCCAAATTCACTTCCACCACATGCAAGAAAAGTATTATCGATCCATTCAAGTGAATACTATTTCTGAATAAGTGTGTCTTAGAATTCATTGTCAGATGGTAGGGACATAGGTATTTTCTTAATATGCTGATAACTCTAGAATAGTTTTTGATGATCTATGTGGGGAAAATATAAAATAAACTGGTCTTGTCCCTCATCAAATTGAATTTCCTTGGCATATTCCATGGTTTTTCTGACAAGGCCTAAGGCCTAGAGGAATCCTTTCAAAAATCTATTTAGGCACTTCCATTTCTATCCCCAGATCCTAGAAGAAGAGACTCCAAGGTAGAAACATCCACCATATTATAGGTAGAGGTTCCACCATTGAAAGAGTTTTAAACATATGAACCTCCCCCCCCCCCTCATTGAAGGAAATATCATTAGGCTCATCCCCATGCACCCCATAATCATGAGACACCACCTCCTTGTCAATTATGTCCAACTAGAAAAGATAATCATGATCCACCCCCTCGTTATCCTCTAGACCACATCATGGTCTAGCTCCCATAATTCATTTCCTGGAAAATAGAAACATGACCTATTCATTCTCAAAAACCAAGGGATTGTTTTTTTCTGTAGTTCCTTAGACAAATAGTTCTGAAGCTAAAAAAATACAAGAAGACCCATTAGGCCACGATCACTGATAACAATGACTACTTCCCCTATCACATACTCCTGGTACATACCATCATGCTATTATTAGTGTTCAAGGGATTCCATTAAGACCAGGTGAAAAAAGTTGTATCCTTGTTGGGTGGACCCCCAATTTAGGTATCCAACATCATTACCGAACATGACAACAATAGAGAATGTTCTGGGAAATGGAAACTGGTTTCTAGACATGGAACATAGATGTATGATGACTGGTTGTCTCTTAATAAAGTCTCTCACACATATAATGTTATTTTATTCCCTTTGATCTAGTTCTAGCCTCCATAAGATATCTCACCTCTAGAATTATCTTCTGCATCCACATCACATTCATCTTCATATATGAGGGGTATGCACCAATTGTTCAATGGAAAAAAATTATAACGTCGGTGACAAATAATTCCCTCACTCTCAATGATTTCATGCCTCTGGATATGGGAATCGCACCTAGATTGTTCTCATCAATGGAATAACCGTTCTCTGACAAGGACCAAAAGTATGCCTCTATGAATATCATAGAACTGGTAGATCCTTTTATATTCACTGATAATGAGGAGTATCATGAAGACCATCTATATTATTTCAGTCGACACTATAAAATAATGTTTCGATGGAAGGAAAACTACTGGGATGCTCTATCCAGAGCTTCAAGAAAGGTTTCCAATGCCACAAAAACCAGATCGCGGGTTCTTCATAGAGCTTAGATGGAATAGTCATCTTAGCCCATTCTACCAGACACATAGCCACACCTAACCGTTCTACAATACAATCTAGAGATGCCTTAATCGCATCATGATCAGCTGAGCCTAGATAAAGTTCAACCACTTCCATACAAGATTAATTTGGTAGTGGTTCAGAGCTATTTTTCGGTCAAGCATCAAGATGTTTCCCGCACCATCCAAAATCCAATGGTTCCGCCATCAGAGCCCATTGAACCTCTTACCAAAGAGTAAATTCCTGCCAACAATTTTTTTTTCCTAACATGAATTTATGTTGTACTGATGAAAATACCCAATATTCATAGATATATCTCAATCTATGATTCCCTACTCCTATTAGAGGATATATATTTGGCCATCATAGAATCATTAAGAATCCCCCTCTAGTTCGAGATAGCGGCAATGGCTGCAGATACCTATGCCAAAAAAGTCCAGCAAAAATATTGCAATCTGACATCTCATTATCTAGAGAATATAAAGTATCCCTATAAAAGGGGAACATCTTCAAGCTCTATATCATCATCCAGCTTAATAGTGTGGAGATCTGTCATTGTCTAAATGACATAGGTTTCAAGATCAATCATATCCCAACCCGGACGCATTGAAAGTTAGGCCTGACTGGAGAATATATTAGTTCCTATGACCAAAATATACATTGTTATGACAGGACTAAGTATAGAAATTTGTGGAAGGAACTGTTTGAAGACCCATTTTGGTTGTTTGGTAGTGAACAATGAATTCGTGGTTGTCTCACGGTATCCTTCATACAATGCATTGAATGGTAGAACCCAAATCAATCTCCATACACTTATCCCATCCTCAAATCACTAATTCTCAAATTACTCCCTCAGTGGTCAAGTAGGAAGGCTAATAGTGATTCATGTCCGTTTTCCTATTGTAAATACCCTTATACCAGTGATGCTTATTAATAGGGAAGGAAAAGGCCCATGTAGGCTAATGAAGATGGGATTATGACCATGGAAGATAGATTGTGGATAGATTTGGTTGACTCCTTCATCCTCCTAATTCACCGGCTGATGGCTATGACTATAGAGATGGTAAATATCATTGTCAATTCTAATGTGAAAGGGTTCCACATCCCTATGTACAAATAATTTCATCGTATTACCTCGTACTCCAACACATGTTTGTCTTGAGTGATGGGTATCAATATTTTATCCCCACGGATATATGTGTGCTTTAAAACTTCTTGTTCCACCGATCCTGGTTTTACAGTCATAATATGGCATGTCCCCATTATATTGACATCAAGCATAGACCACACCATCAAAGGCATAATGTAATTGTCTTAGTATAATTTTTCATTATGTTTTTTAAGGATATGAATCTCCTTGTGAATATTCCACATATACTTCCCAACAAGGTACCAATGTTCCCCCTGAATTGGTTGGTTCAAAAGAACAAAATCCTCCCATTTATTCCCCTTCCTCGAATATTGAAGAAGATTTGGAAGATACTCCTCCTGCATTTGAAGAAGGTATCCCCACCACAATTGATGAGGTTATTCATGTGAATCATGGTAATGAGCCAGATCCATGTTGAAAGTTGATCTGTGCAACCATACTTTTATGGGAACAACAACAGTACATGGATTTATTAAAGAATAATCATGATGTGTTTTCCTAGAGCTATGATGAGATGTCAGTACTGGACCCTCAGTTCGACATCCACAGTATTGGTCTTTTAGTAGGCTATAACAAGTTCATGTAGCATCCTAGTAAAATGCACCTGTCTCAATGTTCCATGGTTGAGGATAAAGTTTATATACAAAAAAATACAAATTTCTCAAGTGATTTCACTACCCCAAGTGACTACCCATGTTTCTCCCAATAAAAAAGTATAATTAGAATATCAGAGTCTTTATCAATATTTGGGATCTCATACGTCTTTTTCTAAAGGAGGAATTTCCCCATTCGGTTCTCGAGATATTGATTGATGCCACAACTGGCTTCCAAGCTCTCTCCTTCATTTATGGTTATTCTGAATACAATCAGATCCAGATTCCCCCTATAGATGAGGAGTTATAATTATTTAGAGTGTAACTCCCCGACCACAGTAACCTAGAGTTAGTTCATTATTCCATAACATTGGCATGATCACAAGAGATCAATTCTCAAAACACTGATTAGTTTAGTAGCCTTGGATGTAATTGATACATACAGAAGTTCAACATTTCAACTTAAAAGGAAATATGACACTAATTTATTCCATTATAAAAATACAAACATCCTAGATTATGCCTGCAATTCACTCATAATTAACTTCTTCATATCCTGGGAAAATGAAACATAAGAACGTGGTGAACTCAAAAACTCATTAAGATTAAGCAATACAATGGAAGAGGACATAAACATTCGGTATGGTGAATAATTGGAAACACATTCCTTTATAACTAATTAATGTGAACACTTTATGGCGGGAATATGACATGAGTAAATAATTCCATAATAAGACATAATCATGGTTATTCTAATAGTAGAATAACCACATGAACCATCAATATTATTTTTACAATGAGAGAATGTATAATGAAATACATTCTAAAACATTTTGTCAAGGCATCGGTCTAGACGTCTAAAAATTATTGTGGCCGGGGTGAAAAACATATATCAAATGGGGAACGGCCTCAGCCAATTATACTTCTAATTGTCTCATGAGACCTACCAATGCACCGAGGAACTATAGCGGGCTCCACCCATCATTTTCTAAGTCCAACACATTCCTCATATGAAAAGGATGAAAAATAACATAAACATTTTTATTAAAACTAGCATTGGAAATGTCAATACTTTAACCATAAACCATGAATTGTATAAAAATAACACATCCAAAGTCAAATATATCACAAAACCTTAAATACAATATAGAACATTTGTATCATAATAAATCTACTTCAAACAGGTGTAAAATTTTTCAAAGTATGTTGATATAGATGAAATCAAAACTATTTAAGATAAATATATCTTTCTATCTTGAAATCATTTAAGAGTCACATAATTATAAAAGAAAAATTTTATTTAGAAAATATTCTTATAAGCTTTTAGGGTAAGCCTCAAAGATGTTATAACGGAAGAAAATAGTCATACACATCGTACACATGATGTAGGGAAAATTCTAAAAAAAATCTAATGACACTTCATAAAAGCTTATGACACTTCATACACATGAGAGTGATAATGACACTTCATACACATCTTACACATGAGATTGATAATGACACTTCATAAATAATTTTATATATTTGATGTCTAAAAATTCTAAAAAAATTACTATGATGTCGGAAATATCTTTAACTTCCAAATTAATATTTATAGTAGAAGAGATAACTTATATAACCCCATGTAAAAATTATTTTACTAAAAGATATATGTTAATGTCATTTTTTTCATTAATTTCATTTAATTAATATAAAGTGTCATTATCACTCTCATGTGGATTCATGAGGTCCCAAAATCAACCCAAGGATGCCCATTGTTTGGAAATATATCAGTAAATGGGTTTAGGACACGTGTTATGGTAATTTAAATTTATTATAATATTACTTGTTACCCTAATTTACCATATTTACCCCTTTAACCATGGTAAATAAAATATTTACCGAAGTAACTATTCACAATGTCTAAAAAAAGTTACCTATTTAAAAAATTTCGAAATAATGATTCCAAATATGGAATCCATTTTTACAAATTCAAAACATAGAAGTGGCAGAAATTAATTAAAAATCAATTTCCATCATCAAAACAAAAGGAATGTTCTTAAGAAATAATAAATTTCAAAAGATTGACACTTGTTTATTTCTAGTTTAAAGGTGAAATTACATCCAATGACCTAAATTATGTTAAATAATAAAAATATAATATAATTATACTAAAAATAAATTCACATTTAAAATTTAACACAATAAATTATTTCGATTAAAAACATTTCTAATTATAATTTAGTATTTTTTACTATTCATCAAAAATTGAATGCTTTCAGAAGAGTACCAAAAATTCATCAAAAATAAATTTTTATGTCTATTTTATTATGAAGAATTTAATTTCATCATATTGAAAATATAAAAGTGTCCAATATTGGATTTAAAAAGGGTTCATCCTTAAAAAGCGGAAAAACAGCATTTTTTGAAAAATACATCTTTTATCTGAAAAATTGAATTTCTCCTTATATTATGTCTAAAGAACACAAAAGATTAATGTTAAAATTATATGTGATATATATATAATTAAAAATGTGCTTATTAGTTTTCATAACTGCTTTTGAATGAAATGTTTGGGGATTCATGGTGCGCCCGAACTCAGTATTGCGTCTATTGCAAGCTATTGAATTACTTTAAAGAGATAACATACTATGGAATCTCGGTTGGTTACATTATCACATCATTAAATAAATTGAGTCCTTGAAATTTGAAATTTTTCTTCGAAATTAAAAGGTTATTAATAGAGAATACCTTTTTGGAAGATCCATATTCGAAATTGAGTTAATAAAATTTA
This sequence comes from Viscum album, assembly GCA_963277665.1. Lineage (NCBI taxonomy): Eukaryota > Viridiplantae > Streptophyta > Magnoliopsida > Santalales > Viscaceae > Viscum > Viscum album. The sequence goes on along the minus strand of OY728167.1, from coordinate 236,626,170 downwards.
GTCTTAATAAGAGGGAAAGGGAAATGAAAAAGTCACCACCAAATTATGGTCTCGATTAGAAGAACATAGGTGGGAATTAGAGACACATAATTGTAGGGAAATTAAAATATTTATAGGGTGTGATTTACGTCATCAATCACAAAGAAGTGTAAAATTTAGGGCCTCAAAGCCATCAATCTATGATGATTTAAAATATGATCGGTTCAACAAAACATAAGGTATTAGGATAACACATTTTTTGTTTTAAGATCACTTACCTAAAAATTAAATTTTAATATATTCATAGAATAAGAGGAAAAAATATAATTGACATGTAGAGTTTCATCCTTAAACAAATTCCTACCCGAAACTCATCTTTCACTCCAAAAGATATTAGAATTAAAAAGTATTATATTTATCCTAATCGTACAGGGTTCCAAAAATAATGAATTTATAATTCATTGGTTAGGATATTTAAAAAAACTACATTATACATACCAAGAAATCTTGTAGGTTAGTGGTAGGTGATTCACCCTTGTCGCCCTTTGGTAGGGGGTTCATGTCTCACGGCCTTGTCGAACGCAACAGGTTGTGGCCCAACCTCCTGGTTGTCCTTTTTATAACAATACAAAAATAATCTTAACTAATGGTGTATCCTTAAAAAATAGAATCCAATTTCTTACATAATTCATTACAACCTTAATAAATATCCAAAATACTTCTGTCTAAACTCATAGTCTAAAATTTATAAGGTAAACATAATGAATATATCTTCTTCCACATAATAACTTGTGAATTCCATTATCATGTATTATTTAAAAATATAGTAACACCCTGAATTACCATAAAATATTATATATTACATTCATGCTACCTTATCCCTTATAGAATACTGGATGTAATCCTTATATCCTAAAATTTTGTAAACTCCCACAATAATGTAATAAACAAACAATTAATTAGTTCCAAGGTAGTCAATAATATACAATATAATTTCTCCAACTAAATTATATCTTTTTCCAAAATCATTATCTCAGTTTGAAAATCATATTATGGGTTATGTTTCACCCAACCATATGTTTTCAAAAATGTTTAACTTGAAATTGTGTCACATTACTTGGTACCATAAAATCTAAAATCCTTAATGAAAACATACTATAGTAGAATGCTTATATACTTTATAAATCTAATAACTTGTACATCTTTAATAAAATACTCAAATTACACAATTATTTAATAACTACATAAGAACACTAATCATTCCGCTTCATATTATGTAGTATCATAACATGATTGTTATGCAATAGTAGCATGTGGGGTATACTCTGAGGATTATGACATTGATTCGTGTAGTGTCCCATCTCCATGCAGATGAAGCATTGTACATTTGAAACCTTTTTCTTACCCTTGAAATCACGTACTTGGTGCCCTTTTTCTCCACACTTATAACAAACTCACATTCCATTCGAGGATTTACAATGTGATTTATGACATAGTTATCACATATGGGAAAATCCTTCTTTCCACTCTTCCCTTTATCCACATTTCTCTCTACCATCCTTTTCTTCTCCTACTTCCCTTGAAATCCATAAGACTCAGAGAATTCATTACTTATCTTATTAACACATGATAATGTTTCTTTATATGATGAGAATACATGGGAGACTATTTCCCTTATAAATGTTTGGCTTAATACCTTGAATGATATGATCTTTCATACTCATTGGATCATGCTGATTTCTAGAGTTATCATTCCTTATATTGGGCATCATTTCTAAACAATGGCGTGCACTATGTTAGTTTATGAATCATAGTGATTATGTCCAATCTTGTAAAATTCATAACATAAATTGATTTTATTATGCATATTATCTATAATCATAAAAAATGTTTTCTATGAGGAATAATTTACTCATAAATCCTTCATAATGTCTTGTATTGAAAATGTGAATTATCCAAAGCATATCCCATGGGTTTGTCATAACCAAGAGTTCAAAAAGGCATATTTTCGTCTACCAGGATACCCCGAGGCAAGCCCGGAACTCATTGTTTGATTTTCACTCCAAGGTATAACTCTTCTAGAGTCACCTCTTGCTACTCGTATCCAGACAGAGATGTATTTATTGGAAAACTCACTAAATTTGTACATTACCAAAATTTTAGGATATTCTTCTATATTAATCCTCAAATACTATCTTTGGGTAATGTTCTCAAACCATAGTTTTTAAAAATCTAGTTTCTATGGTTTGTACTAAACTTCCTCTGATACAAACTGTAACACCCGACCCTAGTTACCCAGAATCGGTGCATTATTACATAACATTGGCATGATCACAAGCGATCATGTCATGAAATACAGATTAGTTTAGTATCCTTTGAAGTACTAGATATATACATAATTTCAACAATACAACTTGAAATGAAATAAAACACTAATTTACTCCATTGGAAACATCCCAGACTCCTATATTATGACTACAAGTCACTCATAACTAACTTCATCATATCCTAGGAAAATGAACCATAAGAAAGGGGTGATCTCAAACACTCAGTAAGAGTAATAAATACAGTAGAAGATAACATAAACATTTGGCATATTGATTATTTGAAAACACATACCTTTACATATAATAAACTTAAACACTTTATTGAAGGAATATGAGATAAGTAAATCATTACATAATAAAAAATAGTCATGGGTATTGTATTAGTCGAATAACAACATGAACCATCAATATTATTTTCACAATGATGGAATGTATAATGCAGGACATTCTGAAACATTATTTCGAGGCCTCAGCCAAGACATCTAAAAATGATTAAGGCCTCATCCAAAACAAAAATATCAAATGGGGGAAGGCCTTGATCAATTCCATGTCTAATTATCTCATGAGACCTACCGATGCACCAAGGATATATAGAGGGCTCCACCAGTCATTTACTAAGTACAATTCATTTTTTGAATGAAAGGGTTGAAAATAACATAAAAATTCTTATTAAAACACGCATACAAAATGTCAATACATTAACCATAAACCATGAGTGGTATAAAAATAACACATCCATGGTCAAACATATCAAAAATCATTAAATACAATATATATGATTTTTATCATAATAAATCAACTTAAAAAAAGTGTAAAATTTAACAATGTATATTGACATAGATGAAATACAAACTATTATATAGAAATATGTATTTCTATTTTGAAATCATTTAAGAGTCACATAATTATAAAAGAAAACATTTATCTTTATAACATTCATATAATCTTGTTACAGAAGCTTCGACAATGTTATAATGGTAGAAAATTGTTTCATCCTCCGTATATGTTAAAAAATACATTCTTACCTTAATTTTATCGAAAAGGTCATAAAGTAGCTTGTTTGGAAAACAACGAAATGATTCCTTTCCAAACATATAAGGACAATTAAGGGTATAAATGTATTTAACCAACATTTTAGTAAATATAAAAATGGTTTTGAAATAAATTTTTAAGAAAACATGTAAGTGGATGATAAAGAGGTCCCAGTAGTTACTTACGTAAAAACAACATCAGATAATAAATAGATTGTGAAATCGACCATTAACTTGTACTTTCCCCCAGTCGAGGGTAAGTTAACTTCTAATATAATAGTTAAATAATTTTTATTAAATTATAAAATAACTAATGACATAAATATGATATCATATATGATTTTCTAGTATTGTATTGATAAAAATATTATAGTAGTATCATTGTTTCGGGTGTTAAATGATTCTCTTTCATTTATGTGTTTTGTTAAGTAAGTCAGGTTTGATATGGATGGGATGTATTTGATTCATTTAAAGAATGATATAATGTTCTTAAATATTATTTTTAATAATAAAATGAAAATTATTCTTGAATGGTTACGATGGATAATGAATCTCATCATGTTTGTGGAGATGGTAATCCGTATGTATGCATGAATTCTACTTTCATTTCATTTTTTTACGTTAAATGGAAAGAAAAGCAAATGATACATAGGTATATAATAATTCAAGTATAATATAAGATTTTATATATGTCACATAATTTTACTAACACCATCCTTTATACGTTCCATGTATGGTATGAATGAGTCATATCACTTTGAGGGGGCGGTAGTCCGCACTTCCTCAATTGATATTATCGTATATATCCAACATGAAAAGAATAAAGGATTGTTATAAAATAGAATTACATAATCTTATAGATATAATAAATATCATATATATCTTATATGATAATATTTCCATCATAATGGACACCGTAAGAGGTGGTATTATAATATTGAACAATCATTGTTTCGTGAGGCAGTAGTTCACTGTCCACAGAAACATTATGTTCTATAACCATTAGATGGAGGTGTGTATATGTGTAGTAAAAATAATTATAATAACAACAACCTAGTATATTTAGAATATTTTTTTTTCTATTAAATAAAGGAATAAATAGATTTTAGTGTATTTTAGATTTAAAAGAAAAGAAAATAACTTAAGATGAGATGTTACCGTTAAATCAGGTAACACTCTTTGGTTTGAACCAAAAGGCTTCTTTGAAGTTACTTATGCCTAAGGTAAGGCTTCTAAGAGTAATAGAGGGATGTAGGGATATTAATTGGGTATAGGATGTATGATACAAGTGGTTTGAGAGTTGTTAGAAATGGGTTATATTTAAGGGGTTTTTATAAGGGGCGGAAGGGCTCTTTAGGAAAGTTTGAAAATATTATTTTGTTATATAATTATTTTCTGTTTCTAAAGGTCCAAAACTAATTAAAGTCTATGATAATATGTATCATGTTAGAAATAAAATCATAAAATATTAATTGAAAATGATTTGGATATTATTTAAATTTTTATAGTCTCATTTATTTAAATCATTTATTAATGAGGTAAACGCTGCACCATTATTGGGTCATAAATAATTTTATTTATTTGATGTCTAAAAATTATAAAAAAATACCATGATTTAGGAAATATTTTTTGATTTCAAATCAATATTTATATTCTAAGATATATCTTATATAACCCCATGTAAAAAAATTACTAAAAGATGTATGTTTAAGTCGTTTTTGTCATTACTTTAAATTAATTAATATAAAGTGTCATTATCACTCACATGTGGCTCCATGGGGTCACAACATCGACCCAAGGGAGACCATGGTCAGAAATATATCAGTCAGTAGGGTTATTACACATGTTAGAGTAATTTAATATTATTATATTATTATTTTTTAGCCTTATTTACTGGATTTACCCCTTTAACCATGGAAAATAAAATATTTACCGAAATTATGATCCATAATTTATAAAAATAAAAGTTACATATTTACACAATTTTGATCTCCTGATTCCAAATAATGAATCCATTTTTTCAAATTCAAAATACAAAAGTGGTAGAAAATAATTTAAAATTAATTCCCATAGTCAGAACAGTAAGCATGTTTTTAAGAAATAAAAACTATCAAAAGATTGAGAGTTGTTTATGTCTAGTTTAAATTTGAAATTAAATCCAATGCCCTAAATTATAGTAAATTATAAAAATATAATCTAATGATACTTAAAAACCATTCAAATTTATAATTTATCACTTTAAATTTTTTCATTTAAAAAAATAGTTTTTAATTAAAATTTAGTATTTTTCATTATTCATCAAAAATTGAATGTTTTCAGAAGAGTTCCAAAAATTCATCCAAACTAAATTTTTATATCATGATTCTGAAGAATAATTTAATTTCATAAAATTTAATATATAAAAGTTTCAAATATTGGATTTGAAAAAGGATCACCATTTAAAGGCGTAAAAACTACATTATTTTTTAAAATTAATCTTTTATCAGAAAAATTGAATTTCTCCATATATTATGTCTAAGAAACACAAAAGATGATCGTTAAAATTATATGGTATATATATACAATTCATAATGTGGTTATTACTATTCATAACTGCTTTTTGAGCGGCTAGTTTGGTATGTCATGGTGCACTCGAACTCAGTGTTGTGTGTCGTGCAGACTATTGGATTACTTTAAATATATAATTTACTATGAAATACATAGGTGTTACATAGTGTGTTTCAAGGCACATTATTTGACGAAAAAATTCTATTCAGTCTAAGGAATGTTGGATCCCCATATATGCGTTCCATGAACCTCATGTTCAAGCTGATCCCCTTAGATGATAGTGGAATACTATGTGGATGATTTGGTGGTTAAATATCCCCCACTCCCGGGCCACCTTAGGAATATTGATAAGGTGTTCGACTTACTCCATTCCCAGTATTTGAAGATGAACCCATCGAAGTGTGCCTTGGGAGTAACCAATATAAAGTTCCTTGGATTCATTATCAGATATAGAGGCCTCGAAATCGACCCATAGAAGATCAAGGCCATCATCCAGATGCTTCCTCTGAGCAACCAATGAGAATTCAGAGTTCATTAAGGATACATGGAATATATATGATGATTCATCACAAAATAGACTAGAATGTGTAAGACCTTCTCTAGGCTCATGAAGAATTTTTCTGTCTACATATGGGATGAAGTGTATTAGACCACATTCGAGGAAATCATGTAGTATCTCATGTAGCCTTTGGTTCTGATTCCACACATCTTAGGGAATCACCTAGTCCTTCATATGACTACATTAGAATGATCCCTCAACACACTAATTTCTCACAATAACTTTATTGGGTCAAAGAACAGTTCATAATATGCCAGTCTCATGTTCATTGATATAGACTCCATATACTCTCCCATAGAGAGGAGCTGCCTCACTCTGTTTCTTACTGTGAAAAATTTGCAGCATTATTTGCAGCATCATGAGATATAGCTTGTGTCCCAAGTGGATATTCTAAAGTATATTATGAGCCAAACAATGATTATAGGTGGTTATAATGTTGGTAATTCATGCTTTAGTAGTTCAACATCAGGTTTGTTCCACAAAATATTTGTAAGGTTCAAGCACTGGAAGGCTTCGTAGACGCTCATCTGACCCCTAAAGAGCAACATATAGACGTTTATTTCCATGTTTAGGTCATACTTTTAATGGATTTTGTGGTAATTTTTTTTAAAACACATCTCTATGGAGATTCCCGTAGTCCAACAGGTATAAGGATTAATGATCGCAAGCGCAACAGAGTATGTCTATGTGTTGTCATTATCTACCAAGACATGTGATTATGCCCTATTCATTCCTGCTATCAGATGCTTGTACCAAAAATATGGTAGAGTATCAGGCCCTCATTACTAGTCTCAAGAAAGTACTTGATATTGATGTTCCATTTTTCAATGTGACGGGAGAAACGATGTTATTCATTAAGCGGGTTAGTAGTGACTAATTTTTCAGGATGTTAGAGCTTGTGCCTTTGCTTAAGCACACTCTCTATCTTAATAACATATTCCATAATCATTTATAGGTGATTCATGTTCCCCATGTGTAGAACATTAGGGATAATTCATTGTAAAGTCTAGCCCCATCACTTGTAGAGCCGGACCAGTACGAATTATTTATTCAAGTGGTGCGCTAATGTTTTGTTGCTCCCATCATCCCATATGATGATTTCAGCCAGTAGGTACACCACCTAACAATCAATGCCTCCACATTGGGACTTTAGGATCCCCCCACAACTAAATAATCTTCCAATTGGAAAATTAATTTCATTAAGTATCTCCATCATGGAGTTATCCTTACAGAAAGAGATAAACATGAGAGAATCTATTATCATGTAGCATGGTTTACCCTCTATAGTTGTCACATACTTGAGAAGACTCTACTGATGTGGGTTTGGTGGAATTAAACTTTATTTCATTCATGGAGACATGATCCACTAGTTTATTCTGGATTTTCACGCATGATCATGTGGCACTCACCACGTAGGGTTAAATCTCTCTCCCAAGATTTATAGGTCGTGAAACTTCTGGACAACCATGGACTGTGACTATATTGTGTTCTCGATGATCTTCCATGTGTTTTAGATCCATGAAAATGTTATGCATCTGCTTCCGTTGTACATCTATACTACTAAGTAATCTTGGCCTTTTGTTGTAAGGGTACTAAATACCATGGGATTATCCACTATAAATAGCATTCCAATGCAGATTCATTATGACCATAATATATTTATTTTCAATGTGGGGATAAGCGATTCATCTCAAGGTAGTCAGGTCTCAATTGAATGTTGAATTCATGAGATCCAATATCATCCATTGATTCAGAGTCCCAATTTATTTTCTCACCAAAAATGGAATCAATTTCTGTGCTATTAAGTTAAATAGTTTTTATACTAAGTAAAACATCCAATACAACCATAATTCTCGCTATCATGACTAGGAAAGTGGATATATCGATGTGTTCAATTAATCCCTCTTAAACATTCTAAAGAATATGGTGTGAAAAAATATGGCCTAAAAATCTCTCCAATGCTCTCTATTCATACAAAAATACAACAAAAAATTCCACCCAGGTGACTTCATATTCCTTGGTGTATTGAATTGAGGTAGTAATACCTAAAGAGATCCAGTTTCCATCAATACAATTAGCTATCTACGATCAACAAACATCAGATAAGATAGCCATGGCCTGTCTAGCTGATCTTGAAGACCTAGAAAAGAATAGACTCTGAACCATGCATAATCTAGAGAGGAACCATAATAAGATATCTAAATAATTCAACAAAAAGGTTTCCCCACACTATTTCCTTCATGGAGATACAGTATTGTCACTCCAAACTCCCATGATACTGGGTAGGAAACCACCAATTTTAGATCGCAAATGGTATGCACCATAGAACGTTAACAAGGTCTATCCTCTTTGATCACTATGTATTAGGTTCACATCACTCTCCCAACCATTTCCATGTTTCTCAGGAAGTACATTTCTTGAAAAAGGATCCTGATGGTATGAATTCTATGACAGTAAACTATGAACCAGATGGTCCAATTCAATGACCTTTAAATAAGAATAGGATGGTATGAATTCTAGGATCTAAATCTATGAATTGTACAGTCTGAATTCTATGACCATAAACTAAGAACTATATATTCAAAACTCTATGATCATAAACTTAGAACCCATTTTCCAAACACTATGACATTAAATTGTTTGTTGGTTCCCTTGAGAGATTGTGGAGTGCAATGAGCCTTCATTGTTGTCATTCACATCAGGTTATAGTTTATGTGCCATTAATATCTCAATTACAATTATTTATCTTCATATTCCTAAGAACACAATGTGAAATTGGTCACCATGGTCCATAATATAAGACATTAATCTAGGAGACAATGTTCATGGATGCATGACCTGAAACTGTTTACAGAATGTCCAAGGATCAAGATTTCAAATTGTATGTGAGACTCTCTATGAGACATGTAGTATGGTGTCAGATATTCTAGGTCCTCATTTATGCCAACTCTATCATTAAACCACACTACGCATAACCCTTGAGCAAATAGTTTACCTCAGAATAAACTCTAAGCCATTAACCTAAGAACCCTACCATCCTGATTGCGTTACGATGAACAATACAAGTTGGTCTTGTCACACGACCATAAACTGTGGCTTCAGAGTCATTGTGGTATCGAAATAAACTAAATAGAATCCTAAACCTTTTGGAATGAATTTAAACTATGTAGCAATGATGATATTTTGGCATGACCTAAAAAAGTCATGTACCCACATCATAGTCAGATGAATAAAGATGACACTACATCACGATGTTCTCGCATAAGAGTGCATCACCTCCGAAACTGGTCATATATTGTACCACATGAAAGAACAGTGTATGGATTCATTCCCATCATTAATAAATACATAGTGTTCCCCAAATTTTTCGTCCTAGTCAATCCATTCAAAAAATTTAATGCAAAAAAGAAAAAATTAGGAAGCTTGTCTCCTTGTGCAAAGGTCAGACCTATGCAAGGAATCATCTGATCACTATGTGTGGATTGATTCCTAACATAAAAGGATTCACAGTGACACCTGGGTTTCCATACATGGACCTAGATAAAACATTTCCCCTCTTTCATAATGGGTAATCAACATCCTTACCCCTTGACATTATAATGCACAGTATCCTAGAACTACATGTGGATTGATTCCTTTCCTCACAAGAAATGTAGTGACTCTCACATTTCCACACATCGGCTTAGCCACCCATTTTCATTCCTTTTGTGTCTGTTCATATTATTCCTGACCACATAATGATAAACTACACCAAATCCATGAACAACATATGTCTTGATTCCCATCCCCATGGGATATGTAGTAAAACCCAGACATTTTGTCTTTAGTCCCAGCAACAATCTCATCAAACCCTTGGCCCCTTGGCCTCAGTCTAGTTAAAGAATCAGGATTTTTAACTATGTGAAGATTTTATTAGGGTGTTTATTTGTTATATCAGGCTTCCATGGGCCTTATTCATGTCAGGATTGTTATAAAACCATGATACACATTCCCACCTAAGATAAATTCCCCAAATTTTCTGAACTCCATGACCATAAACTAAGAGACAAATTTCTCAATGCATGACATTAAAATATTACCATTCCTTGAAGAATTTCAAGATTCTTCAGTTCCTTTCCTAAATGGGATTGTCTCAACTAGTGTTGGAATCCTATGATACTATGATCTAGAACTTTGTGTTTCATTATTTTCTTCCTCATTGGGTATGTAGTAACACCTAGACATTTTTTCACTGGGCCCAACCACAAATTCATACATCCTTAAGCCCCTTAGAGCTTCCATAATAATTGATTCACGTTGTGTGATGCGTCATTGGATCACTCCCGCACTTCCTAAAAATCATTTAATTCCCCTTTCATCCATTGTTTAGAAAATACAACCATAAACTATTTGTATAATGTACAAGAAATATGACATTAAACTATATGTATCTCCTATAGTCCAAGTACAACATGTTTAAACTTATTTCACTATATAGGTTTGGATTATACTTCCCATTACCCCCATTTTAAATTTTTTGAGCCTTCCCTATTGGGTTCTCCATCATCTTCTAAATCCAGATAGACCCCTTAATAATGATGGTCTCATGCCACCTTTTTTCTAACCTCAAGTTCTAGTACAACACCCTAGTAGATCTCTGGAAACAATGGAAGATCCTATTTTATCAAACATTATTAGCAGTATATCTTTCATTTTATCATCCCATCCCTGATCGACATATACATCATACTTATGTTTCAAACTTGGTCTGTCTATCAGTAACCCTAGATCTCGATCCTTAAAATCTCTACTTACATCTAATAAACATCTCTATTCCTTTTCGAAATTATGTTACCCTTCATGTCAACCCTATGGCGCTCTTACAAATGTCTATTAAACCCTTTTACATTACTTTTTCCCCATGTTGAGAACATATCACTTGAAATTTTGATTTTGGGTTGTGTGTGTATCGACGTGACTAGGTCACACATGGGGGGGGGGGGGGGGGCTCAGTCTGAGCACTGTAACCATAAAAGAGATCCTATATTTAAACAATCAGGATTGTAAACATTGCACAAGTTTATATGGGAATTTATGTTGTGTTGTTGAGACCTTGGCCCTCATTCATGCATGGTTTGTCCAATTATCACTCCATACATGTCAATTTTTGGGTAATACCCTTTCCCTTGTTCTGAGATTATTGACCTTAAACTAGAAGGCATTGTCTAAAAAATCATAGAATTAAACTGTGTGTGAATCACCTGAAATGTGCAGTGTACCATTAGGCCCTTGGACCTCATTCACATCAAGTTTTGTAATTTGTAAAATTTTTCATGTCTGTTTGGGATATCATTACCTTAGTCCAAAATATAAGACCTTAAATATTGATCCCAATTATGGAAGTGTGGTGCTGAAAATAAATTTATCTCATCCCATCACACATGATTATTTTTTAAGCATTCTTCTTTTATATTTATTGAAACTTTCATGGTACACTCACTTCGGGTTTCTTTTCTTCATGACACGCAATTAATTTACGAATTTAATTCTATATTGTCCATTCCATAGGATTGTATGTTGTTTTTCATGGTCCATGTAGTATGACCTTAAACTATGTGAAACATCCTATTCACATGATGTTAAAATGTTGAATGTTCCTTGATCACATGGAGTTAAACAATTCTATAAATTTCCCTCACTGTATGAAATTAAACTGAGTGTTAATCATTCTACGTTTCACAATGTAAAATTGAAAGGCCTCCCAGGCCCACACCTAAAGGCCTATGTCAGGAAGTTCCTTCACTTGAAGCTTGTCATATACTACATTTTTTTCATATTTAGTTGTCGCTCATCATCTGAGGTGACACTCCTCTAGAAGATAGGTATAATAATTTTTCAGACTATATTTCTTTAAACTATTGAGTCCAGGGCCATGGTGGCATAATTACGAGTATGTTAGAATCCATTATAACATTCCATCACTACACCCCCACTCTCTGTGTGCCCCTTATTCATATACTCTTACTCTTAGATGTCAGAAGGGATGCCCTAATGGCCTAGACTTATGGCTATTTGGATCACCTACTTTTCTAGGGAAACATTCCTAAATACATCATATGACATTTCAAGACTGTTCATGTGTTTCGAATTTGGTCAGCGATCGATGATCATTGGTTTGTACCCATTTCATAAATGTATTAAATATACTATGTATCTAGCAAGGTCAACAGTTTTCCTATACATGACATCAGTCCCATTTTGTTCTGATTTTTGTGTATTGTTATTCAAATTTCCCCATTTCCCTTTGTCTGGGTAGATTCCACCCCCTTGGCGTTTTCCCATTCGTTCCCCAGAGTGCGTTTGGAAAAAATGTGGCTACTCAAAGAGACCAATTCTCTAGCCAAAACATCTATCATATATAATAATTTGGATACTCAGAAAACAATGATAATCCCCAAGGGTTGGATGATTATCTGGCATTCTCAGATAAAGTCAACAATTTGGTGTTCATCTGTTTTTTCTCACACTGGGCTTAACAAAAATGAGCTTTGGGATTGGTCATCATTCATCTCAAAAATATGATTGGAAGTGTGATAATTGAATAAAATAAAGACATGTATCTATGAAAATAAGTGTTTCAAAGTAATAAAGAAAATGAGTTGAGGCACAATAGGGGTCATCTACAAGTGGTATCATCTTATGAGTTCTCTGAAAATCGCCCTTATATATCTACTCCACTAAAAGAGCTGTTAAATTTTTTCATCCATTGGCGTGTGGCCCCTCTTATTTGTTTCCTCTTCTTGATCACAATTTCCTCATCATTGTTAACCTAATAAAGATCCTCAGCTCTTTTCTATTCCCACATCCACTCATCCTGATGTTTAGAAATCAAAGCAATCCCCTACTACATTAGGTACCCATCCTCCTATAGTTGAGGCCTTGTGTTTATAATGATTTCTGATTGGGTTGTTAGGAAGTTATTCTTCTCTCATTCTTTCTCCTCCAACCATTGGATCTCTGAGGTTACATTTCAATAGTTACATATGTTACCAAACTTCTCTAGAAACCAGAACTCTTCTATATACTAGCCCCCTTATTGAATCTTCTCAACAAGGAAATCATGGACTAGTGTATGTAGGTCTTGAGCATATCCACCTATAACCCCCAAGTTGTGAAGCCAATGGTGGATTAACCCGATCTATCCCACTAGTTTTAGTTTTTCATTCTGGTCAATGATGTACTCGATGCAGTAACATGCCCTATGCTATATTAAATTGGTTTCTTTGGTCCCTTCAGGGCTGGCCTCATGCATCTCTTCCGGATCAACATCCTTGTACTCAAGGAAGGATTCCATAAATTTAGTAGCAGGGTATTGCTCAAATATCCTCTCTAGTGGGCTTAGATTAATTTCATGATGATGGCCATCATTTCTTGTTTCTTCTTTGGAAACATCTCTACCAACATCATGTTTTTTCATATCAGTGGAATCATCCACCGTTTCATGTTCATCCAGAAATAATAACGTCGGATAGTTTTGGATAGCTTTCTCCTCGTGATGAGGAGAAGAAATCAAAAGGGATTTCATAGATACCCCATCCCCATATTTTCACTTGTTCTACAGTCTTCGGAGCACTATGTACTACGAAGACCCTTAGTCAGTTCATTCAGTCGATGATGGGGATGAATTTTTAGAAACAAAACATACAGGAGATTAGCATCATTGGGTCTAGACTTTGGGTCACTGTAGGGGACTACCCTATAATGTATCCCACACCAATTGAAATTTTGATAACTGGAGATGATTCCCATTGCATCATTTGAGAATGAGCTTTATAAGATAGGTAAGAATTGATTTTAAAGCTATGTGGAAATATTCATATGAACAAATAGTTTAGGAATTTATCTTACATGGTAGTGGAGTAATTTTGATTATGATCCTACTTCTATGTGCCGCATTAGTAGGTTCCTCCACAAAAATTCTAGGGTTTCATCATGCATGGATGACAAGAAGGACCTGGGGTTCAGAGCCTGCCACCCACCCACCTCAGGAGATCCACTTCCAACCACATCAGCCACGACCAGCTACCCTCCTGTCTTGGCCCTTGGATTAGGCTTCAGAGCATTACTCGTTTCACCCACTATCACATCTTCAGCCCCTGAGGTGGGTAACTCATTTTCTATACCTATTTTCTCATGTATGGGATGAGTTTTGGTTACTGGATATTTGTGGTAAATTCTAAAAGTGAAAGAAGGATGATAGTTAAGATTTATCAAATGATACTCACCGAAATCATCCTTAGACAATGCGATATCACCGCAATCTTAAGGACTCCCGTGATGAGGACGTGTCCCATGGCCTTCCCTATATTCTATTTCTTTAACTTCATCCTCTTATTCTAGTTCCTCTTACTCTTCTACTTTTCTATAATACTCAGTTGGAATCTCTTCATTATCTGACTCGTGACCGAGCATCACCATCACCATAAGGGGAGGTTCCTCATTCTACCCCCTCTACCATGCATAAGAGTCCATAGTCTTCAAGTACTCATTCCTCCTGTGAATGCACACTAATCTAACCACTTGAATTTTCCTGATTTCTATCAATTCAACACTTCCACATTTCGACCTTGTCTACAGGTCTTCGATAGATAGGAATTATTGAAATTTCATCCAATAAAACCAAAGGGTTTGGAAAATAGAATTAATAGTTTTTTGTAAGAGGAATCTAGCCTTATTCCCAAGAGCTTCTTGGGATGTACTTTGAGGCTTCTTTCTGGAAAACCTCTCTTTTTATGTCTTGGGTGTATCATCACCCTATGATGTCCATGCCACTGTTGTTTCAAATTTTGTCACCCCTATTTCTTAGATTTCATCTTGACATTCCCCATGGGTGGAATTCCTCCTTCCTTTTAGCCAATCAAGCTCCAAACATTCTATTTCTATTACCCTTATGCACCTTTTAAATATCCCCAATGGTTATGCTACCACCCAGTTTTTGGAATATTTTTCGGAGAGCTCGACATCATCATCTTTAGGTGGAAGTGTGATAGTTCTTCCAAATCCCATTACAACCATCATGCACCAAAACTGGGAAAGGATGTAGGTATGTCAGTCTTCACGAACCTCCATATAAATTTTCATCACCACCTATTGGATGCACCCAAACAATCTGGAAAAACAATATGGAATGTATATTTCTCAAAAAAATCCCAAAATTCATGACATAATCACACTTCTCTGGAAGCTATATATGTATTCCATATACGCCCATGAACCACACAAGTCATCTGCCATTTTTCTGACTAGATTATAAAAGGGGTTGAAGTTAGAATTTTCACGGTTTTCAATATGGAGAACAACTACATCATGATAGAGGGTAAGTGACATAACTCTAGAAAAGATTCGATGGGGTGAAATTATATTATTTCCTACAGTACATGCAGAATATAAAAAGTCATGTCCACCAATATGAGCTAAAATCCAGTCGTTCAAGATCTAAAATGGCCCATAGATCCTCTTGGGTGTGTTTATCCTTCATATTTACCCTAGAAAAATGTAAAATGTTTCCATAAAAGTCACTCCCAAGTTTATCCTACCATGAGATTGAAGGATTCCATCCATCCCCAAGGTCCCAAAGTGTACCCCCATCTTGATTTCATTGCTAAAAATAACAACCCACATAGGATGGATGCAATGAATTCTATATATTGGAATCGTGGTTCCCAACTCTCATCCATTCTATATCCCCATTATTAATATTATTCTACTTCCAGGATCACTTGGTATGAACCTTCCTTTCTCCGATATCGTGCATTCGAACACAACATCCCTTGACCTTACACTCGCACATTCTATTCCTTCTTTATGAAATGGTCTAACCACACCAGGAATTGAATTTCCTTCTAGATGTACATAATATTCATCTTCTCTTTCAATTCCTCTATCAAACGTTTTGTTATGATTGGGTAACGTTCCCAATCTACCATTGTGTTCATTAGTGAGAGGAACTCATCACATTAGAACCCCTCTAGATGAATTCCTATGATGCAATATATGTCCAACATGCTAATTCTGGCCTCCACATTGCGAAGGTGGATCATGTTTGTATCAGGAGACCATCTGATAAAAAACTCTAGCACCAGATCCTGTTGATATTAGAAATGGATTTACGACATCCACACTGCCGCGTACAACTCGATGTTCTGTATCTCTTATCAAATCTCTTCACATGTGTACTCTACCCAGAACACCAAGCCTATTCTCTTAAGAGGGTACCTCCATACCTCAGGTCTCAGTCCTTCCAGACCACACATGAATCCCTCAAACTACATTTAATGTTGTTCTTATAGTGTATGAGGTACTCCTCTACCTCTGGCTCATCACATATGATCTTCATGGTCAACATATTCTGGACATAGATGACCATATCCTAAGTCTCTATTTGGATGTTCCCATGAAAATTGATTTTTTTTGCTAAAAATTTATTCAGGCCTGAACAATGATTGTAGTGAATCAGTATTGATGCCCGGGATTAATACTTTCTCTTGTATGCCGAAACTCAAAAATGGAAGGCTTTTACTTAAAATGCAATCCTTCTGTGACTAAGTCTTCATTACAAAGAGCATTTGATTATCTAATATTATACTCCTTTCATGATGAATTTTATGGTTCTTGATCAATTCCTCTCTTTGTGAGGCATTGAAATCATCCATATCAGTAGAATTTTGTTGATCTTCCATTTATATTGAGTCTAGTAAAGTCAATAGATAGAGTGTAAAAGTATAAGGGGGTAGCATAAAAAAGGTAGTCAAGCACAAAAAACAACTTGTGGTCATGAAAAAGTCTAAGGATTTCATAAAGGGAGATACATGGAAAAATTTGGTCTCTGTGCATAAGTGAATGACAGAGTTTCACCATTTTCTCATGGGGACAATATATTAGCATGCACAAGAGTGGAATCTCCTATAATATGGATGTTTGGGTACATTACATAGGGAACCACCCATATTTGTAAGCATGTAACAGGTCTTCTATATGCACAAAAAGATATTTACATGACCAAAATCATGTTTTTCAGGAAACCTCATGGATGTTCCTCTCTTCTCAAAATTTCCCACAGAACCCAAACTTTTGTCCCTTTTCATCTCAGACTCCACGGGGGCATTAGTTGGTGCTGAAATTTTCAAAGAGTCATAATGACCCTCTTTGTGTAAAAAAACCTCCCTTCAAATCAACATATCATTTTGAGATTCCCTTGGAAGGTGCACACATGATTAAATGTTTATGCGCAAGATGGGATTCATCACACATGTCTCATTCAGAAACAATGCCACATCAGCATGCCCTTCACCCACCCATTCGATGTGGGGAAAGAATGATGATCTGAAAAATACCACTTCCATTCCACAAATCTTTCATTCGGTTGTGGAATAATTTGTCCATATATTAATGTGCACCCCTACTTTTTGGCGACCCTATGAAAGACAAAACACTACAATATTGTATGTGAGAAACATATTTCACAACATCATTAAACCCATGTAATTTTTAACACTCCAATCTTCCATGGTACACTTCTCTTTGAATAATAGAGCAGTGTGTGTTGTACGCAACCTCGAGTTCTAACACACCGTGACCAATCAAAGTAACTGTTATGAATATTAATACCCAATTTTTGAAATTATATAAATATTATATTTCAAAATTGACTTCATTTTTTTATTCGAAATATTTAAATTAGCCTATGTTGAATTTTTGGTATTTTTTTGAGAACTTCAAATTTTCGATGAATAGTGAAAAATACTTAAAAACAACTTTTTTAATATAAATAATTTATAGTGATAAATTATACTATTGAGTGGTTTTAAAGTATAATTAGAATATAATTTTACCATTTTATCCAATGGTGGTCATTATAATTAATTACACTTTGAAATTGGACATAAACAATTGTCAACCTTTTGATAGATATTGTTTCTTAAAAACACGCTATTTGTTTTGACAACGGGATTAATTTTTAAATTAATTACTACAATTTCTGTGTTTGGAATTTGGTAAAATGGATTCCTTATTTTGAATTATAATGTCCAAATTATGTAATTAAGACACTTGTTTTTTGACATTATGAATAGTAATGATGGTAATTATCTTTAATTATCGTGATTAATTAGTAATCGGGTAGTTAAGGGTAATAAAATAACAACATAATAATAACAAATAACCCCAAAATGTGTCCTAATGCTACTGGTTGTATCATTTACGACCATGGGATGGCTTGTTCCAAACATTGGGACCCCATGGAATCACCTTTTGGGTGATAGTGACATTTTATAATATTATTTTTTAAAGGGAAAGTATAACCAAAGTATGTATCACCCAACTAAAACAATTTTAGTTTTGTATGTGTAAATGATATCTTAGACTATAAATAGTCATTGGAAAGATAAAACTATTTCCTACATCATGATATTTTATTATTATTTTTAGACCTTAAATAAATTAAATTTTTTATGACACCATAATGATGCAGCAACTACCTCATTAATTAACTATTTAAATAAAATGAAAAGATAATGTAAATTATAAGATTTACAATTGTAAAAAAACATATTGGATGAGTATATTTCGAACCCTTATCACCTTATCCTAGAAATATATAATTGTGGGTCCTTTAAAATACGAAACTCATTATAAAATAATGTAACATTTCATGAATTTCCAAGAGTGCGCCTCCTCTCCTCTAATAAAAGGCCCCCACCTCTACCACCTTATTTACACCTTAAAAGCCATTTGGCTCAGCCAAACTCTTCCCAAATACTCTCTCAAATTCCCTATATTACTCTTAGAATCCTCACATTGGGCATCAGTCTTCCCAAGTAATCCTTTTGCTCAAATAAAAAAGAGTTACCCGATTTTAAGGTAATGTGTTCTCTTATGTTCTGTTGATTTATTTTGATTCTCCAACCCCATAAACTCTTTTTATTACTTTATTTTGTAACAAAACCAGTATATAAAATATAATAGGATGTTTTTATGAGAAATATTTGATTTACACTTACACACACCTTCGTCTAATGGTTAAAGAACATACTGTTTCTCTGGGTGGTGAATTACTACCTTACAAAATGATGATTGGTCAATATTCTTTTAACACCTCTCATGGTGTCCATTAAGATGTCACTATATTTATATATGATATATATTTTGTTTATGTTTTCCTTATGCTTCTTTATTTTTCATTTATGGCCTACCTTTATGATTTCCATTATGTGTAAACACGATAATTTCATTTTAGGAAGTGCGGACTACCGCCCCATCAAAGTGATTTGAATCGTTAATGCCATATGTAGGATGTATAATGGATGGAGTAAATGATATTATATATGATATTATACTGGAATTATAACATAACTTTATATCATTTTTATTTCATTCCATTAAATATGAAATAGAAATGAAATTAGCGTTCATGCGTACGTAGGGCTTACCGTCTCCATGAACGGTGCATCTCATTTCTTACCTCTAAATGTAATGTAATATTATAAATGAATTTATATACTAGATATATATGATATTTATGATATCTAAATCATTAATATAATTCTGGATATAATGGATATTTTACCACATGGACAACATGTAATTATAAGAAGTTTATATTTGACTCAACTACCAAAGATCAACAAAACGACTATTATTAACATAAATAATTACATAATGTTCATGACATGGTAATGTGTGATATAAAAGGAATAACGAACTTAAAAAAGGTTCTTAAGCAAGTAGAAATTAACTCTAGTTTATTATTCAGGTGGTTAAAGAACGATCAAGTCATGTCGGACACGAGGTAAGGGACTTCGTCTCAATCCTCTTTCATTGAGGCATATTTTGATTTATACAGAACATTTTTTTATGGTGCATAAACCCCTTTGACTTTTACTTTTATTAAAAAAGAATATTTTTATATGAAGAGTTTTTACTAAACGAAAAAAGGAATGTTTTTTCTTACGTATGCGGCAACAACGACTTCTCCACCGCCGTGACCATTATTTGAGTTTTGGCTTCCTCTACAAGCCATAACTTTTTTTTAAAATAAATACCAAGTTTTAATTTTCTTTTAAAATGGTCTTGACAATGTTTTTATTATATCAATGTGATGTATTGATATCTTGTGATGAAAATGTTGAAATTTTATGTTTCCTTTATGCATGTTTTATCTGATATGATTATGTTATGATTTATGATATGTTTAAACCTTTTCATATAAGGAATGAATTGGATATAATAATTGATGGATGGATCCCGCTATAGCTCCTTGATGCATCGGTAGGTCACATGAGACAAACTAGTGTCTTGACACAAGGCCTTGAAAAAATCTTATTTGTAGGCTTGGAACAAGGCCTTGACTATGTGGTTTTGATAGTCTGGTATTATGCATTACAACATTATGAAAGTGGTTATTGATATTGCATGTGATTATTCGACTAGTAGAATATCCACGTGAATAAGTAAATGGAATTATTTCATTTTATTTTTGACATATTATGCTGAATTTCATGTTTAAAAGGATTTTGTTTTAGTTATACATTGCCTTAAATGTTTATGTTTATTTATGAAAGTTTTATCTATATTGTTATCCTTACTGAGCATCTGAGCTAATCCCTTTCTATGTTTTGTTTTTCCAAGGATGTGAAGAAATTTTTTATGACTAACCTTCAGGGATAGTCTGAAGGAGATATGAGTGTGGACTATGGAGACAATTTTATTGTGGTTTTTCACTTTTTGATGTAATGTAACATTTATGAATGTATCTAGTGTTACCAAGGCTACTAAACTAATCGTTCTTTCAAGACATGATCTTTTGTGATCATGCCAATGTTACGTAATAATGCACCGACTCTGGGTAACTAGGTTCGGGGTGTTACAATTAGTATCAAAGGAATTTTAGTAATAACCTTGGAAGCTAGATTTAGATAATCTCTGATTAGAGCACATAGTCCTAAGATAGACTTTGAGGATTAGTATAGAAGAACATCCTAGAATTTTGGTATTATAGAGATTTTGTGGATGTTTCGAGAAATACATCCCTGTATGGATACGATCAGGTAGAGGCGGCTCTAGCACATATGTACCTAGGGGTAAAACCCGAAAACACCACTTTGAGATAGACTCGAATGGGAACTGGTGCACGACAACGGGCCTTGCTGCACTCTTGGTTACGACACTCCTGGGGGATATGCTTAGGATAATTCACGATATTTTTACAACCCATTACGAAGTGTTTACGAGTATATACTTCCTCAAAGAAATTTTTTTATGATTATGGATTATATCCAGAAACTATACAATTTATGTTAGGTGTTTTACATGTTTGATATTTTGTATTTCGATTTATAATCTAATCTTGCATATGCTATTGTTTAGAAATGGCGCCTAGTGGAAGGAATGGAAATAATATCAATGAACACACTCCACATATGGATTTCCCTCGTACTCAAGATAATTATAGTGGAGATGGTGATATAACTAGTGGTGATCATCTTATCACCATACTGGGACAACTCACTCAGGTTATGAATAATAAACATACTCGTATGGAGAACCCAGATCTACAATGTGGAGGACCAATGTTAGGAAGTTTCATGAGGCAACAACCACCAAAATTTAATGGGAGTAAAAATCCCTTCGTAGATGAGAAGTTGATAAATTTCTTAGAGAAAATATTCCAGGCCTTGGGGAGTAGTGAAAGGGAAAAGGTTATCATGGAAGTTTACCGCCTCACTGGAGATGCTGATCAATGGTGGTCATTGATTCAAAATGTGAAGGAAGAAGATGAAGTATCAAATATGGAATGGAGGGAGTTCAAAGATATTTTCTTAGAAAAATACTTTCCTTGTGACCATCGAGCAGATATGGAAAGGAAATTTCTGAGTCTGAGACAAAAGGAGGATGATAATGTCACAATGTATGAGGATAACTTTACAAGGATAGTCAGGTATACTGCAGATTATGTACGTAACCCAATAAGTAAAATTGATCCTTTCATTGATGGGTTAAAACCATTTCTCTGTCGAGCATTGGTCTCACAATCCTTCTCGTTATACGAAGACATTGTCTCATGTGCTATTAAGATGGAAAAAGAATTCTCTATGTCTTACAACTTTAAAGCAAAGCAAGAGAAGAAGTGATCCGATGATCACTTTGGAAATGAAAATTAGGGGTTGAAGGGAAAAGTTTATTATCCATCCTATAGTAAATGTGGGAGGAAACACCCCAGTACTTGCTTGAATGGAATGTGAGTCTTTTACAATTGTGGTGAAAAAATCCACCAAGCTCGTGATTGCAAGGGGAAGAAATAAGTTACCGATGTTCAATTCTACAATTGCAGGGAGATGGGACATTATGCAAATGAATTTCCTAAGAGTCAGGGGAACTTACCTCAGAAAAGGTCAAGGGATAAAGGACATGATTATGTTATCACTACTACTAATGTAGAAGCTCTGAAAGACGTGGTGGCAGGTAATTTAATGGTTTCCTCAGGTTTAGCAAATGCATTATTTGATTCTGGATCATCACATTGTTACATATCTTCCCAGTTTTCTATGAAAATCATATATTTCCAATTTGATTTAACATGGGAGTTGTTTGTCAAAACTCCTAAGGGAAATATAATTGAAAAAAAGTTTTGTGAATCAGTTCCCATTAGAGAACATAAATGTTATTTATTTGCTGATCTCATCGTCATACCCATGAATGAATTTGATATAATCCTCAGTATGTATTGGATTTCAGACCATGATGCAAAGATTTATTGAAAGAAGAAGGAGGTTATGATTTCTGATGATGATGATAAGGAACACCTTATCTTTAGAGCAAAATCATCACCACCTAATTCTTATCTAGATCCACCCCCAATAGCTCAACTAAATTCACTTATTGGGGAAGAAGAGAATGAAATAACTGTGGGTGAGGAAGGGAATGTTCAAATAGAGGATGTACCTATTGTGAGAAAATATGTGGATGTGTTTCCAGAAGATTTACCTGGGCATCCTCCAGAATGAGAAGTTGAGTTTTCTATTGACCTAATGCCTGGTTCAAGGCCCATATCAAAGAACCCATATATAATGGACACTATGGAATTAGTTGAACTAAATAAACAACTAGAGGAATTGAGTAATTAGGTATTTATTCTCCCTAGTGTTTCTCCATGTGGAGCCTCTGTTCTTTTGGGTAAAAAGAAAGATGGATCTATGAGGTTTTGTATCGACTACAAGGAGATCAATGATATAACAATAAAGAAAAAGTATCCCCTACCTCGCATTGATGATTTATTTGACCAACTGCATGGAGCTCAATACTTTTCAAAGATTGACCTTTGATCTGGATATCATCAGTTGTCTGTGATGAAGAAAGACATTCCAAAGACGGAATTTCGAACCAGGTACGGGCATTATGAGTTTACAGTAATGCCTTTTGGATTGACCAATGCACCCTCTATCATCAAGGATTTAATGAATTGAGTTTTCAAGGAATATCTTGATGAATTCATAGTGGTATTTATTGATGATATCTTGGTATACTCCAAAAGATATGAAGATCATGAAAATCACTTGTGCATTATTCTAAAGACTCTTAGAAGACCTGAATTATATGGGATGTTTTGAAAGTGTGAATTTTGGCTTCATGATATTTAATTTCATGTCTATATTTTCTCTAAGGATGGAATCTCTATTGATCCTTCTAAGACAAGAGAGCTCCAATAATGGACAGCACCGACAAGTATAACTGAGGTATGCAGTTTTATTGGTTTAGTAGGTTATTATCGATATTTTTTCCAGAATGTTTCCCTATTGTCTAACCCATTAATGAAGCTGACACGTAAAGGGGTTAAATTTGTTAGGTAAAAAGAGTTTGAAGAATGTTTCGAAGAACTAAATATAAGATTATTCAATTCTCCAATATTGACTCTACCATCAGGGAATGATGGGTTCGTTATTTATAGTGATGCATCAGAGAAAGGACTTGGTTGTGTCCTTATACATAATGATAGGGTTATTACCTATGCATCACGACAGTTAAAAATTCATGAGCAAAAATATCCTACTCATGATCTCGAGTTAGCAGCTATGATCTTTGCATTGAAGATATAGAGACACTACCTCTATGGTGAAAAACGTGAGATTTATACTGATCACAATAGTTTGAAGTATATTTTCTCACAAAAAGAAATCAACATGAGGCAAAGGAGATGGCTTGAATTAATCAAGGAATATGATTTCATGATACACTACTACCCGGGGAATGCAAATAAGGTGGAAGATGCTTTGAGCAGAAAAGATCATGGAGTTTTGAATAATATGAGAATTGAAAGGGATCATATTTTCATGGATCTAGTGAAGATGGACATGGGAATAACTATTGAAGGTGAAACATCAATGCTTTTTCAAATGGCTTCTAAAACATCATTATTATAAAGGATCAAAAGTTCTCAGACTAATGATGAAGAGTTTCAAAAAAATATTAAAGCTATGAAAGATGGGATATTGAGTGACTTTGTGTATGAAGATGAAATTTTTGAAATTTGGGAAGAGACTTTGTGTTCCCTATATAGCTAGTCTAAAAAGGGAATTACTGGATTATTCTCATAGATCAAATTTCTCTATACACCCTAGTAGCACTACGTTGTATTGAGATTTGAAGGAACAATTTTGGTGGGACAACATGAAGAGGGAGATTGCTGATTTTGTGTCAAGATGTATGGTTTTTCAACAAGTGAAAGCTAGGAGAAAACTTCCTGGAGGAGTTATAAAACCTCTTCCCATACCTGAGTGGAAATGGGATAATATTACGATGCCCATTGTCATGGGACTACCAAAGACTCCTAGAAGAAATGATGCAATATAGGTCATTGTTGATCATCTTACAAAGTCAACACATTTTTTTGCTATAAGAGAAGATTTACCACTTGAATGCTTAGCAAGACTGTATATTAACAAAGTTGTAAGAATTCATGGAGTACCCCTATCGATTGTTTCAGATCGTGATCCCCATTTTATATTAAGATTCTGGAAAATTCTTCCGAAATCCCTGGACACTGAACTTTGTTTGAGCACTACTTACCACCCTCATACAGATGGACAATCAGAACAGAATATTCAAACCTTAGAAGACATGTTGAGATCATGCTCACTTGACTTCCAGGGTATGTGGGATCAATATTTACCACTGGTAGAATTTTCCAATAACAATAGCTTCCATTCATGTATTCGGATGGTACCATATGAAGCGTTATACGGAAAGATATGTCACACACCAACCTTTTGGGATGATGTTGGTGAAAGAAAACTCATAGGCCCAAAACATGTTGATGAAATGATGGAAAAGTTGAAGGTAATCCAAAACCACATAAAAGTAACTCAAAGTAGGCAGAAGAGCTATGCCGATAACTGAAGGAAGGATTTGGAATTTCAGGTAGAAGATCATGTTTTCGTGAAGGTATCTTTATGGAAAGAGTTATATGATTCGATAAGATGGGAAAATTAGGTCCCAGGTATATCGGACCATTCAAAATTCTAGAACTAATTGGGGTTGTAGCTTATCGTTTGGAAATGCCTCCAAGTCTCTCTAAAGTTCACGATGTGTTCCACGTATCACAGTTATAAAAATAAATGCCTGACCCAATGCATGTACTCACATATGAGGAATTAGAACTGGAACCTGATCTGTCTTATTGTGAAGAGACTGTTAGGATTCTAGATACGAGAGAACAAGTGCTGAGAAACCGGACGACTCGTCTGGTAAAAGTTCTATGGAGGAACCATAAGATGGAAGAGGCAACATGGGAACCCGAGGAACTTATGATGAAGGAACACCTAGGTATATTTATGAAGTAATATTCTGGAAATTTCGAGGAAGAAATTATTTGAAGGAGGGTATAATGTAACACACCATGATTCCATGGTACGCTTCTCTTTGAATAATAGAGCATCGTGTGTTGTACGCAACCTCGAGTTCTAACACACCGCGGCCAATCAAAGTAGCCGTTATGAATATTAATACCCAATTTTTGAAATTATATAAATTTTATATTTCAAAATGGACTTCATTTTTGGATTTGGAATTTCAAAATTAGCCTATGTTGATTTTTTGGTATTTTTCTAAGAACTTCTAATTTTCGATGAATAATGAAAAATACTTAAAAACAACTGATTTAATATAAATAATTTATAGTGATAAATTATACTATTGAGTTGTTTTAATGAATAATTATAATATAATTTTACCATTTTATCCAATTGTGGTCATTAGAATTAATTTCAATTTGAAATTTGTCATAAACAATTGTCATCCTTTTGATAAATATTGTTTCTTAAAAACACGCTATTTGTTTTGACTGCGGCAATAATTTTTAAAATAATTAATACAATTTCATTATTTGTAATTTGGTAAAATGGATTCCATATTTGGAATCAGAAGGTCCAAATTATGTAATTAAGACACTTTCGATTTTTTGACATTATGAATAGCAACGATGGTAATTATCTTTAATTATCGTGATTAATTAGTAATCGGGTAGTTAAGGGTAATAAAATAATATCATAATAATAAAAAATGACCCCAACATGTGTCCCCATTCTACTGGTTGTGTCATGGCCGACCATGGCATGCCTTGTACCAAATATTTGGACCCCATGGAATCACTTTTGGGTGACAGTGACATTTTCTTATATTATTTTTTAAAGGGAAAGTATAACCATAGTATGTATCACCCAAGTAAAACAATTTTAGTTTTGTCTGTGTAAATTATATCTTAGACTATAAATAGTCATTGAAAAGATAAAAATATTTCCAACATTATGATATTTTTTTATAATTTTTTCACATTAAATACTTTTAATTATTTATGACACCATGATGATGCAGCGATTACCTCATTAATAAA
The DNA here is from genome assembly GCA_963277665.1 of Viscum album. Lineage (NCBI taxonomy): Eukaryota > Viridiplantae > Streptophyta > Magnoliopsida > Santalales > Viscaceae > Viscum > Viscum album. The sequence goes on along the minus strand of OY728167.1, from coordinate 236,598,807 downwards.
TGATTTAAATAAAATCAAAAGATAATGTAAAATATAATATTTACACTTGTAAAAAACCTATTGGATGAGTATATTTCGAACCCTTATCACCTTATCCTTGTAATATATAATTTTGGGACCTTTAAAATCAAAAACTCATTATGTACTAATGTAACATTTCATGACTTTCCATGAGTGCCCCTCCTCTCCTCTTATAAAGGCCCCCATCTCTACCACATTATTCACACCTTCAAAGCCATTTGTCTTGGCAAAAATCTGACCAATTACTCTATCAACTTCTCTCTCTAACTCCTAGAAGCCTCACATTGGGCAGAAGGCTTCCCAAGGAAGCCTTTGGCTCACATCAAAAAGAGTTACCCGATTTTAAGATAATGTCTTCTCTTATGTTCTTTTGTTTTATTTTGCTTCTCTAACCACTTATACTCTATTTATTCCATTATTTTGTAACAAAACCAGTATCTTCAATATTCAAGGATGTTCTTATGGGAATTATTTGATTCACACTTACACACACCTTCGTCTAATGGTTAAAGAACAGACTGTTTCTATGGATGGTGAATTACTGCCTCACGAAACGATGATTGTTCAATCATCTTTTAACACCTCTCATGGTGGCCATTAAGATGTCAGTATATTTATATATGATATATATTATGTTTATTTTTTCCTTATGCTTCTGTATTTTTCATTTATGGAATAAATTTATGATTTCCATTATGGGTAAACGCGATAATTTCATTTTTGGAAGTGCGGAATACCACCCCCTCAATGTGATTTGAATCATTAATGCCATATGTGGGGTGTATAAAGGATGGAGTAAATGATACTATATATGATATTATACTGGAATTATAATATACCTTTATATAATTATTATTTCATTCCTTTAAATATGAAATATAAATTACTGTAGCGCTCATGTGTACGTACGGCTTACCGTCTCCATGAACGGTGCATTTCATTTATTACCTCTAAATGTTATGTAATATTATAAATGAATGTATATACTCGATATATATGATATATATGATATCTAAATCATGAATAAATTTCTGGATATAATGGATATTTTACCACATGAACAACTTGTAATTATAAGAAGATTATTTTTGACTCAAGTACCAAAGATTGACAAAATGACCGTTATTAACTTAAGTAATTACATAATGGTCATAACATGGTAATAAGTGATATAAAAGAAATAATGAACTTGAAAAAGGTTTTTAAGAAAGTACTACTTATCTATAGTTAATTATTCATGAGGTTAAAGAACAATTGAGACAATTCAGACACAAGGTAAGGGACTTCGTCTCAATCCCCTTTCATTGAGGCATATTTTGTTTTATACACAAATTTCATTTATACGGTGTATAAACACCTTTAACCTTTAATTTTATTCAAAAATAATCTTTTTATACAAATTGATTTTACTAAATGAAAAAAGGAATGTATTGTCTTACGTATGCGGCAACAAAAACTTCTCCACCGCCGTGACTATTATTTGAGTTTCGGCTTCCTCTACAAGCCTTAACTTTTTAAAAATATAAATACCAACTTTTAATTTTCTTTTAAAATAGTTTTGATAATGTTTTTATTATATCAATGTGATGTATTGATATATTGTGATTGAAATGTGGAAATTTTATGTTTCCTTTATGAATGTTTTATGTTATACGATTATGTTATGGTTTAGGATATGTTTAAACCTTTTCTTATAAGGAATGCATTGGACTTAATAAGTGACGGGTGGAGCCCGCTATAGCTCCTCGATGCAACAGTAGGTCTCATGAGACAAACTAGTGTCTTGGCACAAGGCCTTGACAAAATCTTATTTGTAGTCTTAGCACAAGGCATTGAATATGTGGTTATGATAGTTGGGCATTATGCATTCCAACATTATGAAAGTGGTTATTCATATTGCACGTGATTATTAGACTAGTAGAATATCCATGTGAATAAGTAAATGGAATTATTTAATTTTATTTTTGCCATATTATGTTTTAGTTCATGTTTAAAAGAATTTTGTTTTAGTTATACCTTTCCTTAAAAGTTTATGTTTATTTATGAATGTTTCCGCTATATTTTTATCCTTACTGAGCATCTGAGCTCACCCCTTTCTATGTTTTATTTTTCCCAGGTTGTGAAGAAATATTTTATGACTGACCTGCAGGGATAGTCTGATGGGGATAAGAGTGTGGACTATGGAGACCATGTTATTGGTGTTTTTCACTTTATGATGTAATGTAACATTTATGAATGTATCTATTGTTTCCAAGGCTACTAAACTAATCGGTCTTTCTAGACATGATCTTTTTTTAGCATGCCAATGTTACGTAATAATGCACCGACTCTAGGTAACTGGGGTCAAGGCGTTACATAATTATCATGTATTAAGATCTTTCATGAAAGGTTCCTTAAGTGTCCCCCTTCTTGTTGTCCTATATTAGGTTATGCATTTACGGTTTCTTTTTAGCCTAATTAATGTTTGAGCAAAAGACTCCTCTTATACGCAACTCCATCTTGTGCTTAGCCCTATATTTTATGTGTATCCCTCCAATCTTGTGTGCACCTCCTCTATTATGATCTATGAGTTTCCTTTACCCCAAAGAACCATGTTCATGCCCCTATTTCATCCACCTCCTAGGTGTTTCATGTTCATACTTTATGAAGACCTACAGTCTTGCACATAGTGATTTCAAAGTCCCTGGTGTTGTTTTCCTTGTTACAATGCCAAACCACTTGTTTGTCAGTATAAGTATGGTAATGGCTCTTACTTGTCTATATTGTCTTGCTAACATGGACCCCATTACTGACCACTCCTCCATCCCATTTCACTATGGAAATTATGATGTTTTCCCTTCCCCATGTGTTGATGGGCACCAATTTTTTTATCTCATGGGGTGAGAAGTGAGTCCCCCACATTGATGTTGTAGGATGTAAAACTACCTAGCACCAATTTCCTCAACACACGACATTAAACTATAATCACCCCATGTATGGAAATCATGGGATTTAACCATATGTGATTGAAATGGAGTGATATCCACCTTATGTGAAGTGAAATCCTCTACACATATTTAGATAAGGGGTGGGCACCAGAGCCCTCTCATTTATCTCTCACTTGGGACGTGGTCACCATGTACACCTTGGGTAGTCTTGACATAAGCCCTGATCACACATGATAGGATAACCCATATATGAGGACATGAAATGAGATCTGAAATATGTTTAATGGGATCCTCCTACACCCCACTAACATGGAATGGAATTATCCTCTTGTAATTTCTATGTATAATCCCTACATCATCCGTCGTTACCACATCTTTTGTGACATGACTTTCAAGTAAAATTCTTCCTCTTATTTATCACACTGAGCATAACTCACATGGAATTGGAGGATAGAAATGAAAATTGCATTATATATACCCTATGTGCCTCCTAATTATGTTTAGGCCTAAATGAGGCCCTTTATAGCTAGGTGGAAATTTATTCCCAACTAACTGAGATACATATGAAACCTCCTTGAGGTTCAAGATCAACATCCATTCCATCACATCATCCTTATACCAGTGAGATCGGTCCATCCATATGGTTTGTTCCCACATTTAATCCCCATTATCATGTCCTCAAACTATTTAGTCTTATTGCGTTAACCCTACACAATCCAACCAAGATAAATACTCTTCTTACTGGTAGTCTCAGCATAAAATCCCTACTCCATTGAATGAACTACATTTTTTTTGACCCCTATCATAGAAATGTGGTACATAGGATGGCTCTATGAGGTTAAATCCAAAAAATTGGAAATTCTTGTTGACCCCATACTAGACATTAACCCTCATGATGTGACATCTTCCCTTTATGGGATACATCCCCCAGATCCACCTCTATAGGTGTTCTGATCAATCCGCCAACACCCATTTTATATCATTCACTTCATCTATTCCACCATTTTTACATTGCTTTACTTTTTTTTCTCACCGCATGACGTTTAACATAATGGCCCCCCAAAAATACATGGACTTTTATTACCCACAATTTTGGATATATAGGATACCACCTTGACGTTCAAGTCTAAAACCCATAATAAACACATCCATTTCATCCACTTCATTCAATATATCCATAACCCATGTTGATTTTACCTGGGACACCACATCCCAGTGGAATCATGTCACTCCATCTACATCATTGTTGATAATAGAAACATTCTTGAAGTCTTAGTACGTAGTCACCACACAACCCAACCTATTTTGATGGCCAGTATCAGCACATAAGCCCCACTCCCTCAAATGAAATATGTGGGTTTAGATCCATGTATTCTAAATAGAATAGGTGTGACACCTCTATGAGGTTCAATTCAATACACTAGAAAACAATGGTTTCCCCTCCTAGGGGTTCACCGTTATGATGTGACTTCATCCCTTTAAAGGACACATACCCCAGATCCACCGTCATCAGTTATCTGATCCATTCACCACCACCCAATTCATCTTATTCACTAAATAAATTCCACACATTTCATGTTGGTTCATTTTATTCCTCACCGCATGACATTAAACTTCATGGGGATTCAAAAATATATGGAATTTTATCCCTAACCAGATGGGATAGTAAGAATATTTTCAAATATTCAAGACCAACACCCCCCAAAACCCCATCCATGTCATCCACTTCATCAACCACTTCTATAATCCTTCTCGACATTACCTGGGCTGCCACATCCTGGGGAGATCATGCCACTCCACCTGCATGATCTCTACTGCTATCAGAATTCAAGTAGTCTTAGTGCATAAGCCCAACATAATCCAACCAATATCACTCCTCTTTTGATGAGTAGTTTCAGCGCATAAGTCCCACTTCATCCAACTATCCACATTAGTTTTGATCCATTTATTCAGAATAGTCTATGTATGATTCTTCCATGAGGTTAAATACAAACTAATGGTAAACCATTGTTCCCCCTCCTTTGGGTGAACTAATATATTCCACCCTTAGTAGTGTCTAGCTCTGCCTTCCTAGTGTGACACCTTCCCTTTATGGGACACAAATTCCAGGGTCCGCCTACATTGGCATTCTAATCCATCCATCCATTAATCCCCAATTAGTGCTCCCTCCTAAGGATGTACCTCACAAAACCACCTCTATAAGATTTCTAACCAACCACCTTCTGTCTCTTCATAATGTTAAACTCATGACATGTTACAATGTTGTCTCTTATTAAACATGGGATGTTGGGGAATAGATTAGAAGACATGCCTATGTCATAAGTTACCACATGATAGATGTGGGATTCCTCAGGTTGTGCTTCCTTGATAATACATCTTAAGAGGAATAATTCATGTCTTCTAATGTTCCAACATCCAGAAATTCATAACGATATCCAAAAGGACTACTCCACAAACCAAAGCTTGCTACCCTATCAACACACCTTGGAATTTCTTGATAGAATAAATGTAATTAACCATCATCCGCAGTGATATAAAACTAGTAATGAGTTTCACAAAACACATATTAATCTATGAGGATGACCCAAACAAGGTGATGAATTCCAATGGGGGTCTAGGTTAGAATTAATCCACATCCTATCAACCCATTTTGATCATTGAGTAGACCTTGTCTAAGAGGTGTTGAATATAACCCACCTTTAGAAAGTATGAATATGGGGTAGAATTCAACGTCAGTGGATCCCCGTAAGTTATTAGTATCATGCCCCATTGAAAGAATAATAAACATACATGGAACCCAATTTTGGAACCAAAAAACTACATTTAATCATTTTATCGAACACTTGATGTGAACACACTATTATTAATGAAATCCCCCTATAAAACATGACTTATTTAAAAAAATCCACTTTAATCACAAATAAATTCAGTTAAATGAATAAAATAATTGAATTTATAAAAATAATAAGAAAAATGTAGAATTAGCCCATTTTATAAACACATGTACATCAAACACATAGTTATAACTAATCACCATTGAAAATAGATATCGGGAAATAGTAGATTGGGTTCACAAAATCCAAGATCCATTATTAACACATAAATACTCTATCAGGCCTTTTATATTTGGAACACACAACACCCTTAGGTTATAAATGATAAAAGGAGAAGTGATCTGCAGAGAATCTATGATGATGTAGAAAAACTGGATCAAGAACACAACATAAATTGATGATATCCAACAACAATAAAGGGAAATCACCAATAATCTATTGCAATACATATATAGATCATTATTGAAGGATTAGGTGGAGCAATGTAGGATCAAAATATGATGTAGATGCACAAATACAAGATGTGGGGAGAATTGTATGCTTTAAAAATCCCTTTGGAAACTTTATATTTGGTTTAAAACCATCATTTTTAACCTTAAAGAAAACTATGTTTGACAATGTTATACAAGGTAAATTCAAAAAACCTCTTGGTTCTACAAACATTATTAGGTTCCAGAAATATGGTTCTGAAGGGAAACTTAAGAAAATTTTACAAGAAAATATTCTACCTTAAATCATATTTAATATTACATATCAGAGTATACAAAATTACAAGGAGGTATAAGATAGTTATACATTCCTTATTAATCAAAATGCAGTAGAATGTAAACTTGAAACAAAACTAGTAACAAGTATGAAATATTTTAACCCAAAGGGTAGGGTATCCAACAAACTTGGATAAAGGTCACTTGATTTATACATTCATGAAATTATGTCTTACCCACACCAGGGTAAGCCCTCGATAGGAATATCATAATTTTTTTGTTATCCCCCCAATCCCTCAAACTTCAAGGTATTCGGCTACTCTTTCTTCCTAACCAAGGAAGTCCTCGAACTTTAAGGTAGTCGGCACCACTATCTTCCTAACCATGGAAGTCCATGATTGTACTCAGCAATAATCAGAGTCACATGAAGGAATCTAAACAAGATATTCTGTACGTAAAAAGAATGAGAGTATCTCTCTCTAGAAATAACTTCAATAGCATGTGGTCTCTACAGTGATTGATCAGTCATCATTCCTTTTTTAACTCAATCAAATGAGCCCCTCTTTATAGGAATTTCTCCAATGGTCAGCTCCCTCCTCTAACGTTGATATTTTTCCTTGATTATCGGAGGGACCTGTAAACGTGTCACTCAAACAATGGTTAGGTAGAAATAGATTGTACGACATTATTTTATAACATCATCAAGGGTAAGAAAAAATGTGGTTGCCTAAGAAAAACCATTTTTCTAGTGTCTAAGGGAAAATAAAGTTTGGAGTTGAAGAAAATATACATTAGCAGTCTATATTACATGAATATTCAGATTCTGTTTTTCAAGGAATTTGGAATTAGAATTCTATAGACTTCAGAGTTTGAATTCTAGTTGATTCAATGTGTGAAATCTGAGGAATTTAGAGTCTGAATTATGAGGTATTCAAAGTCTGAATTCTAAGGTATTTGTATTCTGAATTTTGAGGAATTCAGAGTCTGAATTTGGAGGAATTAAAAGTATATATTATGAGCAATTCATGTTCTGAATTTCAAAGAATCTGGAGTTTAAATTTTAGAGAAATCAGAACTGGAATTCAGAGAATTTGGAGTCTGATGAATTTTATAGGAATTCGGTGTCTGAATTCCAAGGAATTCAATGTCTAAATTATATAGAATTCTGAGTCTGAATTTTAGAGGGATTTGGAACCTGAATTCAGAACCTAAAAACAAAATAATCTATATCTACGTATTTATATGATTCCAAGGTTTAAGATATGAAACTGAATTTTACACTAATAAATAAAATGAGTTAGTTTTAGGGAAACTATAACACAAACAATGAAAATAAGTTTAAAGAGAAAATTACCTTGGGGATGGGAAATTTTCCTTATTAAGATAAATATTAGGGGAAATGAAATTTTCCTTAAGATAGGGTGTTTTTGATTTTCAAAACAAGAAGGAATGTAAAATTCATAAGGAAACTTTATCGACTCAACAGTCTCCCACTTTTTAGAAAGTAAAAACATCCTTAATAAAAATAATAGGACATTAAAAATTTTAGGAAATTGAAAATAAATATTATCTTCCATTACTTATGGCTCATAGTGAATACGACTATATCCTCTTTAGGCATTGAAATCCCTAAGAAATGTATTCTTGATTTTCTAAATGAGATTTTAAATTTTCTTGCATTAAAAAATATTCATTGATAAGAACATTCTCCTAGATGAACTCCTCCTTACATAGGGAAATATCTTCTTACTTAGTATTCTTTTTATCAATCATTTCTCCCACATTATGATTTAAAAAAGAAATATAAGAAATGGAAATTTTTTTTACCTAAAATATTAGTACTAAACAACCAAATATATGGAGTACAACGACAATTTAATTAACAATGAATGAATTTGTACAATGAGGAGATAAAACAAAAGATTAGAATTTGGAAAAATTATCCTTCTTTCTCCTTCGACATCAGCTTCTTGAAAATGGTTTTCTTGCATCATTATCTCCTTGTAATCTTCTTCCATATATTTATGAAACTGATCCCGATCATCACTTTCCTTCTCTTAGGCTTTAGTTTTTTTCTTCCTGATACATAAGACATTCTTCTTGAGCTTTCAACACTTCTTCTTGCTTTACCAGCTTCACTTCAAATTTGATTATGAGACCCCTTCCCTCTTCAATTTTATGGCCACAAAATTTATCTTCCCATTCAAATCCTTACCTTCTTGCTTCCATGTTGTCTATTCAAGAGTTAGATTTTCCACAAAACTATTTGTAAGATCCTTGATCTTCACATCATCATTATTATATGAATTTTGACATCATCATGAAATTCATCAAAAATTCTTATTTCTTTGATTGTTTTCTTTGACTATCTTGTAATCTTCTTCCAAGATCTTTTATGAGCCTCATAAATAAGGGAGAAGGTTTTGAAATTTGCCTCTAGTCCAGAATATTTATCCATAACCATAGAAATAGAATCTGGTTTTTGATTTATCATATGATAAAGCATCTGGAATCTTGGGTCAATTCATGGGAGCAAAGGAATAGTACCAACCATATTTTCTAAAGACTAGACAACAAAATCATTTCCAAGGGAAGATGATTCTAAAACCGAGTGTTTGGTTGGAGATGATTCATTTTCAATCTCATTAACTTTCATCTTCTATGATCATCAAACAACTTTCTGCTTCACCACATATTTACTAGATTAGTCTACTACCACCTGCATTCCCTTATCAGCTCTCAAAATGAAGTCTTCTAGTTTGGGAAATTAATTCTCACTATCATATAACTGAATGATTTTGTCCTCATAAACAATTTATATCTCAGGATCAACCACTTGGTCTTCTGGATAAACAAAATCGTGATTGCTACTTTCATCATCTGTTGGCTTATTCACTTCTTCATTACCCTTCTCTTCATTCCCAGGAGATGCAAGTTTTAAAGATTATGCTTCAGAGGTCCTAATTGATAATTTTAGAGAGGTACTTTACTTCTCACAATAATCATAAACTTACTTAATGGCGTCATCATTATCATGCCCTTATTCTTCTTCTTCTTATATTTCCTCTTCCTCTCCATGAACAATTTCTTGTTCTTGTTCTAAATCCGGAAACACCAACTTATTTCCTAGAGTCAAAGGAAGTGAATCTTGTAAAAACAATTCTCGCACTGCGATTTTCTCAGATTATTTCTCAGTATCCATAATAAAAGATTAGACAATTTCAACTTCTGGTATCTTTTTTCCTTTGATTCTTTTCTTTTTCTTGATTTTCATTATTCTCAGCAGCCTTTTCCTTCAATGGTTTTTCCTCAGTAGAATCCAAACCAAAACATTGATCCCCTACCTTATTTTTCTTCCTATATTCTCTCCACATAGCCACTACATCATCAGGGTAGGTCTCTTGCTTCATTGGATTCACTTGTGTGGATGGAGTTTTCTTAGTTTCAGGAATTTTTTCTTTCTTTTCAAGATCCTTTGCCTTCATCTTTTTTCCTCCCTTCATGGATGTTTCGTCCACATCCTGTTTCTTTGATAAATCTTCAACTTCTACATCCAAAAAATCATAAAATTCCCTTCAATCAGAAGTAAAACCAATCTTTTTTATCCTTAATGTATAATCACTTAAGAAAATTACTTTGAAATTCCTTGGCTTAGAACTACAAGGAATTTTGAACGAATGAATACAAAGAACTATAATTTTTTATAGAATATCCAGATACATGATGATTTGGGATTTCAGAGTTTTATTCCCGATATTCTCGAATGTCAACAAAACATACATCACTAAATTAATCTTCTTTGAGATTCACCAAAAATCTAATGCATAGATATCACTTGTCTTCAGGGTATCCTTGTCTTATTTTCTCATAATGAGAAATCCCTAATCCCAAAGCTGAAGAATCCTAAGATTTGTAAAGAGATTAATAATTTTCAGAGTCTTCGCTTCCATCAATCCAAGACATTCTATAGCCTTTTCCCTATCAAAATATCTTAATACATTAAGTAACTCCTTTGAGTATAACTCTGCCTTTCCCCCATAAGGAATCCCTGTCAGATTTTCTTCCATGTTGTAAGAAAGAGAGTAGGTCTTTCCATATATCTTGAAAGAAAATTTATCTCTTCATCCTTCATTGAAAAAACTAACTGATTCATAGAACTTTTCCAACAACTCCAGATACACCGGATCCTATGATTTTGGTTTCGATACACATACACTCTCCCAACCATTCAGCTTGATATTCTGATATATGATAGAGTCATACTTACAAAAAACTTAGGATCGAATAACCTCTCTCAGTATATTTTCCATTCAGATATTTCCTATACCGAAGTCATTTCTTTTTGAGGAGAGGCTTCAATAGAAATTCATAAATTAGATAACTTTGAAGAATTATAATGACCATATGTACAGAGACTATGATTCATCACGTGAAATATTGAAAACCTGATGTCGGAAAAACATGGGGTGGGGGCTTTATATAGATAATTTAGACAATGGTTCAACTTCCTTACTTTATCCAGTGGTTGAAATACTCTTTATCAGATATGACTGTTGAGAATATAACTGATTAATGATTTTGATCGACTCTGAACTTCTATTGTTTTTTATAAAAAGGATTCTTATTTAAGGAAAACGTGAATCCGAAAAATATAAAACAAAAATAAATTACCAATAAGTAAAAGATGATTACAAAAATATTGGAAAGAAAACATAACTTTCGGATTGCTAAGAAGATTATTCGTAATAAGGAAAATTAATCATGAAGAACATTATATTTTGAAAATATTTAATACCAATATTTTAGAAAATGAAAAATTTTGAGTATAAAAAATTTTAGACTGCGAAAAATATTATAAAACGAAAAATTTTAGACCACTAAAATTTTAGACTACGAAAAAATTTAGACTACGAAAACATTAGACTATGAAAAAATTTAGACTATGAAAAATTTAGTTTAAGAACAAATTTAGACTCTGAAAAAAAAATTTAGATTATGAAAATTTTTAGATTACGAAAAATTTCAGATTACGAAAAATTTTAGATTATGAAAAAATATACTCCCACTATAAAAAGAGTGTCTTACTCTAAGGAGATAGATTTCCAATAGTAAGTGAACAAGGAGGATTACCATATAGTTATCATTTATATCTTCTATTTATTGTATTAAAATCTATCAGAGGGTAATGATTTTGTGAAAATGTCAGCATGTTGATCTTGGGTTTTGATAAATTAAAAATGATATCTCCTTTTTGTGTGTGATCCCTAAGAAAGTGATGCCTAATATCTCTATGTTTTGCATTAGAGTGATGTGAATGGTTTTTTATTAGTGAAATGGAACTAATATTATCATTCAATGTTTTTGGGTAAAACTTATACCATATTCTGTGAGTGTGTTTTGCATCCACATCACTTGAGCACAACAACTTCCAGCTGCTACATATTCAGCTTCAGCAGTGGAAAGTGAAACTGAGTGTTTCTTTTTGCATGTACAAGAAACTAATGAATCTCCTACGAAATGACATGTTCCAGATGCACATTTCTTATCCATTATACATCCACCAAATTTATCTTTCGAAATACATTTTAAAATAAAATCATTTCCAGTAGTATAAAAGAATCCTAAATCCATGGTTCCCTTTATATAGAGAAACAATCTTTTCACTAACTTTAAATAAGATTCCTTAGGATTGGATTAATATATGGAACATAAGAATAATGAAAATATTATGTCTAGATGACTATCTGTCATGTATTTTAGACCTCATATCATACCTCTAAATGATGTTTGATCCACTAGTTTCCCATCTTCTTCAAGATCAATTGAATTTGAGGTACCAATGGGAGTACTTATACTCTTAGTGTTGTCATATCCATATTTTTTAATAATATCTTTAATATATTTATGTTGAGATATATAAGTTCCTTCTTGTTTTATAGAAATTTGAAAACATATGAAAAATGTTAACTCACCCGTCATACTGATTTCAAACTCAGATTACATTAGATCCACAAAGGAATCAGTTAAAGATTGCTGAGTTGAACCAAATATAATTTCATCAACATAAATTTGGAAAATCAAATCATTTTTCATATATTTATTTATAAAATGGGTTGGATCATCATATCCCTTAACATAGTTGTTTAGTAACAAAAATCATGTACGTCTATCATACCTCGCTCTTGGGGCTTGCTTAAGTCCATATAAAGCATTGGTAAGTTTAAAAAAATGTTCTAGATGTTTTGTGTCTTCAAAACGAGGTGGTTTTTCAACAAAATCATCCTCTTGAACATAACCATTAACAAACACACATTTAACATCAATTTGAATAAATTTGAAATTAAATAATTCTCTAAAGGAAAGTAAAATACTAATAGATTCATGTCTAACTACTGAATCATAGGTTTCATCATAGTCTATTCCTTCTTGTTGATTATAGCCTTTAGTAACTAATCTAGAATTCTTTTTTACAATGATTCCATTTTCATCACATTTATTTCTGAAGACCGATTTTACTCCAATAACAGAAGTCTCCTTAGTTCTTTCAATCATGGTCCAGAAATTATTCCTTTCAAATTCATTTAGTTCATCTGGCATGGCTTTAATCCAATCAAAATCACCTAAATCGTTATCAGTGCTTTTTGGTTCAAATTGATATTGAAATTCTAGATGTTCTACTTCATTCCTTAAGGAACTTAGAGTATTTAAAGGATTATTTATGTCACCAATGATGTTATCACCAGGATTCTTCTTAAGAAACAACTAATTTTGGTTTTTAAAACCTACTCATCACGATATGGTAGGAAATATTCGGGGGTAAATACTTCAGAAACATTTTCTTGAACATTTTCCTTATACGAGGGATATTCTATCAGGGATTGATAATCAGTTTTTGAAAAAACATCTGACGATTTAGGATGGGGTAGTTTAAAAAAAGGACATGTTTTATCAAACATAACATGTTTTATTTTTCAAAAGTGAGAGTGTTTTTATTAATAAATCTATAGGCCTTAGGATTTGTGGAGTAGCCTACGAAAATTCTGTCATCAGATTTGGGTGAAAATTCATACAGATTACCTTTAGTAATCAGAATGAATAATTTTCAACCAAATACATTGATGTAGGAATGTATCGGTTTTCATCCATTCCACAATTCGTTGGGGGGGGGGGTTATTAAGAAATGGTCTGATCAAAACTCGATTTATAGTATAACAAGAAGTACTTACAGCTTCAGCCAAAAAATATTTATCTACAGAATATTCACTCATCATGGTTTTGGTTTTATCTTGAAGAATTCAATATCTTAATTCAACAGCACCATTCTGGTGAGGAGTTATTGGTGCTGAGTAGTTATGAGTAATGACTTTTCTACTACAAAATGAATGAAAATTAAAATTTTGAAATTCTCCTCCATGAACACTTTGAATAGTTATCAATGGAAGTTTTTTCTCAGTTTTAACATGGGCTTTAAAAATTTTGAAATAAGAAATATCAAAATATTTATTTGCTAGAAAATAGACCCATGTAAATCTAGTGTTATCATCAACTAAGACAAATTCATAATGTTTTCCTCCAATGCATTCAGTTTTGTTAAAACAAAACAATCCATATGCACCCATTGTAATGCATCAGTATTTGAGACTTCTCTGATTGATTTAAAACTTTATCTATGTTTCTTTCCATATTAAAAAGAATCACAAAATTTTGAAGAATCAAATCTACACCCCGATAGTTTCTTAAAAAGTCATTACTTAGAGATTTTTCATAGGTTCTTTAGGTTACAGTGACCTAACCTTATATGCCATAACCAAGATTGATCTTCCATAGCATTAAGGAATGGTAGATCTTGGCTCATAAGGTCTTATGAGTTTAGTGTGTATACATTCTCTTACCTATTTGATGAAAGATTAAACTCTTCCTTTGAATAGTATACTGAACACTTGTCATTACTAAAATTCACAAGGTAACCTTCATCACATAACTGGCTTATGATAATGAGGTTTTTCTTAAGAACTTTTACAAATAAAACATTTGAAATAAGACTTTTTTAAGAAGAAGAATGTTACCTATACCAATAATTTCCCCCCGAGTGTTATCTCTGAAAGATACTTTTCCTCCATTCATATAAAAAATCTTTTCAAAGATTTTTTTGGTACCATTCATATGTATAGAACATCTACTATCCATGTTCCATGTATTACTACTGGTACAATCTTTATTTCCCTAAAAATAAGAGTGTTAGACTTTTGGAACCCAAACATTCATGGCACTGGATGTTTCAAAAAGCAAAATTTTAGGTATCCAAATTTCATAGAAAAATAATCTTTATGAAAACCTAAATATTTGGTTTCGTTTAAATAGATTTTTTTCACCCAATGTCCACCACACTGTCATTTATTGCAGAATGGGGAACTTTGAGGGACAAAATAGTTATTACTAAAAACCAGTTTAGAACTGGTATAACCAAAACCAGAACGATTCCTCAAAGGGAAAATCTGAGAATACGTTTTATTAAATTTTTCTTACATAAGGTTAAATTTGAAAAACACTTCCTCAAGGAAAATATTTTTGACTTTAGTTTAATAAAAAAATCCCTCAAAACATTAGTCTTGGAACAAAGATTAGAATCTGAAATATTTTTCTTAGAAAATACATTTTCAAGATCATTAGAAAGTTTATCCTTCGTAGAATTATCTTCCTCAAGGATTTTTGAATTACTTTCAAAATCATAAGTTTTCTTATCAATATCTTTAGAATGATCTGATAATTCTTTAGTTAAAATAGAAATTCTAGAATATACCTTATCAAGATTTTCCTTGAGTTTATAATTTTTATTCTCAAAAAGTTTAGAAAACCTAGAAACTTCTTCATAAATTGGTAAAAGATTATCTTTTGATGAGGAAGACTCGTCATCTGAAGATTCATAGTATTTATAATCACTATAATTTTCATTCAAAGACACATTTTTTATAGATTCATAATTGTGTACCTTATCCATTAGATAATTATTTTCAATGGTTAGTCTGGGTAGTAAACCAAGATTCATCTAACTAGAAGATTCTTACTCTTAGGATTCCTTAGAAGAGTCACCACCACTAGAACTCGAGGTGTCATTGTCTTTTAAACCCGTCCTAACTTTATCCTTGCAAAATTTCATTATATTCCTCACAGAATGATTTTCCTTTCTATCCATTTTCATAAGCATATGACAATATGGCCTTATATACCCTGTTATTTTACATTCATGACAAGTGACTTTTGAGTATTTCTTGTCTTTTCTTTCTTTCATCTTAAATATATACTGAAATTATTTATTTCCAACTATCTTGTTCATCCTTCGACCAAGATTAGCTATTTCATTCCCAGAATGTTCAATTTCACTAGATTCAGATAAAATAGTGACTTTCATGGACTGGGATCTTGTAACCCTTTCCGAAGTCTTTTCTTTAGTAGTAGTAAAGGCTAAAAGAGTAATTTGAGATTACTTCCAATTCTCATAAATTGTTGTTCTCTTATATTCCCACTCATTAGGAATGATGTCGATAATATTTTCCACAAGAGCTTCATCATCTGAACCTTTCTCACCAGTAAATTTTAAACGGTTAATAACATTCATAAACCTTTGTTTCACCTTGTATACTATTTCTCCATAATTAAATAGAAATCCACAATATTCTACACTAAGAATGACTCTTCTAGTTTCTATATCTTTGGATGTACCAAAATGAGTAAACTCCAATTTCATCCAGACACAATTTGCAGATTCAAAAGAAGAAATATGACTATATATATTCCTAGTCATGGAACACAATAAAGTATTGTGTACCTTATATTTTAGTGTATATTAAGACTTTTCGTGATTAGTAAATGTTCTCACGTCCTTATCATGAATCGTGTAATCTCCAGTAAGCATAAAAAATTTATCCACTCCAAGATTAATAACAACATTCTTCATACAATCTCTCCAATATTCAGAATCATTCCCATCACAAATAGGTGGTCTTAGGATTTAGATTTTCAATAGTTCCAACCATTATTCCTTCTATCTAAATGAAAAGATCTTTCAATGCAAACTTGTTAATAGTAAAATCTTGTGAACAAGGACAAAAATTCCTAAGGAAAATATTAAGAACAAAGAAAACTTGAGAAAGAAAACATATATGTGAATATAAGTATTTCTGTGACCTTATTTGATACCAACTATAGGATCAAAATATTATTTAGATGGTCATATACAAGAGGGGGATAATTGTATACTTTAAAAATTCCATTGAATCCTTTATTTTTTGAATAAAACATTCATTTTTAACCATATGGAAAACTATATTTAACACAGTTAAACAAGGTTAATTCACAAGACCTCTTAGTTCTACAAACTTTTCTAGGTTCCAAAAATATGGTTCCATAATTGAAACTTAAGAAAAGTTTACATGGAAAATATTATACCTTAAAGCATATAGAATTATACTTATCATAGTATACAAAAGTACAAGGAAGTATAAGATAGTTATACCTTCTTTATTAATAAAAATGAAATGAAAAATAAACATGAAACAAAACAAGTAACAAGTGAAAAATATTTTAAACCAAAGAGAAGGGTATCCAACAACCTTGGATAAAGTTCCCTTGATTTATACTTTCAAGAAATTCCTTCTTACCCACAATAGAGTAAGCCCTCGATAGAAATATTGGAATCTTTCTTGCTATCCCTACAAACCCTCAGACATAAAGGCAGTCGGCACCTATATCTTCCTAACCAAGGAAGTCCTCAAACTTTAAGGAAGTCAGAACCTCTGTCTTCCTAACCAAGGAATTCATCAAACTTTTAGGTAGTTAGCACCTTTGTCTTCCTTACCAAATAAATCCTCGATTGTACTCAGCAACAATAGAAGTCACAAGAAGCAATCTGAACTCATTTTTTATTATGCACAAAGCATGAGAGTATCTCTCTCAAGAAATCACTACAACAACATGTGGTCTCTAGAGTGGTAGATCACTCATCAATACTTTTTTAGCTCATTCAAATGAGGTCCTTTTTATAGGCACTTCTCCAACGGTCGTCTCCCTCCTCCAATTATCATATTTTTTCTTGAATCTAGGAGGGACCTATAAACGTGTCACTCAAACATTGGTTAGTTAGAAACATATTGTACGAAATCATTTCATAAATTTAACAAGGGTAAGGAAAAATATTGTTTATTATCCAAAACCATTTTTCCAGAGTCTAAGGAAAAATAATGTTCAGAGTCTAAGAAAATACACATTCAGAGTCTATATTATATGGGTATTTAGATTATTATTTTTCTAGGAATTTGGATTCAGAATTCTATAGAATTAAGTATCTGAATTCCATTGAATTTGGAGTGTGAATTGTGAGGAATTCAGAGATTTAATTCTAAGGAATTCTAAGTTTGAATTTTAGAGAATTCGGAGGTTGAATTTCAGAGAATTTGGAACCTGAATTCAACGAATTCAGAGTCTAAATTTTAGTTGAATTCGGAACCTAAATTCAAAACCTGTTAAGAGAATACTCTATATCTAAGTATTTATAGGATTCTATGGTTTTAGATATGAAACCAAATTTTACACTTATAAATTAAATGTGTTATATTTAGAGAAACTATAACATGAACAATGAAAACAAAAGTATGGAGAAAATTTCCTTGGGGATAGAAAGTATTCCTTATTTAGATAAATCATATGTGAAATGAAATTTTCCTTAAGATAGGGTGTTTGTGATTTTAAATACATGAAGTAATTGAGAATTTATAAGGAAACCTTGTTGACTCAACAAGCCAAAATGAGATTGGGGGTGATTATATATAAAAATGAGAAAGGGAAAAAGGGTAAGCACAAATTTTTAAAGACTTGGAGTTCTGTGCTTGATTAAGCTCCACAAGTAGAAAAATCCAGCACTGAAAGTGTGTGGCTATTATCTCAAGCCCCATAGGTTCTTGGGACAAGCTGTATGGTTTGGTCAAACCAGGAAATTCCCTCAGATAAAAATAATGAACCCATATGTTCTTCCTTGGTGATCTATAAGGCTTTTCCTGGTGAGTCACACATTATTAATAACTATGATCAACCCATTAAAATCACCTCTGTTAATACATAGATTTATCTCACATTTGTTATAAATTGGTTAAAACTAACCATGTTTTAATTGTGTTCCCAGAATTCCTTCTCTAAAATGTTACATTTTCAACCCATGTTGCCTTGAAACCTCTAGAATGACATTAATGAGAAAAATATTAAATTAAAGAATAAATATGATATGGTGGGTGTTACAATTCTCCCCACCATGAATTATTTCTATCCCCATAAAGTCATCAAGATATTGGACTCATAAAAAAGGAAGGACATTACTTCCTTATAAACTACTCACACTCCCTTATCTCATGGCATTCCCTTATACAATACCTTATTACTCAAAAAAAATGAATCATTTTACCTTATTATACGTTATCCTAGTAATCAGTAATTTAATCTAGTTCCTCAAAAATAATGATATGAGGTTGTAGATCAATATCCACCAAATTAATCACCTTAGAAAGATATAGTTTATAACTCCTTAGCTACAAAACATGAAGCACGTCATGGATTAAATTCAAATGGGATAGTAGGTCCCACTGATTTCCCAACTTTCATTGTCACTCAAAGATCTCAATGGGACCCAAAAACCTTGGGCTAAATTATACTTCTTACCCAACCAATGATGTCCTAATACAAGTGAAACTCTGATAAAAACCAAATCAATAATTTAAAACACTAGTGGTGGAAGACGATTTTCCACATAGGATGTCTGAAGAATATGTGCTTTGAAAAACCTCTATTAAATCAACTGCACATTTTCCATAATCTCTTGAACAAGACTCAACCCAACCAAATATTGTTCCTCTAACTCCACCTATAACAAGGGAGATATTTATATCCACCCATTCAATTATTCAAAGGGAGCCATATTTATTAAAATATAATAACTCTTGATATATATAAATTATATCGAAGGAAAATTAATTTCCCATGAGTCAACAAAATCAATAATTTAATCCAAGACCATATTCACAATAGCCTAGATAACTCTCTCTATCTATCCTTCCATCATTGGATGATATGTCATGCTCAATTTCAATTGGGAATCCATTTACCCTATAAAACTATTCCATAATCAAGATTTCAACCCCATATCCATATCAAACACAATCATAGAGGAAACCACATAATGTATCCTTATCTCTCAGATATACAAGTCTCCTAGAATTTCACCTTTCATCATATCCTTGAAAGATCACCCAAATAATTTCCTTCCAACTAAGAGTCCACAGAAAAATAATGATTTGCTCTATGTATATATCATATCACTTTCATAATTGAATGGGTAAAGGTTGTAATAAACTATTAGGTCTATGGTGTTTTGCCTAAATTTTCCAACAAGTGAGATTCCTTGATAAAAAATCTATAACTGATTTCCTCATTGTAGGCCACCAATACCATCATCTCAATTAATGATAAATCTTGGTAGTCCAATGGTGCATATACCAAAAATACAAGTGTCCACTATCCATAATATCCTATCTCATAAAAATCATAACAAAAAACTAGATAGGAAATCACAATACTCCACTGGGAGACTGAGACTGGAACACGCTTGTCGTGAGGTGTAGAAAAAACAATTAAATCCACCTATGGGTGTAGTAGGATTAGTAACTAGAAAGTTTTTATCCAAAGAACATACTTATAATATTAGTGTCCAATTTTTATATAAAAATAAAATGTTTGTATTATTTAGGAAAAAAAGAGATTTTTAGATGTTTGGTGAATTTATAATGAGAGAGAAGTGACTGGATTTTAGGTGTGGTTTTCCCTTTTGTGATGATATCATAGTTTCAATGAAAATGACTCTTTTTTTAGAATAAATAATCAAATGAACTGAATAAAAATTATTTCATTGAATCACCTTTAATTTAATTATTTAACAATATGTAGAAATCTCAATGGACTAATTTTGAATTACTCTATAAAAACCAAATCTGGTATCCACTTTCCCTAAATAATTAAATTAGTCAATGGTAATTTCATCACGTGATTTTGTAATCACTAAACCAATCCATTACTTTATTTTCTTTCAAAATTTTCAATTTAGTATAAAAAAATATGTAATGGTATAATATTTTTTAAATCTAAGATATTTTCTATTTAATAGTAAATTAAAATACATTCGTATTTAATTTAAATTCAAAAAAATAAATTTGAAATTAATAATTTAAAATCAATGAATTATTTTGATTGAAAATTTTTAAACTCTCAAAACATCAAAAAATGGGATCCCATTCCTTTAAAAAAAAATAAATATTCTAACCCTTAATGTAATAAGGTCTCATGGAATTATAAAATTTACAATCCATTAATGGATACTAAGGAATAAACGGAGAGAGGAGGGCCTCATATATGGATGTGGCAACATCATATGCAGCATTGGATTTATTGCATAGGTGGAAGCCTATGGGTTATTGGCATGTGACCTATTCTTCTCCTCCGGCCATCACATTTGCTGGAAAAGGCCCATGTAGTACAGATAATGGATGAGGCCAATTATGGAGCATAGTGGGGTGGTGCCCTGGGTGGATGGAAGTTGGTAGAAGAGTAGTCAGTGAGATGTGGAGTTGTTGTGGTGGGTAATTCTATTCTGCATTCAAGGTGGTGAAGCTATTATGGGAAAGTGAGGTGCCAAGCTGTAGAGATGATGGTGGCCCAACTATGAGGGAGTGGAGGTGAGGCGACATCAGGTGAGGTAAAGGGTGACAGACGACAGAGCTTGATGTTCATGTGACGGTGATCACATACCACATTGAAACATTCAGATTAGGGTCATATCTTTATCACCACATACAAGATTAAATCAAGAATTTATACTCTGGGTGGGATCTAGAGAAACAAAACACACACGTAAATGTGGGTTGCGACACACGTGGCCTATGTAGGCCTTTTGGACTACCCTACTCATCATTGGTCTTGATCACTCATATCCCACACACCAACATGACTTGACCACATATCAAATGACATGGGTCTAATACCCATGTGTAGCTGGGTTCATTCGGGCCCTCTGGGCCGGCCTAGATGGCTTTCACTTGGGGGCGGGCTATGTGGAAAGTCATTTTGTTTGATGTCCTGCTCTGGTCTTAGATAACTTTTTTTAGAAAATAACGTGTTATAAAATTTTCAATAAAGTTAATAAAAACTAGCTATATAAGTTTCAATTATGAAATTCATTTCTTTTACCCTTTTCAAACCAAATTCATTTCCATGTCCAAAATTACCCAAAAATAACTAAAACAATGAAAACCCATGGATTTTACATTGAAACCATCAGTAAATAAATGGATTTTGTTAAAAAAAATATTCAAATAAATTCGGTCTTCAAATACCCCCACACTTAAACGATGATTTTCCTCAACCATCAAATCTCAACATTAAAGATTAGAGGTTACCAATGTTACCAATATTAATATTTTAGTGCAATAAAATCAAACAATAATCATTGTTGAATCAAATTTCCAAAATTACAAATGAAATAAAAATTTAATTTCTCACTTTTCAAAAATGTAATCAAATCATGTATTTTACTCTTCCCCATCTATAATCCGAAGAATCTTCTCTTCTTATTAATTTGGCTTGCTTAATTTATAATTATTTTGAATTCAAAATTATTGTTTACCTCACATGAAACCTTCCACTCATTTATCATGAGAAAAATTCATGTATATTTTATACTCATTCAATGAGAACCTTCTCTTTATCCATAAGATATTATATTTACTACCTTCTCCACTTTGTATAGAAAAAAGGCACACAAAATCATGATGGATTGAAATTAAGTTCCAATGTCTCTGAGACATTAGGTTGGTTGGACATGATGTTTTAAAAATTATATATAATTTAGGAGGTTATCTATTAAATCATTAAGTACGATATTTAAAGTATCAGTTTCATGAATTTATCCCCTTGGACATATAACAACTCCCAACTTCTCCCAAAACTCAGAGTAAATATCATGTTTAGTTTAATCACATTTAATTATTTGTGCATCCTCTTGATTATATTTTTTATATCACCCCATTTCCTTTATTTTCAATGAACCTTTTTAATATTTTTATGTTTTAGAAGTTAATAATTAAAATAAAAATCACATCAACTACCTAAATATGTATGACAGAAATCATAGGTCCAGTAGTTGTGATTTTTTGGTTTTCCCAGATCACAACACATTTTATAATTTAATTGTTCTTTTTTCATTTTTTTCATTTTTTTATATTAAATAGGGGAAGAATACTATATTAAAATATGATTCCACATCCTTTTGAAATATCTACAATAAGAACCCACACACTTATTTGGAATGAAAATCATCCAATTTACCATGATACCCAAAGCACCACAATTAAAATATAAAATATAATGAAAAAATAAGTATGGTAGGAATGGAAAAAAATGGTTTCAAACATGGATCATCCCTATAAATTTCATTCATGGTATCTTTGGGATAAATAAGGATTTATGTAAATATGGAAATTTATATATAAGTAGATTTTCAAAAGATGCCTCAAAAATTTTAGATGTGTTATTGCACAGTCAGAACATTGACAAGTTCAAATGAAAGATTTAGTAGGAAACATGTCCTAGTATCTCTCTAGAATTATTTAAAGAATAAAATTGGAGGTATTTGGTCTAGAAATCGTCTCAGTAAAGTTACATATGATGTTGTATAATCATTCAAGGCACAATTAACAATAATAAATCAATTTACATGAATTTAAGAAATTTTGTGCATAGAAAATGGTTGAGAAATTTCATTTACATGAATCAATAAATTTTATTAAATCATGACTCCTTATTTTAATATCTATAGTTCACTTTAGAAATACAATTCCCCATTTTACTCATTTAATATCATTACCATTGAAATTAAAAGCATGGAATCAAAATATTCCAAAGAAACCCATTTTCTCCTTGATATGTCAATTAAAGCATAAATGCATGCATGGTAATGTAAATAAATCTTTTAATGCTCAAAACATATTTTAGAACAAAAAATGTAGGGGGTTAAAAAGATAGACAATAAAATTGGAATCCATTAGGAAATAAAGCTTTTGGTTCTCTTCCTCCACTTGTTGGGGCTACAAGGATGTTTCCTTATATAATGGTCCTCAAAAATAAAAATATCTCATACTAGTGTAAGAATCATTCCACTAAATCTCAAAGGGGTTATGTATATGGTAAATGAATCCTAAATCCTAATAAAAGTGTAAATATTAGGTTTCATCCTTAAAGAACCTTTTCTTAAAGTCAATGGATCAACATCGCCTCATGGGAATAAATCAGTATCTAGGATTGTTATGTTTGTGCTCCTCCACCGATTCTTGAGGTAAACTTCCATGGAACTTATTTTTCCTTCTCCCATATATTGTGAATGGGTTTCCTCCATCTTTTTTATCAGCGTAAATAGAGAAAAATGAGTAGAAATTAGTAACAAGAAAAGTTTCTTCCCACCCAGAACCCATATTATCTATAATTAACATCAATCTATAATTGTATGGTTTAACTTGGTGTAATGACCCGCTAATTCTCATTGTCTTGAGAATAAAATGAACCATTACTTGGCCTTAGGTGACATACACAAGATTCCAAAGGATTGAATTAAATTCCATAGTGTTTTAGATACAAGTGTGTGGTGGTTTAAACTTTATGAAATAAAACCATTAACCCAGGAAACCATATCCAAACAACTCACTATATGATTCATGAATAAATGAATGAAAACTCAACATCATAATTTATCTCAAAACCACATCAATGTGCACCACAATGATATACAATGAAACAATCAATGTAAATAGTGGAAGAAAAACTAAAGACCAAAAGACTCCATGCTCCACAAGCTCTAAGCACCACAATCATCGAACAACATATGTACTCTAAGGTGGTACTACAGACATGTGATACTTTACCTTTTCCTATATCCCAGAATATAGAATCTACAAAACCACCAAAGTGCCAACACATGGGTGAGTATAAAACTCAGTATATTTTCCCCCAATGACTTCCCTACTCACACCACTAGGATAGAAAAGTTAAAAAAAATTATATAAAACTATTTATATAAATGTTTTTCTCAAAAAAGGTTATAAATAATTATAAAAAATTCTAAAACCATTTAAAACTAAATGTACAGAAGTGTTATTTCAAACCAATTTCAATAAATCCACATTTCCAAAAAACTACAAAACCAAGATTTAAAAAAATTTCTCTTATACCCACAACCATCAATGCATGAAACGTTGATGAGTGTAAAATCCTTGACCATTATCCATATCGAAAATTAAAGGGGACACATCTTACCCTTATCCCACCAAAATGCACTAGATTGTTTTATGAGGGATAGCCCAAACCCTTATCCATCCTAGTATTGATGGGGAAGACTCCCAAACCATATATATCCTAAATGAAATGTGAAAACCCACACCCCTTTTTTCCATTACATCTTTGGAACTGAGCTTAAGGTCATATTTCAACCATGCCTCACTCATTCAATATGAACACACCCAACTAATTCGATCCATTTCAAATAAAAACGTTATTTTATTGAAAACCATTAAATAAACCAATTCCAAATACTAATTCCCATTCAATAAAACAAAATAATTAATTTAAATCACATTAATAAAATCCAAATAACATTATTCCACAAATATCCCATTTTAAAATCTTCATTTAAAAAACAAGATTGAATATGTTTATGCAAAAGAACCAATTTTCCAGATTCTCTACACTTCACCAAAACTGAAACTAAATAAGGTTTCAAAAAATTAAAAGCCACCAAATCAAAATAAATTTAATAAAAATAAATCAATTTGAAAGCAATCCAATCAGATCTATCATGATTAGTTAATACTGAAGCCACCGACCACGAAGGTTTGATAAAAACCAAACACGGACATAGAATGCTAAAAAAACTGGGTCGATTATCCATGAAACCACCTTAGATATCATATCCTATCATGATCAAGACCAAATAACATCATATTATTCATTTAAATATTAGATATACCCATAAAGGATGTATATCTAATAAATAGAGAGTAGTGGATAAGTGGATCTAAATATATCTAAGAAACCAATCAATAATAGAGAAGAACGATCACATACCTCAAGAATCCGACATTTAATTCCCAATAGAAGCCTTAATATCGCATTTGGATCAATGGGAGAACCAATTTTGGCATTAGGAGAAGAAAAGTCTCAATTTAGGGCCAGTTTGGGGGAAAATGAGTAGATTAATGTCAAGGTTGACCTTGATCCACTTTTTAAGTAGGTGGGATTTTACTTGCATATTGTTACTTCACACGGTTAAGAAAATCACATGCTAACCATGCTTTAGCTGCGACCATAAGGATAACATCACATGGAATCCTCACATGGTCCCCCTTACAATGCACACATCATGCTAAATCTATTTTCCCATATTTTCCAAAGTTCATGGTTTCTACTTGGCTTTCTGTACGGTTTAGACAATCTATGCACAGCCAGTACACACCTCCTTTAGGTCCAATTTTTTTTTAAATGTTCACCAAACTCTCCCATACATCACCATAACACTTTATAAACCAAAAATTTAAATGTAGGGGATATGTACTATAAACTAGTGGTACTATATTCTCTCCAACATTGGTCTTTTCATCCCTATAAACCATCACTACCATGAATGTGTATCAAATATTGGTCTATAATTTCCTTCTCATAGTCCCATGTTTCTTCTTGAATTTAACCATGTTTCCATAAAACCCACATTAGACTCATGATTTTTCCAAAAAAAGTATTTTTTTTCCTATCCACAATCTACATTAGGATATGTACCAACGAATAATCCGACTCTAGGTTAACGTGATCCCTACTGATCACATGGGCAGGATTAGGCTGATACTTTTTCAACTAAGGTACATGGAACACATTATGTACCGTAATAAACTATGGTGGCAATAAAAACAGATATTATACCTCTCCCACCCATTCCAATATCTCAAAAGGTCTAATATAGCAAGGGGATAAGATGAATTACATCCAAAAATGCTGATTTCTATGCCTTGGAGAGATTATCAAGAACATATGATCACTTTCAGCGAATGACAACAGTCTTAGATGATGATCCATATATTATTTATGATGACTCTAAGTTGTCTCTATCCATTTCCTGATCAAATTAATCTTGTCAGTTGTTTCTTGTACATGGCTTGGCCTGATTAGTGAAGTCTTACCTATTTCCACCGAACAATGTTGAGAACGAGAAGGACACCCATGCAATGCTTCAAACGGAGCCACGTGTATTGAGGCATGATAGATGTTGTTATAATATAATAAATCTAAGGGTATATGATCTTCCAAAGAGCCACTAAAATCCATCACACCAGGTCAAAACATGTCCTACAATGTTTGTATCATCTGTTCATATAGGCGATCAATCTAAGGTTGATATGTCGTGCTCATAGTCAACTGAGTCCCAAGGGCTTTCTGTAAGGATTTCCCAAAAATAGTTGTGGTCCTTGGATCTCTATATGAGAATATCAAAAATGGAACTCCATATATAATTACCACTTCTTGGATATGTATTTTCAATATATCATCCACCGTATTAGTTTTGTGAATAGGAATGAAATTGTCCGACTTGGTGAGCTGATCCAATATCTCCCATATGGCATCGTGTTTTCAAACCATTCTTGGGAGTCCTGTAACAAAATCCATTATTGTTTTCTACCATTTCAAGACTGGGGTTGGTAATGACTATATCATACCTTTTGGTCACCAGTTTTCTGCCTTAACTTATTAATATGTTATGCACTTTGATAAAAATTCATCCACTTCCATTTCATTCTACTCCACCAAAGTTGTGCATTCAATTCCCTATACATATTCTATATACCCCGATTTGAAACCCATATAGAATAGTGGTAAGCATTAATATGTTTCTTTTAATAAGAAATAGGTACATCCTTACAATATATGAACTATAACATTGAACTCTCTTCAAGATTATAGTCCTCGGTGGTCTCCCCACCATTGAGTTTTGAACTAATAACCAAGAATTCTGCATCAGATTTTTGTCCTTTTTTGACCATATTTACCAAATAATAAGTGAATGAAACAGAAAAATAAATCCAAATAATGACATCGGTCTTCACATTCCACTTGCATGTTAGTTGGGGCCTACATCAACTACCACTCTTATAAGGCTTCTTTTTCTAACTGGTCATATGGATTTCTGGTTAATGCATCTACCACCGAATTCCCTTTTCGCAGTAAATACATCAAGTCAAAGTCAAACATGTTGAGAAACTCCATAAGTCTACTTTTCCTTAGATTTAAATCCTATTGTGAAAAAATGTGTTTCAATCTCATATGATCCATGAACACATTTAATTTCATTCCAAAGAGATAATGATGCCATGTCTTCAAAGCATGTACAACGACAACTAATTCGAACATGTGTGTTGGTTAATTCTTCACATACACAACCAACTACCTTGAACAATATGAAATAATAATGTATCCTTTCATTATAATGAATCCCAACCTAGATTCTAAAGCATCACAGTACACCACGTACCCCAATCCTAATTCAAGAAAAATCATGATGGGTGCCGATGTAAGTCAAAAATTTATCTCATTGAATGACTTCTATAATTCCTTATCCCATTGGAATAGAGAATTCTTCTTTGTTAGAGATGTCATTGGTAAAGATATTTATGAGAATTTATGAACAATGTGTCGATAGTGACCAACTTGACAAATAAAACATTACATCTCAAAGACATTATTCAGTGGTTTCCATATGAAAACATCCTCTATATTCTCTATTTTCACTAAAAATCCCTTTTTAGAAGTTATATGGCCAATAAAGCATACCTCTTATATCCAAAAATAACACTGTGAATATTTGGAATACAAATGATGGTCTCTCAACATTCTGAACAATGTGGTTAACTATTTCTCATGCTTAGCCATTGTCCTTGAATACAAAAATATTCCATCTATAAACACCACAATAGAAGAATCCAAATATCTCTAAAATATCTGATACATCAATGCCAAAAAGACCACTAGTTCATTCATAAGAACAACAAGAATTACTATATATTCGTAGTGTCTGTATCTACATCTGAATGTTGTCTTCGGAATATCTTCCTTCCAAACTCGAAATTAATGGTATCCTCATTGCAAGTAAATTTAACAGAACCACTAAGCTACCATCAATAGATAAAATATATCATCAATGCATTTAATTGGAAATAGATTATTTACCTTAACTTGTTTAAGATTACGATAATCCAAAAACAACCTTGGATTTACATCTGATTTCTTCACAAACAAGACTGGTGCAGACCATAGAGACGCACTTGGACAAATGAAACCATTGATTTCCAGATCCTTTGACATCAGTTTTAATTCCCTTATCTATATTTGTACTAAACTATAAGATTAAAGGGAACTAAGACCGGTCCCTGGAAGGAGATCAATTTTAATCTCCACATCCCATATAGGTGGTAACCCTGAGATGTTCCTTGGAATGACATATTTAAATAGATACAGAACTTCGGGAAAATTATATTCCACAATCGCATCCGTTGATGCCAAAGTCAGTGCTACCAACTAATAAGAAATCATTCCCACCATTTTCTCCAACAAGCTTGTTACAACATTCATTACAACCTTCTCTCCTCAAAAGATATTCTTGATTCCATCCTCAATCATGAACATAATTTTCCTTCAATAACAGTCAATGTGAGCTGTAAATATTGTCATCAAATCCATACGAAGTATTATATCATCGACATGCATCTCTAACACTGAGAAGTACCACTTCAGATCAGCTCTATAAACAGTTATAGAACAATATCTACACCTGAAGGCTCAACATTTTCATTCATCAAGAGAATATTCATGTTTTATCATAGAAGGTATCATATCAAACTTTCAACCTAAATAATCAATAACAGAAGAAGAAATTAATGAATGAGATTCACTAGTATCAAACAAAACTTCCACAAAGATAGAATTCAAAATAATCATACCTCTGACAATATATGGTCCATCACGATCATCCATAACCATCTCACCATCTCTATAAATTTGCTTCATTTATAGACTCTTCTCCTTTGTGCCATTCTAAGATTTCCCTCACTGAGGAGTCATGGTATTCATGGAATCACCATTCCTAGCTCTATTTTACTAATGAGTTTGAGTCACTTATCCTCACCATGTCAATGCAGATGGCACTTGAGATATTTGAGAAGTGTCTCTAGCACCTAAATTTGGAGCACTCCGAAAAACGCTTTATATGTCCCATCTTGGTGAAATTGGGGAATGATCTTGATGGTGTTCTACACTCCCACATGATGTGACTCAGTTAACCACACTAAAAGATTCTGAGCATGATATTGTGTATTGGGGGATGTTTAATTTCTCCTGTGGCCTGATTATGATGTCTCCCACCTCCTTGAGAATAGTTGTACCACTTCCTCTTCATCTTAGTTCTAGAGTTCTCATCTCCTCTAGTAAATACCAACATACATCTTCCACTTAGATTTCCAGTAGTGGCCGATATCGTAAACAATGTATCAGGTTGTAGTTCCAACACAACAGTTTTAAACGCCTTGGATATTCTTAGGAAAAACTGTTGGTTCACCTATGGATCAGTGAAAACCAAATTCTCACAAGCCTCTTCAAACATGTTTCTATGATTCCTACTGGGTACCATTCTCAAAAAATCAACCTCCATAAGTCTCACTACCATGAAACTAATTTATTATCATTTAAAATTATATCACATCAACTATCAGAACATTGTTTTCCAAAAACCAACCTTTTTCAAAATTTCAAAAAATTTGAAAAAACTTATTCTTTCTTTAAAAAATAAACCTATTTTCAAAATACATCAATTAGGACCTTTTCAAATGTATTTATTTTTAAATTGTTTTCTCATTTTCCAAAAAATATACATGTTTTCCCAAATCATAAATCATTACTCAAAATTATATATGAAATCCTAGTGGTAATTCATTCCTCTACAATGCATGTCCTTCTCGTCCCATTGGCTAAAACCATGACAATGATATTTACAAAACCATTTAAGTTTCTCAAAAACTAATGTAACCATCTCCTTGGAAACATGAAGTTCAACATAAAAGGTTAGCTACTTCTTTTTATGATATATATTTCATGTTCTGAAAAAAAAAATCATTTATATGATGACAACCTAGGGAATAGAAAAGAATGATTTTAAACTCCATGACCAAGAAAACATAATACTACTAGTTAGGATAGTTACAAACAAGATGAAACCCTTTGTAATGACCCACTAATTCTCATTGGTTTTAGGATAAAATGAATCATTACTTGGCCTTACAAGACATCCCCAAAATTCCAAAGGCTGGAAATAAATACCAAAGGGTTTCAGATACAAGTGGGGGATTGATTACCCATTAATAAATAAAATCATTATACTAGAAAATAACAACCAAACAACTTTGTGTATTATGAATGAATAAATGAAAGACAACTCAACCCCTTCATTTATCTCAAAACCACATCAATGTGTACCACATTGTATGAATAAGAAACCATCAATGTAAGCCATATAAGAACAAATAAAGACTCCCAAAATTCAACAATAATCCATTCTTTAAAAGCTCCAAGAACCACAATCACCAAACAATACAAGTATCATGAGTTGGTACTAAATATGTGTGATACTTTAGAATCTCTTATGTCCCAAAATATAGCATCTACAAAATCATAAAAGGGCTAATGTAGGGGTGAGTATAAAATTCAGTAGGTTTTCCCTAATGAAGTCCCTACTTATGCCACTACGATAAAAAATTGTTGAAACATTTATATAAAATAATGTCTATAAACAAATTTCTCAAAATAGTTAATAAATAAATATAAACATGTCTCAAACTATTTAAAAATAAATATAAACAATTTATATTTCAAATCAAATTCTAGCAAGCCTCATTTCGAGAAAAAATGAAAAATAAGGCTTTACAACCATTTCTCATATCCACAGAACTGACCATGAATGAAGCAATGAAGAGGTGGAAATCCATGACCCTTATCTACCCATACAATGTTGGCGGGGTATTACCCTTATCAAACCAAAAATCACATGAATGTTTAATGGGGGATAGCTCTGACCCTTATGCATCCAATTAATAATGGGGGAGACACATGTCCCTTATCTATCCTGAATGACATATGAACACACACACCCATTGTTCCATTACACCTTTGGAACTAAACACAAGATCATATTTCAACCAACCCTCACTCATGAAATATGAACACACACAAACAATTCAAACCATTTTAATAAAACCATACTTTTATTGAAAACCATTAAACTAATAAATTTCAAATAACAATTACCTCTCAATAAAACCAACCATTTTATTGAAAACACTTTTATCAAATCAAAATACCATAATTCCAAAAATAACCCATTTTAGAATCTTAGATTAAAAAAACTAGAATCAAGAACATTACTCAAAAGAACAAATTCTGCAAATTCTTTGCAATTCACAAATATCATTACTATAGAAGGTTTCAAAAAATTAAAAACATAAAATTCAATATCAATTTAACAAAAAGAAATCAATTTGATAGAATTCAAATCAGTTATAATAATAAGAGTCAAGATTGAATCCACCTAACTCGATGGATTGACGAAAACCAAACACAGATGAAGAAGGCTCAAGAAACTGGTTCGACTATCCCTGAAACCACCTTAGATCTCTTCTCATATCATGATCAAGACCAAATATCAACATATTTGGAATTAACTATAGTACATATACCCATAACTCAATAGATCTATGAAATCAAGAGTAGATTATTAGTATATCTTAGAAGGTCTAAGAAACTGATCATGTGTGAAGAAGAATGATCACATGCTTCAAGAATCCAGTTTTGAATCAGAAAGAGAAGCCATCGGATCAACTCCGAGTCAATGGGAGAACCTACTTTGGCCTTATAAGATTAATAATACCAAGTTAGGGATATTTTGGGGAAAATGAGTGGAATAATGGCTAGGGAAACCTAGATCCACTTTTTAAGTAGGAGGTTTTTAACTCATGCACAGTTAGTCTACACGAATCGGAAAACCGTGAGCTAACTGCACAATATCTAATTCCTTAATAAGAAATTTTCATGGCCTCCACACAAGGTCTCCTGAACAATTTGAACACTATGTCGAATGTGTTGTCCCATATTTTCCAAAGTGTATGGCTTCTATTATGCTTTCCGCATAGTTTAGAAAAATCGTGCCCAGCACGTGCACACCTCCTTCAGCTCCAAAAACATTTTGACGAATCTCCAAACTCTCTCATCCTTCACCATTACACTTTATAAGAATAAAATAACAAATTAATGGTTACATACCATAAACCAGGGGTACAAAACATGGTCTCTAGTTTGAATGGTCTTTGGTAGAATCAACTTGTCATGTTTTACACAGGTTCTTTCTCTGTAAATTCTTCAATCTTCAAGAGAATATATCCTGATTTCTGCCATCTCATGTAATTGATTTTTTCTCTCTTTTACACAATTATCCAAATCCAAATTCACCTTTTTCATAGCCCAATATGTTTATTATTCTAATTCCACCAGTAGGTGATAGATTTTTTTCATAAATCTACCCATATAGGAACATACCAATGGGTGTATTGCATTTTGTCTGATATTTCCATAATGTCTCATAATGTTTTTGGATCCAATAAATTTTTTTGGTTTCAATGTTTTCTCCAAAATTCATTTAATCTCCGAGTAAAACACTTAAACATGCCCATTAGTTTGTGGATGCTAAGGTGTAGAAGTTTGGTGGTGCACCCAATACCTTTTCAGCATATCCAACATTATTTTATTGCAAAAAGGTGTCCCTAGGTCCCTGATGGTGGCTCTTATCACTCCAAACCTAAAAAATGTTTTATCTGACAAAATCACACAAAAAATTGGCATCATCGGTCTTAATGACCTTGACATCCACTGATTTGGAGACACAATCGTCAATAAGTAAAATATAAGATTTCCCAAAAGACATGGGAAAGGGTCCCATAAAATCAATACCATAAAAAGCAAATATTTCACAAAAACTTGGATATTTTTTTGGGAATCACCTATCACATTGAAATGATTCAATAAATTGACACAATTCACTTTTTTTACAATAATTGTAAGCATATTTAAACAGGGAAATCCAATATATCCTAGATTCCAAATACTATCATAGCCATTCTTTGACATCCAAAATAGCCTCTATAATAAAATTTATGAAAAAAATGAAACATAGTTTCTATTTCAATTTTTGGTAAACATATTTTTATGACTTGGTCATTGAAAATATTCCATAGAAAGGGATCCTCCCGAATAAAAAATCTAGAATCATATTTGAGTTTATTATTCTCATCCAAGTTAAGGTAAGAAGGTACCTAAGATGTGGCAAAATAATTTAATATGTTAGCATAGAATAGTACATTATCCTCTATGATGTAGAAATGTTCTCCAGCCATGTGATCATTGTGTGGGATCAACACTAGAATTTCAGTTTCATTCATGGTGGGTAGCCTAATGAGGCAATTTTTTACTTGGTTTCCAAATCCCTTTTGTCTTTAAACACTTGATTAAACTCCTTCAAGAGTAGTATCCATGTCACCATCCGTTTTTTTCATCAACCAAATTCATCAAATACATTAGTGCTATAAGGTAATAAAATACCACTACTTTAGTTCCAAGTAAATATGACATGAATTTTTCTAATTAATAGAAAACAACAAGAAACTCTTTATCTGTTGTAATGTAATTTATTTGAGTTGAATCAAGGGTTCTTGAAGAATTGGTTATGACTCGAGGAATTCCATTAATTATTTGTGATTGAAATTATTCATCATCCTTTTTTCATGTATCATAATGTTACTCAAATGGATGTTAAAAATTTTTTGGATTTATTATTGGTGGGGTAATCAACATGTTCTTAAACTCATAGACTCCCTTCATGCAATTTTCATTAAAAAATGACAACCACTTTCAAAAGAAATCATGAGAGTAGAAGAAAAATTTTATTGGAATCATTGATGAATCATCTATAAAATACCACATCCTCAAGAAATGGTTTTATTTGTCTCCAATATGTGGGGTATAGAAAAGAATTGATTACATCAATTTTATATATACCCACCTCAATGCATTTTTTGAAATAATATTTCCTAGTAAAATTACTTTTTCAACCATTAAGTGTAACTTTTCAATATTTAAGACCAAATTTTTCTTTATGCATGTTTTTAAAAACATTTTAATGATTTCCCATGTAATGGTCAAATGAGTACCCAAAAATCTAGAAATTCTTCAAGATAGACCTCTAAGAAGTATTCTATGAGATTAGATAAAATGATTACAATGCATCATTGAAATGTACATGGTGAATTGTACAATTCAAAAGGAATGATATTGTAAGAAAAGGATTGGAAAGGAAAGGTGAATGTTGTTTTATCTTAGTCTTCTAGGGAAATTATGACCCCAAAATAACTAGAAAACCCATTAAAAATTTGTAATGTGTTTGAATTTATAGCCTTTCTATAATCTAATAAATTAATGGGATTTTTAAAATGATATTTTAAGTGACTTGAGTCATCCTTATATAATAAGTGCAAACCATCCTAATATTATAGACTCTCCTAGGAATTAATTCAGTATTCACATTTTCCATAATGGTCAATCATGTTTTATTTGGAACCTAATGTATCGGAATGTCCCATTGAGAGTCATAAATTAGGTAAATTATGTTGGTCGTCAATAGTTTTTTCAACCTCTTTATTTATAAATTCCCTGATAGTGGGGGTTAGCCTCTTCTAGGGCTGCCTAAAAGGTTAAGAGTTCTTTTCCAAAAATATTATATGTGAGTAGACCATGGGATTGATTATGGGTATATCTCCAATAATCCATCCTATGGATTAGTAATTTTTTCTAGAAGGTCTGTTAGTGTCTTCTCCTGGGTCCTAGATAGATTATTGGTAATGATCACCGACAACGTTTTTCCATCTAATGGATACACATATTTTAAATCACTTTGGAGGGGATTACATTCTATACTAATTTTTTTATAGGTTTGATAATGAACTCACATTTGTAATATTGAAATATAGAACTCCCCTAGAAAAGTGTAGAATATCAGTTTCTTCAAGAAAATTACCATGGAATTTAGGGTTGATTATAGAATTTTTTTTATTTTTTAGTTCTCTCTCCTTCCATTATGTTATCATTTAAATTCATGAATTCTAAATGCATACCAGAATCATTGATGGGATCTCTACCTTGTCATTGGAATGTTCAAATAGGAAATAGTTGTTTAAAGGTTTTATTTTTGAGATGATAACATTGAGGTTCACTACTTTATCTCCTATATCTATGGTCTAGGTTCCTTCATTTACATTGAAGATTTATTTGGCTATATTTAGGGATGGTATTCCAAAAATTATGGGTATATTACAGGCTGAATTCTTCTATTCCATGGTGATTATATAAAAGTATTCTGAAAAAATGAGTCCTTCAACACCCACTAGCACATCTTCCACAACTCAATCTATAAAAATAGTGGATTGGTTTTCTAGTTGGACAACCACTATTGTGGGATTCAGTTATAAAATTTTCAAAGATGGAAATATAGAATTATACACTACATTAATTGAAGCACCCAAATCCCACTAAGCACCAAAAAAATTAAAAGCACCCATTTTGTAGGGAATATAAAATCTCCATGGATCTTGATATTGTTCGGGTAAAAGTGGGGTGATCTGGTCTAGGACACTCCTTCCAAAGATTATTATTTAATATTCATCATTATTATTTGTCATTTTGAATATTTCTTTTATAAAAATATTATATTATTGGTATTGGAGGATTTCCTCAACCAAGGGAATGTTGATTTCAAATTTATAGAAGGTTTCTTGGATCTCTTTTTGATTTTTTTCTTCTTCAACCTTTGATGATCATGTCAATGCAGGAGGGAATGCTACATTGTTTTCACTTTTCTCCCTTTGTTTCCTTTTAACTTATGTTTATATATTATTCTTGATATGGATGAGTTTTTCATCATTTTTTTCCTGTAATAATCTATCCTACATGGCTCAGGTGGGGGTAGCTCCTTGTCATCTCCATTCATGATTACACTAACCTTATCATTGGGATTTGGAACAGTTTGTGCTAGGTGATTACAATGATTCTTAGTTAGAAGTTCCAAAATGATATAAAATTTACTTTCCAAATTATTCACTATCTTTTATATCTCTTTAATTTCTATTTCTTGCTAGTTCATTTATGAAATTTTTCATGGGGGCATAATTCATTTTCTAGTAATGTGATAGTTGAAAAGTTTGTTATTGCTGGTAGGACTTCTTATAAGATTACTCAAATGGTGTTGGGTTCTGATATAGTTTCTGAAAAGGATGTCTAGCTTTCTTCTTGTTGACATCTAAATCCATGTTGGGATTTCAATTATCTCCATTGTTTATTTTGTAGAAATTTTCTTTTCTTAAATGCAGTTTCCAAATTATCATAGCCTTTATCTCATCACATTAATCATTTTAATGATTGGGTGATGAATATAATCCATATATTTTTCATTTTGATGGTTTCTCACTCACTTTATTAATGTGAATTTGACATAACAGAATCATAAATTATTAAGAAAAAATCAAGGAGCGGTGGTGAGTCAGATGACATTTCTTCATGTATACCTCTTGTGTCAAAGCCTCTTGATCTGAATTGTTGGGAGTTCTAAGATATTTTCTCAATGAGACATCAGGATTATATTGGTGATTTTTCAATTAATTATCATCCTTAGGATGAATCCAAAATATTCCATTCATTTTCTAGTAATCCATGGTAGAATAGAACTAGGATGTTGTGTTCCTCCACAATTTTATGCGGGCAGTTAGCACCATGTTTCATGAGTCATTCCCAGTTTTCGTAAAGTGTCTCACTAGTAGCTTATCGAAGGATTAATTTCTACTAAATAATTTTTATCTCCAATATATTGGCAAGAAACCTTTCATGAATCATTGTTTTATATTATCATCATCCTGGATCTATCTTAGTTGTAATGAATACAACCACTCTTTATCTTGTCCCTCAAGTGAAAAAGGGAATACCTTCTACTTAATTTACTCCTCATCTAATCCTATTTGTTTGAAACATTTTCACACATATATTAATAATTTAATTTTGTTATTATTATCTTCACATACAAGTGAATGAAATTTTTGTACTACACGAAACATGTTTACATGTAACTCTAGGTCATTTTGTGCAGGCATGGTTAACCGATTCTACTGGTTGGAAAATCATTGAGCATAAACATCCCTCACGTCTCTATGTGGGTAATGTGCCAATATGGATGGTCTTAAATGACACATTATTATTCTATATTTATTTCATCAATCTTTTTTTCAACATTGAGATTCTTAAGTCTAGCAAATAAAGTTCTCTCTATCTCAAGAACTAAATCGAATAGTTCCTCATTAGAGGTCCTAATCACGCAAAATTAAATATTTTCCGTATAAATGATTCATGTTTTTTCACACACTTATTGTGAGGTGTTTAAAACATAATTAAATCCCCATAATTATGTTATATGAGTGGTAACTGGAAATCCATTCTCTAATGAGTATTGTTCTACTCTAGGTGTTAGTTATGTTGATAAAAATAACCAGTTTGACTGACTTATGAAAATAATATAATTTTAGATGTTTGGTGAATTTATAATGGGTGATAAGTTATTAGATTTTAGTTTATTTTTTTCCCTTTTGTCATGCCATCACATTTTCAATGAAAAAAAATATTTTGCTTTTAGTAAAAATAATCAAAAGAACTAAACAAAAATTGATTCTTCAATTGACAGTTGATTTAATTATTTATCAAAATGTATAAATATCAAGGGAATAATTTTTAATTAATCAAGAAATACCAAATTTGGTGTTGAATTTTGGTAAATAATTGAATTAGACTATCTTAATTTCTACATTTGTTTTATTAATCACTAAACCACTCCATTACTCGATTTAAATTAAAAATTAAATAATTGGTTTAATATACTAAATAAATCGAGTACGGGAATAATAATTTGAAATTAAAATCAATTTAATATCTAAGAATAAATAAAAATACAATTATATTTAATTTAATTTCAAATAAAATTGAAACTGGTAACTTAAAAGCCAAAAAATATGTTGATTTAAAAATTTCAGAAATGCAAAACATAACAAAAATGATATCACCATTCCTTTCAACAAATCACTATATATTATTCAAATTCTTGCAATAAAGATTAATTTAATTAGAAAAATAACATGAAATTAATGGTGTCTAAGTAAGGTAAGGAGGCAGAGGGGTCTCCAATTTGGGAGTTGTAGCATATCTTCATTCTTGGATGTGGGTTATTTGCCTTTTCCCCAGATGGCGTGTGATGATTTTTTAGATTCCTTTTGATGGAGGAGCTCACCTGAATTTATCTGTATGTATGGAGGATTCCTCCTCCCTTTACCATGAAGGAAAACCATTGGTGTTGGTTAAAAAATTAACCACCCCCTATTACCCACCTTCTAATGAGGAGGAAACGCCCACAGGAATCGTAGTTTAGGTATTGTGTGGGTAGGGTCCACATGGGGAGGATCCCCTTGGATCCATTTTGTGTAGGTGGGAGACCAATAGTTGTTGTAATCTAGTGATTCTCATGTTGAATATAAGGTTGTGAGATGAAACTGACATCACCCTCCTCCGGAATTTGATGTGGATGTAGGGGATGATCGCGAGTGTGGCAGCGGGTGGCGATGATGAGTAGTGGTGGTCCTCATGTGAGGTATTGTTGATGATATAGTATAATCCTGATAGTAGGGATATTCAAGGGAGAGCATAGGTGGAGGGTGTAGGAAGAGTATATGAGTGATTTTTCGCTCACATCCTCCTACAATACTCACATCGGCAGGAGGAGATTCTTGGTGGAGTGAGTTGTGACGTAGAGCGGTGAGGTTGTGATGGTGGTTGTGGTTGTGGTGGCCATTATGGACCACGGTGGTGAGATGCAGTGAATCATTGATCCATCAATGTGGGGGACCTTTGATGGTTTGTAGGACTAGAGAATGCATGGGATACAACTCCTTTGTCCTTCGAAATGGATCACGGAGTCCGGTTGATGGTGAGCGTTGCTGAGAAACATAACAAGTGGTTTCGATCCATGTAGATTCAGGAATAAGGTTGTCGGGAATGGTTAAGAGGGGTGTCAGAGGTATATGAGTTTATAATATGAAAGAGTGAGTTAGAGCAGTGGGTATATTAGCCTTCATCAGAAACGTGGCATCATGTAGACGGCTTATTACATGGCCAACAATGATGGCCAACAATAGAGGCAGAAGTGGTGTTATAGTGGTGGTGGAAGGTGGATAGGGATAAATGGGGGACTCATCTTCTCCATGATAATTTAAATTGTCTAGGGGGTGCCATCTCTACAGTGTCAATGGATGAGGATGAAGTCGGATCACGGTCGGGAAACAGCTTCGGTGTCTGGCAGTCTCCATTAGAGTATTGGGAAAGTGGTAGTGATGATTTGGTTTCTTCATAGGGTGTTCATGCATAGAGGTGGA
Organism: Viscum album; assembly: GCA_963277665.1. Classification (NCBI taxonomy): domain Eukaryota; kingdom Viridiplantae; phylum Streptophyta; class Magnoliopsida; order Santalales; family Viscaceae; genus Viscum; species Viscum album. The sequence goes on along the minus strand of OY728167.1, from coordinate 236,558,584 downwards.
GGTATCGGGTGTGAGGTAGATGGCCAGCATTAGCTATCATGGTGTCTTGATGATACATAAGCATAGGAGGAGAGGCATTGGATGAGGTGGAGGATGAAATATGGCTGGGTGTGGCAGTCGTGTATTAGAACTCGCATCCCACATTAAAATGGTGCGACGTGTGGCATCTCTTTATTACCTTGAATGTGGGAGCATCAAGTATTCTCACTCTGGGGTGTGCTCCCATGAAACAAAACAAACACATAAATGTTGTCCATGACACATCCAACCCACATAGGCCTTCAGGCCTACCCTACTCACTACGGGGCATGATCACCAAGGACCCATTAACCTACAGGTCTTGACAACGTGCAGGCTCAAATAGGGATAAGACCCTTGTTTATCTAGGATCATGAAGGCCCTCCCCTGATGGCCTAGCCAGCCACCCTTGTGGGCTGGCAATGTGGCGGGTCAGGCTGGTTAAAGGTATGCTTAGTTCTTAGCCTATTTTATGGAAAATAATGGAAGAAGGAGTTATAAGATTCAAAATAAAGTTCATAAAAATTTGGAATATAAGATGAAAATATGAAATTTATTTTTTTATCCATTTAAAAATAAATTCATTTCCATGTCACCAAAGACCCATAAATTACTGAAACAAAAATGAACCATGTGTTTTTAAATTGAAAAACATCAAAAAATAAATGGATTTTTTTAAGAAAATATTTACATAAATTTGGTCTTTTAGAGACCAATCCCTCAAGATATCCCCACTATGAAATATTTTACTAAATAATTAGAACATAGTGTCTATCACCTACTCAAGATAAACTCTCTCATCAAAATATGTGTCATTTATCATCTTAGACAAGACCACCTCTCCATTGACCTCTTTCACTCCCAGGATCATCTTAGTAAAAAATCTTATTAGAGACCAATCCTTAACTGGTTCCTTCACATCTTTGTTTAGAACATTTCTCCTCAAGGAACCAGTAACCACATTTCATTTTATGTGAGAATGTTTAATATATAAAAAAATATTTTTTGATAATCAACCTATCATCACTATCACATGTTCAGATCCCTTTGAGTAAAAAGATATTTCTATATCTTATGTTCATAATATACCATAAAACACTTCCCAAAGAGATATTGATGACATGTTTTGAGTTTGGGAAAAACTATTTCCAACTCATGATTCTAGGAAGGGTAGTTATTTTCATTAGGGAGTAATTTTATTGATCTATAGGCTACTACTTTTCCCTTATATCAAGAAACATCACAAACTTGTTCCAAAATCATCGCAGAAAGTTTCATAACCCAAACCTGGTTCTAGAAGATTCAGAACATGTTATGAATTCAAACATACCTTTATTTCCTCAAAATATCTCTGAAAATTTTAATTACACTAAAAATGTTCCCAATTAGGGTTTTAATCTATCATTATATATGTGATATTGGAGAAAATCTAATCAAAAAACATATACTAACAATTAATTCCCTGAATATTCAGATCTCAAACACATTATTGGGATCCTCCTAGGACATATCTTCATATATCTTCCCAGGATCAACTCAGATTCCCCTCTTAGATATTACATGCCCCAAAAATTTAATTTCTCAAAACCAAAAATCAAAATTTGGAGACATTTCTTGAAAAAAAATATTCCCTTAAGGATCTATGAATGATATCCAAATGGTCCATGTGATCCCCCTATGACATAGAGTACACAAAAAAACATGCATGAAAAAAAAATAGAAAATGAGTACATGAACTGAGGAAATATCTAGTTAATCAATTCTATAAAAACCATAGGAATGTTACTAGGACTGAATGACAAAATCAGTAACTCAATATTCCCATACTAGATGCCAAATCAGTTCTTAGGTAAATCCTCCTTTCAAACTCTAAATATGTGGAAACCTGGATGAAATTAAACATTTAAAAACCAATGACCCCTATAATATGATAAAGGATATCATCAATCCTGGTAAAGGGATACTGTTTATTGATGGTCACCCGATTTAACTTTCGATAACCAATATAATGTATAAGGCTCCAACAATGATTTTTATAAAAGAGTACAAATGATGTATATGCTGACTCACTATGATGAATTAATACTATAACTTCAAGTTCCATAAGATGCATATTAAGTTCCATATACATAGAAGGAAAAATATGATAATATGACATAGAAATGTTTTTTGTACCCGAGAGTAATTCAAAGGTAAATGTGACCTACCTCTTTGGTGATAAACTAAAGAATTATCTAGAAAAACCTCAGGGGTACCCACACATTACTGTATGAAGAAGACAACCCAAAAAAGTTAAATAGAATCCAGAAACATATTTGAAAACTGGCTTGAGAGTACCCCAACATATGGAACGGTAGGGTTGAACATCTTAATATTGAGATCCATTCTACCAAAATAAATGTCTAACACCATCAAAAGATAAAAACTAAACAAAATTATAATAAAATTTTATCTGGGGCTTTTTACTAGTCATCTAATACATACCATGTTTCATGTAAAATATTTCATGATCATGAACTATGAAGAGCCACACCATCGTGAAATATGTTATCATCACTTGACTTGTGGGTCGCCTGAAATGTTCTTCAGACCTCTTTCCAAAATGTGTCAGAGGATCAAACAAATACTGAGTATGTTCCAAACGTAAGGCAAACACATAAACAAACATTGATGATATAAAAGTATCATAAAAACCCATATAAAAAACTATTGTACAATATATAAAGAAATAAATACCATATAACTAATAGTATCCATCCTTGATTCAATTTCCTATGATATATACATCTCTATATAATGACATATGGTCTCATCACATCCCTATGATCTATCAACCACATGAAAAACCCCTTGTCCAAAGGATAAGACCCGCCAATCTTGGATGCATCAATATGAACCTAAAAACCCTTTTTTAGAGTGTATCCATCCTTACTAAGCTGGGACATACTTTCACTAAAACATGAATGAGGAACTAATAGTCTGAAATGATGAAATTTCATAGATTTTTTCTTGCAGCTAGGATTTTTAAGACCAAAAAACCATAGTGGTTGTATAAACCCTACTTCTATCTCGATAAAGACCTTGAAACTGGATTTGAGGAAAAATGATAACCATTTCACTTTCATTCTTTCTAAAAGTCACAACCGGGCTAACTATTGCACCAACTGATGCTCTACCCATACCAAATTTCCCAACTCAGTATACCTCTTCCAAAGTTATTTTTTGAAAGCCTCCAAAAATTACAGAAGGGACCTGAGAATAAATATCAACAAAATATCATCACTTAGTCCCAAATAAATCCATTGATCCTTTATATAATCATTATTGAATAGAATTAATTCCAAATGTACTAATATTTGAAACATGTCCCATAATCTATAATGACATGGTTCCCTGCTCCATGTTAAGAAAATCCTTGGTATTTCCCACACATATTATCTCATTGTTTTGTTTTTGGTTGAATATCTTCTTCAATGATGTCTAGGTAATATCCTCTTGCAACTTATATTGAACAATTATGTCTAATAATCTTTTTTTAAACCACTGAGCATGAACATATAAAATCAACCATAAATTCATAAGGATTCTTTAAGATGTTGATGTTACTCTCAATCCTCTAAATAAATTGCTCAAATTACTTGGTGTCTTTGTCACCATGTAAGATTGTTTGATGTTTCTTACTTAATTTGGATACATGACCCACCACACGTCTGGTGTTCTTTTAACCCTATTGAACCTGAGTCTTAATAATGGATTCCACTAAATATGGCTTCACAATAGGACTCACCTGAAGAACATCTCTCACTTCTTCATCACTCATATTCATAACATATCTCCTCAGATGAATTTTTTATTAAACACGACACAATGTCCATTCAGTCCGATAATAAATTTCAAAGTCATAAGAACATCTTCCAGATTCCATATTATTGTTTTAAAATAACTTTTTTTATCATTCATGGATTATTAAAATGAACGAAAGTTCTAAAAAAATTAATGGGTTCATTTAAATAAACACCAAAATCCATTTTTATTCCAATTACCTCAACCATATTTCACAATCTTGGACAAGTTCACATACCACCCATGTAAACTTTGATCTATGCACAAAAGTGAGATGGACATGACCCTTTTCCGCACATACTATCTAAATAATGATGGTCCTAAATATTTTCTACCAATTTCACCAAACCACACCCAGAATGTGTCACCACACATCATCCTCTGTATTCCATCTAATACCAATTTTTAATGAACCATCCAGAATGAACTGAACAGGTGGCCTAAGATGGCCCACCACAGAGTGAAGTAAAACTAAAGAACATAAAAGGAATCTCATGTGTAGAAAAAAGGTATACAACCATATTAAATAATAAAATAATGATAAAAATCCATGAGTACAAAAAATTCAAGCCAAAAAATAATAAAACTAAAGATAAAATAGAACAAGAAAAACATGTCCCTGGGTGACCATCTCTCACCATCAAACCATCATACAATGAAGATGAAGATCAATAATAGAAACTATAGTTATATACAATTCCCTTCCCTTTACCTGAGACATACAACATAAAATGTACAACATCCCAAACTCATAAGTACGATGTGTGGAGAAATACTTTTAATATACCACCATGGAATCTATAAAGTATATATTACCTAGAATTTAGGAGTTCTATATTTAAAACATATATAGTTTAATAAAGCATTTTCATAAATCCAAACCATTCATAAATAATCCTTTGGTTTGCATATAATCCTTTCATATTCAAAATATAATGAATATAAAAATTTCATGTTTTAATCATGAAAAATTAATAATTACAATCCCTGTGTACACAAAAAATAAAAAATTATTAAATATTACCCTGAAAAAATCCATCATGTGAAAGCATGATAGGAAATACCCATGAAACCATCAATCATGTGATAATACAATCATATTAGAAAAAATGACCTATTTATGCTCTATACTATGGGTATTCATGCTATACACAAATATAAACCCCCAAAATAGGCCTATGGTAGATCCAACCGCTATAATATGTATTGGAATTACACACACTAAAGTGAATGAAATCCTCAAGTCGTATTACAAACACTATGTCAAATATATCTATTTTTCATGCACCTAATGTTTCCAAATATGATAAGTTCATCCAAACCCATTTAAAAATCTATGATCTTTATTTATAAAAAAAATAAAAAAATCTGCGTTTTTTAGTACTTGAAACCCCTTTGTCAAACCAATACCAGTATTAAAGGATTTTATGGAACACCTGGTTTGAGAAAACCCTTCATAAATAAAAAACAATTAAAAACATGATTTATTTACAGAAAATAAAAAAAATCAATTAAATGAATAAAAAAGTGATTTATAATATAAAAAAATAATTAATATAATTAACTCTTTGTATAGAGACAGATACCTCAACAATGGATCCAGAAGTAATATTATTAAAAAATGGAGATAGGGGGATAGTAAACCTGGTCTTCCAAAAACTATACCCAGAAGAAACACATAATTCCTTTTTCAAAACCCTTATATTTTTTATACACACTCCCCTTGTCTTACATAATAGGAGAGGAGGGGAGATATATCATGGATCTATGACGAAGTGGAAAAATCAGAAAAAGAGTTCAACATAACTTGATAGATCTGTAATGAAAAAAGATAAATTTCCAATAATCCCATGGAAGAAGTCTCTAGGTAACCAAGGAATGATTAGGTTGAGCCAAAAAGTGATTAGTGGGTGACTATGAATAAAACTACCAAAGGAAAAATAGGTGAAACCTAAATTTTTAATGGATCAGACTATTTTAGTGGTTAAGCCGTATTAAAAGAGAATCCTTCCATAATACAAGGATGGATACTGTCTCAAGATGCATGGATTGTTGGGACCAACCACATTGTTTTTTCAAACAACGAAACACACTTAGACAAACACCAAAACACCTCACAGTTTTTGTTGTTGAGCCACATAGTTTGAATAACCATGCTAAAACTATGAAAAACACATCTGTTAAAACATAATGTTACCCCTCATGATTACTTCATGGTTATTATTAATAGGGCACCAAATATTGACCTAGAATTCCATTACCAAAAATATCCATTTTCAAGACACATTACCATTAATCCTCTAGATAAATATTAAATGAAGCCTTCAATCAATTAAAGATTACATGGGATTGGGTGGGAATTACAGTTTCCACGATGAATGACACATTCCTTATTGTAATTAATTCCTATGATAAGATCTATTTTTCTTATCATGTTTGAACTAAAATGTATACTTGTAATTTATACTAAAATTTGATCAATTTAATTCAGATAAATTTTCTTGACTTTGGTTTTGAAGGAGACTTTTCCACTAACAACTATATTGAATCAGATTCATCATGCATGGAATTGAATTGTTTACCTGTCTTTGGCCCGCATAAGAATTTTTCCTACACTTGTCATCAAATTATCTAGGTGTCTTTTGAGATAAATCCATGTACCCTTAATGATATAGTCACAAATTGTTTTACATAACCATTATTGAAAAACCAATATCCATTAAAAACATTCCATGTATAAGGAATTATTCTCATACATTTTTTTCAATTAGGCCCTGATATGAATTTATTCTATTGTGCATATATAATGTTTGTTCCCAATACATACACAATAATGACATCAGATAAGTAGTATATTTTTTTCTTCATTCACTACACCACCAATATAGCCAAGAGACTATTGTGAGACTCTTTAAATTCACTCCCTCTATATAGTAGTTTATTGTATTAACCCATCGACATCCATTGATTTTTTATCCAATTCAATCCACTCAATAGATTTACCTTTACCATTGAAATCATGAACTTGTGAGAAAGTGATTTTTTCTTGTTGAATCCCTTTATAATTCAAGATATTATTTATAAAAAAGTGAACTCATAATGTAACATCCCAGGTAAATAAAGAATAAATAATTTTCATATTTATTAATATTTACGAATTAAATATTAATTTTAATTAAAAGGGGTTTCTACGTTCGATAGCGTACTCGGTACGCAAAGATGAGTTTCTTTGAAAACTTACATTGCACACAAGTAATAAAATAATATTATTTTAAATGTTAGTTAACGAGTAGCCGTTGTACTGGCGGGAATGGAGAGAAATAACTAAAATATGATTATATATGTTTTTAAATGTTTTTACATTTACCCAATATAAGATAAAGGCTTAAAATACGGAAAGACTTCAATTTTAGGCATTTATACCCTAATTTTCACGAATGGTCCACTTATCACCTTTTGACGGAGAACCATCATTAAATATAGTTTTGATCGATCTTATAAATTCTATTGGACCAAATATAACTCTTCTTTAGAATCAGGACATCAAAATTTACTTTGTGTAAATTTTTGGTACCTTTCTGATAAAGTTCATTTTTTTAATGAATTGTGTAAAATGTTGTATTTTAATTCAAAACCTCTTTTTAATCTAATTTATTTATATGATTAGATTATATTTTGAATTGGTTTTAAAGTGAAATTAGAAAATATGTTTACCATTAAATCCAATAGTGGTCGTTGGAATTAATTTCACTTTGAAATCGGACATAAACTAGTGTCAATCTTTTGATACTTATTGTTTCATAAAAACACGCTATTTGCTCTGACAGCGGGAATTAATTATTAAATTAATTAATGTGACTTATATTTTTTGAATTTTGTAAAATAGACTTCATTTTTGAATTCGTAATATCAAATATAGCTTAGGGTGAATTTTTGGTAATTTTCTGAAAAACTTCAATTTTTGATGAATAGTGAAACCACTCAGTGGTACTTATAAAGACTGATTTTCCGTTTAAATGAAATTTTTCCATCATTGTGTTTTGAATTTCAAAAATCCGACATACATGGTTGTCATTAAGAAGTAAAATGTGGTTCAATAAGATTAAAATAAATTTTTGGTGAATAGTAACTTATTAAGTTTTTAATCGCGATTAGTGGTAATTAGTGTAGTTTATGGTAAAAATAATGCTTTAAAAAAATAAGATGAGCTTGAAACATGTCCTACCATCATTTGTTGTGTCATGGCCGACCAAGACAAGCCATGGGTCAACTTGGGGACCCCATGGAGACACTTTGGTTGGGAAATGACATAAATAACTTTTTATTAAATGTTAAAGTAAAAATGAGACAAACAGAATATGTCTTACGAAAAGAATTTTTAGATGGGGTTATAATGATCATATTTTTGATTATAAATAGTCATTGGAAATCTAAAAATATTTCCTACATCATAGTATTTTTTCAATAATTTTTAGACATTAAATAAATTAAATTATTTATGAAATAATAATGATGCAGTGATGACATCATTATTTGACTATTTAAATAAAATGGAAAGATAATGTAACATCTATGAACTACACATGTCCAAAACCAATTGGATGAGTGGATTTCGAACCCTTATCACCTTATCCACGAATTATATCAAAGTGGGACCTTTTAAAACCGAAACACATTTTCAAATAAAGTAATATTTTTTTACTTTCCAAAAGTGCCCCTCCTCTCCTCTTATAAAAGGCCCCCTCATCTACCTCATTTCACACACTCCTCAAGCCTTTGGCTCGGCCATCCCATTCCCATTTACTCTCTCCATATCCCTCTACTCATCCTAGAGGATTCCATTTGGGCATAATCCTTTCAAAGGAAGCCTTTAGGCTCAAATCAAAAGGAGTTACACTTTTAAAGGTAATTCATTCTCTCATGTTCATTTGTTTTATTTTGTTTCTCCAACCCCCTAAACTCTTTTTATTTAATTATTTTGTAACAACAACAGTATATTAAATATACTAGGATGTTGTTATAAGATTTATTTGAGCTACACTCTCACACAACTACATCAAATGTTTAAAGAACATACGGTTTCCGTGTATGGCGAAATTCTGCCTCCCGAAACGATGATTGTTCAATACTCATTTAACACCTTCAAAGGTGGCCATTATGATGTCACTATTTTTATATATCATATATAATATGTTTATGTTTTCCTTAATCTTCTGTTTTTTTCGTTTTGTGCATACCTTTATGGTTACCATTATGGGTAAACACGATATCTTCATTTTAGGAAGTGCGGACTACCGCCCCCTGAAAGTGATTTGATTCGTTAATACCATATGTGGGATGTGTAAAGGATAAAGTTAATGATATTATATATGTTATTATACTGGAATTATAATATACTCTTATATCATTATGATTCCATTCCAGAAAATAAGAAATAGAAATTGAAGTAGCGTTCATGCGTACGTACGGCTTACCGTCTCCATGAACGGTGCATTTCATTTCTTACCTCTAAATGTGATGTAATATTATAAATACATGTATATGATGAATATATATGATATATATGTTATCCAAATCCTTAATATCATTCTGGATATAACGAACCTTTGACCAAATTAACAACATGTAAGTGTAAGAAGTCTATTTTTGACTTAAGAACCAAATACCGACAAAATGAACACTATTAACTTAAATGATTACATGATGTTCATAACATGGTATAAAAGGAATAATGAAATTGAAAAAGGTTCATAATCAAGTAGACATTAACTCAAGTTTATTATTCGGGAGATTAAAGAACGGTCGGGTCAAGTCGGATACGAGGTAAGGGACTTCGTCTCAATCTCCTTTCATTGAGGCATATTTCGTTTATACACAACTTTCTTTTATATGGTGTATAAACCCCTTTGACTTTTACTTTTATACAAAAGGAATCTTTTTCTACGAAGCATTTTACTAAATGACAAAAAGGAAAGTTTTTTTAACTTACGAGGTGACAACGACCTTTTTCGCCGCCGCGAGTATTATTTGGTCTTTGGCTTCCTCAACAAGCCATAATGTTTTTAAAATAAAATAAATACGATATACTCTTTTATGTATTTTGGTATTGAAAATGGTTTTGATAAAGGATTCTATTATGATATATTTTTATTGAAATGTGGAAATGTTATCATTCCTTTATATTGGTTTTATGTTTTATGATTTTATATTGGTACTTGGACATTTGACGGGTGGTTACGTGATAAATCATATGACGGGTGGTGCCGTGAATACCAGGACGGGTGGTTACGTTATAACCTCCAATGCATTGGGTATGGAAGTCGGCCGTATGGCTATTCCATTAAGTATGTATGGAAATTGGCCGTATGGCTATTCCATTAAGTGATATGTGTGGAAGTCGACCGTATGGTTATTCCACTTAAGTATGTTTATGTCCCAATTTACCTTTCTATATGTTATGTGTTCTTTATATGGGTTTTATGGTAATCCTCTGGTTACAAAAAGGTAAGTAATGATACTTTTTTTTCAATGAAGAGTTTTTACTACTTCATGAAGGTGAAAATTATTATATTGATAAAGTATTCATGGTATACTTGTTGTTTTAAAAAACTTACACTTTTCATTCATTGTGTATCCCTTACTGCGCTTCTTATGCTCATCCCAAGTTTTTGAAATGTTTTTCACAGGACTTAGCGTGGAATAGGGTCAAGGATGGGATCAAGGGAAAGTAATGCTACCTAAAACATGAAACTAGACATGTTTCCTTTTAAGAGTTTTTATTTTATGGAAATTTAGTAGAAGAGACTACTTTTTAATCTTTTGAGATGTAATAGTTATGTCCTAATTCTCTAAAACTCTAAACCTGAAAAGATACTCAATGTGAATTATTCATTTAATTCAATATTAAGTAAGGTTTAAGGCTGGGGCCTTATAGTTGGTATCAATGGTCGGTTTAGACAACTTTAGGAGTTAGAAAAGTGTTAAATTATAATATGATTGAAATGATATAGCATTTACGGATTACCATGTTGCTTTGCCTAAGATATTTCTGTGTTCAGAATGGTTTTCCGTAGAGGAAACAAAGCAGCTATGTTGGGATGACATCAGGAGGATGATAACCTTCCAAATCAGCAACCTGAGATGGTCGGAATCAAAACTGAACAGTTTGTTGCAGTGATGGCACAGTTGACTCAGGATATAAATGGTGGTGGTATCCATGCATGAGATCAGCCAGATCAACCGCAGAGGAACATGTCAGTGGTGGAACATTTCATGAGGCAACATCCCCCATCATTCAGAGGATCATCTGACCCTGTGAAATCTGAAGGGTGGATTAAAGCACTGGAGAAGATTTTTGATGTCATGGGGTGTTCAGAACATCAGATGGTTAGTCTTGCTGTTTACCGTTTTGAAGGTGAAGCTGATCAGTGGTGGTCGATGGTGAAAAATATAAGGAATAGTGATGAGATTGAGGATCTTCACTGAGAAGAATTCAATGGTATGTTTCTTGAGAAATATTTTCCTAAGGTGGTTCATCTTAGGATGGAAAAATAGTTCCTAGAATTGAGGCAAGAGGATGATTCAGTGGCTGCTTATGAAGAAAAGTTCACTCGATTGGCAAGGTATGCTCCAAACTTCATACGAGATCTTGATAGTAAAATAAACCGTTTTTACTCATGGTTAAAGCCAAAGTATCGAAGGGCTTTAGCTTCTCGTGAGTTCAAAAGTTATGAAAAACTTGTTCGATGTGCGGAGAAGGTGGAAATGGAGTTTTCCTATGATCAGGTGTTTTATGACAAACAACAGAATAAGAGGTCTAGTTGGAAGGCAAAGGGGAAGAATTCATCAAAGAAGCAAGGAGGTAAGAAAACCAAATATCCATCCTGTGAGAAGTGTGGTAAAATGCATCCTGGAGAATGTTTATCCAAGTCTGTTAAGTGCTTTCGGTGTGGTAAGTCTGGTCATATTGCTCCTAACTGTAAGGATGATGATCAAACAGGAAATGAAAAGCCAACAGTAAGATGTTTTAAGTGTAATGAAATGGGTCATTATGCAAACGAGTGTCCAATGAAGAACTCAACTGGGGGAATGCAGCCAGACTACAAGCAGAAAGGGGTGGTGAAATCCTTTGCAACAACTTTAGCAGATGTTGGGCCATCGAATGAAGTCATATCAGCTCGAGGGAGCTCAGTATTTTTCGAAGATTGACTTGAGGTCGAGGTACCATCAGTTGAAAGTAAAAGAAGCAGACGTTCCGAAGACTGCGTTCCATACTAGATATGGCCATTATGAATTTGTAGTTATGCCTTTTGGGTTAACCAATGCACCTACTGTATTCATGGAACTTATGAATAAAATTTTCCATGAGTTCTTGGATAAGTTTATCTTTGTGTTTTGAGGTTTGGGAAGAGGTTATGTGTGCCTTGTGATTCACAGTTGAAGAATGAGTTGTTATGTGAGGCTCATAGTTCCCCGTTTTCAGTTCATCCTGGAAGTACTAAGATGTACAGAGATCTGCGGGAGTATTACTGGTGGGATGGAATGAAAAGAGAAATTGCTTATTTTACTATGAAGTGTTTGACATGTCAGCAGGTTAAAGCAGAGCGGCAGTTACCGAAAGGGATGCTTCAGCCTTTACCAGTGCCAAAGTGGAAATGGGAAAACATATCCATGGACTTTGTTGTGGTATTACCGAGGACATCTCGAGGTAATAATGCAATCTGGGTTATTGTTGATCGCTTGACCAAATCTGCTCATTTCCTTTCTATACGAGATACTTTCTCTCTAGATCAACTTTCCCATTTGTATCTTAAGGTGATAGTTAGGTTACATGGAGTTCCTCTCTCCATTGTATCTGATCGTGATCCCAGGTTCACATCTAACTTTTGGAAAGGCCTTCAGAAGTTGTTGGGTACGGAATTAAATTTTAGTACAGCTTTTCATCCTCAATCAGATGGGCAGTCAGAACGAACAATCCAGACATTGGAGGATATGCTACGTGCTTGTTCTATGGATTATCAGGGAAGTTGGGACCAACATCTTTCATTGGTTGAATTTTCATATAATAACAGTTTTCATTCCAGTATACAGATGGCCCATTTTAGGCATTATATGGGAAGTGGTGTCGAACTCCAGCTTTCTGGGATGAAGTTGGTGAAAGGAAGTTGATGGGATGAGAATTGGTAGAAGAGTTGGCAGAAAAAGGTCAGCTGATTCAGAAGCACATGAGAACAGCTCAGAGCAGGCAGAAGAGTTATGCAGACAACAGGAGGAAGGATCTCTCTTTTGAGGTAGGTGATCATGTTTTTCTCAAAGTATCACCATGGAAAAGTGTGATGCGATTTGGTAAGAAAGGAAAGCTGAGTCCAAGGTTTATTGGACCATATGAAATTCTGGAGAGAGTTGGATCAGTTGCATACCGGGTGGCTTTACCTCTGATTTTATCTCAGGTACACAATGTTTTTCATGTTTCAATGTTGAGAAAATATATTCCAGATCCATCTCATGTTTTGGGTCCAGAGGTAGTTCAGCTGGAAGAGAACCTATCTTATGAGGAACAACCGGTCCAGATTCTTGACCACAGGGAGCAGGTGTTACGGAATAAGGTGATTCATCAGGTAAAGGTTTTGTGGAAAAACCATATGATTGAAGAGGCAACGTGGGAATCTGAAAATGCTCTGAGGGATAAATACCCCCACTTATTTTGATAAGTGAATAAAATTGCGAGGACGCAATTCCCAAAAAGGGGGGAAGGATGTAACATCCCAGGTAAATAAAGAATAAAGAATTTTCATATTTATTAATATTTACGAATTAAATATTAATTTTAATTAAAAGGGGTTTCTACGTTCGATAGCGTACTCGGTACACAACGATGAGTTTCTTTGAAAACTTACGTTGCACACAAGTAATAAAATAATATTATTTTAAATGTTAGTTAACGAGTAGCCGTTGTACATGCGATAATGGAGATAAATAACTAAAATATGATTATATATGTTTTTAAATGTTTTTACATTTACCCAATAAAAGATAAAGGCTTAAAATACGGAAAGAGTTCAATTTTAGGCATTTATACCCTAATTTTCATGAAAGGTCCACTTATCACCTTTTGACGGAGAACCGTCATTAAATATAGTTTTGATCGATCTTATAAATTCTATTGGACCAAATATAACTCTTCTTTAGAATCAGGACATCAAAATTTACTTTGTTTAAATTTTTGGTACCTTTCTGATAAAGTTCAATTTTTTAATGAATATTGTAAAATATTGTATTTTAATTCAAAACCTCTTTTTAAACTAATTTATTTATATGATTAGATTAACTTTTTAATTGGTTTTAAAGTGAAATTAGAAAATATTTTTACCATTAAATCCAATAGTGGTCGTTGGAATTAATTTCACTTTGAAATCGGACTTAAACTTGTGTCAATCTTTTGATACTTATTGTTTCATAAAAACACGCTATTTGCTCTGACAGCGGGAATTAATTATTAAATTAATTAATGTGACTTATATGTTTTGAATTTTGTAAAATAGACTTCATTTTTGAATTCGTAATATCAAATATATCTTAGGGTGAATTTTTGGTAATTTTCTGAAAAACTTCAATTTTTGATGAATAGTGAAACCACTAAGTGGTACTTATAAAGACTGATTTTCCGTTTAAATTAAATTTTTCCATCATTGGGTTTTGAATTTCAAAAATCTGACATACATGGTTGTCATTAAGAAGTAAAATGTGGTTCAATGAGATTAAAATAATTTCTTGGTGAATAGTAACTTATTTAGTTTTTAATCGCGATTAGTGGTAATTAGTGTAGTTTAAGGTAAAAATAATGCTTTAATAAAATAAGATGAGCTTGACACATGTCCTACCCTAATTGGTTGTGTCATGGCCGACCAAGACAAGCCATGGGTCAACTTGGGGACCCCATGGTGACACATTGTTTGGGAAATGACATAAATAACTTTTTATTAAATGTTAAAGTAAAAATGACACAAACATAATATGTCTTACGAAAAGAATTTTTACATGGGGTTATAAAGATCGTATTTTTTATTATAAATAGTCATTGGAAATATAAAACGATTTACTACATCATAGTATTTTTTTTATAATTTTTAGACATTAAATATATTAAATTATTTATGACATAATAATGATGCAGCGATGACATCATTATTTTACTATTTAAATAAAATGGAATGATAATGTAAAATCTATGAACTAAACATGTCCAAAACCAATTGGATGAGTGGATTGCGAACCCTTATTACCTTATCCACGAATTATATCAATTTGGGACCTTTTAAAACCGAAAAACATTTTCAAATAAAGTAATATTGCTTTACTTTCCAAAAGTGCCCCTCCTCTCCTCTTATAAAAGGCCCCCACCTCTACCTCATTTCACACACTACTCAAGCCTTTTGCTCGGCCAACCCCTGCCCATATACTCTCTCGACATCCCTCTCCTAATCCTAGAGGATTCCCTTTGGGCAGAATCCATTCAAAGGAAGCCTTTATGCTCAAATCAAAAGGAGTTACACTTTTAAAGGTAATTCATTCTCTCATGTTCATTTGTTTTATTTTGTTTCTCCAACCCCATAAACTCTTTTTATTTACTTGTTTTGTAACAACAACAGTATCTCCAATATACTAGGATGTTTTTATAAGATTTATTTGAGCTACACTCTCACACAACTACATCAAATGGTTAAAGAACATACGGTTTCCGTGGATGGCGAAATTCTGCCTCCCGAAACGATGATTGTTCAATACTCATTTAACACCTTCAAAGGTGGCCATTATGATGTCACTATTTTTATATATGATATATAATATGTTTATGGTTTCCTTAAGCTTCTATTTTTTTCATTTTGGGCATACCTTTATGGTTTCCATTATGGGTAAACACGATATCTTCATTTTAGGAAGTGCGGACTACCGCCCCCTGAAAGTGATTTGATTCGTTAATACCATATGTGGGATGTGTAAAGGATAAAGTTAATGATATTATATATGTTATTATACTGGAATTATAATATACTCTTATATCATTATGATTCCATTCCAGAAAATACGAAATAGAAATGGTAGTAGCGTTCATGCGTACGTACGGCATACCGTCTCCATGAACGGTGCATTTCATTTCTTACCTCTAAATGTGATGTAATATTATAAATACATGTATATGATGAATATATATGATATATATGTTATCCAAATCATTAATATCATTCTGTATATAACGAACCTTTGACCTAATTAACAACATGTAAGTGTAAGAAGTCTATTTTTGACTTAAGAACCAAATACCGACAAAATGAAAACTATTAACTTAAATGATTACATGATGTTCATAACATGGTATAAAAGGAATAATGAACTTGAAAAAGGTTCATAAGCAAGTATATATTAACTCAAGTTTATTATTCAGGATATTAAAGAACGGTCGGGTCAAGTCGGATACGAGGTAAGGGACTTCATCTCAATCTCCTTTCATTGAGGCATATTTCGTTTTATACACAACTTTCTTTTATACGGTGTATAAACCCCTTTGACTTTTACTTTTATACAAAAGGAATATTTTTCTACGAATCATTTTACCAAACGACAAAAAGGAATGTTTTTTTTAATGTACGCGGTGACAACGACCTTTTCCGCCGCCGCGAGTATTATTTGGTCTTTGGATTCCTCAACAAGCCATAATGTTTTTAAAATAAAATAAATACGATATACTCTTTTATTTATTTTGGTATTGAAAATGGTTTTGATAAAGGATTATATTATGATATATTTTGATTGAAATGTGGAAAGGTTATCATTCCTTCATATTGGTTTTATGTTTTATGATTTTATATTGGTACTTGGACCTTTGACGGGTGGTTACGTGACAAACCATATGACGGGTGGTGCCGTGAATACCAGGACGGGTGGTTACGTTATAACCTCCAATGCATTGGGTATGGAAGTCGGCCGTATGGCTATTCCATTAAGTATGTATGGAAATTGGCCGTATGGCTATTCCATTAAGTGATATGTGTGGAAGTCGACCGTATGGTTATTCCACTTAAGTATGTTTATGTCCCAAGTTACCTTTATATATGTTATGTGTTCTTTATATGGGTTTTATGGTAATCCTTTGGTTACAAAAAGGTATGTAATGATACTTTTTTTTCAATGAAGAGTTTTTACTACTTCATGAAGGTGAAAAGTATTATATTTATAAAGTATTCATGGTTTACTTGTTGTTTTGAAAAACTAACAGTTTTCATTCTTTGTGTATCCCTTACTACGCTTCTTATGCTCATCCCAAGTTTTTGAAATGTTTTTCATAGGACTTAGCGTGGAATTGGGTCAAGGATGGGATCAAAGGAAAGTAATGCTACCTAAAACATGAAACTACACATGTTTCCTTTTGAGTGTTTTTATTTTCTGGGAATTTAGTAGAAGAGACTACTTTGTAATCTTTTGAGATGTAATAGTTATGTCCTAATTCTCTAAAACTCTAAACCTGAAAAGATCCTCAATGTGAATTATTCATTTAATTCAATATTAAGTAATGTATAAGGCTGGGGCCTTATACATAATACCTGATGTAATGTTGGGAGATATAATTCATTACTGACCATCCATATTTCATTGATCATTATGTTTTTTCCTTTGAGTTACGAAATACTTTTGGAAATATATTTTATAGTATCAGTCATCCCATTAATTGTTCTTGTGTGTTCCTTGATTTTGAGCTTGATTTTAACCTCCATCTCCACATCCCCTGTAATTATAGATTAATTTCTTAAATCCAATATATTGACATATATTTATCATCATAATCCAACTACATATTATGTTTTTAGTGACATAGTAATCTCATTTGGTTCATTTATTTTTAATTCCCAAGGTCGTGTCCCTAAAAATAATCTTCATTTTTAACCTATTGGTCTACTCTTCAATAATCTCCAGAACCCCTTTAATAATTATCCCCTCTCCATGGTCTATCTATTATAGCCATAATAGCATCCTTTTGATATTATTATAGTCTTATACTTCTTCAAAATACATTTATTACAAAAAAACTTATTTGAAAACAAATATCATATATTATTGAATTTGTTAAATTTATTTCTCTTTATCTTCTAACCATAAAATTATTTCTTCATGAGCTTATTATATTTATAATCATCTTTAAATTTCCATAGACATCTTATAGAGAGATTCACATCTTTTCCCAATTGAATGTAACAAAGTGTAAATTATCCTTTATTTTCCTCTATCCCCTTTTTATATTTCTAAATCCTTAATATCATTCTACAGTCTTATTTTATGTATCACTTTTAATTTCACATCCTTCAAATTATTCTTTCTTGCGAACTCATTTTCACTTATCATCATATTATATGAAATGAGGGAGGTATGAAGACTATCTAATGTCACAACTTTTGTGTCTTTTTCTTCAATCACCATAACCATCGCTTCAAAACATGGTGGTAATATTATCTTTTTCCTCATTAAGATTTTGATATAATGGGTTTCATCATTGTTTATATTCATATTATACATAATAATCTTAAACTAAAAAAATAATTCATCAGAATCCTCATTCAGATATATTTATAAATCCTTATACTTGTTCGATAACACATGTAACATAGATTACTATAATTTATTATCAACATCTTAAACATTGATATATTCTTTCCCACATGGTGTTTGAGGTTTAAAAAAATTATCTTCATTTATATGACATTGTATAATTCTCCTCCCAACATGTTGATTCCACTGGATTTTTCCTTAAACTACTTTGGATCCCTAAGAGGTGGCGTGAATCGTGATATATTTATTTCTAAACAAACCCTGTCCAAAAATATTTTTCAATAATTGATAATAACTCTCCCTCATTAAATATTTATGTAACATGATGATGAATGTTTTGAAATAAGTTATTTACTTTGTTAACCCAGAACATGCTAATCTAAGGAGCATGAAATGAAAATGTTCAAAATGCATGTGAAACACTAATAATGATATCTATATTTCAATATAGAGTGGATATGAATAACCTACAGGTTCACATCCATAAAAAAATAGATAACTCATTTCTATAATTATCTAAAAAAACTAATCGATCTCATTATAAATTGTTTTTGGCATCCACAATCAACACATTAAAATTATATAATGGAGGTAAAAATCTGCTCCAACTTCATAAAAGTGATAAAATCTATGATTTTTCTTTGTGATTATTCATGGATATATTTTTCATATACTCTATATTTCAATTGAAAATTTTGAACCACTCTCCTCCTGTTGTTATAAGATTTATTTTCAATTAGTCTAAATTCTCCTTATTCTTTTCTTTACAGTAGAATTTCATATTCCTCTTCTATGTTTTGAGAAGGTATCTACACACAATTTTATTTTATTTCATCATTTTTTATTTACATAATATCTGATTGATATATTATTTCTATGATTCAATTCAAAAACACAAATATAATATCACTAATAACTCATCTGATATTTATTAGATAATATTCTAGAATTAATCAAATCAACATTCATTGGTTAAATCATATACTTTAATTTAATACTTGTCAACTAATTAAAAATATACAAAATAAAATAACTCTTCATTTTATAAAGATCTATAAAATAACAAATCCATGAAATCCACCCAAGTATTGATTTTAAGTCATAGGGAAATCATTAAATGGTCCTCCTTTAATCTTGGCATAAAATTATCAATATTAGTTAGTGGAACAATTATTCATAAGATATGATTAATAAAAAAATTAAAACTATTTTTGGAAAATATTCCCTTAAAATGAAAAAGGGAATGTCAATTAGTAATTTCTCATCTATGATGAATTAGCTTTTACTTTTTCCTTTTTAGAAAAAAAATACACTTATATAGTAGTAAAAATTCCCTTAATTTTCAAACTTCTGTATAAAATGACACATATGAATTGTATTGAGTTAGAAAAATGACTATTCCAGGCTCTAAAGATGATCCTTATTCATCATTATGAGATCTCTATCATAATTTTCCAATTATTTAATTGTACAAATTTGTTACTCTTATACGCGCTAAGAGACATTAAGTTTCTGTGAATTTTACATTGACTACTTCTAGAGTGTACCCTTACGATCATAGGTAATAAATCAAGGGCATGGTAATTCTTCTCTTACTCATCCAAAATATACTCTTATGTTTACATTTAATTACAATTAAATGGAAAAATAGAAAAATTTAGAGAAACCTATATAAACTACATTTTTTCAAATTTACTTTTAAAAAAATCCACCCTTCAAGATCTATATATATATAGACTTTTTAAGATTCCATGAACGTTCCATCACAAATCATGTCAAAAACACAATCCAATAAGAATTAAAAGGGTATTATTATTAACATGTCATTGTTTGTTGTCATTTTATTTTATAAAATCACAGGAGGATCATAATATTCTAAAATGTTGGCATATTTGATATTTGATGATCTGAATTTTAAAACCATATTGGTTGGTTGTTCCAGTGATTTGCGAAATAATCCTCAAACATGTTTTCAATCTATATGTGAAAATATAAAAAATCAATAATAGATCTATACATATCATCAATGACAACATAATTGGTTCAATATAAAATTAATTTTCAAAAAATAATTTAATATAAATGATTTAGTGACATTATATATATTCATAAATTTATTACTTCAACCAATATATAAGTACTTTAATTAGAGAATATAGTTTTTTATTGTGAGGTGGAGTATAAATAAAATAATTCTCTTATGTAAATTTCATGATGTTTTTGTTATTAAAATTATTAGTGACTTCATCAATATATATAAATATGATTCCTTCATAAACATTAATAATGTTTTTATAGTTTCTAGGAACGGTCTCCTTGTGATAATAGAGGAATTAATAGAACCATTTTATTCTCCCAAGATCAAAATATATAAATGAATAGAAAATAATATCATTATCTCATATCAGGATATCTTCTAATACTATGATATTATATTTTGTATCTTGGATGGTTATCTACACTGCCACTTAATATTGATAGAGCTATAATACCTAGAGTGAAAAATAGATTGAGTGAGGAATAACACTGAACATTGCTCGAATATCACATAAATAGTATGTGAATATTATACTTTATACAGTGCAGGGAATAGTGAAAGTACATAATTTATTCCATTTCATATATAACTATGTTTTTATTATGATAAATAAAATTTAAACTAATCATACCCTTTCTTATCTAGGAATAGTACTCCTCGTAGTACACAATTATTCAATAAATGTCGCATAACTGGTAATTTGGTTGATTTCTTCCAGTAAAGGGATACTAATATATAATTTATTAAAGGTATGATGAACATATTTTTGAATAAATATTCATTAACATTCTTCGTTGAGTAATCATTTAATGGGAGGCTTTTAGTGTGGAGGAAGCTCATCTAGCTTGTCTATTCTGTTTTCCTTCTTCACTATTTTTGTGTCAATTGGTGGTTCCACCTATTTATCCTTAGGGACTGGTTTTATTCAATTCATTGTCCAATATTAGGGTTGGATTCTAGTAATGATTTCTCAATACCATGTGCATACCTAATAGTTCTCATGGAAATATATTTTTCATTCCAATTTATATTTGGAATTGATTAAGGTATAAGTTAACCCCGTATTTAACAATGTATTCAATGTAGAAAGAATCTATCAATAATATATTTTAAATTCATTATGTTTAGATCCATCCATGTTAGAATTATATTTTTAGTACCTATTTACCCAACCAATAGTCACAATAGGTCCTTCACGGATGAATCATGACTCATTCCTTGATTCTGATAGCTTATTGAGGGCCAAAAGAGGTTACATTGGAACGATGATAGATGGTATGTATTTTTATGGTTAGACTAGAATTTTATCCTATCAGTCTCCTGGATAACAAATTCATATCATAATATAGATAACTCATTGAATACTTTTATATTATTTGATAATTAGAAATTTATCGGTTATAAAGAATCAAATAGCATAGTTTATTTAACTTGAATTCAATAGTTTTTGAAATTATTTAAAGTGTTTCACAATTAGAAGAAATATGGATGTGTATATGGTTCATTATTTATATTATTTAGTGTTAAATTTCCTATAATATAGGTTATATTTTTAATTATACTCATTTTAAAGAGATATTAAACTCTTTAGAACATTAATACCTCTGTTAGTGGTCCTTTTCAAAAACTAGTAATAGTTCAAAGAGATATTCTCATTAAAATATATACCTTAGTATATGATTTTCATTTGGTAAACCATCCTAAAGAATAATATAAGATGTTAATATCACAATATAGAATTCCTTTATAGTAGAATACCATGAAATGGTGATATTCAATGGATAAATGTGTAATTAATGTAGTTAACTCCCAAAACATATCCCAATACTTATATAGAGTCCTTATCCAATGTATTTCTTTGTTGGAAAAACTCAAATACCTATATCATTAACTCATTTATTCAAGGAATAAAAAATGATCATAAGATATTTAGTGATCATCCATGATTATAACCTATCACGGTTGATGGGTTTACACCCATTTTTTTAGTTGAACCCTCAATAGATATTGTGAATTCATTTCAAATAATTTGATCCTTACTCATATTGGCTTGTAGGCCTTGCACAAAATCCAAAAATTCTTCATGTGGTTGTGCTTCTATTCTCTATCCCATCCATGAATAATACTAACTAGTTTTATTAGTCATAACATTATCTCATATCCAATATTTTAATATATAATACATACATATTATTTTGATACTTAAATTTGATACAAAAAAATCATGATGTTTTATATTAAGCTGAGCTAGTCACTCTTCTATATTACCACAGTTAAAAAATAATATAGAAGATTTATAGGAATATGGGGAGTATTTTAGTGAGATAGTAACAAACAATATTCACTTTATCAATGATGTAATGTTTTCTATATCTTGTAATAAATGTTCTGTAAACATGTGGATTAAATCCAAAGTGCTGATTGGAAAAATGTATCTTCAAATTGTAAAAACATTTCAAAGTAAAAAAACAACAATAATGAGTTTATTGCATCCAAAAAAATGTTGAAAATTGATTAAATGTTCAAATGATAAGTTGATCAAGAAACAAAAATTTTAACCCACATAATGTTATTAAGTAATATGGATCATTTGGTCTCACAAATTGGTAGACTAAATGATGTTTTCTAATAGTGTGGGTGGGTTAATATTGTAAATGAAACATAAAACAATTTTTCTATGTTTTTTATTAAAACATGTAAATGTATTTTTGAAATCAATTTTGTGAAAGGGTTATTATCACAGATATTATCTTAGCTAACCTGATATTTTATAATGGACTCAGAAATAACTCTCCTCTCTTTAGTTGGATAAAACATAAATGGATTTCTATCACATTGTGTTTTAGGTTAAAATAACCAAATTAAATGATCTCTAAGGTCTTTTATTTTTCCTATCTATGTGATATAATAACCTTGATAAGTCCATATCCAATCCTCACTTCCATCCACTATATGGTAAATAAAAAAGATTTTGGGGGTGTTTTTAAAAACAATAATGGAATGATGTTTTAGTACAATATTGTGTATAAAAAAGTGTACAACATTCCAACAGAAAAACCTAATTTAATAATGTTTAAAAAAGATTTAAATTAACAATTAAATAAAATAATAATAATTAACATGGGTGAATTTTCAAGGAATGAAACAAAATCGTTCTATTGTGCATCTATAGAGATGAAACAATAAGCATTAAATTATTATAAAAACAACACCCCCCCCCCCAATAAAATTTATATTTATCACATTTAATGAAGAAATATAATTCTTAAGATTGATATAAAGCTATTTGATCATCACAAATGTCATTGAATCTTCATCACCTCAATACGGATTGAACATATGTCCTCAGAATACTTAACTAAATGTTTTTCCCTTGATTCCATTATAATTATTCTCTATCATGCAGATAATGAAGTATATAAGTGTTTAAATTCATTTTCCCTAATTTGTTTCTTGAACCATGAATTAACTAATCCCTCAATATCTATGTTCCATGAATAATATACATGTGTAATGGATATAATTTCCACAATAATGGTTTTTCGCGATTTATCATAACACAGTTGAGAGAAAATTATTCAATGATCCCAAACTGTATGAATTATCCATGGACGAGAACAATATGTTTTAATAGGGTTAAAAACCATTAAATATGTTTTATAACTTATAAATACCCTTGCATATCTCCCAACATGTATCCTTTGGTAAATAATATGACTCATATGTATCAGCTTAGGCTGTAGAAATGACTCCTAAATATGGGATGCTTTATTAACATGATAGAAGGTTCTGATATTTATGTGAAACATGGGTCATGCATATTACCCTTATATATGGGGTGTTTTATCCTCATTAAAAATAGAATTGAATATATATTTCACATGTTCTGTGATGATTTTTCTTTATATATTCTAGTACATTGTCAAAATTTTCTCAATTTAAACTTTTACATATTCATTTTCTTTCTGATTTAATATTATTAGATAATTAAACAAAATTTATGTATATTTAAGTACCCATATGCTATGATATTTTATATAAAAAATCCTATATCAATCCATTATGTCCACAATAGTTTCCTGAATTAATCTTCTCGATTCTTTTTTTATCTTGGACAATTTACTTCCAAAAATTTCTTCAAAGAAACATATATTCCATATATGCTTGAAAAAAATTAATTCCAAAATGATTAATAAGATATAAATCATGAAGAATATTTTTTTCAGAAATAATTATAAAAATTATGAAAGGTAAATACACTATGAAATCCTAAATCAATTAAAAAATTTATTTCTTGATCAAAGGTAGATTATATTTATTCTCCACCTCCACTAGATTAAAATTTCTATATATATAAAATGTCCATAGGCTTCAATAATCCTTTTTAGAACATATAATGGGTGTTTCCCATTGTGAAATACTAATCCTAATATATCAAAATTTCTCCAATTCCACTCAATGAATATTTTACTCACAGAGCTCTATAGACATCATGAGATAAAAAGGTATATAAATCATACTCATTTTAGTTGATAAGCCTATGTAGAATTAAACATATTACTATTAACAAATAATAAAGATTTATTTGGGAATCATATCTATGTGATCTATTACAAACATCGCTAACCAAAATAAATTTTAGATTTAACAGATCAAATTACTAACATAGATATAAGGATTATCAATAATCCATGGTCCTAATCAATTGATACTCCACAAAAATTATGAAAGTAAACTATACATTATATTAATGAACCCTTATATCTTTTGAAGTAATGAAAAATTGACATTCAAAGCAGTCAAAAAGATAAATTAATATAATAATAAAATTCATTTTAATTGTGAAATCACAATGATATTTCCCCAAAATAAATTAGTCTCATATGATTTCAAATAACTAATCATAATCGAATAATATAGAAACATAAAACCATAACCCACACTTTCTCTAAGAGTTATCTATTCCTTCATAGGATATGATATATATTCTACATGAAAATTTAATTATTCTCCTACAGATATAGATATTAATGAATGAAATGCGACATTATCGAATATATGAGAGAGAGTAGTTGAATATATTGACATATTACCTTGGATTATCATATTCCAACAGTAGATTCATATGGTTCATGAACTACAACACATAATAATCCATGATTCTTTGAAGAATAACTGGGTCATGGATTCCCACCAATTCTCTTTTATGACATAGCTTTATCCATATTCAATTTTATTAGAATCATTCTTGATCCATGAAAATGGTTTGAACCCACATTTATAGAATCATAATAGTAGTATATGAAGAACTTCTGTAGATGCATGATGTTTCCACGTTGATGAAACATCCTATGCTCATTAGTAAAATCCCACTTCTTGTGTGTTATTGAACTATATTGATAAAAACCCATCTGTCTCCTCCAATGAGTAGAAAAAATGGTTATAGATTTATTTATATCACTTACATTTTGACATTAATCATTTTTACTCTTCTAGAGGCTCAAAAACTGATTCCACATTTTTTTAGGTGAAAAAACTTATACCATTCAAATTTATTATATATATATTTTCAATAGCTTCCATAGTTACAATAGAAATATAAGTGTCCAAATCAAGAAGGATAACTCTTGGTCAGAGAGTAGGATAATTTTTTATATAGATCCATCACACTTTGAGATTATCTATAGTGATCAGATCAGGTATTAAATGAACCAACCCTTTAAAATGAGTACTATAGTATAACAATACCTTGTTCTCCAGTTCCAACTATGTAACACACCAAAATTCAAAACTGATAAAATTTTATTTGATAGTGTGTATGACATACAAATCCAAGTATGTAAGGTAATATTATACCCCAAAACATTACAATATAATTAAAATTTAAAAAAATCATTTTATGATATATATATCAATGAATACAATGCTATGTTAGATTTCATCACATGGAACACCACGTTTTTTTATAGATTACGTTGAATGCTAGACTGAGTTTTATCAAACAATAATATATTAATAAAATATTATTGTATAATTTAATATGATATAATCTATTAGTTAAATTACTAGTTTTGAATACAATTAACTATGACATGGAAATATATTTTCTATAAATATATGTGATGAATTGATTGGTTACTAATTCATTATAAATAAATATAAAAAAATGATTATAAAATAATGGTTTTATGCTCAAAATGGTGTTTTATCCAAATAAATTATGTTAATTACAATTAAAGAATAATATTTATGAAATATATTAATTATATATTCAATAAAATATTTTTTTATTCATCCAATTAATTTTATAGGAATAATATGGGAACAAACCCATTTTTAAACATAAAAACCTATATTTTCTAAAAGGAACTATAACTAACTTTTATGGGAGAAGCATTAGTAAATCCAATTTTTTTATCATTTATAGATTTTTTATGTAAAAATAAATTTAATGACCCAGATTTTTCCATGTAATTTTTTTAATTATATGAAAATATTACGATTCTGTGAAAATTGGTGGCATGTGATTCCGTGACCCGGTGTTCCCGGAATATATTTATGAACTATTTTTAGGTAAGTTCAGTAAACGTGCGAGCACCATTTTGTAGATTTTGAACATGTTCTCAGAATTGAAATCTGAGTACACTATTGAACTCGCATTGTCGATATTCACTTAAGGAGACCTTCACCTTGACTGTAGTAGGTCGAGGGTGGAAGTTAGTTTTTCAGTTTTTCGTGGGAGCATTGAAAAATAAAATAAATAACTTTTATTTCATTTTTCATGAAACCCCCCATTTGAATCATGGTGGTGGGGACCACTCGAACGCATCTTTTAATGAGAGTTAACTCTTAAAATTCCCCCAATTAATGTTCCAACATTAATTGAATTCATAAACTTAACTCAATTAATGTTGGATACTCGCCTCTCATGGGGGAGATCATTGGCCAAGAAGAGGACTTAGGAGAGGCTTGGAGAACATGGAAGAACATCCTCAAATGAGTAACCTCCTTCAACGAAGAACATACTCTTGATCAAAAACAAGGAACCGTCTTTGGACCATATTTTGAGAGCAACGAACGTCAGTGTCTTCATCGTCTTCACCATCTTCATCGTCTTCATATCCTTCATCATGCCACATCCAATGAGAAAATGAGGTAGGGGTTTGTTAATTTTTGTACATAGTGATGAATCAATGTTTCCAATATATGAACAACCTGTTATCGATTTAACATAGAGGGTGCGGGACAAATGAACACGGCCTAATCACTCCACAACTTCAATGTCGACGTGTTCTTCGCAGTGGATTGATGGGTTGCGCAGAACCTGACAATGTTTTCGGCGACCGAGACCGATGGGGAACAAGTGGGGGACATCTCACTGGCCGGCCACGATGGCGTCGGCGGCGCATCTGCACTGTCAGAGGAGGCTATGGCCCGACGACCGCAGTGGGGGTGGACGGCGGTCGGCACGCCAGCCGACACTGTGGATCCAGGGTGGCACACTTTCGAACCATCGATAAATAAGGAAGCCACGGACTGTCGGTTGTGGTGGTGGAAGGTTTCAACTGACACCCTGGCCAACCATGTGGAACAAGGGCGGAATGCATCCGCGTCGTCGGCTGAGAAAGAGGCCTCGATTGCTTAGCCACGACGATGCACCTGGAGGGTGGCCAACACCTGGTCTGCCGCAAGAGAATAGCTGCAGCATCACGCCACTAGAAAGGGTAAAACCGGCCAGAACTACTGGTCGGCCACATCACACCAAAAAAGACCACTCTGACGGGTCATGCGTGCCAGTACACGGCACCACGTGGCGCTGCCGGGTTGGCAAAGCTGAACGGTCTGTTGGACCGTTTGCAATACCAGGTGGAACCTCCACCCCGGGTAGAGGATAGGGGGGCCCCTCCACAACAGACCACACTATACCGGGTAGACCGTACCTAGCTGGGTGGACCATACCCAGTAGATTGGGAAGAACTGAGCGGGCCGCACCCAGCGGGCCTCACCGAGCAGGTCGCGCCCAGCGGCCCAGGCCGCCCCGTTGCAGGCCGGGCCCGACCGAGGCCTAGCCCATCTAGGCCGGACACTGGTCGGTTTGGGTCGACCCAAAACAGGTCAGTTCGACCTGGACCCGGTCGGTCCGACTGGGTCGGACTGAACTCGGGCCCCCCAAGACTCATATGTGCCATTTTGGCCATATCTTGAGAACTGGGTGTCCGTTTGACAAACCATCTACGGAACCAGGACACTTGGATCGAGATGGTCCATTTCGTGTACTCCACTTGATTTTTGGATGAATTTGGAGTACATCTGCATTGGATGGATCCCGAATTCAAACGGGTCCTTAGAACAAAAATGCTTATAACATATAGACAGGGCGTCCGATTGATGCGTTGTCTATTGCGTTGGGTCCCTTATGACATGAAGGACCTTCATGATACTTTATCGTGGGACTTCATAGAAGCTTAAGTGTAGACCAATGGCTTGAGAAGTAGAACCTCCTAGAATCAAGGAAGGTTAGTGTGGGAACCCTGTGCCAGGCTATACTTGAAGAGCCTTCATATCCTGTGTGGGTCATCTATGGATCCTGTGTAGATAAACATATCCAGATCTTTTGCGGGTCATCTGAAAATCTTGGGTGGGTCATCTAAAGATCATGTGTGGGTCATCAGCATATCATGTGTGGGTCATCTATGATCCTATGTGGATTAACAGCAGAGCTTCTCGATGAAGTAAGATGATCTTGCAATACAGCTAATCATCTATAATTCCATACTTATGTTATACCTAGTGCAACATGAGTCTATTACATTTGTGGTACTTACCTTTGTGGTATTCTTCTATGTGGAGTTACCTTTGTGGTACCAACCTTTGTGGTATTCTTCTGTGTGGTGTTACCATTGTGGTGCCTACCTTTGTGATATTCTTTTGTGTGGTGTCACCTTTATGGTACATAGCTTTGTGGGGTTACAATCGTGGTATTTTTTCCTTAGTGGAATAGTTCTGCTTTTGTCTAGAGAGTTATTTAATGTTTTCCCTCATGAATGAGATCAGTATACTTGGTAACTTAGGTATATGTATGGGAATATACCTAAGTGGGGTTGATTTTTGCTTCATGATTTGTTACTATGGTCTTACTTTGTGGTTTAACCTTTATGGATTAAGAGAGACCTTCGTGGGTCTTAGGATCTCTACTGAGTATCGTTATACTCACCCATGCAAGGGTTATGCCCGCACATTGTTGTGTATTATACCGACAATGGACAACACTGATCTAGGTTGAGGGTACCTGGACAGGAGGCTGATCGTGGTGGACTTTATACAAGGCATACCGCATAGACGACAGTTCGAGAGCTATACCTACCATTCATGTAGGATCCTTGGTGGGCATTCACAAGAGTTGTTTTTCAGTTTTACTTGAAAATTCCTGTGGGGATTGTATTACGGCCCCCTTTACTTACTGTATACACTCTTTTTAATATATAATTTACTGGAGCTCTTATCTTGTTGTGTGCTTGGTTGTGTGAGTTTGCAGGTTAAAAAGGAAATGAACTCCCAGTTATAGGGTTTTTCCTTTCCAGTCCTAGTCGCCAGCCACTGGCCTATGGAAGGCGGGCTTGGGCTAGTCACGGCACGGGCCCCAGGGGATGGGTCATGACCAATTGGTATTGGAGGAGTTGGTTCTACCGAAGAACATGGACTGTGATCTTTTAAACAGAAATAGTGTTAAGTTTTATGAGTGAGGTCATCAGTTCAGGGATTCTGGTGTTGGTGTGTTGGCTGACGTATCCATACACTAGGACCATGTCTTTAGATTTCTGACTCAATGCAGGAAAACACTTATTGGGTGTGTGTTTTAGAATTTTTTTTTGTGATCACAGTGAGTCAGCTCACCAGGTATAACTTATTGACCATGGTGCACATGTTCCTTTTCTGTATGCCTCCATGGAGACATCAAGTAAGGGTTCTAGGTAGAGTATGCGATGACAGCCC
The DNA here is from genome assembly GCA_963277665.1 of Viscum album. Classification (NCBI taxonomy): domain Eukaryota; kingdom Viridiplantae; phylum Streptophyta; class Magnoliopsida; order Santalales; family Viscaceae; genus Viscum; species Viscum album. The sequence continues at coordinate 236,528,094 of OY728167.1, read as the reverse complement.
ACTGAGCGATGAGGCTTAATTGCAGGGCCCCCTTACGGTAGTTGTACCATCGGGTGGTGTACCAGCATAACCACTACTTGTTGGAAAGCGGATGCCACCAGCCCTAGCAGCAGAGGGTGAATTCTAATTGAGAGTGTTGCATGAGTTCCAGCGCAAGAGGCCATAGAGGTTCCATGGTGAGATGGATCCACTAGCGGATGAGGATTGGGTGGAGGACGTGGATTGAGTTTTTTGACTTATAGGGACACCAGCTGATCTCATGGGGATCCTTACAGTCGGTCTCCTTCAAGCAGCAATGGGTAGATGGTGGAGCTTGATGTTGCATGTTCATGATGAGGTCACTCTCTTCGGGGTGGACATAAAAATCCATTTCAGGGTAGACTTCGTCCCAGTGAATTTACGCTCTGTGCATATACAAGAGCTTCTCAGTAGGACGGCATGATCGTGGCTCAATATTCAGCGAGGTTCACCATACTCTCATGCTAATCCACTGAAATGGTTTGGGGCCCTTTCTTCATGGCCCGAACCATCGGTTAGGGGTTCAGACAGGAGATTAGAACTTCTATGATTTCACTTAGAATCCCGACGTAGGCTGGGGTGTTAGAGCATTCACTCTTAGTACAGAGATTCCATGTTGAGCAATCACCGTCAGCGAGACCCGCCACAGGACGAAACGTGGCAGAGTCATCTGTAGCTGGAAGTAGACAGATGATGCAGAGGTGAAAGAGGACCAGACCTACGGGTGGGAGACTGCATGATATAGGGTCAGTTGTGTGGGGCTCTCGAGACAGAGCGGGACATGCGAGGAGCAGGTAGTGTTACTCGTGTGGTGGGTATGGCCAGATGGCCCGCGACTGCTGGACCAGCCATACAGACGACCAGCAAATGGTCGAAGGACCACATGGGAAAAGTTGAATGCTCGAACGAGGAGTTCCTCAGGCAGTAGGTAGACGTGGTAGAGGAGATGGCCATAAAGTAGGTGGAGGGTGGAGATTCGATGTTCTACCGCCACCACCACCAAGAGGTCTACCCCGACCACAAGGAGTAGGTGGAAAGGGACAAGTTCAGCTTTACGAAGCTAAGGCCTATGACCACAACGCTCTAGAGATTATACAAGGTACACTCTATGTCTACTCTACCATAGTTTTAGTACCTATAGACACAGGTTCCAGTCACTCTTTTATTTCCACTGCCCTCATTCGGATCTCATAGATTCTTTTGAATCCATAGGCTCGATTCTTATGACTAGAGACTCCTACGGGAGCAGATTCGACGATTACACATTGGTGCGGTCAGTGTGAGAATACTCTAGGAGGGGAGAGATTCAACTGGGATCTTTTAGTAGAGGCATCAAGGCCTTACGACTTCATCTTTGATATGGACTAGTTATCTATAGTCCACGATCAGATCGACTATATTAGGCACCGAGTGTGGTGTATCTGTGATGATTGGACAAGGTTTTCCTTCACCGGAGAGAAGGGAACCTTTTCAATGTAGGATAGACTTACCCAGAAGAGGGTGTAGCCGATCGCACATCAGTTGGCTAGCCTTACCCTTAGAGTGGTAGAGGTTGAGAGTCTGAGCTATAATTTAGTGGTAAACCAGTAAGATGATGTTTTTACTAATGATGTTCCGGGTCTATGTCCTCACAGAGAGGTGTAATTTTATATCAACTTGTACCCTGGGAAGTCACCAATATCTACACTAGCATATCATATGGCTCCAATTGAGATTCGAGATCAGCGAGTATAGCTGGAGGACTTGCAGATCAAGGGGTTCATTAGGCTCAGTGTTTCTCCTTGGGCAGCCCCGATTTTGTTTTCCAAGAAGGCATATGGGAGTTTGAGATTCTGTGTGGACTATTGATGCCTGAACCAGGTGTCCATGAAGAAAAAGTACCCACTCTCGATGATTGATGATCTCTTTGATCAGCTGAAGGGAGGAAATTTGTTTTCAAAGGTAGACCTCAGGTCAGGCTATCACCATCTCCGGGTAAAAGGCAAGGATGTGAAAAAGATTCCCTTCTAGTGTTTTTATGGCCATTATGAGTTCTTGGTTATGCCATTTGTTATGAAAACTTTCCTAGAAGCGTTATTGGGACTCATGAATAGGATCTTACAGCCATATCTCGATCTCTTAGTAGCAGTCTTCATCGATGATATCTTAATATACTCAGCAATGGAGGAGGAGCATTCCTATCATCTCCAGATAGTTCCGGACACACTTTCATAGCACCAGCTTTATCGTAAGCTATCAGATAGCTAGTTATGGATCTGAGAGGATCATTTTCTAGGACACGTTATCTCATAGGTTGGAGATACGGTGGATCCAAAAAAAATTTACATTGTGCTTTCTTGGGAGCCACCCAGGAGTGTGACGGAGGTGCAATGTTTACTAGGTTTGGCAGGTTACTGCCGATGGTTTGTACCTGACTTTTCTAGAGTTGTGGCACCCTTATCAGTGTTAATGAAGAAGGGCCAACCCTTCCTGTGGTAGGATATATTCCAATGGAGTTTCATAAGATGAGGTATAGAATGAAGAGTGCCCCCATCATCAAGCTATCGGATGAGGGTGCAGGGTACGTAGACTACTGTGATGCATCAGGGACCGGGCTCAGATGTGTCCCGATGTAAGAGCAAGCAGTGATCATATATTTTTCTCAAAAACCAAGACATCATGAGAATAACTATGCTACCCATGACCTGGAGTTAACAGTAGTGTTCTTTGCCTTGAAGATGTGACGACATTACTTGATGGTCGAATGTTATATAGTATACTTTGATCACAAGAGTCACAGGTATATATTCCCTTAGAGGGAACTGAACCATATATAGTAGCATTGGAGTGAGTTCCTCCAAGACTATGAATTTGATATAGTTAATACTCCTAGTAAGGGGAATGTAATAGAAGATTCACTCAGAAGGTGATCTGGTATACTGTTGTTAAGTGAGGCGACAAAGTAGCTAGCTTATTTGTGGATATCCTACATGGATCAAAATGGGGCATTATATCTTCAGTCTTTGATAGTCACTCCCCCACTCCATCAGCGAGTCAGGGAGGTGAAACATGGGGACACTGACTGCGAGGCTCGACGTGCTATGATATCCAAAGGGCAGGCACTTGATGGATTTTATGAAAGTGGGGAGCATGTCATCTTCTTTAGAGGACGTACAAAGGTATCAATGGTTCTTAGGGAGGATGTGTTGAGGTAGTTCCATACGTCCACTCTAGCGGTATATCCATGAGTGGAGAAGATGTACCAGGACCACCGACGTCAGAACTGGTGGTCGGGAATGAATAAAGTGGTAGCATAGTTTGTCTCTTAGTGACTCATATGTCAGCAAGTGAAGGTTGATCATCAGGTTCCAACAGGCTTAGTTTAGCCACTAGAGGTGACAGAGTGCAAGTGGGAGGGAATTTCCATGAACTTTTTCATAGGAAATCCACGCACATCCAAGGGACAAGATTCCATCTGGGTAATCGTGGATCGACTCACCATGTCGGCCCACTTCCTACCTATCAGAGAGAAGAGATCTGTAGAGATCATGGGATGCCTATACACATAGGATATTATGTGGATTCATTGGATTCCATCTATGATTTTCTCTAATCATGATGCACATGTTACATCCTAGCTATGGAAAGGATTATTGGAGGCATTCGGTACATAGCTTCGGTTGAGATCATCCTTCCATCCTAAGACAGATAGTCAGACATTGAATACCCTTTAGACCCTTGAGGACATGTTGCATACTTGCATCCTTGATTTTGTCCACAGTTGAGAAGATCACCGGCATTTGGTGGAGTTCACAAAAAACAATAGTTATCACTCCACTATCAGTATGGCACTATTCGAGGCATTGTACGGTCGACCTTGTAGAACACCTCTGTGCTTAAGGGACCCAATGGATTCATCACTCATGGGACCAGAGATGGTACAGGCTACCATGGAGAAGGTGCAGAGCATCCAAGGGTGGATGAATACTGCACAGAGTAGGCATAAGTTATATGGTGATAGGAGATGGAGACCTCTAGAGGTTGGGGATGGGGACCATGTCTTTCTATGGGTCTCACCTCGACAAGGTATGTAGAGAATTGTCCAGGGTGGAAAGTTATCTTTGAGGTTCATCAGACCCTTTTAGGTCCTCAGCACTGTTGGTGAGGTGGCTTACGGCTTAACTCTTCAACCTAAGTTGCCCCAGGTGCATGACATTTTCCACATATCCCAGCTGAGGAGATACATGCTGACCCATCTCACATCATCGACCACATCGAGATGGACCTAGACGATGGGGGAATGTTTTCGAAGGTTCGAGTAGAGATTGAGGATCGACATGAGAGAGTCCAACATGGGCGATCGATACCTCTGGTGCGCATACATTGGGAGAATGAGAACCTCAAGGAAATCACATGGGATAGGGAGTCTCATATACTTTCCCAGTACACCCACTTGTTTCCCTAGTTTTCACTGTGGCTTTCGGGGATGCAAGGACGTGAGGTGGGGAGAATGTAAAACCCAGATTTTTCCATGTAATTTTTTTAATTATATGGGAATATTAAGAGTCCGTAAAAATTGACAGTGTGTGATTTCGAGGACCGGTGTGTACAGAATAAATTTCTAAAAAAAATTAGGTACATTTAGTAAACGCACGAGTGGCGTTTTGTAACATTTGAACCAGTTCCTGGAATTGAAATCTCGGTAATTGTTGAAATCATTGAGTCGATATTTGCGTAAGGGGAAATTCACCTTTACTGTAGTAGGTCATGGGTGGAAGTATGTTTTTCTGCTTTTTGTGGGAGAATTGAAAAATAAAATAAATAACTTTTATTTTATTTTTCTCAAAACCCCTCAATTGAATCTTGGTGGGGCAAACCACCCGAACTCCTCTTTTAATGAGATTTAACTCTCAGAATTCCCCCAATTAATGTGCCAACCTTAATTGAATTAATATACATAACTCGATTAATGTTTTCTCATTACCTCTCAGGGGGGATCTTGATGGAAAAGGAGAGGACTTGGGAGAGCCTTGGATAACTTGGAAGAACATACTCCAATGAGGAACCTCCTTCAACGGAGATCATCCTCCGGATCAAGAAAAAGGAATCATCTTTGGAACGTGTTGGGGAGAGAAGAACATTGACATCTTCATCATCTTCGTAGTCCTCATAATCTTCATCTCCTTCCTCACGCCACCTCCAACGCACAAATGAGGTAGGGGTTTGATCATTTTTGTACATCATGATGACTCAATGTTTCCAATATATTAACCACCTACTATCGATTTAACAAAGAGGGTGTGGGCCAAACAAACATTACATGATCCCTCTACAACATCAATGTCGATGTATTCTTCTTGGAGGATCGACAGGTCGATCAGAACCAGACCATGTCGCCGGTGACCGACGCCAATAGGGCCGAAGCAGCGGCCGGATCACCGGCTGGCCGTGATGGCAGCAACAGCATTTCCGCTCTGGCGGAGGACGCCATGGCCACCACATCGGATGAGGATGGTAGCTGGCAGGCTGGCTGACCATGTGGATCTGGGGAGACGTGCATCCATGCCGCCAGTAGCGAAGGAAGAGGCGGCCCGTCGGCCGTGGCAGTGGAAGGGGGTTGTCGGCACCCCGACAGGTCGCTTGGAACCGGGGCGGCGGGCGTCTACGCCGTCGGCTGAGGAGGAGGCTGAAGATGCATAGCCGCGGCGGTCCACCCGGAGGGTGGCCAACACCCAGCCAACCATGGGAAGACAGCAGTGCTGTCACACTGCTAGTAGTGGGAAGCTAGCCGAAACCACCAGTCAGCCACGTCATGCTGAGAGGGACCACACCGACTGGTCCCATGTTCCAGCCGGCGGTGCCATGTTTTTCCACCAAGTGGGCCAAGCAGAATAGTCCGTTGGAGCGTTGATAATGTCAGGGGCGCCTCCTCCCTGGGTAGCAACTTGGGCGGGTCCCGCCATGGCGGACCCTGCCCAGCCAGGCAGACCACACCTAGATGAGTGGGTCCGGCCGCCCCTTTACGGCTTGGGCGAGAATGTAGCCCAGCATGCTGGGCCCGCCTTGGCCAAGCCCATCCGGGCCGACCCCAGGTTGGACTGGACCCAGGCACACCAGGACCCATATATGCCATTTTGGCCATATCTTTAGAACCATCTATCCGTTTGACGAATTTTCTACAGAACTGGGATCCTTGGATAGAGACGGTCCTTTTGGTAAACTCCACTTGAGTTTTGAATGAAGTTGGAGTACGGTCGGTTTGGATTGAACCCTAATCCAACTGGGCCCTCAGAACAGAAACGCTAATAACTTATAGACCAAGCGTCTAATTGACGTGTCATCAGTTGTGTTGGGTCCCTTATAAAATTACGGACCTTCGTGATACTTAATTTTATGTCTATCAGGTAGTTGAAGTGTTCATCGATGTGTTGAGGATCAGAACCTCCTGGAATCAAGCACAGTTGGTGCGGGAACCCTATGGCTGGTTGTACTTGAAGAGTCTTTAGATCCTGTGTGGGTCATCTTCAAATCCTGTGTGGGTCAGCATCTCTAGATCCTGTGTGGGTCATCTAAAGATCCCATCTGGGTCATCTCCTGATCCTGTGTGGGTCATCATCAGATCTTATGTGGGTCATCAACGATCCAGTGTGGGCCAACATTAGAGCTTCTCGACAAAGTAATATGATCTAGCAATACAGTAAATCATCTGTACTTTGATACATAAGTTATACCTAGTATGAGATGAGTCTGTTACCTTTTTGGGAATTACCTTCATAGTATTCTTTTGTGTGGAGTTACATTTGTGGTATGTTCCTTTGTGTTATTTATCTTGTGTGGTGGTACCTTTGAGGTACCTAACTTCATGGTATTCTTCTGTGTGGCATTAACATTGTGATACTAACCTTCATGGTGTTACCATCGTGGTATTATTTCCTTCTTGGAACAGTTATGCTTTTGGCTAGAGAGTTGGACATTGTGTTTCCTCATGAATGAGATGGGTATACTTGGTAACTTAGGTATATGTATGGGAATATACCTACGTATGGTTGATTGTTTCTTCATGCTTTTTAATTGTGGTCTTGATTTTTGGTTTATCCTGTATGGATCATGAGAGACCTTCATGGGTCTTGGGGTCCCAACTGAGTATCATTATACTCCACCATCACGTGTTGTTCCTGAACATTGTTGTGTATTGTGTAGATGATGGACAATGCTGATCGAGGATGAGGGTACTAGGATTGGAGGCTGATCGAGTTGGAATTTAGATGAGGCATACCGCAGACACTACTATTCGAGAGCTATACCTACCCTTCATGTAGGATCCTTGGTGGGCATTCACAAGATATGTTTTTCAGTTTTACTTGAACGTTCTAGTTGGCCTTGTATTTCATGCCCCTTTACATACTGTATACAATCTTTTTAATATAGTTTATTTGTGCTCATATTTTGTTGTGTTATTGGTTGTGTGAGTTTTCTGGTTAAAAATTCAATGCCTTCCTGGTATTAGGGTTATCCATTTCCGGTGCAAGTTTCTAGCCCCTGGCCTATGAAAGGCGGGATTGGGGTAGTCAAGGCACAAGCCCCGGGTGATGGGTCGTAAGAAATTGGTATCAGAGGATTCAGATCTACCGAAGAACATGGACTCTAATATTTCAATCAGCAATAGTGTAAAGTGTTGTGAGTGTGGTTATCATTTTGGGGAATCCAATGTTGGTGCGGAGGCTGATGTATCCATACACCAAGAACCTCTCTTATGATTCATGACTAAGTGCATGAAAACACTGATTGTGTGTGTGTTTTTGAAAAGTTTTCATTGTGATCACTTTGAGTATGCTCACAAGGATTAACTTATTGACCATGGAATGTATGTTCCCTTTCAGGATGCCTCCACACAGACAACCAGTCAGGGTTCCATGTAGGGTATGTGATAATAGCCCACCAAGCGACGACACTTCGGTGCAGGGCCCCATTACGGTAGTTGTACCATTGGGTGGGGTACTAGCAGCACCACTACTCATTGGGCAGTCGTTGCCACAATCTCCAGCCGCATAGGGTGCATGCCGATTGAGCATGTTTCACATGTTCCATCACCATAGGCCACTGAGGTTTTGGGGTGAGGTGGATCCCCCGGAATTTGAGGACTGGCTGAAGGCCGTCATTAGAGTTTTCCGACTTGTAGGGACACTATCTGATTTCATGGTCATCCATGCAGCTGGTCTTCTTCCGGCAACAGCGGGAAGATGGTGGAGCATGATGCTCTAGGATCCCAATGAGGTCACTCTCATCTGGGATGACTTCGAGAGCCTTTTCAGGGAATAGTTCATCCCAGAAACTTTATGCTATGTTCGTATACAAGAGCTTCTCCACTTTTAGTAAGGAAGCATGACTGTAGCTCAGTATTCAGTGAGGTTCTCCAACATCTCATAGTACTACATAGACATGGTTTGGAACCCTTTCTTCAGGGCCCAGACCATTGAGAAGGCATTCATATGGGAGATTAGAGCTTCAATGATTTCTCTTAGGATCCTGACGGATGATGGGTGTTAGAGTGTGCACTCTTAGTGGAGAAATTCTTTGCTGAGGAGTTACCAGTAGCAAGACCCACCACCGGAGGACACATAGCAGAGTCATCTGCAGCTGACAACATACAAATGATGCAGAGGTCCAAAAGGACCATACCTATAGGTGGACGACCGCAAGATACAGGGTCGGTTGTGCCGGGCACTCAAGACAGAGTAGGACAGGTGAGGAGCATGCTATGTTACTCGGGTGCCAGCCAGGGTCACATGGCTCGCGAAAACATGACCCGTCGTACATATGACTAGCAGACTATCGAAGGACCACCTGGGCAGAGTTGAAGGTTGGATCAAGGAGGTCCGTAGGTAGTAGCTAGACGTGGCAGAGGAGCTGGCCGTGCAGCAGGCAGTGGGCGGCGATTCAAGGATCTACAGCCACCACCACAAGGAGGTCCACCCCGACCATTGGGAGAAGGTGGGCAGGGATGAGCTCAACTTTAGGCAGCTGATGCCTATGACCACGGTGCTCCGAACTTGATATGAGGTACGAACTTTGTATACTCCACCTTAGATACATTACTTATAGACATAGGTTCCAATCACTCTTTTATTGCCACGACCCTCGTTCAGAGCTAATAGATTCTAGTGGAGTCGTTGGTTTGATTCTTGTAGATAGAGACTCCTATGGGAGTGGATGCGACAATTACACACTGGTTTCAGAAGTGTGAGCTTACACTTGGAGGAGAGATATTCGGCGAGGTTCTTCTAGTATTGGCGTCGAGGCATTACGATGTCATCATGGGTATGGACTATTTATCTACAGTCCATGCTTAATCAACTATATTATGCAAAATTTTGGTGTGTTCATGAGGATGGGACCTGATTCTTCTTCACCGATGAGAAGGGAACCTTTGCAGCACAGGATAGACTTACCCAGAAGAGGGTGCATCCAATCACACATCAGTAGGCTATCCTTACCCTTGGAGTGGTTGATGTTGATAGTATGTGCTATCATTAGTGGTGGACCAGTACACTTATGTTTTCCCTGATGATGTTTCGGCTCTACCTCCTAATAGAGAGGTGGACTTTAATATTGACTTGTACCCCAGGAAATCACCGATATCTACACCAGTATATCGGATGGCTCCCACGGAGATTTTAGAGCTTCAAGTTCAGCTGGAGGACTTGTAGAGAATGGGGTTCATTAGGATAATTGTTTGTCCTTGGGTATCCTCGATTATTTTTTTCAAGAAGGAGGATGGGAGTTTGAGACTCTGTGTGGAATATCGGTTCCTGAACTAGGTGACCGTGAAGAACAAGTACCCACTCTTGAGGATTGATGATCTTTTTTATCAGATGAAAGGATAATAGTGGTTTTCAAAGGTTGACCTCGGGTCAGGCTATCACCATCTTGGGGTACGAGAAAAGGATTTGCAGAAGACGGCCTTCAGATGTCAGTATGTCCATTATGAGTTATTGGTTATGCCATTTGGCGTGACCAATGCCCCGACAGTGTTCATGGGACTCATGAAAATGATCTTCCAGCCATACCTCGATCGCTTTGTAGTAGTCTTCATCGATTCCATCTTGATATACTCAGCAACAGAGGAGGAGCATGCATATCATATCCAGATAGTTCTAGACACAATCTGAGAGCACCAGCTTTATGGTATGCTATCAAAATTCCAGTTCTGGATCTGAGAGGTTCACTTCCTAGGACATGTTATCTTGGAGGATGTATTTTCAGTGGATCCAGTGATGATTGTGGTTGTTCTTTCTTGGGATCCACATAGGATTGTGATAGAGGTGCAGAGTTTCTTGGGTTTTTTTGGTTACTACCAGGGGTTTGTGGCTGACTTTTCTAGAGTAACGACACCCTTATCAGTATTGAAGAAGAAGGGAAAACCCATCACATGGTGAGAGATATTGTATAGGAGTTTCCAAGATTTGAGGCATATACTGATGAGTTCCCCTAACGTAAGGTTACTAGAGGAGTGTGTAGAGTATGTAGTCAACTATGATGCATTAGGGACCGGAATCGGATGTGTCCTGATGCAGTAGTGAGAAGTGATAACATATTGTTCTTAGAAGCTAAGACAACATGATCAAAACTACACTACACATGACATGGAGTAAGCAGTAGTGGTAATCGCCTTGAATATGTGGCGACATTACTTTATTGGTGAACGTTTTATAGTCTACTCTAATCATAAGAGTCCCAAGTATATATTCTCTCAGAAGGACCTAAACCTGAGACAGCGGTGTTGGATTGAGTTCCTTCTGGACTATGACTTAAATATTGTCTATACACCTAGGAAGGGAAATGTAGTAGCAGATGCACTCAGTAGAAGATATGGTACACTGTTGTTGAGTGAGGTGACAGAGCAGCTCACGGCTTTGCTGATGTCCTACATGGATCAAGATGGAGCATCGTGTCTTCATTCTTTGACACTCACTCTCCCACTCCATCATCGAGTCAAGGAGGCACAGATTGGGGTCACTAACTGTGAGGCTCGACGTGCTCAGATATTCACAGGACAAGCACCTGATGGATTTTATGAAGGTGGGGAGCATGTCATCCTCTTCAGAGGGAGTACTATGGTACTGATGGCTCTTATGGAGGATGTGTTGAGGGAGTTCCATACATCCCCTCTAACATTATACCCATGAGTGGCGATGATATACCATGACCTCCAGCGTCAGCACAGCTGAACGGGAATGAAAAAAGTGGAAGTAGTGTTTGTCTCTTGGAGACTCACTTGTCAGCAAGTGAAGGAAGAGCATCAAGTTCCAGCAGGCATAGTTTATCCTCTAGAGGTGCCAGAGTGGACGTGGGATAGAATTTCCCTGGAATTCATGACAGGACATCTATGTACGTCAAAGGGACATGATTCCATCTAGGTAATCATGGATTGACTCACCATGTCGGCCCAATTCATACCTATTAGAGAGAAGGGATCAGTAGAGAGATTGGGAAACCTCTACGTAAACAATATTGAGATGATTCATGGGGTTCCATCTACAATTGTATATGATTGTGATGCACGTTTTACTTCTCGGCTATGGAAAGGATTGCAGGAGGTGTTCTGGACACTGCTTTTGTTGAGAACCTCCATCCATCCTAAGATGGATGGTCAGACATAGTGCACCATTTAGAACCTATAGTACATGTTGTGTGCTTGAGTTTTTGATTTCATCCTTATCTAGGAGGGTCACTTGCCTTTGGTGGAGTTCTCATACAATAATTGTTGTTAGTACACTATCTGTATGGAACCATTCGAGGCATTGTACGGTTGACCATGCAGATCACCTTTGTGCTGGATGGACCCAGGGGAGTCAGCATTCATGGGACTAGAGATGGTATGGGCTACCACTAAAAACATGAAGATCATCCACTACCGGATGAAGACTACACAAAGTAGGTAGAAGTCATATGCTGACAGGAGACAAAGACCTCTAGAGTTCAAGGATGGTGACCATCTCCTTCTATGGGTATCACCTCAATGAGGTTTGTAGAGAATTGGTCAGGGGGAAAGTTATGTTCGAGGTTCATCGGACCCTTTTAGGTTGTCAGTAGAGTTGGCGAGGTGGCTTACCGCTTTTCTCTTCCACCTCATTTGCACATGGTGCATGACATTTTCCACATATCCTAGCTTAGGAGATACATTCATGACCCATCTCACATCATCGACCACGGCGAGCTATACCTAGATGATGGGGCGATGTTTTTGGATGTTCCAGTAGAGATTGAGGATCGATAGAAGAGAGTCCTGTAGTGGTGATTGATACCTCTGGTGCACATACATTGGCAGCACGTGATCTTCCAGGAGTGAACATGGGATACAGAGTCTCAGATTTATTTTCAATACCCCACTTGTTTCCATAGTTTTTAATGTGGCTTTCAAGGAAGAAAACCCTTGATGTGGGGAGAATGTAATGGCCCATATTTCTTCATGTAATTTTTTTAATTATAGGGAAATATTACGAATCCGCGAAAATTGACGGCGCATGATTATGAGTCCGGTGTTCCCAGAATAAATTTCTAAACTTTTTTTAGGTACGTTCAGTAAACGCACAAGAGGTGTTTTGAAACATTTAATCTAGTTCTCAGAATTGATATCTGAGGACATCATTGAATTATTAGCACCAATATTCGCTAAAGGAGACCTTCACCTCGACCGTAATTGGTCAAGGGTGGATGTTAGTTTTTCAGTTTTTCATGGGAGAATTGGAAAATAAAATAAATAACTTTTATTTTATTTTTATTGAAACCCCTAATTTGAATATTGGACATGGGGACCACACAAACAATTCATTTAATGAGAGTTAACTCTTATAATTCTGACAAATAATGTGCCAACATTAATTGAATTAATAAACATAACTCAATTAACGTTGGCTCCTCACCTATTGTGGGAGAGATCGTTGGAAAATGAGAGGACCTTGGAGAGCCTTGGAGAACATGGAAGAACATCCTCCAACTAGGAACCTACTTCAATGAAGAAGATCATATTGATCAAGAACAATGAACCATCTTTGTAGCATGCTGCGGGAGTGATGGACATCTACGTCTTCATCATCTTCATAGTCTTGGTCGTCTTCATCTCCTTCCTCACGCAACCGCCATCGAGAAAATAATGTTGGGGTTTTTTTTTGTACTTCGTGATGAATCAATGTTATCAATCTATGAACCACCTAATATCGATTTAATACAGAGGGTGTGGGGAAAAAGTACATAGCCCGATCCCTCTATAACTTCAGTGTACATGTGTTATTTGTGGCGGATCGACAGGTAGAGAGGGAACTGACCATGTCACCGGCGATCGACACTGATGGGGAACAAGTGGTGGTCAGCTCATCAGTCGGCCATGGCGGTAGTAGCGGTGCATCCGTCCTGCCGGAGGAGGCCGCGGCCACCACGGTGGAGGATTATGGCTATCGGCATGTTGTCCAGCTGAATGGATCTAGGGTGGCATGCATCCGTCCCTCTGGTAGAGAAGGAAGTCATGGCCCGTCGGTCGCGGCAGTGGAAGGGGGCGGCTGGCACACCGGCCGGTCGTGTGGAACCAGGGCGGCGCATGTCCGCGCTGTCGGCTGGGGAAGAGGCCATAGCTACTTAGCCATAGCGGTGCACCCGGAAGGTGGTAGGCACCTAGCCTATTGTGGGAGGACAGTGGCATCATCGTGCTACTAGAAGGGGGAAGCCGGCTGGAACCGTCAGCCAGCTGCGTCACACTGAGCGAGACCGCTCCGGTTGGCCCCGCATGTCAGCAGGGGGATCCACATGGTGCCTCTAGTTGGCCAAGCAGAATGGTCTATTGGATTGTTCAGAATACAAGGGGCGACTCCCCCCCAAGTAGCGGCTAGGGCGGTCCCCGCCATAGTGGACCGCACCCATCTGGGCAGACAGCACTCAGCCGAGTGGGCCACGCCCAGCGGACCGGGCAGTCCCTTTGCGGGTCGAACTGGACTGTGGCCCATCTTTAAGGTGCCACCATGGTCCAGCCCATCTGGGCTGGACCAGGGTCGGGTCAGGTCAGTCTGATTGGGTCAGACCAGACGCGGGCCCAACAGGACCCAAATACGCCTTTCTGGCCATATCATGAGAATCGGGCTTCCATTAGACGAACTTTCAGTGGAAACTGGATCCTTGGATAGGGACACTAATTTTGGTATACTCTACTTGAGTTTTCGATGAACATAGAGTATGGCCAGGTTTGATCAAACCCCAATCCAACTGTGCCCTCGGAATAGAAACCCTAATAACTTACAGTCCGGCCATCTGATTGATGTGTCGTCTGTTGTGTTGGGTCCCTTATGACATGATGGGACTTTGTGATACTTCATCATGGGACTTCGTGGTAGTTATTGTATTGACCAATGGATTGAGGAGCAGAACCTCCCAAAATCAAGCATGCTTATTGCGGGACCCCAGTGGGTGGGTGTACTTGAGGAGTCATCAGATCCTCTATGGGTCATCTCTAGATCATGTGTGGGACAACATCTCCAGATCCTATGTGGGTCACCATCAGATCCTATGTGGGTCATCTATGATCCTGTGTTGGTCAACAATAGAACTTATCGATGATGTAATATGATCTAGCAATACAAATAATCATCTATACTTCTGTACATAAGTTATACCTAGAGGGAGCTGAGTTTGTTACCTTTTTGGTACTTACCATAGTGGTATTCATTGGTGTGGAATTACCTTTGTGGCACTTACCTTTGTGGTATTCATCTATGTGGAATTACCTTTGTGATATCTTCCATGGTGGTATTCTTCTGTGTGGCATTACCGTTGTGGTACATACCTTCGTGGTGTTACCATTGTGCTATTCTTTCCTTCGTGGAACAGTTGTGCTTTTGGAGAGAGAGTTGGACCTTGTGTTTCCTCATGAATGAGATGGGTATACTTGGAATCTTAGGTATATTTATGGTAATATAACTATGTAGGGTTTATTTTTTTCTTCGTGCTTTGTAATTGTGGTCTTGCTTTTTGGTTTTTCCTTTGTGGATTCAGAGAGACCATCGTGGGTCTCAGGGTCCCTACTGAGTATTGTTATACTCACCCTAACACGGGCTATTCCCGAACCTTTTTGCGTCTTATTTAGACAACGGACAACGCTGATTGAGGTTGAGGGTTCTAGGACTAGAGGCTGATCGGAGGTGGAACTTATATGAGGTGCACTACATAGAAGACCATTCAAGAGCTGTACCTACCCTTTAGGTAGGATACTTGGAGGGCATTCACATAAGCTATTTTTCAGTTTTACTTGATCTTTCTAGTTGGACTTGTATTCCAGCCCACTTTATTTACTGTATACGCTCTTTTTTAATATATAGGTATCTTTTGCTCGTATCTTGTTGTGTTCTTGGTTGTGTGAGTTTGAAGGTTAAAAAGGCAATCCCTTCCCAGTTTTAGGGATATGCCTTCCCGGTACGAGTCACCAGCCCCTGGCCTATGGAAGGTAGGCATGGGGTAGTCACGACACAAGCCCTGGGGGATAGGTTGTGACAATAATCTTCATATTTTATATAGAAACCTATTAATTAGGTTAGGCCGATTTTTTCATTATTCTAAAATATTTCTTTTTTTGATTAATAGTGAAAATTACTACATATCAATTCAAAACTATTTATTCGTCTTATTAATATATATGGATAAATTATATTAATAATTGGTTTTAAATTCAATTTAAATAAATTATATGTAAATTAATCTTATTTTGGTCATTTTAATAAATTTCACTTTAAAAATTGATAAATAAATTAGCGACATTTTGAATGTTTTCTCTTTAAAAAACCACATTGTCATCCCATTTGTAGGATTAAATTTAAATTAATTTATGAATATTATGTGATAAAATTTTGGAAAATGGATTCCATATTTTGAAATAGAAAAAAAATTTATTTTCTAATATGTTCAAATTAGTTTCTTAAAAAAATATTAAAGAAGGTGTTTAGAGTTAATTACAACAATTAATATAACAATTACCTTTATAAGTGACTAAACATTAACCTTAAGGGGCCAAATGACCAAGAAAAATTTCTAAAAGAAATTATATGCCCATATTTCTACCTTATACTATAATGGATCTAATATATACAATTATTTTTTCCACACTACAATGTAAAAACAAAGGTGGAATTCTGTTTTCAAAAATTTACAAGAGTGGCACTCATCCTCCACTATAAAAGCGAACACACTCCTCCAACATCCTCACACCTATCTATAAAATTCTTCTCAGATATGGTTTTCCAAAATAGATTTCCAAAATACATACCCTCATCCTAGAAGCCTCCCCTTGGTAAGAAATCTATCCATGGAAGCCATGTGGTCAAAACCAAGAGAAGTTACCCAAAGAAGATGCAGCATCCTTCATCAGGGTCCTTTGTTTTGTTTTCATTAACCAAACCTTAATTTATTATTATTAATAGATTATATAATAACATCAGTTTCTTAAATATACATATTTGTTTTAATTATAAGGTTTTTACCAACACTTAGACGCGCTTTCATCTAATGGCTAACAAACATATGGTTCTTCTGTACAGTGAACTACCGCCTTTGAAAATGATGTTGTTCATTCTTCTTTTACCACAAATCATTGTTTGAATTATGACAGAAAATATGTTAATATTTAATATATATGATATTTAATATGTTTTTATACTTCTTTAGTTAATTTATAACACATACCTTTATGATTTTCATTTTGTGGTAATACAATAACATCTTTTGTAGAAGTGTGGAATATTGCCTCCTCAAAGCATTGTGATTCATTCACGATATACATGGAATGTATAAAGGGTGGTATTAACTAAAAATATTTTCAATAAACAAAATCTATTAGATAATCATTACATAATTTCCTTTCTAGAAATATAATATTTCATTTTTTTTATTACCCTTTCACCCACTTAAAATGTTATAACGTCGTTCGTGGATATGTAGACTACCACCTCCTCGACACGATGTGATTCGTTTTACATCAAAATAACTATATATATAAGTATATATGCATAAATAATACGGTATTTATGATATAATTATAATTATTTAAAGATTAATGTTTCTTACCTTATTTATATAATGATTATTGAAAAATGGGAAAGTTTCTCATGCGTCCGTACGACCTACCATATCCGTGATTGTAATGTTGGTTTATTTTTCAAAACCATATTTTATTATTGGAAATTATGACAAGTATTTCATGATTATTATTCTATATATGTTATATAATGACCCCATTTAATATAGTTGACCATCCAAAGTTGTTTTTGACACATAAATAAAATTTGGTAAAAACATCGTATGTAAAATGTATTATTTAAGTGGTTCAATACAATATTGTAATAAATAAAGTAAATTTATTAACAAACTTTTAAAAGGATTTAAAAAAAGTAAATAATTAAAATAATTTTAAAATTTAGGAATATAAATACACATGAGATAATTCAGGCTCATGGTAAGAGATTCTTTTCTCAATTTCTATACTGTGTGGCATAATTTATTGTTATGAAACTAATTCAATTATATGGGTTTCATACCACCACATTTACATTTAATATCCAAAATAATTCACTATTCCTAGTAATTTTAGTTTCAATTTTATTTATGTCATTCTAGGTGATTTATACTTAAATTTACCAAGTGGATATAATTTCATAACTAAATTTCTTTTCATTGACTTATATTACTTCCTTATTGTCATTGATATTATAAGTTTGTGTGTGTAATAAATTTTTAATTTATATTGACTTATTTCCACTCCTACTATATGAATTTAATGTGGATACACACTATCCATTCATTAATTTATTTGCACTTCAATGTTATGGATTTTCTAGGGTTTACTTCATAATCACATTTTGTTTTGGATTGTTTACAATTGAATTTCCATTTGAGGAAATTATTTAGTATTTATGTAATAAAACATTTTATTTTATTTTCCTCTAGTTATTCATGTACTTTTTTATGTAATAGTACCATTTTCCCACTCTTTTTTACTCAAAATGTTTTGGAATTTTTTTTAAGAAAACATGACATCATTTCTCTTTTTAGTCAGATAAATTATTTTCTTCCTAAAACCAATTTTTCTAAAATGGTTTAAATTTTTTTCAACTATTAAAAAATGATTTATGAAATAAAACAATACCCTTTATTTATTTTACCAATGATTTAGAAGGAATCTTCTTATCAATTTCCATGAAAATAATTTTTATATCCTTTTTACCGTGAAAAAGTAATGTTCTTTTTCCCTTGTATGGAATGTAAAAATTTACCTACTATTATTTTTAGAAGAATTATTTTAATTTTTAGAAGGTAAATTTTTTATGAATAATTTAATTAATTTTATTTTCTATAAAAATGATTTTCAAAAAAAATGAAA
Organism: Viscum album; assembly: GCA_963277665.1. NCBI lineage: Eukaryota > Viridiplantae > Streptophyta > Magnoliopsida > Santalales > Viscaceae > Viscum > Viscum album. The sequence continues at coordinate 236,509,685 of OY728167.1, read as the reverse complement.
AAAATATTTTCCCAAAAATGATTAAAAATATCATTTTATAATACTTCCATTCATCAATGACAACAACACATTTCTTTACTCAATTTGATATTCATTGCATTAATATCATTCTAATTGTTCATATGGATGGTTTCTGATTAATTTTGAAAAGGATTGTATTTGAATTAATTTACTTGATTCCTTTGTTAGTCCCCTTGAAATAATTAATTTTTTCTGATAATTATATATTGAATAACCCTTAATTGTCTATATAATTTATCATGAATATTATTATTTTTGAAATCGTATACCATTTATACATAATGTTTTTACTTTGATAGTTATTTTATAATCTATGGAAATATTGATATATCTATATTCTTAATTCAATATTGATATTTTATAACGAATTTTATTTATTTAAATTATTCTTTATGAGGAATGATTTGGACTAGAAATGATGGGTGGGTCTTGGATATCTTATACCCCCTCGATGCATCGATTGGTTCTCAGGAGACAAATTAGTTGAGAAAATTAAATTGTATTCTACCTATAGTTTTAAACCGTATTATAAAAATACTTAATAGTGTAGGTTTTCATGTTCATGCGACATGACATCCAATAATTTATCAATTATATAATTTTGATTTAGTTATTATTTATCCATGACAATTTTAATCAAAATATCAATGGATGCATATAATTCTCCATTAATCGATTAAATATCATGTGTTTCAATTTCAAACCATGATATATTGATTTTCCTCATCTTGTTATTTTAAATGAATTTGTTTCCATTTATTTACCTTTACATATTGATTATCCTTTATCTATTAATTTTAATGGCACGTTTTTTCATTTATTTAATATTCCATATTTTTTATACCCTCCTTTCTCATTTTATTGACTACAGTTAATGTAGGGTCGTTGCATTAAACGATACATAATATTGAATAAATTTAATAATTCACATTGAGGATCTTTTTAGGTTTATAGATTTAGGGAATTATGTCATAACTTATACATAACAACTTTAATATTACAAGTAGAAACTTTTACTCAGTATCCATTTTTTCATAAAATAAAAACACTTAAAAAAGAAACATGTTTTGTTCCGTGTTTTAGACATCATGACTTTTTCGTGATCTAATCCTTGACCCTATTCATAATTGATCCCTATGAAAAAAATTTCAAAACATGGGATTAGAATAAAAATCTCAGTAAGGGATACATAAAGATCTAAAAATATTAGTTTTTCAAAACAACATGTTAACAATGAATACACTATCATAAAGTAATACTTATCCACTTTAAGAAGTAGAAAAAACACTTCTCTGGATATAATCACATTGATTACCCTTTTTGTAACAAAAATATTACTATAAATCCCATAGAAAGCAACATATAACATATAAAGGTTACATTGGAGGTAAAAATACTTAAATGAAATAACCATACGGTCAACATTCACATATATCTCTAAATGGAATATCCATACGACCGACTTCCATACCCAATGCATTGGAGGTTATAATGTAACCACCAATCCTTTGTCTAACATATAACCACCTTTCATTTTATTTAACATTTAACAAGACATAAAATTTCCATGTACAATTATATAATCATCACACAAAAAAGATAGAAAATATGAACATTTCAATCACAAAAGTTCTGTTGGAATAACAAGAAATAATTTGAAGATATTCAAATAGTAAATCTACTTTAAAAAAAATTTCAATACCAAAATATGAAAAAAGGGTATATTGTATTTATTTTCCATTTAAAAACATCATTTCTTGTTAAGGAATCCAAATATCAAATAATGCTCGTGGTGGTGGGAAGTTCATTGTCACCGCATATATTAAAAAAACATTCCTTTTTTTAATTTAGTAAAATGATTCGTTGCAAATGATTCCATTTGAATGAAAGTAAATTTCAGAGGGATTTATTATAAGCCATGTAAAATAATTAGTTGTATATTATAAAAACATGCCCCAATGAAAGGATATTGAGACAAATTCACTTATGAAACCTTGGCAGCCTAACGGCGTCACATAAAAAAAATCAGAAAATGAGTTGATGAGAGTGAAAAAGGTATCTCACAACATGGAAAGAGAATTTAAAACAATGAGGATTTATAAGAATATATGCCAACACTAGATAATTGAAATTAATATACATAACATAAAAGAAGTCTTTGAATAATATAGGCGGGTGAAAGATTTTATTACCTCGTGTCTGACTTGACTCGTACGTTCTTTGTTTTTTCTGAATAATAATCTTAAGATAATTTATACATACTTAAGACCCATTTCAAGTTTATTATTCCCTTTATACCACTTATTACCTTGTTATAATAATTTTATAATTATAAAATTTTCATATGGGTCGTTTTTTCAATGTTTGGTACCTGAGTCAAAAATGAACTTGTTATAATTACAATTTGTCCACATGGTCAAATGTCAATTATCTCTAGAATAGTATTAATGATTTAAATATCATATATATCTAGTATATATTAATTTATATCCAGTATATGTGTATTTATAATAGTCTATAAAATTTGGAGATAAGAAATGAAATGCATGGTTCAAGGAGATGGTAAATCGTACGTATGCAAGAATGCTACTTTCATTGATTTTCATTTTTAAATGAATGAAAAATAAATGATACGTATGTATATTATAATTCCAGTATAACATACTATGGTATATATGATGAATATGTTTATTAACCCCATCCTTTATACATTCCATTATGGCATGAACGATTCATATCACTTTGAGGGGGCAATAGTCTGCACTTCTTCAAATTAAATTATTGGGTTTACACATCATAAAAAGCATAAAGTTATGTTGTAAATAAAAATTATAGAATCATAATGAAAATATAAATATAATATATATAATATATACATATATTTCCAACATAATGGACACCATGAGAGTGGGTAGGTGAAAATCAAACAATCACCATTTCGTGAGGTAATAGTTCACCGTACATAGAATCAATATGTTCGTATCCATTAGATGGAGGTTCTTGAAAGTGTAGTTAGAATCCTTATCCTATAAAAAAACCAGTATATTGAGTATACTGGTGTTGTTATGAAATCAATGAATAATAATATAATAGAGAGTGAAGAAGTAAAATAATGGAAAGGAACTTTTGAGAAGATGTTGCCTGAAAAACATGTACTTCCTTTGGATTTGAGCCAAAAGGCTTTCTTGAAATTCCTTCTACCCAAGGATATACTTATATGAGCAAATGGGGTATTTTGGGAGATTTTTGAAGATGATTTTGGGTAATCCAAGGGGCTTTAGAGGTGCGATTAATGGGTTAGAGGTTGTGGCCTTTTATAAAAGGGAGGACGGGTACTTTACGAATGTCTTGAAAGATTATTATATTATAAACTTAATTTCTATTTAAAAAGGTAAAAAACTCATTTTATTCATTGATATGATGATTATTTTTCTAAATCCTCTCATCCAATAGGTTTTAGACATGTTTTGGTTTCAAATATAACCTTATCATTTATCATTAACCCTTAGTTAACTAATTTGACTCTTACCATGTCTTCCTGTATATTCATACTATATGGTTAATAGTTACTATAAAACTCCAATCGAACCTCAAGTGGTTAATTAATTAAATTTTAAGAATTATATAATTCATTTTTCAGAATAATATATCTTTATTACTATTATATAATTAAATAAATATAGTTTTTGTTTTAAAAACTCATTTATGTCAATTTATATACTATTCATTTCACGAAATTTAAAAATTCTACACAAGCTTGATTATTTTGAAAAAACAAAATTAATTCAAATATTAAAATTCATAATCATATATAAATTATTTTTATGGAATAAAAAGTTTCAAAGTAAATTTATTATAAAATTTATAATCTCATTTATTTAAATCTTTCTTTTATAAGGTAATCACTGCATCGTCATTGTGTCATAAATAAATTTATTTATTTAATGTCTAAAAAATATAATTAAATAACTTGATGTAGAAAACATTTTTATATTTATAATGACTTTTTATAGAAGAAAATATCACTTATATAACCCCATAAAATACTATTTTACTAAAAGACACATGTTTATGTCACATTTTTCTTTACATTAAATTAATTCTTATAAAATATCATTTTCACATCAAAGTTTCTCCATGAGGACTCAAAATCGACCCAAGGATTATCATGGTCATAAATATATCGTAAAACTTGAGTAAGACACGTTTTAGGGTAGTTTTATATTATTATAATATTATTTATTACCATTATTTACCTTATTTACCATTTAACCATGGTAAATAAAATAACTACAGAAGTTACTATTAATAATTTCGTGAAATAAAAGGTACTTATTTACCCAATTTGTACCTACTGATTCAAAATATGGAGTCCATTTTTCAAAATTCAAAACATATAATTGGTAGAAATGAATTTAAAATTAATTCCCGTTGTCAAAACAAAAAGTTGATTTTTAAGAAGTAATAACTATCAAAATATTAACATGTGTTTATGTCCAATGTAAAATTGAAATTACTTCCAATGACCATAATTTGATTAAATGATAAAAACACAATTCAATTACACTTTAAAACCTACTATAAAAACATTCTAACTATATAAATACATTAGATGAAAATTTAGATTTGAATTAAAATACAGTATTTTTCATTATTCCTTAAAATTGAACTTTATCAGAAAAATCCCAAAATTTTATCCAAAGTAAATTTTGATGTCTCTCTTCTAAATAATAATTTTATTTTTTCAAATAGAACATATAAAAGTATCAAAAACTATACTTAAAAAAGGTTCTCCATCCAAAGGCTGAAAAATTGCATTTTTAGGAAAATAATTCATTTATCTGAACAATTGAATTTTTTCTTATATCATATAAAGAAAATATATAAGATAAATTTAAAACATTAAACTGAATACATACAATATTTATTTCATTAAATTAAAATACATTAATAGTTCTATGTTTTTATAAATACAATTGTTCTCTTTTAAATAGGTTTTCATAAAAACGCATCTTTTATATCCAATAGGTTTTTATTTCCATTTATAAAAAAATTAGTGACAAATGAATCCATATTTAAACATTTATAAACCATATTTCAATATTCCATTTATAATATTCATTACCTCTATTCCAATGGTTATATGATAACAAACATTTAAAATAATATTATTATTATTGTATTGCATTTAAGTATAACTCATTATTGTGTGCGACGTAAGATTTCAAAGACACCCATTGTTTCATGTTGAGTATGCTATCAGAAAAAGTGTCCTAATTAACATTAAATTAATATATTATTCATAAATATTAATAGATATGAAAAATTATTATTCTATAAATACCCGGTTGATTACATCCTTCCCCCATTTGGAAATTACGTCCTCATAATTTTAAAATTGGGCTCGAAAACATCATTGAAAATCCCACATCAGAAAAAGAGTCAATAAAAATATCACATTAAAATAAAGAAATATAATCAAAAATGCCACCCGAGATAACAAATACTAGGATTCCATGTAGGAAAACAAGGATATGTAAGAGAACACTATCCATCAATTTATGATGGAGTGTGATAGAAAACATGATCAGGAGAAAGTGAACTACTAGAAAACCATAAACATGGGATATGTTAAATGATCTTTGATTCACCAGTAGGAAAATTGAATGGGAAACGTTTTTTTTTTGAAGTTCATTTTCATAAAGTTGAGGAATTTATTTATGAGATTGAAAAAAAACATAAATAAATATACTTACCTTTCATGTTGAGTTTAATCTTTTAATAAATTTCCACCACAAAATCATCTTTTCTTCAAATGATGAGTATTTATGATGACATGGTCACACTTGAAGCGATTGAATCAGCTTCTAGAGAATCGCATAATCCACATAAGATCAACTATAAATATCCCATATCTTTATACATTTACCAAAAACAATATGGTTAGTACGAGATCAGATAATCCCCAAAAAGGATAGTCCTTTATAAAAAGAAATACTACTCTTAATCTCTAACGTTCAATAAATAGTACCCAAAGTTCAACAAAGACCTTTCAATACACAATTGTCCTTAAAATTATTCAATATAATCCAAAATAATATTCAAACCCAATAGTTTGAAAATTTTGATCAATTATTTTTCCCTGATAAATCATTACACTTATCTCCAAATAACATCGACTACTCTTAATGTATCATACTTAAAAGTAAGTAACCAAATCACATATTATCAAAGACAGGTAAAAAATTTCCATAAATAACCCATATCGATATAAGTCCACAATAAAAACATAGATTCTTCCTAAAAAAAAATTCAACCAGTACTCCTCAAATTAAATCCCACAGTATTCTATTATCGTTAGGCATATAGTTTCACAAAAGAGGAAACATCGTCCAAAATAACCTTTATCACTTAATCACCAAATCATTTTACTATACAATGGATATCCATTTGATAAAACATAAGTTCCCAAAATAAAATTATTCTAGATCCATAAAAACATTTAAATAAATGCATAAGTCATACTGACATGGGACTTCACATAGTCCTGTGGTAGGCGATCAATCCCAATCGCACGTTGGTTGTGGGTTCGATTCCCATAGCTTTGTCTGAAATGACAGTTTGTCACATGGTCTATGTGTTTTCCTTTTTCAAAATCTGTATAATTGTAATAAAGTAACTAGAATTGAGGTAAAATATTTAAAAATATTCATAACATGTTTTAACCTCAAAATCTATTTAATACATCACATTTTGCATCCCAAAAACTAATAACGCATAATTTCCATAAAAACAAAAAATCACATGAACTTCTAAGGTTATCCATTATGTCCACATAAGAAAAGATAATTTTTCCTTGAATAACATTTTCCCATATCAAAATTTATGGTTACACATACTAGAAAAATTCTTCTAAATTAATCCTATCATTAATACATTTAAACATATCATCATCAATAGATCCAACATAACTCTTCAATTCCTAAAATGTAGACATCTTAATCATAAAAAAATCATCATGATCCTTTATCCATGTTTTTCCATGTTATTCTTTTATACTTATTTCCTAAAAAAATAAATCATTTATAATGTCCTAATATTTCAGTAATTTCATAATATGATCTATGAAATAATCCATACCTTTCATAGTTCATTTTCAGTTTCATTATCTTTAATTGGAATGGCATTATGAATTGCTAAATATATATTTGTATGATCTTTATTATCCCATTCCACAACCATATTCATATAAAATATATTTTTATAATGGCAATTCACATGACATTTAAAAACTTCCAATTGATCCTTTGTAAAAAAACATCTTTCCCTTTCCAGGATTCAACTGGAATCTTACTTTTTTCATGGCTGGTTATTGCTTTATGACCATCATTACCACAGCTGAAACATCTTCCCATCCCTTTGAAGCATTTTCCTAGGTGTTTACTTCTAAATCCTTTACAAATATGTTTTTTAATTTACTTACCTTTAAGATCATTACGTGAACTTCCATATGGATTCGTTTCTCGCATATATGATTCCTTAAAAAATCACAAATGTTCATGTTTTCAATCATGACTCTAGATAGTTGGATATGAATAACCACAAGAGTTATCATTGCAACTCCCATTTCAGTAGGTTGATTATTCAAAAAATCACCACAGTTTCCTTCACATCCATTATTACATTGTTTCCAGCTAGATCCAACCATTTACTAAAACCCAAATGGTCGATGTTATTATATCAGTAAAATCATCATATACAATTTTATGAGGATGATATAGAAAATTATATACTTATTCATATTATATTAAACTTATTAAATTTAGCTAAAATAACTATGAATATTTCTAATATTCTAACCACTATGGTTATAAAAAACATTCCACTTATGTTTACATAACACCCTAACAGTTAATGTTATCTAAACCAACCTCTAATACCAATTGTAAGGCCCCAACCGTAAACTCTACATAATATTGAATTAATTTAATAATTCAAATCGATGATATTTTATGGTTTAGATATTTATAGAATTAGGTAATAAATTATACATAACTACTTGAATATTACAATTAGACACTTCTACTCACTATCCATTTGTTCATAAAACAAAAAATTTAAAACAAAGAAAATTTTTTACTTTCATGTTTTAGACAGCATGACTTTTTTTATCACATCCTTGACCCTATTATTCTTTATGTACTGTGAAAAAAAATTCAAAACTCTATATGAGCATAAAAATCTTAGTAAGGGATACATAAATAAGGAAAACTATTTGTTTTTTAAAACAACATGTAAACCATGATTACTTTGTCATAATGTAATAATTTTTACCATGAAGAAGTAGAAAAAACACTTCACCAAATAAAAGCTCATTTCTTACCCTTTTTGTAACCAAAATAATACCACAAAGCCCATATAAAGCTACATGTAACATATAAAGGTAAAATGGAACATAAACATACTTAAATGGAATAACCATGTGGTCAACTTCCACACATACCACTAAATGGAATAGCCATATAGTCGACTTCCATACCCAATGCAATTGGGTTATAATTTATCCATCCATCCTTGGTTTATCACAGAACCACCCATCATTTGGCTTATCATGTAACCACCCATCAAATTTCCAAATACCATTATATAATCATGACACATAAAAGATTACAAGTATCAAATTTTCAATCATAAAATCTCATTTGCAATTACAGAAAATAATGTCATGATATTGATATAGTAAATCACCATTGAATACCATTATCAATACCAAAATATGTAAAAAGGATATATGGTATTTATTTTCCATTTAAAAACATCAACGATTTTTAAGGAATCCAAATACCAAATAATGCTCATGGTGGCGGAAAGGTCGCTGTCACCACATATGTTAAAAAACATTCATTTTTTCATTTAGTAAAATGCTTCATAGAAAAATATTCCCTTTGAATGAATGTAAAATTCAAAGGGGTTTATTATACACGATGTAAAAGAAATAGGTGTATATTATCAAAACATGCCCCAATGAAAGGATATTGAGACGAATTCCTTTGTGTCACTTAAAAATTTTGAAAATGAGTTAATGAGAGTGAAAAGGTTATATCATCACTTGGACATAAAATTTAGAGCCAGAAGGATATATAAGAACATATCCCGATATAAGAGAATGGAAATTAAAGGTTATAACATTAAATAAGTCATTTACTAAAAGAGGAGGGTGAAAGGTTCCCTTACCTCTTCTCTGACTTGACTCGTACGTTCTTTTTTCTTCCTAAATAATAAACTCAAGTTAATTTTTACTTGATTCGGAACATTTTTAAAGTTTAATATTACTTTTATATAACTTATTAAATTTGTATAACAATTTTATAATTATTCATGTTCATATTGGTTGTTTTGTCGATGTTCGATACTTGAGTTAAAAATGAACTTGTTATAATTACAAATTTTCCGTGTTCTAAAAATTGAATTATATCCTGAATAGTATTAATTATTTAAATATCATACATATCTATAATATATGTATTTATATCCAGTATATTTTTATTTAGAATAGACCATAAAATTTGGATATATGAAATGAAATTCACCTTTCATGGAGACGGTAAGCCGTACGTACGAATGAACACTACTTTCATTTATTTTTCATATTTAAAGGAATGAAAACTAAATGATAAATATGTATATTATAATTAAAGTATAATATAATATGTTATATATGATACATATGTTCCTTAAACTCATCCTTTATATGTCCCATGTATTACATGAGTGAGTCATATCACTTTGAGGGGGCGGTAGTCCGCACTTCCTCAAATGAAATTGTCTTGTTTACACATCATGAAAATCATAAAAAGTATTTTGTAAATAAATATTAAAGAAGAATAAAGAAAATATAAATATAATATATATCATATATAAATATACTTCCAACATAATTTCTACCATGAGAGGTGGTAGGGTAAAATTGAACAATTATCATTTCGTGAGACAATAGTTCACCGTATTGAGAAATAGTATGTTCGTATCCATTAGATGGATTTGTCTATAAGTGTAGTTGGAATAATTCCCAAAAAAATCATAGTATATTGAGGATATTGTTTTTTTAGGAAATCAACTAATGATAATAGAATAGATAGTTAAGAAGTAAAATAAAAAAAGAACTTTAGAGAAGAAGCTACCCCTAAAAAGTGTAACTTTCTTTGATTTGAGCCAAAAAGTTTTCTTGAACTAACTTATACCCATGTCAAGGATTATATGAGGAATATAGGGATTTTGGAAGCCTATTTTAATTGAGTTTTTATGATCCAATGTTCTTGAGAGGTGTGATTAAGGGGTTATCGGTGGTGGCCTTTTATAAGAGGGAGGAGGGGTACTTTATAAATCTATTGAAAGATTATTTTATTATATAATAAATTTAGATTTAAAGATTTCAAACCCACATATAATTCGAAGATAATATGAGGATTTTTTTAAATTCTCTTAGCCAATAGGTTTTAGACAAGTTTTGGTTTCAAATTTAACATTTTCATTTAGTTTTATCCCTTTGTAAACTAATTTGACTCCTTCCATGTATTCTTGTATATTCACACTATATGGTTAATATAGTTACTATAAAATTTCAATAAAACATCAAGTGGTTCCTTAATTAAATTTTAAACATTTTATAAGATATTTTCCTGAATATTATATTTTTTCGGCTATTATATCATTTAATAAAATAGTATTTTTTAAACTCATTTATTTCAATTTGTATACTATTGATAAGATGACTTTAAATAATACCCATAACAACTTTATTAATTCTAAAAAGTACATTAATTCAAATATAACAAGTATTAATCATACATAAAATTCATGTGTGGCATAAAATGTTTCAAAATAAATTTATTATAAATTTTATAATATAATTTATTTAAATCATTCATTAATAAGGTAATAATTACATCATCATTGTGTCCGAAATAAATTTATTTATTAAATTTCTAAAAAATATAAATAAAATACCGTGATATAGGATATATTTTTATATTTCTAATTACTATTTAAATTTTAAAATATCTCTTATATAACCCCATATAAATATTTATTTACTAAAAGATATATGTTTATGGTACATTTTTCATTACATTATATTAATTCTTAAAAAATGTCATTTTACATCAATAGGTCTCCATGGGGTCCCAAAAATCAACACAAAGATTAACATGGTGGTATATATATATCATAAAATAATATTAGGATACGTTTTATGGTGGTTTTTATTATTATAATATTATTTTTTACCCATATTTACAAGATTTAATCATTTACCATGGTAAATAAAATAATTACTAATGTTAATATTTATAATTTCTAAAAATAAAAGGGATCTATTTAACCAATTTGAAACTCATTGTTGCAAATAATAAATCCATTTTTCAAAATTCAAAACCCATAATTGGTAGAAATTAATATAAAATTAATTCCCATTGTCAAACCCAAAAAATGGTTTTAAAAAAACTAACAACTATCAAAAGATTATCATGTGTTTATGTCGAATTTAAACGTGAAATTACTTCCAATGACAATAATTTGATTAAATGATAAAAACCTAATCCAATTAAAATTTGAAACATATTATAATAAAAAACTAACTATATTAATAAATTAGATGAAAAATCTGTTTGAATTAAAATGCGGTATTTTCACTATTCATTAAAAATGAATTTATCTGAAAAATACCAAAATTTCATCGAAAGTAAATTTTTATGTTCCTATTATAATGAATAATTTTATTTTTCAAATATACCATTTAAAATTGAAAAAAACAATATTTTAATATTTTCTCAATCAAACATCAATAAAACTATATTTTTAGAAAAATACATCTTTTATACGAAAAATAGAATTTGTTCTTATATCATATCGAGAAAACATATAAGATTAATTTAAAACATTAAATTTAATATATAACATATATTTTTCATTAAATAAAAATCCATATAGAGTGTTTTGATTTTATAAACACAATTATTCTCTTTTAAATTAGTTTTTATAAAAATGCATTTTTTATATCCAATTGGTTTTTATTTCCATTTATAAAAAAAATTGGAAACCAATGAATCATTATTTAAACATGTGCAAACAATATTTCAAAATTCAGTTGATACTATTCATTCCTGCCATTCCAATAGCTAGGAGTTAACTACCTTTTAAAATAATATTCTTTATTGTATTATATTTCGTTATAACTAAGTGTTGTGTACAACCTAAGATTTCAAAGAAACATGTTGTTTCTTGTTGAGTACGCTGTCAAAAAAAGTTTCCTCTTTAACAGAAAATTAATATCCTATACATAAATATTAATAGATATGAAAAATTATTATTCTATAACTACATGGTTCGTTACAGGTAATGTGTGGTATTTATTACATTTCCATATTCATTATTCACATTGATTCATTTTTTCATCCTCTATACTTAAAACATACAATAATTTTGATACCAAAAGTATTTTATTCCTTTCCCTTGGATTACCTATAGTGTAATAAGAATTATATAAATGGATTTGTTATATGTAATAAATTTATCCTTGGAAAAACTATGATTTAATTGTAGTATTCATTTGTAAAACAAGTTTTATGTATGTATTTGGTTTTCTATGAATACTAAACTGTTTGGTCCTTTGGGATTGTATTTACTTGTTCTTATACCAATGTACTGGTAGTATAAATTGGCACTAGAATTCATGGGTTTGAGTATCAATAGTAGATATTAGATAAAGTTTAGTAGCAACCTTGGGAACTAGATATAAGAAACGTGTATTAGGGATCTTAACCCAAAGATAATATTTAAGGATAAGTGTAGAAGAACATCCTAAAAAAAATTTATTCTATATTTTATATTGGTATTACTATAAATGAATCATTATCTAGATACTATAAGTGGAAATAGGTCAAGTAGAGATGTACCTAGGCGTAACAACTCTGACATAGTTTGTCGGGCCTGACTCGAGCATTACCTGGTACACGACAATCGACCTTACTACTATAATGAATGACCAAGGATAATCCACTTCTTCTTTACGAACCATTATCAAGTATCTTAATATATAATTAATGACCAAGGATAAACCCTAGACCAAGGAAGGGTCTACGATGTAATAAATGGCTAAAGTATTTATATATTGAGGTTGTATTAAAAACATTAGTTATGTGATTATTTTGTGATCAACCATATTTCAAGGATGTATATATTATATATTTTATAAATTATATTAACATGGTTTTATAATAATATAACCTGAATGTCAAGTGAAAATGTATCATGTCTGGTAAGGCCTTGGGACTTTAACACATTACCGATGTACGATATGGGTTTCACATCAACCACTAACCTATGTAATGTCCTAGTTATTACGTCATAGTTTTTATTTAAAATATATTATGAATAAATGTAAATAATAAACTACAGGTATGACATTGAAGTTCATAGATTAATTTTTTGACCATATTATTTTTGGAAAATATTTAAAGACAATTAGTTATACTTTTCACTCTTTTATGAGTTTTACGATCCATTATAAGTTTATTTTGGTGCATTAGGTATCAATGTTATTTTATGGATATCCATTTCATGAAGTAATGGATGAATTGAAAATTTATTGAAGAAAAAATAATGAAATAGTATTTACAAAAAGGCAATTAATTATATTTCCTTATATTATTGGTTAGTAAAAAATTTCCTCAACAATTGGAAAATGATAAAAAAAATATGTTACCCAGATACCTTACTTTTTTTTGAATCAATGGCCATATAAATCATTACAGATATATGGATTGAAGGCCCTAATGATTAATTAATCATTAAATTTTTTTTATTGATGACCCCAATCAATAATTATAAATATTTATGCTTTTACACCATGTATGTATCACTATTTTCCACTAATGTTCTCTTACATAGAGTCCTAGTTATATGTTAGTCCATGTGACCTTTGTACATCCCATTATCTCATTTATAGAGAATATTTAATGAAAAATTATAATGATTTGGGATTTAAAAATAGAAACTATCAAATGATATTTTACAACGAATGATTTTAAATTGTGATAAATCAATTTATTTAAGGTTGGTAGAAATTAGCTTCCAGAAATTATAAAGTAAGAACATTGTATTTGATAGTGTGTATCAATCGCAGTACTAGACACATAAGATAATACATTAAAATTTATTTACTATTTAAAATATAATTAATCTATGATATATATTTCAATTCATGTGAACTGTGTTAGCCTACATTGCATGCAATAATGAGTGTCTTCGATAGCTTACGTTACATGCAAGAACAAGTTTTAAAAAAAACAAATTATTAAATCATTATTATTTAATATAATAAGAAATAATCTATCAATTAAATTAGTGGTTATTAATATTATTAAATAACATATAAAAAATTATTTTCTATAAAAATATAATATTAATTCATTGGTTACTAATTAATTATAAATGAATATAAAACCAAATGAATATAAAATAAATATTTTTATGCTCACAAAGGTGTTTTATCCTAATAAATTAAATTATTTAAAATTATTAAATGAAATTGATTAAATATATATGTTATATACTCAGTAAAATATATTTTTATATGCATCAATTTGATTTTATAGGAATAATATGAGAGGAAACAAATATTTATACATAAAAACCTATATTTTCTAAAAGGCACTTTTACCACCTTTTAAAGAAAAACCTATTTTTAATCAAATTTTTTTAATAGGTATAGATTATATATGTAAAAATAAACTTCATGTTTTAAATATAAAACCAAAATTAGTTTAGTGTTTGTTTTTTATATTTTTATGAATTATTTCATTTTTTGATGAATAATGAAAATACAAAATTTTATTTCAAATATTATTTTTCATTTAAATAAATTAACATGATTAATAAATTTTTAGTTTATTTTAATATATAATTATATAATTTATACATCAAGTAATCCAATTTAGGACATTAGAATCAATTTCTCTTGGAAATTGGATATAAAATTTGGTGAATATTTGAATGCTTTTACTTAAAAGATATGCATTGTCGTCCAATCGACATGATTAAATTTAAATTAATTTCTACCACATCTATAATTGAAATATGGAAAATTTAATCAATAATTATCATGCAAATTTATTATTTATAATAACTTTAAAATATTTTTTTAAAAAAATATATTAGTGAAAGTGGAAAAAATAAATTACAATAATTGAGAGAAAATTATCATAAAAAGGGACTAAATCTAAAACTAAAGGGCCTAAATCAACTCAAAACATTTCAAAAATCCATTTTATGGAATTATATTGACATTATACCCCATTTTATTTAGCTTTTACCATTATCGGTTCCCCATTACATGGTAAAAACATGGGTGGAATTCCCTTTTCAAAAATTACAAGAGTCCCACTCCTCCTCCACTCTAAAATACACTCACCCATCTTACTTCCTCACACCTCTTGAGACACTTATTATCAATGATTATATTCTAAAATATCTCTCCAAAATATCTACCCTCATGAAAAAGACCCACCTTGGGAATAAATCCATCAAAGGAAGCTCGTTTGTGAAAACCAATAAGAGTTACCCGAAGAAGAGGTAACATATTTCCCCAAGATCCTATGTTTTATTTTCATTATACATACCTTAATTATTTATTATCGAATTATTATATGATAAAATAAGTATCCTAAATATACTAATATGTTTTTTATTCTAATTTTCTAACCTATAATTACACACACATCCATCTAATGGGTAACGATCATATCATTCTTATATATGGTGAACTTCTGCATCACTAAATGATTTTGTTTGATCATCATTTATTTCCTATAATGATTGTAATAATTATGGGAAAACTATTTATATATTATATATAAGATATTTATTGGGTTTTTTTATTATTTAATTCTTTTTTAACACATTTCTCAATGTTTTCTATTTTGTGGGAAGATCATACCCTCGTTTGTGGAAGTGTGGACTCCCACCTACTCAAAGAGATGCGATTCGTTCACTCTATGAATGGAATATAAAAAGGATTGTTTTAATTAAACATATTTGAAAAAACCCATCTATATTATATTAGTAAAATAATTGCTTTTATGAAATTATAATATATCTTTTTCTTTTTTACCATTTCACACACTTAAAAATTGATAACATCATTCGTGGACGTGTGGACTACCACCACCCTAACATGATGTGATTCATTTTAAAACATAATAATTATATATATAAGAATATATGATTAAATAATATTTTATTTATGATATAATGATCATTCTAGAGAGATTAATGTTATTTACCATTTTTTCGTAATGCTCAATGAAAAATTGGAATGATACTCATGCACACCTACAGCCTACCATCTAAATGATTCTAACGTTGGTTAATTTTTAATAAAAATATTCAATGATAGGTAAATATGATAATTATTTTATAATTATTATTCTTTAGATGTTATATAATGACCCATATGACCATATTTTACCTACCAATGTTAATTTTGACACATAATTTGATTTTTGTCAAAACACATGACATAATCATAATGATTTATATAGTTGTATTCAAAATTGTAATAACAAAAATTAAAGTAATAAAAAACCGTAAAAAATTATGATGACTCAAAATAATTAATTTTGTTTATAATTTATGAATTTAGAGACCCATGAGACAAGTCACACTCAAGGTAATGGATTCTTGTCACACTTTTCTTTCCTTGAGGCATACATTATTATTATGAACTTAATTTATTATAAATGGTGTATATACTGAAACATTTACATGTAATAAAATTAATACTTCATTATTTATTGTATTTTCAGTTTCAACTATAAATATTTCATCTAAGGGGATTTATACATAAAATCACCAAGTGGAAAATAATTTAATAACTCAATTCATTTTTGCTGAGTTATATTACTTCCTTATTGACGTTAATATTCTAAGATTATGTGTGTAATCACTTTTGAATATATATTAATGTATTTCCACTACACCAATATATATTTACATTTTATATAGATAATATATTCACACATCAATATTTGGTATATTCTATGGTTTACTATATAATCACATTTTTTGAGATTTTTACACATGGATTTGTATTAGAGGAAATTATGTGGTTATTTTCTAATACGCCATTTCATTTTTATATTATCTAGTTAATCAAGAAAATTTTCTTGTAATAATGTCATTTTTCAACTCTTTTGTTGTCAAAAGGTTTTATAATTTTTTTAGAAAACCCAAATTTGGTTCTCCCTTTAGTCGAAGAATGTGTTTTCTTGTAAAAATCATATTTTCCAAAAATGCTTTCAATTTTTTTTAACAATTCCAAAATGATTTACTAATGAAATTTGTACCCAATTTTCCTTTTACAAATATTTTAAAAAGAATATTCTTGTCATTTTCCGAATAATGTATGTTTATATCCTTTTTACAAATAATTTGGAATGTTCTTTTTACCTCATTGGTCATGTACATATTTTCCCACCCTCATTTATTTAAATTTTCTATTTCGTGCTTAAATGGATAAATTTAAAATAAATATTTTCAAAATTTATTTTCAACGAGAATTATATTTAAAATGTTTTTCAAAATTTAAAATGACATTTTCCTCAATAGTGTTATTTTAAAATATATTTTTATAATACATCCATCCATCAATGAAAACAACACATTATTTTACTTCATGTGGGATATGATGTGTGGATACCAACCTTATTCTTCTTTGGGATAGTTTTTGATTGATTTGGAAAAGGATAGTTTTTAAATCACTTTCTTGATTCTCTTTTTATTCCCCCTAAAATATAAAATTTTTTATGATCATTATACATTGAATTTCACCTAATTATCTATATAATTTTTAATGAAAATTAGTATCTCCAAAAAAGAATAAGATTTTTTATATTCATTTTTTAAATTGATTGTTATTTAATTATCTTTATGAATATAGATAAATCTATATTCCTTATTCTATAGAGATGTTAGATAAGGTCTATTATTTATTTCAATTATTCAATTTGAGGAATTATTTGGACAGGAAATGATGGTTGATTCCTGGAATTTATATAGGCCCTCAATGCATTGATAAGTTCTCATGACAAAACATATTTTTGAGAATTAAAAAATTTTATACCTATGGTTTTGAACCATATTGTGAAACATCTTGACTATATAGGTTGTCATGTGCCTCTCACATGGCATTCAATAATTTCTAATTTGGTTACTTTTGATATAGTTATTATTTATCCATGTTATTTTCTTATCTACATGTCTATTGATTAATTTAATTCTCAGTTCATTGATTAAATGGAGTATGTTTCTATTTCTTACCTTTCCATATTTATTTTTCCTTAACACATTATTTGAATTAAATGTGTTTACATTTATTTACTTCCCCATACTGATTTTTCCTTATCTATTTATGTGAATGGGTCATGTTTCTATTTATTTTTTCTTCCATATTTTTTATGTTTTTTTAAATTAATGATTGTATGGTATGTTTTTTCAGTTATCTCCTTTCACAATTGATTTTCTACATTGATTTATTATTTCATTAAATATACATAACCATTATAGATTATTTGAACACACCATTCTTCTCTAGGATTCCCTGTAGTGTACTAATAAAGATATGAAATGATACATTAGATGGCTTAATGTTATCCTAAAAACAATCATTCTTCAATTACTGTATCCATTGGTAAAAAAGATTCATATGTATGTATTTTTTTTACCAAGACTACTAATTGGTTCTGTCCTTTACGATGTCTTTTACTTGTGTCATGTTCCTGTGTAATGGCTGTAGACACTGACACTGAGCTTTCAAGGATCAGATCAATACAAGTTCAATGAACTATTGAGAATTTCCAAGATTCAGTTCCATTGGATAGAATTTCTGAATAAAGAACATTTAATGTTTGATATATACTGTATCTATAAGAATATTTTCTCCCAAAACACTTTCTCACCAAATTGGAGATACTCCCTTGAGCATATAACTAGATATTTCAACCTTGGGGGAATTAATAATATAATGAAACATTAATTTTTTTCTAATTATCTCCATCATGTCCTCAAAAACATATAAACTCACATATACTGAAAATATATGTGGATTTTTTATGAGAAATTTTGATAGTGGATCCACTTTATTTTCTTTCCCTTGATCAGTTAACCTCTTATGTTATTGGATAACATGGAATAATGAATTGAAGTGTTTAAGATGAGTATAAAAATTCATGGACCCTTCTTTGTTATCATGAAGGATCTCCATACATAGAAGAATACAGAAAACACCATTAAACTGATGAAAATAAATAACATGGTCTCCACAAAAAACCTTGCACTTCTAAAACCTCATTCTTTGAAATATAATATTTTTCATTGATGAATAAGAAACTCTGTTAAGATATTAGTAATTCCTTCCATCCATGATAAATTTCACTCAAATAATAACAATTTATTTCAACCAAAACCATTGAAAAAATTACAATTCTTTAATATTAAATATCTAAACATATATAACATAATAAACGAAAAAACATCCCATCCCAACACATCGTGGGTTTAAACACATATTATGAACAACTAACCAAAATCCAAAAAGGTTCCTTTGATGACTGTCTCGTTTGATCTATTTAGTAACTCAATTATCACTATAATTATGTTATCTTTACCTACTATTGATAAATATTTACTTCTATCCATCTTAATCTATAAATTACATGTAATCCCATGAATCCACTTTTAAAAACTAACATTGATACTATTTTTTAATAATTTTAACTCAAAATCCATAATCTCAATGCCCAAAATATAAAGTCACGTGGAATCAAACATGTTTCCCAATCAATAAAGGCAGGAAATTATTGTCTATGGATATAAATAATATCTAGTGAATGATTTTCATTAGTAAATAAATAACTCACTATATGTGATATAAATTATATTTTCATTTGAAATCCAAAAGTAACCACTCTAATATATGAATTAAAATAAATAAACAAAAGAATTTACAATATAAATAAGGTAGTAAATAGTAATGACCTAATATAATAAAATATAGTATAAAATTTATATCAAATGTGTATAGTCTATCCCCTCCAATGGTGAGAACCTAAGCACTACTATGTCCATCATGATCACTACTCACATTATCAACCTCTAATAAATAGAACAGACTTTATTTTACATGAATAATAAAATCAATAATATGTATGCACACTGATATGTTTGAGTATAGGGTGAGTACATAAATAACTATTCATATTCATCCTATGAATTCCATAAAAACTCATACAATTATTTTTCCTTCTCAGATAATCAATTCCATTGAAAATAAATGTTCACAATGAAAAAATAATCAATTTTTCATGGAAATTTTTTAATCAATGCCAATAAATGAAAAACCATATACCACAATTATACAAGACACACCCAATAAATATGTTAGTTATAATAATCTTGGAAAAATGATATATATTAAATAAATAACATAAATTACTTCATATGATCATATCATACACATATTATAGAAAATTACCCTAAAACATATCCCATGAATTCACAGACCATCCAATCCATGTCATCGAAAATTAAAAATCCCATTTAACAAGATTTCCTACACTATATATCAATTCCAAATAGTTACCATTCCTTTTTCATAACCCATTCATTTAATTTCCTAAGACAATATTACTTACAAAAAATAGTTTCCCAACTATACAATCAGGAGAAACTATCATAAATTCAACTAATTTATTATATAAAGTTCTAATTTTTATTAAAATTAATATTTATAAATATAAATCTCATGATTTAGTTAAAATTCATTAACACTATGCTTTATCAAATTTGAAAACCCAAAATTTTTAAAAAAATAAAAAAAACTTATAGAATTTTTTACTAAAACAACGTTCTAAAAGAACAAAATCATTAAAAATGAATCAAAATCACTCCAAGAATCAATAAGATCCTCCTAACTTAGATGAAGTCCACCCAAAATTCCTAAAACCTTAGATCTAGCATAAATTAGCATTATTTATTCCTCTATATAGTTGTAATAATAAAATTCTATCCCAATTCTAAAATTAATGTATTTAAACATATTTTTACTATTATAGTTCTAATAAAACAATATAAATATCTATAGTGGGTGAAATAAAGATAATAAGTGCAATAAATCCCTGAATTGATAGCATCAATGAGATTTATCCTTTTATTATGATGTTATTTTGATAAATAATTAAGAAAATTATATCATATACCAATGTAGACGCCACTATTTAACTATTTGGAACCCATAAATACTTCCAAAGAGATATGGAGATTTAATATGGTTTATGAGAGGATATTTTCAAATATAAAAGATAAAATTTATGACTCAAACTATATTATATATTTTAGTTACATTGTCATTGTTATTTTCTGGGGTCCTCTACATGTAAACCTAGAATGAATGGTCTTCCTGCATGATACTTATGATCTTTCACCTGACCATGACTTCCTCATTGTCCAATTATGATGACATGTACGAAAAATCAAAACAGTCCCATGAAATGAAGAGATCTATATATCAATTATTAATCATTAAAAAACAACATTTTTGTACCAGAAATAAACAAAATTCATATAGAAACATTATTACTAGAATTGGATATTAACATGAATTCACTAACATAAAATGAAAAGGTAGAGAGTAGATTATGAATAATTTCAAAATTAATTAGATGAATACAATTACTACAGAAACATATGAGTAATAAATGATTTTTAGTTCTATAAAGAACAATTGATTCACTTTAATAACACATAATCCAATGTTGGGAGTGGGTGAACTAAGAATTATAATGATGTGTAGTTATAGACCATGATCAGCAGTGATCCTACTATAAAATTTTACCCATAATTTGACAACAAATAATTTCTTACATTGAAACATTTAAATTTTATACTCATTTCATATAGCTTAATATTAATAAAAAATGTATAATCAGTTGCCTTCAGATTTATTTCATTCATATATAACATGTTGAAGAAATATGAGTTCTTATTAACTAATTAAAATGAAAAATTAATGTGGTTTTTTAAACTATAATTAAATTAATTAATCTCCCTCTCATGGTATATTTTCAGGTGTATCGAACAAGTGCTATCATAAATAATGGTTTGTTTCCCAATGTTTGTTTCAGTCATCAATACATATTTTAGTGATCATATACAATAATAATGCATTTATATTGTGGTAATTATATCCATTTACAGAATAATTATATACAACACTATATTTCAACTCCAATAAATATATTAATGGATCTAATAAATGAAATCGTTTGAATAAGAAATTTCAATCCCTTTGAAAAATAATATAAATGGATTTATATGTTAAAGTAAAAAAATTATAAATAATCTTCTTGGTGTTTTATGAGACACTGTCAATACAAAGGTGATTTTTTGTAATCCCTCAAATTCTACATCATTTAAATTATTGAATAAATCTTATAGAAATTCAATGATGAATGAGGCTATGTCCCTAGTAATATAATGAAATTAAAAATATTATTTATACATAGAACTAAATCTAAAAACATGTTGTTTGATTATATGGAAATTCATATGGATAGAAGGTATGGACAAGAATATATTTCTGATATGTTAATATTTTTTATTGTATGATTTTTAAGTCTACCTTGTTATTTCTATATGAATATTGCAATGGTTAAAAAACAGTATCCCAAGATGGTATATTTAGTGGACATAAATAATACTTATATATAATTATGATGATGAATCATGATAATAAAAGAAATAATTATATGTAATGGGATTTTAATTTCAAATATGTGAATAAGATCACTGTTAAAGACATTATATAAGCGAAATAAGCTGACAGGGTATATTTCAATCCATTCCTCAAACGAAAAAAGGGAAAAATTAAAGCTTTAACCAATATTATTGTTTAGGTTGAATGGTTATGAATCTTTTTGTGATGTTTTTATAGAAATTTGAAGTTTAATAGTGGTTAATATTCAATAAATAAATAAATTCTAAAATAATTTAATTGTAAATAGGTTCACTAAGTTGAATTTATTTAAAATTGAAAATGATCACTCGAGGAAGACAACAAATTATAAGAATATTTTGTAGAATATAATTATAATTTCTAGGGTATAAATAAATATGTATTTTATATATCATAATAAAATATAAATTTAGTATCATATAGTAAGATATAATGTTGCCTCTTATGGTATTTCAGACATATACGATAAATTTGAGGTTGAACTTATTCATATTAATATTTATAGAGAGAATAAAAATAAATAAAATTTATTTTCTGTGAACCAAAACATTTTATATAGAAAATGAGATAAGACAAAGATGAATTAAAGGAGAAAAATAACATGATAAATTATTAAAATCTATGGTACATGGATATTAAAAATCATTTGGGTTGGTTTTGTAATGTTTGTTGTATTTATTTTCATAATATTTCTTATGAATATTTTTATGTTTCACATTAAAATTATTTTATTCTATAAGTTACTACTCGTATCAAGTCATAAGATGATTTTTTGATCCTCACCATCTATAAAATCATCATCACTAAAAGGTTCTCATGGTTCAATATGAAATTTCTTGACAATGATTGTTTATATAAACATGATGTTATAAATTAAAGAAGTTTTAAACTGTAAATTTTTCAATGATATGAATTAATTGAGTTGATGATATATGAATAGAATTTTTAACTCCGTTATAAGAAAAAAATATTTACATTTTACTAGATATAAATTCAAAAAATTATATCAAACAGATAAGTTTGAAGTGTTTAAAATGGAGAGGGAGCTGATGGTTAATAAAGCTCTAACAGAGTAGCATCATAAGAATAATTCTTAGAATTACCAAATGGACATTTACAATGTTTTACTTGAAATAAAAAGTTGTTAAGTCTACTAGATTATGAAAGTAAAAAAGGATCAAACTGATTATAATTCATCAAATTTACTTTATAAGACCATGCTATTTATAAAGTACGAAATAGGTAGGATGACTAGACAGATATGTGATAACTCATCGGACTAGTCAAGATGGATGAACTTTTGTGATTCCATCAGACATAGGAAACATATGATTACCAAGGAATGGGGTAAGCATGATTATACCAGACTAATATGATCGAACCAAAAATATCAGATAGATGAGAACCGGAAAAGGTAAAACCTGATATAGAGTTGTCAGATAGAGGATTCATTATTAATGTACCATACATATAATTTATTATGATTAATCATTAATATCATACTTCATGTGCCTTCCCTCTAATAATTATTATAGTGAAGTCTTTTTATTCCAACAGTCATAAATCTAGAAGAGTTTTATGGAAGATTTAAAGAGATCCCTAACACTATGATATTAAGAAACTGTAACACGCCATGTTTTTGTGAAACTGTTTTTAGAATAAATATGTTACACCAATATAAGGTTAGTCTATACACAACACCAAATTGGATTTCATTAAACACAATACCATGTTTCTCCAAAAAAATTATTTTTTTATAATTATTTAATGTAATGCCTCGACCCTAGATACCCTGAGTCAGTGCATTATTACATAACATTGGCATGATCACAAAGGATCAAGTCTTGAAAGACCGATTAGTTTAGTAGTCTTGGAAACACTAGATATATTCATAAGTCTTACATTACATCATAAGTTAAAAAAACGACAACAACATCTTGTCTTCATATCCCCTCATACTATCCCTACAGTTCATTCATAAATTACTTCTTCACATCCTGGGAAAAATAAAACATTGAAAGGGGTGAGCTCGAATGCTCAGTAAGGATAACAATATAGCAGAAGCTTTCATAGATAAGCATAAACACATAAACTAGCTTATAACTAAAACAAAATCTTTTTAAACTTGAACTTCAGCATAATATGGAAAATATAAAATGAAATAATTTTATTTACTTATTCAAATGGATATTCTTCTAGTCGAACAATCACATGCAATATCAATAACCACTTTCATAATGGTGGAATGCATAATTCCATACTATCATAACCACATAGCCAAGGCCTTGTTCCAAGACTACAAATAAGATTTTTCCAAGGCCTTGTGACAAGACACTAGTTTGTCTCATGAGACCTACCGATGCATCGAGGAGATATAGCGGGCTCCACCCATCACTTATTAAGTCCAATTCATTCCTCATATTAAAAGTTTTAAACATAACATAAATATTCATATTAAAACTAGAATACGAAATGTCAATACTTTATCCACAAACCATGAATGGTATAAAAATAGCACATCCACAGTCAAACATAACTCATTCGATACAATATGGAAGATTGTATAGCATCATAATAACCTCAATTGAGAATAATGAAGGATATTGACATAGATTAAAATAATCATCAAAACAATTAGAGTGAAATATCCCCCTTTTTCTTGAAATCATTTAAAATTCACACTATTTGTAAAGAAACCATTTAAAATAGATTTTAGAATCAAAGTGTCCCATACCATTTTGAAACTTTTAAAAGGAATTTTGATTTGAAAACTATAATTTCCATATAAATAATTCCTTAAAACCATTTTTAAAACATGGACATTAATGAGAAATATTTAGAGTTATCAATCTTTAAAACATTTTAAAATTTCATTTTAGTTAGAGTTCCTAACCAAAAGAGCGACATTTGAATAAAAATAATTGAGGAAATAAAAACATTGTAATATCATGAGAATAAAGGGATTCATGATATATTATGTTAAAGTACATTATATACACTGTAAAAAAGTGATTTGGTGTATAACATTAAAGGAGTCTCAATAGAATGTAAATTGAGATGAAATATCTCATAAAGGCCGTATCCTTAGGTTAAGGTTAAATCAATGACATAATTATGAGCGAAAAATATAAATACACTCAATATGATTGGATATTCAGTGTAAAACAATAAATGAACATTCACACATATTCTTGTAAAAACAACACCAATGAATTGGATGTTTAACTCAACAAATCGAGATTGAGAAAAAATTACTCTTATCAAGTTCATACCAATGACATGATAATTTATAAATGGAGTTATTATTAATGTATCAAAATTATATCCACAGAAAGGGGAGTGGAATTCATGACATAATCAAATAAATAGAGATTCTACACATAATATTGGAGTAAAATAATCAATGAGGTATGCGTAAAGCCGAATGAGTGGAAATTGAAATTCCAAATTCCCTTATTGATTTGGTAACATACAAAACACACACCCATGAAAGAAGGATCATAAAATGATGATTTAAGTACCCCTAAATTAAAGTATAATACACGATGAATACAATCATGGGTAGTACAGACACCACATGCAATAAATAAGTGGTGAATAATGGAAATCTCATGGAATTAAAAGTGAGATAAAAAAACCCCTTACATTGTACTTTTTCCTTGGTCGACGGTAGGTTAACCTCCTGTATAATGGTGGAATAATTTTTATTGAATTATACAAGAATAATTTGCATTAATATGATATCATATATGATCTTTTAACATTGATTGGTTAATAATATCTTAGTATTATCATCATTTGAGGTGTAAACTTACTTGTTTTCCTTTATATTTTTTGTTACATAAGCCGTGTTTGTTATGGATAGGTTGTATCTTATTCATATCCAGAATTATATCAAATCCTTTAACATTATTTTTAAATCATCAAATGATAATTATACTTGAATGGATACGATGGACAATGAATCTCATCGCTTTCGTGGAGACGGTAGTCCATATGCATGAGCGACAATGTCATTATTTTGATGTTAAAATAATATATAATTGGATGGTATATAATATATACAGAATAATTATCATGTTATATTTATTATTTAAATGAATTAAACATCATTATTATACCCATCAAAATAATAATTTATTGAATGACAATTAGACCATGACATGGAGACGGTAAGCCGTACGTACGCACGTATGGAGACATGTCATTCAAAGGATGGATAGAATAATGAATATGGTTGTACCATATTTATAATAATATTATAGTGTATAGGAGATACTGGATTCATTAATTTAGAATGGGAATAACAAAGAAATAAGAAGTTGAAAAAGAAAAGAATATGGAAAAGGGCGGTAAAAACATTACCTCTTCTTCGGGTTCTTCCTTTTGATTTGATCAAAATGGCTACTTAGGTTGGCTTTCTGATCAATCTAAGTCCTCTAGGTTGTATTGAGGGAAGTTGAGAGAGTATTTGGGCAGGGGTTGGCCAAGCCAAAAGGCTTTGAAGGTGTGAAGTAATGAGAAGGGGGAGTGCCCTTTTATAAGAGGGGTGAGGGGCACCTTTCGAAAAGCAAAAAATATTATATTATAATAAATTCATATTCAATTTCTAATGGCTCCGTAGTGTATTATTTAAATTTTAAGGTGGTTATAGGTAGAAAACCGCTCAACCAATAGAATTTAGACTAGTTTGGGTCATTATATTAACCTTATCTTTAAGTATTAACTCTTAGTTAGTTAGTTTCACTTTTATAATGTCTCTTTGTATTTTTATATTGTATGGTTAATAAACATACTATATACATCCAAGATACCCCCATGTGGTCTATTAATGCTACACCTATAATGATATGGACCTCTTGGCCGAACCATAGATTTTTAGGAATTTAATATCAATTAATAATATAATATTATTTTTAAAAACTCTTTTTTGTCAATTTTGACGCTATTTAATAATTGATTTTTGTGAAACTCATAACAGAATGATTACATCAAAAAAAGTCAATTAAATCAATACTAATATGTCATATTAAACTAGAAAATTAGTGTAATTCAATAAGAGTCTCCAATTATATTTATTTTGGTATTTATAATATCAATTATTTTAATTCATTACTATTATGGTAATTACTGCATCATCATTGTTTCATAAATAAATTAAATTTTTTAAGGTCTAAAAATTAAAAATAAACTACCATTATGTAGGAAATCCTTTTATCTTTCTAATTAATAATTACAATCGAAATTATCTTATGTATAACCCTATATTATAAATTTTTTAGTAAATAAACTTCGATTTAAACTCTTTTAACTCTTCTTTGGATTAAATAATAATAAATGTCCTATTCTAATCCAAGTGGGCCTAAATGATAATATTTTACTCCTAAGGTTGTTTTTGGTCGAGATACACTTTTTTAATAGATTTAGGACATGTGTTAGGGTAATATTAATATCATTTTTACCCTTAATTACCCTATTTACTTTTAACCGTGGTAAATAAAAGTAAAAAGTTACTATTCACCAAAAATTATTTTCATCTCATTGAACCAAATTTTACTCCTTGATATTAACCATGTCTCTTTGATTTTTGAAATTCCACTCACAGAAGCGGTAAAATTATGTTTTATGAAAAATTCAGTTTTTTTAACTACCACTTAGTGTTTTCACTATTCATCAAAAAATGAAAGTTTCCAGAAAAATACAAAAAATTAGGCCTAAGATATATTTGATATTATCAATTCAAAAATGATGTCTATTTTACCAAATTCAAAAAATATTATTTGAATTAATTAATTGAAAAATTAATTTCTATCGTCAAAACAAATAGCGTGTTTTTAAGAGATAATAACTATCAAGAGATTGACACTTGTTTATGTCTGGTTTAAATGTGAAATTACATCCAATGACTGAAATTGTATTAAATGGTAAAAATATATTTTAAATATACTTTAAAACCACAAAAACTAATAATTTATCACTATTAATTATTTCGATTAAATAAGTAGTTTTTAATTAAAATTTAGTAATTTTCACTATTCATCAAAATATGAAAGTTATCTGAAAAGTACAAAAATTTCACCCTAAGATAATTTCGATATTACGAATCAAAAAATGAAGTCCATTTAGAAAGTTAAAATGTATAAAATTTCAAAAAGTATGTATTAATATTCATAACGGCTAGTTTGATTGGTTGTCGTGCGTTAGAACCTGAAGTTGTGTACAACACACACTACTGTATTATTCAGAGAGAAGCATACCGTGGAAGCTTGGGGTGTTACATTCTCCCCTACTTTAATAAATTGTGTCCTCAAAAATTTTAAAATTTGTCTTGGGAATATAATAGAAAGTCCCACATCAGAAAAAGAGTCAATAAAACTATCACTTTAAAAGAAAAAAGGATAAGTACAAAGGTCACCCGAGATAACCTATACTAGGATTCCATGTTGAAAAACATGGATATGGATGATAAACTAAGTTTCAAGTTATGATGGATAGGGATAGAGAACATGATCAGGAGAAAGTTAACAATAAGAAAACCACAAACTTGTGATGGGGCATACGGTCATTAGTTTCCTAGTAAGAAAATTAAACGGACAACATTTTTTGTTTTAAGTTACATCAAATAAGGACGAGGAATTAATTGATGATATTGACTAAGAACATAAAGAGTTATACTTACTTTTTATGTAGAGTTTCATTCATTAATAAATTTTTACCACTAACTCGTTTTTTTGAACATTGAGTATTCAATAAGACATGGTCACAATGAAAGAGCTGGAATAAACTTCTATATAAATACATGATCCACGTAGAATAAACTATATATTTACTCTTGTATTTAGAGATTAATCAAAACCAAAATGGTTAGTATAATATCTGATGATCCCCTAAATGGATATTCCATTAGAGAGAAAAAAACTAATCATAATTTCTAAAATTAAACCATCAATACCCCAAATTTAAATAAATACCATTCAATAATCAATTGTCCTTAAAATCCTTCAATATAATCCAAACTAATATTGAAACCCAAAAGTTATTAAGAATGTAGTCTTCTACGTTAAATTGTTTCTCCAAATGACATTAATTACTCTTAAAGTCACATACTTAAAAGTAATTAACCTAATAATTTCCATAAATAACCCAAATCACTATAAATCCACAATAAAAAAATAGATAAAAATCCACCATTACTCCTCAATTGAAATCCCATACTATTATATTTTCCATGGGTATATAGTGTTCACCACAAATTGAACAACTTCCAAAATAACATTTATCACTTAATCACCAAATCATTTTCCTATACTAAGGGTATTCATTTGATAAGACATAAGATCCCAAATAAAATTATTATGGATTAATAAAATCATTTAACTAAAAATAATAGTCACACTAACTAGGGACTTCACGTAGTCCAGTGGTAGGCGATAAATCCCAATCGCACTTTTGTTGTGGGTTCGATTACCAAAGCTTTGTCCGATGCGACGGGTCGTCACGTGGTCTGCATGTTGTCCTTTTTCAAAAAATATATTTTATAACATTACCAAAATGAGATAAATTCCTCAAAATAAACATAACATAATTTAACCACAAATCTTATCTCATAACTTTCATTTTCATTATAATAAATTGTTATTTCATCAAACTCAATGATCATATAAGACCAAATGGTTATTTATAACTATATCTGCAATAGAAAAGATAATTCTTCCTCAAATATCATTTTTACATGATAAATTGTAGGTTTACACATACAGGAGAAAATTATTCCAATGTAATCCCATCAATAAAGAGCACTAACACTTTTAAACATTTGACCATCCATTTATTTCCACATAGGTTATTCATCATATGTTCATCGGGTTCCCACATTGCCTCTTCCATATTATGATTTCTCCATAGAACTTTTGCCAGACTAGTCATCTGGTTTCTCAACACTTGATCTTTGGTATGAAGAATTCTGATAGGCTCTCCACAATAAGATAGATCGGGTTCCAGTTCTAATTCTTCATAGGTGAGTACATGCATTGGGTCAGACATGTATTTTGTCACTAGAGATATGTGGATCACAACATGAACTCTGGAGAGACTAGGCGTATTTTCCTTTTGGTAGAGTGTGTTCATGTGTCACAATGGTACCTCAGGAATTTTTCAAAATCATCTACTTCCTTTACCCAACTACTCCTCATCCATCTTGGATTATATTGATGGAAGCATCGATGCATCATAAAAAAATAGGTATTTCTTATATATAATTTTGAGACATCTTCTTTGACATTTTTTTTAGAAAAATTCGCACTGATTCATCTTAAAATATTTCAAAATAAGGTTTTGGTAAATCAGTTTCCGTATATCCCAAAAGAAATAAATATATAATCTGATACATATAGGCTGCTCGAAGTTCTCCCTCTTCTGCAGCATCTAGAGAATCATTTAGTGCATCGTAATTTTGAGATAAAGTGAATAATTTGAAAAGACCCTGATGGTACTTCCCACGCTTAGCGTGGTAAGAATGTTGAGAGAGCAACATTATCACATAGTCGGTACATGATCCTTGAAAGAATCGTGCAATTCTAGAGGTATTGGATGTCACATAAAGTTGTTTTCATGTAACATGGACATTTGAAAAAGTTTCAACATCATCTGCACATGACAACTGGATAATAATTGTAAGTATTTCTTCAGGAAGAGAGAGAAGAGTTGTTCGTGATCTTTCTCCCTCCATGTTTCAACTATCAAAAAAAATACAATTAGGGTTTTTGAATACTTATCTAATAATAATGTAAAAAAAATAGACATAATAAGATAATCTTGTAATTGAACAATATATCCTAACTTGGGGTACCCTATGTTAAAATCTAGGTTATCCACTATCTATTTGCCATCATATATTCTTAGGGGCATTTTTTTATTCCCTTAATAATGGTTCATACTAATATTGTGAATTTACCAAAGCATATCCCCCGGGACTGTCGTAACCAAGAGTGCAACAAGGCCCGTTGTCATGCACCAGTTCCTGTTTGAGTCTATCTCAAAGCAGTGTTTTCGGGTTTTACCCTTAGGTACATCTGTGCCAGAGCCGCCTCTACCTGATCGTATCTAGAAAGGGATGTATTTCTTGGAAAACTCACAAAATATCTACAATACCAAAATTCTAGTATGTTATTCTATACTAATCCTCAAATTCTCTCTTAGGTCTATGTGATCCAATCAGAGTTTATCTAAATCTAGCTTCTAAAGTTTGTACTAAACCTCCTCTGATACCAACTGTAACACCCCGACATTAGATACCCAAAGTCGGTGCATTATTACATAACATTGGCATGATCACAAAGGATCATGTCTTGAAAGACCTATTAGTTTATTAGTCTTGGAAACACTAGATATATTCATAAGTCTTACATTACAGCATAAGTTAAAAAAACTAAAACAACATCTTGTCTTCATATGCCCTCATATTATCCCAACAGGTCATTCATAAATTACTTCTTCACATCCTGGGAAAAATAAAACATTGAAAGGGGTGAGCTCAGATACTCACTAAGGATAAAAATATTGCAGAAGCTTTCATAGATAAGAATAAACACTTAATGCAATTTATAACTAAAACAAAAACCTTTTAAACTTGAAATTCAGCATAATATGGCAAAGATAAAATGAAATAATTCCATTTACTTATTCACATGGATATTCTACCAGTCGAAAAATCACATGCAATATCAATAACCACTTTCATAATGATGGAATGCATAATGCCAGACTATCATAACCACATAGCCAAGGCCTCGTGCCAAGACTACAAATATGATTTTGCCAAGGACTTGTGCCAAGACACTAGTTTGTGTCATGAGACCTACCGATGCATCGAGGAGCTATAGCGGGCTCCACCTATCACTTACTAAGCCCAATGCATTCCTCATTTGAAAAGTTTTAAACATAACATAAACATTCATATTAAAACTAGCATAAGAAATGTCAATACTTTATCCACAAACCATGAATGGTATAAAAATAGCACATCCACAGTCAAACATAACTAATTCGATACAATATGGAAGATTTTATTGTATCATAATAACCTCAATCGACAATGATGAAGGATATTAACATAGATGAAAATAATCAACAAAACAATTAGATTGAAATATCCCCCATTTTCTTGAAATCATTTAAAATTCACACTATTTGTCAAGAATCTATTTAAAATAGATTTTAAAATAAATGTGTCCAATACAACTTTTAAACTTTTAAAATGAATTTTGATTTGAAAACTTTAATGTCTATATAAATAAATCCTTAAACCCATTTTTAAAACATGGACATTAATGGGAAAGATTTAGAGTAATAAATCTTTAAAACATTTTAAAATGTCATTTTATTTAGAGTTCCTAAACAAAAGGGAGACACTTGAATAAAAATAATTGAGGAAATAAAAACATTTTAATATCATGAGAATAAAGGTATTCATGATATATTATGTCAAAGTACATTATACACACCATATAAAAGTGATTTGGTGTATTATAATAAAAGAGTCTCAATGGAATGTAAATTGAGATGAAATCTCTCATAAAGGTCGTATCCTTAGGTTAAGGATAAATAAATGACATAATTATGAGTGAAAAATATAAATACACTCAATATGATTGGATATTCAGTGTAAAACAATCAATGGACATTCACACATATTCTTGTAAAAACAACACCAATGAATTGGATGTTTAACTCAACAAATCGAGATTGAGTAAAAATTACTCTTATCAAGTTCATACCGATGACCTGATAATTTATCAATGGATTGATTATGTGTATCAAAAGTATATCCATAGAAAGGGGAGTGTAATTTATTACATAATCAAATTAATAGTGATTCTACACATAATCTTGGAGTAAAATAATCAATGAGGTATGCGTAAAGCCGAATGAGTGGAAATTGAAATTTCAAATTACCTTATTGATTTGGTAACATACAAAACATACACCCATGAAATAAGGATCATAAAATGATGATGTAAATACCCATAAATTAATGTATATTACACAATGTATACAATCATGGGCAGTACACAAACCACATGCAATAAATAAGTGGTGAACAATGGAAATCTCACGGAATTAAAAGTGAGATAAAAAAATTCATTACTTTGTACTTTTTCCTTGGTTAATGGTAGGTTAACCTCATGTATAATGGTGAAATAATTGTTATTCAATTATAAAAGAATCATTTACATTAATATGATATCATATATGATCTTTTAACATTGATTTGTTAATAATATCTTAGTATTATCATCATTTCGGGTGTTAACTTACTCGTTTTCCTTTATATTTTTTGTTACGTAAGCCATGTTTGTTATGGGTAGGTTGTATCTTATTCATATACAGAATTATATCAAGTCCTTAAAAATTATTTTTAAATCATCAAATGTTAATTATACTTGAATGGATATGATGGAGAATTAATCTCATCGCTTTCGTGGAGACGGTAGTCCGTATGCACGAGCGACAATATCATTCTTTTGATGTTAAAATAATATATAATTGGATGTTATATCATATATAAATAATAATTATCATGTTATATTTATTATTTACATGAATTACACATCATTGTTATACCCATCCAAATAATAATTTATTGAATGACAATTACACCACGACGTGGAGACAGTAAGTTGTACGTACGCATGTATGGTGACATGTCATTCAAAGGATGGATAGAATACTGAATATGGTTGTACCATATTTATAATAATATTACATTATATAGGAGATACTGGATTCATTAATTTATAATGGGAATAACAAAGAAAGAATAAGTTGAAGAAGAAATGAATTTGAAAAAGGGTTGTAAAAACATTACCTCTTCTTCGGGTTCTTCCTTTTGATTTGATAAAAAGGGCTCCTTGTGTTGGAATTCTGATCAAACTAAGGCCTCTAGGATGTAGTGAGGGAAGTTGAGAGAGTATTTGGGCAGGGTTTTTCCAAACCAAAATGATTTCAAGGTGTGAAGTAATGAGAAGTGGGAGTGCCCTTTTATAAGAGGGGTGAGGTGCACCTTTGGAAAAGCTAAAAATATTATTTTATAATAAATTCATATTCAGTTTCTAATGTCTCCAAAGTGTATAATTTAAAGGTTAATGTGGGGATAGGTATAAAACCACTCATCCAAAATAATTTAGACAGGTTTGGGTCATTATATTAACATTATATGTAAGTATTAACTCATAGTTAGTTAGTTTCACTTTTACAATGTCTCTTTGTATTTTTATATTATATGGTTAATAAACTTACTATATACATCCAAGAGACCCCAAGTGGTCCATTAATGATACACCTATAATGATATATGTATCTTGGCCGAACCTAAGATTTTTAGTAATTTAATATCAATTAATAATATAATATTTGTTTTAAAAACTCTTTTATATCAATTTTGACACTATTCAATAATTGATTTTTGTGAGACTCATAACAGAATCATTAATTCAAAAAAAGTCAATTTAATCAATACTAATATGTTATATTAACCTAGAAAATTAGTTTAATACAATAAAAGTCTCCAATTATATTTATTTGTGTATTTATAATATCAATTATTTTAAGGCATCACTATTACTGTAATTACTGCATCATCATTGTGTCATAAATAAATTCAATTATATAATGTCTAAAAATTATAAATAAAATACGATTATGTAGGAAATTTTTTTATCTTTCTAATAAATATTTAAAATTGAAATTATATTATGTTTATCCCTATATTAAAAATGTTTTAGTAAATAAACATTGATTTTAACTCTTTTAACTCTTCTTTGGATTAAATAATAATAAATGTTCTAATCTAATCCAAGGGGGCCTAAATGATAATATTTTACACATAAGGTTGGTTTTGGTCAATATAAACTTGTCCAATAGAATTATGACATGTTTTATGATATTATTAATATCATTGATACCCTTAATTACCCTATTTACTTTTAACCGTGGTAAATAAAAGTAAAAAAGACACTATTCACCAAAAATTACTTTCATCTCATTGAGCCACATTTTACTCCTTGATATTAACC
Organism: Viscum album; assembly: GCA_963277665.1. Taxonomy (NCBI): domain Eukaryota; kingdom Viridiplantae; phylum Streptophyta; class Magnoliopsida; order Santalales; family Viscaceae; genus Viscum; species Viscum album. The sequence goes on along the minus strand of OY728167.1, from coordinate 236,473,745 downwards.
GTGTCTCTTGAATTTTCTAAATTCCACTCACAGAATCGGTAAAATTATGTTTTATGAAAAATTTAGTTTTTTTAACTACCACTTAGTGGTTTCACTATTCATCAAAAAATGAAAGTTTCCAGAAAAATACCATAAATTAGGCCTAAGCTATATTTGATATTATGAATTCAAAAATGATATATATTTTACCAAATTAAAAACATATTAGTTTCATTAATTAATTTAAAAATTAATTCCCATCGTCAAAACAAATAGCGTGTTTTTAAGAGATAATAACTATCAAGAGATTGACACATGTTTATGTCTGGTTTAAATGTGAAATTACATACAATGACTAACATTGTATTAAATGGTAAAAATATATTCTAAATATACTATAAAACAACTCAAATCAATAATTTGTCACTATTAATTATTTCAATTAAAAAATTTGTTTTTAATTAAAATTTTGTAATTTTCACTATTCATCAAAATATGAAAGTTATCTGAAAGGTACCAAAATTTCACCCTAAGATAATTTCGATATTAATAATCCAAAAATAAAGTCCATTTCGAATGATAAAATGTATAAAATTTCAAAAATTAGGTATTACTATTCATAATGGCTAGTTTGATTGGTTGTGGTGTGTTAGAACCAGAAGTGGCGTATAACACACGCTAATGTATTATTCAGAGAGAAGCGTACCGTGGAAGCTTGGGGTGTTACATTTAAAAAATATGTGTATAACCAAATCGTTAAAATTATTATCATTAATATTAGAAAATATTTTAGAAAAATATTATTTATAATGGTTTTATATAAATAAAACATATTGATAAAAATATTAATATTGTAAAGTCTTTATAAGATTCAAAATACTATATTCTCAAATGAACTAATTTTTATGTCGTTATGTGAACAATAAAAAAAATTATTTTAGTGATTTTTGGAAATAGAATTTTAAAAAAAATTACAATTTTTGAATTCATTATTTCTAAATTATCTTACGGTGAATTTAGGGGGGTTTTTTTTGAAAAACATCATTTTTTAATGAATAGTGAAAGACACTGAATTTTAATTCAAAAATATATTTCCATATTATTTATTCATGATGTAAAATTATATTTGAAATTTTTTTAATATTTAATTATATAAATTATATGTCAATTAATTAAATTTACGTAATTGGAATAAATTTCACTTTGAAATTGGATATAACAACACATTAATCATTGTAAATTTTTTAGTTTAAAAAATTGCATTTTCATCCTGTTTGTAGGGTTAATTTTGAAGTAATATTTTCTCTTTTTGTGATTGGAATTCAGGAAATTTTATTCTATATTTCGAATTAGAATAATATATAATTTCTAATATGGTCAAATTAGTTTTTAACAAAAAAATTAGATTATGTGATTAAAATTAATTACATTAATTAAAATAATATTTGATTAACAAGGGACAAGACCTTAATATTAATATCCAAAATGACATAAAAACAAGTACAAAATCCATTTGATGACCATATTTTGACCCTATCCTCCCCTATCTCTGATTTTTCGCAATATTTGAGACAATTTAAATTAGAAAAACATGGATGGAATTACATTTTCAAAAACTTACCAGAATGATAGTCCTCTACTATAAAAGGGCACTCACATCTCCCACTTCCTCACACCTCTCAGGTAACTTTAGCTCAACCAATCAAACAAAACAAGATCCTCAAAATCCCTCCACTAAACAAATAATCATATGTTGGGTTAGAAATCCTTCCATTAATTTCTTTTTCTAAAAACCAAATTGTGTTACCTGAATAAGCGGAGGTCAGTACACGTACGACGATGGTCAATACAAATGGTAAGGGGATTTCATCTCACCTTTTATTTCCATGAGATACATGTCATTTTAACAAATCTCTTTTTTTGTTTATATACTGACCTATTATATTTTATATCATTAATTTCATTTATTTAATGATATTTAAACCATTAAATTATGTTTTTATCTCATGGGGATAATGATTCTAAGGTTACTCAAGTAGTAACAGTTTTCTCATCTCACGTTTATTTTCCCTGAGACACAACCTATGGTAACTTCCTATTTCTTATATTTGGTGTGTTTACTACCCATGAATGTATTATATTATTCTTATACATAAATTTAAGGGTATTTACATATACATGTTATGATCTCTCTTTCTTGGGGTTTAGGCATTAAAAGCTACCAAATCGGTAAAGTAGTTTTTTTCTCGATTTTCCTTCATTATGGAACATCCCATGATTTTTAAAAATCATATATTAAAATATTATTTAATTTTTTTTAAATATGATATTTTATGCTCATATTCAAGGAATTATGATTTTATAAATTTTTTGATTGTTTTTAATGAATCCTTCAAAAGTTATCAAAGTGTTTTCAACGAAATGGTTTTCAAAACATTTTCATGATTTCCATATATGTTTAAAAAAAATTAACGGTTTTCAAAATTCATTAAAAGTTTACTTTAAATGTTTAATAGGTTATTTTAAATAAAATGTTTTCAACATTTTTTTGGTTTTAAACAGCATTTCCCAAATAATAAAGTATATTTTCCTTATGAAATGTTTTAAAAATATATTTCCAAGTTATTTTAAAAATATGATAACATACTTTTTTGTATTTTTATGATGTACAAGGGATATTATCCAAGAATAACATTCATATTCTTTATTTAATATATTATGAATAGATGGAGTGATTTTTAGGACACTCATTCCCCATCAAAATGTTATATTCTTTTGAAATACACTTCTTTTCATGGTTTTTAATCTAACAAAATGATATTGAACGTTATATTTTTTCAAATATTATGATTTGATTACATGTTTCTGAAACCCATTTCATTTTATGGGTTATGATATAATTGTTATTAATTGTTTGGAACATGTACGTATGATTTCATTACGAGTTGGGTGGGACCTATATGTCCCTCCAATGAATTGGAAAAAGATTTATAGGTCATGTGATAATGATAGGATTAATGTCAATGGGTTTTAACGAACAAGGGAAGATGGGGAAACCTAATCTATTATGGGAAGATGTGGAATGTTTGTCCACTTTGGGAAGATGGGGAAACCTTATCCACTATAGAAAGCTGGGTAAACTCAATCCACTAAGAGAAGATGGGGAAACCTGATCCACTATAGAAAGATGGGGAATCATAATCTACTATGGGAAGATGGGAAAAAATGATCATCTTTGGGAAGATAGAGAATATTGATCCACTATGGGACTATGATGAAACCCAATCCACTATGAGAAGACAGTGAAACCCAATCCACTATGATAAGATAGAGAAAGGTGACCCACTATGAGAATATGGGAAAGCTGGATCCACTATGGGATGATGGGGAAACCTAATCCACTATAGGAATAAGTGGAAGCCTTGTCCACTATGGAAATATGGAGAATCCCAATCCACTATGGGATGAGGAGAAAAATACATCCACTATGGGAAGATAGGGAAACCCAACCCCTTATAAGGAATGGAATACAAATTGGGAAGATTGTGTGTCATTCCTAGTAGGATTAGTTATCATGAACAACATGTATTGACTTATAGGGAATGATATTTCATGTTCTTATGTATTCCAAAAATTCATTTCTTATTCATAAGTTGCGCATTCATGGATTATGATATTGATTCCCTTATGATTCATGTCTTAAAAACTTCCAATCTTTATTCCATGATTTATTTTTATGATCATTGATATACAGGGTATGTTCTTGTAATGTTATGATCACATTATAATAACCTTATGCTCATATTTATACATACATATCCACTTTGATTACCCTAAATGAGAATCTAATATCACTCGTTTTTATGTTTCGTTCCATAGGTTATTGGAAAAATTCATTAATTATGATGTGTGTAAGAAGGGTTCTGGTAATGAATAACAATGTGCGAGATAATGTAGCTCACTTATATAACATTGTTTATGTTTCCATGTTTCCATTAGCACTATGAAAATATGGTCTTTGGGTGTTTTTGTGTGTAATTTATTAGGTATTCATCAAATTTGACGTAATGTTATTGTATGAAAATTATTGGTCACTATAGTTTGTATTAGAGAAAAAATTTAGTTACCTTTGAAATTTAGGATGAGAAAACCATAGTGAGAACTCTACGGAAATGTATGTGGATAAGTCTAAGTATATTGAAAATTTTTGGAAATTGTACTTGATTTTTGGTAAATGGTATAGATAGTAGTTTCGTTGAAACACATCCATAACTTGATACTACAAGTTGACATGGTTCTGGCATAGATGTACCCAATAGGAACAACACTGACACGGTGTGTCAGGCTTGACTCGAGTGTAACCCAGTACATGATAGCATGAATTACTACCCACTTGGTTTTAATATCCTCGGGGATATGATTAAGGGCTTCAGAAAATATTCATGATCAATCATAAAGGCTTTAGAAATATGTTATCTATTAATAACCTAGGATAAACATAGGGTGTCATAGATTTAATAAGATTTCATTATTTAGATATCCTATAAGTGGGTTTTCAAGATTATGTGGTTCCTCTCTATGATAATTGTTTCATAATCTATGATTTTTTGTATTAATAAATGGATGGAACCCAAATGAACAATTTCTATGGTGATTGTTATAGAAAACACAATGATTATTCTCATGAGCATCTGAATGCTATGGTAGTTGGAATAAAAAACCTCATTGTTATTCTACCCCAGATTTCCTAAGCTATGAATCATCCTAACTCCCAAACAAGTAAAGGATGGTACAATGTTAAATTGAGTCCTTCATTAGGAAACATCCACCTTCTTTCAGCAGGTCTCTTGATCCACTTTTCTCTGAACACTAGATCCACATCATTGAAAGCATATTCCATGTTCTCCATGAAGTTCCCAACGATTGTGCACTCACACTAAGAGGGGGGTGAATCTTGTGTGATTTTTTTTAGGAAATTTTTTTATCTTATAAACCACTTAAAACCTCTATCACCATTTAGGATGAATAAATATTGTATTCAATTTATAATTTAATTGAAACATAACACATGATATTTTTACAATGTTTGGTACTAAGACCTACGTCCTTGCTGCAACTGATAATCACCCCTGGTTACATATTTTTCATTATTTGTAGATGGTTACAACCTTATAAAGTCCCAATCCCAACAAAATTAGGTCCTATAATGTTCCTCTATATATTCCCCCTAGAGATTATAAGTTCCCACATACACCAGTGACACCTGACTCCTAGAGGAGGGTCATTATATTGTATCCCATGGCCTTACCAGCATCCCACTAGAGACTTACACTGCTATAGTGTCCAACTGAAGACTACACAATCATGATCCACACAAGATTTGATCCACTAATAGGATAATCTTATAATAATCCTCCATGAGATTGTTTTATCAAACTAGCTTGTGTATAAATCAAGATCCTTTTCACTGGTGATTTTCTTTCTCAATAAATCATGATCACCTGAAGATGATCAGGTTACTTAGTTCAACACTTCTTGGGCAAGAATTCATCCATCTACTAAAGAACAAGCCTCACTAACTACTAAAAATAATGGATAAAAAATAATTCTAAATGATAGATAGAAATATTTTCCTGGACTTAGTCTCAAAAAACGACAAACTAATCAAACATTATAAATGCCACGTGAACTTGTTCAATCATTATGCATTTATAAAACACATTGGGTGGTCTTCACAATTAAATCACACATATTAAAATCCACTTTATTTATAATGTGTGTATGTGAGCATGATTCAATGCATGTTAGTATTTTTTCAATATGAATCCTTATAAAACACACTATCCACTTTTCACAATCTATCAAATTAAACAAACTATTTATTTCTAGATTTATGAACACTCATACATGCAGTGAATCCTATATGAATCCCCTTACCTCCTTCATGAATATAAACCCTTTATGCAATATATAGGTATATGTTCTTACCCAAACCATGCACACAACCTTATCACACTTCATGCACATAAAATCTATATTATCATTCTTCTTAACCACAAACCAAAATGAATATAGGCGAAGTGTGAAGAAGTCCTTATTTATGATATGTTTTGTGTGTAAACAATATCAAAAGATATCTCAAACACATTCATGCAAACACAATTTTATTATCACATAGGGGTATTGAAATCTACTAATTGCTTTAAAAAACTCAGTTATTCACAAAGCTAGTGGGTGAACAATGCACATTATCATTTTTATCACAGAAACAATTATGCTTCATGAAAGACAGAATTTCATGAAATACTTCATGAAATAGAGCTATTCATTTCACTATTTCCCTCTCAAAACAATTCTTTAATGTGAGGTAATCTTATACAGAAGATACATTTTTCTTTGTTATTAATAGGAAATGGTCATATAGTGTATGCGAGAAAAATAAATCCATGATTCGTGAAAATAGAAACATCATCACATAAAATCACTTATTTTTTAAACCCTGAAAATTGTTGATTTTGTCTTCATTTCCACATAGAACAAATCCTTAGGAGATTCTGATCATCATGTAATTTTTAGGAAAACAAAACAATGATCTAATGGTTTATATTTATCTCTGTGCAATGTTGAAATGGAACTTTTCTGAATAGTTTCTTGGATGAGGCTTCTAAGAGAAGATGACGTGCATATGATATCAAATGGATGAGATTATTCATCGGAAAATTCATTCAGTTGAATGATTGGAAAACCAAACAGGCGATGAGGATAAATCTAGTGAACAGTCTTATGGTTCAGATTGATATGGGGAAATCCCACATCGAAACATTCCCACAACTCATAAACCCTTTAAAATAAAAAATCCCAACATCCCCATTTCAATAATATCATCTCCCTCCTTCAGTACCACCTCATACTGGTTCTTGCGGGAGTCCCCAAGCACCCACCTCCATCGTTGTGCCTCCCAGCATGATGGATCTCCACCATTGCTCTTCCTTACATAGGCGCACTCTTGTACTCTCTCGGTAGTTTGCATGCTTACTGGATAGGGTTGAGCTCAGCTGCCCAGAGAGGTGAGATGCTCCCCTTGGTTGGCTACTAATTTTGTCTTAATTTCTTTATTACACCATTAAAAAACTTTTGTCAAATTCCATCTCCAATCAACTCAAAAACAAATCACAACCATCCTCAAAAAATCCTCATGAAAGATATTTTATTTTCCATTGAACTTGATTAAACGTTTTAGTGAATGTTACAAACTCAAATCAACAATGATAAATATTTTTTAGAACTACAAATCATCTCATCAATCACCACATTTAAAACTCATTGACTTTTCATCTACTTAATTAATTGAAAAGAATTTAAACTTTTCTCAGCCATTTGTCCTATATAATATCCCCATTTGGATTTTTTTTCATTACCCACATCTCGATTATATGTCAATGAAATAGTATCCCCCTTATTATAAATAAATCTAATGATATAATCATGGGAAGTAATTTTCATTTACAAGATTCAAATTCAAAATAATATTTTCTTCTCTTCTAAAACATATTTTCTGATTTACGTCTAAGAAGGATGGAATCAAAAAAAGATTATAAAAGATATAAAATTATTAATCTCTATACCTACATTAGTAATTATATATTTTAAAAACAAGAGAGATAAAATTTAAAAACAATAATGTGTAACAATTTCCATCATGTGATACCAATCACTAATTTTTTTTTTTCATAAACTGTTCAAATTATTTCAAACTAATCTCCTACATATTACTCAAAATATAGATTAACAACATTCTTATTAAAATATGTAATTTCCCTTTATCATCAAGAAATAAATCTATTCCTTTCATAATTGATGAATTCATTGACTTATGAAAATGGGATAATGTAATCAACATACCTCAATGATGACATGTTTCAATTTTAGACCCTTTTATTTCTATTATATAATTCATACCATTCCATAACTTCTTATATTAATAAGATAACAACTGAGATATAAATATCTGATAACATTTATTCAATGATCCCCCTCAATAGATACACACAAAACTTACTCATCGTGATTTAATTTTTCTGGAATAAATTCTAAAGGTCTTATGAGATTATTTGAGATGTTGCAAATTAAAAACATGATTCCAATAGTAATCCATGATAGAAATACATCAATCTTTAATATATTATAACTTTTATAAATTCATGTCCCCCATGAATAAATTATTCTCCTTAAATTACTTACACGAAAAACCGACACAAAATATATATGGGAATAAGGTGGTTCATCAATGCTCCTTAGTTAGAAAACATGGTTGAGAGTGGATTCTAAACACACCAATCTTATTTGATCCAAAAGGCTTTGTCATATTTCATAGAAATGTAGTTTCATTTCAATATAATTTCTCCATCTTTATTGCCTCTTCCAACTGTACTAGCTATATTATAAAGCATTCTTTATGAACATGCTCAATCATTACTCTATGTGTAGACTTATTAATTCCATCATTTGAATTGATAGATGGTTTACCATTCTTATTAAATAAATATTTTGACTAGATAACATTATCAAAAAAAAAATATATTAATGTGTAGAAATGTTTCAACTATCACAAAAAACTTTGGAATTGAACAAGATAACACTTTTAGACAACTTTTCAGGTTCTTCATCAGTAATGTCATTCACCAAATCAATCATGTTATTTCTCTTCAAGATTGATTCGTTCTTTGATTAAATATTGATTACTTTAGTAGGAATGTTGACGGAAAATTGACAATTGTCCATGATGTTTCCTTTCTTAAAAAAATAGAAACATATTATCTTGGGTGAGACACTCTTCACATCATTTTTCACCAACATATTGCGAGTTATTTTTTATGCGACCTTCCATTTTTATTACTTAATAGGGTTGACTTGTCATCATAATTTCTTAACTTCATTACTTTTTTGTTATTATTTTTGTATAGATATATTATTTATTCATGATTGGTAAATACTATCAATCATCATAATATTTACCACCTCTATCGCAATAATCATAGAAAAATATATATTAGTCATATATGTTATTGATAAACTGATTCTCTTTCTGTGAATTATGCTTCTGTTTTGTAGGTTTCAAATATTTTTCATCATTTCATTCCCTAAAATAAGTATTTATATAATTTTAATACATTGAAATATTATTCAAAAAATTTATTTCCTAATTCTCAAACATCAAACAATACCATCAGTACGCAATAAATCATGATTTCTTCTTCTGTGAAAAATTCTGACTATATTTGCCATTTTTCTGCTTATGGGTATAGAATTTTGTCTTATCTCCTTTCATTGGAGAATAAGAATTTATACATTTATTCACAACCATATTTGATGATGTTGTGGATTCCTAAGTAATTTTCATCACCCATGTTTATTTAGATTTTTATTTAGAATATGCACTGGTCATCAAAGAAGCACTAGTACACACAAATTTATCAGGAAAAAGGGTTTCCTTATTCAATGAGACTTCTATAGATTTATACATGTATAATATAAATATATTATTACCAATATATTTAGTCTTTTAATAAATAAAAGTCATATTAGATGAATCTTTGGAAATATTTCTTTCCCCGGCATCTAGGGAAGTCTCAGCTTGTGTCACTTCCATATTTCTCAATTTGACTTCTTGTTAAACACACATTACCTTGAGATCTATTTTATCATCGTCAAATGACTTAATGAATTCTTCCCATAGAATCATCATCTTTTGATTCTCATCTTTATGCTTATAATTTATTTTTAATAACAATTTTTCAATCTTCTTGATTTTTTGTATTGTATCAATCGGCTTAGCATTTTTGACAATTATAGATATATTTTTCTCATCATGTGCAAGGATAACTACTATAAACAATTCATATATTTTTTTGATCACAAACATTACTATATAATTCTTTAATAGCTTCAACATATAATTATTTGAAAATGTATATTTTTTATTCATTTTCTTTCACAAGTCTTGTGAGAGAATTGGCAATGACAGCCTTTTTTGTCAATGATTCCTCATAGAATTTTTCTTCTTCATCTAGATGTAATTTTTTGTCTTGAATATCCTTGAAAACTCTAGTCAAACAAGTGAACACTTTTTTGGGATGTTTTTTCATATGATTTCAAATTTCAGAATTTATCAAAACATCATCATAGCTTGAACCAGATTTATCATAATTATAATAAACTTATTTCACAGAACACATTCAACTCTGAGTACCTCCAACAAACTATTGTTCTTAATTTATGTTTGAGCTCGTTTTCTACTTCTTTTTTACTCTTTTCATCTTTATTTTCTGAGAATTTACTAAGACATCATCATTTCTAACTTCAGGAGAAGATCTATTCTTTTCCATTTGACGCTCATATAAATTCTCTTGAAACTAAAATTTGAACTTCATATACTTTGGATATAAACAAGTGGACACATATAGTAGATCCAATTAGAGGTGGCCTCTACTCTGATACCAATTCAAGTTTCCAAGGATCGGGCATTCATACAGGGGGGATCAGCTGTTACTTCTTTTCACTGAATTATTTTATTTTCTAAAACCCTTAAAAAATATGTCACCTATTAGGATGATTGAGTCCTGTATGAAATACATAATTTAAATTAATCATAGCACAAACTATTTTTACAATATTTGGTACTATGAACTACATCCATGCTACAATAGGTAATCACCCCTGGTTAAATATATTTCACTATATGTAGATGGTTAAAACCAAGGAATGTACTGTTCTCATCAACACTTAGTCCCAAAATGTTCCACACTAGAGTCCCACTAGAGATTACAAGTTCCCACCTACACTAGTGACTCATGAGTCCAATAGGAGGATCATTATAATGCATCGCATAGTGTTACCAACATCCCACCATCCTGTCCCATACTCCCAATAAATATTTCCACTACTTCAGAGTAACACTGAAGTGCTCACAATCTTGTGTCAAACAAGATTTGATCCACCAATGGGATGATATAATTATCTTCCTCCATGAGATTATTGTATCAAACTGGCCCATTTAAAATCAAGATCATTTTTACTGGTGCTAGTCTTGATTAATAAAATCTGATCACCTGAAGATGGTTGGCTTCCTCAGTTCATCACTCCTCAAGAAAGAATTCTTTCTTCTACTGAAGACCCTACCCCACTAACCATTGAAATGCTCGAATACAAAAATACTTCTAAATCACTAATAGAAATATTTTCCCTACATCAGTTTGAAAAGACTTAACACTAATCAATCATCATAAAGTACACATGAACGTGTACAATCCTCATGTATATATAAAACACATTGCATGGTCTTCATAATTAATGCCCAGATATTAAAATCCACATTATTTCTCATGTGTTTATGTGAGCATGCTTTAATGCATGTGAGAATATTTTTCTATACAAATCCTCAATGAAACACACTTTCCACTTTTCGAACTCTATCAATTTACACACAATTTTTATTACTAAATTTAGGCACACTCATATATTCATTGAATCGCAAATGAATCTCCTTACTGCCTTCATGCATATTAATCATTCTCACAATAGATAAGCATGTTTTCTTTCTCAAAAAGTTCACACAACCTTATCACACTTCATTCATATAAAACTGGATAATCATTCTTATTATATGAAAACCTAAATGATTATAGGATACATTTCGACAACACCTTCTTTATGAGATGTTGTCTGTGTAAACAATACCACATGATATCTCAAACACATTCGTGAAAACACCAGAAGATTCGTATGTAGGGGTTTTGTAATCTCCAGAATAATTTGTGGAACTCAGTTCTTCCGAATATAATGAGTTTGAAATGTACATATCATTTTCATCATGGAAACAATTATTCTCCATGTAATATAGAATTTCTTGGAATCATTCACAAACTATTGCAATTCACCGCATTGTTTCTCTCTCAAAACAAATCTCCAATGTGATATAATATTATAAAACAAATAATATTTTCTTTAGAATTTATAGGAAATGATCTTCTGACATGTCCACAAAACGAATCCCATCATCATGAAAATAAGATCCTCATCATAGAAAATCACATATTTTTCACATGGTGAAAATTGTTGATTTTATCTTCATTTTCACACAGAAACAATCCTTAGGTGATTTACATTATCATGGAATTTTTAGAATACCAAAACAAATATCATAAGGTTATGTTAAATCTCTATGTGATGTGGCAATGGAGCATTGGTGAAAAATTGCTCAGATGAGGATTATAAAATAATATGACATGTAGATGATTTTAGAAATCTCAAATCATTCATCGTACAGATCAGTCAGTTGAATGATCGACCAACCAATTATATGATCATGATAAATTGAGTGAATGATCAAATTTTTATGCTTAATTTGGTTCAATACCACATTTAATCACAAACAAAACTCATGAACCCTTTAAAATAAAATTCTTATTATCCATGTTTCTATAATCTCTTCCCCCTCCCCCAGTACCACCCCATAACAGTTCTTACGGTTTCACTCCTACTCCAACCACTTTTGTCGTTCCACCGCACATGGTGGTGCTCCACCACTGATCTTTTTCACCTGGGAACACCCTTGTACTCTCTTGGAGGGCCTCATTATAGCTAGATAGGGTTAAGCTTGGCTACCCACAGTGGTGTGCTGCTCCCCTGGGATGGCTAGTAATTTTGAAGTAATTGTTTGATAACACCATTAAAAAACATTTTCAATTTCCTTATCCAATTAAATATACCATAAATAACAACCATCCTAAAAAACTCATCATGAATGATAATACATTTCTCATGGAACTTCGTTAAATTTCATAAACAATGTGCCAAACTCAAATCACCAATGACACACATTTTCTCAGAACTAAAAACTATATCATCAATAATTAAATTAAAAACTCATTGAATTTTCATATTCACAAGTAATTAACAACAATTTCAACTTCACCAAATCACATGGCCTCTTCACTCTAGTGTTCATAACACGAGAAATTCATTCAGGATATGTATTTGTTATAAGGTTAAGCAAACCTATGGTGAAATCTAATCATGATTACAAGGATTTGAGATGAAATTGATTCCATGGATTGAGATGAGTTCAAGATCTTATTCTTTAATAATTATACTCATAATGTTCTTCATATGAATATGGAAAAGGAGTTCCTAGAGTAGAAGGAAAAAGATGATGAATTTTCTGTTACATATGAGGCTAATTTCACAAGAATTGTGAGGTATGCTTATGGTATTATCATCCAACCAGAATGTAATGTTGATTTAATATTCAGTGACTTAATTCTAAGTCTCAAAATGGTATTGTACATGAGAGAAATTAATATAAACTAATTGGTTGTGCATTGTTCAGTAAATTTTGAAATGGTTTTTGGATATATGTTTCTATCTCATGGTTTTCACAATAATATAGAGATGGAGTTCAATGGAATGTCTAAAAACTATGCAGATTAGCATATGCGCCTCCCATTATGCTCCATGTGTGGAAACAATCATATAGGTAATTGTATTATGTGGTATAATAATTTTTTTATGTGTAGAAGGGAATTCCATCAGGAAATTGATTGCAAAACTAATGGAAAGATGTTGTCCAATGATAAAAATAGAGGAAAATCATTATAGAATACACCTCCCAAACATTAGTTATTTAATTTTCATGGGGATGATAATTATGAGAACCACGTCCCAAAACCAAGGGTTAGTGATGATGATAAGTGTTATCAACCACTTACACCATGGGATAAGGTGAAATCATGAGTGATTAAAATTTCTGATGAGGAGTGAAATAATGAAATTGTGAAAGGTACACTTACCATCCACTCTAGAATTGCTAATATCTTATTTTATTCTAGACATACACACTCTGTCATATCTATAGAATTTTCAAAGGTAATTAAATTTCAACCATAATTATAAGATGTGGATTTAGTAGTGAAAATCCTTAACGGTATGATGAATGCATCTTAATTCCATGATTCCATTCCAATTGAAATTTAGGGGAATATACTGCCTAAAAATATTTTCATTCTTCCCCTAGTTGAATTTGATAACATTTTCGGCATATATTTTCTTTCTCTGTGTAAATCCTGCATAATGTTTTTAAGGAAATAAGTTACCTTGTATATTTCAAACCAACATACGATCATCTATAACTGTGACAATAAGTGTGAACATACTATAGAGATTACATCTAATTTATGGGTCATAATTCCCATTCAAAATGCATTTTTTTCTGAAAGGTTTTGTAGAAACACAACCCTTATGATATTACTATTGTTATAGAATTTTTGGATGTTTTTATAGAAGAGTTTTCTATCCATCCACCAAAACATGAAGTTAAGTTATTAATAAAAATCATAGCTATTTCCACACCAATTTCAAGTAACCCCTATATAATAGACTTAGTCGAGTCATAGGAATTGAAGAAGCAACTCCAAGAAAACCATGAAAGGGATTAATTCAGCTGTGTGTTTGACATTAGGGTGAACCTATTCTCTTCATGAAAAATAACGATTAATCAGTGAAAAACCTCATTGATTATCATGATTAGAAAAATATCAGAATAGATAAAGTATCATCTTCCCCTTATAGATTACTTTTTTTTATCTACTATGTAGATCTTAACACTTTTCCAAAATTGACCGTCATTCTAGAAATCATTGATTGAGGATCAAGAAAGAGGATATACACAAGGAACAATTATGTAAATGGTATGGAAACTATGAATATATCAATATTTCTTTTGGTCTAACAAACTCCCCTTCTATATTCATAGATGTAATGAATGGAGTCATTAGATATTACTTCACTGAGTTTGTGGTAGACTTTATAGATGATATTCGTATATATTCAAAGGGGAATGAAAAAATATTAATACCACTTAAGAATTGTACTAATGAACATGATTAAGGATAAAATATGTGGAAATTTTAAAAATTGTGATTTTTGGGTGCAAAAGGTTTCATTTTTGTCTCACATAATCTCAAATGATTGTATCAAAGTACATTCATCAAAGATAGTGGATATTGAATGCTATCCTAGACCGACCACGGTGACATAGATCTATATTTTTCTTTTTTAGAGGGATATTATTGATGGTTTTTAGATAATTTCTCATGACTATCTAATCATATGATCAGGTTAACTCGGAAGGGTTCCATGTTCATATGGACAGAAGAATGTGAGGAAAAAATCAATGAACTAGAGAGATAGTTGGTCAGCACACATGTGATTACATTACCCTATAATGGGGAACAGTTTTTAATCTATAGTTAATAATCCTAGAATGTATTGGTATTTTATTTTATTTATAAAAACATGGTTTCATAATATTCCTCGTGATGGTTGAATATCCATGAGAAAAAAAACGCAACTCATGATTTGGAGTTACCTATGGTAATTTTCACATTAAAAATATGGGGGAATTCTTTTTAGGGAGAAATGTGTGATATATATACCAATCCTAAAAATTGGAAATATATATTCACACAGAAGGGGTTGAATATGTTCCAGATAAGTTTGTTTGAACTGATAAATTATTATGAATTCTCAATACATTACATCCCAGGGAAAGTGAAAAAATTGGTTGATACATGAGTCAAAATGATCGTGCTAGCATGTTAATCATGGAGATCACAAAAAATCCAATATTTAAGGATTTTCAAAGGACGGATATGGAAATAATGAAGGAAGGGGGAAATCCTGTCTTTGTCAATAGAATGTGGTGCCCAATATCCATGTTAAGATCAAAGAGGTGTAGAAGGAAGATACATAGTTACAAAAGATGGTTATAGATGTTGTGGAGTTTAACAATGATTTGGATGGAATGATATGGTTTAGTAACTATGTATGTGTTTTGTATATTCTATATTTGAAGAAGGATATGTTTGAGGAAACTCATAGCTCTTCGTTCTATATTCATCCTTTAAGTATAAATATGTATAGAGACCGTAAATAATACATCTGGTGGGAAGTCATGAAGAGGGATATCATAGAGTCTTTATCTTTTAGTTTGGTATAATGGCATGTTAAGGATGAAAGACTAAACTCTAGGGGAGTGTTGCATCCATTACCCATACCAAAATAGAAATGGGAGAACATGATAATAAATTTTGTTATTGGACTCACCAAAAGATATAAAGGGTTTAATTCTATATGGGTGGTAGTCAATCGCCTTACTATGTCATCACACTTTATCAATACAACAGAACACTTCTCTCAAGATCATCCTTCAAGGACATACATTATGGATTGGTAAGGTTTCATGGTCTTCCAGAATCTATTGTATATGACCATGATCCAAGGTTTACTTCAATGTTCTAGAAAAGTCTTTTGCAAGTACATGAAATAGAATTGAGTATAGAAACTTCTTGTCATCCTTAAATGGATGGTAGGTCATAAAGTACATTTACAACCTTATAGGACATGTTGAGATTTTTTTAGTTGGATTTAAATGGTGGTTGGGATCAACACCTTCCTCTAATTGGGTTTTCTTACAACAATTTCATTCACTCAAGCATTCAGCTAGATCCTTATAAATCCGTCTATGGGAAGAAATGTTGAACTATAACATTCAAGGATGAATTTAGAGAAATAACTCTATTGGGACTTGAAAAATATGAAGAAGTAGATGAGATGGTTAAAACCATTCCGAAGATATCATGGAAACTCAATGTTTGTAGAAGAATTATTGTGATAACTGATGGTGAGATATAGAATTTGAAGTTCGTGATAAAGTTTCCTATAAATATCTCCCTAGAATAATTTTATGAGGTTTTTGAAGAAGGGGAGTCTATGCCTTAGGTGTATCAGACCCATTGAAATTATTTATTGTATCAGGATGGTATCCTATAACATGGAACTTCATTTGAATATGTCCCAGGTCTATGACATATTCCAAGTATCTCTCTTGAGGAAGAACATATCTTACCCATAAAATGTACCAAACACAAAGGTCATACTACTAGAGTAGGATCATATTTTGAGGAACAACCATTTGATGGGTAAGATACGTGGGAACATGAGTATATGATGAGGCTGAAATATCCTCATTTTCATGTATCAAAATAACAAATTTCAAGGGAGAAAGTATTTTTTAGTGGGTTAGAATGCTACACCTTGAGTTTTCATTAATTATTTTTTAATAAATTCACTTCATTTTATGTCTTTCATTGAAAAATTCACTAATTAAAACATTCATTATATGTTACACCAATATAACCTTGTGCTACACACAACCCCGACTTGGCTTGCGTTACATGAAACACTGAGTTTCTAAAAAAAAAATTATTAGTATAGTTATTTAAACAAGACAGTTATAACCTAATTGTAAAAAAACTAATATAAATAGTAATAACCATTTTTTAAAATATTATATATAATGGTTTTATTTAAATAAATCATATTGATAATGAAGCATATAATATTGGTAAAGTCTTGATATGTTTGAAAATACAATTTTCTCAAATGAACATCTTTTTATGTCCTAATGTGAAAAATAATAAAAATAATTTTAGACACTTTTATAAATTAAAATTTTAAAACTAAAAATAATTTTCTAAATCATAATTTAAAAATTATATTAGGGTTAATTATAGGGATATTTATGAAAAAAGGATTTTTTGGATGAATAGTGAAAAACACACAATTTTAATTAAAAAGTTATTTTTCATCTAATTTATTTTTCTGGATAATTTAGATTTTTAAGGGGTTTAAAATTTTAATTAGATACATTATAAATTAATTAATCTAATTTATGTAATTGGAATCAATTTCACTTTGAAATTGGATATAAAAACAACGCAACTTTTGGTCTTTTTTCATTAAATATCTACATTGATGTCCTATCTTGAGGATTAATTTTTAAATAATTTATGCCACAAATGTTTTTATAATTTTTAAAAAAGGATAAAATATTTGGACTCATCATAATATATAATGTCTGATATGGTCAAATTATTTTTTGACCAAAAATATTTTTGAATGTAATTAGAATTAATTGCAACGATTAAGAGAAAAATTAGCTTAACAGGGGAATAAACCTTAAACATAAGAGCCAAAATGACCTAGAAACATGTCTACAATCAATTTAATTTCCATATTTAGATACTAGCCTCCCTTGTGTCATATTTTAACTATATTGGAGACACTTTTCATTGTAAAAACGTGTACTGAATTCCCTTTTCAAAAATTTATAAGAATCCCACTCCTCCTCCACTATAAAAAGGTACTCACCACTCTCACTTCCTCACACAACTCAGGCCACCCTGGGAAGAAATACCTCCAAGTAATCTCTTTGGAAAAACCAAAATGATTTTCCTAAATAAGAGGAGGTTTCTATGAGTATGATGAGAGTAAATAAATAATTTAAGGGGACTTCATATAACTTTTTATTTTTATGGGTTACAATCCATAACCACTAATAATTTTTTGTGGGGTATATACATCCTTATTAGATGTTATATCATTAATTAATTTTATTTAATGATATAAAAATCTTTAAATTATGTTATTCTCTCATGGGGATCATGATTTTAAGGTCACTCAAGTAGTAACGGTTTTCTCCTCTCACTTTTATTTTCCATGATACAGATGTTATATTCAATGCATATTTATTATATGTGGTGGGTTTCCTTAACAATGATGTATTATATGATTAGTATACATGACTTATTCAGTATTTAAATATCTATTTTATAATCACTCTTCCATGGGTTTTATTTTTCAAAAGTTACCAATACAAAAAGTAGTTTTGTCACGAATATCCTTCTTTGAGACACATGAAATGAATTTGAAAACAAATTTTTTTTAAAAGGGTTTCAAAATATTATTAATGATATTTTAATCTTATTTTAAAGAAATATTGATTTTAAAAATGTTTTATGGTTTTAAATAAATCCATTATAATATATCAATGTGTTTTTAATGCAATTTTTTTGAAAACGTTTTTAATTTTTCTTCCTATGGTTTAAAAAAGTATCCAAATTAAAAGATTTTCAAATGGTTTTCAAAGAATCCATTATATGTTTTCATGTTTATATTCATGAAAAAAAATTAAATAAGTTTTATGTTTTGAAAAATAATTTTCCAAATAATAAACTATATTTTCCTCAAGAAATTATTTCAAATGATCTTTCACAGTTATTTTCCATCTGAGATTACATAATTTATATATATATTAGGCTCTAAAGGATATATAATCCAAGAATAAAATTCAAATTATTTCAGTAATGGTTTATATTTAGATGGAATGATATTTATGACACATATTCATATTCCACATGTTATATTCTTTTGAAACGCTCATCTTTTTCATGGGTTATTCATTGATTAAATGGTTTTGAAACCCATCTTTTTCCATAGGTTAAGACATCATTACATGATTATGAAGAACATTTCATTTCATGGTTTATGATATTTTAAATTATTAATTTATGTAACATGTATGTATGATTCTAAGATGTGATGTGTTGGACCCATATCTCCAACCAATGTATTGGGTGAAGACTTAAATTTCATGAGATAATGATGGGATTCATGGTGACGGGCTTGATCCACCATGGTAAGATGGGGAAACATGACCTTAAATGGAAATATGGGGAAACATGATCCACTATTATAATATAGGGAAACAGGATCCACTATAGGATTATGGGGAAACATAGTCAACTATGGGAAGATGGGTAAACCTGATCCACTATGGGAACATTGGGAAACTAGATCCCCTATGGGATGATTGGAAAACCCGATCTACAATGGGAAGATAGGGAAACCCAGTCCACTATTGGAAAATGTGGAAATGTTTCCCACTATGGGAAGATGGGGATACCTAATCCACTATGAGAAGATGGGGAAACTAGATCCACTATTGGAAGACAGGGAAACTGGATCCACTATGGAAATATGGGGAAACCTGATCATCTTTGGGAATATGGGGAAACATGATACACTATAGGAATATGGGGAAACCTGATCCACTATCGGAATATGGGGAAAATAATTCACTATGGGAATATGGGGAAAACCAATCCACTATTGGAATATGGGGAAAGCCTATCCACTATGGGAAGATGGGGACACCTAATCTATTTTGTGATGATGTGGAAACCCGATCCCTTATAAGAAAAGTATTGTGAATGGGATGGTGGTGTTTCCTTCCCTGTACATTTCACGACCCACCCCCCGGGGTCTGGACGTTACTACCCCAAGACATCCTTCCATAGGCCAGGGGTTAGTGACTAGAATCTTAAGGATTTCCCCGAATAAGGAAGGCATTGCATTAAAGATCTGTACACACTCAAAAATGTAAACTAATATAAACAAACAACAAAAGTATGGTATAACCCTGAGAGTAAATTACAACCCCAAGTACAAATGTAAACAAAAAATAGTGGGTCAGAATTTAAGCCCTAGAAACTGACAAAAAATAAGTAAACTGCTGTTGAATCTTCCCTAGAGTTCTATATGGACGGTAGTAGCTATAAGTCAGAAGTCGAAGAAGGGGATCTTGACTACTCTCGTTGCACCAAGATCCATCAAGCCTCGAACCTCTAAAGTATGCCTTGGAGCATTGGTAGTTTCTTCTAGACACACACGTGTAGGCAGAGCCCATGATGGCATGAGTATAGTAACTCAATAGGTGACCCCGAGACCCCTGAAGGTCTCTCAGTAATCCACAAATGAAAAATATCAAAAGAAATACCACAAAGTTAATATCACAATCATGATATAAATCATGAAGCACAAATAAAAAGAGACAGCTTACTCTAATGGTACAAAATCACGGTTACTCGGATAGGGATGACTAGTCATAAATCTAGATCATCCAATCCATTTTAACTCTACTGCTTAAATGTATAGGTCACTGTATGTTTTCCCGTATTGGTCTCTAGATGCTAATCTGTATTGGTCACTGGTACTGACTCGTATTGGTCCCTGGTGTTGGCCTTTATTTGTTATTGGTGCTGACCCGTATTGGTCGTCGGTGCTGACCCATAATGGTCATTGGTGTGGACCCGTATTGGTAACTGGTATAGAGGAAATAATGATTAGTCTTATAGGTAGATCATCCCACTATGGAGTTTCTAATGTTGACCAGTATTGGTCTCTCTTCTTCTTCATGTCACAGCCTGCCACTGGATTCCTGCAAAAATCATACCTGATCTCTAGATGGATCTAGTCCTCAAGCCATCGTTCATATTTCAACAGGTACTGTGTCCTGAAAAAAACATACCCAAGGGACCACCCCGGCATAGGGGTCCCAACGTGACAGACAGCGCATCGATCAGACACTCGGTCTATGAGATATGAGAAATTTTGTAAAATGGACCTCGTTGTATTCCAGTTTGATCCCACATAGGTTTTATTTTAATCTCCTTAAAAACTCACTTATAGTATCTTCAAAGGACCACCTCATTTCAAGGGTCATTATGCCACAGATGACCCATCGATCGGACACCCAGTCTGTTAGTTGCATCCTTTCTATGAAACGGGGGTGATCACACCTCGGTCCAGCCCAACTCATTCGGGCCCACTAGAATATTCCAAAGGGACCTCTTCTCAAAAGGGGTCCCAATGCCACTAACAGTGTGTCAAACGGACACTCGGTTCATTAGTTACGGGTGTTTCTTTATTCGGGAGACAGTTGGGTCTGGGCCTAGTCTGACTCGGTCAGGTTGTCCCGATGCAACGGGCCCTGGGGTCTACCTGACCCCACCCTGGGCCTTTCCCATTATTGGTTGGCCTAGTTTATTGGTTCCGGCCAGTAGGGGTTGGCCCAGTTGGTTTGCGATCCCAGGCCACGGTTGGCCCGGCCAGTCGGGTGGCAATCAACCCACCAACGCTGGCACAAGGGTCCGGCCCCACCCGCTAGGCATGATTGGCTCATTCGGTCAGCCTGCCTCTAACATGGTCGGCCTGAAGGTGGACAGTGTCTCCAGCAGGCCCCGCGTACGTGGGGCCGTTTAATCCGACCGGTGGGTCACTGCCCCACCGCGTGAACGGTCGGCCAGGTGGCGGACCCGTCTCCGACCGATGAGGTGCGGCGCGGGGCCACGCCACCCCCACCTGTCTTGGCCCGCTATCCTTTGTTGTGGGTGCCGCCCTTCTCCCATGGAGTAGACATAGTTCAGCCACCTATGTCCACCGTGGTGCGTGATGGTTTGACACATTCCCATTGCTCGTGGCTGGTTGTTGTGGGCCTCCTCTGGCCACCGCTGGCATGGCACGCCGAAGATTCTTTCCACAGGCCACCGGACATGCTCTAGTGGTCCGTTCTCGGTTCCTTCTGCACCTAAGAGCCTCTAGGGTCACCACCACCACTGTGTGACCCATATCTCTGCCTTGCATTCACATTTCCCATCCACCTAGAAAAACACCAGAACAACAAGATCGACAGATGGTTCGGACCTTGTTCGGATTAGCCCACTCCCACTGCATTAGCGTTTTAATAAGGGGTGTTAGCAATAATCATAGAATTTATAATTACTTCAGATTTGTAACCTGAAATCAACCTCCTATGTTTAAAGAATGATATATGGATCAACCTGTTGGTTGGATGATCTGTGTTCTTCATATAAATCAACAACGAGGGAAAAGGATTATTACAATATGAAAATCAAAAAAAAACCCTACCTCGTGATATGTCGGATGTGTCGCAGTTGTGGTGGGAGGAGTGTCCATGTTGGATGGAATCATCGGCATTCATCGATCTCGGATCTTTGCTGCCCGAGCTTCTGTCTTCCATCCGTGGATGTTGCCACAGGACTTTGGTAGAGTTTCCTTGCATGAAGAAGTCGTGACAAAACCCAACCTCGAACTCCATTTAAATGGAAGGTGGGGTGGTTAATAACACATCTAGGAAATATTGAGATTCATTAATTGATGTAATTAATGAACCTATTTTAATTCAAAATAGTGTAGTTACACAGTTGACGAGTCAAACTATTAATTGTCTTGACAAGTCACTGGTCCCCACCACCACCACACATCTGTAGGAGAAAAAGAAATAAAATAACATGTTATGTTATCATATTACTTTTATGTAAAGTACAAAATTAATCTTTGTCTCTCGACCTACTGCGGTCGGAGTGAATCTTCCCTTAAGCAAATCCTGGTGTGATAGATTCAATGGTGCCTGAGATTTTTAATCTGAGCACCGGTTGAAAAGATAGAAAATTATGCCCGCGTGTTTACTGAACGTATATTTAAAAAAATTCAAAAATTTATTCCATGCACATCGGGCCTCATAATCATGAGCCGTAAATTTTCGCAAACTCCTAATAATCCCATTTAATTTAAAAAAAATTACATGGAATTTTTTGGTCTTTACATTCTCCCCACATTAGGGATTTTCTTTGTTGAAATCAACAACAAAACTAGGTGGAAAAAAGGGGGTACTAAGCACTTATCTGAGCCTCCCTCTGCCATGTGTTCTTCTTGAGGTTCCCGTGAGGCCACAGAATGCACACTAGAGGTATTGACTGGCCTCAAAGGATCTGCTCCTGTCTATCCTCTTTCTCCAATGAGTATTTCGAAAAAGATTCCCCATCATCAATATCTAGCTTTCCATGGTTGATGATGTGAGATGGTCCATCCACGTATCTCCTCAGTTTGGATACGTGGAAGACATCATGCACCATCTCCAACTACAGTGGTAGTTCCATGTGTTATGCCACCTTTCTAATCCCCCGATGTATCCAGAATGGTCCGATAAATCTCAGTGAGAGTTTTTCGCATCGTCCAAATGATTGTAGTCCCTATTGAGGGGAGACTCGCAAGAATATGTGTCCCCCATCCTAGAACTCTAGTGGTCTCCATCACCTATCAGTAGATAACATCTTTCAATCTTGTATAGTCTTCATACGCTCTCGGATTACCTTCACTTTCTCGTTAATATCATGTACCATCTCTGGCCCCAAGAGTGTTGGCTCTCATGGATCCATCCAACACAAGGGGGGTATGCACGGTCGTCCATACAACGATTCAAAAGGGGTCATACCAATGGCGGAGTGATAGATGTTTTTGTACGTGAAATCCTCCAAGGGTAGGTGTTCCTCCCAATTATGACCAAAATCTAGGACACATGCATGAAGCGTGTCCTTCATGGTCTGGATGGTCTGCTCAGTCCTACCATCTCTATGCGGGTAAAAAGATGTGATCAAGTGTGTTCGATTCCCTAAAGCCTCCTATAATCCCTTCCACAACTGGGATGTGAAACGTGCATCACGGTCTGAGACTATCGTCGATGGACAACTGTGAAGTCGCATGATCTCCTAAATGTAGAGACATCCCAATCTCTCCCTTGAACCCTTCGATCGAATACCAAGTAAGTGGGTCGACTTGGTGAGTCGGTCAATGGTCACCTGGTTGGTATTGTGTCTTCTAGACATATGTGGTAACCGCATCATAAAGTCAATCGATATCCCTTCCCACTCCCACTTTGGTATCTCGAGAGGTTGGGTCAAGACTGCTGGTACCTGGTGTTTGTCCTTCACTTGCTGAAAGTGAGGCATCTAGAAACAAACTATGCAACAAAATTCATCATCCCTAGCCACCAGTACTGATGTCGGAGGTCTTGATACATCTTCATCATGTCTGGATGTGCTACCAAGGGTGATGTCTAGAACTCCTTCAGCACCACCTCTCGTAGCACCACAGGTACATTTTTACACACTCTGAAAAGGATAGTGTCCTCCCCACCTTCAGAATATCCATCATGTGCATGGGATAAGGATATCAGAGCACGTGTAGTCTCGCAGATGTTGTCCTTGAGTTTCACATCCTTGACTCGTTGAAGGAGTGTAGGGGAAACTACCATTGACGAGAGGTATAATATCTCATCTCTATCTACACAGGATATCTGAATTGAGGATAACTACTCTAAAGCATCGTTCAGTAGATGAGAACATGATATTAGGCTATGTGCATATGCCACTAAGTTCCCCTTCCCAAGAGTATTGACTATCTCAAAGTCATAGTCCGGGAGGAACACTAGCCAACGTCGATGTCTTAGATTCAGATCATTCTATGTGAAGATATATCTGAGACTCTTGTGGTCTGAGTAAACAATGAACCGCTCACCCATAAAGTATTGTCGCCAAATCATTAGTGCGAAGACTATTGCTGTGAACTCTGAGTTTTGGGTCACATAATTCTGCTAATGAGGCCTAAGCTATCGTTATCTGTAAGCAATCACAGCATCACCAACCATCAGGACCCAAATGAGTCCACTCCCTAATGCATCACAGTAAACCATGTATCCAGTGCCCTCAAACAACAACCTCTGGATGGGAGCGTTGATCACGATCTGCTTCAACTGTTGAAAGCCCTGATGGCATGCCTCTGACCACATGAAGGGTTTCCCATTCCTTGTCAAGGAATTCATAGGTTCTACTACTCTAGAGAAATCGGGTATGAATCCCCGATATTAGCCTTCCAATCCAAGGAATATATGCACCACAGTAACACTCCTGGGTGGTTCCCAACCCAGTACCACCTCGATCTTCGCTTGATCCACTACAACTGTAGCCTGTGAGATGATGTGTCCCTAATAAGTTGACCTTCCATATCCAGAACTCATAGTTTGAGAGATTATCATATAACGAGTGCTTCCGACGTGTGTCCATAACTATCTTCAAGTGTACATTGTGCTATTCCTTAGACGCAGAGTACACCAAGATGTCACCGATGAAGACCAGTACAAACCGCTCTAAGCAGGTCTAGAAGATCATATTCTTGAGACGCATGGACACTGCATGGGCGTTTGTCAATCTGAATGACATCACTAGGTATTAGTAATTTTTGTACCAACATCTGAAGGTCATATTCGGGATGTCCTCATACCACACACAAAGCTGGTGATAGCCTGATCTGAGGTCTATCTTTGAGAACCAGATCGATCTTTTCAACTGTTCAAACAAATCATCAATCCTTGGAAGAGGATAATTTTTCATCACGGTCACCTAGTTTAGGCGTCGAAAGTCCATGCATAACCTCATTTTTCTGTCTTCTTTCTTGGAAAACAACACAGAGGATTCCCATGGTGAAACATTGGGCCTTATGAATCCATTCCTCTGTAAATCCTCCAACTGTACCCTATACTCTTGGAGCTCTGTAGGGGCCATCTGATATGCTGGCGTTGATATCGTTGTTGTTCCTAGGTACAATTCAATGCGGAAGTCTACCTATCTACGAGTAGGTAGTCCTAGGATATATTCTGGAAAGATGTCCTCATACTATTCCACCACCACTGGGAAATGTCGACTCTCCTCATCCATTGTGTCGAAGGTCATGCATGCCAGATGATATGTAATTGGCTGCACCCTCCTAAGCACAAGTCCATCTCATGCTGCTCTATTTTACTTCTCACAAAAAATGGAAAACCGGCCTCTATATATGTGCATACATCGCATTATACGTATCATGCCATCAATCTGTCTATGAATTGCTGATAGCCAATCCATTCCTATAATGATGTCATAGGGCTTCAACAATGCTACTAAAATATCCCATCTGAAACACTCTCCTCTAAGAGTAATATCACACTTTCAGCACCAGTGTGTTACCACTGAATCTCCTCCCTTCGGAGTATCCAAACGCAAAGGACAATTTAAAAGCTCAGTTGGAATATAAGGGTCCCAAAATAAGTCCACAAAAATGAATGAAGGGCTTGCACCTATATCGATAATAACTACTACTAATGTAGAGAAGATACAGATCGCACCCTGTATCATCTCAGGGATGTCAGGATTGTGAGCCTCTATTTTCGGTAAATGGGCCTATCCCCATCCACCTTCTCCCTTAGCTCGTGGTGGACCGCCTGGGGATGGTGGTCGTAGTGCCTTGTGACCCCGACCACCTCCTACTGCACCTAATCCTCCCCTACCTTGTTTATCTCCTTACTAACGCTCAAGATCCTACCGCTTCCACTTCCTCGGTGGACCCTCCATAGTCTACCAATAATTTGTACGAGGAGTCGGACAGTCACAAGCTCTGTTACCATATCACTTGTAGGAAAAACAAATCATGCCTCACTAGTGTGTCCCTTGGCTTATTGAGCCTCACACCTCTGACTGTGCTTCTCGGGGCCACCATATGGAAGGATTATCCCGCTTGGGAATCTCCATCATCTGCCGACTTCCAGCTATAGATGAATTTTCTACCTTCCATCCAATAGGGGATCTCACTGTCAGTTCCTACTTAGTATGAATCTCTCCTACATCAAATATCGCTATAGAACCTCAGCATATTTCGAGATGCTGAGAGAAACTATCGCATCTCTGATCTCTCATAGGAACCCCTGCTCAAAGGTTTGGGCCCTAAAGTAAGGGACTCATACCATGTCGTTGGAGTATCAGGATAGTTCAGTAAATCACGCTGAGTATTAATTCACTGTCTGGCTTCCATATTGTAGATTCCACAGGTCTTGAATATGCATAGAGCGTAGTGTTGTTGACATGAACTCCTCCCTGAAAAGGATCTCAATGTTCGACTAGGTGAGGGTCGTCTCCTCATGCACCTAGAGTGCCAGGCTCCACCACCATCCTACCAAGCCCTAAAGGAAACTAGAGGACAAGATCAACATCTGCTCAGTGAGTGTATTTACTAAGTGAATGACCAAAGAAACTACTTCAAGCCAATCCTCTACTACCTGGGGTTATGTCTCTCCCAGAAACGTGAGAGGCCTCTACCTATGGAATACATGCAACGTGCTAACCTGGTGTGCATGATCCATTGGTAGAATCTACTTCTCAACGGGTGGTGGTGGTTTTGGTACAACACTCAAAGGTTCCATCACTATAACTGGTCCATGTACCGACACCTCGTCGCCTGGTGGGCCAATATCGTGATCTCTAATCAGAATCCTGGCTGGCAATCTTCATGGAGGCATCCTGTATGAAACAGATACACCACGATCAATAAGTTATACCTGCAGATCTGACTCAAGAAAGATCAAGAAAACTTTTCAAAACACTATCAACCAGTGTTTTCATGTATCGTGTCAGAAAACAGAATTTAGGGTCCTGGAGTTGGGATATGTTGGTCACCACACCAATACTAGACTCCCCATATAGAAAACCGATCTCAAGACATTTTACACCATTGACTCATTAAAAGTAGACTCCTATTTATTCTAGTAGAATCGACTAACCTTTGATACCACATTTTCACGACCCGTCCCACGAGTCCCGAAAGGGACTAGCCCAAGCCTTCCATCGATAGGCATGGGGTCGAAGACTATAACATGAAGGAAATTTTCAAACAGGGGAAGGCTTTGCCTTAGAGATATGTACACACACAGAAGGGTAAACTGATGTAAACAACCAACAAAACTAGGTTAGAACCACGAGAGTAATGTAAAAACACAAGTACAACTGTAAACTGAAAATAGTGGGATGGAATACAAGCCCTAGAATCTGAAAATAAAGTAAATAGTTGTTGCATCTACCCTGGGTCTCTACCTGGAGGGTTGAAGCTATAACTTTGAATTCATAGTAGATGATCTCGACTAACCCCTTTTCACCAAGATCCACCAAGTCGCGAACCACAATATTCTTCCTCGGAGCATCAGTAGTCTGCACCAGACACCCACATATGGGCCAAGCCCATGCAGGGGTGATTATAACAGCTTAGTTGGGGACCTTGAGACCCCCTAAGGTCTCTCGTGGATCAAAAAAAACACAAGAAATGTCATAAGGGAAATATCACAAGAATGATCTAAATCAGGAAGCACAATGAAAAAGAGATAGCTTACACTAATGGTATAACATCAATGTTACAAGGATACAGAAGACTAGTCATAATGCAAGATCATCCTATCCATAGTAACTCTATTGTTGACCCGTATAGGTCAATGTATGTTAACCTGTATTGGTCGCTAGATACTGAACCATTTTGGTATCTGGTGCTGACCCGTATTGATCTATATATGTTGACCCGTATTTTTCACTAGTGCCGACACATATTGGTAGCTGGTAGAGAGGTAGGGATGATTAGTCATACAAATAGATCATCCCACGCTTGATTTGTTGATGCTGACCCATATTGGTCGATCTTCTTATTCATGTCATAGCCATCCACTGGATTCCCGCATGAAGCACAGTTGATATCTAGAAGACTCTGCTCCTCAAGCCATCAGTCATATTCCATCATGTATGAAGTCCCGCAAAATGAATATGCAATGGACCACCCCGTCATAGGGGTCCCAACATGATAGACGACTTCTCGATCAGACACCCGGTCTGTGAGATATGGGCACTTCTGTAAAAAAGGACCAGTTGGATTCAAGTCTGATCCAACCCAGGTCTCATGTAAAACTCCTTCAAAATTCAATTATATTATCTCTAATGGCCCACCCTATCACAATGTTTCTTATTCCACATACGGCGCATTGATCAGACTCCTGGTCTGTTAGTTACACCCCTTTCTGTGAAACGGGGGTGATCGCACCTCAGTCCAGACCAGCTCGGTCAGGCCCTCTAGTATATACCAAATGGATCGCTTCCCAAAAAGGGTCCCAACTCCACTGACATCATTTCAAGTAGACACCCAATTAGTTAGTTACAGGTGTTTCTTTATTCGGGGGTCGATTGGTTTTGGTCCCAGTCTGACACGGTCATGTCGACCCGATGCAACAAGTCTCGGGGTCAACAAGACCCTGCCTAGGTATGGCTCTTTAAGGTTCAGCCCGGTTCACTGGGTCCGGCCCGTCGAGGTCAACCCATCTAGTTCGTGGGCCCGAGCCACGGTTGGCTCGTCCTGTCGGTTGGGTCTGAGCCTAGCTGTGCTAGCCCACTGGCCCACTGGTCTGACCCATTCATCTGGCCCGCATCTTCCTGAAGGCGGACCATGTCTCTAGCTAGCTATGCAAACATGGGGCCGTTTCATCCGATCAGGGGTAGAACTGCCCAACCAAATGCAACGGTCGACCATGTGGTCAACCGGTCCTTGGACGACGCAGTGCGGTGTCGGGCCGTGCCACCCCCACCTTCTATGGACCTCAAGTCATGGCTACTGCCGCATGTAGTTCATGCGGCACCTGTGGGTTACGCCCTTCTGCTGTGCGGCTGGCTCGGGCCAACGGCCTCAAGCCACCGCAACACCCGACGGCGCGCCACCAGCCCACCGCCTGCGGCAGGTTGCCCTGGGCCTCCTCTGGTAACCATCAGCCACCGCTGTCATGGTGTGTCGTTAGTTCTTTCCACAATCCACTGGATGTGATGTGGTGGTCCTTTCTTGGTTTTGTATGAGCCTACGAGCCTCTCGGGGCACCACCACCACCATGTGACCAATATCTCTACCTTGTCGTCACATTTCCCAACCATGCATGGGAAACACCAGAATAAAAAAATTGGTTAAGGGTCCAGGATTTATTTGGATAGTCCCATGCCCTCTGCATTAGTGTTTTATTAAGGGGTGTTAGCAACAACTAGAGAATTTTCAAATAACTCCTGATTGGTAACCCCACATTAACGTCCTGTGTTTAAAGAACGATCCGTGGATCATCCCGTTGGTCAGCTGATCCATGTTCCCAATATAAATCACAAACGAAGAAGGTGGAATACTAGAATATATAAAACAAAAACACCTAGCTCGTGATCCATTATAGGTGTCACGGTTGTGGCGGGAGGAGTTTCTATATTGGACAGAGTTGTTTTCATTCATCGATCCCAGATCATTGCCACCTAAGCATCCTTCCTCCATTAGTGGATGTCGACATAGGACTTCTCTAGTGTTTCCTAGATTGAAGAAGTCATGCCAAATCCCCACCCATTATATATTCAAATTGGAGTGGGAAGGGTGAGTAACACATTGAGGAATTAATGAGATTCAATAATTAACGTAATTAATGAAACTCTTTTAATTCCCAATGTTGGAGTTACACAGTTGATGAGTTAATCCATTAATTTTCTAAAAAGGTCACAGGTCCCCACCACCACCACTCATCCACTGGAGAAAAATAAATAAAATAACATGTTAAGTTAGTATATTATTTTTACGTAAATTCCAAAATTTATCTTTTTCTCCTGACCTACTACGGTCAAAGTAAAGCATCCCATAAGAGAATATCGGTGTTGTGGATTCAATGGTGCCCTCATA
The DNA here is from genome assembly GCA_963277665.1 of Viscum album. NCBI lineage: Eukaryota > Viridiplantae > Streptophyta > Magnoliopsida > Santalales > Viscaceae > Viscum > Viscum album. The sequence continues at coordinate 236,442,635 of OY728167.1, read as the reverse complement.
TTTTTAATCTGAGCACATGTTCAAATTATAGAAAACACTGCCCATGAATTTACTGGTCATACCTTAAAAAAGATTATAAATTCATTCTGAGCACACCGGGCCATGGAATCACTCGCCGAAAATTTTCAAAGACTAGTAATAATGCCATAGAATTAAAAAAAATAACATGTAATTTTGTCTCTTTAGAGTAGATTTAGTTTCCATTAAGTACCTTTCTAATCTCTATCAATCCATCTTGACATATAGGGAATGATATTACATGTTCATGTATATGCAATAAGTCCATGTCGAATTCCTATATTGTGCATTCATGGATTATTATCTAGATTTCCTTATGATTCATGTCTTATAAAAATCCAATATGTATTTCATGAATTCTGTTTATGATATTTGATTTGCATCGTATGCTCTTATAATGTTATGATAACATTCTCATACCCTTATTCCCATGTTTAGGTTTAAATATATCCCTTGTTTTTTCTTACAATTCATCTGACCTCACCCCTTTTTTATGTTTCCTTCCCTATATTCTGAAGATATGTATTAATTATGATCTATCTAAGAACGGATTTAGTCATTAACAACCTAGTGGGAGATAATGTATCTCACTCATGTACAATTATTTATGTTTCCTTGTTTCCAAAGGCACTAGGTTAATATGCTCTTTGGGTATCTATTTTCGTAATGCATTAAGTATTCCACAAAAGTGATATAATGTTAATGAATGAAAAGTGAATTTCACTATGGTAATTCATAGTAAAAATGGTGACACATCTTCCTAGGGAGGTTTTGAAGGTGGTAAAAAAAATAGGTGGAGTTTAAAAATTCAAGTTGCAACACGTGCTTCCTCCTTGACTTTTAGAGGAATTATTGCTATATAATGTTTCCTAGGCTGGTTGAGATGTGTATATTGTATGACAGTATAATTTCAGAAGTTATTTTGGGACAAAAATGTGATCTAATGAATAAGAACTATCTTGGTTGAAAAAGAGGCACCGATAAGATATTCCAGACAAAGGTGCAATGAACATAATCCATCAAATTAATCCACACTAAATTGAGGCATATCAAACATAAAAATGTTAGATGGGTACTAAGGAACACTAGATAAAGGTTAAAAAATCCTAGTGTTCTATATAGAGAATATATGGATATTTTTATTTGCGATAAACTTTAAATGTTTTATTATTTTATTGGTTATAATGGATATGAAAACTTTGTAATTGGTGGGATCCTATATAATTTCCTATTGGGAGATTTAAGGATCTTGATGGGAGTTGGCTCATTATATTCACATCAATATATAGTGGGTGTACACGTATTTATTGTAGTTGAAATAAAAAGGAATAGGAACACAAATTTGGACCAAACCTCATAAAAATCATTGTCCCTTGTATTATTGATTTATTTTTTCATATGGGTTAGGTTGAGTTTTAAAGTTTGGAGGATCAAAATTTAATCAATTTTCAAGTGTGATTTTCAAAATAAATGAAATTATAAAACATCACCACTAATTGATCCCAAATTCCCATTATTAATGGTTTACATGATCCTATTAAAGTCAACTGGTATCAAAAGAAGATCCTCTATAATATCCATATATTCATTGTCATGGATAATCTTTACATATTCTATATTAGAGAAAATTATTCCTTTGATAAAAAATTTTTTAGGGATAATGATATAAATTGATACCCTTTCTTTAGAATCATTTCATAGAAGTGATTTATGCGGATACTATATGGTTTGCAACAATGTGGAAATATTCTTTTATGACATTCACTGAATAAAAGAATCCTGAGGTTGATGAAAATTATTATAATGGTACTTATATCCATATCAAAAAAAATATATGATAGTGATGGGTCAAAAAACAATAAAGGTAACATGGGAGAAACAAAAAATCATCTTTGATGGAAATATAAAATTAAAGGAAGAAAATATTTAAATATAAATAAGAACATTCAAATATATCATGATAGCTGGATGTGAAACTATTGAAGACTACTTCAGCATAGTTAATGATATTTTTAGTAACATCAGAGGATTCATGGATGTCTTGGAAGATTCAAATATCATTAAAAATCACTAAATTTATTTTGAAAAGTTTCATCCTAAAGTATCTACTTTAGATAATAAATAAGATTTGTCCCTTAAATAATTACATATAATTCTTATTATTTATGAAATATTTAATTCTCTTACATTGAGAAATAATATTAATAATGGGATTGTTTTTGAACCAATGTTTAGTTGAAAATATATGATCCTAAAACTAAGGTAAAAAGGATTAGTGAATTAAATGACAGAAAAGATTATTCTAAAGTAAATAATAGCGTTATTTCCCTATCTCAAAAAACTATTAGAATGGTTTATTTAATTACAAAAGAAATCTCACACATAAATATTTTTATTATGGAGGAATCAATAGTTTTTCAATGAAATACATAAATAAAAAATATGGATAATATGATGATGATGATTTGTAAAGAAAAACATTAGATGAAAAAGTGGGAGAAAACCTCCAAATAAGTTAAGAAATCAATTAGGAGCATCAAAATGTTTAAAAGTAGAAATAAAAGACATGTGTTGAGTAAAGGTTTAGATTATCAATCTTCTGACAATAGATCATTATGAAATAATAATATAGAGATGTTAAAAACCAACATGGATACTATAGAATGTAATAAAGATATTTACAATATTGTTAAAGAAGAATTTGAATAATCCTCCTGGGAATACCATCTAAGCTCAAAATATGGTGTAGGTATGGGGTAAGAAATGAAACTCAAGAAATAATCTAGAATATTAAAGAAGGAATGTTAGAATAAGAATCAATGAAAAAATAATATCTACCAAAGGAAGATGTGAACAGAGAATAAATTAAGAATACTAAGCATATAGTTGAGGGAAAAGTGAAAATAGGGAAAGAACATTATGAAAGTATTACTGTTATAGGAGTATATAAATGTAACATAGAATAATATATCTCAAATATGAAATTAGATTTATAAAAATAAAATATAACTTCAAAATAGATTTAGAGGTAAAGTTGAAGCATATCAGGCTACTCGAATAACTCATCTAAATAATCAAGTGAAATTAACAATGCTAAAATTAAAAGTAAATTTGATTGTACTAACCATGAAAGATTACAAATAAATAATGATAGATCATTGTATGGGAGAGTATGTGAGAAATATATCAAATAAATAAAAGTTAAAATTGGAAAAAATAATAAATGATTCCCCATGCCAAGGGAAATCAAATGCAGTAATGTGTGCTAAATCATAAGAATAATTTCCCAAGGGAAAAACATCTATTATATAAGATTTGGATCTAAAAGATAATTTTTATGTGGGAAATATTGGAATGGGGAATAATTTTTTTGGAGGGACATGTCTCTCCCTCGATGTAGGAAATCCTGATGGGGAGAAATAGTGGAAGAAAATGAAGCAACTCTCTAATTTTGTAGGATAAAACAAGAAGAAACTAATCATTTGTAAAAAATATCTCAATGTGAAAATCTAATTTGACTAAATGGAGGAATATTGTGGCTGCTATGACCAACCAGGTCACTATACAGAAGATTATATGATAATAATCCCAAGAAAAATTCTATGTACATCAAAAAAGTTATCTAGGAAATGGAAAATTAAAGGAAAATATTTTTTTTGTTGATATTTCCCTAAAACTTAGAAAAATTAATAATCGTTTTATTCTTGATATTGTTTGTAACTCACATATTAATGGTGGTGTGAATATCATAAAAAATATTTACGAACATGAAGGTGGAATTTTCACATTTTTAAAATATGGTTCCATGAAAATAATTACAATCATTACAAATGAGATTAATTCTTATAAGAAAAAGTACAAAGCATTTGTGATTTTAAATTATATTAAACAAAACCTATTAAGTATTGTACAAATCTGTGATGATGTTAGGGAATTTATCTTTAGAAAAATTCTTGTATAATCCAATTTTTGAAATATATAAAAGTTTTTATAAAGAGAAAAAGAGCCAGAGACAATCTAATTTAGAATCGATATCCTATTCATTCATGAAATTTACGTTTTGAGGATGTAAAAATTTATTTAATCAAATACTTGGGAATATTTTATATAAATATATAAGCATGATTTAAATAAATAATGTTGTGAGAGATTTACAAAAATTCAAAATGAAATATGATGTTGTTTGTGAAACATTACTGATAGGATTGATAGTTAGTGGAAGATATAAAAATTGAAATTCAATTCTCCAAACCTATTGATCTCATAAAATCAAATCTATGTTTTTTAATAAGAAATCATTCATAAAGGGTTATTTTCACATTATTATGTTCATACAAGATTTCAATTAGGTAACCTTCATAATTTTCCTTAAACCTATATAAGAGGTCGAAGAGTTGTTCAGTTGTTTTAGAAGGGATGTTTAGAATTATATGGGTGTATATATATTTAAGATAATAACATAAAATGGAATGAATTAAACATGTAAATATTATGAGTCCATCCTAAAGTAACATATAATTAAACATTAATGTAGTTATCCCAACACTCAATAAAATGGATTAAAATAAAGGGAAAAATAAATTTAGTACAAATTGGAAGAAGTATTCTTATTAAGTATAAGATTTCAAGATTCCTTTAGAGAGAAATAATATGTGTTCTTTTAAAGTTTCAAAAAATTTATCTAATTGTACAAAAATGAAAAAGGACTCTATATGAGATATAGTATAAGAAAATGCCTACATTTACATACTTTACGGTCATTAGTATCCTTGGATTACTAAAGTTAAAAAAATATGTATTTTTGAATGTTTTATGAAAATGTAAAATAATGAGTTTTCATAGGATATTCATACAATGATAATTTTTTCAGGTTCTAGAATAAATTAATATATACGCTAATTTATTCCTTTGATATAAAAGTCCTTAAAAACCAGTACACATTAACAATATTTTTTTAATATTATGAAGATGGTATAACAAAATATTGAACGATTATTTATAGAGAAGTTAATGAGAAGGAAAACGATTTCGAGCCTAATATTATAAATAATGATGTAGATTAGTCTAGTGATGAAAATAATATGGTTATAAGAAAATAAAAAAACGTGAAACAATAAAAAACAGGATGAATCCAATAATATTTTTGGAGATTATAAAGTTCCAATTTAGACCAAAAAAATATAAAGTCTTAAAATAAATCATCACTTGTCTCATAGGAGAAACCATGATTAATTTTAGAATCATTTGAGCATAAATAATGGTAAGCTTTAATGAATAATGAGTTGTGGAAAATTCAAAAAAATGATGTAGTGGATCTTGTTCCTCCATTGAATAGATATTATATTATTGGAACAAAATGGGTCTTCATAAATAATCTCTATGAACAAGTAAAATTTTTAATAAATAAAGGATGACTAATTTATAAAGGTAATTTGTAAATGTGTGGTGTTTAATATTAGGATCATATTTCTCTTGATTCAAGTATTGAGATAATTATAATGTTTTTGGTTGTTGATAATCATTGAAATTACTGATTATATTATATGGATGTTAATTATTTATTCAGAAAAGGATATTTTAATTTAGAAGTTTATATTAATAATCCTAGTGGATTCATAATTCAAAATGATGGAACCATAGTATATAACTTCAGAAAGATTTGTAAATGATAATATTTTTTCCTGGGGCATGGTTTTCAAAACATGACAGTTACATGAAGTAGTTGAACTTTTCAAAAGGAAAATTTTCCGAGAACATGTATCTGAAATAAATTACTATAGTTAATCTGATAATAAACATTTATGTTGATTATAATCATTTTTTTAGGTAATAGGGATAAAGTTTGTGAGTAATTTTTTGATCAAATAATTAACAAAATTGAGAAGTCAATTCTCGAAGAATTGAACTTCTTTTTAGGATTAAATGTTCAATAGAATGGAAGTTGCATAATCCTATAACAAGAAAATCCTTCCAAGGATTTTCTCAAAAATAATTTCATTTCAGATGAAATAGATATTTCTAAACATATTTCTATTAGCATTAACATGAGTAATGATTATGATAGAAACAATGTAAATTATAAGGATTTATAGAATCAGATTTGATGCTAATAGAAATACAACACATGTTTATTAAATTAATATGAAACTATAGCATGGGGTATATATGGGGTAATGAGTAAACCATACATGGTTTCACTAACACTTATTGGGAAGTATATTAATATAATTGAAGTTCAATTTTAAAAGGAATGTTCCTATTTTCGAAAGTAGTGTATGCATCCATAATAAGAAAATATGTTATGTTACTTTGAGTACTGTAGAAGTAAAATATTTTACAACCTCCCATGCATGTTTGAAAATTTTGTGGGTGAAATTTTAGTTGGATGATTTTGAGGGTGAATGTTGACATAACATTTTAGGTTATTTTTTAATAATCATATTGTCATTGATCTCTCTGAAAATCATGTAAAGCAGTCCACACTGAAACACATAGATATTAAACTTCATTTCATTAATAATGAAATTTATTGTAGGGATATAATGGTTAAGTATATTTCCAAAAAAGTATTTATTTTTTATTTTTTATGATATCTATTCTAAGGGAATGATTTGAGGAACTGAGGTTGAAACATATTGTTCCACACACACTATTTACTTAAGTATGTTCTTATGTTCACCCCTATAATCTTTTTGATTTTGTTGTCAAATGGGGAGAAGATGTACAATTCTTATACTCTATATTTTGTGAATACGAATTTAGAGTTATCAAAAAATGGGGGAGTATGGATGATATAATTCCACCAATTGAGATGCTCAAGGGGTACTTTATCAATATCATAGACACAAAATTTAATGTCACCAAGTGATGAAATTCATTCATAAATATCATTTTATCTGATTGTATGGTGTCAAGAAACTATCTATGAGAAATATTTTTGATTGAAGAATTTTTAGAAAAGCGTTTTCAATAATGTTTCTGAAAAATCAAAAGGGGGAGATTCAGGATTCTTAGGTTAGTTTTTGTATTGTCTAATGTATTTGTTATCAAGAATATTATTTGGAATGATTTTGTGTTTTTGGTAAAAAAAATATTCTTCTATGAGTATCTACTTATATCAAGTGAAATTATTCTATACTAATACTCATCAATTCTAACATCATGAATTATAAGGGTTATCACATTTTAAGATGCTATTTTCTGATAGATATAGTCTATAAAAATTTCATAATATTAATTGATGATGTTTCAAATTGTACAATGTATGAAGATATGATGTCACAGATTTATTTTTATATGAAGATAAATTTTTTCTCCATTAGAATAATAAATTTATGAAGGTCGAAAAATAGTCTTAAAAAAATTATACCCAAAATTGAAGTTGGAATTACATTAGATGAAAAGGGAGATAATAGTCATAAAATTTATGAAAGAGTATTACCAGATAGATAATGTTGATGATAACCAAATGCAAATTGTCAATGTTGTACGGTATGGTGAAAATTGTGAAGTCTATTATATAATAAAAGATGAATATGATTAGATGATGAAAAATTAAATAGATTGATCCTAGAAGACCGTGCTCTATATGATGTTTAAGAATATATATGATGAATTGACGAAGATATTCCTACTAATCAGAGAGATCTAGAAAAATGAACTTACATAAAACTATTGGATAGAGGAAACATGTGAGTAGAAATAGATAAATGAAGCCTGAGTTTACCAGACTAAACTCATTAGACATAAAGGATCAGAAAGAGGGGAACTAGACAGGGCAGGATCTGATAAGGAGTTATCACACATATGAGTCATTATTAAGAAATAAAATAGATATGTTTATACACTATATCAGATAGATCTTCCTTCATGATTATTCAATTGTACCATTGGGATAATTCTAATCTTTTCTTTCAAAATTCAAAAATATAGTTCAGATTTTTGGAAGATATGAAGAGACCCTTTTTTCGAGATAATTGGATGTTTTTATAAGAATATTAACATAGATTCATACAATTTCTTTTTAGGAGGCCAAAAAAATTATCTTGAACTATAAAATTTAAAATGGGCCCCAAAAATCATCCATGATTTTTAGAGGAAGTATACCTATATTAAATAATGTACGCTCTTTTAGAAGTGATTGTTTCATGGGATAAGAATAGATGAATTTATTTTTATAGATCATCATGATTTTCTAAAAATTAAATATAGTTGTTGAAGAAGAGTAACCAAACTAATTTATAGGATAAAGGTGCAATGGATAGAATGGATAAGAATGAGACATGATGAATTGAGGCATTGCAAACTGGGGTGTATCAAACAAAAATAAGTTCACACCAGACAGTGCTATAATGGGATCAGTGTACCCAATAAATAATTTACATATATATTTCATAGTGAGAAATGTAAAATTCTTTATTATTTCATTAGATATCAATGATAAGAAATCCTTTTTAACTTTTTGTATCTTATATAATTTTCTTTCATGATATTAAAGGATCCTAATGTGGTTTGGCTCCTTATATTCACTTTATTTTATATTGTATATCCATTAATTGAAGAGATTTGATGCGATAAGGACTTGGTACCTACATTTGGACCAGAAATTATAAAAATATGTATTTCTTCCATTATTAACTTATCCATACATACAGGTGTGGTTGAGATTTAAATTTGAGAGGACATAAACACTAACATGTTTTTTCGGTCAACTTGTAGATAATGGATACAATAAAAGATCACCCATGATTAAACCTCCCCCCCCCCCCCACTCCCACCTTTTCAGTGGTCTATAAGATCCTAGGTAGTTCAAATAATGTGTTTCTTCTCAACCATATGTTTGAAGAGTAATCATGAATCATTAACTATTTCACCGATACAATGATGTCAAATTATTGATGAATCAGGAACCTGAAAGAGTGGTTATTAACATGAGGTAGAGGCATTGTGATTAATAATGAACAATGAATCCTGATATGTCATCTAGTTGATGGATCACATGGGATTGGGGATTTCTAAAAGAATATAGATTATTTTTTACAATAATAAATATTTCTTCATAAATAAAAGCTATCCATGTGATTTGATTTTGACCAAAAATCTATGAAGTTTGAAGAAATAATGAATTCCACTATATTATTGATGAAGATTTATTGGGGTAAAACCAAAAAGGAACCAATTATATTTGAGAGTAAAATCTCAAAAACGTTTAAATTTTGTACTATTTCAATGGAAATTCATGATACTCGAAAATAATGTATTCTATAGTGAAGTGGAATTTTAAGAGACCCAACAAATAGAGACAAAAAACAGTAATTGAAATTATAATTATAATTTCAATTGATACTAATATGTTTTTTTTTATTAAAATATAAATCAACGCATTTCCCATTTTTTAATCAAATTAGTATACAAAATTATAGAAAAATTTCTACTAAATTACAACCCAAGATAAACCTTTAAATCCTAAAATTGAAAATTCAATTTCATATTTTCAAAATGTGAAGGATTTTTCAGATCTAGAGGATGAGATTTATTTTTATCCCCTAATGAATATGATACAACACACATATATATCTAAAATAAAATGGTTCAGAAGGATTATTCAGTGGATATTAAACTTCAAACTTTATATGAATTTAGTTACTGGATTCTTGATTGTGGGTGTAGTTCCCACATAATGTGAAATAAAAATATCTTCAAGAAAATAATATATAATAATGTTAAAATAAATAGATTATCAAATAATGAATTATTTAGATCATTGGCCCCAAGAATATCCCAATTTGGAAGAAAACTCAATAGAAATGTAGATTTCATTATGATGGAAAATGTGGGTCATAATATTTTATGCATTAATTAATTGTTTTAATTATGACATGAAATCACTTTTTCCTTAAAGACTAGTATTTTCAATGGCCAGGATATAGTAATTTTCTAGTAAATAAAACAAAAAAATGAAATTTCTACCTTATATGATTGGAATAATATTTTTTTTCACCAATGAAAATGAATATAAATTATAAAAAAAATATTCTTCATTTGAATAAAAAATACATAAAATAATTATTAAACCATATTGGTCAATTTTATTTTTCTAGAATTATATGTAATAATACTTATGCCAATAATATTTGTAAAAAATAATAGTTAATAAAAACATATACATGATTGTGGAAAATATGTCATCATGTTTTAAATAATCAGTGAATTTGGATGTCTGTATGGTGATCACACCAAGGCCCATTGATAAAATATAGTGTTTTTTTGTTTTAATTAATGATTATATTAGGTTATTTGAAGTTTTTATTATTCATAAATACAAGGAATATAAATACATTAAATATTATTGGATATATTTCATGAATAATCATTTAAATTAAATTTTAATTTTCTAAATTTGAATAGGAATAAAATTCATGAATATAAACGTGTAATATTTTTTTAAAAACATGGGATACAACACCATGTTTAAAATTTCTGAACTCTATAATAAAATAATGTTTTTAGAGGCTAATGAAGATAATTAATTAGAGTGTTCAGGCATAATAAATGATTTTCTAGAGTGGTTTTTGAAGATATCATAATTGATATTGAACAACATAAAAATATATACTTCTCTTATCCCATAAAGAGAGAAAATCATATGAGATGTAGGAAAATAATAAGTAAAAAATATTTATAGGACATTCAATGTAAATGTTTTACTCTCAGTAAAGGGAATACTCATAATAATTTTGATCTCAAGGATATGGCGTCATTTTTCATGGGTTATCATCATAGGTAAAATACTAAAATTTAACAAAAAGGGGATTTTAAAAATATTTGATAGTGATGGTGTCACTATAGTCTTCAATATGAAGATTTTTAATACTACATTGATAAAACAAGAAAATAATTTTTCATTGGAGTGATCAGTTTAGGGATATAATCTAATAATGATAATGATTTTGTGGTAATAATTAATATAATAATGATTCAAGTTCAATATTTCCATGAAAATAAAAGAGTATAGTTACAATAAATGGTAAAATAAAAAATTAAAGATAAAATTAATCAAATGAAGACATTATGGGTGAATACCGTACATCAAATAAAATTTCAATACATTATAGAATAGAATAATTTTGAAGAGGCTTCTCAATATAACTGTTGGGTGAAATAAATTAATGGGGGGATTGAGAAAATTTAGAAAAATATGATGTGGGGTATTATTTCAAGGATGGAGGAATATATTGTTATTAGAAAAATATGAGTAATTATTAATAAACCTAATATGTAAAGTGTATTTATTTAGGAAATAATCATATAAGTGAAATGGATAATCCAAACTTGAATGTATATATGTAGATTATTCCTAATACTGGTGACATTAGATTTCCAATTAATGATGATCCAGACTTCATATGTGAAAATTTATAATCTATTAACCTATATCTTGTGGTTATTTATTACAATAGTATAGAATATATCGATCATACCACATAGGATTCCGAGTTTAGTACACTTAGGAGAAAAGACAAATACATCAATAATTCCTTACATGAGAAAGATCACTTCAACACTGTAAATATTTTTATCCCTACTTTTTATATCCTTAAGTATTTCATAGAAATAATCATGTTATACTAGGAAAATATAAAAATATCATAAATGGGTAAGATAAAATTATCATAATGTCATAGTGAATGGTGGAAGCTATCATAACATCAATAAGAAATATATAATATGGCAGGAATAAATAATAAAATAATAACATATAACTAATTATATGAGTATAATGTATCCATGTATAGTATATAATTTGAAATAAATAACCACATGGTTAGAAATAAATTATCACATATTGATGGAATGAATAATGTTAGATACTATAACCAAACCAGTAAGGCCATAACTGTGACAAAAAATATAATATTTTAGTTATTCAATAAACAAACAAGATAGTTTTTCTCATGAAACGTAACAATTCATCTATAGGACATATAATGTTGGGCCCCACCCATTACCTATTAAGTAAAATAAATTGATCATAGGAAACACATAAGTTGATAAATGATACGATAAATAATTTTTCCTAATAAACCACTTATATATACCAATATATGTAATTAATATTTATCTATATTTAAATTATGGTAACATGGACTATTAATATTTCAATATTCAAACAACAAGTACAATATACTAGGTATGCATTATTCAAAAATAATTATGAAATATTATGTTTTTTCACTATATAGTGTAGAATAAATAAAATATTATCATTAAAATGGTTAACAATATATATAATACATCTTTTAAATAATAAGAATGATCATCATAAAAAGATGAATATGATAGAGAGATAGATAAATATTTATAGAGATCAAAATCATAAGAAACTAAAATGGAGTGGAAGAGTTTCATAATATAAATTAAAGATGCCACCACATATGAATACCTAAAAAAACATATAAACCCACATAAGTAATATTTTCAATAATTTTTTGATGGGATGTAGAAGATATGACATAAAATATATAAATAATACATTAATAGACTGGGTATTTGGAACAGAAACCCTTTCCTTAAGTCGTAAATCATATGGATTCTCTTATAACCATAAAAATAGTTGAATTACATAAGTTAATTTCATAATACCGAACCCTATTAATTCTTATTTGATACGTTATTAATAATTTATTATCATATCAAATTTATTAAATTGATTAGATAAATTACATCCATCATTTTAATGTTGTTTGGTTTATAGTTTATTAACGACTTTGACGTAATGGAAACAATCCATGATCCCCTTTAAATCATTATATAATATTCATATGTGTTAAGGCACTAATCCTAATTTCATTCCATTGAAAAAAAAATTCTAAGATAAATATATAGTACAAAATTTATACAGGTTAAGAAACAAGTATCAGTATGCTCGTTATAATAATTTTAGATTACAATGATTTTTTTTGTAAATGCAATCAATATAATTCTAATTTTAACAAGATAACATTTTTTTAAATATATATATCTATTATAAAACTTCATTTTTAATATTTTTTTACCATCCTATATGTGAATATTATGTGATTCATTACATCTTCTACTTAGGAAGTTAAAAATGATCATTATGCAACAAAATCATAATCACCTATGTCTTTAGTTTATAATAATTTTATGATTATAAAATTCAAATAAAATTAAATTTTATTCATAATTTTAGGATATAATTATATTATATTAAACATAGTAATAGGAAGATAATGAAAAAAATAATCAATATGGACTTATACTAGAATCCAAACATTCCCCATTGAGACAACAATTTAGGACGAAACCATAAGGCTTATTCAAAAAGTATTCTATTTAGAATGGGACATCATAAAATTTTTCTAGATGTTTTTAGAGATATTTCAGAAGATCTTAAGATATGTATGATTTTTCTAATTGAATAGGATTGGGTGGAAGAGGTGTGTATTTATAAGTGATATATGGCATTTGTGGATATATTATTGATAAATTTATAATTTTTTTATCTTTAGTATCAATAGTATTGAATCATATGACTAAATTTAGAAACTTATGCATGTGATTCCAATATATTTTTTTATTACCCCATCTATACATCAAAAATATTCTTTCTCTCCATGTGTTTTCCTTGTTATAAAATACTATAGTTTACCATATTTCTCTATTCACTTTAGCATTTCGTAATTTATAAAAATTTAAAAAATAAAAATCCTACAAAATCTTTAACATATGAATACAAAAATTATATCTATTTTTACAAAATTTACTTCTTTATTAGATATTTTTAAATTTTTAATTTCATTATAAATAATTATGTTTCTTAAAATAATTTAAATATCTCTTACTAAAAATATATAATTATAATTATATTATATTATATTTAATGATTAATTATATTATGATATTTCTATACTTATTTTATTATGAAATATCATTCATTATCCTTACTTATAATTTAACCCTATTAGTTACCCTAATAAACATTTCACAATTCCAACATCCATGCTAGTATTGTAATGGTCATGTGATAATTCGAAGGATAATTTTTCCAACACTCATATAATATATAGACTTCATATAAATAACTAAAATTTCTACTATTATTTTTTCAATCAGTTTTATCTCAAGGTTATATACACATAACTTATAAATTGCCCAACATTTTTCTGTCTATATTATTTCATGACACAATGTTTTTAGTGAGTGTAATAAATCATGAAGATTTTGATATACTGGATTTTCATATAATATTTCTTATTCACAAATTTTCATTGTACCATTACAATATATTCCATTTTATAGAGTGTATTTATACTCCCTATTCAATTTTATACTAGTCATTTCATTTTTAGTGAATGTAACGATATAATTTTAACATACTATTATGATATAAAAGGTTATCTATTTTATTTAAATCACTATGGTATAGTCATTTTCCTTATAATCTACCCCATCATAATTAAATTATTACAGAAAATAATTTTTATACAAAATTTATAAAAAACTGAGGCTAATTTGTCTTAATTGTTTCCTCAAAATTTTACATTTCTTCCTCAAACATATAATTTCATTACTTTATCTTCATTATTAATGTTTTCATATTTCAAAAATCTTTCTATCTATTGTTAAGAATCTAGATAGTCACATCCTGATAGAAAAATTTATCTTCTATCTCTATTTATTTAGTGGTGATTACATGGATTATAACTACTATAAACATTGATAATAATAAAGCATAAAAATTCATGTACTCTAAAGATATTTTTTGGGTATTTTATAATGATATTGTATGAATTTAATTCAATAAAAAATATTAAATGGCCTAATATAGCTTGGTATTTTCATTCCCTCATTACCAAACATTATAAATCCATTCCATGGAGATACCTTCAATAAGGAATAACACCTAACTTGAGATTCCATGTCTTGGCTATGATTATCAGAATATCTTTTTTACTTACATTGATTCATCATGATCTGATTCTGGAGGGATCAAACTTTATCAGATGTCTTGTTAATGATTTATGAAACAACCAACCTCATTTCCCATGTTTCATCTTATGTTCTCAAAGTATGTCATTATTTCAAATTGAATTCTATGTATAGATCACATTTTTTACTAGAATGAAACCCATTGTGGTATTGAAAATAAAAAATAGTTTGGTACAGTTCCAATAGTCCTCACAAGTCATGTGACAAGGGAATCAACATGTCCTTTAATGTATAGATAGTTCTCTAAAAATATCCATCAGTTTGAAGATGATATTTTGTGTTCAAATGCATCTCAGTGTCTAAGTAATTCTAAAAACTCCACTAGGATGTCTTATGATGTATAGTGAAAATTTTTGTGATGAAATTATCCCCCATCAACTTCATTATAGGGAGATGTTTCAAGCATCCTTCTAGAAAATTTTTATTAACATTCACATGTTTTCTAAACAATCATTATAATGCATAGTTAGTAATTTCCTAATTCATGTTTTCCAACTAGAATACTTCTATTATATCCCTATAAATTATACTTTTACTAGGGTTTATATAATGTTTTTTGATATATTATTCATCTTTTAATTCTTTATTGATCATGGGTATTGATGGTACACATAACCTCTTTAAAACTTTTAAAACACCATATTAATAGTTTATTTCGATAAATATCCTATATTCAATTTTTCTGTCATACTCTTGAAAATCCTTTACATATTATTGATTCTCGTTATCCTCTCCTTCAATAATTATAACACCCTGATATTTTATGAGAATTATATATTTATGTCTTATTTTATACACAACATCAAAGGAATCTTTCACTGCACACAAAACTAGCTTGTCTTGTGTTACACGCAATCATGACCTTCCTCGATAGAGTGTGTAGTATGCAATACCGGGTTTCACTAAACAATGATATATTGTTATAATATGGACTAGATATTATGAATAGTATTAACTACATTTAAAATTTTATAACATAATTATTCATCTTACATATTATCTACAACATGGTATGAGAACAAAATAATTTTTTCGGGTAAAATAAGTATTATTAAAAAAATGTAGTTTTATCGCCTTTTGATGGTGCACCAACATTAAATCTAGTTTTTGATGTGTTTATAAGTTGAATTTGACAAAATAAAATTCTTCGTTGGAATCAGGATATAAAAATTTAATTTGGATAAATTTTTCATATTATTCTGATAACTTTCATATGAATAGTAAAAACGCGCTATATTTTAATTAAAAACAAATTTTTTCATCACAATAATTTAAATCGTTAGATTATCTTTTTAATTGGTTTTAAAGTATAATTAGAATATATTTTTACCATTTAATCCAATGTTCATCATTGGAATTAATTTCACTTTGAATTTAGACAAAAACAAGTGTCGATCTTTTGACAATTATTGTTTCTTCAAAACACGCTATTTGTTTTGATGATGAGAATTAATTTTAACATTAATTAATTAAACATATATGTTTTTAATTTGGAAAAATGGACATCATTTTTTAATTCGGAATATCAAATATAGCTTAGTCTGAATTTTTTGGTATTTTTCTGAAAAACATCAATTTTTGATGAATAGTGAAACCACTTAGTGATAGTTTAAAAACTGACTCTTTCATTTAAATTAAATTTTACCACATCTGTGAATTGAATTTAAAAAATCCAAAATACATGGTTGTTATCAAGAAGTAAAATTTTGTTCAATAAGATGAAAATAATTTTTGGTGAATAGTAACTTTTGACTATTATTCACTGCGGTTAAAGGTAATTAGGGTAATTCAAGGTTAAAAGAATATTATAATAATTCAAAATTACCTTAACACTTGTCCTAACCTTATTTAATGAGTATTGCCCGACCATGGGCATCCTTGGGTCGATTTTGGGACACCATTGAGCCACTTGGTAGTGATAATGTCAATTTAGATTAATTAATTTAATGTAAAGACAAAATTGACATTAACAAAAATCATTTAGTAATTAACTTTTATAAGGGGTTATATAAATTATAATTTAGACTATAAATATTCATTATAAATCTAAAAAAATTTCCTACATGGTGGTGTTTTTTTATAATTTTTAGGCATCAAATAAATTAAATTATAAATGACCTAATAATGATGCAGTATTTACCTCATTAATAAATGATTTAAATAAATAAGATTATAATGATTAAAATATTATCCCAAACATGTCCAATTCTGATTGGATGATTTCATTTCGACCATGAGTCATCTTATCTTTATCTTTAATGATTTTTGGACCTTTTGAAACCAAAGATAAGTTTATAATAAAATAATATTTTCACACTTTCCAAAGGTGCCCCTCTCCTCCCTTATAAAAGGGAACCTCATCCCTATCCTCTTTACACAACTTTGAACCTTCAAGCTTGGCCAAACCCTGCCCATTACTCTTCGAAACTAACCTTTTAATATTCTATAGGTCCTCGTCTTCTTCAAAACCAACATTAGTGCCCTAAGAGGAGGTTTCAAAGAGGCGTGTCGAAGAAGAGGAAATATATGTTACCGAAACATTCAAATTTATTTCTTTTTCTACTTCCTCTTATTTAGTTTTATCATTATGATGTAATAAAATCAGAATCACTAATATACTAATATGTTATTATAAATATGAAACAACCCTATTTCACCTTCTATCCATCCTACGGAAAACGAAATCACCGCGCATGCGTACGTACAGAATATTGTCTCCACGTCGTGGTGTAAACTGTTTTCCACCACCACCATAATTGTATGGGTATAATGGTGTAAATAATAACTATATATGATTATTGTAAAGTGGTATTGATTCTGAAATAGTATAAATACACATCAATACAATTCCACGATCATGGGAACGATATCATCGCTCGTGCATACGTACGGCCTACCGTCTCCACGATGTGATGCAACTCGTTCTAAAAGATCTTCATTGAATAATGATTATATAAATGAATTGAATGAATAAATATGATATATATTACACTAATACCATTCTGGGAATGAGGTATCTATAACCTAAAAAAGAAGAATAAGAATTTATTCGACAAATCATGTTTAAGAACATTAAGCAATAAACACCCGAATAACAAGTTGCAATGAAATATTACTAATAAGAAGATAAGAACATGATCATATATGATATCATAACAATTAATATGATTATGTAATAAGTCAATGATATTATTTAAATCATTATACAGGAGGTTCAGATACGTACGAAGCAAATTAGACTTAAGGTAAGGGAAAATCTTGCAATCTCATTTTTATCCGAGATTTTTTATACTTTATAATTTACTGGTGAATATTTATAATCCACATCCATTTTTCCTCAATATTTAATATTATTTATATCCTTCTACAATTTTTTAAATCCAATTTTACCTATTCGTGAATTTTTAGAAAAAGATATGAAAGGAATCTTTTGTCATTTTCAGTATGAGATACTTTTTGACTTTTTCGGCCAAAGTACGAGAAGAATGTTTTTTTAACATATATGGCATGAATGGATTTTTATTATTTAATAGAAAATTATTTCTATGAAGCTTCCTTTAAAAGTTTTCAAGTTTATTTTTAATCAACTTCTTTTATTTTAAAATTGTATGACATGTTAAGAATGGAAAATTGTTTTTGAAGTAGAAAGTATATTTTCCTCAAGAATGGAGTTCAAGTGTTTTTTAAAAATTATTTTTCCATCATATATAATATAGGGTTCTGTTTCTATCCCTATATTTACATTGATTTAATTATGTTATAATTGAATTAATTTTATGATGTCCTTTAATCTTATATGGATTATGTCATGATGGCATGATGTTTAAGAATCCCATTTTTATTACATGGGTTATGCTATGATATATGATTTATGATTTTGGGGCACACATAATATTGGTTTCATTAAGTGATGGGTGGGACCTATATCTCCCTCCAATGCATTGTGAAAAGATTTATATCTCATGAGATACACATGGTTGGAACGGCAAGTTAAACTGGTTCAGTGATACTGGACTGGAACGAGGAGTGAACTCGATTCAGAAATGGACTCTGTCTGCAATGATATTCTTGGCAATGAATCTTGACTAATAAGAAATGATTTTCTATGATTATGTGTGTATGCTAAAAAGTTTCATGTTTTGCATTGTGATTATTGGGATTACATTACACTACTATGATTTATCCCATATTATGATATTATGATCTCTTTTGAAGGTTAAGATTTTCAAAATGTTATGTTATTATGAATGTGATATGATTTATATTTATTTTGTTTACCCTTAATGAGCATTTGAGATCACAAATTTTTATGTTTTCTTTTCCCCAGGTCAGGAATAAGTGTATTAAGTAGGATATTCCAAAAGATACTCTAGATATGATGAAATAAACGGGAGACAATGTAGATGATTTATGTACAAGTTGTTTATGTTTCCCAATTTCTAATGACACTATACCTGTACAATATTTTTATGGTTTTTTTATATGTTGTAATAAGTGTGCTTCATTTCTGATGTAATAACCATGAATTTAATGTATGGGTCGTTATAGATGGTATTAGAGGAAAGGTATAGTCAACCTTTGGAAACTAGGATGTGAAAGCCTTAGTAAGAACTCTAAGGATATGTCTAAACATAGAACATAATATTAGTGTTTTGGAAATTTCAATGAACAACCTATGATAAGACCTAATGTGTGAAATTTTATTCTTTATTATGTGGTTTTCCTATTATGATTAGTTTTTCTCACACTATGCTTCTTGGTTTTAGTCAATGGCTAGAAACCGAAGGAACCATGTTAATGTTGAATGCGACAGGAAATGCAATGATTGTCACCTTGAGAAACCAAACATTATGGGAGTTGGAATGAAAAATCTTGTATCCATGCTCACACAAATTTCTCAAGCTATGAATCATGCAAGACTTCTAAACGAGCAAAGGAAGGAGAAACATTCTATTGAATCCTTCATGAGGTAGTGTTCACCTTCATTCAGTGGGTCTTCTGATCCATTAGTGGATGAACAATGGATTAGTACCATTGAAAAGATATTTTCAATCCTACAATGTTCCGAACATGATAAAGTCATCTTGGCAGTATATCATTTGGAAGGTGAAGATGATCAATGTTGGAATATTATTATGAATATGAGGCAAAGGGATGAAATTGAGTTCATGGAATGGGACGAGTTCAAGAACTTATTTTTCAATAAGTACTTCCCACGTATTCTTCGAACAAAGATGGAGAAGGAGTTTCTTGAACTGAAGCAAAAGGATGATGAATCGTTGGTACCTACGAAGAAAATTTTAGAAGACATGTAAGGTACACTTCCAGAGTTATTATCCATCCTGAGAGTATGATCAATCGATTATTTAGTGGCTTAAAACCAAGTCTTTGATGGGCGTTATCCATAATGGACTTCAATAGCTATGAGGAAATTGTTCGATGTTCACTTAAGGTTGAGATGGAGATTGGAGTAAGCCATCAATCATATGGGTTTGATAAGAAGATGAAAATGGAATTCAAAGGGAAATCTAAAGACCATAATTAAAATAAGATGAGTTTTTCCTTATGCTCAAAGTGTGGAAAGAAACATGGAGGGAATTGTCTTAAAGGGACATGTAAATGTTTTAAGATCGAAAAAGAAGGTCATCGAGCAGTTGAATGTCGAAATAATGGAAAGAAGATTTCGAATGATGCGAACAAAGAAAGGGATACACAGAATGCACCTCCTACACTTCAATGTTTTAAGTACAAGGAAACGGGGCATTGTTCCAATCAATGCCCTAATCCAAGGGTTTTTTATGATGACTGACGTCAAAAAACTATTAAGGCCAAATTCAAAGGAAAGTCACATGGAATTTCTATCGGCAATGTGTAGTACGATGACGACGTGGTGATAGGTACACATTCCATCCACTCTAATGTAGAAAATGTTTTATTTGATTCTGGATCCACCCACTCTTTTATTTTTGAAGAATTTTTTAAGGGTATCGGCATACTACCTCAACAATTAGATGTTGAGTTAGCTGTGACAACTCATAATGGCACAACGGTTGCATCAAAATTTTATACTTATTCTCCAATTGATGTTTGTGGGAAAGTGGTTCCTAAAAATCTTGTGATCCTTCCTATAGTGTAATTTGATGTGATTCTTGGTATGGATGGGATTTCTTTATACGGAGCTCATATCAATTGCCAAAGAAAGGAAATCACATTTAATATTCCTGATCAATCTAATATCATCTATCAATGAAAGGATGAATATAACCTTCCAGTGGAAATTTCTTCCATCTTATGGGTCTTGATTCCAATAAATAAAGGTTATTTATAACAAATGGTTGGAGAGAAACTCATGATTAAGAATATTCCCATTGTACGAGAGTTTGATGATGTCTTTTCGAAGGAATTTCCAGGTCTTCCACCAAATCTTGAAGTTGAGTTTTCAATATAACTCATATAAGGTGCTATGCCCATTTCAATGATACCTTATAGAATGGCCCCAATTGAGTTGTAGGAATTGAAGAAGCAACTCCATGAGAATCATGATAAGGGATTCATATGCCCTAGTGCATCACCTTGGGGAGCATCTGTTCTGTTTGTTAAGAAGAAAGATGTATCAATGAGACTTTAAATTGATTATCGATAACGTGACAACATCACTATCAAGAACAAATATCCTCTCCCATGCATTGATGAATTACTTTACCAACAACGCGGAGCTCAATACTTTTCAAAGATTGATCTTCATTCAGGGTATCATCAATTAAGGTTCAAAAAGGAGGATATACCAAAGACAACTTTCCGTACAAGGTATAGAAACTATGAATTTATAGTGATTCCATTTGGTCTAAATAATGCCCCTGCTATCTTCATGGATCTAATGAATATAGTATTTAGAAACAATTTTGATCAGTTAGTGGTAGTCTTTATAGACGATATTCTTATATATTCAAAGAGAAAGGAAGAACATGAAGATCAATTGAGAATTTTATTAAAGACCCTAAGAAAGGATAATCTTTATGCCAAATTTACCAAGTGTGAATTTTGGATTCAAAAAGTTTCATTTTTGGGTCACATAATCTCAAAAGAGGGGATATCCGTGGATCCAGCAAAAACAGAGGTTATCGAAAGATGGTCAAGACCAACAATAGTAACTGAGATCTGATGATTTCTGGGTCTGGCTGGATATTATCGGTGTTTTGTGATTGATTTTTCAATGTTATCTAATACACTCACCATGTTGACTCTAAAAGGTGTTAAGTTCGTTTGGACGGAGGAGAGTGAATAGAATTTTAATGAGTTAAAATGAAGGTTGTACAGTGCACATGTGCTCACTTTTCCATGTATTGGAGAATGGTTTGTAATCTACAGTGATGCATCCAAGAAGGTACTGGGGTTTGTTCTCATTAAAAAAAATATTGTGATAGCCTATGCCTCATGACAGTTGAAAATCCATGAGAAAAATTACCCAACTCATGATTTGGAGTTAGCTGCGGTAATCTTTGAATTAATGATTTGGAGGCATTATTTTTATTGCGAATGGTGTGATATTTATACTTCTCATAAAATTTTAAAGTATATTTTCACAAAAAAAGATCTGAAAATGCGCCAAAGAAGATGGTTGGAGCTGATTAAGGATTACGACTGCTCAATTCATTACCACCCTGGGAAAGAAAACAAGGTGGCAGATGCATTAAGTCAACAAGACCATGCTAGCTTATCCAATATGAGGATCACAAAATATCCAATATTTATGGATTTACAAAGGATGGATATTGAAATTATAATGGAAGGGGAAAATCATATCTTTCTCAAATGAATTTTCAACCATCTATACATCTGAAGATTAAAGAGGCACAAAAAAGATATAGAGTAACAAAAGAATGTGAGAAATGTTCCTGAATTCAACCTTGATTGTGATGGGATAATAAGGTTCAGGAATTGGGTTTATGGTCCTCCCATCCCAGAATTAAAGAAGGAGCTACTGGATGAGGCTCATAGTTCTTCATTCTTTATTCATCCTGGAAGCACGAAGATGTATAGGTACCTGAAAGAGTACTTCTGGTGGGATGGAATTATAAGAGTTGTTTCTGAATATGTATCTTGATGCTTGGTTTTCCAGCAAGTTAAAGATGAGAGACATAAGTCTATGGTGATGTTACAAACATTACTCATACCAGAATGGAAATGGGAAAAACATCACTATGGACATTGTCACTGGACTTCCTAAAACATCCAAATGCGATAATGTTATATGGGTTATAGTTGATCATCTTACAATGTCGGCACACTTCATTGCTGTTTGAGAATATTTCTCTCTGGATTAGCTTTCCAGGATATATGTGAATGAAGTGATAAGATTGCATGGAGTACCACTTTACATTATATCTGATCAGGATCTGAGGTTTACCTCGAATTTCTGGTGAAGTATTCACCTTACTTTTGATACAGAGTTGAGTTTCAGCACTGCTTATCATCCTCAGACAGACAGTTAGTCTGAGAGAATAATTAAAACTCTAGAAGATATGTTAAGAGCATGCTCTATGGATTTCAAAGGTTGTTGGGATCAACATCTACCTTTGGTGGAATTTTCTTATAATAATAGCTTTCACTCTAGTATTCAGATGGATCCTTATAAAGCTCTCTATGGAATGAAATGCAGGACTCCAACTTGCTGGGATGATGTTGGGGAAAGAAAGCTATTAGGACCTGATCTTGTTGATGAGATGGCAGAAAAGGTCAGATCTATTGAACAACCCATAGAAGTAGATCAGAGTCGAAAAAAAAAGTTGTGCCAACATCTGAAGAAAAAACCTATAGTTTGTAGTGGGTGATAAAGTGTTCATACGAATATCTCCTTTGAAGAGAGTAATGAGATTTGGAAAGAAGGGAAAGCAGAGCCCTAGTTATATCGGTCCTTTCGAAATACTGGATCGTGCTAGGAAGTTAGCATACTGATTGGCGCTTCCACCAAATCTCTCACAAGTTCATGATGTGTTCCATGTATCTCTCCTGAGAAAGTACATACCCGATCCTTCATAGGTACTAAGCTCATAAGTTGTACTGCTAGAGAAAGATCTTTATTATGAAGAACAACTGATATAGATTCTGGATCATAGCGAAATATTTCTATGGAACAAGACCACTCTCTTGGCGAACGTTTTATAGAGGAACCTCCAATTAGAAGAAGCTACATGGGAGTTTGAGGATATTGTGAGAGAGATGTATCCTCATTTGTTTGTTACGAAGTGCTGAATTTCGAGGGAGAAATTCATTTTAAGGGGGGTAGAATGTAACACCCTCTTATTTTATGAGAACTGTATTTTTTTACGACTTATTTTATATGCAACATCAAAGGAATCTTTCAATTTACACAATAATAGCTTGGCTTGCATTACACGCAATCACGACCTTCCTCGATAGCATGTGAAGTACGCAATACCGACTTTGAGTAAACAACGAAATATTGATATAATATGGACTAGAAATTATGAATATTATTAGATACATTTTGAATTTTACAACATTATTATTCATCTTACTTATTTTCTAGAACATGGTATTAGAACAAAATAAATGTTTCAGGTAAAATAAGTATTTTTCAAAAAAAAGCAGTTTTGACGCCTTTTGATGGTGCACCAACTTTAAATCTAGGTTTTGACATGTTTATAAGTTAAATTTGGGAAAATAAAATTCTTCCTTGGAATAAGGAAATAAAATTTTAATTTGGATAAATTTTTCATATTATTCTGATGACTTTCATATGAATAATAAAAACACGCTATATTTTAATTAAAAATAACTTTTTTCATCGCAATAATTTATATGGTTTGATTATCTTTTTAATTTGTTTTAAATTTTAATTAGAATATATTTTTACCTTTTAATCCAATGTTGGTCATTGGAATTAATTTCACTTTGAATTTGGACATAAACAAGTGTCGATCTTTTGATAGTTATTGTTTCTTAAAAACACACTATTTGTTTTGATAATGGGAATTAATTTTAAAATTAATTAATTCCAGTTCTTTGTTTTTAATTTGGATAAATAGACATTATTTTTGAATTCGTAATATCAAATATATCTGAGGATGAATTTTTGGTATTTTTCTAAAAAACGTCAATTTTTGATGAATAGTGAATCCACTTAGTGATAGTTAAAAAACCCAACTCTTTCATTTAAATGAAATTTTACCACTTCTGTGAATTGAATTTCAAAAATCCAATATAAATGTTTGTTATAAATAATTAAAATTTAGTTCAATAAAATGAAAATAATTTTTGGTGAACAGTAACTTTTGACTTATATTTACAGCGGTTAAAGGTAAATAGGGTAATTCAAGGTTAAAAGAATATTATAATAATTCAAAATTACCTTAACACTTTTCCTAACATTATTATATGAGTATTGGACGACCATGAGTATCCTAGGGTCGATTTAGGGACCCCATTGAGCCACTTGGTAGTGATAATGAAAATTTGGATAAATTAATTTAATGTAAAGGCAAAATTGACATTAAAAAATCTTTTAGTAATTAATTTTTATAAGGGGTTATATAAATTATAATTTGGACTATGAATATTCATTAGAAACATAAAAACATTTCCTACATGGTGGTGTTTTTTTATAATTTTTATAAATCATATAAATTATATTATTTCTGACACAATAATGATGCAGTATTTACCTCATTAATAAATGATTCAAATAAATAAGATTATAATGATTTAAATATTATCCAAAACATGTCCAATTATGATTGGATGATTTTATTTCGACCATGACTCATCTTATATTCATCTTTAATGATTTTTGGACCTTTTTAAACCGAATATATGTTTATAATAAAATAATATTTTCACACGTTCCAAAGGTTCCCCTCTCCTCCCTTATAAAAGGGAACCTCCTCCCTATCCTCTTTACACAACATTGATCCTTCATGCTCGGAAAACCCCTACCCATTACTCTTCTCAACTACCCTAGTAATATTCTATAGGTCCTGGTATTCCTCAAATACCAACATTAGTTCCCTATGAGGAGGTTTCCAAGAGGCGTGTCGAAGATGAGGTAATATCTATTACTGATTCTTTAAAATTTATTTCTTCTTCTACATACTCTTATTTGGTTGTTTCATTATGAAGTAATAACATCAGTATCCATAATATACTGATATTATATTATAAATATTAAACAACTCTATTTCACCTTCTATCCATCCTATGGAAAATGATATCACTGCCCGTGCGTACGTACGGAATACCGTCTCCACGCCGTGGTGTAATCTGTTTTCCACCACCACCTTATTTGGATGGGTATAATGGTGTAAAGAATAACTATATATTATTATTGTAAAGTGATATTGATTCTAAAATAATATACATACACTTAAATAAAATTCCACGATCATGGGAATGATATCATCGCTCGTGCGTACGTATGGCCTACCGTCTCCATGATGTTATGTGACTCGTTCTACATGATCTTCATTGAATAATGATTATATAAATGCATTGAATGAATAAATATGATATACATTACACTAATACCATTCTGGAAATGAGGTATCTATAAACTAAAAAGATGAATAAGAATTTATTTGACAAAACATGCCTAAGAACATAAAGCAATGAACACCCGAATAACAAGTTGCAGTGAAATATTACTAATAAAAAGATATGGACATGACCATATATGATATCATAACAAATAATATGATTCATTAATAAGTATATGACATTATTTAAATCATTATACATGAGTTACAGATACGTACGAAGCAAATCAGACCTAAGGTAAGGGAAAATCTCACAATCTCATTTTTATCCGAGATTGTTTGTACATCCGAATTTCCTGGGGAATATTTATCATCCACATCCATGTTTCCTCAATATGTAATATTATTTATATCCTCATACAATTTTTTAAATCCAATTTTACCTATTGGGGAATTTTTAGTAATAGATATGAAAGGAATATTTTGTCGTTTTCAGTACGAGATACTTTTTGACGTTTTTCAGCCAAAGTACGAGAAGAATGTTTTTTTAACATATACGTCATGAATGGATTTTTATGATTTCATAGAACATTATTTCCATGAAACTTCCTTTACAAGTTTTCATGTTTATTTTAAATCAAATTCTTTTAGTTTAAAATTGTATGACATGTTAAGAAAGGAAAAATGTTTTTGAAGTAGAAAGGATATTTTCCTCAAGAATGGAGTTCATGTGTTTTATCAAAATTATTTTCCATATAAGATAATATAGTGTTCTGTTTTTATCCCTATTTTTACATTGATTTTATTATGTTATGATGGAATTAATTTTATGATTTCCTTTTATCTTATATGGATTATGTCATAAAGGAATGATGTTTAAGAGTCCCATTTTTATTACATGGGTTATGCTATGATATATGATTTATGATTTTGTGGAACACATAAGAATGGTTTCATTATGAGATGGTGGGACCTATATCTCTATAAAATTCATTGGGTAAAGATTTATATCTCAGGAGATACACATGGCTGGAATGGCAAGTTAAACCAGTTCAATGATACATGACTGGAACGAGGAGTGAACTCAGTTCAGAAATGGACTTTGTCTGCAATGATAGTCTTGGGAATGAGTATTGAATAATAAGAAATTATTTTCTATTATTATGTGTGTATTCCACAAAGTTTCATGTTTTAATTTTTGATTATTGGGTTTACATTTCACTACTATGATTTATCACATGTTATGATATTATGATCTCTTTTGCAGGTTAAGATTTTCAAAATTTTATGTTCTTATGAATATGATATGATTGATATTTATATTGTTTACCCTTACTGAGAATCTAAGCTCACCCCTTTTTATGTTTTATTTTCCCCAGGTTAGGAAGAAGGGTATTAAGTTGGATATGCCAAAAGAGACTCTAGATATGATGTAATAAACGAGAGACAATGTAGATGATTTATTGACCAGTTGTTTATGTTTACCAGTTTCTAAAGACACTATACCTATACAATCCTTTCATGGTTTTTTTATTTGTT
This sequence comes from Viscum album, assembly GCA_963277665.1. Lineage (NCBI taxonomy): Eukaryota > Viridiplantae > Streptophyta > Magnoliopsida > Santalales > Viscaceae > Viscum > Viscum album. Next base: position 236,414,574 of record OY728167.1, on the reverse strand, counting down.
TTAATATGTGTGATTCAATTCTGATGTAATAACCATGAATTTAAAGTATGGGTCGTTATAATGATTAATGTGAAATTTCATAGAAAATTAATTATTTTTACACTTCACAAATAATTTATATGTTTTACATTATTAATTCCATGGGTATTGGATCTTTATAATTATATTTCATTGAAATATTTCCATGATAATTCATACTCAATACATGCACAAGATTCTTCTCCTTCCCATGTGGAAATTGTGTCATATAATCATAGTTCTAGAGTAATTCAAGCTAATATAATTTCTTAATGTTATCCACTTTTAGATGAAATATTTACTTAATACTATTATAATCAAAATATATGTCACATATTTATTATTTAATATATTTAATACATTTCAGGAAATATGATATTACTAATTCCAACTCTAGATCATGAGTTAGAATGTTTTTTTATAGGTAGTTAATTATCAAGATTTATAATCAACCAATCTTTTATTTTTCACAAGGATGCACCCTAACACTTTTAATTATGCGTCAATATATTTGAAAAAAAAACATTTCTTCCTTGATTATAAATTCAATAATATTAAATTTATTAATATCTTCATTATTTAATAAACAAAATCACATTCTGTTTCCCATGTGAGTTTGACCCCTTTAAGGGTCATCATGGTTAACATATTTAATAATTGGGGGAAATTTTTATCAAATCACTTATAGAAACCAGCATCATAAAGGGAATCATATATCTCAATTATATTCATTATTTTAATTCACTCTTTAACCAAATTAGTCTTCGAATGGTCAATAGAAATTATATCCATTGAATCAAAATAACCATTGAGAGAAATCTATTGAAGCCAAAATTCAGACATTATATGTTTACCGTATAAGGCATTCTATCTCAGAATCAAGATCACAATTAATGATGTTTTTTATGATCCTCAAAAATCATGTATTATTTTAATATATCTTTAATAAATACCATAAAACATATCACGATGATTTTTCAAATACATTATTCATAAGATCTATAAATGTAAAGGTTTCATTTGTAAATATAAAATCCACTTCCATGAAACGATAATTCTCATACCATTTATGGAAAGTCATATTTCTTATGTAATCTCTCCTGATTTTTAATTTATGATAATGAAAAAAAGTTCAAACCAAGAGATGTATTCATCTCCATAATGTTGATCAAATATCTCACCAATAGATGTAAAATGATACATTTTTTAATGAAAATTCCCTTTATTTCGGAATAATCAATTAAACCCCCAAAATACCTATCCTTTTTATTAATAAAGCATATTTTCTAGTGATGATAGGAAAATATGGTATATGAATCACTTATCACATAACACATGTAGTTTCTTTGTTAATTCAACCATTTCCACTAGTAAAATTCTATGTGGTGGCTTGGATATGGGTTTCACCATAGGATTGAGATAAATAGAGAATCCATCTTCATTATTAAGTATATATCTATATTATTACTTTGGGATTAATTAAATTTAATTTTTTAGGAAAAATATATTTAATTCTATGGACATATTCCTCTTTCGAAGAATGATTTTGACCATTTAATTTTCTAAAAATTTCATGATGAAGACCCATTGAAGGAGGTTCCGATCTTAAACCTTGGTATGAAGTGTCTTATATATAATTAATGGATTATATATCCCCATTACATAATATATAAAATTTATATAAGTATAAATTTCATGAATTATACATTTATATCCAAATTATCCCAAGAATTATGTCAATTCAAACCAATTTGGACATCGATGATGTTTACTACTGGAAAAATTCCATTCATTCCAATTAAAATAGTCAAATATTTTTTTCTGGAATCAATACATCTACTTATATTTTTAACATAAAACTAATTTCTTAATGAGTCACGAAATAAATCAATGTTATTATTAAACCTAAAAGACACAAAATTATGTGTATATATGAAATAACCAAATAAATTAACTAACATTATGTTTATAATCATAGTAAAAACTATCACTCTATATTTAACTTCATGTTCTATTTTAGTAATTTCAAACTTTATTCAATAATAAATTGGAGTATTTATATGTTAATTAACTAAATTCATAGGTAATGTATAATAATAGTTCTTTATATCCTATAAATTAAAGCTCTAAATATTAGTTTCTTAACTTTTTGAAATTTCACTCATGATCTTTATACACATTATCTCCAAATATGTACTAAATTACTAACCCCTTTGAAAAATTAAGATAGAGTTTTATTCAACAATTATATCATGTTTAAAATTATATTATTATCTTCTTGTCCGTTTTAGAAATTTCATTCAATAAGATACTCAGTCATATAATTATTATCTTATTTTGATTTAAAAATATTAAACATGAAGAAATCATTTCCAGTCATATTATCACTTAAAACTATTTTTTAATATGAGGAATCTCTTTGGGAGAAAAATGTCCTTTAAATTATTGTATTGATTCAATCAATATAGAGTATAATCACTCATCATGGATATCATACATAGTTTTTATCATGTTATTTTCAAACTCAAATAGTTTGGATCATTCTCAATATTTCAACCTCTTCTTTATTTTATATAGTTAGGAATTTCCTACCCTTTTATTTTATTAACTCTCAATGGATATATAATATAAGTAATATCTTATCAAAATAATTCAATTCAATTCCTTCATCTCCTTTCATATCTCAATATTTTGAACTAATGAGCAAGAATAATGATTGTCTCTAAATTGAAACTATATATTCTAAATAACCTTCTTCCTGTCACTAAATCGTAGAGTGGGGAGTAATGTATCTAAATAAATTATCTATTAACCTCCCATTAATTTATTTTTTATTCCATTGAATTATTGAAAGTACTGCCATATAATATAACTCATCACTCTATATCCTATTAGGGGAAATATGCCTTTCCATATGGAAAAGGTTACAAGTCCTACCCAGAGTCAACTACCATAATATAGTGATAATATTATTAATGAAAACACAAAATTCATTATTTTATTTAGTTGGTAAATCCTAACATTGATTATGGGTTTTGACATGTATTTTTTTTCCTTTTATTAGGTTCTATTTTAAAATATAGGAATATACATAATCAAATCATGAATTACATTGTGAATTAAAATTTATAGTTATTTATTTTGATGAATTTTTATAAATGAAATTATATTATTGAATCCATTAAGATATATTTTATGATTTAAATAAAAAAATTATAGGGTTAGATTAGCAAACATTGTTCCTCATAATCATGTTATTAAGGTTTCTTCAATACATGTTCTGACAAAAAATGATATTTCACATACCCTAAAAACCATTACTTACAAGTTATTTATTATAATGGTGTAGAATATATATATATATGTAACAATTAAAAGGATCAAAATTCTAGTACTCTCATAAGATTATATATATACATAATTAATGAATTACTATTAGAAACATCATTATAACACTTAAAATATTATATTACATCTTTTTCTTATCATTTGATCATTCATAGTATTCTACTAGGATTCTATGGTAAAAATGAAAGACTATGAATGGGTGAGATCAGATGCTGAATAGGGGGAAGCATAAAACACAATCTATTATAACATCAATAACTAAAATGTAATATTTCATTAATAAATAATTAAATAATGTTTTATAAATGTTAAATTGATAATAATATATCAATAGATGAATTAAAAATTCTAATAAATAAAAACATGGTTTGAAATAAAAAATATCATAGTGATTGATTGCATAGTCATAAAAATCATAACCATACAGTCAAGGAATCTGCCATAAAAACATAAATAAATGGGAAAACATATACTAAATACTCAATATAGTATGTGTTATGGTCCTATCGATGGATTCATTGGATACATAATTTTGGGCCCCTTTCATCAATTACCATATCTACTCCATTCATCACATAATAACAATAAATGGATAAACAATACAATATATAGTTTCACCAATATATTAACTTACCAAAGCATGGGTAAATAATCATTACTTATCCATATTAAATTAATCGGAATATAGGTTTTCTATAGTTCTCATGTCAAATTATTTTTGAAACTTGTTACATAAACACCCTTTAAACTGGAATATAGAATATTGGGTATGAATGTAATATTGAGTAAAAGTTATATAGTCTCTTTATAATATGTAGTTATAAAAATATAAAATACATCGATTTGAAAATGAATATGTACATTCTAGAAAAAAAATATTAGAGATAGAGATAAGGAGTGATAAAAACCCAATCCCATGAAATAAAGAAAGGATTGGGAGAGACAATGAAATCATCTTTATAGGTACAAGACATGAATACAAAATAAAAATAGGAAAAATAAAAATACTCTCAAAACATTGTTGATAATAAATATAAGAAAAGATATAAAATAATGAAATAATCAAAGGTTTAAATGAGGATTTATAAGATAAAACCAATACCTTGAGTATTAACTCACATAGATGCTCCATTAACCAAATGAATAACAAATTTTCATTTTTTCATTTCATAATTGAAAATCTTATTATTTTTTATTTTATATATTATAACCTATTTATTATCATATAGAAATTATGTATCATATTAGTTTTCCCAATAGATTTGGAAATATATAATAAACATCCGGGTTTTAACATCAGATATTTAATAACCATTTTTAAAAAAATATGGTACATGAGTTATCATACAACATCCATTAAAACCCCTTTGGTGTTGTGTTTTAAAATTGGTTATAAATATAAAACATGTTAAAAAATATTTTTAAGGTAGGTTTTCCTATAACCTACATTAAACCCCAGTATCTATAGGTTTTAATTTTGTTTTTATAATAACTGATGTTAAATAGAAATTTAATATTGCTTAATATATAACTGATGATAATTAAATTTCAAAAAACTTAAATTTAATTCTCTTCCCTCTTTTATCATGAGTTTTTAATTCCAATTTTTTTCAAACTCTAACCTATGCAACTAATGAGAACCATTATTTCCCTTCATCCACATTCCACTCTCCCATTACTACTATATTTTTCATGTTCAATGTCGATATTTTCTATTCTACCACTATCTATCATGTTCTGATGCTTTTAGTAACATTTCATCACCTTTTTTCAATGTTTTATCCCTTCAACTACCTACCTCTATTTTCAGTCATGATATACTAAATATATCCATAATTTTTGTGAGTTATAATGTGTTATTTTCTATTTCATTAATGTTAATTATTGTTATGTATGGATTTAATATACGTACAATTTTTTCTAGATATGAATACATGATTAAATGTTTACATATATATTAATATGTTTATTAATATATTTAAAAATGTTCAAATTATTATATATTTATATATTTATATATGATCATAAAGGTTAAATGTATTGGTGTGTGTATATATATATCAATACATATATATATTTATATTCTTATAAAATATACACAATGTATGGATATATCATTATTATTTATTTTATCTGCATATATGGATTAAATAAATATATACGTTAACATATACTTAACTATATTATTTTTATATATATATTTAAATAATATGCATGTAAAAAATTTATATTTATATGTTTTTTGGTATTTCGGGGATATATTTTATATTTATATTTATTCAATATATATATATATATTTATTTATTTATTTATTTTCGATTTTTTTAATTTTTTTGTTTAAGATTTATATATGTATGTGATTACATTTATATTTCAACATTTATACAGTGATTTTATTATAATAATTATATTAATAAATTTATATTTTAATATGATAAGTGGATATATATTTTTAAATAATTTTAATATATATGTTTTAAATTTTATATTTATATATGTTTATTTCTTTATTTGTTTTGAATTTTACTCTACCCTATCAATATATTTGTTTAAATGGTTATATAGTGTAAGATATTTATAATGCCCCGACCCTAGTTACCCAGAGTTAGTGCGTTATTACATAACATTGGCATGATCACAAGAAATATCAAGTCTCAAAAGACCGATTAGTTTAGTATCCTTGGAATAACTAGATACATAAATAAAGATTACATTACATCATAAAATGAAAAGTAAAAAAATATAGTCATCATAGTCCACACTCTTATACCCTCATACTATCCCTGCAGGTCATTCATAAATTACTTCTTCACATCCTGGGAGAAATTAAACATAGAAAAGGTGTGAGATCAAATGCCCAGTAAGGATAACAATATAGCGGAAAATTTCATAAATAAGAATAAACATTTAAGGCAATGTATAACAAAAACAAAAGCCTTTTAAACTTGAACATCAACATAGTATGGCAAAAATAAAATGAGATAATTCCATTTACTTATTCACATGGATATTATACTAATCGAATAATCACATGCAATATCAATAACCACTTTCATAATGATGGAATGCATAATGCCAGATTATCATAACCACATAGACAAGGCCTCGTGCCAAGACTACAAATAAGATTTTGCCAAGGCCTTGTGCCAAGACACTAGTTTGTCTCATGAGCCTACCGATGCATCGAGGAGAAATAGCGGGCTTCACACGTCACTTACTAATTCCAATGCATTCCTCATATGAAATGTTTTAAACATAACATAAACATTCGTATTAAAACTAGCATACGAAATGTCAATACTTTATCCACAAACCATGAATGGTATAAAAATAGAACATCCATAGTCAAACATAAATCATTCAATACAATATGGAAGATTGTATTGTATCATATTAACCTCAATCAAGAATGATGAAGTATATTGACATAGGTCAAATAATCATTAAAACAATTAGAGTGAGATATCCCCCTTTTTCTTGAAATCATTTAAAAGTAACACTATTTGTCAAGAATCCATTTAAAATAGATTTTAGAATCAAAGTGTCCCATACCACTTTGAAACTTTTAAAATGAATTTTTATTTGAAAACTTTAATGTCCATATAAATAAATCTATAAAACCATTTTTAAAACATGGACATTAATGAGAAAGATTTAGAATAATCAATCTTTAAAATATTTTAAAATGTCATTTTAGTTCGAGTTTCTAACCAAAAGAGAGACACTTGAATAAAAATAATTGAGGAAATAAAATCTTTTTAATATCATGAGAATAAAGGGATTCATGATATATTATGTCAAAGTGAATTATATACACCATATAAAAGTGATTTTGTGTATAACAATAAAGGAGTCTCAATGGAATGTAAATTGAGATGAAATCTCTCATAAAGGGTGTATCCTTAGGTTAAGGATAAATCAACGACATAATTATGAGTGAAAAATTTAAATAAACTCAATATGATTGGATATTTAGTGTAAAACATTCAAAGTAAATTCACACATATTCTTGTAAAAACAACACCAACGAATTCGATGTTTAACTCAACAAATCGAGATTGAGTAAAAATTACTCTTATCAAGTTCATACCGATTACCTGATAATATATCAATGGAGTGATTATGTGTATCAAAAGTATATCCATAGAAAGGGGAGTGGAATTAATGACATAATCAAATGAATAGTGATTCTACACATAATCTTGGAGTAAAATAATCAATGAAGTATGCGTAAAGCCGAATGAGTGGAAATTGAAATTTCAAATTCCATTATTTATTTGGTAACATAAAAAACATACACCCATTAAAGGAGGATCATAAACTTATGATTTAAATATACATGAATTAATTTATATTACACAATTAATACTAACATGGGCATTACACACACCACATGTAATAAATAAGTGGTGAACAATGGAATTCTCACGGAATTAAAAGTGAGATAAGAAACCCCTTACTTTGTACTTTTTCCTTGGTCGACGGTAGGTTAACCTCATGTATAATGGTGAAATAATTGTTATTGAATTAAAAAAGAATAATTTATATTAATATGATATCATATATGATCTTTTAACATCGATTTGTTAATAATATCTTAGTATTATCGTCATTTCGGCTGTTAACTTACTCATTTTCCTTTATATTATTTGTTATGTAAGTCGTGTTTGTTATGTATAGTTTGTATATTATTCATATAGAGAATTATATCAAGTCCTTAAACATTATTTTTAATCATAAAATGAGAATTACACTTGAATGGATACGATGGAGAATGAATCTCATCGCGTTGGTGGAGACGGTAGTCCGTACGTACGCACGAGTGACAATATCATTCTTTTGATGTTAAAATAATATATAATTGGATGGTATATCATATAGAAATAATAATTATCATGTTATATTTATTATTTAAATTAATTAAAAATCATTATTATACCCATCCAAATAATAATATATTGAATAACAATTACACCACGACGTGGAGACGGTATGTCGTACGTACGCACGTATGGTGACATGTCATTAAAAGGATGGATAGAATACGGAATATAGTTGTAACATATTTATAATAATATTACAGTATATAGGAGATACTGGATTCATTATTTTAGAATGGGAATAACAAAGAAATAAGAAGTGGAAGAAGAAAGGAACTTGAAAAGGGGTGGTGAAATCATTACATCTTCTTCAGGTTCTTCCTTTTGATTTGATCAAAGGGGCTCCATAGGTTGGCTTTCTGACTAAATGAATTCCTATAGGATGAATTGAGTTAAGTTTAGAGTGTATTTGGGCAGTGTTTGGCCTAGCCAAATGGCTTTGAAGGTGTGAATTAATGAGAAGGGGGAGTGCCCTTTTATAAGAGGGGTGAGGGGAACCTTTGGAAAATATAGAAATATTATTTTATAATAAATTAATATTCGGTTTCTAATGTCTCAAAAGTGGATTATTTAAAGGTTAAGGTGGGGATGGGTATAAAACCACTCAACTAATACAATTTAGACATGTTGGGTCATTATATTAACCTTATCATTTAGATTTAACTCTTAGTTAATTAGTTTGACACTTACCATGTAACTTTGTATTTTTATATTATATAGTTAATAAACATACTATATACCTCCAAGAGACCCCCCAAGTGGTCCATTAATAATACACCCATCATAATATAAGTCTCTTGGCTGACACTTAGATTTTTAGGAATTGAATATCAGTTAATAATATAATATTTTTTTAAAAACTCTTTTATGTCAATTTTGACACTATTTGGAAAATTAATTTTTGTGAAAATCATAACAGATTGATTACTTCGAAAAAGGTTAATTAAATCATTCCTAACATGTCATATTAACCTATAAAATTATTTTAATTCATAAAAAGTCTCAAATTATATTTATTTGGGTATTTATAATATCAATTATTTTAATTTTTCACTATTATGTTAATTACTGCATCATCATTGTGTCATAAATAAATTAAATTATTTAATGTCTAAAAATTATAAATAAAATATCATTATGTAGGAAATATTTTTATCTTTCTAATTAATATTTATAATCGAATTTATCTTTTGTGTAACACTAAATTAAAAATGTTTTAGTAAATAAAATTTAATTTTAACCCTTTTAACTCTTCTTTGAATTAAATAATAATAAATGTCCTAATCTAATACAAGTGGACCTAAATGATAATATTTTACTCCAAAGGTTGTTTTTGGTCGATATACACTTGTCCAATAGAATTAGGACATGTGTTAGGGTAATATTAATATCATTTTTACCCATAATTACCCTATTTACTTTTAACCGTGGTAAATAAAAGTAAAAAGTTACTACCCACCAAGAATTATTTTCATCTAATTGAACCACATTTTACTCCTTGATATTAACTGTGTCTCTCGGATTTTCTAAATTCCACTCACATAAGCAGTAAAATTATGTTTTATGAAAAAAGTCAGTTTTTTAACTACCACTTAGTGGTTTCACTATTCATCAAAAAATGAAAGTTTCCAGAAAAATACCCAAAATTAGGCCTAAGCTATATTTGATATTATGAATTCACAAATGATTTCTATTTTACCAAATTCAAAACATATCAGTTGCATTAATTAATTTAAAAATTAATTCCCGTCATCAAAACAAATAGCATGTTTTTAAGAGATAATAACTATCAAAAGTTTGACACTTATTTATGTTCGGTTTAATTGTAAAATTATGAACAATGACCAACATTGTATTAAATGGTAAAAATATATTCTGAATATACTTTAAAAACACTCAAATTCAAAATTTATCAATATAAATTATTTTGATTAAAAAAGTTTATTTTAATTAAAATTTAGTAATTTTAAATATTCCTCAAAAATATAAATGTTATCTGAAAAGTTCCAAAATATCACCTTATGCTAAATTCGATACTCCAAATACAAAAATGAAGTCCATTTTGAGAGATAAAATTTATAAAATTTCAAAAAGTAGGTATTAATATTTATAACGGCTAGTTTGATTGTTTGTGGTGTGTGTTAGAACTCGAAGTTGCAAACAACGCACGCTACTGTATTATTCAAAGGAAAGTGTATCGTGGAAGCTTGGGATGTTTTATTGTAAATTTTTGATGTCCCCATTATAAAAAGTAAATATATTTAGTCAAATTTTATATATAAAAGTTTAAAATATTGTATTTAAAAAGGGTTCACTATTAAAAGTTGGTAAAAGTGAAATACTAAAAATGAATCTGTTCTTACATTATGTCTAAGAAACTCATAATATAGATTCTAGAATTATAAGGATTATATAAAGTTTCAAATTCAGTTAATACTATTCATAACCTCTTTTGAACGGCTTTTTTGGTAAGTCATGGTGCGCTTGAACTCGGTGTTGCGTGTAGTGCAAGTTATTGAATTATTTTAAAGAAATAACACACTATGAAATCTTGGGGTGTTACATTCTCCCCTCCTTTAATAAATTGCATCCTCGCAATTTGAAATTTTTCTTCGAAAATGAAAGGATGAAAATAGAAAATATCTTCGTGGGAAAACCCACATCAGAAATTGGGTTACTAAAATTTAGTCTTAATATGAGGAAAAGGGAAATGAAAGGGTCACCACCAAATTATGATCTCGATTAGGAGAACATTGGTGGAAATTAGAGACATATAATTGGAGGAAAAATGTAATTATTTATATGTAGTGATTGAGGTCATCAATCAAAAACAAGTGTAAAATTGAGGGCCTTAAATTCATCAATATATGATGATTTAAAATACCATCAGTTCAGCAAAACATATGGTATTAGGATAACACATTTTTTTGTTTTAATATCCCTTCACTAAAGTATATGAACTAATTTGTTCATTGAATAAGAGAAGAAGAGAAATATATACTTGAAAAGTAGAGTCTCATCCTTTAACTAAGTTCTACCACAAACTCATCTTTCACTCTAAAATATAATAGAACTTAAAAACAATATTCTATTTATCCTATTCGTTTAGGGTTGAAAAAGTGAATTTATAATTCAACTTGCAGAACCATTAAAAAAACGACATTATTCAATCCAGTACATCTCTTGGGTCAGTTGTAGGTGGCACACCCTTGTCGCCCTTCGATTGTGGTTTCAAGTCTCATGGCCTTGCCGGATGCGACGGGTAGCCGCCCGACCTCCGGGTTGTCCTTTTATGGAAATCCAAAATATTCCAAACTAGAACAATCCAAAATACTTCTGTCCAAAAATTATAAGGAAGGTAAACACAATGAAGATCCTTTTTTCCGTGTAATAACATGTAAACACCTTCATCATGTATTCTTCTAAAACACTACAACATCCTGAATTACCATAAAACCTTATTGATTACATTCATGATCCCTTATTTCTTAAAGAATAATGGATATACTCCTTCAATCCAAAAATGTTGTAATCCCCAACAATGATGGAATATATAAATCATTAATCAGTTTCAAGGTAGTCAAGAATATCCAATATAATTTTTCCAAATCAATCATGTATTATTCTAAAATCACTACCTCAGTACCAGAACCATATTATGATTTATCATTCTCTTAACAATATATTTTCCAAAAATTTAACCTGCTATTGAGTCACTTTTCTTTGTTCCACACAATCTCAAGTCCTTAATGAAATATTACTGCAGTACAATCCTTATATTCTCCATAATTATTATAACAAGTACATTGTTGATACAACACTCAAATAACATAATCAACATAAGAACTCTAATCATTCCTCTTCATCTATGGTAGTATCATAACTTGATTGTTATCCAATACCATCATTTGCAGCATAGTCTGATGACTGGGACATAGGTTCGCGTAGTGTACAAACTCCTTGCAAATGAAGCATTGTACATTTGAAACCATTTTCTTTCCCTTTCAGTCACGTACTTTGTGCCATTTTCTTCCACACTTATAACAAACTCCCATTCCATTCAGGCAAGTTCCAGGGTGTTTCTTCCCAAAGTTATCAAATATGGGAAAATTATTCTTTTCCCTCTTCCCTTTATCCATCTTTCCCTCTTCCATCCTTTTCTTCTCTTGATTCCCTTCAAAGCCATAGGACTCAGTAAACTCTTTACTTATCTTATAAACACATGATATTATTTCTTCATATGATGATAATACATGGTAGATTATTTCTCTTTTATATTCTGGCTTAAGACCATGAAAGATATTATCCTTCTTTCTCTTTGGATCATGTGCACTGCTGGAGTTCTCATTCCTTCTACTGGGCATCATTTCTAAACAATGGCATACATTGGATTAGTTTATGAATAACAATACCTAATCCCAAACTTGTAAAACACATAACATAAATTAAATAGTTTATGGATATAATCCATAATCATAAAAATGTCTCCTATGTTGAAGTATATACTCATAAACCCTTCATAATTGTTTGTAAAGAAAATAAGAATTATCCTAACCATATCCCTCGGGAGTGTCGTAACCAAGAGTGCAGCAAGCCCCGTTGTCATGCACCAGTTCCCATTTGAGTCTATCTCAAAGCGGTGTTTTTGAGTTTTACCCCTAGGTACATCTGTGCTAGAGCCGCCTCTACCTGCTCGTATCCAAACAGGGATGTATTGCTCAGAAAACTCACAAAATTTCTACAATACCAAAATTCTAGGAAGTTCTTCTATACTAATCCTCAAAGTCCATCATAGATCTATGTGCTCTAATCAGAGTTTATCTAAATATAGCTTCCAAGGTTTGTACTAAGCTTCCTATGATACCAACTATAACGCTCCGACACCTGTTACCCAGAGTCGGTGCATTATTACATAAGATTGGCATGATCACAAAAAATATCAAGTCTCGAAATACTAATTAGTTTAGTATCCTTGGAATAACTAGATACATTAATAATGTTTACATTACATCATAAAATGAAAAGTAAAAAAATATAGTCTCCATAGTCCACACTCTTATCCCCTCATACTATCCCTGCAGTTCCTTCATAAATTACTTCTTCACATCCTGTAAAAAATAAAACATAGAAAAGGGGTGAGCTCAAATGCCCAGTAAGGATAAAAATATAGCGGAAACATTCATAAATAACAATAAACATTTAAGGTAATGTATAACTAAAACAAAATCACTTTAAACTTGATCTTCAACATAGTATGGAAAAAATAAAATGAAATAATTCCATTTACTTATTCACATGGATATTCTACTAATCGAATAATCACATGAAATATCAAAAACCACTTTAATAATGATGGAATGCATAATGTCATACTATCATAACCACAGAGCCAAGGCCTCGTTCCAAGACTACAAATAAGATTTTTCCAAGGCCTTGTGCCAAGACACTAGTTTGTCTCATGATATCTACCGATTCGTTGAGGAGCAATAGCAGGCTCCACCTATCACTTACTAAATCAAATGCATTCCTCGTATCAAAAGTTTTAAACATAACATAAACATTCGTATTAAAACTAGCATACGAAATTTCAATACTTTATCCACAAACCATGAATGGTATAAAAATAGAACATCCATTGTCAATCATAACTCATTCGATACAATGTGGAAGATTTTATTGTATCATATTAACCTCAATTGAAAATGATTAAGGATATTGACATAAATAAAATAATCATCAAAACAATTAGAGTGAAATATACCCCTTTTTCTTGAAATCATTTAAAAGTCACACTATTTGTCAAGATTCCATTTAAAATAGTTTTTATAATCAAAGTGTCCCATACCACTTTGAAACTTTTAAAAGGAATTTTTATTTGAAAACTTTAATGTTCATATAAATAAATCCATAAAACCATTTTTAAAATATGGACATTAATGAGAAAGATTTAGAATAATCAATCTTTAAAACATTTTAAAATGTCATTTGAGTTAGAGTTCCTAACAAAAAGAGAGACACTGGAATAAAAATAATTGAGTAAATAAAAACTTTTTAATATCATGAGAATAAAGGGATTCATGATATATTATGTCAAAGTACATTATATACACCATATAAAAGTGATTTGGTGTATAACAATAAAGGAGACTCAATGAAAAATAAATTGAGATAAAATCTCTCATAAAGGCTGTATCCTTAGGTTAAGGATAAATAAACGACATAATTTTGAGTGAAAAATATAAATAAACTCAATATGATTGGATATTCAGTGTAAAACAATCAAAGCAAATTCACACATATTCTTGTAAAAACAACACCAATGAATTGGATGTTTAACTCAACAAATCGAGATTGAGTAAAAATTACTCTTATCAAGTCCATACAGATGACCTGATAATATATCAATGGAGTGATTATGTGTATAAAAAGTATATCCACAGAAAGGGGAGTGGAATTAATGACATAATCAAATGAGTAGTGATTCAACACATAATCATGGAGTAAAATAATCAATGAAGTATGCGTAAAGCCGAATGAGTAGAATTTGAAATTTCAAATTCCATTATTGATTTGATAACATACAAAACACACACCCATGAACGAAGGATCATACAATGATGATGTAAATATAAATGAATTAAATTATATTACACAATGAATACAGACATGGGCAGTACGTACACCACATTGTAATAAATAAGTGGTGAACAATGGAATTCTCACAGAATTAAAAGTGAGATAAGAAACCCCTTAATTTGTACTTTTTACTTGGTAGATGGTAGGTTAACCTCATGTATAATGGTGAAATAATTTTTATCGAATTATACAAGAATAATTTACCATAATATGATATCATATATGATCTTTTAACATTTATTTGTTAATAATATCTTAGTATCATCGTCATTTCAGCTGTTAACTTTCTCATTTTCCATTATATTCATTGTTATGTAAGCCATTTTTGTTAGGGATAGGTTGTATATTGTTCATATACATAATAATATCAAGTACTTAAACATTATTTTTAATCATAAAATGAGAATTATACTTTAATGGATACGATGGAGAATGAATCTCAACACATTCGTGGAGATGGTAGTCCGTACGTACGCACGAGTGACAATATCATTCTTTTGATGTTAAAATAATATATAATTGGATGGTATATCATATAGACGGAATAATTATCATTTTATATTAATTATTTAATGAATTACAAATCATTATTATACCCATCCAAATAATAATATATTGAATAACAATTACACCACGACGTGGAGACGGTAAGCCGTACATACACATGTATGGTGACATGTCATTCAAAGAATGGATAAAATACTGAATATGATTGTTACATAATTATAATAATATTAAATTATATAGGAGATACTGGATTAATTATTTTAGAGTTGGAATAACAAAGAAAGAAGAAGTGGAAGATGAAAGGAACTTGAAAAGGGGTGGTGAAATCATTACCTCTTCTTCGGGTTCTTCCTTTTGATTTGATCAAAATGCCTCCTTATGATGGATTTATGACCAAAGGAACGCCTCTAAAATGAAGTTGTGGAAGTTGAGAGAGTATTTGGGCAGAGTTTGGCCGAGCCAAATGGCTTTGATGGTGTGAATTAATGAGAAGGTGGAGTGCCCTTTTATAATAGGGGTGAGGGGCACCTTTGGAAAAGCTGGAAATATTATTTTATAATAAATTCATATTTGGTTTATAATGTCTCCAAAGATTATTATTTAAATTTTAATGTGGGTATGGGTCTAAAACAATTCAACCAATAGAATTTAGATAGGTTTGGGTCATTATATTAAACTTATCTTATAGTTTTAACTCTTAGTTAATTAGTTCCACACTTACCTTGTCACTTTGTATTTTTATATTATATAGATAATAAACATACAATATACCTCCAAGAGACCCCCAAGTGGTCCATTAATGATAAACCAATAATGAT
The DNA here is from genome assembly GCA_963277665.1 of Viscum album. Classification (NCBI taxonomy): domain Eukaryota; kingdom Viridiplantae; phylum Streptophyta; class Magnoliopsida; order Santalales; family Viscaceae; genus Viscum; species Viscum album. Next base: position 236,398,366 of record OY728167.1, on the reverse strand, counting down.
ATAAGTCTCTTGGATGAACCATAGATTTTTAGGAATTGAATATCAATTAATAATATAATATTTTGTTTTAAAAACTCTTTTATGTCAATTTATACACTATTTAGAAATTTGATTTTTGTGAAAATCATAACAGAATGATTACTTCGAAATAGGTTAATTAAATCATTCCTAACATGTCATATTATCCTAGAAAATAAGTTTAATTCATATAAAGTCTAAAATTATATTTATTTGGGTATTTATAATATCAATTATTTTAATTTTTCACTATTATGGTAATTACTGCATCATCATTGTGTCATAAATAAATTAAATTATTTAAGGTCTAAAAATTATAAATAAAATATCATTATGTATTAAATCTTTTTATCTTTATAATTAATATTAATAATCGATTTTATCTTATGTGTATCCCTATATTAAAAATGTTTTAGTAAATAAACTTTGATTTTAACTCTTTTAAGTCTTCTTTGAATTAAATAATAATAAATGTCCTAATCTAATAAAAGTGGACCTAAATGATAATATGTTACTCCAATGGTTGTTTTTGGTCGAGATACACTTGTAAAATAGAATTAGGACATGTGTTAGGGTAATATTAATATCATTTTTACCCTTAATTACCCTATTTACTTTTAACTGTGTTAAATAAAAGTAAAAAGTTACTATCCACCAAAAATTATTTTCATATCATTAAACCACATTTTTCTCCTTGATATTAACCGTGTCTCTCAGAATTTATAAATTCCACTCACAGAAGCGGTAAAATTAAGTATTATGAAAAATTCAGTTTTTTAACTACCACTTACTGGTTTCACTATTCATCAAAAAATGAAAGTTTCCAGAATAATACAAAAAATTAGGCCTAAGATATATTTGATATTATGAATTAAAAAATGATTTCTATTTTACCAAATTAAAAACATATCATTTTCATTAATTAATTTAAAAATTAATTCCCGCCGTCAAAACAAATAGCATGTTTTTAAGAGATAATAACTATCAAAAGATTGACACTTATTTATGTCTGGTTTAATTGTGAAATTATGAACAATAACCAAATTTTTATTAAATGGTAAAAATATATGCTGAATATACTTTAAAACCACTCAAATTCATAATTTATAAATATAAATTATTTTGATTAAAAAAGATGTTTTTTATTAAAATTTAGTAATTTTCACTATTCATCAAAATATAAATGTTATCCGAAAAGTTCCAATATTTCACCTTTGGCTAAATTCGATACTCCAAATACAAAAATGAAGTACATTTTGAGAGATAAAATTTATAAAATTTCAAAATGTTGGTATTACTATTCATAACAGCTAGTTTGATTGTTTGTGGTGTGTGTTAGAACTAGAAATTGAGTACAACACACGTGACAGTATTATTCAAAGGAAAGTGTACCGTGGAAGCTTGGGATGTTTCATTGTAAATTTTTTATGTCCCCATTATAAAAAGTAAATTTATTTAGTCAAATTGAATATATAAAAGTTTAAAATATTGGATTTAAAAAAGGTTCACTATTAAAAGTTGGTAAAAGTGCAATACTGAAAATGAATTTGTTTTTAAATTATGTCTAAGAAACTCATAATATGGATTCTAAAATTATAAGGATTATATAAATTTTAAAATTCAGTTAATACTATTCATAACCTCTTTTGAATGGCTTTTTGGTAAGTCATGGTGCACTTTAACTCGGTGTTGCGTGTAGTGCATGTTATTGAATTATTTTAAAGAAATAACACACTATGAAATCTTGGGGTGTTAAAATATTCATATATTATTATTTAGTTTTAGGTAACTGATCGATCATAATTGGAATGATGCACTAAGAACTGGTGGCTAATATGAGAAATAGGTTGATGATTTCATAGAATTTGGTATAGTAAATCATGAGATCAAAGGCACAATTTTATCTGTTTGCATGATGTTTATAAGATTAAAAAATATTAGGGTCAATATAAATAAATTATTACATAATTTTCTATATTTATAGTCATAGTTATACAATCTAGATTTATAATGGTGAAGAAAAAAAAATCATAAACAAACACAGAGAAATATTTTCAGTATGAGACAATAGATTTTCTTGATGAATTACTTCATGATGAATCTATTGAAAAAAATTGTATGCATGAAACCATTAAAAATAATTTGGGATTAATATGTTCTTAATAGATGATATAAAATCAGTATTATCAAGTTATAATAAATTTTTAGTGTTATAATATGTTTCATTATTGGTTAACATAATAGAAAGAGATATTTGGAGTGAAAAAAGTTCAGCTGAATTTCCGAAGCATAATAATGATTTACTCTTAGAAGGGAACTATCTCTGTAACTCAATTACATTGGATGAAATATTATTTCTAGGGGGACAAGGATATATGAAAATAAATTCCTTCCCTAATGACTATTTCTTTAGAAATTTGAGCTCAAAGGCTCTTTATTTTAAACAAATAAAGTTACAGGATCCTAAAAGAAGGCATTTAACATCAATCATGAAGAATGATTGTGTACATGTCACACTGAATTTCACTAGAACATATCTGCCCCTATTTATAAAATCAATTGTTCTTAATACCATAATCAAGATAATTTGATTCATGATGATTGTGGTATCCATACTAATTATTATAAATGTTTACATGAATGTTCATAATGATGGATATCAGGAGAAAAAATAAATGTGAGATCAAACTGTGATTATTTTTTGTGATTAAGAACCAAACCTCTAAGTAAATAAATATAGTATCTTCTAATAATTCCCCATTTTATGTTTTTATTTCTAAATTAAAATACTTCTAGGAGTTTGAGAAGTCTTATATATGGGAAAATCTCAAATAGAAAACTACAACAGCCTATTGATTCTCCCTAATGGATAATAATTGAACAATAAATTTTTGATTTTGGAATTAATGTTAGAAATTGAATAGTGTGAATTTCTACTGGTGTAATGGATCATCATAGAAACCTTAGTATCCAAAATTGTTTATTTCTTTCCATGTTGGTAGTTTATAACCTACACTGATAGACACGATTGATGAAAAAAATATTTTACAGTGATATTATTGATTTTGGTAACAAAATATCATGGAAATGATATTTTTTTATTCCACTATTGATTGATGATATAAAAATATTATGGGTAAAGGTGTAAAAATTCATAAAATATACATAAAATTTCATTTTCATTCGAATGTTATTGTAATGCTTACTATAAATAAATTTATGTATAAATAATCTTATCTAGATATTGTGTTATGTGATATAAACATTTTCCAATTTTTTAGAAAAAGACTATATTTCATTGTGTTTAGAGTTTGTGAAATGAAATGTATAAGGTCATAAGTAACTTTTTTAATTGATCACCCTTTTCAATGATTTAAAATGTAATTTAATGTACTAAAGGTTTTTGATTTCCCACCACAACCGTTTCTAAATACAAAATAATATGACAATGTGAAAAATAGAAATGTTTCATTTTGGAAGATAGAAAGGCCAGGTCTTGTCACGAACCAGCCTGGGTACCCTGGTAACCCGATAATAGAGCCATCCCTGACATATCCCGAAGGGCATTCCCGATCCCCACGTGTCAGTGACTAGCACCTGGCATCACACAACATGCAAGTGGGAACGATTTTTCCACAATAATGCGGAAGAAATAGAAACAAAACAGTATGCATAACAAAGAGAAACTCCACTGGGATTAAAGTACCAGAATACAAAGAGGCATAAAAAGCCCAAAGTGATACAACCCAAGTATTAAAAATGGGAATAATAGCCCCAAGGTCCCTAAGGACACAACTCACCAAGACCAAAGATCAACAGCTGGATCCACCTACAAGAGGTCCCTTCCCTTTGCTCAATCGTGGAAGCAGAAAGTCTACAAACACCCAAATGAAAAATTAGGGTGTGAGCCTAAGCCCAGTAGGATACCACCAAAAATTCTGTAATAGATTCCAAATAGGGATTATCCAAAGAAAAGATTTCAATTTTCAAATAAACAGGTTTGGAAATTCAAAAGCATATTTTAACAAAACATGTTATACATTTTCAAATGATGGAAAAAATTACTTTAAGCAAAGGATTTACAATGATGGAATATTTCTAAAATAATGGCTTTAGCAAAACATTTCAATAAAACAGTTTATATAAATTCAGCAGGCATGTAAATCAGGTAAAAATTATTGCATACATTTATATCTCAAATATAAATAAACAAGCGAGCAACATGGTCATCTGCCAAAAGGTATGATGGTATTAACCAGTTATAGGATTCTGCACTCTCTATGTGAACGCATCAAAATGTGTATACACACATCCCTATGAAACTAGCCAAATGAGACTCATCACCAACCTATCGGGGATGTGACCCGCCACACGTATGTTTTAGAACGTTGTCGTAGGGTAGAGTGTATCCAAATAACTCAAAAACTACCTAAGGCTAGCATGCGCTCTTACATGATGGGAGAAATATTTTAAGAATTCTTAAAAATACGATCAATCCCATTATTCCATTTCAAAAGTTACAATTTCATTCCATTTAATACCAAAATAGGTTTTATTCAAAACATTACTATTTCACAAGATAAAACCGATGAGTTTCTATCAAATCATTTTAATCCATTTTCCCCATTTTGAAATCTATTCAAAACCAATTCCATCATTATAGAATTTATTCCAACAATTAAATTCAACCATTTATTTGAAATCATTTCCATCAAATACACAATTTAAATTCAACTATTTCAATCAGCCAATTTCCATAAACACACCCAATTCAATGGAATTTGGGTTATCCAAACATCCATGCCAAAACCATTTCAAATATCTCAATTCACTATAATCGAGTTTCTATCAATTTAATTGAATTAAAACTCGAGAAATTTAATTTAAATCAACAATTGAAATAAATCAAGCAAATACAATGATAAACAATTTGGAAAGTCAGGACGGAAGCACCTACCTCGAAGGTTTTGACCAAAACGACAACGGTCGAGAACGCTCAAGAAAACGAGGTTGTTTCTTCAAGAACTCACCTTAGATATCTTCTCCTAGAAATATCAAGACCAAATATCATCATATTTGGTACCACACCCTTAGATCTACCCATAACAGGCGTAGATCTAATAAACTGGGAGAAGATGAGATGTAGATCTAAGAAACTGATCAAGAACAATGAAGAACGATCACTTACCTAAATAATCTGGCTTCGATTCACCAAGAGGAGCCTTTGGATTGCCTCCAGATTGATGGGAGAACCTTCTCTAACCATTGGATAAGACAAATCCCGAGTTAGGGATACTTAAGTGGAAAAACGAGGCACTTAGAGGCAAAACCGAGTGAGATACACAATTTAAGGATCTCATTTCAGTGGTTGCACGGTTAGATCACATGGTTTGATAGACCATGCGCTGGTCTTGCGTTAGCTTCTACCTCGGCCACCCTTCTCGCACGGTTTGGCCGCACGGTTAGACAAACCTTGTCCTACCCATGCCGAAGTTACTATCTCCAAGACCAACTACGCATAGTTTAGACAACTCGTGCGTCGCCCGTGCGACATTCCCATTACATAAAAACAACATTTACAGTTCTCCTGACTCTCCCAAGTCACTACTCCAAAACAAAGGTACTAAGAAACATCAAAAGTACCTGAAAATATAATTTGATGTTATAACCTCCCCACCCTAAGATCTTTCTTTCCCCAGAAATCCTCTGAAGAAAGCTCCACGTCAAAAATATGGGTCCACTACTCTCTCATTAGTCTCCCTTTCCCAGGTCTGATGAGAATCGGAACCATGCTGCCAAAGTACACAGAAAATAGGTATCGTTCTCCCAAGAAGTACCTTGGTCTCAGAATCAACAACTCTGATTTATCATTCAGTAACAGATAAATCTGGTCCAATCTCAACATCACTCCATCTCACAATATGAGATGGTTTAGAGAGATACTTTCACAGCTGTGATACATGGAATATGTTATGTATCGACATCAGCTGTGGTGGTAGAGATAGATAGTAAGAACCATTCTCTACAAGACCAACAACCTCAAAAGGTCCCACAAAATGAGGAGAAATCTTCCCTTTCCTCCCAAGCCGTCGATGACCTAATCAGGGTGAAACATTCAATAAAACCTGGTCATGAACTGAGAACTCTAAAGGATTAAGGCGATAATCAGCATAAGACTTGTACTGACACTATGTTCTCAACATTCTCTGATGAATCAACTGGATCTTAGTTGTCATCTCTTGGACCAAACTCGGTCCTACCAAAGTACTTTCACAAATCTCTGACCAACATAAATGAAATTTACAAGGACGGCCATACAGTGCCTCAAAAAAAGTCATTTTGATGGAAGACTGATAACTGTTGTTATAAGAAAACTCAAACAGCCCCAAATTATCATCCTAGGACCCACCTAAGTCATGAACACATGCGCAGATAATATCCTCAAGGATATGAATAGCTCTCTCTATCTGTCCATCTGACTTTGGATGGTAGGTCGGGCTCAAACGGACCTGAGATTCCACTGCCTCCAGAAAGCCTCTCCAAAAGTGAGAAGTAAACCGAGGATCCCAATCATAGACTATAGCATACGGAACTCCGTGCAAATGAATATTTTCTTTCACATTGATATTTCCCAACTCCTCAACTTTGGGTGTATCTCGAATAGGTATAAAGTGAGCCAACTTGGTCGGTCTGTCGATCACAACCCATATCGCATTCTTCTTCCTCTGGGTTTGAGGTAACCCAACCACAAAGTCCATAGAGATTTCAATCCACTTCCATGTAGGGACTGGAAGTGGTTGAAGAAAACCTGAAGGTTTCTAGTGCTCTTTTATAACTTACTGGCATGTATAGAAATGAGATACAAACTCAGAAATGTCTCATCTCATACCTAGCCACCAGAACTATTGTCGCATGTCATAGAACATCTTTGTGGTTCTTGGGTGTACAACCCACTGAGAGTTATGGAAACCCCTCATCACATCCTTCCTTGCTGCTAACGGCACAATGTAACGGTTTTGATAACACAAAACACCCTCTTTGGAGAATGACTAATGGGTGTTGGTCTCCCCACTATAAAGAGAGCCCCTAATGCTATAGAATTCATTATTCGGTTGTTGTTCTTGAAGAATTAACTCGAGGAGAGAAGAATTCAACTGAACACTGGCTAAAGAAACATCATTCCCCTTCCACTGAACTCCAATATTCAACTGAGGAATAAGATCCATCAAACTTCACTCATCTAAAGATTCTTTAATAGTCTGTGACAGATGTTTCCTGCTTAATGTATCTATAACTACAGTCCCTTTTCCTGTGGTATTGGCAATGTCATAGTCAAAATATTGCAGGTACTCCACCCAACACCATTGGTGGAGATTCAAATATTTTTTAGAGAAGATATAACTCAAGCTCTTGTGGTCTGAATACACAGTAATCCTTTCTTCATAAAGGTAATTTCTCCAACACTTAATTGTTTTCATTATAGATGCAAGTTCAAGGTCATGGGTAGGATATTTCTTCTCATGAGGCTTAAGCTGAATAGATCTATAGTCAACAAAATGTTTACATGCATAAGGAAACATCCCAAACGTGAACCTGATGCATCATAGAAGACCACGTAACCTATCCCAACCTTAGGAAGAGTTTACACTAGTATAGTAGTCAAGAGATGCTTTAGCTCAACAAAATAACTCTGACATTTTTCATTCCAAGAAAACTTACTTCATTTTGAGTCAGAGTAGTCATTGGAGAAGTTAACATTGAGAAGTATTTAACAAACCGGTGATAATAACCTTATAAGCCCAAGAATCTCCGAATCTCAAAAACATTTCATGGTTGTTCCCAAGTCATAACAGCCTTCACCTTCTTTGGATCAACTGACATTCCTTGTTCTGACACAACATTTCCTAAGAATTTCACTTCCCGAATCCAGAAATTTCGCTTTAAAAGCATGTCATAAAGTTTGTGATTCCTTAGAAGACTCAGAGCTGTTCTCAGATGATGCAAATGATCCTCCTCATACATGGAGTAGACAAGAATTTCATCCACAAAAACTACCACTCAAGTATGTAGATACTCACTAAAAAACTTGTTCATCAATGCCATGAAAACTGCAGGAGCTTTTTTCAGGCTGATGGGCATAACAAGGTACTCATAATGGACATACCTACTCCAAAAATTGGTCTTTTGAATGTCAAATTATTTTATCCTCAACTGATGGTATCCAGATCGAAGATCAGTTTTTGAAAACCACCTCTCCCCTTTCAATTGATCTAACAAATCATCAATTCTTGGTAACAGATATTTTTTCATTATAATAACTCTATTGAGATTTCAATAATCAACACATAAGCAAATAGAACCATCAGCCTTCTTGGCGAAGAGAATAGGTGCTGCCCAAGGTGACACACTAGGGCATTGAAAAGTTTTCTCATGAAGATTGTCTAACTGAGACTTCAGTTCATTTATTTTAGCTAGAGCCATTCGGTAAGAGGGAATAGAAACTGGGTGAGTACCAGGAATTAAGTCAATAAAGAAATAAACCACACTTATTGGTGGAAAACTATAGATGTTAGAAGGAAACACATTAGGAAACTCAGTTACAACTAGAAGAAGATCACCACACATTGAATCTCTCTCTAGATCAAAAGAAACCCCTTATATAACTTTCCCCAAATCTGGATAAGAGGGTTCGACTCTGCTTGACCTTGGGTCCCATTCTCCTTGAAAAACAAGAGGCACACCACTGGGAGAATTAAGGTAGACCCGTCAAAGATAAAAAAACGATCCGGGAATTATTGGCAATGATCCAATCAATCCCAAATATGACGTCAAAATATTTCATGTCGAGAACTGAAAAATTCCAAGCATGATCAACCTCTGATAGAGAGAAGACACAAGCCGAACTACGAAGACCCATTTCTCTCATTGTACCAATGGGTGTAGTAATATCAATCCACAAGATAAAAGTTCCATAGGTAGATTAAGCAGATTAAAAATATGGGTTGAAATAAACGAGTGAGATGCATCGGTATCGAAAAGATATATCACTAATGATAAAGCTATAGTAATGGTACCTCTCATAGTTGCAGGACCTATATCAGCTACCTCTAGAGACACTTCCACTGCGTGAAGAAGCTTCATTCTAGATTCTGGTGGCCTGAACCCTTTTGTACGTGACACATTTGATTTCCCCGCACCTTCTGGAGGTGCTGATGATCCTATTACACTACGTGGAGTAGAGAATTTATGGAAGAATCTCTATAGGTGACCTAAATGTCTGCAGAAGCTAATGTTCTTGGGTGCCTCAGAGTAAACCCTCTTAGAATGTCCTGGCTTCCCACACAGATAGCAAGTCAAATAAGCCCTTCCAAGTGCTACCGGAGGTCTGGAATGACTCTACAGTCGAGAACTACCATGAGAAAAGTCAAGCTTGTGGTTTCCATTAATGGAACCCACACTTCCACTAGGAGAGAAAAGAACCTTCATCAACCTTGACTTTCTTACCAAGTCCATCTCAACCATCATCACCCTATCTAGCACATCAGCATAAGTGGGTAGCTTTAGTAAGAAAACCTAATAATGGATATCTGATTGAAGTCCCAACACGAATTGTTGAGCCTTTATCCTCTCATTAGATTCAATCTCAAAAGCAAACTATTCCTGCTCAGAAAAGAGATTTGAGTACTCGGTCGCAGTTTTTTTGGCATGCTCAAGCTTGAGAAACTCAACATCCTTGGCTAACACCATTGATTCTGGATAGAAATGGTTATTGAAAAGAACCCTATAGTATTTCCACTCCAAACCCTCATGTTTCCCTGTCGTCACCATTTTTTCCCACCATATCTTACTTGGACCCTCCAGTACGAACGTGGAACACTTCACATTGATCACATCAGGTGTCTCTAAGAACCCAAAGAGATGTTCAATCTTACTCAACCATTCCTCTGCATGTCGAGGGTCAGTGGAGCCTTTGAAAACTGGTGGTTTCTGGTGTAGGAACTCTTGAGAATGACTTTGGACAATATCCCTATGAGGATATATAGCTAGAGACTAAACATGAACTTGGGTGGTGCATGTCCCAGAGCTTGGACAGTATGAAAAGTCACCTCAACTAGACTCAGATCCACAATAGGGCTCGCTGGCTGAGATTCAGCAGCAGCCTCTTTTTGGATCTGATTTCCACATCTTCTCAGAGGCATGATGCTACACAGCATAAAAAGACATAGATTAACACCCAAACCAAGTAACAAGGAAACCCATTCTTAAAATAATTGATAAAAATATTTCTATTTCACTCTATCCAAATCTAAACAGGGAAAATATTATAACTAATCCACAAGTCGAATTTCCCTAACCAACCCTGGTGACTTAAGGTTCATTTTGGTGATAGCTGTTCAGGCAATCAATCACATCTACATCCTAATTCCTGAAAAGAATACTCAAATGCATACTATCATCAAGGCAAGATGTTTAACCTCCCATTGATACCACTTTGTCACGAACTAGCTCGGGTACCCTAGTAACCCGATAACCAAGCCGTCCCTAACATAGCCCGAAGGGCGTTCTTGATCCCCACGGGTCGGCGAGTAGCACCTGGCATCACACAACATGCAAGTGGGAATGATTTTTCCATAAGAATGTGCAAGTAAAATAAACAAGACAGTATTCATAACAAAAAATACTCCACTAGAAGTAATGTACCAGAATAAAAAGAGGCATAAAATCCCAATGTACTAAAACCCAAGTACTAAAAATGGGAAAAACTGCCTCAAGTTCACTTAGGACACAACTCCCCATGATCAAAGGTCAACAGCTGGATCCACCTTCAAGTGGTCCCTTTCCTTTGCTCGATCCTAGAAGAAGAATGTCTACAAACACCCGAAGGCAAAAGTAGGGTGTGAACCTAAGCCTAGTAGGATACCACCAAATATTCCATAATAGATTCCAAATATAGATTATCCAAATAAAAGCTTTCAATTTTCAAATAAATAGGTTTGGAAATTCAAGAGCATATTTTAACAAAACATTCTATACATTTTCAAGTGATGGAAAAATTTACATTAAGAAAAGGCTTTATAATGATGGAATATTTCTAAAATAATGGATTAAGCAAAAAATTTATATAAAATAGTTTATATAAATTTAGCAGGCATGTAAAGTAGTTCAAAACCATTGGAATACATTTATATACCAAATATAAATAAACAAGAGATCAACATTGTCATCTTCCAAATGGTACGATAGTATTAACCAGTTATAGGATTCCGCACACTCTATGTGAACTTAGAAAAATGTGTATACACATGTCCCTATGACACTGGCCAAAGGAGAGTCATCACCAACTCATCAGGGATGTGACCCACCGCAATTATGTTTTACAACATTGTCGTAGCATAGAGTGTATCCAAATAACTCACTAACTACCTAAGGCTTACATGGACTCCTACATGATGGGCGAACTATTTTAAGAATGCTTAAAAATAAGATCAATCCCATTATTCCTTTCCAAAAGTGCCAATTTCATTCCATTTAAAATCAAAATAGGTTTTATTCAAAACATTCCTTTTTCACAAGATAATACCAATGGTTTTCTATCAAATCATTTTAATCCATTTTCACCAGTTTGAAATCCATTCAAAACCAATTCCATCATTACACAATTTATTCCCACAATTGAATTAAACAATTTAATTGAAATCATTTCCATCAAATCCAAAATTTGAATTCAGCAATTTAAATCATCCAATTTCCATAAACATTCCCAATTCAATGGTATTGGATTTTTCCAAAGTCTATGCCAAAACCATTTCAAATATCTCGAATCACTGGAATCGAGTTTTTGTATATTTAATTGAAAGAAAACATGAGAAATTGAATTTAAATTAAAAAATGAAATAAATCAAGCAAATATAATGATAATAAATTTGGCATGTCAGGACGGAACCACCTACCTTGATGGTATTGACCAGAACCACAACGGTCGAGAACGCTCAAGAAAACCGGGTTGATTCTTCAAGAACCCGGCTAAGATCTCATCTCCTAGCAAGATCAAGACCAAATATCACCATATTTGGTACCACATACATAGATCTACCCATAAATGGCGTAGATCTAAGAAACTGAGAGAAGAGGAGAAGTATATCTAAGTAGATCTAATAAACCAATCAAGAACAATGAAGAACGATCACATACCTCAAGAATCTGGCTTCGATTCACCAAGAGGAGCATTTGGATCGCCTCCGGAATGATGGAAGAACCTTCTATGACCTTAGGAGAAGACAAATCCTGAGTTAGGACCGCTTAGGAGGACAAACGAGTCACTTAAAGGCAAAACCAAGTGATATCCACAATTTAAGGATCTCATTTAAGTGGTCGCAAGGTTAGTTCACATGGTTTGACAAACCGTGTTCTAGTAGTGCATTAGATACAACCTCGGCCACCCATCTCGCACGGTTTGGCCACACGGCTAGACAAAATTTGTGATGCCCATGTGGAAGTTATTGTCTCCAAGACCAACTATGCACGGTTTGGCCGCATGGTTTAACAACTCGTGCATCGCCCGTGCGACATTCACTTTGCCTCAAAACAACATTTATTGTTCTCCCGACTCTCCCATGTCACTACTCCAAAAAAGAGGTACATAGAAACATCAAAAGTACCTGAAAACATAATGTGATGTTACAGGTCTTCAATGAAATACATGAATTAAATAGTCCAACTTATTTAATCTAAATTTTGTTATAATTTTGATAGTAAAACATCACACCGATTTTAGTCATAATAAGGAAAAAATATCATAATGTTTGATCAAAAAAATAATGGACATAAAAGTGAACACATAATATGAATTATATGTAATATTAGACTAATTGTCTATTTGAGTATGTTTAATTTTATATACCATTATAAAAGGAAAAAATAAAATATTTACCGATGTATTGTCTGATGTTAAACTAGAGTAAAAAAATATATAAATTTATGTCAATGACATCTTGGTATTATATTATCTTTAGAGTATTCTCCAAATGAAAGAAATCATCATCACTAATGGATTTTAATATAATAGGGATGAACTATCATGATTATCATGTATTGATGTAATAGATTTTAATCATTTAACTTTAGGTAATATTTTTAATTATAATAAAAAATATATCACCTTGTTGTGTTATATTTTCATTTCAATTTTCAGCAATGTCATGGATCCAAATTTATTAAATGTGTTGGATAATAAACTTATCCTTATAATGTTTCTACTGGATATATATTGTACCCCATGGTTTTCAGAATTATGGATTATCTAGTGATTCATTTAGTGCGAGATAAGTGTATGTGGTCCAATATATTTTTATTGGATATCTATTATTTTGTAAATATAATGAAGGGATATGTTAAAAATTTATGTCAACCATATGAATTTATTATCCTTATATATATAACATGGACGTTCAATTCTATTCTAACTACTTGAATAAAGTTGAGGACAATAACATCATAATATCATTGCACCTGGTAAACAACAATAAATGTTAGGGGATGTGTAGTTTAAAAATTTATTTTATTGCACATTATTTACTTATGATGGAATATTTATACATTTTCAATAACACATGTGAGGTTTAACCCTATATATCACCACATATAACTTGATTAAGGGTATAATAACTTAAAATAAATGATATTTGGTTAATGAATGTGAATAAAAATAATTTTTCCATAGATTAAGAAAAAATTATATACTGGTATATGTATATTAAAAACCATTAAATGCTCATTGCGGGGACCAAATGAGAATGTGATCGCATCATTTAATTTTGACAATAATGGTTACGTGTTTTTTATGAAAAACATTTGACAAAAATACCATCATTTAAAATAGAGGAGGGAATTTATTCTCTAAATCAATGTATTTCTCATGTTAAGAAGATATACATTAAATATTCGTATCAATAAAACAATATGGAGTTTTTGAGTATATATGAGAAATTGAGTATTCTAAATTTTGTGTACCGGTGTTTAATTGAAATTTCTTTGATTGTAAAAGTTGTATGGAACATGATTATTAGGGACTTTCACATGTTTATTTGAAAATATTTACTTTCAAAGAGAACTCATTTATCATGGAGACACATTTGAAACATATATTTTATGTTATTAACCCATCGAATGATTTGTGACCCATCATTCTGAAAGCGAAAAAATTCATTTGTGTGATGATAATGTTTATGATGTTATGGAATTATTTAAGAGTTATTCATCAAAGAAAAAATTACCTAAGGATAATAATTAATGGAATTATTAGAGTATGTGACTTACTAGTATTTTATGTTGTTAGTTTTGGTGTTCAGGGTGTTTTGGGGGAGGCTTGACTAGGTTTTATGGATGTTGGATATGAAGCATAACTACAGTTAACATTTCACCATGTGAATAAAGTATTCATGATATGAGTCTATGATTCATGGAATCTGTAGCCACAAATTCATATATTGTATGTGGGTGAGGTTACATGTTTTAAATAGAATAGTTGTGTGAAATTTTAATTTACGATGTGAAAGAAATCCATCTGAGGCACCTTGAATTTTTTTGGGATTTTCAATTTCTTGAAATTAATGAATCAAATGGTTTTATGACCTATATTTCATAGAAATTATCAAATTCATGACATTATTATGTGATTAATTCCATGATTAAGGGTAGATATATCTTATTTATAAATATCTCATTCTTCTAGACTCCCTCTTTCACCAATTATTTTCTATTAATTTTTTAAAAACCAAAATTATTTTGGATCATCTTTCATCCCCTTCCTCCATGCATTGATATGTGGGTTTCTATAGTTAATCTATGGTTATCTAATTTCATGTATTCTCCCTGTCACTTAAATAACCTTTTTTATTCTTTAAAGTATTCACTACAATGTTTTTTCTATGTTTCAAGGTGTGTTTGGGATTCATTTTTTATGATCCCTTCATTTAGTTCAAGTTGATTTTGGATTTCCTTGTTTGGTTGCAGTTTTTGAGTAGTTTCTTCATCACCCTATAGTGTGTAGTGAATCAAAAAAGATTATTTGAGTAGGGAATACTCATTCTCACTTTTTTAATGTGCAACTTGTAGAAATTTTATACTTTTTCCTCCCATTGGGTGGATATTTAGGGTTGCCAAATAATTATAATTAATTTTAAAATATAAAATATATTGGTATGGGGAGTAGACACATTCTTTACAACACTAATGTTACTACTAATTATATTTAGAATGTTGTTTCTAATTCTGAACTTCATAGTTTTTGGGAGAAATTCATGTGTTATAGTTGATAAGTATGTGTGAACCTTGTTATGTTATTATTTTCCCACACCATGAATAAAATAATAAATAATTTATACATGGATAATAAATGGTTTCCCTGGTAATATTCTTTGTGTGATGATACCCCTGAAAAATAAAGAAGTTAAATAATGGAGTCCCTTGAATAAATTAATATATATCGTTGTGAATATATTTGGGGTTGTATTTTATTTTCTTCTTTGGGTGTCATGGGATATTGTTTGGTGGTGATACTGATTATACGGGTTATGATATGTGTGTGTAAAAGATGTGATGTTGTGTATTGGGGTATGATGTGGTCTATTATGATATAGTGATTTGTTGTGGTTGTGGAATGAGGTCATTGAGTTGGGTAGTATTGTGATGGTGTATATATGGGATATTATGTGAGAAGTTGTGTGGTTTTGATGCGTGGTGGTTGTGATGTGTTTGGTGATGTGTAGTTGGTGTATAGTGTAGTGGTTGAGATTGATGGATTTTGTAACGAGATGACTTGGAAGCTATGGTTTTGTGATGATGGTTTATTTTTTTGAGTCAATAAAGGTTCCTTATTACTTTTCAATTCCTTCGTGTTTTGAAAATCACAAACACCCTATCTTATGGAAAATTTCATTTCCCATAAGATTAACCATAATAAAGAAAATTTCCCATCCCCATGGAAATTTTCTCTTTACCCTTGTTTTCATTGTTCATGTTATAGTTTCGTTAAATCTAACACAATATATTTTTAAGTGTAAAATTATGATTAATATATATAAACATGGAATCCAATAAATACTTAGATATAGAGTATTCTGTTTTAAGGTTCAGAATTTAGGATATGAATTCCTCTGAAATTCTGACTCTGAATTCTCTAAAATTCAGACTTGGAATTCTCTAAAATTCAGACTTGGAATTCAATGAAATTCAGACTCTGAATTATCTGAAATTCAGACTCAAAAGATTCTGAAATTCAGACTCCAAATTCTCTAAAATCTAAACTTTGAATTCCTCAGAATTCAGACTCCCAATTCCCCAGAATTCAGACTTCAAAATCTTCAGAATTCAGATTCTGAATTATTCAGAATTCAGTCTTCAAATTCAATAGAATTCAGATTCTGAAATCTATATAATTCAGGTTCTGAATTATTTGGAAAATAGAATCCGAATATCCATGATTTATAGTCTCCAAGTGATCATTTTTAGACTCTGAACATTATTTTTCCTTAGACTTTTAAAAATGGATTTGGTTAAGAAACCATACTTTTCTTACCTTTATTATATTTTGGAAACAATGTTGTATAATCTGTTTCTAACTAACCGTTGTTTGAGTGACATGTGTAAAGATCCCACTGAGATTCAAGGAAAAATAAAACTATTAGAGGAGGGAGCCGACCGTTAGAGAAATGCCTATAAATATGAGATTATTTGAATGAGCTCATAACATTTGACGAATCAGTTCCTCACTCTAGATATTTCATGTTGTTGAAGGGGTTTCTAGAGAGAGACTCTCATTCCTTGTGCGTATTGAGCATCTTGTTTATATTGCTTCGTGCGACTCTGATTGTTGTTGAGTACAATAGAGGGATTCCGGGGATAGTATGAAATAGGTGCTGACTACCTTAATGTTTGAGGACTTCCATGGTTAGGAAGACATAGGTTCTAACTACCTTGAAATTTGAGGGCTTGCGGGGATAGTAAGACAGATTCTGATATTCCTCTCAAAAGATTACCCTAGTGTAGGTAAGACATACTTTTATGAATGTATAAAGGGACATTTATCCAAGGTTGTTGGATACCTACTCTATGGAATAAAATATTTCATAATTGTTACTTGTTTTGATCCAAGTTTATTTTCGGCTCTATTTTGATTAATAAGGAATTTATAACTGTCTTAAACGTTGTTGTACTTTTGTATACTCAGATAAGTATGATTCAATATGCTTTAAGGTAGAATCCTTTTCTTGAAATTGTTTTCTTTATATTCGTTTCCAAAACCATATTTCTGGAACCAAGCAAGTTTGTAGAACTGATAGTGGTCTTGTGAATTTACCTTGTTTAACAATGTTAAACATAGTTTTCCGTATGGTTAAAAACAAAAGTTTTTAAACATAAAATTCACCCCCCCCTCTTGTATTTGAGCATCTACATTCTTATTTTGATCCTACAAATGGTATCAGAGGAGGTTTATAAAATAATTATATTCACATATAAGTTTTCTTGCACAGTTTTCATTGTTCTTCTTCTAATTTATCCTTGCTAAGGAATTTTTATCCTTCTTTTCAAACTTTTACAATTAACATGTTTTGTGGAATGATATTTTCATTTAGATGGAATGAATGAATTTTGGTTCTAATGACAATAGAAATCCTAATAGACCACCTATATATGATGGGAATGATTATGAATATTGGAGAGATCATATGAAGACTTTTGTTATTAATACTAGAGTGGAAAACTTTGTTATGCTTATTGGAGATTACAAGATTCCTAATAAGGAATTCCAAACTTTTACTAATCATGAAAAGTCAGAATATCAACTAAATTTCAAGGTACGCAATACTTTGTTTTGTTCAATGAATAAGAATATTTATATTCATATCTCTTCTTTAGAAGTAGAAAGTTTTATCTGGATGAAATTGGATGTTACTCATTTTGGTACATCCAAGGTTATAGAAATTAGAAGAGCTTTGCTGGGAGCTGAATATCATGGATTTATATTTCCTTATGGAGAACCAATGTGTATGGTACAACAAAGGTTTATGAATATTGTTAATACATTAAAATCTATGGGTTAGAAATGTCTTGATGATGAAGCTATTGTAGACATGATTATAGATATCATGCCTAATGAGTGGGAATCTAAGAGGAAAACTATTGACGAGAATAGGAATGTATCTCAAATTACTCTTGATGTTATTTTTGGAAATCTTCTTCAAAATGAGACTAGAATAAAAAGAGATTACAATATGAATAAAAAAGAAAAATTGTAATTGAATTGTATCCTTTACTACTACTAAATCAAAGAATCCTCAAAGTGTTTCATGATCCAAGTCTAAGAATGTTAATATTCTATCTGAATCTAGTGAAAGTGAGAATTTGGAGAATGAACTAGCTAATATTTCTCTAAGGATGAACAAGATAGTTGGGAAGAAATAATTCAAATATAAATTTAAGAATAAAGAATGAAAAGAAAAGAAAGACTCAAAAGACAATTATTACGAATGAAAAAGACAAGGGCATATAAGGACAGATAGTCCTATGATTAAGAAAAAGGGTTGAAAGAATAAAATTATGAGAGGAATTTAAAGAAGTATTACAAGGCTAATTCTATGATTTTTTTTGAAATTCAACGACACCTGGAGTGCCAGTGGCGGAGACTCTTATGATGAATCCTCAGAGTATAAATCTTCTGGTTAGAAGAATTTTGTTCTACTAGCCAGATTTCCAATTGCAAATAATTGTTTAATGGCCAACATACTAAATGCTTAATCTATCACATATGTTTCCTTGATTGAAATTTATATTGATGATAAATATTAGGAATATTTAGATGATGAGTCTTCCTCAACATAAGATAATACCTTACCTTCCTATGAATAAGTGTCTATGTTTGTAAAACATCTTGAGAATGAAAATTCTAAACTCATGAAAAATCATGATAAGGAAAATTCTGAAATTTCTATTTTAACCTAAGAAGTATTATATCTTTATAAATATCTTGATATGAAATTTTTTAATTTTGAAAATGTTTCAAGAAACCTTGAGGAAGTTAATTCTGAGGAGGATAAACTTTCTAAGGATCCTGAAAATAAAATTTCTATGAAAAATAATATAGAGACTAACTCTATTTATAAAAATAATGATTTTTAGGATAAAAAATTTGTTATTAAACTAAATTTAGAAATATTTTCCTCGAAGAAGTGTTTCTCAAACATTACCTATGGTAAGGAAAACTTTGACAAGATGTATTCCCTAATTCAACCATTAAGGAATTGTTCTAGTTTTGGTTATACTCATTATAAACAAGTTTTTAGTAATACCTATTTTGTTCCTCAAAGTGCTCCATCCTACACTAAATGTCAGTGTGGTGGTCATTGGGAGAAAATTTGTTCTTTAAACAAAACTCAGTCTTTAGGTTTTCGTAAAGCATATTTTTCTACGAAAATGTGGATACCTAAAAATTTTCGTTCGGAAATTTCTGGAACCAAGAAATTATGGATTCCAAATTCTAAAAATATTATTTTTGGGAAAATAAAGAAAATACCTACGATAATACATAGTACATGGATAGTGGATGTTCCCTGAATATGAATTGCAAAAAAAACCTCCTTGAAAATATTATCAATACCAAAGGAGGGAAATTAACTTTCGGAGATATTTTTCAATAAGAAATTATTGTTATAGAAATCATTGTACTTCTGGGAAAAACATTAATTTCAAATTATTTATTTGTTAAAGGTCATAGGCACAACCTCATTAGCATAATTCAATTATATGATTAAGGTTACCTTGTGAATTTTAGGAATGACAAGTTCTTAGTACACAATTCCAATGAAGAGATTATTCATTCTACCCATAGGCAAGAGAATGTATACACTCTAAACTTAGATTACCTAAGGATCCAAGACCTACCTTTTCATAGTGAAATGGAAGATCATTCTTGGTTATTGGATAGAAGGTTAGGACACTGCAACCTTTGGAACCTATGTAAAATCTCTAAGAAAAGACAAGTTAAACATCTATCATAGCTTAGATTTGATTCTTAAAAAGTTTGTGATCCTTGTCAATATAAAAACCAACATAAATCACATTTTAAATCAATCGGTGAAGTCTCAACTACTGATGCATTATAGTTGGCGAATTTGGATCTTTTTGGACAAACACAAACTGGAAGCATTTAAGGAAAATATTATGTATTTGTTTTAGTTGATGATTAAAATATATTTAGGTGGGTTTATTTTCTAGAAAAGAAATTTGAAGATTTTACTTATTTCAAATGTTTTAGAGCCCAAGTTAAAAATGAGGAAAACCATCCATTACACATGAGCCTTAGCCCTGTTGGTAAGGACTAGGTAAGTGTATCCAAGTGACCAGGGATGAAATCCTGGCAGAAGCAGAATTTCCAGGGGTACTATAGTAGTACTGTAGCAGACACTGTAGCGGAGCTGTGCAGTACTGTAGCTGGTACTGTAGCGGGAACTGTAGCAGTCACTATTTCACACTGTAGCAGCCGAGAATATGCTCCCATTTGGGCCTTCGGGTCACCGAATTGGTCTCTGAGTCCTGTAAGGCCTTCTGGCCACCTAGGCCTTTGGGTCAATAAGGCCTTTAGGCCACCTCAGGGCCTTTAAGCCCCCATTAGTGCAGATGGAAACTAGACAACCTACAAGGAACAAGCTCTACAAGGAGGATGAGCAAGGAGCTTTCACCACAGTATAAGCTAAACGGATTGCACGAATGATAGGGTATGGCACCTGCCATTGGGACAAGCCTGTGCAG
Organism: Viscum album; assembly: GCA_963277665.1. Lineage (NCBI taxonomy): Eukaryota > Viridiplantae > Streptophyta > Magnoliopsida > Santalales > Viscaceae > Viscum > Viscum album. The sequence continues at coordinate 236,377,543 of OY728167.1, read as the reverse complement.
CACGGGAATGCCTAGCTGAACATCCATGCGAAGGTGGACATCTGATCTCACAATGAAGATGCTGGGGAGGAGAAGTTCCAAGTAGTTAGTCTGGGTTGTATGTAATGTTTGAAGCCTACGGGAAATTAATTCCTCTAAGGCCTACAGGCCATGTAATACTTATTGCTACGGGCCTTGTAAGGGTTTCACCTCACCCCTTGAAAGGTGGATTATCTAAATCAATAAAAAAATTAAGGCCTTTGGTCCATTGGAGAAAAACCTTCCATTGATAAATATTCATAGTGATCATAGAAGAGAATTTCAAAATTCTGATTTTGAAACTTTTTGTAAAAGAGAAGGCAATACTCATAACTTCTCAGCACCAAGAACCCCTCATCAAAATGGTGTTGTTGAATGAAGAAATTGAATTCCTCAAGATACAAATGGAACCGTTTTGAGTGATTATACTATAGCCAAACATTTTTTGGATGAAGCCGTAAGTACTTCTTGTAATACTATAAATCGAGTTTTGATTAGATCATTTCTTAATAAAACCCCCTATGAATTTTTGACTAGTAGAAAACCTATACTTTCCTACTTCAAATCATTTGGTTTCAAAGTATTAATTCTTAATACTCAAGATAATTTACATAAATTTGCACCCAAATCTGATGAAGAAATTTTGTTAGGCTACTCCAGAACTTCTAAGACTTATTGAGTTTTCAATAAAAATACATGTACTGTTGAAGAAGCAGTACATATGAAATTTTATGAAATGGGTCTTTTTGTTTTTAAAAATACTCAACCTACATCCTCGGATGAGTTTTCAAAAACTGTATATCAACCCTTGATAGAAGATCCTCCTGATAAAGAAAATGTTCAAAAAAATGTTTCTGAAGCATTTACCCCAGAATATTTCCTACCATATGTTGATGAATATGTTTTAAAAAACCCAAATCAGTTATTTCTTAAGAATCATCCCTGTGATAGTATCATTGGTGATGTAAATCAACCTCTAATGACTATAATTTATGTAAGAAATGAAGTATAACATCTATCTTTCCTTTCCCAATTAGAACCAAAAAGAATTGATGATACTTTAGGTGATGATGATTGGATTAAAGCCATGCAAGATGAGCTAAATGAATTCTAAAAGAATAATGTCTGGACCCTGGTTGAAATACCTAAGGAAACTTCTGTTATTGGAGTAAAATGGGTCTTCATAAATAAATGTGATTAAAATGAAATCATAGTAAGAAATATATCAAGATTAGATTCTAAAGTCTATAATCAACAAGATGGAATAGACTATGAAGAAGCATATCCTCCAGTAGCTAGACATGAATATATTCTTATATTACATACTTTTGCAGCATTCTTCAATTCCAAACTTTTTCAAATGGGTGTTAAATGTGCTTTTCTTAATGGTTATGTTCAAGAATAGGTTTTTATTTAACAACCCCCAAGATTTAAGGATAGAAAACTTCATGAACATGTTTTAAAACTTACTAAAGTTTTATATGGACTTAAACAAGCCCCTATAGCCTGGTATGATATACTTACATGATTTTTGTTACAAAATGATTAAATTAAAGGAAATGATGATCCAAACCTTTTTATAACAAAAGATAAGAAAAATGTTTTGATTGTTCATATTTATGTTGATGACATTATATTTGGTTCAAATTAGCAATCTTTAACTGATTCCTTTGCGGATCTAATGAAATTTGAGTTTGAAATGAGTTTGATGGGTGAGTGAACATTTTTCCTAGGTTTTCAAATTTCTTAAAAACCGGAAGGAAATATTATATCTCAACATAATTATATCAAATAACATCTTAAAAAGTATGGATTTGAAAACACTAAGAGTATAAGTAATCCAATCAGTACCTCAAATTCACTTGATCTTGATGAATCTAGGAAACCAGTAGATCAAACATCATTTAGAGCTATGATAGGATGTTTAATATACTTGATTGCAAGTTTTTCAGAAATAATTTTTTAATTATGCTTATGTGGACTAAATCAATATAATCCTCTGAAATCTCATCTAAAGGCAGTGGAAAGAATTTTTTGCTACCTAAAGGGAACCATGGAATTATGACTCTTTTATACTTATAGAAATGATTTTGTTTTAAACAATATTTTAGATTCTGAATTTTCTAGATATAGAATGGATAGTAAAAGTACATCCAGAACTAGTCATTTCTTAGGATATTCATTAGTTTCTTGGTTATGGAAAAAAGAAACACTCAGTATAACTTTCCACTAATGATGTTGAATATGTCGTAGTAGGGAAGTTGTGGTGCTCAAGTATTGTGGATGCAACACACACTCCCAGACTTTGGTATGAGTTTTACCAAAACAAAAATATTGTGTGATAATACTAGTGCCATCTCCTTAAGTAAAAACCCTTCACATCACTCTCGTGCAAAACACATAGATATTAGGCATCACATTATTAGGTATCACACACTAAAAGGAGATATCATTATTCAATTGATCAGAACAGAAGATCAACATATAGATATTTTCACAAAATCATTACCCTATGATAGATTTGAATACATTAAAAAGAAGTTTGGAATGATAACCTTAAGGTAATCCTCATTTTTATCTTCCTATTGAAAACCGTCTCCTTACAATAAGAAAATCCTTTTCATAGGGGGAGTACATTTACTCGTTAATCTAAAATTTTCATAGTTAAGATATTTTTAGTCAAAATTTTTTGTATTTAAAATTCTCGTAGTTAAAATTTTCATATTTAAAATTTTCTTAGTTAATATTTTCAAAGTCAAAATTTTAATTATTAAAATATTCATAGTTAAAATATTCTTAGTCACAATTTTTGTAATAAATTTTTTAATTAAAATTTTCATAGTAAATATTTTCATAATAAAAATATTATTAATCAATGTTTTCGTTGAAAAAAATTTCGTAGTTAAAATTTTCATAGTTAAAATTTTCATAGGCAAAATTTTTTTTTTAAAATTTTTAATCAAAATTTTCGTAGTCAAAATATTTGTAATCAATATATTCGTAATAAAAAAAATTTGTAGTCAAGATTTTCATATTCAAAATTTTGGTAATGTTTTTTTCCAAAATCTAAAGTTCTTCAAGAAAAATTTTCCTCATTACAATTTATTTCCCAGAGAAATTTGAAAGGTATGTTTCCTTTCCTAATTTTTTCATAATCAACTCTTTACTTTTTGGTATTTTCATTTTACTTATAAATTTATTGGATTCAATTTTCCTTAAATATAAATGTTTATCTTAAAAACCTCAAAAGATTGGAACCTACCAAATTCATTCTTTGGCTATCACTTCAACCGTCAGATATGATCATTAGTTTGTCAACTGTTGGATCAAGAAAAAAAGTTGAAATGTTGCCTCAATTGCTTATATAAATCCCCCCCCAATGGTTGTCCCACATCAGTTTCTCAAGCCTTCACGTGCTGAATCTCTTCTCCTGTAATTATGGCCGTTTAGAATCTTCAAAGCCTCCTCAGTTCTGAATATCTGTTGAAGCCACTCCTCAGAAAGAAATTCCAAGTGTTAAATAAATCTCCGAGCAAAAGATTTATCGAGAATTTTTGGTCGATCTGAAGTTCTATTCTAAGTATAACTCTATCTTTTCAAAGAACATAATGTTGAATGGCTGGGAGAGCCTCTGTATATCGATGCTAAAAATAAAGGATCCATTCTATCCTGAGTTTCTGACTGAGTTTTATGATTCAGATAGTTTCTTCAACAAAGAAGGGAGAGAAAAAATTTCTTTTAAGTGTCTTGTAAAGATATAATCCCTTTCTTACACCATGTCTGCAAACATTATAGGAATTCCTTATGAAGGAGAAGATTAGTTTTCTACCCATAAGATACTGGATGTATTATTATATTTTGATAATGATAAGTCACTAGCTTGTCTTCGCATAAAAGATATGAAGACTCCTAAGATTATCCATCTTTCTATATATTTCTAGATTCTTGAACTGTGGGTTCAAGGCTTTATAATTTTGAGGAAAGGAGATAAGGATACTCTAAAAGAGAGTGATATATATATTTAGGATTTCCTCGTGAAACTCAGGATGATAAAATTGGTTAATTATATCATGGTTATGATTGAGAGTATCAAGAATGGGAACTTGAAATCTCAAATTATTATGTATCTAGATATTCTCTCATATATTATAGTTATTTGTTTAGAATCATTCAAAATTCCTGGTAGTTACAAGACAATAAATAACAAGTTAATGTTTTTAAGTGATGATACCTTGAGATGGATGAAGGTTGGCTTCTCTAAATAATCTAGATAATTTTATGATCTTTTTGAAGAAGAAGTAGAATCTTTGTCAAAGAATCGAGAAGTGGATGAAACTTCTATGAATGGTGGAAGGAAGAGGAAGGCCAAGGAACTGGAAGAGAAAGTAAAACCCCCTATGGACAGGGAAACTCAGTCAGCACCACCGACGCCAAATAAGTAAATGTTTTATCCTAATGATGTAGTGGGTATGTGGAAAGAGGATAAGAAAAATAAGAAATAAGGGGTGCCTATGTTTGGTTTGGACCCTACAGAGGCAAAAGCATTAAAGATAAAGGCTCTTAAAGATATTGAGAAGCAACAGAAAGAAAATAAGAAAAGGAAGAAACTATCAGAGGATGAAATTGTTCAATCTATTCTCAAGGATGCTAAGAAAACATCTGAACAAATCCCAGTGCCAGAATATTTTTTTCTAGAATCTCTTCCTGTGACTCCAGGAATGGATGTGGTGATTCCCGAACCACATCAAGAAGAAGAAATAGTTGAACATGAAGAAGATGAAGGGGGAGAAAAAGAAAGCAGTGGTGATATTGAGGAAATGATACAACAAGTAGAGGATTATCATGAGAAGGAGATTCCTTCTGAGAAATTATTAATCCGAACATCTAAAACTGATTCCTCAAAACATGCTACTCTAGTAAATGATGATAAGGTTGAGAAAGAAGTAAATTAATTTTTTGAAGATAAATGTATCAATCAATATTTTATTCATCCAGAGGATGTTGTGGCAGGAGCCTAGAAAAAAAATCATGATTAAGATAAGATTGTTTAGCTATCAGATACTGAACATGAATCACCAAACTAGAAGAAATCATTCCTAGAGCTGAAAAGGGGAAGCAGGTGGTAGTAGATACACCGAGTAAATATATGGTGAAAAAGAAAGAAGTCAGTGCTTCATGAAAGAGGAATGATGAGGATATAGAAAAACAATCCTCACCATCCAAACACTCGGATTCAGAATCATCTTCTCTTGGACATCATTTTTTTTCAGCCATTGAAAAAGTTGGTCGATATTATTCCCATATTCCCAAGTATAGACTCAAGATTCCAGATGCATTAACATGCGATAAATTAAAAATCAGAATCATCCTCCATGGTTATGGATAATTGTGTTGAACTAGAGGTAGATTTCAAATCTTTTCTCAATGAATATGAAGAACATAAAAGATCTTTCAAGATGATTACAAGATATTCAGGGAAGACAATAGAAGATCAGAGATCCCTTTATGAATTCAAAGACAATTTCAATGATGCATTTGACACTGTAGATGGGATGATCAAGGACCTTACTAATAGTTTTGAGGAAAATTTGACCCTCAAACAGACAACTTAAAAGTGGGAAGTTAATGACCTGAATGGGAAGCATAATTCTGTGGCCATAAATTAGAAAAGGTAGAGGTATCTCAGAAACAAATTTGAATAAAAACTTGTTAAGAAAGAAGAATTCATCAAGGATCATCCAGATATTCTTAAGGATTGGGATGAAAAGATAATATTCTTAGAGAAGAAAACTGGGGATTAAGAAAAGTTTCTCAATGGTTTTGAAGAATATCATAAGGAGCTCAAGAAGATGAAAACTATTGAAAAGAAGATGATGCTGAAGGATAAAGAAGGAAAATTTCATTCTATTTCGATATTTTGTTTTGTTTTCTTCATTGCATAAATTCTTTCAATCTTTATGAAATTTTTGTTGTTCTCCATATATTTGGTTGTTTAGTACTAATTTTTTAGGTACCAAATTTTATTCCATTATCTTTATTCCTTTTTGAAAATCACAAAGGGCTAGAGGAATGATAAAAAAAGAATACTGAGTAAGAATATATTTCCCAAAGTAAGGGGGGTACATCTAAAGGGATGTTCTTATCAAATAATATTTTCGTATTCATGAAAAATATAAAATCTCATTCATGAAATCAAGAATACGATCCTTAAGGATTTAAAAACCTAAGGTGGATTTAGTAGTATTCAATATGATCCATATGTAAAGGGAGATAAGTTTTCAATTTCATAAACATTTTAATGTCCTTATATTCTTTTTTGAAAGGATTTTTGTGCTTTCCAAAAAGGGGGAGATTGTTGATTCAATAAGGTTTCCTTATGAATTTTCCATTCCTTCAGGTTTTGAAAATCACAAAAACACAATCTTAAGGAAAATTTCATTTAACCTAATATTTACCTTAATAATGAAAAATTTTCCTTCCACATGGTAATTTTTTCAGTTCTCTTGTTCTCATTGTTCATGTTATTGTTTCTCAAAATCTAAATTATTTAATTTCTATGTGTAAAATTCAGTTTCATATTTAAATCCTTGGAATCTGATAAATAATTAGATATACTGTTTTCTTTTTTCAGGTTCTGAATTCAGGTTCTAAATTCCTTTGAAATATAGACTCTAAATTCTCTAAAATTCAAACTCAGAATTTTCTGAAATTCAGACTCTAAATTCACTAAAATTAAAACTCCGAATTCTCAGAAATTCAGACTCTGAATTCTCTGAAATTTATAGTTTGTATTATATGAAATTTTGACTCTTAATTCTTTGAAATTAAGATTCCAAATTCTCTGAAATTTGGACTATGAATTCTCAGATTTCAAACTCCGAATTACTCTAAATTCAGACTCCAAAATCCTTAGAATTCATACTCTAAACTCCTCCGAATTCAGACTCTGAATTCATCAAAATTCACACTTTGAATTCATTAGAATTCAGATTTTGAAATATATAGAATTTAGGTTCTGAATTATTTTGAAAACTGAATTCGAATATCCATGACTTATAATCTTTAAGTGCTCATTTGTTTAGACTCTGAACCTTATTTTTTCTTAGACTCCCAAAACTGGATTTGGTTAATAAACCATGTTTTCATTACGTTTTTTATGATTTTGAAATGATTTAGTACAATATGTTTCTAACTAACCATTGTTTGACTGACACATGTACAGGTCCCTCTGAGATTCAAGGAAAAATATGACAATTGGAGGAGGGATTCGACCACTGGAGAAATTCATATAAATTGGAGATCAATTGAATAATGTTATAAAATTTGATGAATTAGTTAATCACTCTAGAGATTGCATGATACTAAAGTGTTTTCAAGAGAGATTGACTCTCATTCCTTGTGCATACTGAAAATCATTTTCAGATTGATTTGTGAGACTCTAATAATTGCTGAGTACAATCAAGGGCTTCTAGGGATAGGAAGATAGATGTTCTGACTACCATAATATCTGGGAACTTTCTTGGTTAAGATGACAGAGGTTCCGACTACCTTGATGTATGAGGGCTTTCAGGGATAGTAAGAAAAATTTCTATATTCCTATCGAGTTCTTACCCTAGTATGGGTAAGAAAGAATTTCTTGAAAGTATAAATCAAGGGAACTTTATCCAAGGTTGTTGGATACCCTACTCTTTGGGTTAACGGATTTCATAATTGTTACTTGTTTTGTTTCAAGATTATTTTCTGCTACATTTTTATTAATAATGAAAGTATAACAATTTTATACTTCCTTATAATTTTGTATAATTTGATAAGTAAGATTTTTTATGATTAAATGTAGAATCTTTCTCTTGTAATCTTTTCTTAAGTTTCATTTCTGAAACCATATTTTTGAAACCTAGCATGTTTGTAGAAATGATAGAGGTATTGTGAATTTAAAATTGTTTAACTTTTTTAAACATAGTTTTCTTTATGGTTAAAAATGAATGTGTTTAAACTTACAATTCACCCACTCTTGTATTTGATCATCTACATCATTATTTCAATCCAATAGATTTGTGATTAGACTATTGTTTTGTGGTGTGTTTTTGTTAGTATCATGGTTATCCAGGGAAAAACTGTGATTATAAAAATGAAATAAATGGGTTGGTAAATAAATATAAATGGGATGGTTTTTTGTGGTAATTTGATAAATTAATTTTATGACAAATTATTTGGTTGGGTAAATTTGAAAAGGAGTTACATGAAAATGGGATCATTTAAAGTTTGATAAATCTAGATATTGTGATACCTGAAACTGGTAGTGGAATTTATGTTGATTGTGTGGTGGTTTTTGTGTGTGTTTCATTTATTGGTGGAAGTGATTGTGATTGTTAACATGTGGTGTAGTGGTGGAATGGTGGTTTATACCACTACAGTGGATTTGAACACATTGGATGTGTATTGGCTATTGTCTATAAATCATGTATTTTATATTATATCCATATATACCCCACCCAAGTGGGATAAGATAACCAATTCCAAAAGGGTTTGGGTTCTGGGTGTTTCCCCAATATCCAAGGTGGTGTTGATATGTATGGTTGGAAACCCCCTATACCTCACACTTCCTTCAGTAGTGATAATATGGGTTAGCATTGGGGAATAACCAGTAGTTGTGGACTTTGTTTTTTGGGGTGATATGTTATGTTATGAGGATATGAAGTGATGTGTTATACGTTTGGGGCCATGCATTGTTGTATGAGGGGATGAGGTTGAGGTCATTCAGGTTTATGATACATTTCCCACCATGTTATTTGATGATATGTTATGTGACATGGATATTATGTTATGTGATATATATTGGGGTCATGTATGGTAAAATAAGGTCATGTTTTTTATTTCATTCACATTTATTATACCCTAATTCTCTGGTTACGTGATGTGATGACCCAAATGTATTCATGAAAAATATAATTCTAGCACAAGATGCTAGATGTTATGATGGTGGGGTAGGTAGGAATGTGTCCTAATCCGCTTTAGAGATATGATGTGATGTGATATATATGGAAGGGATGGGATCAATAAACATTTTATGTTGGGGCGTGATAGTGGAAAATTAGTGGGGGATTTTTAGTAGGGTGCCCTGTTATATCCTTGGTACTATGTTACTAGATTTGATTCTTGATTTTGTTAGAAATAAATGGAAAGGATGGGATTGGTTATAGGAACATTTAGGTTCTTGTTGGTTCTTCTCATTATTCATGAGTACATTAGTATTCAATTTTCTCATGTTCACTTGAGGCCTTTGGTATGATCCTTCATTGTATACTTATATGCTCACAATACATACATAAACAATTTTTCTTGTTTCTAAGAGAACATTGGGGACTAAGAAAGACATGTCAAGCTTAGATTTTGGATATGTTGTTGATTCCCTTCTATAATCCTCCTATTTCAATACTTCACTTTTGAAATTTTTTTCTATAACTATTGAAATTGTACAAATATTATGGGATGGTTTTGGGTTTACTTTTAAATTATGCACTGAATTTTCTTTTTGTCTATTTATCATATCTCCTGGTCCTATTTTTTATTGAGGATAAATTAATTCAATGTTTGTAACCAACATAGGGCCTACTAGATACAGGATTTCTGGTTCATTATCTTTTTTCATTCATTGATGTCCCAGGAGGGGTACATTTAGAGGGAGGGGTTGTGATAGTAATGTAAAAGTAGTCCATGCTATATAAAATGATCATGTATAGGGTATATGGGAAAACACTATGTTACTCTCTTAATTATCCATGTAAATATCTTTTCAATTTATTTTAATGAAACATGCACATATTAAAAAATATATTTTTTAATAAGGATAATTATATATATATATTGGCCTTTTTTACTATTTTTTGTATTAATTTTTTATATCCGTTAATTTCAATTACATGTTATGTGGACAACGGATTCATGACAGAATTGTTTTAATGTGAATATTTATTTGTATTAATAAGTTTTAGGTATGAACTTTTCATCAAAAACATTTCATATAAAACACAATTTAATTTTCTTATAATGAAAAATAAATGTTTCTTATATATAAAAAAGTTAATTCAGATCAAATATAGGTTCATAGAATTAATCATTTTTATGTGTCAATCATTTATTTATTTCTCTATTAATTTGTATTTTTATCATTTTATGTAACACATTTTTTGATTGAATAAGCATGACATCATTCATTTGATGCGACTATCTCTTTATATTCATCATTTTTTGGAATGCAACTATCGTCGGTTGTGGTAGGTAATATAATAGATATTATTTTGTTTCTGTGATGATGTATTTAATATTCTATTCTAATAATTATTTAATTTTAATAATATATAAGTACAATAAATTTCATTAATGTAATAGACATCCATTTTAATAACAGAATCTATGGAATTGAGGTACTTATATGTTACTTTATATTAATATATCTGTAATAATGAAATGATTTAATGATATTAAAATTATTTTTTTCCAAATTATTTATATAAGCTCATCCTCACTTGAGAAGATGACATCCAACATTTATAGACATGGGATTAAACTCTTACCAAAACATTACCTTGTTCTTGTGGACTACAGATTTTTAATTGAATTTGATGATAAAAAAATTGGTAAGGCCAATGAGTCTGTACCAGAGTGGTAAATGGTCCTTCTTAGCATCCAGGAGATCATGTGCTCATGACCTTATTCAGTGCAGGTACTATTAAAGTACTTTGGAGGGGGTGACATAGGTGATGATGCAGGTGAAGGTGCAGGCTGGTGGTGAGGCAGGCATTATGATATAGGCATAACGCTGGAATGAGCTATTGGGTCATGTAATGGACATCATAACCAATGGGCCTATGGTCCATATATCAAATAAAAAAGGCTTAATGGGTGGGCTAACCCTAGGGGGCTATGGAATGCCTTTCCATCCTTTTTGTGTGGTTTTTGTGCATTTATATATAATTGTACTCCAAAGAATCTAATACATAAATATATAATTAAAAAACAATAACCAAGTATGCCCAAATTTGAAGTAGTTTTTGGGATTCAGGGCCATGTTTATTGGTTTTATGAACTCTTACTACATCATGATTGGAGTAGAATTAACCTTTTGGTGAAATATTAGTAATGGGAGTGTGTGATAATAAAATATATTAAATAATTTTTATTTAATAGTTTGACTATAATATATTTCATATAACAAAAAAATTGTCCTTTGAATTATAGAATAAATTTTTCTTTCCAAATAAAAAATAAATTAAAAGGAGGTGGATATTAATTTTTTCATTTATATGAAATATATTTTCAATCAATGATAACATAAGTTTATATTTTTGGAAATATAGAATATGAAAATAAAAGGCTGAAATATGGTTTTATGGATCTAGAATACATTTCTACATATCTGAAATACCTGGTGAAGCCTAATAGGGATATATATATATATATATATTAGAATGATTAGAAAAAAATAAAAATATTATTTTCTCTTTCATTCATTGATAGATAAAAAGTCTTATATAATTATGAAATAATTTTAAATATTCTTTAACTAATGTTAATATTTTTATATTTAAGGGAGAATTGAATGTTATATATTTTTCTGGATGAATGTGAAACATATTTTTTATTCTCCTTACTGGAGGATGTTTTTAAAAAATTTCTGTATTTTTTGTATTTGTATGTTTTATTTTTTGTTATTTTTTTAATTTCAAATTTTAAAATTCATATTTGTTTTGTTAAATGATATATAAAAATATAATGGGTAAATGAATATGATTAATTTGGATCACTTATCAATAAAGGATCCAGATAAAGTTAATTTTCTATAAGTGAACATAGATAACATTAATATTAGTTAATAATTTTTTATATATACATTTTTTCTTATTTTCAAATTTTTAGCTCATAACCATAGTGAATCATCAAATAAGAAGTATTGAATCTGGTTATTATGTTCTATGATTTATTTTTGGGATTATTATCAATGCAATGATATTATATTTTCCAAAGGATAGTTATATAAAAATATTATATTTTAAACCAATATGATGTATTATTAATTATATAAAATTTACCAATTTTATATATTTTTCATGATATTTCATTATATTTTATAGAGGGATTAAATAATTAATGAGGACTACTAGCAGAATAATTTATGGGATTGAATAATTTGTAGATGTATATGTAAAAGTTTCTTTTATGTGTATTATCTTGGTTGTATTAAATATTGAAATAAGTTTTGTGGTATTTTTTACTGCTACTATATTTTATTTTAAAGGCCAATGGTTATTTTATTTTAATAATTTTATTTAAAATTATTATGTTTCAATATCTATTATTATAAAAAATGATGGTGAGATTAATATTTTCTATCGGTATTCGTCACAACTGATACTGAACATGACCATCAACATTACATTTTTATTAAAACTGAGATTTAATGCAATTCTATATCTATATTTTTTAGGGATTTCAATATAGTTTTTTATTAATATATACATTGAATATCAATTTATATCTATAATTATTCAATATTTCAATGTAACTGATGTGAAAATGTCACTTTTAATATTTGTTATCCAAATCAATTTTGAATGTGACCTTCAACATCAGTAATTATATAAATCATCTTTTAATGAATATCAATATTTATATTTAGTCAGTAATTTAATGTAAATTCTTAAAATAAACGACATTGAAATTTTCATTTAATTTTGGTTATTAAAAAAATGTTTAAACTATAATTTTAACATCAATTTTACTTATATCTCTTTTTAACCCACATTAAAAATGTAAAATAAATGATGTGAAATGGATAATTTCTAGTATTTCTACTTCAATCATTTTGAGGGTGTTTGTTTCATACATTAATAAATAATTCAATGAAATGGTGATAGTAAATTCTATTGTACAATGGTTTAATAATATCTAGAGGACTTAAGGTATTATTATTTATTTGAATAAAATGATATTAAATATTCATGTTCGATATATCGTACAAAAAATAAGTAGATTAAGAAATGGGTATCACTATTCTATTTTTTAGAAATTCAAATGCCAATGATATTTTACTGTTAATATCATTAATTTAATTTCCATTTTATAATCAAAAATTTTAATTCATTTAATAATTATTATATATATTCATTAAGTCTGTTTTTAAAACCTACCATGTAAGGAGGTAGTAGTTGATTCATAACTTCTTACATATATAAATTTAAAATCATCCATAATGGAATAAATTGTATAATGAAATTTTCCATAGATATATAAAAAATATTTAATATTATACAACATATTATATAATAAATATAATAATAATATAACTATTTTATTTTGGTTTATTATTCTTAGGAGAGTAGGATGATGAAATAAAATATATATATATATATGTAACGAGATTAAATAAGAAGATTTATTTTTCTCAATCAGATGACTCTCTAAGACTACCCCTTCAGGTTTCATGGAATGATATTTTCCTTGAAAATTCCTTTAAAATTTATTTTATGGTGGTTTGGAGAGATTTTAAGGAAGATATTGGGCCCAAAAAAGTATTAAAGTGAAGAGGAATGGGTTGAAGACATGCATGTTTAATAGAGAAGAGGATGTGTGTTTTAGAATAAAATATTAATTTATTTATTATATTTGGTTAAGACTATCAATAGTATTGGTTCATATACAAAAATATTATAATTCCTTCATGCGAGGAAAAAAATGGATTCTTATCTCATCTATATTTCAATGAAGGAATTTTTTCTAGGTATTATCCTGATTAAAAAATATTGTATTTTAATGTATTTCGTTACTCTCATATATAATTCACTACTTAACAAAATTAAAAACACAACATCCATATTTTTTGTCAAAAAATCCCTCATGATGGGGGCTTTTGGCTTTTTTGTTTTTTGACAAGTTTGGAGGATGTTGACATAGGATGGTTGTCAAAGGAGGCATGTAGTGTTATCACGACACTCAAAGTTGTCTTTGAAACTCATGCCCAGATCTTGTACATAGAGTAAATAGGATTCACGCTTGAGCATGAATGTTGACTGATGGTTCACAGAGTCAGAATGATGAATTGACAAGGGACTTCACATGATGTGGCAGACATATCGCCAGGGACTTTTAGGGCCTTGCCGGTTGTTTGGGGTGTGCATCGCATTTCTGGAAGATACAGCAAACACCACTCCCCTCCTATATTTTTTTTTCTTGTTGTGTTGTTGTTGGGATCTTAGAGATCATGCAACTTAGAAAAAGTAAAATCTAGGATTTATACTTGATTTTTTGATGATGTATCACACGACCAATACGGTCCATATAGAGAGGGTAAAAACATATCAGGAAAAATATACCTATCTATCCCAAGAGAATAGTGGAGGTTTCTGGACACACCCAAGGCCTTCTGTTCAGCAAGGCTGAAGGTGGAATCATGGGAATCTTGAATGTATACAGAGGTATTGTGCCCGGATATCATGTTAATCTAGAGGAAATCCTATACGTGGATCTTGTATAGTGTGTGATCCTAAAGTGGTGGATGGTTTTTGTGATTTGTGAAATTAATTCAATGGACACCCACCTATAAATATACCAAGACCCATCCTTAATGATTGATAATGTTTTTCTTAATAGATTGATCTAAAACTCATCTGGAGAAGATACACATGATGAGATCTCATGAAAGAGGTTCGTAGAGATGGAGTTTACATTATTTATATCACTTAAGTGATGGACATTATCTGAACAAGGTTTTTTGAAAAGAGATAGTGTGAAAAAGGGTTCACACTAAGGGTTCACAGTGACCCGGGGATCGCACCAAGGGTTCCCGGTGACTGGTGGTCCATACCAAGGGTTTTCGGTTACTAGGGGTTTTCACCAAGGGTTCACTGTGACCAGGGGTTTTCACAATGTGATAGAGGTTTGCAAAAGGTGTTAGGGGTTGTCTCCAGGGGTTCATGTAAATCATCAGAGGTTCGAGCAAGGCACCATGGGTTTTCACAAGGTGTAAAAGGTTTGGAAATGGTATTAGTTGTTTGAAAAAGGTTCCAGAGGTTCGTGAAAGGTTCTAGGGCTCCACACCATGGGTTCAAAAAAAGGGCCAGAGGCACGCACAAGGCATCAAGTGTTCGTAAAGGGTGAAAAAGGTTTGTGAAAGGATCCAGGGGTTTTCTCAAGTCATTATTAGGTTGCGTGAAATTCTGAAGTTACCCAGTACATCTATGGTAATGATTTATCCATCAGTGGATGAAAGTGAATCTTATATAGAGCATCCATCTACAATTAAGGATGTGTGAATTCATGTAAATTAAACGACCTACAAGTCTACAAAATGTGAGTGGATCCCTTCCCATAGTAGTGAGTGAATGAATGGAAAGACGATGATCCTTTCCACTAATTGTGAGCCAGAGAAGAAGATATTGGGAGTGTCCTTGTGGAATTTAGTGATCAAACAGTAAATCTTGTAAAGGTCATGATCCAAGGCATAGAAAAGATCTTTCCCAAACAGTGTAATTTGGTAGTAAGGTTTAATGTATTTTATTCATCGGAATATTATCATGGTATGCTCCTCAGACATTTCCCAGTGGGGGTGAACAAAGTAAAATTATTGTGTCTCGTTCATGGTTTAGTTTCTATTAATATCTTTCTACATAAGAAATAGAGGAGTGTTTTTGTTTAACTATGAACCAAGATCAATAGTATAAGTTGTTTTAATCTATAATATCCTGATTCACCCCCTTAGGGTATTTAACCTAGTGGACCTAAAAATTGGTATCAGAGGGAAAGGTTTAAAGTTTCTGTTTCTATCTGAGTAGATGAAATGGAGGTGTTCAATCACAATGGGATTATGATCATCGATTGGAATAATTTTCAGTTATCAATGAATTGGATGTAACACTACTTATGATCCATGAGAATGGATGTATTCACTACTACAATCCATGGAATTTCATCCAATATTAACAGTGGTGCTTTATCATAATCTGAAAAAAGGGAATAGAATGCTGATCCCAATAGATTCAATGCCTTAAGAGGAGCCCTATTGAAAGATATATATACGAAGGTGTTGTCATTTAAGTCATCACATTCTATGTGGAAATTTTTTTTGAATATTTATGATGGTGACTCAAAAGTTAGAGAATCAAAGATATAGGTTCTATGGAAAAATACAGGGATCTCAGAATGCACCCTAATGACTCTGTTGATACATTATTTGACTGGGTAAATGTGGTTTTGGAAGACATGCGTAGTCTTGGATAAGTAAATGAAGATATAATTATTGTGAATCATATCTTTAGGAAACATACACCTCAATTAATCTGAACATTTCAATATTATAAGATAATTATCCGAATGAGTTGAAATTGGAAAACTTTCATAGTACCCTTATATTATATTAAATGAGAAATGACGATGACAATGCTATGGAAATTGTGAAATCCAAATATGTGGCATTCAAGGGATAGAATAATATCTTTACTGAGTATGGATAAGAAGATTAAGATATAGATGAGGTGATGTCATTCCTTTTATCAAATTTGTGAAGAGGAAAAAGTATGTTCAAAGGGAAACTCCCACTTGCTTGATTTTGATGTGGAAAGGAAGCACATCATGCAGTAAGGTTCCCTGATAGGTTTCAAGATGATGAGGATGATGAAGTGGATATTCCCAAGAAGTAATCATAAGCCTAAATTAAAAGGTAAAGAAAATTTTATGAAATGTTTCTTCAAAACGTATAATATTATTTCCAAAAAAGATGAATGTTTAGAATAATCTGAGGATAAAGAGTAGGAGGACTGCAAGGATCATGAAGCATATCCTTTAGTGGAAGATGATGTAAATTACTTAGCAAAAGAAGAAAGAAATAATGAAGAAGGGTCTGTTGAAGTACGAATTGACCTTCGAGTTGAATTTGAAGCTACACTTGAAGACATAGAAGACTGGAGAGGGAAAAAGAAATATTACAAAATTTTCGTGATTCCAAACATTATATGTAGTATTATGAAGAAGAGAGGACTAATATAAATAAAGAAATTGGAAAACAAAAGTCTTCAGTTCTAGTAAAATAAAAACAGGTTGTTGAGTAAAAGATAAAAATTAAAGAATAGAGAAGGTAAATAGATAGTTTGAATGAGACTGAAAATGTTCAAATCAAATATATAGAAGAACGTGAAGATTAAGTTGTTAGTATGTGAATAAAATAGAAATATCATGAGAATCTCTTGATTCGAAACAAATCTGTACACCCGGGTATTAAAAAAAGAAAGTTAGAATTTAGAGTTACAGTGAAGCGGACAAAGGAGTATTAGGGAAGGAAAATTATTGATCTGAATGATATTGTTGGTATAGTGCTTTATTGAAAAATGAAAGTAGTAATATTTGATGTTATACCACAAGCTCCCAATTCAAGGTTGAGTATTGATTTGGTTACGAAGTAGAATCAGAAGATTCATAGAACCCAAGGGTAAACCTATGGTGCATCATTTCCAAAAAAAATGTCACTCGCATTAGATTTTATTGTTGTGGAAAAATGGGACACAAACAAATTTATGTTTCATATCCAAGCGGTATATAACAGAATAAGATCAAATATAGAATCCATAAAAAAAATAAATATTTCATTTCATAATTTGATGGTCATTATTTTAGGTGTAAAGGATTCAGACATATGCAAATATATTTTTCATCTACAATAAGTAAGAATGTGATGAAAGAAACTGAGTGTGGTCATAAGAAGCAGTCTAAATTATCATTTGATTTGATGAAAATGGAAAATCAATTTGCAGATTTGTAATATGAAGTTATTCCATTATATATCAAGGAAGATCAATATTGTTATTCCTTGTCAGATATGAATTCAAAAACATGGTTCAAAAAGTAAAGGGCTGAGTAGGAAGTGGTTTCAGAAATTTCATTCAATGAATCAGATCAAACTGGTATTTTGATCATTAATAGTGGATTCAATTATCATATAGTAGGAAATAAGGATCTAGAGAAATAATGTCAAATATTATAAAGAAGGTATCGCAAGATTTAGTAATAATGAGGGCCTGAAAATTATTGGTTCTTGAAAAGCCATCTTTGGTGGAAAAGATATGAGATGAGTAGATGTATTGGTTCTTTAAGGTCTTAGTCACAACATATTAAGTGTAATTCAATTATTTGAATTAGTAAATTCCATAATATTTTCTAATAAATTTGGTTTCATCAGATCAAAATACAGTGTTGTGGTAATGTAGGTAAAGCATACAAAATGGAATCTCTACCTTGTAAGGGGAGAAGAAGATATGTGCTTTTTTCCAAGAATGAAGAAAAAAAGTTATGGAATAACCAGTTGGCCACATGACCCAAACGTCCTAGGAATACCATGTGAAATAATCTACTTCTATAGATATTCCAATATTTTCATGTGATCATACTCATACGTGTGATGTTTGTCAACATGGGAAGATCATTCGAAAGACATATAAGAAAAATGAGAAAAGGTCAACAAAGATGCATGATTTAGTGCATATAGATGTGTGTGGGACAATTTCACCAAAGGATTTTGATGGAAGTAGTTATTGTATTATATTCATTGATGATTTTAGAGGAATGACATGGGAATCAATCATTACCCACAAGTATGACGTGTTCAGATGCATTGCAAGATATCAACAAGAAGTTAAAAACATTCCTGGTCATAGAATCCAGAGGATCCAAACAGATAATGGAACATAGTTCCCAAAAATCCAAGTGGTGGATTATCTTGAGAAACCTGTTATAATGCATAATGTTTCACAGGTAAGAACTCCATAACAAAATGCAGTAGTTGAGAGAAGAAATCGAATTATCCGCAACAATGGAAGAACAATTATCATTGATAAATACCTTCCAGAGAAATTTTTGAATGAATAATTGATGATAGAATTCTACATATCAAATAGATCATTACTATTTCTAAAGGAAGAGAAGAATCCATTTGAGATATGGTATGGAAAAAATCTATCATTGATGTACACTCAAGTCTTCAAAAGTAAGTGTTTCATTATGAATAAATTGAAACACATAATCTTTGAATTATATGGAGATGAAGGGATATTTCTCGGATATTCAAATAAAAGATAAGCATATAAATGATTCAATATGTGGCTAGGAAAGATAGTTGAAATCCATGATGTAACTATTGTGGAGAATGAGGATAATCTTTAGGAAATACATGGTCTATCTCAAGAATATAGTGATGCAAAGATAAGAATATTAGAAGATGTTCTACTTCCATATATTGACTCTAAATAAGATTAAAATAGTTAAAAGGATGAGTAAAATTCGGTATTTACATAAGTACAGAAGAGAAGGGAAAAAATTGGTAAAAATATAATCAGTTTTAAGACAAAACCAATGTATAAAAAGAGGATGAAGACTCTACAATAAGCATCATACATATCATATGTAGAGCCTAGATTTTTAGTGAAGTAACTAATGATGATAATTGGGTTCAGGTGATGAATTATGAGCTTAAAAAAATTGATATGATCTAGACATTAAAGATTGTTTTGAGATCAACCAAAAAGTGTGTCAACGGTAATAAATAGGTCATTCGCAATAAGATGAATGAATATGGTTTTGTGGTTCAAAACAAATAATGACTACTGTTCAAAGGGTACTCCCATATAGAAGGTATTGATATTGATGAATCAATTACACATGTTTCAAGGCTATAGACAATCAGATTATTCTTGGACATAATAGTGAAAATAAAGTTCAAGGGTTTCTATATGGACGTAAATTCATCATTTATAAATGGGGTTCTAGAAGGAGACATTTATATTGAGTAGAAAAATAGGTTTATTATTCATGAAGATGAGAAAGAATTATATCAGTTGAAGAAGACTTTATAAGGTTTGAATCAATCACCAATACCATGGTAATCATGGCTAGATCGGTAGCTAAAGAATCTCAGTTTTTGGCATGATGAAGTTGATTACAATTTTTATATCAATAATGAAAGTAATAAAAGGATGATGGTGCTATTGAATGTCGAGGACATAATCTTTGGTGGATCAGATTAATATTAATGCAGATAGTTTTCTAAATTCATGAAGAGTGAGTTTGAGATGTCAATGATTGGTGAACTAATATTTTCCCTTGGTTTACAGGTGACACAAGAAAAAAATAGAACATTCATTTCTCGATATGTATATTCCATGAATTTTTTTGAGGAGATTTTGAATGGATAATTCAAGGGATAAGATGAATCTAGAGGATACCTGATCGAATTTATCATAGGATGATGGTGGAAAAGCTGTTAATGTCATAGAATATTGGCAGATCATTGGAAGCATGTTGTACATAACAGTGACAAGACCAGATATTGATTTTTTCACATGTCAAGCAGAATGGTATCAAAGTAATCCCTTATAAACTCACTTTCTTTTAGTGAAAATAATTCGTCTTTATACCAAATTCATGGTGAGTTTCGATTTAATGTACAATGAAAAATTTCAGTAAGAGTTATTGGGATATACAGATGCAGATTAGGCTGGTTCAACTGATGATATAAATTCAATATGTGGTAGTACATTTTATCTTATACGATCATGTATTTCTTGGCTAAGTAAGAAACAACATTTCATCTAATTGGGAAGCACCGAATCTGAATAAATTGAGGCTACTCAAATACGCACAAAACAATTGTAGATGAATCATCAGCTTGAGGATATGGGAGTTGATGTGAAATCTCTGATCAGAATCCATTATGAAAATTCAAGTGCTATAGATCATAGAAAATGTCATTCCATCACTCAAGTACAAAGCACATTGAAATAAAATATCATTTTATCCAAGAGAAGGTGAAGAAATTTCTTTTGATGTTGGAGTATTATCCTACAGAATAATAGTTTTTAGACCTTCTAACAATGTATTTACCCAAATAATCATTCGAACGACATCAACTATCTATTGTAGTCCATTTTACTCCCTAAACATGGAAAAGTGTGGATGTGGACCCCCCCCCCCCCCACCGATTTACAGATGTTTTACCTAATATGATGATATTTGTTATTTGACCTATCACAAACCGTAATGAAGTATCCTAATGGTTTTTTGAAAAAGGGGGGGAAATTATACTGGGGAAAATGTCTGAATCTAGGCATGGGGAGAACCTGATAGGGGGAGCAACAATGTAGGTTGAGATTTAAATCAGACAATTAAAAATATGATCAATCAAAGATTATATATCACAATATATGAGGTTTATTATGAAATAAGAAGAGTGGTTTTGGAATGAGTTGATGTGTTTCATTGTTGAAATTTTTATGATACTATTTTTCTCACACCTAGCATTAATTATGTGTTATTAGAGTGTGTGTCGAGTAAATATATAATCATTATCATAATCGCAAGAAGTGATTTTTTGGAAGATGATAGAATAAGAATTAATGTTGTATCAATATGTGAAGAATTGTAAACAAACCTGAACGGCAAGATTGTTGGCCAAAAATCCCTCATGATTGTGATTTTGGGTTGATTGTGTTTGTTGACATGGTTTGAGTCTGTTGAAAAATAACGGTTTTCAAACAAGTCCTTAAGAGTTATCATGACACTCATAGTTGACTTTGAAACATGCATTGATTCATGAAAATCATTGTAATACAATAACATTGAAAATATAATGATTAGGCATGATGCAATTTGAGTCTAAATGAGAAGTGTGAGTTTTGAGGTGATTCGGAAATGTGATCATGAGAAACACTCATAGTTCTATTTGAGCGATGGGTCATTAAATTCATTAGAATACAAAAAAAATTTAAATAAGATGATAGCTCATGACTAAAATTTGGTATAGTGGTAAGATCTCATGAAGCTCATGTGACTATATTTTGGGTTCGTGAAGGGGTCTTGCGTAGAACACATGACTATATCTGGAGCTCAAACCCAGATATTACACGAAGAGTAAATTGAATTCATGATTGAGTGTTAATGATAAATGAAGGTTCACAAAGTGAAAATGATGACAAGCTAAGGGACATCACATGATGTGGTGGACATGTTTCTAGGGACTCATAGTGCCATGCAGCTTGTTACGGGTGTGTGTCACATGCTCTATAGTGACTTTGAACATCACTCGCCTCCTCCATAGTTTTTATAATTGTGTAATTTTTAGGATTTCAGAGATCATGAAACTTGGCATAAGTGATATCTAGAATTTCTACTTTCTTTTTCGAGGTTTTATCACGTGACCAATATTGTCCATATCAAGAGGGTGAAAGCATATCATGAGAAATCAATCTGTTTGTCCCTAGAGTTCCATGGATATATGTTGAAATACCGGAGTAATTCTATGTAGGAAGGCTGATTGAGGACTCACACAAATAGGGAATGTTGAAAGGGGACTCTCACCTCGATCTCACACAAAACATGACAAAATCCTTTACCTGGATCTTGAGGAGTGCATGATCCTGAAGAGTTGGATGGTTGTAAGTGATTTGTGGAATTAAGGTGGTGGAAACATTCCTATAAATACCCCCAAGAACCTCCCTTAATGATTAATGATGTTTTTCTTAAATGATTGATCTAAACCATAAGAAGAGAAGAGACTCACAGTCAGATCTCTCAATAGAGGTTCGCGGAGAAGAAGTTTATATGATTTATATAACATAAGTGTTGGACATGAACTGAACAAGGTATTTTTTAAAGATTGAGTGAAAACAAGGGTTTCTAAAAAGGGTTTGTCGTGACCTGGGGCTCACACCAAAGGTTCTCGGTGACCAGGGGTTCACATCAAGGGTTTAAGGTGACTAGGGGTTCACACCAAGGGTATGTGCAAGGAACCATAGGATTACACGAGGTTCTAGAGGTTTGTGAATGGGCTCAATGGTTTGCACCAGCGGTTCTTGCAACGTGTTAGAGGTTCTTGTAATGAACCAAGGGTTCACACAAGGTACCAGAAGTTCTAGAAGGTTCCAGGGGTTGAAACAAGGTGTCAGAGGATCATGAAAGGTTCCAGGGGTTCACACGAATGTCCAAAGGTTCACGCAAGGCCCCAAGGGTTCACACAAGGCACTAGAGGTTTTCAAAATGTGACTGGGGTTCATGAAATTCATCCTAATGTTGTGAGAATGTTTTGAATTTACCCATTTTATATTGGTTAAATTGTCATTCATTGGTGGATGAATGTGGAACTTCAATAGAGAAACCATCTACAATTGAGGATGTGTGAATTCATGAAAATGAATGGACCTACAAGTCGATATATTGAGAGTAGTTCCCTTCCAAGAGTAGTGAGAAAATGAAGAGGAATACAATGATCCTTTCCACTAGAAATGATCTAGAGATAGACACACAAGGATTGAACCTTGGGAATGTGGTGAGCATACCCTAAATCTTGTAAAGGAAGTGAGCCTGGGTATAAAACTAATATAGCTCGAACATTGTAATTTGGTAGTGAGCCATAGTGGATTTGGTACATTAGCACATTTCCATTGTATACTTCATGGATTTAGCCCAGTGAGGGTGAACCAAGTAAAATCACTGTCTCCCATGCATGATTTAGTTTTTTTCATATATTACTATGTGAGAAAGTGAGATGTGTGTTTTTTTAACGGATTAAAAGATCAAAAGGGGAAGTAGTTTTAATTATTCATACCACGATCCCCCCCCCACCT
Organism: Viscum album; assembly: GCA_963277665.1. Lineage (NCBI taxonomy): Eukaryota > Viridiplantae > Streptophyta > Magnoliopsida > Santalales > Viscaceae > Viscum > Viscum album. The sequence continues at coordinate 236,353,868 of OY728167.1, read as the reverse complement.
CTTAGGATATTTAACCTAGTGGACCTAACAATATTTAATATCTAGTTGATGATTTCAAACACTACATCCATATTTTTTATAAATTTAAAAATTATGTTATTGAAATATTTAATTTATTTAAAATTTTTGGTAAATTATTAAATAATATAAATCACGTTTTTTCAAAAATGTTTACATGTACATAAATTATCATACATTGATTGAATAATTATACTTTGTTTTTCATACTTATTTAAACATAGTTTATACTTGGAAAACCACACATATATAGTCACTTATTAGCTACCATAATGACAATTTTACTTCTCTAATGTTCATGTTACTATTTTAATAACTCTCTTACCATTTTAAATACCATATTTTCAATGATAATATAATCCTTATACTTTCTATAGATACCTATTATTTCCTATATCCTTTATTTAGTCAATTATTTCTTGATGATTTCATTTATTCCTTTTCAAAAAAAAATTATAGTATTTTTATTTCTCTTCATAGTGTTGGGAGCTGGTTTGATAATTTTAAGAGAGCATGACATATTACAATTTTAAATTCAACATATATTTTTACTTGGTTTTATCGTACCATTATATTATATTCAGTTTTATGGAGTTCATTTATATTTTATATGTAATATTCTACATTATGATTCATTGAAATATTATTTCATTTTAGTCTATAGTTTTGATATACTACAATGATATAATTAAATATATTTTTAGGTAATGAAATACCTATAAAAAATATTATTTATTACCATATCAATATATTTCTATGATCTAAAAAACCTATCACTACATATTGTGTGACAATTTCCTGTTCAACTCTATAATTGATAAATACAAAATCATTCCTACTAGTCTGTTATATTTATCCTTTACCAACTAATATGTGAATATTATCAATATGAATCTATCCATGTATCAATTTATACCTAGACAACAAAAAAGACATCAAACATTATGGAATATCATAGAAAAACAAGGATGAACTACCTAAATATTCAAAAAATTATACATCATAACCTCCGTCCACAAAACCCTGAGAACATAAAAGTACCCATATAAATATAAAATGGAATCACCACCAATAATGAACCATGGAGTCTACTTGCCAAAATATAACATTCCTTTTTAAAGACAACAATCTAAATCTGAACCTGAAACATCCTTTACTCACTATATCATGGATTATTTGATACTCAATGGTGTGATAAAAACATGACCCACCTCCCCAAATACATCAATAAAATTCTCTAAAAAGGGATACATAACGTTTCACTGCTATTTCGATTTATGAAAGATGTGAAATTGGTAAATCCTATTAAAATAATCCATAACCTCATTTACATTTCAACGAGTATATGTTATCTAAAAATAAAATGAAAAAATTTACCTGATTATATACTCTTTCATATATTGAAATATTAATATTAAAATATATACATCAAACTATTATAGTTGATAAAAACAAGAAACATCTTAATGAATATAAAATCCTATCATACTTTAATTTCATGTGAAACTATATCCAATTCAAGATAATGAGTTGGAAAATTCTTATTAATCATCTTAAGATAGCGAGAACCATATGTTACTACTCTCCCTTATAGAATATACACACATTCTAATCCTACACCATAGGCATTAAAATATTCCTCATAACACTTACATTACTCAAGAAAAACAATATTTGTGGATTCCAACCTCTTCTGTACATTTTGAAAATCTAATGGACATTTTTCATCCCACTTAATTGTCATTGCCTTCAAATTTTGTTCAATAAATGGATCAACTAGGTGAGGGAAGCATCAAATGAATTGGTGATAATTCCTTGTAAGGCCATAAAACTCTAAATCATGAGTACATTATTGGGTATTTCTCAATATATCATAGTATCCAAATGACAACACCAGGAATTCATATCCATTAAGTGTCTAAAAAATATAATAACCATATCCTTAAATCACAATCTCAACTAATGATTACTGGATCTCACACTAAATTTTCAGACCTAATGTAACCCTATTAAATATTAAAATAAAACATGTATCCCCATCAAAGTATAATGATTTTTAATTTTATCCTTGTTTTCCTAGCTGTAGTCAATATAAAACCTTATACACACATATAAAATCATAGAAAAATGAACCTAAGAACCCCATATACCATAATTTAACTAATGAAACCCTTTAATTTGTGATCATAAAATATAATCATTAAATCATTTATCCAAGATATATCTATATGAAAATAAGGTACAAATATTTAATCGGTACCTAGTACTAATTCTATCAAAATATCAACCTCCATTTCAGAAATATTCATAATAAAAACCTTATAAAACACATATGGATACTATAATTCAATATAAGGAAATTTAACCCTAATAATATCCACATCTCAGTTGATAACCAACCCTGCTACATGCTATGTAATCATCCTTATCTTCCAAAACTCATAGTGAGCTCTACTAGTATGTTAATTTAATTATCCATCCAAAATATATAATTCATCATAATATCGAATTAATGTCATGTATCTACAATATAAATCAAAATATAGATGAAAACATGATCTCTTATACATATGAAAAATATGTAAAATAATTTCATATTCATGAAAATTAAACAAAATAATGATAATGGAATCATATATCAATGGTAAGAGGTGTACATTATCAAATAGTCTCATATCCTCCTCTAAATTGGTAATTTAGAAACAAAACTCTAGGAAGAAATACAAGAGAAAAATATAGAACAATTATCAAATTAGTATACATAAAATAATTCTATGCTCCAGTGTAACGGCCCACAAATTTTTAATTCATTTCAATTTGGATATTGTTTGAAATTTTTACCTGGAGTAGGGGTTATTTGGTGATTTGGAATTGAAATCTAGAATTCATGGTGTGGAACATCTCATGTAGATATTTTGGACATTGAATAAGGCTTGGTTACTATTTCAGGTTCTCGATTGGGTGTTAGAGCAGTGTTTATGTGACATTATGGTTTATGTTCAACTATTATATTACTTCATGGTGTTATAGGTGTAGGTCACTCTATGAATGGGTTTGGTCAAGTGTGGTTCCCCCTACCTATATCGATTCATGTTATGAACTATGGTTCACTCTGTGAATGGAGTTCAAAAGACAAGGCATTATTCTATGGTAGATCTATTATAAAATTATACAATACAAGGCCCTCCTCAACAGTAACGTTAGAGTATCTCACACGTGGCGTGAGGGAAACAAAGTAGTGGATTACATGGATTCTCATATGGTCCCCGAGACACTAGTTTGTTTCCTTACGAATATGTCTCATTTTAAACCGGAGTAGTTGAACCTAATTTAGAGCAATGCCCTCAGCCTTCATTATTTCGGCCACCCGTAAGTGGGGTTTCCTCTCTTCCTTATTGGGACTCCTTTTAAGAATAAAAATTGTAATGTTGGATGGATGCCTTAAAATTATTGGAAAAGGCATTAATAACCCCCCTCCCCCCCCCCCACCACCACCACCACCAACTATAGGTTTCAATGCCCTGAACCTCCTAGTTCACACTCTAAATTGTGGTGAATGTATTTCTTAAAATTAAGTAAAAACTATATTTCCCGGATTGGGCTAGGTTTTGGTGAATAATTCATCAATGAAATTTTAAATCATTCAAAAACAATGAGTATTTTATGTGTGGTGGATTTAGGTGGTTCTAGAAGGTTGATCGCATTTCATAAAATGTATATTTTTTAGTACCCTTGGTTTCGGGTATATAACCCCTTTCATCGTGTTTTTTTAAATGGTGTTTCTTTGAAAGAGTTTCCCTAAAATAGTGAGTTTCCATAAAATAGATAGTTTCCATAAAATATAGATTTTATATAAAATATATATTTTCAGTAATATAGTGATTTTCCATAAATTTTGGTGTTTTAATAATGTGGGTTGTTTCCATAAAATGGGTTGTTTCCATAAAGATAGGTGTTTCCATAAAGTGGGGTGTTTCCCAAAAGTTGGGTGTTTCCATTAAGGAGGATGTTTCCATAAAAAAATTGTTTCTATAAAAAGGGTAAAGCGGGTGTATGGGAGAGTTTGGGGGTTTTATAAGATGTTTTGGGACCAAAAGTAAGGTCCCATGATCCATACATGGTTGGCCCAAACCGTTTGGTCAAACTGTGTGCAGAGGTGAAATCTAGATTCTATTCCCTAGGAGATTACCCTTTTTTGATCTATACTTTTTTTGGGAAAACTAGTAGAGTTTAATGTAAAGGTGGCCACATTTATGTTGGAAGATCTTTCCCTTTAGTGGTGGGAGTTGGCAGTCCAAGCAGGAAAAGACCAAGATATGACATGGGACGGATTTGAGGAATTTTTTAACAAACAATTCTATCCTCGTACATTCATAATTCAGCGCATAACGGATTTCTCCTATTTGAAACAAGAGAACCTTTCAGTAATAGAGTATGCAGCTAATTTTATGAACATAGTGACCTTTTCAATTGAGGTGGTGGGTAGTACATTGTTGAAATCTTGTATCTTCGAAGTTGGTTTGAGGCAGGACATTCATTCCAAGATAACAGTGTTGTGTATAGATGATTATATGGATATGGTGAAGAGATTCTCGGTGGCCGAAAGGTATCTCTTGGGGGCAAGGAGTGGAGGAAGTGTATTAGTACCTATGGGGAATAGTGGTATCTCGAACGCTGGGTTCATGAGGAAGAGGGATACTTGTTTCCAGGGTGGGAGTATGACTCAAAATCCAACTACAGGATCAGTGAATCTTCCTCTAAAGCCTCAGAGTAAGCCGAGATGTTTTCAGTGTGGTTCTATGAGCCACATCAAGCAGGATTGTATGGAAAAACCTTGAGCATGTCATTATTGAAATTAGATGGGTTACCTTCAGCGGTATTGTCATAATGCTCCAAGGTTGGGAGTCTATGACACTCCTCAGGGGTCACAGGGATCATATTCCTCGACAGGACAAGGGCAGCAGTATACACATCGTTAGCAGAGCCGAGTATTTCATGTTGATTCTGGGAACACAATGACTCCTCAGGAAAAGTCTCTGTAGGGATGCAAGGAACATTGTACAACAAGCAAGCAGTTTTTTGGAGCTAAACATGTTTTGCTGAATGATCAAACAAGATCATCCACCATGCGAGGTAAGGTTCTTTTAAATTCTACATTTATTCATGTGTTGTTTGATACAGGTACTTCACATTCTTTTATTTCTTCTCGCATAGTTTATTTTTTTGGTTTAACAATAGAAATGATGCCTATGGTTCTCAAACATAAAACTCTTCTAGGTGATAAAGAGTGTAGAGCCTTCTGGTGTAGTGCATGTCTTTTACTATTGGATGAGGTTGAGTTGACATGGGAATTATTAGTGCTTGAGATGGTTGTGTACGATATAATCCTAGGAATAGATTGGTTGAAAATGGTTAAGTCCCACATTGAATGTTATGCATGAATGGTTAGATTTGTGATAGAGTATGGAATGAGACATCTCTTTAGAGGGGAGAAGAATGAGAAATAGGGTGCAACAGGCTTATTTTCACCAATGGTTGGCATGATATCATACCAGTTAGCAGCTTTTTTATTGGCTATAGTGGATGGTATTGAGAAGAGTGTTCTTTTAGTAACCGTGGATCTGTTTATAGATGTTTTTACAAAGAATTCTCAGGGTTACCACCGGTGAAATAAGTGAATTTTACGATTGATCTCCTTTTGGGAACCAGTCCTATATCACTTACATCTTATCAGATGGAACCAGTAGAATTATAGGACCTAAAAGTGTAGTTGGAATAGTTATAGAAGAAAGGGTTCATCTGGCCTAATATGTCTCCTTGGGCAGCGCCGGGGTTGTTTGTTAAAAAGGTGGATGGAACATTGCGGTTATGCATCAACTATCGTATACAAAATCAAGTTATGATAAAGAATAGATATCCAATTCCCACAATGATCTTTTTTTGACTAGTTGATGGGAGGTCAATGGTTCCCCAAGACTGACTTGAGATCAGGGTATCATCTACTATGGGTGCGGAAGGATGATAGTCTAAAAACAGCTTTCAGAAGTAGATATGGCCATTACGAGTATGTGGTTATGCCCGTTGGTCGACTGAATATGTCCATGGATTTGATGAATCAGATATTTTAGAGATATATAGATTCTGTTATGGTGGTATTTGTTGATGATATATTGGTTTATTCAAGAACAAGGTTAGAGTATGAGCAGCACTTGAAGATCATGTTGGGCATCTTGAGGGATCATCGGTTGTATGCCAAATTTTCAAAGTGTGACTTTTGGATATAGGAGGTTAATTGTATTGGTCATGTTATTTCTAAGAGGGTTGTTTCAGTTGATCTAGAAAAGATAGAGGCTGTTATCTCATGGAAACCGCCAAAGAATGTTTTCGAGATATAGAGCTTCCTTGGTCTAACTGGGTATTATCAGTGTTTTGTTTGTGATATTTCACGATTGGATTCACCGATGACAGCTTTGACAAGGAAGAATGTCCCGTTTCAATGGGATGGGCAGTGTTAGAAATGTTTTAAATAGCTATAGGGTCTCCATACATCAGCACCAATCTTGAATTCGCCAGAACCAAGGAAAGGGTATGTGGTGTATTGTGATGCATCAGGATCAGGGTTGTGGTTTGTTCTCATGCAGGGGGACCATGTAGTTTCATATGGATCATGATAGTTGAGGTTTCCTAAGAAGAACTACCCAACACATGATTTGGAGTTGGCAGCTTTGTTTCTTGCTTTAAAAATGTGGCGCCATTAAATCTTCAGTGATAAATTTACAATCTTTACCGATCAAAAGAGTTTAAAGAATATCTTATCACAAAAATATTTGAACATGAAAAAAGGAGATGGAAGGAATATCTATAGATGTTTGATTTTGACTTAATGTACACACAGGGTAATGGAATTTTGTGGGTAGATGCATTAAGTGGGAAAGCATATCCTCAAGTGGTGAAACTTGCATCAGATCAGTGGTAGTTTATGTTGGTCGTATCCGTCATACGGTTGGAATGTGATGAGCGGGGTGACATAGAGGTCTTATTCCCAGTTTTTTTGTTGGATTGGATAAAAAGGAACAGTCGTCTGATTCTGAATGTGTGGCGATGAGGTTGAAACTCAATGTTTGGGAGACCATTGAGAACTGGAAACTGAATGGGAATTTAGTCTTGTCTTTTCAAAATCGGATAGTGGTGCCAGTGGCTTATTGGGAGGAACTTCTTAGGGATTATCATCATTCCTGGTGGGATATCCATCCTAGAATTTAGAGAATGTATAAGGTGTTGAAGGTGCAGTTTGGGTGGGTTGGTATGAAAAGGGATGAGGCTGAGTTTGTTTCAAGATGCTTGACTTGTCAGCAAGTCAAGGTAGAGCATCAGCGGCCAGCAAGCATGTTCCAGTATTTACCTATCCCAGTGTGGAAATGGGAGCATCCAGTAAGGTATTTTTTAATGGCTCTCCCAAGAATGGTCCGGAAACATGATGCTATATGGGTTATTGTGGATCGGCTCACAAAGTTGGTCTATTTCATCCCTATTCGTGAATCTCATACGGTGGAGGATCTGTTAAAAATCTATATCTGAGAGGGGTTCAAGAGTCATGGTGTTCCATTTTCTATTGTATTAGATAGGTATTTGAGGTTCACATCTCATTTCTATAAATCCTTACAGTAATCCCTTGGCACATAGTTGACTATGAGCACGACATATCATCCTCAGACAGATGGGCAATCCGAGAGGATGATACAATCCTTAGAGGATATGTTAAGGGATTTTGTGATGGATTAGTTTTTGTTAACAGGAGTGTCACTTACTATTAATGGATTTCTCTAATAATAACATCTATCATGATTCGATACATATGGCTCTATTTTAGGCTTTGTATGTGTATCCTTGTCATTCTCTACTATGTTAGGTGGAAACGGGAGAGACTTCCATGATTGGACCAAGCCTTTTCCAAGAAACTAAGGAAAATATCAAGTTGATTATGAAGTGGATGGAGATGGCTCAAAGTCATCAGATCTCATATGTGGACCATCATCGATGACTGTTGTCATTCGAGGTAGGTGATCAAGTGTTTTTTAGAATCCCTCCTTGGCTAGGATATCGTCAGTTTGGGATGCAAGGAAAGTTATCTCGAATCTATTTTAGGACATTTGAGATACTTGAACCGATTAGTGATTTGGATTATCATTTTTCTTTTCCACCACGGTTTAGTGAGGTTCACAATGTGTTTCATGTGTTGCAGTTGAAAAAGTATCATCCGGATCGTGACCATGTGATTTTTTGGGATCATGTTGAGCTAGAATCAGATTCTTCCTTGGTGTGGATTGTGGTTGGGCAAGAGAAATTCTTGTGTGCTAAAAGCTTCGGTTTAGTTCATGTTTTGTGCCAGCAAGGTCAGATTCAAGAGGAGACTTGGGAGTGGGAGAAATAGATGGTCGAGCAATGGCCCAAGCTCTTTCCACAATGTAATGGTTTCCTACTTTCTGAGGAAGGAAAGTAAAATGGTGGGGAGAATGAAGAACCCCCCCCCAGTTTAATGTATGTATCCCTTGTTTATTCCCTTTTATGTGTTTAAAGTGATTGGGATGAGTTGGGAAGAGGTTGGGAGAGTTTGGAATGGTTTTGAATAAGTTTGGTGGCTTTTCTAAGGGAGCACGGTTTGAGCACGGTTAGGGGAAACCATGAAAGTTCTCTAGGAAACCATGTAGGGGAGACAGTAGGCTTCGCAGGGCTTGTGCACGGTTTGAAAAATTATACGAGGAAACTTTGTAGACCACTCCTCCCGAGATAGTAGCATGTGCACGGTTAGCGCACAGTTTTCCAAATGGTGCGGACTAACCGTGCATCCTCTTAAAGGAAGAGTTTTTAAATTCGGGCTCCCTTAGGCTTAACCTATTTCACTACCATTCTTCTACCACTTGATCCTCACTTGGGATTTTGGGTTCTCAAAGGTTGAAAGGGATATACCACTCTTTTAGGAAGTAAATTGAAGGGTTTATTGGTGGATTGAAGTCAGTTTCTCCTGGGTAAGTCTCTCCTCTTGGTTTCTTTGTGGTTTCCTCTAGATCTTCATCTCCCTCTCTCATGTTTTTCTAGATCTACACCCATTGTGTATAGATATAGTGTTTTTTTGCCTTGGGTGGTGATTTTAAGGTTTTTGGATGGTAGGGAAGGGGATCTAGAGCGGTTTCGGTGGTGCATTCGCTAGATTTGGGGTGCTATTGTTTGTGGGTTAATTTCACCGGAAACCTAAATGTATGTGGATTGTCTCTCAACTCCACTTGGTTAGAACTAGTGGTTTCAGTTACATTTAATCTATTTGGATGTAAATTAATTTTTATTTTTATGTGCAAAATTAGTTAGAAATCCCTTTGGTCATGTTTTAGGGATTTATGGGGGAAAAGGGGTTTTACGGTTCAATGTTCTTGATATTAAATTTTAAAATTTGTATTTTAAAGTTTCCTTCTTGTCTTGGAATAAGTAAATGGTTCATCAAAATGGTTTTCAATAAAGAGTTTGTTTTATTGAATTCAGTATTTGGAATGGAAAATGATAAATGAGTGATTTCAATAAATGGGTGATTTATTGAAGTGGATTGACATGTGTTGGAAATGGTTTTGTACTTATTGTGTGACCATGGTGTTTTTGTTTTTTGGTTGATTAAATGTTTTGGCTTGTGTGGGTTGTGTGGAAGTGGGCAGGAAGTCTCACTATAAAAGGTGATGGATAGTGGTCGGAAGAACCCCCATTATAGGTAGTGGTCAGGAGGTACCGCTAATTGAGAATGGGGTGAACAGGATGGGTGGAAGTCCCAATGTTTTCGTTGTCTTGTTGTGCATTGCTTTTCAAGATGAATTTTTTTTGCTAATGTTAAATGTTAATATGGCTTATGGCATTGGTGTGACTTTCCCCTTATGATACATGGCTTGATAAGGGTGTGTTTGGCTAGTTGTAAGTTGTTGCATTATTTCATGATTTATAAAAACTTCTTATTATAAATGTGTTATCGGTTTTATCCTAGTGGCGTGTGTAGGGAAGTCATTTGGGGAAAACCTACTATGTATTAGTACTCACCCCCTGCTTTGGCATGTTGGTGGTTTTTCATATGTCATATTATGAGATACAGGTAATGATAAAACATCTCATTGGTAGTGGTTTGTCGTGATGATTGGGATATGTGGTGGTGCTTGGAGCATGGAGCTTGCTGTGGAGTCGTGGAGTGTGCCTTGTCTTATTCTAGGTCCCTTGTTTAGTCTTCTGCATAGTACTCTAATATATTATTGGTTGTATTGGTCTGTGGGTTGTATTGTGGAATATTGTAGTTCCCTTGTGGTAATGTATGAGTTGGTTGTTTTGTTAACATGCATCATGTAGTTTGATTATAGTGGATTTTTTGGTTAGTTGGTTTTGTCTCAAGGTAAAATCATTCCCCAATTGTTTCACATAGCCATCGACATTTATTACCATCCATTGGTGCCTTTGGAACGTCGCTTAAGGCCAAGTAGCATTCCTCCTCCCTCTCAAGCCAATGGGATGTGGTGAGATGTTACAACATATATTGGAATGAAATATCTATTTTGGTTCATTCCAGGTTTTATGAATGAAATCACGCCTTTGCGCTTTAAAATCCTTTAATATTTTCCTCAAACCGCACTAAAATATTTTATTTCTAAAGATCCTTGAAAAACACTTTTTAAATGATCTAACCTCAATAATACTTTATTTGAGCCTCAAATATAATTTTTATGACCTGAAATTTTATTTTATGGGATATAAATGTTTACAATTTGATTTCATGACAAATAAAAATGATTTTCTAAAAGAACTCTTCTTTCTGAAGTAAAAAAGGATGTTTCTCATCTCACTTTAACTTTAATGAGATATATGCCTTGTTTACAACTTATTTCATTCTTGTGGTGTATGTAATTCCCTTTCATATATCATATAAAGAGTCTCTTATTATCAGGATATTCTAATGGATTATGATTTTATCATTTCAAGGTGGTATGTGACACTTTGGAATGTTTAAGGATTATTTCCTCAACAATTTTTCAATGGTCTCATTTAAAAGTATCTTTATTTATATCAACATCCTTCGTTGAATCTTGTATTTAATGGAGATTTATCTCCTATGATATCATCCAAAAAAACATTGTTTAAGGTTTTCTCATTAGTTTGAATGTGGATGTTCTATCTTGATTCCATTCACTATATTACTCTGAATGGTTAGTGTTTATGTTTAATGATTGGGGAAAGTTATTTACATTTCAAATGTTAGTTTCAATATGAATGTATATGTTGTTTATGTTTATCCTCACTCATAAGAGGAATGAATTGGACTTATTATGTGATGTTTGGGGCCTGTTATATCTCATCGATGCATCAGTAGGTCTCATGAGTCAAACTATTGTCTTTTCACGATCCCATGACAAAATGGATACTTATGGTCTTGAGATAAGGACTTGATAGTGTGGTTATGATGTTCAGCATATGCATTTACCTCATTATGAAGCTAAAAATTCATAGTTCAAGAAGTTATTCAACAAGTAGAATACTCATGACTATGTTTTATTGTTGAAATATTTACTCATCTCATATTACTGCAATATTATGTTCATGTTATTTTTAAAGGAATTTATTTTTCAATTATTCAATATGCCAAATGTTTATGTAATCATCTGATGTAATGTTTATCATTAATGATCATATAAGCTCACCCCTTATTATGTTTTATTTTTCCTAGGACATAAAAAGATATATTATTATTGACTTTTTGGGATAATCTTAGAGTGGTGGATTTTACCAATGGAAATTATATATTGTTTTTCATTTCATGTTGTAATGTTGAACTTATGTAAGAATCCGATTTTCCAAAACTACAAAACTACTCGGTCCTTCAGGATATGACTTTCTTATAATCATTACAATGTAAGGAAATAATTCAAAGACACCAGGATTCTAGGGTTAGGTTATTACATGTATGATATAATAATTCTTATATAACTATAAATTATTCTTTACCTTTATTTTTTCATCCAAAAAAATGTGAAACCATAGTTCATGTGTATACACTACCGTGTCCATGAATAGTGAAATTTATTTTTATATCTCCAACATTTAAGAATTATTATAAAAATGTATATTATGAATAAATACGATATTTAGAAAATTAATATAATTCTTAAGATTATGAAAATATAACCTATCCACAAGAACTAGAACATCTATGATGAAATATACATGAGAAAACAAAGTAATTGACACTGAAAACTATGATAATAATTAATGATTATTAACGAATGGGTGATAATAAGTTATAAGTGATTAATATATGATAATATAAATATAAATAGTTTTTCTATAATAAATTAATATCATGTTTAAAACCATTATAATGAATGATAAATAAGGTTCATCAATGTCGAAACGTGAGGTCATGGGATTCTTAACTCAATTTCCATTCATTGGGTTAATTATAATTCAATGACTATGTTATTATATGATTATGTGAAAAATTACATATAATTATATTATGTTTAATTCAGAATTTTGTTATGGATATAAATTTCAACACATTATAAATTCATTGATCAATTCTCACTTTAATGATTCCATCTTTGTATGAGATTTTATCTTAATTTATACTCCATTGAGATATATTTGTTATTATAAACCTATTATATTTTATGTGGTGTATATGATTCCCCATATATTTAACTAACATAAATATCTATTTATTCATAAAGTTTAAATTTTCAATTCATGTGTACACTTTCAAGGGTTTATGACTTATATGTTACTAATTAGGTAATAATTTATTTTACATTCCTATTTTTAAGGAATTTTTCTTATTTTAATTGAAGGAATATTATAATATATCCTTTATAAACTCCATATATTTTATTATACTCAATATTTTTATGTATATTTTATGTTTTATCCCAACTTTTCCTATATTTATAACTTGAATTAAGAAAAGTAGTGTTTAAAATAAAATTTGGTTTTATTTCACTTTTGACTAGGTATATGTTTCTTCGTTGTCAATATGTATCAAAATTATTTTACAAAATCACAGTTAATTTATTAAAATGGTTATTTAAAGAAATTTTATATTATCCATGGTTTTTTATAAGGTTTTAAAGGATTCATTATAATGTTCTCTTAAAAGATCATTTTTTACTTTCTTCAAAACAAGTCAAAAGGATTGTTGCTTTTAATGTATGCAATATTAATGGATTTTCCCACCACTATTACTATTTTATTCTATTTAGCTTCTTATAAATGTTTTTAATTATTTTCAAATGAAAAATATTTAATGAAGGCTTATTGAAATATTTTATTCTACTTTATTTATTACTACAAATGAGATATGTTTTTACAAAATCAATATTTCTGATGCATTTAAGGTTATCTTATGACTAGTAATAATTTAATTTTCATTAAAATTCCCTTGAAAAATATATTATTAGTGATCATATTTAACTACAATTAAAATTTATTTAAATTATACATACTCTTTGTATCATGGATATTCTTATTGCCAAAAATTTATACCATTCCAATATAGGGTTTTTTTACATTGAAGGTTAATTGATTGATTGAGGAAATATTGATATTATATAATCATTACTCAAGAAAGATATTTACTAACAAGGAATATTTTTAATTGAATTAAATTTTTCATTAGATATATTAGGAATCCATTAGACATAGTAAGTGACAGTCAAGGCCCATTATTTCCCCCTAATGCAATGGGTGCTCTAATAAGGCAAACGAGTTTAGGTATTTTGTTGAGGCCCAACCCATTATGAAAGATATACTTGGACGAGGTCTTGGTCGTAACTTAATATTTCCTAATTTATTAATTCCAATATTATAAATTCATTTATTAATGTCTATGTGATTTTTTTAATAGTTATGATATTCAAGGAATAATTTCATAAATATATTAATATTTTTATGGTATTATTTGATCTTCATTTATTCCAACCATATTATTATTATTTCTCTTATTATTGATTAAATTTCATGTGTTTTCAATTAGTTACATTTCTATTTAGATTATTCCTTATTCACTCATGATAGTTTCAACTGTATGTAGCCCTTACTAAGCATCTAAGCTCACCCTTATTTTGGTTCATTTCCCCATGATACAAAGATGTAATCTTTTAATTATATCAAGTGTATAGAAATTTTACTTTCATGATGCTTTTATATTTTATTGAAAATGTAAAATCATAAGCATGTTTGTACTTGGTTATTCAATAATACTAAACTATTTCACCCTTTAGGATACAATCTCTTGTATCTAATGCCAATGTAATAATCTAACCAACAATTATAGGCTACTATGGTTAGGGACTTTATAATATCACAGTCCAAATACATTTCATCATATGGTTTTTGAGGACTAACTGTAGGAAGATATGAAAAGGTTTCTGTCACATCAAAATCATTGATATCTCTTTATCCCAAGGCTCCTTTCAAGAGACTAACTTCATAGAACTTTTCTGGATCATAAAAGAGTTAGTATATAACACCCAAACGCCACATAATTTATTAGAAAACACATTCGAATCATCACCATGTTATTCTTCAAAAAAATTAAAACACTTTTCAAAAACACATAAAAATACTAATTATATTTAACATGTCTTAAAGATCCCATATATAACATTCACCGGTAATTTATAAATTAAATTACTTACATTATGACACCTAATCTCGTCACATAATAAAACAAAATCAAGTAATCATTTTCACATTTTTATTACTCTTTTCATTACATTAATAATAAATTAAATACCGATAATACCCCCTTTTACCCCTTGATTACCACTGAAAAATTAATAAATATAAATATTTAACTCTTGTAGCTCATTTAGTGTGGTTAATCCCTTTACTCAAGAATTTTTTTTCAAACTATAACCAGAAATAAAATAGTATTCATTAAAAAATAAAATATACACAAAAATATATAGGTCATAATAAATCAAAATAAATTTATATATACCCTATAAGAGTTATTAGTTTAGGTAATAACACTAATGATATTAAAAACATGACATAAAAATAATTTTCACCACTATTTCTATCATAATTAATTACTCCATTATTTATTATGCAATATTATCAATTTATCTAATCATATTTATAATTAACCCATTGTAATAGACATTATTTTCCGCAATTATATCCTTATATCACTTCTATAAATTTTTCTCATCACATATTTAATCAATAAAAAAAGGATACATAATTAGAGAAAATTTTTACTGACATACAACTCAAAATAAATCATCAAAATATGAAGAAATAGATAATAAAAATAATATAAAATCACACATTAAACCCCAAACTAAATGAAGGGGGAATGTACCTATAAATATAAGTACAATCCTCACAAAAAATCCCTAACTCCTCCAATACAACATGGAACTAATTAAATCATCGAACTAGATGAAAAGAGAAGTGATTACTACCTAACACCTACCAAACCACTTCACATTGACAAAAACAAAATATAGGGTTATCGAAGATCTTATTAAGTAAGAGGGAACACCACTATCCTTTTAAAAATCTGACATCTAATAGAGAATAAATTTCTCCATGAAGTAAAAAAGATGAGTGGGAGAGTATAAGGTCACCAAGATTTATCAAAGAGCCCTTCAACAGCAGAAGTGATTGCGTGGGGAGATCAAGTATTTTTTTAGATATATTCTTTTATTTAATAAACTTTCTCCCAATGATTTATTTTTTAAAAAGAATATTATTTCATTTATCTTACAAATAATGATGTGTGGTTAATGTTATACAGGGATTTAGTCAGGGATGTGTTTTGAGTCACATGGTCGAGTTGTAGAAAACTAATATTACATTGATTATATGTTTTCTGTATTTATATTTATCTAGATCTAAAAAAATTTCATAACATAATATATAACCTAAATATATTCTTGGATAAAACAATTATCATAAAATCATAGGTTTCAATGGAAGTCCAAAAATGTGGTATTAGTTGTTAGATTTCCCCCTAATTTTTTTGTTTGATTTAACTCCAAACTGTCAATGATGGTAGTTTTATTGAGTATATCATAATGGATAAACATTTAGTATAATTGAATATATCTATTTTATAAACAAGATTAATAAAATGAAAAACTATTTTTAGATGAATTAATAAGGAGAAAAGTTACATGGTAATTAAATTTCATAGAAATATAATTAATTGTTTATTAATTTCTTAGTTATGGATTAATTGATTGGAAAATTGGATATATTAGTTTGTTATAGATTGGGTTTTCCTAAAAATTTAAAAAAAAATTATGTTCATTTTTATAACTATTTAATTATGTTTTTTTGTGTGATACCATGATATTGTTATCATTCCACGGTCAGGGTTCCAATAAAAATATAAAAGACCTTTTTCCTTATGAGTATACTGTTATAAATTTTAATATTCCTCTATGTTGGCATCGTATTTTTTTATATAATAATTATTTTATTGGTTTATTATTTATTTTTTTCTATATGTATATATATTGGAATTCATTTACCATAATAATGGATTCATTGAGGTTTGAAGGGAAAAAATTGGATTTAAAGGTCCACCGAATTTGATGAAATAAATCATTGCTCCACCATAATTCCACAATAGAGACACTAAGTGTCCATGTTGTGTGGAAAGGACCCTGTAAGGGGTATAATTCTGTTAAAATTACTTTAGAAAAGATTTCATGTCTAGTGGTCAACTGAAGGCTGGTGAGTCCACCATAGTTTTTCTATAACCCCTTATCATAAATTTTAAAACAGAAATTTTTGATATTAAAATAGTGGATATTATAAATTTATTATTTCATTACTCTTTGGATATAAAAATATTACTAATTAAGCTCGTATTTTTCTTCCGGAACCCTATCCCCTTTTTTAGATCCCTGTATTATTTTAAATGTCAGATGAAATCACTACCAAGTTCACTTAACACATAGAGGTAAAGAATATTCTAGAAACCCTTTAATCATTTTTATCATTACCATTTAGTAGTGAATAATTATAAACATAATGTTTTGTTTTTTTTATTAAATAGTTATATGTTATTAAATTTTGGATAATCCAATATATGGTCTTTGTAGAGTTTGGTTTATTCTTTTAATGATTTTTGATCATGGAAATCTTCATTTATATATATGTGTCTTAGGTATTTTGTGATATGAGATCACTTCAAGGTTGATTTGTGGGACCAATATTATATCATAGAGGGTTCATATATACATGATATAATATTTTATATTAATCAGATATGATTTATATTATAAAAAATAACATGTTTATTTTTGATTCACATAATGAATGTGTTGATTTTAAGTCCAGTCGAGACATGAGAAATTACCCCATTATGGGTAACTGGGTATCATAAAATTAACAAACTATATTAGGTGGTCAATTGAGATGATATATGACACATTATCACAAACCAGGTCGGGTACCCTGGTAACCCGATAAATGAGCCAGCCCTGACATAGCCCAAAGGGCATTCCCGATCCCCATGGGTCGGCGACTAGAACCTGGCATCACACAACATGAAAGTGGGAATGATTTTTCCACAATAATGTGGAAGACAAAGAAACAAGACAGTATGCATAACAAAAAGAAACTCCACTGGGAGTAAAGTACCAGAATACAAAGAGGCATAAAAATCACAAAGTACTACAACACAAGTACTAAGAAAAATTGGAAAAACAGCCCCAAGGTCCCTAAGGATACAACTCACCAAGACCAAAGATCAACAGCTAGATCCACCTCCAAGAGGTCCCTTCCCTTTGCTCGATCCTGGAAGAAGAAAGTCTACAAACACCCAAAGGAAAAAATTAGGGTGTGAGCCTAAGCCCAGTAGGATACCACAAAAGATTCTATAATATACTCCAAATATAGACTATCCAATGATAAGCTTTCAATTTTCAAATATACAGGTTTGGCAATTGAAAAGCATATTTTTATCATAACATGCTATATGTTTTCAAATGATGGAATAATTAATTTAAGCAAAGGATTTAAAATGATGGAATATTTCTAAAACAGTGGCTTAAGAAAAACATTTATATAAAACTATTTATATAAATTCAGAAGGCATGTAAAGTAGTTCCAAATCATTTTTCATACATTTATATCTCAAATATAAGAAAACAAGTGAGTAACATGGTCATCTGCCAAAAGGTATGATAGTATTAACCAGTTATAGGATTCTGCACTCTCTATGTGAACTCAGAAAAACTTGTATACACATGTCCCTATGACACTGGCCAAAGGAGACTCGTCACCAACCTATCGGAGATGTTACCCTCCCTAATTATGTTTTAGAACGTTTTCGTAGTGTAGAGTGTATCCAAATAACTCACTAAATACATAAGGCTTGCATGCGATCTTAAAAGATGGGCGAACTATTTTAAGATTGCTTAAAAATACGATCAATAAAATTCTTCCATTTCAAAAGTGCCAATTTCATTCCATTTAAAACCAAAATAGGTTATATTCAAAACATTCCTTTTTTCACAAGATAAAACCAATGGGTTTCTATAAAATCATTTTAAGCCATTTTCACCAGCTTGAAATCCATTCAAAACCAATTCCACCGTTACACAATTTATTCCCAAAATTAAATTCAACAATTTAATTGAAATCATTTCCATCAAATACACAATTTAAATCAGTCAATTTTCATAAACACACCCAATTCAATGGAATTGGGGTTTTCCAAATTTCCATGCCAAAACCATTTCAAATATCTCGACTAACTGGAATCGAGTTTTTGTCAATTTAATTGAAATAAAACTTGAGAAATTTAAATAAATCAAGAAAATACAATTATATTCAATTTGGAAAGTCAGGATGGAACCACCTACCTTGAAGGTTTTGACCAAAACCACAACGGTCGAGAACGCTCAAGAAAATAGGGATTCTTCTTCAAGAACCCTCCTTGGATCTCTTCTCCAAGCAAGATCAAGACCAAATCTCATCATATTTGGTACCACACACTTAGATCTACCCATAACGGGTGTAGATCTAAGAAACCGAGAGAAGAGGAGAAGTAGATCTAAGTAGATCTATGAAACTGACCAAGAAAGATGAAGAACTGTCACATAACTCAAGAATCTGGCTTCGATTCACAAAGAGTAGCCTTTGGATCGCCTCCAAGAAGTTGGGAGAACCTTCTCTGACCTTAGGAGAAGTCAAATCCCGAGTTAGGTCTGCATAGGAGGAAAAAAAATACACTTAGAGGCAAAACCGAGTGAGATCCACATTTTAATGATCTCATTTAAGTGGTCGCACGGTTAGTTCACACAGTTTGAAAAACCGTGCGCTAGCCATGCGTTCGCTACAACCTCATCCAACCTTCTCTCATGGTTTGGATGCATGGTTAGACAAACCATGCGCGGCCCATGGGGAATTTACTGTCCCCAAGACCAACTACGCACGGTTTGGCCGCACAGTTTAGACAACCCATGTGTTGCCCGTGCAACTTCCCCTTTTCCCCAAAAAACATTTAAAGTTCTCCCGACTCTCCCAAGTCACTACTCCAAAACAGAGGTACTTAGAAACATTAAAAGTACATGAAAACGTAATGTGATGTTACAACTTCCCCAATATAAGATCTTTTTGTCCTCAGAAAGCCTATGATGAAACCTCCACGTCAAAATGATGAGGCCACTACTCTATCATTAGTACCTCTCCTTCCCACATCTCATGAGAATAAGAACCATGCTACCAAAGTACATGGATCAGAGGTCTCATTCTCCCACAAAGTACCATGGTCTCAGAATCAACAACCCTGACTGGTCATTCAGTAACAGATAAATCTGGTTCAATCTCAAGATCACTCCATCTCACAACATGAGATGGATCGGAGAGATACATTCATAGCTGTGATACATGGAACACGTTATGTATCGATGTCAGCTGTGGTGGTAGATCTATATGGTAAGAAACTTTCCCTACAAGACCAACAACCTCGAAAGGTCCCACAAAATGATGAGCAAGCTTCCCTTTCCTCCCAAGCCGTCGATGACCTAATCGGGGTGAAACATTCAAGAACACTTGGTCACTAACTGAGAACTCTAAAGGTTTACGGTGACGACCAGTGTAACACTTGTACAGACTCTGTGCTGTCAACATTCTCTGATGAATCAACAAGATCTTAGCTATCGTCTCTTGGACCAAACTCGGTCCTACCAAATAACTTTCACCAATCTCTGACCAACATAAAAGGAGATTTATAAGGACGACCATACAATTCCTCAAAAGGAGCCATTTTGATCGCAGACTACTAATTGTTGTTATAATAAAACTCAACTAGCCCCAGATGATCATCTCGAGACCCACCAAAGTCGATAACACATGCGCGGAGCATATCCTCAAGGATCTGAATATCTCTCTCTGTCTGTCCATCTTACTATGGATGGTAGGTCGTTCTCAAATGGACTTGAGATCCTAATGCCTCCTGAAGGCCTCTCCAAAAGTTAGAATTAATCCAAGGATCACTATCAGAGACTATAGTAAATGGAACTCCGTGCAAACGAACAACTTCTTTCACATAGATATTTCCCAACTCCTCAAATTTGGTTGTATCTCAAAGAGGTATAAAGTGATCTGACTTGGTCAGTCTATCAATTATAACCCATATCGGTTTCTTCTTTCTCTGGGTTTGAGGTAACCGAACCACAAAGTCCATAATGGTTTCATCCCACTTCCATGTAGGGACTGGAAGTGGTTGAAGCAAACCCAAAGGTTTCTAGTGCTCGGATTTCACCTGATGGTATGTATAGCAATGAGATACAAACTCAGCAATGTCTCCTCTCATACCTGGACACTAGAATTGTTGCCGCAAGTCATAGAACATCTTCATTGTTCCTAGGTGTACAACCCAATGATAGTTATAGAAACCCCCTATCACATCCTTCCTTGCCACTAACAGAACAATGAAACGGTTTCAATAACACAGAACACCCTCTTTGGAGAACGACCACTGGGTGTTGGTCTCCCCACCATAAAGAGAGTCCCTAATGCTATAGAATTCATCATCTAGTTGTTGTTCCTAAATAATTAACTCAAGGAGAGTAGAAGTCAACTGAACACTGGATAAAGAAACTACATTCCCATTCCACTGAACTCCAATATGAAACTGAGAAAAAAGAGCCATCAAACTCCACTCTTCTGAAGATTCTTTCACATCCTATGACGGAAGTTTTCTTCTTAACACATCTTCAAATAGATTCCCTTTTCCTGGGGTATAGGCAATGTCAAAGTTGAAATATTTTAGGTACTCCACCTAATGCCGTTGGCAGAGATTCAAATCTTTTTGAGAGATGATATCACTCAAGATCTTATGGTCTGAATGCATAGTAAACATTTCTCCATAAAGGTAATGTATCCAACACTTATGTGTGCGAATTACAACTACAAGTTCAAGGTCATGGGTGGGATAATTCTTCTCATGAGGCATAAGATGACGAGATCCATAGGCAACAACGTGATTACCTTACATAAGGACACATCCCAAACCTAAACCTGATGCATAACAGAAGACCACATAACATATCCCAGCCTTAAGAAGAGTTAACACCGACGCAGTAGTCAAGAGACGCTTTATCTCAATAAAAGATCTCTGACATTTATCATTCCAGGAAAACATTACTCCCTTTCGAGTCAGAGCAGTCATTGGAGAAGCTAACTTTGAGAAGTCTTTAACAAACTGACGATAATATCCTGCTAAGACCAAGAAGATCTGAATCTCAGAAACGTATCTTGGTTGTTCCCAAGTCATAACAGCCTTCACCTTCTTAGGATCAACTGATATTACTTGTTATTACATGACATGTCCCAAGAATTTCACTTCTCGAATCCAGAAATAGCACTTCGAAAGCTTGGCATAAAGTTGTTGATTCCTTAGAAGACACAGAACTGTTCTCAGATGATGCACATGATCCTCCTCAGATGTTGTGTTTAGAAGAATTTCATCCACAAATACTACCACAAAAGTATCTAGATACTCACAGAAAAACCTTGTTCATAAAATCCATGAAAACTGATGGAGCATTTATTAGGCTGAAAGTCATAACAAGGTACTCATAATGGCCATACCTACTCCGAAAAGCGGTCTTATGAATGTCATATTCTTTTATCCCCAACTCATGGTAACCATATCAAAGATCAATTTTTGAAAACCACTTTTCCACTTTCAATTGATCAAATAAATCATCCTTTCATGGTAATGGATATTTGTTCTTTATCGTAACTCAGTTGAGCTTTCGATAATCAACACATAAGCGAATAGAACCATAAACCTTCTTGGCGAAGAGAACATGTGATTCCCAAGGTGACACACTCAGGCATATAAAACTTTTCTCAAGAAGATCGTCTAACTGAGACTTCAGTCCTTTTAATTCAGCTGGATCCATTTGGTAAGAGGGAATAGAAACTGGTTGAGTACCAGGCATTAATTCAATAGAGAAATCAACCTCCCTTACTGGTGGCAAACCAGAGATGTCAAAAGAAAACACATCGTGAAACTCAGCGACGACTGGAGGAAGATCACCACACATTGAATATCTCTCCAGATCAAAAGAAAACACTAATATAACTTTCCCCAACTCTGTATAAGAGGGTCCAACTCTGCTTGACCTTGGCTCACATTCTCCTTGAGAAACAAGAGGCACACCACTAGGTGTAGTAAGGTAGACCCATTGAATATAATAATTGATCCAAGCTTTCTTGGAAATGAGCCAATCCATCCGAAATATGATGTCAAAAGATTTCATGTTGAGAACCAAAAAACTCCAAGCATGGTCAACCTCTGATATAGAGAAGACAAAAGAAGGACTATGGAGACCATTCTTTCTCAATGTACTAAGGGGTATAGTATTATCCATCGCACAAGATAAAAGTTACATAGGCAGATTAAGAAGATTAACAAGATGGGTTGAAATAAAAGAGTGAGATGAACCAGTATCAAAAAGAGCTATCACTAAAGATGAAGCTATATTAACGGTACCTCTCACAGTTATAAGACCCGTATCAGCTACCTCTACCGACTCTTCCACTGTTTGAAGAAGCTTTATTCTAGATGCATGTGGCTAGAACACGTTTGTACGTGAAGCATTTGATTGCCCTGCAGTTTCTGGAGGTGCTGATGATCCTGTTCTACTACGTGGAGTAGAGAAGTGATGGAAGAATCTCTATAAGTGCCCTAAAAATATCCACATGATCTACAGTTATTGGGTGCCTCAGTACAAACCCTCTTAGAATTTACTGGCTTCACACACAGATAGCAAGTCAAATAAGCCCCTCCTGGTGCTACTGGAGGTCTGGAATGACTCTGCTATCGAGAACTGCCATAAGAAATGTCCCGCTTATTTTTTCCTTTAAAGGAACCCACATTTCCACTAGGAGGGAAAAGAACCTCCTTCAACCCTGACATTCCTGCCAAGTCCATCTCAACCAACATCGCCCTATCCAGCACATCAGTATAAGTGGGTAGCTTCCGTAAGAAAACCTGAGAATGGATATCTGATCAAAATCCTAACTCGAATCATCGAGCCTTCATTCTCTCATTAGATACAATCTCATGAGAAACCTGTTCCAGCTCAGAAAAGTGATTTGAGTACTCAGTCATTGTAACGGCCCTAAATTTTGAATAAATCTTGTTTCCTAATCTCATGTGTTATTTTATGTTTTATTTGATAAACATGATTATAATTAAAATGAGACCATTGGGTTCTGACTGTTATATGACCATCAGTTAATATGACCGCTGTGAACAAAATGTTTTGATTATTGTCTTTAAATACAAGTAATCTTGGTTAATTATTATAGAAAGAAGATTTGATGGCCTCACCAAGTAGTCTTGGACCGATCGAATCCCATCTAACAGAACTTGGGAAGGAGGTAGCACCATTGGGCTCTGCTCTGGATCAAACCCAAGCCGAACCTCATCATGTGAAGATAGAACGGAATCACCTTCCTGAGAAGTTCAAACTGATAGAAATTACTACTCAGGCAATGTTGGCCGAGTCTCCCTCGGACTCTCTCACCTTATCACACCTTACACTTATGTCCTATGCTGGTGTGATAAAGGGCTATGTAAGAAGACCGTAACTGCCTTGTGTAATCCTTTGTTTTAAATAAAAATTGGGATTTCTTCTTATGATGATGTTTATGAATTTTCAAATGACCGGATAAATATAGTATACATATTTTTATGAATTTTAGAAAACGTATATTTTAAAAATGTTTATGTAAACCTTAAATAATTAAAAATGTGTAATGATTTTCGAAAAATGGTCTTCTACAATTATGTTCAGTACAAAATTTGGAGTCTAATAAGACCAACTTGATTTTTGATGAATAGTAAATTTTGAATAGTGATTTTATGATTAGGATTAGTAATATGACCAAATGGATTAGTAATCTCACTTAAAGAAAGTTTTAAAATAATCTAGGCACCTTGATTAAATAATTTGATTCAATAAAATGGTTAAATAACGGTTTTATAAATTATTATTCAAGTATTGGTTTTTTCGGGTGAATAGTGTTTTTTAATTAAAAGTTAAATTAAAAATATTTAGAAAATTTTTTTTATAAAATGGATTTCATTTTTGAACTCAGAGCACTGATATTATGCTATGGTAATTTTTGGGGTTTTTTCTGAAAAATATGAATTTTCGGTGAATAGTGTATTTATTTAAAAATAAAATTAAAAATATTTAGAAAATTATTTATATAAAATGGAGTTCATTTTTGAAATCAGAGCATTGATATTTGGTTAGTGTAAAACTTTGGGATTTTTCTGAGAAAGTGGAATTTTCAGTGAATAGTAAAAATACAGTTTTAGGGTTTCGGTATGTTTAATGACATCATAACTGTGTCATAGTGATGTCATGAGATATTTTAAGGGTTGGCCGGCCAAGGGTGATGAATTATTGTTTTGGGGGCCCCATGTGGCCTAACTCCATGGTAAATGCCAAGGGAGAACACATGGGTTTGAGAAAAGCACATGTGAGGTGTCCCTTGGCCATTAATGCCTTGTCCCCTCACTTTCCCTATAAATACCAAGCCCTCCCCTCATCCATTCGACTCCCCACTCTTCCCCAACGAAGTTCTGGTCTCATTACCTCCCATGGAGTCCTCCCAAGGTGTCCCTAAGCCCTCAAGGTCCCATCCATTGAGGTTTAAGAGTTACATTTTAAGGTAAGGGATCCAATCTCTCTCTTTCTTTTCACGAAATCTCTTTTATGTAACTTCTTTTATTCTCCATTATCTTATGTTAAAGGTTGTTATTTTATACTCCTATTACTGCCCTTTTCATGTTCCTATAATGAGAGATCCCCTCTTACTCTCATTATTTCTTTTTATGATGTTTTAAGTGGCGCCGTTAGGCTGCCGAAATTTTTGTAACAGATTCCTTCTCCCTTCTCATTTTTCAAGATCTATTTTCATGTAAAGTATTTCAAGTTCCTTTTTATTATGTTGGGGTATGATCTCTAAATTTATCATACTGATATTTTATGATCATATGATGAGAGACCCCATTTGATCTCTTCAATTCAGTATTTTGAAGTTTTAAGTGGCGCCGTTAGGCTGCCGAATTCTTAAGTGGTTCTTCACCTTTCTCGTTTTGAAGTTCTACTTTCATGTCAATTCTTTCAAGTTCATTTTTATTATGTTGGGGTATGATCTCTAAATTTATCATACTGATCTTTTACGATCATATTATGAGAGACCCCATTTTATCTCTTTAGTTCAGTATTTTGAAGTTTTAAGTGGCGCCGTTAGGCTGCCGAATTCTTAAGTGGTTCTTCACCTTTCTCGTTTTGAAGTTCTAATTTCATGTCAATTCTTTCAAGTTCATTTTTGTTATGTTGGGGTATAATCTCTATATCTATCATACTGCACTCTAATGTTCATATGATGAGAGACCCCATTTGATATCTTCAATTCAGTATTTTGAAGTTTTAAGTGGCGTCGTTAGGCTGCCAAATTCTTAAGTGGTTCTTCACCTTTCTCGTTTTGAAGTTCTACTTTCATGTCAATTATTTCAAGTTCATTTTTGTTATGTTGGGGTATGATCTCTATATCTATCATACTGTAATATTATTTTCATATTACGAGAGACCCCATTTGATCTCTTCAATTCAGTATTTTGAAGTTTTAAGTGGCGCCGATAGGCTGCCGAATTTTTAAGTGGTTCTTCACCTTTCTCGTTTTGAAGTTCTACTTTCATGTCAATTCTTTCAAGTTCATTTTTGTTATGTTGGGGTATGATCTCTATATCTATCATACTATACTCTTATTTTCATATGATGAGAGACCCCATTTGATCTCTTCAATTCTGTATTTTGATGTTTTAAGTGGCGCCGTTAGGCAGCCGAATTTTTACGTGGTTCTTCACCTTTCTCGTTTTGAAGTTATACTTTCATGTCAATTCTTTCAAGTTCCTTTTGTTATGTTGGGTTATGATCTATATATCTATCAAAATGGACTCTTATGTTCATATGATGAGAGACCCTATTTGATATCATCAATTCATTTGTGTTGAAGTTTAAGTGACGTCGTTAAGCTGCCGAATTTTTAAGGGATTCTTTCACCCTTCTCCTTTTCAAAGATCTAATTCCATGTCAAGTCTTTCAAGTTCCTTTTTATTATGTTGGGATATGATATCTATATCTATCATACTTATATATTATGTTCATATGATGAGAGACCCTATTTGACATCATCAATTCATTTTTGGTTGAAGGTTATGTAACATTGTTAGGCTGCCGAATTTTCATAAGAGAAATCTTATTTTTGTCTTCCTTTCATGTTCTTCATTACATATGGTATATTATCAAATTTCATTAACATGTTCTTAAATCCATTATATTCTGTCCTTCTACTGTTTTATGGGTCATTTATCATTTTTTGACCCATGTCCCCTCTCTTTTCAACGTTTTCTAAAACCTTGTAACGTAGCCGTTGTGCTGCAGAATTTTCATCTCAAAATGCCTCTCTCTTTTTCACAAAATTACTTCATGTAATTAAGTGAATACTCAATGCTCTTATTTATATAGGGTTATTCACATATATACAAAAATGATCTATTTTAAATTCTAGGATTTATATACATGACACCCGCTTTCCCTTTCTGTGGGTTTAAAGTAACGTAAAGATCATGTCTTTAAAGCAGTTTTTAAAACGTTATGATTATGAAATGAAACCCATTTATCTTATTCTATATGGGTTATTTATGAAATTTTTTATGATTATATATGTGGGTCACATGATACTAAAGGCAAATTTAAGGGTGCGCCCTGATAGCGCTCCAATGCATTGGGTAATGATGTAACCACTAGAGATTACAATTTTCACAATACCTTGGTGAATAACCTTGGTAATTTTGAAATGACACCTTGGGAATGGACCTTGGTGATATTTTCATGATTTTCTATGTTAAATGTTGCAGCCACATCTACAAGTTATGAAAAATGTTATTTTTATTATGATATATCTCATGATTTCTTTCTCATGCCTTAAAGTTCTTTTCATGGCCTTATTGAAGTATCTCAAGTTCACATGTAAAATGTTTCTCTTGTTTCCATTACTGGGCCTTCTGCTCACCCTTTCTTTTGATGTATGTCCCCAGGTTATGAGATGCAGTAATGAACATAGGATGAACATAAGGAGAATCCTTTCAAGTGTTTAAGAAGAATGTTTTTTTTGTTTCATGTTTTATGTTCCTGGTTTCCAAGACACTAAACCTTAACGATCCTCATTTTTGTAAAATGTAATGAAAGTTTATGTGATAAAAAGGCGGGATGCTATAGTTGGTATCAAAGGATGGTTTAGTTATTTGTGGAAATTAGGATATGAAAACTTTAGGAAGAAGCCTATAGAAAAGTTTATATATAGGAAATCTTCCTGGTATTTTGGTGAGTATTGGGTAATGGGTTGCCAAGCAAATACATCTATGTCTGGATACGAGCAGGTAGAGGTGGCTCTGGCACAGATGTACATAGGGGTAAAACCCAAAAACACCGCTTCGTGCTAGACTCGAACGGGAACTGGTACACGACAACGGGCCTTGATGCACTCTTGGTTACGACACTCCCGGGGGATATGCTTTGGTAAATTCATAAGCTTAGTATGAACCATTATTAAAGGAACAAGGATAAAACAAAATAAAGATTCACATAATAATATATGATCATGTATAACCAAGATGGGAACCTAGGGGATCACATGTTAGGGTATACTTTTCTTCTACAAGTTATCCTTATATGCTTTAAGTTCCTTTTCATGATTATTGGTTAAGTATTTAAGCCTCTAATTATACTTTCTCTTCTTAGTTAATGGTTAGAAATGGAAGAACATGTCCCAATAACCAATGTGATAGGAAATACGATGATTTCCGGATTAAAGGATGATTATTATTTTGGAATATGTTCACTATTTTGGGGACCCTATATGATCTAGGTAAATAGATTACTACGGTATTTTCATTGAGGAGTAAGGATGACTTATATTTTGAAGAATTGATGAATTTAAGGTGGACTTATAGTAATTTAGGTTACTTATGGGAATGATTAACCTATCTTGGGTAAAATATGTTTAGGTTAGCTAATTTTGTTATAAGATGTTAGGAGAGGTTGATGTTATTTGGAGATAAACAATGAAGTTTATTTTGGAAGACTATGTTATCAAATCCTTCTTGTATTTGGGTTTCAATCGTAGTTTAGTTTATTTTGAGGAATTTTAAGGACCATTATTTATGGAGTGGTCTATGATGAACTTTGGGTAGTACCATGGAACCTTGATGATTTAAAAGTAGTTTCCATTCCTATGGGATTCTTTCTTTTGAAGAGTTGTTTTACCTTACCCTTTCGGTTTTTGGGATAATGTTTAAAGATAAAAGAAATATATAGTTAATCTTTTGTGGATTATGTGATTCTCTAGAAGATGATTCTTGTGTTTTGATGAGACCAAGTAGTTTCGAATGCTCATTGTTTGGAGAAAAGATTAGTTTTGGGTAGAAACTTATTAAAGGATGAAACTCTACATGAAGGTAGATATATTTCCTTATGTTTTTGTTCTATGATGTAAATGAATTCCTCAAATTTATGAAAAGGAACGTAAAACAAAAACGTTGTTGGTTTACGTTTCCTACTAGGTAATCAAAGACCGCTTGCACACATAATAATTTTGGGATTTTCTAGTGGTTAACTTCCTCCTAATCTTGTTTTCTATCACTCTCCTTTAGGTCGTGACCCTTTGTTTTCTCCTCCATGTCCATGTTTCTTACATGGAATCCCAGTATGAGTAAACTCGGGTGGCCTTTGTACTCCCTTTTCTTTCTTTTAAAGTAATGGTGTCACCGACTCTTTTTCCGATGTGGGACTTTCAATGAAATTTCAAAACCCAATTTTTAAAATTGCGAGGATGCAATTTCTTAAGGGGGGAAGATTGTAACGGCCCGAAATTTTGAATAAATATTGTTTCCTAATCTCATGTGTTATTTTATGTTTTATTTGATAAACATGATTATAATTAAAATGAGACCATTGGGTTCTGACTGTTATATGACCATCAGTTAATATGACCGTTGTGAACAAAATGTTTTGATTATTGTCTCTAAATACAAGTAATCTTGGTTAGTTATTATAGAAAGAAGATTTGATGGCCTCACCTAGTAGCCTTGGACCGATCGAATCCCATCTAATAGAACTTGGGAAGGAGGTAGCACCATTGGGCTTTGCTCTGGACCAAACCCAAGCCGAACTTCATCATGTGAAGCTAGAACGGAATCGCCTTCGCGAGAAGTTCAAACTGATAGAAATTACTACTCGGGCAATGTTGGCCGAGCCTCCCTCGGACTCTCTCACCTTAGCACACCTTACACTTAGGTCCTATGCTGGTGTGATAAGGGGCTATGTAAGAAGACCTTAACTGCCTTGTGTAATCCATTGTTTTAAATAAAAATTGGGATTTCTTCTTATGATGATGTTTATGAATTTTTAAATGACCGGATAAATATAGTATACATATTTTGATTAATTTTAGAAAAAGTATATTTTAAAAATGTTTATGTAAACCTTAAATAATTAAAAATGTGTAATGATTTTCAAAAAATGGTCTTCTACAATTATGTTCAGTACAAAATTTGGATTCTAATAATACCAACTTGATTTTTGATGAATAGTAAATTATGAATAGTGATTTCATGATTAGGATTAGTAATATGACCAAATGGATTAGTAATCTCACTTAAAGAATGTTTTAAAATAATCTAGGCACCTTGATTAAGTAATTTGATTCAATAAAATGGTTAAATAACGGTTTTATAAATTATTATTCAAGTATTAGTTTTTTCGAGTGAATAGTTTTTTTTAATTAAAAGTTAAATTAAAAATATTTAGAAAATTATTTTTATAAAATGGATTTCATTTTTGAACTCAGAGCACTGATCTTATGCAATGGTAATTTTTGGGGTTTCTTCTGAAAAAAATGAATTTTCGGTGAATAGTGTATTTATTTAAAAATAAAATTAAAAATATTTAGAAAATTATTTTTATAAAATGGAGTTCATTTTTGAAATCAGAGAATTGATATTTGGTTAGTGTGAAACTTTGGGATTTTTCTGAGAAAGTTGAATTTTCAGTGAATAGTAAAAATACAGTTTTATGGTTTCGGTATGTTTAATGACATCATAACTATGTCATGGTGATGTCATGAGATATTTTA
Organism: Viscum album; assembly: GCA_963277665.1. NCBI lineage: Eukaryota > Viridiplantae > Streptophyta > Magnoliopsida > Santalales > Viscaceae > Viscum > Viscum album. The sequence continues at coordinate 236,323,082 of OY728167.1, read as the reverse complement.
AGGGTTTTCCGGCCAAGTGTGATGAATTATTGTTTTGGGGGCCCCATGTGGCCTAACTCCATGGTAAATGCCAAGGGAGAGCACATGGGTTTGAGAAAAGCACATGTGAGGTGTCCCTTGGCCATTAATGCCTTGTCCCCTCACTTTCCCTATAAATACCAAGCCCTCCCCTCATCCATTCGACTCCCCACTCTTTCCCAACGAAGTTATGGTCTCATTACCTCCCAAGGAGTCCTCCCAAGGTTCCCCCAAGCCCTCAAGGTCCCAACCTTTGAGGTTTAAGAGTTACATTTTAAGGTAAGGGATCCAATCTCTCTCTTTCTTTTCAAGAAATCTCTTTTATGTAATTTCTTTTATTCTCCATGATATTACGTTAAAGGGTGTTATTTTATACTCATATTACTTCCCTTTTCATTTTCCTATAATGAGAGATCCCCTCTTACTCTCATTATTTCGTTTTATGATGTTTTAAGTGGCGCCGTTAGGCTGCCGAAATTTTTGTAACAGATTCCTTCTCCCTTCTCATTTTTCAAGATCTATTTTCATGTAAAGTATTTCAAGTTCCTTTTTATTATGTTGGGGTATGATCTCTAAATTTATCATACTTATATTTTATGATAATATGATGAGAGACCCCATTTGATCTCTTCAATTCAGTATTTTGAAGTTTTAAGTGGCGCCGTTAGGCTGCCGAATTCTTAAGTGGTTCTTCACCTTTCTCGTTTTGAAGTTCTACTTTCATGTCAATTCTTTCAAGTTCATTTTTATTATGTTGGGGTATGATATCTAAATTTATAATATTGATCTTTTATGATCATATGATGAGAGACCAAATTTGATCTCTTCAGTTCAGTATTTTGAAATTTTAAGTGGCGCCGTTAGGCTGCCGAATTCTTAAGTGGTTCTTCACCTTTCTCGTTTTGAAGTTCTACATTCATGTCAATTCTTTCAAGTTCATTTTTGTTATGTTGGGGTATGATCTCTATATCTATCATACTTCACTCTTATGTTAATATGATGAGAGACACCATTTTATCTCTTCAATTCAGTATTTTGAAGATTTAAGTGGCGTCGTTAGGCTGCCGAATTCTTAAGTGGTTCTTCACCTTTCTCGTTTTGAAGTTCTGCTTTCATGTCAATTCTTTCAAGTTCATTTTTGTTATGTTGGGGTATGATATCTATATCTATCATACTGTACTCTTATTTTCATATGATGAGAGACCCCATTTGATCTCTTCAATTCAGTATTTTGATGTTTTAAGTGGCGCTGTTAGGCTGCCGAATTCTTAAGTGGTTCTTCACCTTTCTCGTTTTGAAGTTCTACTTTCATGTCAATTCTTTCAAGTTCATTTTTGTTATGTTGGGGTATGATCTCTATATCTATCATACTGTACTCTTATGTTCATATGATGAGAGACCCCATTTTATCTCTTCAATTCAGTATTTTGAAGTTTTAAGTGGCGCCGTTAGGCTGCCGAATTTTTAAGTGGTTCTTCATCTTTCTCGTTTTGAATTTCTAGTTTCATGTCAATTCTTTCAAGTTCCTTTTGTTATGTTGGGTTATGATCTCTATATCTATCATACTGGACTCTTATGTTCATATGATGATAGACCCTATTTGATATCATCAATTCATTTTTGTTGAAGTTTAAGTGACGCCGTTAAGCTGCCGAATTTTTAAGGGATTCTTTCACCCTTCTCCTTTTCAATGTTCTAATTCCATGTGAAGTCTTTCAAATTCCTTTTTATTATGTTGGGATATGATATCTATATCTATCATACTTATCTTTTATGTTCATATGATTAGAGACCCTATTTTACATCATCAATTCATTTTTGGTTGAAGTTTATGTAATGTTGTTAGGCTGCCGAATTTTCATAAGCGAAATCTTATTTTTGTCTTCCTTTCATGTTCTTCATTTCATATGGTATATTTTCAAATTTCATTACCATGTTCTTAAATCCCTTATATTCTGTCCTTCTACTGTTTTATGGGTCATTTATCATTGTTTGACCCATGTCCCCTCTCTTTTGAACGTTTTCTAAAACCTTGTAACGTAGCTGTTGTGCTGCAGAATTTTCATCTCAAAATGCCTCTCTCTTTTTCTCAAAATTACTTCATGTTATTAAGTGAATACTCAAAGATCATATTTCTATAGGGTTATTCACATATATACAAAAATGTTCTATTTTAAATTCTGGGATTTATATACATGACACCCGCTTTCCCTTTCCGTGGGTTTAATGTAACGTAAAGATCATGTCTTTAAAGCAGTTTTTAAAACGTTATGATTATGAAATGAAACCCATTTATCTTATTCTATATGGGTTATTTATGAAATTTTTTATGATTATATATGTGGGTCACATGATACTAAAGGCAAATTTAAGGGTGCGCCCTGATAGCGCTCCAATGCATTGGGTAATGATGTAACCACTAGAGATTACAATTTTCACGATACCTTGGTGAATAACCTTGGTAATTTTCAAATGACACCTTGGGGATGGACCTTGGTGATATGTTCATGATTGTCTATGTTAAATGTTGCAGCCAAATCTTCAAGTTATGAAAAATGTTATTTTTATTATGAAATATCTCATGATTTCTTTCTCATGCCTTAAAGTTCTTTTCATGGCCTTATTTAAGTATCTCAAGTTCACATGTAAAATGTTTCTCTTGTTTCCATTACTGGGCCTTCTGCTCACCCTTTCTTTTGATGTATGTCCCCAGGTTATGAGATGCAGTAATGAACATAGAATGAACATAAGGATAATCATTTCAAGTGTTTAAGAAGAATTTTTTTTTTGTTTCATGTTTTAAGTTCCTGGTTTCCAAGACACTAAACCTTAACGATCCTCGGTTTTGTAAAATGTAATGAAAGTTTATGTGATAAAAAGGCGGGATGCTATAGTTGCTATCAAAGTATGGTTTAGTTATTTGTTGAAATTAGGATATGAAAACTTTAGGAAGAAGCCTATAGAAAAGTTTATATATAGGAAATATTCCTGGTATTTTGGTGAGTATTGGGTAATGGGTTGCCAAGCAAATACATCTCTGTCTGGATACGAGCAGGTAGAGGTGGCTCTGGCACAGATGTACATAGGGATAATACCCGAAAACACCTCTTCGAGCTAGACTCGAACGGGAACTGGTACACGACAATGGGCCTTGTTGCACTCTTGGTTACGACACTCCCAGGGGATATGCTTTGGTAAATTCATAAGCTTAGTATGAACCATTATTAAAGGAACAAGGATAAAACAAAATAAAGATTCACATAAGAATATATGATCATGGATAACCTAGATGGGAAACTAGGGGATCACATGTTAGGGTATACTTTTCTTCTACAAGTTATCCTTATATGCTTTAAGTTCCTTTTCATGATTATTGGTTAAGTATTTAATCCTCTAATTATACTTTCTCTTCTTAGTTAATGGTTATAAATGGAAGAACATGTCCCAATAACCAATGTGATAGGAAATGCGATGATTTCAGGATTAAAGGATGATTATTATTTTGGAAGATGTTCACTATTTTGGGGACCCTATATGATCTAGGTAAATAGATTACTACGGTATTTTCATTGAGGAGTAAGGATGACTTATATTTTGAAGAATTGATGAATTTAAGGTGGACTTATAGTAATTTAGGTTACTTATGGGAATTATTTACCTATCTTGGGTAAAATATGTTTAGGTTAGCTAATTTTGTTATAAGATGTTAGGAGAGGTTGATGTTGTTTAGAGATGAACAATGAAGTTTATTTTGGAAGACTATGTTATCAAATCCTTCTTGTATTTGGGTTTCAATCTTAGTTTAGTTTATTTTGAGGAATTTTAAGGACCATTATTTATGGAGTGGTCTATGATGAACTTTCGGTAGTACCATGGAACCTTGAAGATTTAAAAGTAGTTTCCATTCCTATGGGATTCTTTCTTTTGAAGAGTTGTTTTACCTTACCCTTTCGGTTTTTGGGATAATGTTTAAAGATAAAAGAAATAGATAGTTAATCTTTTGTGGATTATGTGATTCTCTTGAAGATGATTCTTGTGTTTTGATGAGACCAAGTAGTTTCGAATTCTCATAGTTTGGAGAAAAGATTAGTTTTGGGTAGAAACTTATTAAAGAATGAAACTCTACAGGAAGGTAGATATATTTCCTTATGTTTTTGTTCTATGTTGTAAATGAATTCCTCAAAGTTATGAAAAGGAACGTAAAACAAAAACGTTGTTGGTTTACGTTTCCTACTAGGTAATCAAAGACCGCCTGCACACATAATAATTTTGGGATTTTCTGGTTGTTAAATTCCTCCTAATCATGTTTTCTATCACTCTCCTTTAGGACGTGACCCTTTGTTTTCTCCTCCATGTCCATGTTTCCTACATGGAATCCCAGTATGAGTAAACTCGGGTGGCCTTTGTACTCCCTTTTCTTTCTTTTAAAGTAATGGCATCACCGACTCTTTTTCCGATGTGGGACTTTCGATGAAATTTCAAAACCCAATTTTTAAAATTGCGAGAACGCAATTTCTTAAGGGGGGAAGATTGTAACGGCCCGAAATTTTGAATAAATCTTGTTTCCTAATCTCATGTGTTATTTTATGTTTTATTTGATAAACATGATTATAATTAAAATGAGGCCATTGGGTTCTGACTATTATATGACCATCAGTTAATATGACCGCTATGAACAAAATGTTTTGATTATTGTCTCTAAATACAAGTAATCTTGGTTAATTATTATAGAAAGAAGATTTGATGGCCTCACCTAGTAGTCTTGGACCGATATAATCCCATCTAACAGAACTTGGGAAGGAGGTAGCACCATTGGGCTTTGCTCTGGACCAAACCCAAGCCGAACATCATCATGTGAAGCTAGAACGGAATCGCCTTCGCGAGAAGTTCAAACTGATAGAAATTACTACTTGGGCAATGTTGGCCGAGCCTCCCTCAGGCTCTCTCACCTTAGCACACCTTACACTTAGGTCCTATGCTGGTGTGATAAGGGGCTATGTAAGAAGACCGTAACTGCCTTTTGTAATCCTTTTTTTTAAATAAAAATTGGGATTTCTTCTTATGATGATGTTTATGAATTTTCAAATGACCGGATAAATATAGTATATATATTTTGATGAATTTTAGAAAAAGGATATTTTAAAAATGTTTATGTAAACCTTAAATAATTAAAAATGTGTAATGATTTTCAAAAAATGGTCTTCTACAATTATGTTCAGTACAAAATTTGGAGTCTAATAAGACCAACTTGATTTTTGATGAATATTAAATTATGAATAGTGATTTTATGATTAGGATTAGTAATATGACCAAATGGATTAGTAATCTCACTTAAAGAATGTTTTAAAATAATCTTGGCACCTTGATTAAGTAATTTGATTCAATAAAATGGTTAAATAACAGTTTTATAAATTATTATTCAAGTATTAGTTTTTTCGGGTAAATAGTGTTTTTTAATTAATAGTTAAATTAAAAATATTTAGAAAATTATTTTTATAAAATGGATTTCATTTTTGAACTCAGAGCACCGATATTATGCTATAGTAATTTTTGGGGTTTTTTCTGAAAAAAATGAATTTTCGGTGAATAGTGTATTTATTTAAAAATAAAATTAAAAATATTTAGAAAATTATTTTTATAAAATGGAGTTCATTTTTGAAATCAGAGCATTGATATTTGGTTAGTGTGAAACATTGGGATTTTTCTGAGAAAGTTGAATTTTCAGTGAATAGTAAAAATACAGTTTTAGGGTTTCGGTATGTTTAATGACATCATAACTGTGTCATGGTGATGTCATGAGATATTTTAAGGTTTGTCCGGCCAAGGGTGATGAAGTATTGTTTTGGGGGCCCCATGTGGCCTAACTCCACGGTAAATGCCAAGGGAGAGCACATGGGTTTGAGAAAAGCACATGTGAGTTGTCCCTTGGCCATTAATGCCTTGTCCCCTCACTTTCCCTATAAATACCAAGCCCTCCCCTCATCCATTCGACTCCCCACTCTTCCCCAACGAAGTTCTGGTCTCATTACCTCCCAAGGAGTCCTCCCAAGGTTCCCCCAAGCCCTCAAGCTCCCAACCATTGAGGTTTAAGAGTTACATTTTAAGGTAAGGGATCCAATCTCTCTCTTTCTTTTCAAGAAATCTCTTTTATGTAATTTCTTTTATTCTCCATGATCTTATGTTAAAGGGTGTTATTTTATACTCCTATTACTGCCCTTTTCATGTTCTTATAATGAGAGATACCCACTTACTTTCATTATTTCGTTTTATGATGTTTTAAGTGGCGCCGTTAGGCTGCCGAAATGTTTGTAACAGATTCCTTCTCCCTTCTCATTTTTCAAGATCTATTTTCATGTAAAGTATTTCAAGTTCCTTTTAATTATGTTGGGGTATGATCTCTAAATTTATCATACTGATCTTTCATGATCATATGATGAGAGACCCCATTTGATCTCTTCAATTCAGTATTTTGATGTTTTAAGTGGCGCCGTTAGGCTGCCGAATTCTTAAGTGGTTCTTCACCTTTCTCGTTTTGAAGTTCTACTTTCATGTCAATTCTTTCAAGTTCATTTTTATTATGTTGGTGTATGATCTCTAAATTTATCATACTGATCTTTTATTATCATATGATGAGAGACCCCATTTGATCTCTTCAATTCAGTATTTTGAAGTTTTAAGTGGCGCTGTTAGGCTGCCGAATTCTTAAGTGGTTCTTCACCTTTCTCGTTTTGAAGTTCTACTTTCATGTCAATTCATTCAAGTTCATTTTAGTTATGTTAGAGTATGATATCTATATCTATCATACTTCACTCTTATGTTCCTATGATGAGAGACCCAATTTTATCTCTTCAATTCAGTATTTTGAAGTTTTAAGTGGCGTTGTTAGGCTGCCGAATTCTTAAGTGGTTCTTCACCTTTCTCGTTTTGAAGTTCTACTTTCATGTCAATTTTTTCAAGTTAATTTGTGTTATGTTGGGGTATGATCTCTATATCTATCATATTATACTCTTATGTTCATATGATGAGAGACCCCATTTGATCTCTTCAATTTAGTATTTTGAAGTTTTAAGTGGCGCTGTTAGGCTGCCGAATTCTTAAGTGGTTCTTCACCTTTCTCGTTTTGAAGTTCTACTTTCATGTCAATTCTTTCATGTTCATTTTTGTTATGTTGGGGTATGATCTCTATATCTATCATACTTTACTATTATGTTCATATGATGAGAGACCCCATTTGATTTCTTCAATTCAGTATTTTGAAGTTTTAAGTGGCGCCGTTAGGCTACCGAATATTTAAGTGGTTCTTCACCTTTCTCGTTTTGAAGTTCTACTTTCATTTCAATTATTTCATGTTCCTTTTGTTATGTTGGGTTATGATCTCTATATCTATTATATTGGACTCTTATGTTCATATGATTAGAGACCCTATTTTATATCATCAATTCATTTTTGTTGAAGTTTAAGTGACGCCGTTAAGCTGCCGAATTTTTAAGGGATTCTTTCACCCTTCTCCTTTTCAAAGTTCTAATTCCATGTCAAGTCTTTCAAGTTCCTTTTTATTATGTTGGGAAATGATATCTATATCTATCATACTTATCTTTTATGTTCATATGATGAGAGACCCTATTTGACATCATCAATTCATTTTTGGTTGAATTTTATGTAACGTTGTTAGGCTGCCGAATTTTTATAAGAGAAATCTTATTTTTGTCTTCCTTTCATGTTCTTCATTTCATATGGTATATTTTCAAATTTCATTACCATGTTCTTAAATCCCTTATATTCTGTTCTTCTACTGTTTTATGGGTCATTTATCATTGTTTTACCCATGTCCCCTCTCTTTTCAATGTTTTCTAAAACCTTGTAACGTAGCCGTTGTGCTGCAGAATTTTCATCTCAAAATGCCTCTCTCTTTTCCTCAAAATTACTTCATGTTATTAAGTGAATACTCAAAGCTCTTATTTCTATAGGGTTATTCACATATATACAAAAATGTTCTATTTTAAATTCTGGGATTTATATACATGACACCCGCTTTCCCTTTCTGTGGGTTTAAAGTAACGTAAAGATCATGTCTTTAAAGCAGTTTTTAAAACGTTATGATTATGAAATGAAACCCATTTATCCTATGCCATATGGGTTATTTATGAAATTTTTGATTATTATATATGTGGCTCACATGATAATAAAATCAAATTTAAGGGTGCTCCCTGATAGCGCTCCAATGCATTGGGTAATGATGTAACCACTAGAGATTACAATTTTCACGATACCTTGGTGAATAACCTTGGTAATTTTCAAATGACACCTTGGGGATGGACCTTGGTGATATGTTCATGATTGTCTATGTTAAATGTTGCAGCCACATCTTCAAGTTATGAAAAATGTTATTTTTATTATGATATATCTCATGATTTCTTTCTCATGCCTTAAAGTTCTTTTCATGGCCTTATTGAAGTATCTCAAGTTCACATGTAAAATGTTTCTCTTGTTTCCATTATTGGGCCTTCTGCTCACCCTTTCTTTAGATGTATGTCCCCAGGTTATGAGATGCAGTAATGAACATAGGATGAACATAAGGATAAGCCTTTCAAGTGATTAAGAAGAATGTTTTTTTTGTTTCATGTTTTAAGTTCCTGGTTTCCAAGACACTAAACCTTAACGATCCTCGGTTTTGTAAAATGTAATGAATGTTTATGTGATAAAAAGGCGAGATGCTATAGTCATGGTTTTTTTGGCCTGGTCAAGCTTGAAAAACTCCACATCCTTGGAGAACACCATTGATTCTAGATAGAACTGGTTAGTGAAAAGAACCCTAAAGTCTTTCCACTCCAAACCCTCATATTTCTTAGCCATCACCATTGTGTCCCACCATCTCCTATGTGGTCCCTCCAGTACAAAGATGGCACACTTCTCCTTGATCACATCAGTTGTCTCCAAGAACCCAAACAGAAGTCCAATCTGACTAAACCATTCCTCAATATGTTTAGGGTCAGTGGAGCCTTTGAAAACTGGTGGCTTCTAGCATAGGAACTCTTGAGAACAACTTCGAAGAATCTCACTATAAGGATCTATTGCTAGAGCCTGAACAAGAACTAGATGTGGTGCCTGACCCAGAGCTTGGACAGTGCGAACAATCACCTCAACCAAACTCGGATCCACAATAGGACTCACATGCTGAGATTCAGCAACAGCCTCCTTTTGGATCTGATTTCCACGTCTTATCGGAGGCATGATTCTACACAGCATAAAAATACATAGATTAACACCCAAACCGAGTAACATGGAAAACTATTCATAAAATAAGGGATTACTAGATTTGGATTCCACTCTATCCAAAAAAAATAGGGAAAATACTAGAACTAATACACAAGTCGTATTTACCTAACCAACCCTGGTGACTTATGGTTCATTATGGTGAGAGCTGTTTAGGCACTCAATCACAACTACTGCCTAAGTCCCGATAAGAATACTCAAATTCATACTGTCATCAAGGAAATATGGTTAACCTTCCCTTTGATACCACTTTGTCACGAACCAGCTTGGGTACCCTGGTAACCTGATAACCGAGTCAGCCCTGACATAGCCCGAAGGACATTCCCGATCCCTACGGGTCGGCGACTAGCACCTGGCATCACACAACATGCAAGTGGGAACAATTTTTCTACAAGAATGCGGAAGTAAAAGAAACTAAATAGTATGCATTAAAAAAGAAACTCCACTGGGAGTAAAGTACCAGAATACAAAGAGTCATAAAAAGACCAAAGTACTACAACCCAAGTACTAAAAAAATGGGAAAAACAGCCCCAAGGTCCCTAAGGACACAACTCACCAAGACCAAAGATCAATAGCTGGATCCACCTCTAAGAGGTCCCTTCCCTTTGCTAGATCCTAGAAGAAGAAAGTCTACAAACACCCGAAGGAAAAAGTAGGGTGCGAGCCTAAGCCCAATAGGATACCACCAATGACTCTATAACAGATGCAAAATATAGACTATCCAAAGAAAAGCATTCAATTTTCAAATATTCAACTTTGGTAATTCAAAAGCAAATTTTTAACAAAACATGCTATATGTTTTTAAATGATGGAAAATTTAATTTAAGCAAAGGATTTACAATAATGGAATATTTCTAAAATAATGGCTTAAGAAAAACATTTATATAAAACATTTTATATAAATTCAGTAGGCATGTAAAGCAGTTTAAAAGCATTGGCATACATTTATATCTCAAATATAAACAAACAAGCGAGCAACATGGTCATCTGCCAAAAGGTACGATAGTATTAACTAGTTATAGGATTCCGCACACTCGATGTGAACTCAGAAAAATGTTTATACACATGTCCCTTTGACACTGTCCAATAGAGACTCGTCCCCAACCCATCGGGGATGTGACCGACCACAAGTATGTTTTAAAATGTTTTCATAGCGTAGAGTGTATCCAAATAACTCACTAACTACCTAAGTCTTTCATGTGCTCTTACATAATGGGCGAACTATTTTATGAATGCTTAAAAATATGATCAATCTCGTTATTTGATTTCAAAAGTTCCAATTTCATTCCATTTAAAACCAAAACAGGTTTTATTCAAAACATGCCTTTTTCACAAGATAAAACCAATGTGTTTCTATCTGTTTGAAATCCATTCAAAACCAATTCCATCATTACACAATTTATTCCCACAATTAAATTCAAAATTTTAATTGAAATCTTTTCCATCAAATCCAAAATTTATATTCAAAAATTTAAATCATACAATTTCAATAAACACACCCAATTCAATGGAATTGGGGTATTCTAAATTTCCATGCCAAAACCATTTCAAATATCTCAATTCATTGGAATAGAGTTTTTTTCAATTTAATGGAAATCAAACTTGAGAAATTAAATTTAAATCAAAAATTGAAATAAATAATGAAAATTAAATGATAATCAATTTGGAAAGTCAGGACAGAACCACCTACCTCGAAGGATTTGACCAAAACCACAACGATCGAGAACACTCAAGAAAACCGGGTTACTTCCTCAAGAACTCACTTTAGATATCTTCTCCTAGGAATATCTAGACCAAATATCATCATATTTGGTACCACACACATAGATCAACCCATAACGGGTGTAGATCTAAGAAACTGAGAGAAGAGGAGAAGTAGATCTAAGTAGATCTAAGAAACAAATCAAGATAGATGAAGAATGATCGCATACTTCAAGAATCCACCTTTGATTCACCAAGAGGAGCCTTTGGATCGCCTCCGAAATGGTGGGAGAACCTTCTCTGACCATAGGAGAATAAAAATCCCAAGTTAGGGCCTCTTCGGAGGACAAACGAGGAACTTAGAGGCAAAACTAGGTGAGATCCCCAATTTAAGGATCTCATTTATGTGGTTGCACAGTTAGTTCTCACGGTTTCACAAATCGTGTGCTAGCTGTGTGTTAGCTACTACCTCGGCCACCCTTCTCACATGGTTTGGCCACATGGTTCGACAAATGGAGCACTGCCCATGCAAAAGTTTCTGTCTCCAAGACCAACTACGCAGGGTTTGGCCACACAGTTTAGACAACTCGTGCGCCTCCTGTGCAACTTCACCATTTCCACAAAACAACATTTAACGTTCTCCTGACTCTCCCAAGTCACTACTCCAAAACAGAGGTACATAGAAAAATAAAAAGTACCTGAAAACGTAACGTGATGTTAAACACATAATTATGAATAGAGATATATGTGATTGGTTATATGATAGGTTTATTGTGTGGGATTTTTGTTATATCTGAAATGTGTGTTTTTTTCTGTAATGAATTTTTTCTAAATCACCCAAGTTTCCCTTCAATGGTTAGTTGTGGATAGAGAATATGTGATTTTTTCATGGAATATTATGGTATTTGATGCATGGGTGGTGATAGTGAATGATGGTTATAGTTAATAGGTTGTATAACGTAGTGATTTACATATTAATTTCCATGACCTATGATAATTGTTTTGAGGTTTTGTCCCCAAAAAATTGGCTTCATTAAAACCTTAGCTATGATTTTTATGCATTTCTATTGAAACCCATATTCCCAAACACTCGCTGAGAGTAAGAATTGAATTTTGGAGTGAAAATTTACTCATGTAACATTGATATTTTCCCCATAATATTAGGAACTTGTTAATCCAATAAATATAAAATGCCCATCTACCACAAGAACAAATGATGAAATTAAAACAAGTAGTAAAAATTTCACAATGTTTACCACTAAAGGATACATCAAATGACCAAACAAAAAAATATGTGTAAATATGCTAAAATAAACTAACGTTCACTTGTTTATTGGATATATTTTTTTTGACATTGTCACTCTGTGTGAGGAACAATGCATTTAGAATTTAGATTACAGATTAATGCACTACTTCTTTTGGGACACTACTGCTGACTCCTCATTTTCTCATTACTTCATTTGGTTTAATTATAAGTATATTGACATGAAGTTGACTTCTATATCATCATGAATTCATACTATAATTTTCATCATAAAAAAACATAATTGTTTATCTATTTCAATTCACAATGTCATGAATAATATATTATAGTTATCTCAAAATATTGATGAAAGTTTCTTCATGTATTCACAAAAATCAATACTTCCACATAATATTTATTTCAAATACAATTCACTCTTTTTTTGATTTCATATTACTATTTTGAAACTCTATCATAGTGTCCCCTTCATGAATTTCCATCATGATATTCTATTTATGTAATAATATTGCGGTATGATCTTCATGAAACTCCATGGAAATCAACTCCTTAAATAACACCCTCATGTTATGATCCTCGTGCAATTTCCCCACTATTTTCTCTTTGTTTGAGACTTTTTATTAACCCCTTTGTGAAATTCCTTCATGGTTTTATCTATACACAAATCGTTTCCTGACTTAATTATGTGAAAATGACTCTTCCCGCTATAAATGATTTTTGTTCCCAAAATATTTTTCCTTTTGTGAACTAGTCTTCCAACTAAAAATGAAGTGATTAACTTCCCTATATATTACTTTAATTTTCTATACATATTTAGTGAATATATTATTGAGATATTTATAGGAAATGTTCCATGAAAAACCTTTGTTGAGTAGGATTAAATGTTATCAATTTTCATTTCACCGTTATGCCTAATATTCCCATTAGAGAAAATGGAAAACACATACACATACTAAAAATTTACACTCCTCTATGGAATAAACATAATATGATCATTTCATTTTTCAAAAAAAAAAATCTTTTGTAACCTCTTAAAAAATGACATCGACCTTGTGGTAAAATTAGTTTGATTCTAGTTTAAAAAATTGCCCCCATAATATCTTTTTTGGGATCATATAATTTCTTTGCTAAAATTATTTGTTTGCCCTATATTTTAAATAAAACATCACTATTGAGACTAAATTTTAAAAAAAAATCGCTTTTATACAAATTTATATGAATACATATTATATTTTCATTCATAATATGTTCCTCTATGTACTAGATCTATATATCATGTTCAAACTCTACAGAGCATTCATAGACACTTCTAAATCCTAACAAAAATAGTGTGTTGTGAAAACTATCTCCCTTTGAATTCAAACTATTTATTCAGCCATGAAATGTAACCACTTTTAGTATAAAAAAACCACAATTTATATGATGTCTTTATCCACTATTTAATATCATTATCTTATTTCCACCACTCTCCATGGTATGACTATGATTTTTTCAATGATGATCCTAGATATCGTAATTTCTATCATTCTCTTCATTTGGGATTATTGGAAATCAAATTTCAAATTCAATTTTTCTGAAACACTTTACTTCATCTAGAGTAAAATATAACATCTCATCCACTAATATATCTCTACAAGAGTAGTTCATGTTGTAAAAAATAACAGTTTAATATAGAATTGCATCCCTCATGACACACTAAGTACCATAAGTCAAACTATATTCTTGTTCATAAAAAATACATTCTCCATATATTATATCCCAATTTGCATTTAATACTCTACACTCTCCCTTAATAAGATTATTCATAATGAATACAACTTTTTTGGAAAAAAATGTGGCCCATTTGGTCCTTGAATGTCCCTAAAAATATATTTTATATTGAATTTAACTAGAATAGAAATTATTCTCCCCTTCGATAATCAAACAAAATGGAAGTATCCTTCCAAAAATAAAAAATAATCAAAAATAATTTTATAAAAATGAGAAAAAGATATTATATGAAAATTATTAGTCTAAGGCAGGTGTATGAAAAGACAGGTTAAACGAATGATTCTCGTACATTGGATTTTCTAAAGGCATAGTGATTATGTATTTTTTGATTAGTTCCAAAATGATCCAATTTGATCATTACTATCTTTACCATTATATTTGAGAAGTTATATTAATTCTCAAGGTTTTTAAATGGTATTTCTATAGAGGAATTTTCATGAGACTAATTTTACATTTAATATCAAAAAAATATTCATTTTGAATTTTTAAATTCCTCCAAAATATCATATAACTACTTCTTTATACATAAAATTTGACTCTAATATTTTGTTAATGATATGTATTTCTATTCTATTAGGATAAGATAATTTTTTTACTCATTTTTACCCAACCATCCTATACATTTATTTCCAGTGAAAAATACACCACCATTTTTTTACATTAATTCCACTATATCAAAATCCCATATCACATAAATAAATACTGATAACTCATGATCCATTCATATATCAATGTATAGGAAAAACTAATAATACCTTAGATGTACCTCATGATTCATTTCACATCTACAACATGATCCTCCTTTGTATTATTTTATAAACATGGCCCCAATCTTATTGTAAAACATTAATCCCATTTTTTAACTAAAATAACTAGCTTCCAAATTTAATATAAACAAGATAGGATCCATAACATTCAAATTATCATGTTTTCCATGGGTGCTTCCAAATTAAAGAAAATTTACACTTGTTTGGATTCATGGATATCAATTTTCTTCAATAGCTCTTTTATATACATATATTGATAGATAATGTATTATTTCTATATTTGAATTACATTAATACTTATAAATTATATGAATTAACTAATAAAAGAAATTTCAAATTCTGACCTCATGAGATTGGAAATTCCTGTGACAATATCTTCCCACATAAACCAAATAATATATCATTAACCTAAATAAGCACCATGATTTTTTATCATTTATATGTCTTAATATATAGATGTTGGTAAACAATATCCATTTGGAATTATAACGTCCCTGAGTATGATTCTATCCATGTGTTCTAAGTTCATGGTTCCTATTTCAAACCATACATGGCCTTAATTAGCCACCATACTAAAATTTCATAAATGAAAAATATTATTTCAACCAGAAATTCAATATAAAACTCCAATTTATGTATTATATTTGTATCACCACAATCTTCCATGGTATTTTTCGCTTTGAATAATTCAATAGCTTGCATTGTACGCAACTTCGAGATTCTAACGCACTGCGCCCTGTCAAAGTAGCAATTATGATTAATAATACACACTTTTTAAAATTTAATAAATTTTATATTTCAAAATAGACTTCATTTTTGGATTCCAAATATTGAAATTAGCCTAGGGTAAATTTTTGGTATTCTTCTGAAAACTTTCACTTATTGATGAATAGTGAAAAACACTGAGTTATTGTTTAAAACCGATTTTTTATTTAAATAATTATTTATTTTATGTTAATTTATTTTTGGTAAAAATAGATACATAATACCTATATAAGTTCAATGTAATTCATTGGATTCAATTTATAATAATTTTAGATATATAAAAAATTTATTGAACTTTTCACCGTCTTTTACCCACCTCCTAGGAGAATTTGAAAATTCAAATAAAAATTAATTTTTCTGCTTTTTTGAGTGGAATTTCAAAAATCCGAGAGATACGGTTGATATCAATAAGTAAAATGTGATTCAATAAGATGAAAATAATTTTTGGTGAATAGTATCTTTTTTACTTTTATTTACCACGGTTAAAAGTTAATTGGGTATTTATGGGTAAAATGATATTATTATTACCCTAAAACAGGTCCTAATTCTATTGGATAAGTATAATTAGACCAAAAAAACCTTAGGAATAAAATATGAACCTATTTGGTCTACTTGGATTAGATTAAGACACTAAATATTATTTTATTTAAAGAAGAGTTAAAAGAGTTAAAATCAATGTTTAATAACTAAAACATTTTTAATATAGGGTTATACACAAGATAAATTAAACTATAAATATTCATTGGAAAGATAAACATATTTACTAAATAATGGTATTTTATTTATATTTTTTAGACTCTAAATAATTAAATTTATTTAAGTCACAATGATGATGCAGTAATAACCTAATTAATGAAATATTAAAATAATTGATATTATAAATAACCATTATTTGTAATTTGTGACCTTCTATGAATTAAACTAATTTTCAAGGTAAATATGACCTATTAGGGTTGGTTAAATTAATGTTTTTCGAAGTTATAATACTGTTATGAATTTAGAAAATAGAAAATACCAAATAGTGTCAAAATTGACATAAAAGAGTTTTTTAAAAAAATATTATATTATTGATTGATATTTTATTCCTAAAAATATAAAGTTAGGCCAAATGACTTATATAATGATATTTGAATCATTAATTAACTACTTGGGGTTCTCTTGGAAGTATATAGTATGTTTATTAACTATATAATATAGAAATACAAAGATACATGGTAATGTCAAACTATTTTACTAAGAGTTAAATCTAAAAGGTAATGTTAATACATTGACCCAAACCTGCCTAAAACCTAATTATTGAGTGTTTTTTGACCCATCCCCACCTTAGTCTTTAAATAATTCATTTTGGTGCCATTATAAAACGAAAATTATTTTATTTTAAAATAATATGTCTATCTTTTCTTAAGGTGCCCCTCAACCCTCTTATAAAAGGTCACTCCCCTTTCTCTCAATTTCACACCATAAAAGCCTTTTGGATCAGCCAAACTCTGCCCAAATACCCTCTAAACTATCCTCTATTCATCTTAGAGGACTTACATTAGTCAAAAATCCATCCCAATGATCCCTTTTGATCAAATCAAAACGAAGAACCCGAAGAAGAGGTAAATATTCTATCACCTCTTTCATGATCCTTTCTTCTTTTACTTCCTTTGTCTTTGTTGTTTTCAATATAAAATAATAACTACAGTATAATCTATATACTTTGATGTTATTATAAATATGGTATAACCAAATTCATTATTTTATCCATCCTTTCAATGACATATCAACATAAGTGCGTACGTACGGATTACCGTCTCCACGTCGCGGTGTAATTGTTATTCAATACATTATTATTTGAATGGGTATAATAATGATGTGTAATTGATGTAAATGATAAATATATCATGATAATGATTCTGTATATATGATATACCATCCAATTATATATTATTTTAATAAAAAAGAATGATATTGTTGCTCGTGCGTACGTATGGATTACCGTCTCCACAAACGTGATGAGATTCATTCCCCATCATATCCATTCAAGACTAATTTTCTTTTGATGAGTAAAAAAAATGTTTAAAGACTTACTATTATTCTTAATATGAATAAGATACATCATATACACAAAAAACATTACTTACATAACAAAGCATATAAAGGAAAATGAATCAGTTAACACCCAAAATGATGATAATACTAGGATATTATTAACAAAGAAATATTAAAAGATCATTTATGATATCATATTAATATATATTATTCTTTTATAATTTAATAAAAATTATTTCACCATTATATAGTAGGTTAACCTACCCTGGACCATGGAAAAGTACAAGATAACGGTTAATTCTATAATCTCTTCATTATCTGAGGTTGTTTATACGTAATTATCTATTGGGACATCTTTATCATCCACATCCATGTTTCTTAAAAATGTATTTCAAAAAATCGTAATATTTTATAGACTATGGGTTAAAGTCATTTATACCCTTGTTTGACTTTTATCATATGTTTATAAAGGAATCCTTCCATTGTTTTCCAAACAACATCCTTTATAACCATTTCGACCAAGTTAAGGTAAGAATGTCTTTTTCTATATTATACAGTGGGTGTGGCTATATTACGTTGTTATAACATCATTTAAGCTTCCCTTACAGTATTATAATAATATTTTCAAAAAATTGTTTTATGTATAATTATGTGACTTTTAAATGATTTCAAAATAGAAAGAGATATTTCTCTAAAAAAAAGTTTTTATTTCATCTATGTCAACATCCGTTAATGGATTTTATGTTTATTTGAAGTTGATTTATTATGATAAAAAAAATATATTTTTTATTTAATGTTTTGTAATATGTGTGACTACGGATGTGATATTTTTATACCATTCATGGTTTATGGTTAAAGTATTGACATTTTGTATGCTAGTTTTAATACAAATGTTTATGTTATATTTCAAACTTTTCATATGAGGAATATATTGGACTTAGTAAGTGATGGGTGGAGCCTGATATAGCTCCTCAATGCATCGGTAGGTCTCATGAGACAACTAGATGTGGAATTTGCTGAGGCCTTTCCGAATTTGATATATGGTTTTGGCTGAGTCCATAATCATGGTTATACGTCTTGGTCAAGGCCTTAACAAAATGTTTCATAATGATTGGCATTATACATTCCCTCATTATGAAAATAATATTGATGGTTCATGTGGTCTTTCTACTACTAGAATACCCATGATTATGTTTTATTATGACATTATTTACTCAGCTCATATTCCGGCCATAAAATTATTCATGTTTATTATTGGTAAAGGCGTGTGGTTTCAATTATTCATCATGATTAATATTTATGTTATCTTCCAGTGTATTTATTTCCCTTACAGAGCATTTGAGCTCACCCCTTTCTTATGGTTCATTTTCCGAGGATATGAAGAGGTTAGTTATGAGTGACTTGTAGGAATAATCTAGGAGACTTGGATGTTTCTAATGGAATAAATTCTTGCTGTATTTCTTTTCAAGTTGTAAATTTGAACTTATTTATGAATCTTGTTTCCAATAATACTAAATTGATCGGTTTTTAGAGACATGATTTCCTTGTGATCATGCTAATGTTATGAAATAATGCACATACTTTGGGTAACTTGGGTCGGGGCATTACAGTTGGTATCAGAGGAAGTTTAGTAAATCCTTGGAAACTAGATTTAGATAAACTCTGATTATATCACATAGCATTATTATAGACTTTGAAGATTAGTATAGAAAAATCTCCTAGAATTTTGGTATTGTAGATATTTTGTGAGTTTTCCAAGAAATACATCCATGTCTGGATATGAGCAGGTAGAGGTGGCTCTGGCACCGATGTACCTAGGGTTAAAACCTAAAAACACCACTTTGAGTTAGACTCGAACGGGAACTGGTGCACGACAACGGGCCTTGCTGCACTCTTTGTTACGACACGCCCGGTGGATATGCTTCAGATAATTATCATTTTATTTAAAAACCATTATGAAGGGTTTAAGAGTATATACTTCCTCAAAGAAAACAATTTTTTATGATTATGGATTATGTCCATAAACTTTTCAATTTATGTTAGGTGTTTTACAAGTTTGGATTTATGTATTGCAATTCATAAACTAATCTAGTGTATGACATTGTTTAGAAATGGGGCATAGGGGAAGGAATGGAAACCATATCAATGCACGCACTCCATGTAGGTATTTCCCTCCTATTCAAGATAATTATAGTGGAGATGGTGATATAACTGGTGCTGATCATCTTACCACCATACTCGGAAAACTCACACAGGTTTTGGATAATAACCTTACCTGTATAAAGCACCCTGATCCACAACGCGGAGGATCAATGTTAGGCCACTTCATGAGGCAACAACCTATAACATTCAATGGGGTTAGAAAACCATTATTAGCTTAGCAATGGATAAATTCCTTATAGAAAATATTCCATGCCTTGGGGAGTAGTGAAAAGAAAAGGTTGTCATGGAAGTTTACCGCCTCACTGGAGATACTGATCAATGGCAGTCATTGATTCAAAACACAAAGGAAGATGATGAAGTATCAAATATGGAATGGAGGTAGTTTAAAGAAATTTTCTTTGAAAGATACGTTCATCATTACCATCAAGCAGATATGGAAAGACAATTTATGAGTCTGAGGAAAAAGGAGGATGAGAATGTTGCAAAGTATGAGGCTAACTTTATAAGGATAGCAAGGCATGTTGCAGATTATATATGTACCCCAAGAAGTAATATTGATCGTTTATTTGATGGGTTAAAACCATTTTTCCATTGAGAATTAGTATCACAGTCCTTCTCATTCTACGAAGATATTGTCTCATGTGCTATCAAGACAGAAAATTAATTATCTAAGTCTTATGACTTTAAAGGAAAGCAAGAGAAGAAGAGATATTCTAAAAACTCTGGGAAAGGAAATAAAGAAATAAGTAAGAAGGGAAGAATTGAATTTCCTCCCGGTGATAATTGTGGAAGGGAGCACCCTGGTGCCTGTCTAAAAGAAAAATTAGTATGCTACAAATGTGGACAGAAAGGCCATCTTACTGGTGATTGTAATAGAAAGAAAGATGCTACCAATGTTCAATGCTATAATTTCAGGGATATGGGACATTATGCAAATTAATGTTCTAAGCATCAGGAAAACTTACCTTATAAAAGTTCAATGGATCATGGCCAAGCATATGTTATCACTACTACTGAGGTTGAAGCCCCGAAAGACGTGGTGGCAGGTAATTTAATGGTTTCCTCAAGTTTAGCCAATTCTTTGTTTTATTTTGGATAATCACATTGTTTCATATCTTCCAAATTTGCTATGAAAATTAGATATTTCCAATTTGATTTAACAAGGGAGTTGTCAGTCAAAACTCCTAAGGTAAGTATCATTACCACAATGTTTTGTTAATCAGTCCCCATTAGGGCATATAAATGTTCTTTATCTGCTGATCTCGTCGTTATACCCATGATTGAATTTGATATAATCGTTGGTATGGATTTCCCTTCGGACCATGATGAAAAAAATTATTGTATGAAGAAGGAAGTTACTATTTTCTATGACAATGATAAGGAACACCTTATCTTTAGAGTTGAATCGTCACCATCTAATTCATATCTAGATCCGCCCCTTGTAGCTCACCTAAATTCAATTATTGGGGAGGAAGAGAATGAAATAACTGTGAGTGGGGAAAAGTATGTTCAAATAGAGGATGTACCTATTTTGCAAGAGTATGTTGATGTGTTTCTATAGGATTTACCCAGATATCCTCCAGAATGAGAAATTGATTTTTCCATTGATTTAATTCCTGGATCAAGGATCATATCGAAGACCCCTTAAAGAATGTCCCTAGTTGAATTAGTGGAACTAAAGAAACAACTAAATGAATTGAGTAATAAGGGATTCATTCACCCTAGTGTTTCTCCATGTGGATCCCCTATCCTTTTTGTAAAGAAGAATGATGGATCTATGAGGTTGTGCATTGACAACAGGGAGATCAATGCTATAACAATAAAGAACAAGTATCCCCAACCTTGCGTTGATGATTTATTCGCCAACATCATGGAGCTAAATATTTTTCAAAGAATGACCTTCTATCTGGATACCATCAGTTGTGTGTAAGGAAGGAATACATTCCGAAAATATCATTTCGTACCACGTACGGGAATTAAGAGTTTACAGTAATGCCTTTTGGATTGACTAATGCATCATCAGTCTTCATAGATCTAATGAATAGAGTTTTCAAGGAATATCTTGATGACTTTTTAGTGGTATTTATTGATGATATCTTGGTATACTCCAAAAGCTAAGAAGATTATGAAAATCACTTGTGCATTATCCTGAAGACTCTTAGAAGACACAAATTATATGGGAAGTTTAGAATGTGTGAATTTTGGCTTCAGGGGATTTCTTTTCTTGGCCATATTGTCTCTAAGGATGGAATCTCCATTCATCCTTATAAGAAAAGATCAATACAAGATTGGCCAGCACCTATGAGTATAACATAGGTATGCAGTTTTATTGGTTTAGCAGGTTAATATTGACGTTTCTTCCTGAATTTTGCCTGGTTAGCTAACCCATTAACAAAGCTCACATGAAAAGGGGTTAAATTTGTTTGGATAAAAGAGTGTGAAGAATGTTTTGAAGAACTGAAGATAAGATTAGTCAATGCCTCTATTTTGACTATACCATCAGGGAATGATGAGTTTGTTATTTATAGTAATGCATCAAAGAAAGGACTTGGTTGTGTCCTTATGCAGAATGATAGGGTTATTGCCTATGCATCACGACAGCTAAAAATTCATGAGAAAAACTATCCTATTCATGATCTTCAGTTAGCAGCTATAATCTTTTCTTTGAAGATATGGAGACATTATCTCTATGTTGAAAAATGTGATATATATACCGATCACAAGAGTGTGAAGTATATTTTCTCACAGAAAGAACTCAACCTGAGGAAAATGAGATGACTTGAACTACTTATGGATTATGATTTCACGATACACTACCACCCAGGGAGGGAAAATAAGGTGGAAGATGCCTTGAGCAGAAAAGATCATGGATTTTTGAACAAGATGAGAGTTGAAAGGGATCCTATTTTTATGGATCTTGTAAAGATGGATATGTGAATAACCATGGAAGGTGAAACAAAAATGTTTTTTCAAATGGTTGCAAAACCATATTTACTAGAAAGGAAAAAAATTTCTCAGGCTGATGATGGGGAGTTTCAAAAGAAGATTAAAGCTATGAATAATGGCAGATTGAGTGACCTCGTATATGAAGATGGAATTTTGAAATTTGGGAATAGACTTTGTGATCTCGATATACTTGATCTAATAAGAGAATTTTTGGATGATTCTCAAAGCTCCAATTTCTCTAAACACCCTGGGAGCACCAAAATGTATAGGGATTTGAAGGAACATTCTTGGTGGGACAACATGAAGTGGGAAATTGATGATTTTTTGTCAAGATGTATAGTTTTTCAACAAGTGAAAGTGGGAAGGCAACAGCCTGGAGGACTCTTTCAACCTCTTCCCATACCTGAGTGGAAATGGGATAATATCATGATCGACTTTGTCATGGGACTACCAAAGACTCCTAGAAAGAACGATGAAATATGGGTCAATATTGATCATCATACCATGTCAGCACATTTTCTTGCTATAATAGAAGATTTACCACTTAAGTCTAGAAAGATTATATATTAATGATGTTGTGAGACTTCATGGAGTACCCCTATCTATTTTTTCTGATCGTGATCCATGTTTTACATCACGTTTTTATAAAAGTATTTATAATTATCTAGATACTGAACATTGTTTGAACACTTCCTACCACACCCTAACTGATGGACAGTTAGAACAGAATATTCAAACCATAGAAGATATGTTGAGATCTTACTCACATGACTTTCAAGGTATGTGGGATCAATATTTACCTCTAGTAGAATTATCCTATAAAAATAGCTTCCATTCAAGTATTCAGATTGCACCATATGAAGCGTTATACGGAGAGAGATGTCGCACAACAACCTGTTGGGATGTTGATGGCGAAAGAAAACTCATAAGCCCAGAACTTGTGGAGGAAATGATGGAAATGGTGAACATAATCCAAAACCACATCAAAACAGCTCAAAGTAGGCAGAAACGCTATGCTGAAAAATGAAGGAAGGATTTGGAATTTCTGGTAGGAGATCATGTTTTCTTGAAGGTATCTCCATGGAAGGGTGTTATATGTTTTGGTAAGAAGGGAAAATTCAGTCCTAGGTACATCAGAACTTTAAAAATTCTAGAATGAATTGGGGTTATAACATACCGGTTGGAAATTTCTCCAAGCCTCTCAAAAGTCCACAATGTGTTCCACGTTTCACTATTGAGAAAATACATGCATGACCTATTTCATGTACTCACCTATCAGGATTTGGAACTTGAACCCAATCTGTCTTATTGTGAAGAGCCTTCCAATATTCTATATACTAGAGAACAGGTGCTGAGAAATCGGACAACTCGTCTGGTAAAAGATCTATGGAGAAACCGTAAGATGGAATAGGAAACGTGGGAACCCAAGGAACTTATGATGAAGAACCAGCCGATTCTTTTCATGAGGTAGTATTCTAGAAATTTTGAGAACAAAATTATTTGAAGGAGGGGAGAATGTAACACCCCAATATTCTATGGTACTTTTCCCTTTGAATAATGTAATATCTTGCATTTTATGCAACTTCGAGATTCTAACACACCAATACCATTCAAAGTAGCCGTTATGAACAGTAATACACACTTTTTGAAATTTTATAAATTGTATCTTTCAAAATAGACTTCATTTTTGGATTCGGAATATCTAAATTAGCCTAGGGTGAATTTTTGGTATTTTTTTGAAAATTTTCAATTTTTCAGGAATAGTAAAAAACACTGAGTTATAGTTTAAAACCAAATTTTTATTTAAATAATTATTTATTTTATTTAAATTTATTTTAGGTAAAATTAGATACATAATACCTATATATGTTCATTTTAATTCATTGGAGTCTGTTTATAATAATTTTTATATATAAAAATTTTATTGAACTTTTCACCGTCCTTTACCCACCTCTTAAGAGAATTTGAAAATTCACATAAAACATAATTTTACCACTTTTGTGAGTGGAATTTAAAAAATCCAAGATACATGGTTGATATCACTAAGTGAAATGTGGTTCAATAAGATGAAAATAATTTTTGGTGAAAAGTTACTTTTTACTTTTGTTAACCACAGTTAAAAATAATTAGGGTATTTAAGGGTAAAAATGATATTATTATTACCCTAACACATGTACTAATTCTTTTGGATAAGTATAATTATACCAAAAACAACCATAGGAATAATATATGAACCTATTTGGTCTACTTGGATTAGATTAGGACACTTATTATTATTTTATTTAAAGATGATTTAAAATAGTTAAAATCAATGTTTAATAACTAAAACATTTTAAATATAGAGTTATACATAAGATAAATTAGACAATAAATATTCATTATAAAGATAAAAAGATTTAATACATAATGGTATTTTATTTATATTTTCTATACATTAAATAATTTAATATACTTATGACACAATGATGATGAAGTAATTACATAATTAATGAAATATTAAAATAATTGATATTATAAATATCCAAATAAATGTAATTTGAGACTTTTTATAAATTACAGTAATTTTATAGGTTAATATGACCTATTATGGTTGGTTAGATGAATTTTTTTGAATTACTAATTCTATTATGAATTTAGCAAAAACAAAATACCAAATAGTGTCAAAATTGACATAAAAGAGTTTTTAAAACAAATATTATATAATTAATTTATATTATATTCCTAAAAATATAAGATTCTGTAAAATAACTTATATAATTATATTTTCAGCATTAATGAACCACCTGGTGTTCTCTTCGAAGTATATAGAAAGTTTACTAACTATATAATATAAAAATACAAAGAGACATGGTAAATGTCAAACAAATTTACTAAGACTTAAATCTAAAAGATAAAGTTAATAAGGTGACCGAAGCCTATATAAAACCTATTGGTTGAGTGGTTTTCGACCCATTACCACCTTATCCTTTAAATAATTCATTTTGGAGCCCTTAGAAACCTAAAATTCTTTTATTATAAAATAATATTTCTAACTTTTCTTAAGGTTCTCCTCACCCTCTAATAAAAGGCCACACCCCCTTCTCTCTAATTCACACCATCAAATCCTTTTGGCTCGGCCAAAATCTGACCAAATACTCTCTAAACTATCCTCCCTTCATTCAATATGCCTTCCTTTGGTCATAAATCCAACATAAGGAGCTCTTTTGGTCAAATCAAAAACAAGAACCCGAAGAAGAGGTAAATATTCTATCACCTCTTTCATGTTCCTTTCTTCTTCAGCTTCCTTTTTCATTGTTGTTTCCATTATAAAATAATAAATCCAGTATCTTATATATACTGTGATTTTATTATATATATGGTACAACCAAATTCATTATTATACAAATCCTTTGAATGAAATTGCACCATACGTGCGTAGATACGGCTTACCATCTCCGCGTCGTAGTGTAATTGTTATTCAATACATTATTATTTGGACGGGTATAATAATGATGTGTAATTGATGTAAATAATAAATATAACATGATAATGATTCTTTATATATGATATAACATCCAATTATATATTAAATTATTATAAAAAGGAATGATATTGTCGCTCGTGCGAACATACGGATTACCGTCTCCACGAATGTGATGTGATTCATTCCCCATTATATCCTTTCAAGAATAATTTTTATTTGATGATTAAAAATAATATTTAAAGGTTTAATATAATTCTGAATATGAATAATATACATCATATTCACAACAAGCATTACTTACGTAACAAAGCATATAAAGGAAAATGAATCAGTTAACACCCAAAACGACGATAATACTAAGATATTATTAACAAAGTATTGATAAAAGATCATATATGATATCATATTAATGTATATGATTCTTTTATAATTTAATAAAAATTATTTCACCATTATGTTGGAGGTTAACCTACCCTCGACCTATTAAAAGTATAAGGTAAGGGTTAATTCTACAATCTCTTCATTATCCGAGGTTGTTTGTACGTAATTATCGACTGGGATCTCTTTATCATCCACAACTATGTTTCTTAAAAATGTATTTCAAAACATTCTTAATATTTTATAGACTATGGTTTAAAGTCATTTATACCCTTTTTTACTTTTATAAGATGTTTATAAAGGAATATTTCCATCGTTTTCCAAACAAGGTCCTTTATAACCTTTTCGACAATGTTAAGGTTAGAATGTCTTTTTTAAACTTATACTGCGGGTGTAGCTATATTACGTCATTATACCATCGTCGAAGCTTCCCTTACAAGATTATAAGAATATTTTCAAAATAAATGTTTTATGTATAATTATGTTACTTTTTAATGATTTCAAAATAGAAAGAGGTATTTCTCTAAAACAATGTTTTGATTTCATCAATGTCAACATCCGTTGATGGATTTTAAGTTTATTTGAAGTTGATTTATTATGATAAAAAACATCCATATTATAATGAAGGTTTTGTGATTTTTTTGACTATGGATGTGCTATTTTTATACCATTCATGGTTTATGGTTAATGTAATGACATTCCGTATACTAGTTTTAATACAAATGTTTATGTTATATTTCAACCTTTTCATATGAGGAATGTATTGGACATAGTAAGTGATGGGTGGAGCCTGCTATATCTCCTCAATACATCGGTAGGTCTCATGAGACAACTAGAAATGGAATTGGTCAAGGCCTTTCCAAATTTGATATATTGTTTTTAGCTGAGGCCTTAATCATTTTTAGATGTCTTGGTCTAGGCCTTGAAAAAATGTTTCAGAATATCCGGCATTATACATTCCCTCATTATGAGAATAATATTTATGGTTCATGTGGTCTTTAGACTAGTATAATACCCATGATTATGTTTTATTATGGAATTATTTACTCATCTCATATTCCTTCCAAAAAATTATTCATGTTTATTATTGGTAAAGGCATGTGGATTCAATTATTCTCCATGATTAATATTTATGTTATCTTCTGCTGTATTGCTTACCCATACTGAGAATTTGATCTCACCCCTTTCTTATGCTTCATTTTCCCAGGATATGATGAAGTTATTTATGAGTGACTTTTAGGCATAATCTAGGTTGCATGTAAGTTTCTAATGGAATAAATTCGTGTTGTATTTCTTTTCAAGTTGTAAAGGTGAACTTATGTATGAATCCTGTTTCCAATAATACTAAACAGATCGGTCATTCAAGACATTATTTCCATGTGATCATGCAAGTTTTATGTAATAATGCACCGACTCTGGGTAACTAGGCTCGGGGCATTACCATATTCATGAATATTAGTTTTTAAAGAAATAAAAAATTTATTAATCCTATTCAAATTATCCATCACTAAGAAGATGCCAAAAGAATAATATAGAGAAAATGGTGAAAAGTTTTCTCCAACATTAATATGATTAATTTTTTCATGGACTTTACACACCATAAGGGATTTATTTTAAATCAAAATTTTGGGTGCATCAAAATTATTATTATAGTTCATTTTTGTTATGATGAAATTATAATGTGTATGGTGAACCAAGAGTTTCTATGATTAATTCATTCCAATTTTATCCAAATTTTTTTCATAGATCTATCCCATGAATCAAATTTCATTTCTTTTTCAAATAATGTTGGTTCCACCGTTAACGGTATGGAATCATACTCTAAATTACTCATCCATCAGGTCTATTTTGGTGAAAACCTATCTCAAATTACATTTGATAGAACATAATTTCTTTTATTATTAATCCTATGAGGTGATAATTAAATATATTAAATAATTGTATCCTCCTATCATTCATCCATATAATCCTTATCTTTTGAGAACCCCTGTACAATATTAGAATTTTTACGAACTTCATCATTTACATCACATGGTTCATAAATTTTTTGAAATTTTCAATTTGTTCGCTTTTTTATTTACTAATAAGACATAAATAATCTCCCGAATTTTATTTAGTTATTTTTTGTATAATTAATAGTCTTTATTCTTTATCTAGAAACATAAAAATACTCTTTCATCTATTACAACTCCATACATTCCATGGTTTCCATCATTATTCCAAATATTTGTTTTACATCCAAAGACCAAAAAATATTTATTGATGTCTTCCTTCCATTCCACATATCATTGGATACCCTCTTCACCCATAGTATTTTCACTACCTGGTATTGATTATATACACTTCAACTATTACTTCCACCTTCTAATTTGAGAGAGAGACACCACTTTTGATGAGAAATATTTTTCCCATATGGTTTACCAATCCATCTCCTCTTTTTAACAACTATGTTTTATTGTAGAGTTCTCAAAAAAGATACCACATTATTAATGATGTGTCATTCAAGGTCGTTTTCAAATTACATTAATGTGTAATTTTTCCCATTTACAAATTTAAATATTTTATTTTGAATCGTGTCTCATTTTTTACTATCCTTTGATTCAACTTAATGCAATCTATGGATTTTAATTTCTATGAATGAACATGAAACATGTTATTCAGTTTTCATGTTCAATAAAAAATTTAACACCCTATAATTGAACTTATAATTAATTATAAGTCAGTCTTAGTAAAAGTTCAATTCAGTTTCAAGTGATGTTTAATCAATTAAATTATATTTTGTGTTGAAATTTATAATTTCGATTTTATTTTACTTTTTGATGAAATTTTATTAAATTGTTAAATATTATTTTTGAAAATTTATATGTATCACCTTTATCATATTTATTTATTTATTATGTATGAGTAAATATTTATTATTCACTCAATGCAAAATTATACTATAACAATAATTGTATTTATTATATTATCAAAAGGATATTATGAAATTAAATGTCTATAACATATGGTTAATATGAAGATAAAAATAAATTAATGTTTTTAAATTACATAATGACAGATAATATAACCTGATATAAATTATTATATAAAATATTAATTTTAATTGAATATATATGTGAAATGTAATTTTTAATTTAAAAGGGGATTTTTCTCAAGATTTTATATAGTATAATAAATTATATATACGTAAGAAAAATTAAAATATTAAAGATATTTTAATCAATGATTTCAATAACTAATAAACTATAGCAAGAAATAAATTGTTATTTTAACAATAATGAAACTATTTTAAAATGGTTAATTATAGTTTAGGATGAATTTTTCTATAAGATTAAATTTTAGTATATTAAGGGGTTGATTAAATTTAAATATATATTAGAGGAATACATGTATATATATAATGTAGATTGATTGGGTGGGAGGTATATTATACTCACTTCTAAGAAAAATGGGGTGTTTTTTAGACCATCAAAAACCCTCAATAAAGGGTATTTACTAAATAGAGAATGGAGTTGACAATCATAGTTGGTGTTGTTAGAGACATGAATCACATTATTCCACAAGAATAGGTAGTTTATCATTAGCTTCCACATGTGTGGGGTAGAATGGTGGGATAGATCATGAATTGGAATCCAAAATTCTTCGATGGATGTTTATGGACATATTCCAAAATATAATGGAGAGTGAATAAAATCTCAAAACTATTGTGTGATCACTTAAGAGGGTCTTATTCCCAAATTTTAAAAGACACATTTGTTATGCATATAATGACACATATTTCTATCATCCACTTCCAAAAATGAGAACATATAGAAAATATATAAAATTTAAATATATATTATATATACATGTTGTACAATGATATCAGTGGATTACTACCAAATTTTTTATAGAAATGTTTCAAAGGAGTGTAACATGATGGAGAAAACTATATTTATGAACCATGGATATTAGTCCACATTCATTTAAAAATATACAAGATAAAATATAATATAATTAGAAACATCGTCCATGAAAATTATATGCATGGATATTTGTAGTAAATTTATATATGGAGGATAATATGATTTTGTGGGACAAGACAATAGTAGGATCTTGATCTCCTTTACATATGGACATGCATGTCAAATGATAGATTAGAATTTAACTTGTTTAATGAGGTTGTCATCTTCCACCACAAATAAAATTTAGTTGTAGAAGATAATATATATATATATATATATTCTCAATGTTATGTTACATTCCATGGATTTCCACGAATGATTCATTAAGGATTTTTATGGAGAAGTGGTTATCAGCCATTATGCAGAATTGTTATTGCAAAAATAAAAGGTAATCAGATTGGAGAAATGTTCTCAATGATATCCAATTTTATAGATATTTATTTTGTCTGAATCATATCATGGTAAATGACATTAATATCTATTTATAGTTACATATTTGATGATTTAATCATATTTTTTAGTACTGAAGTATAGTAAATTACAAGATAGAATTATCAAAAGAATATATATTATATTAGAGGTTACTTTAAATAAGATATTCTCATATCAAACTCTCATGAAATTTTGTTATATAAGGATTGAAGTAGTGAAATTATATTTTAGAGTTCCATTGAGTTCCATTAGTGACAAATGAGTTTCACGTAGTATGGGAAAAACTTCTAGTTGGGAACCATTTTTCCGATGTATATCACTATTTTTCTATCAATACCTTGGTTTTTAATTGTGAGAAGATTTCTTGGATATTTTTTCAAGTGATATTTATGAAGAGTTTGACATTACACAAAACTAAAGGTAAGGTTGTAATTTTATAATTTCTTATTTAATAGTTTCAATTATTTATCTATATATTTTAAAATGTTCTTCCAGAAGCACAACTCTTTTGGTAGATTGTATTTTTGAAATAAGAATTCCTATTATGATATTTTTTTCAGTACATTATGGAGTTTTAACTCTGTTTTTCAAAGTTAATGTGGTTGATACTTATTTTAAAATTATTTTTTTATACAAGGATTATATTTCTTGATGTTATTTTTCTGAAAACCATATTTTCTTTGGAAAACCCAAACATTTTTGAAAAGTTTGAAATGCTCTATTTGAATGTGATTACAATGAAAAATCTCATTGGGGTATCTTCAAATCCATGATTTTATATTCTAAAATCTTTTGTCCCTAAAAATATTATTTAAGTATTCAATGTTTTTTAACATCAATTTCAATTAATTTTCTCTTCTAGGGTGATTAAAACTAATTTTTTATATTTATTAACAATAATTTTTGAATTATTTTCCATTAACATGATAAGAAAATGTTTATATAATTTCATTTCATCCAGTGATTGTAAAATTATCATTCTTATGGAAGATTTTTTAAGAATTATGATTAAAAGTTGCAGATATTAAATATTTTTAGTTTAAAATATGATACTTGGTAATTATTGATAGAAGTTGGAATAAGAAGTGAACCCAAACCCCTAAGGTATTTTTTTTATTATGTGATTGGTTTTTACACTAAAACTCTACAATACATTGGATAATATGGTTGGATTGAAATGATTACATGTTACTCCTATGAAGTGTAAATATTTAATTGATTATAATTTATTCTTATATAGTGGATAGAGTTATATTTGTATATGTTACTCTTATATAGTGGAATAGTTAACTGATATAAGATACTCTTAAGATAATGTTGGAATTATTCAGTCATATGATTCAATTATGAATGGTGATGAATATGGGGCCTCAATATTCATTTAATATTATTTTATTCTCCTAATAATTTTTATTTTAAATATTTAGATTTTATGAAAATATTATGGTTTTGATAATAAGGTAATGTTTATTCATTAATTTATAAAGGATTTTCATTTTAAGAAAAAAAAAACATTGTTTTTGTTAAAAAACAAGGATTTTAGTTTTTATTAAAGGATTTTTTTATTTCTAAATTTTACATGACTTTTTCAAGAGGGTTTCTAGACTATTTTATTTCATTAGGATGGTTTATGAAAATATTTTATTAACCTTTCTTTGGGTAACAATATTATTTAATGTTTAAATAATTTTTTTATAAATGTTCAAAAAATTGGTATATTAATGGAATTATTGATAAAAAAATTTCATAGGTTTCTAAAAGCTTTAACATGTCTCTTCTATATAAAAACCCTCGTATTAAGATTTTTTTCTCACCATAATTATTAAAAAAATTTCCATAAGGTTTTATATTGGGTAGGATAAATTATTATGGTCCGGATATAGACGTATTGCCTTCGTAAAGAAGAAATATAATTTGAATACTTGTGTTTAGGAGGAATTATAATTGGATAGGAAAGCATTGGTTTCGATATATATGATTTTTATGAATTATCTAAATCTCTGAAGTGAAAAATGTCTTAACAGTGTAGTCACTCTAGATTCCTTTTGAAGTAGTAATTATGGAAGGATAAAATTGAGTCCTGCCATTTGTTATCAAATCCAATATATGAAGAATTTTTTTGACATTAGATCTAGGAGTGAGGGTCATGGGGCATCCCATTTTGTATCAAATAAAATATTTTGATAAAATTAAAGGTTAGGATGTTATCGGCTGAGGATAGTTAATATTATGAGGATCTTGGAGATAATATTTTAATATATTAAGAATATTTTGTGTTAATGGGTGATCTTTTGATCCATGTTTTCCATGTTTTAGGAGAATTATATAGTATTTCTTGGTTTTATTATATTTATTCACAGAGAACAGAAAACAAAAGAGTTTTTTATAGATTTTTTATATAAGATTAAATAAGGTGAAGAATATTTAGTATATTCCAAATAAAAAATGCATCGTGGTATAAATAATTTAAATTATGCTATATGTTCTTAACATATGAAACATTTGTTCAAATAAAGAATGAGGAAGATCTATAATGAATATTCTATTCCTCCCAGATGATTACATTCTAGGATCATCACAAAAACATCCTTAACTGATTTCGAGGAATTTTCAAAGATTAAAGTAACATTCCAATGACTATAAGATATATAAAACCCATCCTATATACCTTATTATTTTAATTGATAATGGTTTTTATGAGATAATTTTGTTATCCCAACTTTATCACTATGCTCGACTTGGGCGGTACAGTCGGTGTATTTTCAAATTTTTTACGTTTTCCAAATCTAACTAATCACTAAATAATTTTAAATAAGAGGTAAAATAATTATACCTTTGTAAAACCTACATTTACTCAATATTAATTTTTTAATTTTAATTAAATGTTGTTATGGTTTTGGAAAAAACCTATGTTGAAAACATAAAATGTAACTGTGTCATATTATTTTTAAAAGATCAAATTTTTTTAGATATTTTAAAATTATACATTAACATTACACATCTAAACCTTTATCGTTATTTACATCATTTTGATAAAAAATTGCACAAAGATGTGACAGATGACGAGATACGTAAGGGTCCAAATGAATTACATGGGGGACTATACCATCATTATTAATAACCATACACCCAGATCACAACAAGAAAATAATAATATCCTTAAAAAGGCATAATAAAACTAAATAATAAAATATGTTTTATCATATGACCTTCCCAGTATCCTAAAGTCATATAATGTATATAACCAAGGACCCCAAATGTAGTAGGTTGAACCAATGTAATGAATAAGAAAAAAGAATAATTGTTTCTGCAAATGTAAATATTTTTTTCTGACATCACCTCTGTCACCACACACCATATCTTTAGATTCCTCCCATGGGCCACATTCCCTTTATTATATCCTTAATAATGAATTATACGCATGAATTGATACTCAGTTTATGGTGTGATTATAAACCTAGTAAGACACCACCAATACATCCTTAACATAATTTCACATGAAAAAAGGTTTATTCCATGATAACAATTAAATTCAAAAATATAAAATCCAATTCCTAGAGAACATCCACTAAAAAAGCTACCACAAATACTAGTTGAACCTGATTTATCTCAATGATGGAAGGAAAGTCATAAATAATGTCCTAAAAATGGGTAGGCTAGAAGATCTCTATATGTCTA
The DNA here is from genome assembly GCA_963277665.1 of Viscum album. Classification (NCBI taxonomy): domain Eukaryota; kingdom Viridiplantae; phylum Streptophyta; class Magnoliopsida; order Santalales; family Viscaceae; genus Viscum; species Viscum album. Next base: position 236,288,489 of record OY728167.1, on the reverse strand, counting down.
TGACAATCCACATGGCCAATAAGCCTAAGGTTGATCCATAAGGACATTATGACCCAACTATATTATGAGTTATGCATAATGGTTTTTGTACCCTATCTCTGGCTCAGGTCACGGAACAATGTCATCGTACCCCACCACTCCCTTGGGGAAGACAAAAACACCATATTAACTCTTCATTGTGCATAGTCCCATCATCACCATCATCGCATGTCGTATATGCTCCCCATCAAAGGCCAAACCAATATATGATAGTCCGCCTATCAAAAACTTTTAAAATAGAAACCTCCATAGTCAATACAATAACACCCACAAGGAATATTGCATATAATCATAATCACTGTATATCAATCATTAGCCTTAATATCTACCAACACACACACATGATCATTATAATGCGTGGGTTTTATAGGAAACACACATACACACATGTGATCATAATCAAGCATGGGTTTCAAAGGATACACACATGCAATCATCATTACACATTGTCCCCATGGGATACACACACATGTGATCAATATCAAGTAAAAAACACTGTATAATCTCCCTATAGGGTATGTAATTTCCTACCTAAAGTGCATTGATTCAAAAAATTAAAATCGACTATGATTTTTTACCCATATAAATCCCACATACTAAGAATCCTTTGAACCAATCCCAATATTTCACAAATAGGGTTCTAGAAAAAGATTAATAAAGAATAACATGATAAGGACATGGATTAGATTATGTTTAACTAATGAGATATTCTTCAAATGGTGGATATAGATCTATTTGAGAATGTGAAGGATATCCTCAATAGATCGAGGATTTAAACCTTAAACGGTCAAATAATTCTCTAATATATCACAAAGAAATCCATAGATCTTTATATAGTATCTAAAATAAAAGAGTCATCCAAAAAGAAAATTTAATGGTATATAATTATCAAGAATAAATGATAATAATGACTACACACCTCTAATTCTCATGGCATGAAGTCATTAGATCCATCATAATTTGAGTTCAAGGGAGAGAAATCAATTGAAACAACAAGAGAAGCCCTAGTTTTGAGAGAACTATGTATATGATGAATAATATGGATATTCAAGGAGGATTCATGTTTTTAACTCAATTTTTGTATTAATTAAAATATCGTGCATGTTTTATCAAATAATTCATCAACCATGCAAAAACTAAAATTCACAAATACTTTTTAGTGGCTATATTCAAAACCATAAAAAATATTTCTTCAATTTTTTTTAGTGGTGGGTTTTAAAAAAAAGTGACAAACTACATTTATTTATTTTTAAATTTTGTTTAATTTAATTTAATCATTGTTTTTTAAAAACCACTGAAAATTAGGAGTTGCTTTTCTGGAAATAGTAGGTACCAATAAGTTAGAATAATTAAAAAAATCATATTTTAGCATCAAAGGGTAATAATTTTTCATTTTAATGCCTATTTTGTCTCTACAACTAGTAAAATTGAAGTTTATGAAATGAAATGTGATGAAATTGGATAATAATTTGGTAAGAAGTAAAATAATTAAATTTATTCATGTTTTATGAGAAGTTTAAAATCAAACTTCAACTTCAAAACTCCATCATGTTTGATCTGGGTGTCTGTTTAGGCTCAACAATATATAAAATCAAAGATACCTAGGATCTCTATACCATTATTGCCTATGGTGAACATGAGCACTATTTTTTAGGCTCATAAGGAATAAAAAAGACTCCAAATGTGAGTTTCATTTTATTCAAATAGCGTGATTGTTAAACATTCATTATGACTTCTCCTTCATTTAAGTGTTTATTAATATAATTTTTCTACTATCTATGATTTTATTCCAAGTATTTTGAATAATATTGGTTTTATGGTGGGAAAATTATTGTGGTTTTCACTCTTTTAGTGATTCATTATCTAATATATATATATATATATATATATATATTTTTGTCTGTGTGTGTGTGTATTTATATACATTTACGTGTGTATATTTATAATTTATACAAATTTATCAATATTTATTTATATATTATATACAATTTCTTTTATGAAGATATATTTATTTCTATTTATACATATTATTCAATAGGTTTATAATTTTATACCTATTTATGTATATTTATGTACATTAATATATATTTTTATATATATTGTTGGTATATATATTTTATTTATTTTTTTGGATTGTGTGTGTGTGTGCCTATGTGATTTTATTTATATACATTTAGGTCAATTTATTTATATTTTTATATTTTTATAATATATATATATATATATATATATATTTGTATTTAAATTAATTTATATGTATTTAAATATATATATTATTTTTTATTTTTTATTTTCCACTTTGTACCTCTTATTATTTATTTTTTATTTCTTATTTATTATTTCTTATTTCTTATATCTTATATATTCATTTTTTATTATTAATTGTTAATTAATTATTAATTTATTTTTAATTTATTATTAATTATTTATTAATTTATTATTAATTGATTATAAATTAATAATAATTTAATTATGATTTAATTGTTATTTAATTACTAATTAATTAGAAGTTATTTATTTATCATGTATTTATTTATTGTTTGTTTATTATTTATGTATTTTTATTTACTATTTATCTATTATTTAGTTATTAAATTTTTTATTTATTATTAATTAATAATTATTCATTATTATTTATTGTATTTTATTCATGTTATGTTATTTATTATTTTCCATTTATTTTTTATTATTTATTCTTTATGGTGTTTTTTTTGTTTACTCCGTATTCTTTATTCTTTATTCTTTATTCTTTATTCTTTATTCTTTATTCTTTATTCTTTATTCTTTATTATTTATCATTTATGAATCATTGGTTTGTTATTTATAATTTATTAATTACTATTTATTTATTTGGTATTTATATTTTTCATATTATTTGCTTTTTTTTAATTATTGTTATTAGTATTCATTAATATTGTGATTTACATATATGTTGTTATACAGATTTTATGTGTGTATATACACGTTATTAATTTTTGTTTACTTGAAACATAAAGAGACTGGTAGAGTGGTAATGTATTTAAAGAATAACCAAGTGGTAAAGGGTTCAAACCTCACTCAACACATATATATGCTGAATTTATGCATGACATGTAAGACATATGCATATATGGTTGCATAAATAAATAAATAATAAATAAAAGATGAGTAGTAAATTAATTTGTTAAGTAATTAATTAATAATTTAATAATTAATTTAATAATTAATTATTTATTATTAACTGTTAGTACGAAAATATTAATAATAATTCAATAAAAATTAAAAAAAATTAAAAATTCCACTAAATTATTTCAATGTGCTTTTTGAAAGCAATCGCTTAGTGTTACATAAAACATATTTTCACTGTGATTTTGAAAAATACCAAAAAACAATTTAGTGATGCTTTAAACTACCTCTCAACCCGAAAACATTCCCGCTAAACACTCTTTTTCCTATAGTGAAAGCTTAATGACTCTTTTTGGAAACTTTATGATTTGGCAGCATGGTTTGTTAAAACATGCACTGACCATGGTTTTTCTCTTTGTCCCAAGTCATTTGTTTCCCCTGAGAATGTCTCATGGTTAGGTTTAACCTTTCACCAACCACACACAACCTACTTCCCCACTCCAACAAGTCATATTGTTTTATAGGTAGAACCACACAGTTTTCCCAAACTATGCTCAAATCATGCACAAACATAAAATCTATTAAAACCCACCAAAAATTTCCATATCTTACCTGAGACATCACCTAAGAAAATAATAAGTTAAGAATAAATAAATAAGGGATACACATAAGTAATAATGTACATAAAAATTTCTTGGACATTACAGTATCCCCATATATGGACTTCCCATCCATGAGAAGTGTCTCTAAAGCTCCTACTGAAACAACTCGAACTATGAGCTCGTAAATTTGATTCACATTCCCAATCTCCTTTTGGATATTTCCATGCATCCAAATCTTGAAACACTTTCTTACTATATTCAATGCTCCGGATCAGATGTTCCACAAATGATGTAGCTGGATCCAACTCAACATCCTCATTATTGATCGCATGAATAGGATAAGGCCCATACCTCTGAAGCTGAGTTACATGGAACATGTCATGCATACCTCATTACTTTGGATGGAGATCCAAATGGTCAGACACTATTTTTAAATGCTTGGTGATGAAAAATACTTCCATAAATAATTGTGCCCGCTGTACATGCCTTTATAAATAATGATTCCTCAACTGAGCTGACACCTAAAAAACCCCGACCACACACAGAAAACTCCAATGTTCATCTATTGTAGTCAGCATATGATCAATTTCTACTCTAAGTGGTAACTGACCACTTCCTGATCATCTTCACCCTCTCATAGGTCTCCTATATCATACACATCCTAATAAAATCATTCTCACATAATTCATTACAATAAAAGTGAATGACACAATTAACCCTTTAAAGCCTAAAAATATGGAATCATAATGAATTATTTGATCTAATAAAACTCTACCAACACCATATAATCATCTCATGATCCAAAAATGTCTAGGATGAATTCCTGAATCAAATCCTTTAAGATATGGATCATCATCTCCAACTATCCATTGATCTGTGAAAGATTCACCATACTCAACTTTACCTGAGTCCTCGAAGACTTTACAAAGCCTTTTAAAAATAAAAATTGAAATCACACATCTACTTCTACTATATTAATGGAAGAAACACCGTGTTGTTTTAAAATCTCATGAACATAATGATTTCCCAACTCATCTACAGAGTTAGTCTCACTGATTGATATGAAATGTCCCACTTTCATTTGTTGATAAACTATCACCCATATAGCGTCTTTACCACTCAGGGTCCAGGAAAACCCCATTAATAGGACCATCATCACATCATAACAGTTTTAAAATGGCATGGGAATTCATTGAAGAAATCATCCTTATTGATGATGCTCTTCTTTGTTCCTTTGATAAGTTAAGAAATGGGATATGAAACCAGTATTTCCTGTCTTCATTCTTGCCCACTAGAAGTGTCTCCTAATATCTTGATACATCTTCATCAAACTTGGGTGCACATACAACTATGAGGCATGGAATTCACTACCAATCCACTCCCTCATGGAAGTATAAACTACTACACTCCCTTGAACATATATCAAATAATCACTATAAATCGGCCATCTTGGAACTGGTTCACTTCCCCCCAATTGTTCCTGTATAAATAAGAATTTAAGATGTGACTCTTGGTTGGCCATTAGTTGGTCCACCAATGTCACTTTGATAAATAAGGTAGAATAATTCATTTACCCCTAATCCCCAGATGTATCAAATAACCACTCAACCAATAATCTCATTAACTACCATTCCTCCCTTGACATTTGCTTTCCAGGTTCCTACATTTTATTACTGAGAGGATCTATGATGAAATTACCATTCCTCTTGGCATAATCCATCCCAAAATCAAATGTCTCAAAATACTCTACCCCATGCCCCTATTGGTGATTCCATTCCAACTAATATATTATATACCAAAAGATTTTATTTTACATGAGTATTAAAATTCTCTCATAAAAGATATAATTATACCAACATTTTAGATCATGGACAACAATAGATAAATCTAAAACATTCATAGGGTAGTTCCACATACGGGGTCATGGTTAATGAGACCCATATGCTACTATATGATCCCATTGCTTCATAAAAACTTATAAACCAACATGTAAGGAATCATAGTAAATTATATATCCAATCACATGATATGTTAATATCAATATCAAAATTTTAATCAATCATTTTTGTTGATCTAAGAATGCACTTTTTCATTGATAATCCCATTAGAACTTCATCGTATTCTTATTAATCCTAATCATTGGAACTATATGGTGGTAAAATTCCAAAAAAACATTGGTATTACCCATACAACATTAGGAAACTTCTGATATTAAACATATTTATAGGGTTTTCCCATTACATCAATGCATTTAGATTCTATTGGTCCATAAAAATAACCACTGCATATATTACATGAAAAAAAAAACATATCTATTGGATTTAGAAATATCACTTTGAGAGCATTGCACAGAGTCAATGCACTCTAAGTATACTAAACACAATCTCTGGGTTCCTAGAATGAATCATCAAGGTTCTTGAGTATACAAAGATATAATCAAAAAATAGAATATCAAAGGAGTCATGATATGGAGTAATTTTTCTCTTCATTAGAGAAAGTAATAATTATTGGGAATTTATCTACCCAAATGGCATGAATGCAACTCATACAATTTGTGTCTAATCTTGATCATTGTATTAGGAATATCATACCCATTGACCTAAAACTAGTGGTAACCAAATCACATGTCAATGTTACAGAATCATCAGTCTCCCCATATCATATCAAACCATATATCCATCATTGAAAATGAGTATCTATTCTTCACAGTAAAATGTATTAGATTCCTACATTCCAAACATATCCAAATAATATTTTCATCCGTCTTTATGAATAAACCTTGAGTAACTAGGGTAGTTGCGCTTCGTCTGATAAAACCCTTTCACCTTCAAATCCTAGAGTTTCACATTATTTTAGTTTAACTAATTTTTTGACATAGTATATTAACAATTTAATATAGGATGTTTCCCAAGAATGTGTTCAATATAATACACAATTACCCAGTTAAGAGGATTCTTAGAGATGTAATCCTGTAATAAATCCTAATATATATAGACTGCTAGAGGAAAAGAGGTTGGAGTTACTTCCTTATCTGTTGCAAGAACTATTTCCTCTACATGCAGCATGATGAATCTAACATTCCGTAGATCTGGTATTAATATACCTACTATTACCGCCCATTCTATAGTTAGAATATAATTATTGCTCTCCTGTGAGGTAAAGGATAGTCATATATTATATAAGTCAATGTTTATTTATGATTTGGAAAACATTCCATGATGAAAATCACATCAAAACTATCCATCCCATGAATCATGAAGTCCCACAAATGTCAATTACCAACATTTACTATGAGAAATTCATGAAAAATCTAGATATGATCTACTTTCTTCTGCAAGGGTGTGTCAAGGGATGACAGCTCAAACAATAACATGAATGGAAAATAGTGTCTATAAACTTCTTGAACTGATAAAAATGAATTAGAATCTCATTTATCAAAAATTAATTAATATAATGTAGATATAATAAAGAATATACCAAAACATGATGACAGAATCTCTCTAACATTAGTTGGGATAGATAGTATTGCATAAACTCATCCTTCCTCAGCTCCATGACAATTCCCCTAAATAGAATGGATCACCTTGATATTTCTTGTTTTTGGGTATTAGCCTTCTATTGAGGACCCGACCAAATCTCTAGGTCACAACCGGTATCTTCCACACACTCTTGTGAGAACCATACCATGAAACCCTCACAAAAACTAGTGATGTTTCCCCATATTTAAAAATTAGTAACACTTGTTCTCAGCACCAGTGATTTTTTTAATAATTACTACTCTATCTACAGTTGAAGCACTAGGGTCCTCATTCCCCCATAGAGGGGTGGGGTGAAAAAAACCTCCACTTCACTGATTTCTTAACACCACCCAACTGCATCTTATTGACCTTCCTCTTCTAGATGCTACAAGAGGAAACTACTAGAGTAGTGGGGAATATTCCTTTCGATCCACTATGAGTTGGAAGAATTCCTATAACTCTACAGTATTCTATAACCTTCTAAATCTGAAAGTCCATGTGAAGAATCTATGGGTTTGTTGTCAAGTCAGACCTCTTAATCTGGAACCTCAATAATGGATGAAGTCCAATGTCAAAATTCATGTCCATCTGAGCCTCATTCAATTTCAAGAGAGAATAAAAACAACCCAACTTCGTGAAACAATATGAGTAAGTATACACTATCATCATCTCATATTAAAGATATATAAGCTCATTTCCATGGTCCAACATTAGTATATCTAGGAAAAGACATCTGAAATAAATGTCCAATGAACATCTCTCATGAATGACCCTCATATCTACCCACCTAGTTCATAACACCGCTCCATTTCATAGAGGTTTCTTGAAGCATAAATTCATCCAAAATTACTCATCAGTAATTTCAAGTCCCTATAAGATCGATGATCACTGAAATGAAATCAATCCAATCCTTATGATCCTGAAGTCCTCCTATTCCTTGGAATTCTAGAGGGTGGTGAATCTAATTCCCCAAGAATAATTGATAAATTCATGGAAACTTCTCCAGCTTTATTATGTTCTATATGGAACACACCATTTTAAAGTGATTCCACCACTTAAACCATTGTACAATGAATGGTAGCACACTCACCAACATCCTCCTATGAATATTTTGCTGTAACAGGTGAACTCTCCCTTGTAGAAGAATTCTACCCAACATTATCAAGTAGACCCATCATATTTTTCTAAATATAAATAACTATAATTACAAAAAAAATTCTAATGCATATAAAATCATACATAAGATATCAAGTCAATCTACGCATCAACATGAATAAGGGAATTCTGTTAGAGGAAAATCCTAGGAATCTACCCACAATGATAAGGAATAACCCATATTATTATATAATCCTCATGACTAGTTCTTCATACCTACACATTATCCACAATCATATACATATAATAACAAATTGGATCAAGTAAAATAATCAAAATCGTATCACATTATATCCAAAAGTAATGAGTAAAGATAAAGACATTTAATTAAAGGAACTAACATACATATTAAAAAATAGGTATATATGATATTTGGTTCTATGTACCTAGTCATTATGTATGAATGCACCAAAATCATATAAATTTTAATAAAAAAACATACTCAATATCAATATAGACCCATAAAAATACAACTATAATAGTATTCCAATCATTGGTGACTAGGAGGTCTATTGCATAATAGCTGGGCTCGAACTTATGTTACTCCACTACCTGAGTACCACATAACCAAACTCCTTTTTACCAAATCCTTAAACATATCCAAGATGAAAAATAATGGAAATTATTTGAAACCATTTTTTAATTCCCCTGACCTGAATCACCTAATCCGAGCCAAAATGCCACATAACCTCAGGTTTTCCTCCTCATATTCAGGATTCAAGTGAATAGTATCATGGTTCTGAATGGAAGAATGGGGAGACTATACCCTTTATATTAATATCGATTAACTGGAATCATATCCAGAAAATAATAATAACCCAAAAATAGAACAAAAGAACTAAATAAAATCAAATGTTGCATCAAATGATATGTCAGGTGTCACATAGTCATATAATAAAAATAACCAAGGACCCCAAATATTTTAGGTCAATCCATTATAAAGGACAATAAAAATAATAATTAATGTTTCAAAAAATGTCAATAGTCTTTCTCGATATCTTCTGGGGAACCTTTAACTTGTTATCTTCCTACAGTGGGCCCTTTTCACATTCCTGGATCCGTAATTATGATGTCTTCATGTGCACTATTATTCTCATGAAATTTGTGAGTATAAATCATGTCTGACACCACCAATGAGTATTTAACATAATTTCACTTGAAAAATAAGTGTATTCCTTGATAATAAGTAAATTCATAAAAAAACTCATGTTTTTATTGAGTGTTTGCTAACCAATCTTCCAAAAACCATGGTTATACCTACTTCAAATCCATGCATGAAGCAATGTCAAAACAAAAGTCTTGACCAAGGGTTGTCCACAAGGCCACCATATATCTCTGATCATCCACATGGCCAATAAGTATTAGGTCTGGCCACAAGGCCTTCATACTTCATCTATGATATGGGTCAGGAATCATGGTCTTCATACCCTATCTCAATATAAGGTTCAGCCAAAAGGTCATTGTACCCCACTGATTCCTTAGGTTAAAACTGAAGACCATCATACTGCGACTCTAGGTCTATATCCATTATTATCACCATCACATACCATACATACACCCCCTTTAAGGGATAACTAATCCATGATAGTCAAATTGTCACATTATACTAAAATAAAACCCTCCATAGGGAATATAGTGACACACAATAGTGCATAACACATATAGGAACAATAATAGAATATCAATCATGAGACTTAGAATCCACACACGCACACTTGAGATCATTATGAAGCATGGGTCTCATGGGCTTCACCCACACACACATGTGATCATCTTGAAGCATTGGTCACATGGGATAAAAATGTACACACATGTGGGAATAATGAATCATGGGTCTAATGGGCCATACAAGCATTCACATGTTATCAATATCAAGGAAAAAATATTATAAAAGATCCCTATATGTTAAATAACATCCCCCCTCATGCATGCTAATGTCAAATGTTAACATCCACCAATATATTTCACTAGAACCAAGTCCGTACACCATTGATACCAAAATATAATCATAAAAAATTATGGGTTTTTGAACTTGATTTGAGAATAAAACATTATAAGGGATTCAATTTAATTAGACTTACCTAATGAGATCTACCACTATTGGTGGATCCTAATCTATTTGAGGGAGAGAATGTGATCCTAAATATATCCAATGTATGATCCTTCAATGATCAATGAATTTTCTACTATATCACATAGAAATCCATATCTTTACCCATAGAATCCCATATCTATGATTCATCCTACAACAAATAGAAATGATCTTGTGAGATTAAGAATAATATTGAACAATGGTCACCTAACTAGAATTCTCACAGACCAAAACCTCTAGATACATTAGAATTGGGGTTCAAAGGGGAGGAATCACCAAAAAAATCACCACTTAAGTACCTAGGTTTGATTTAACTAGATTTGGGAGGAATCCGGATGATATTTGGATAGGTTTTGGTTTAAATGTTAATTTTAATACTAATTAAAAGACTGTCAACTATTCATTCACACAATTTACCAAACCATGAACCAACCAAGAAAGATTCACTGTAATTAATGGGTACTTGTATGGTTTAGCAACATGGATTGATAAATAGCATAGTAATCATGTAATTTTCATTTGTCTTGAGTGCCAAATTCGCTTCCATAATTTCATATTGTTACCCCTAACTATGTTCTAACCATGCACCACCCATTCTCCCTCTAAAAAAAGTTTCAGAATTTCTTAGAGAGACCCACACAGTTTTCCCAAATTGTTCCTAAACCATGAAGCCACTTAAAATCTCATTCAACCATCAAAAACATTCTAGCTAATATTTGAGACTCAAAACAAGAAAATTTTAACTTAATTTCACTTAAATAAGGACAAAAATAAAGTAATAAAGTGACTAAAAAGGTTTAGTATGTTATAGATATATTGTACAATCTCCCTTTGTGAACTACTATTGGATTTTAAAATTGAAGATCAATGTAGTGGAATGTGATGGATAAGACAATATTTATGAATCATGGGTATTAATATGAATGAATCGAAATTGTTATATCTTATAGGGTATTCCAACAATATATTCCCTACATGAATACTTCTTGTATGAATTTTTATAGAAATTTGTATAGGGGTGGATATTTTTTTCTGGACAAGATCATAGTGAAATATCGATCTCTTTTACATGTGTCCATGCATGTTGATGGTGGATTATAATAAAAATTGATTAATATTTCTATCATATCTTACCACAATAAAATATTAGTTCGAGAAAATAATATATTAATATATATTTTTCTTCATCATGTGAGAATAAATTGATTTTTAAGAGGTATTCTTGAAGAATATTTTTGGAGTAGTGTTTTCAACCTATAAGTAAGAAAGATTCTCGAAATATAAACACTAATAAGTTATTAGAATAACTCTCCATGAAATATAATTTCATTTTAATAATTTTTGGAATGTTCAAATTGTATTATTATGTATTAATTGGTGTGGATAATTCCGTATTTGATGATTTAAAGATTAGTTTTTATGGGATCACCATTGTACAAAATGAAATATTAATATAGAAGGAAGTTGTTTTTTATTACGGGTTATATTACGGATATATTATCATATCTACATCACATATAATTTTCTTCTATATGAACTCATGCATAACATTCTTATTTGAGAGTATTGTTGAGGTCTTTATGTGATGATTGAGGTTCACATGGTTCGTGAACATCATCAAGGTGGGTTTCTTTTTTCTCCAATATTTCATCCTTATCCTACTAAATATTTTGTTTCTAATCATGGGGATGTTTCCACGTTTTTTTTCAATGTGATCAATAGTAAGATCTATACTTGTAGAAAAACATGAGGTCATGGTTTTTTAATGGTTCTTTTTCAAAAGATTCAAGAATTTCTTAACATCTTTTAAATTGATGTTCCAAATCGTAGAATATATTGATCTACAATATTTTTTAAATAATAATTACAATTATTAAATGGTTTCCAGTGTTTTATGGAGCATTAAAAAATTTTGAAGGTTAGGGGATTGGTAATTATTTTAATAATACGGTTTTACAAAAGGATTCTCTTTCTCAGTTTTCTTTTTTCAAAAAAATACATATTTTATTTGGAGAAACCATTATTTATTAGTTAGTTTTAAAAGATATTTTGAAATATATTTCAATAATAACCATAGGTTTTTTACCATTGATGTAATAGCCAAAACTTGTACTTTGGATCTTGTACTAAAAAATTATCATTACATTTCTAGATTTGATACTGTGAAATGAGAAATAATTTTTTCAATACAAAACATACAACATCAAAAGGATATATTGGATCACATACCAACCCAAATACCTTTTAGGTTTATAGATTTGTTGATTTAAAAAAATCATAACAACATTGGTTTATAAAAAACTTGTTCATAAAGATCAAAATCATCTCCCACTATACCCAGCTTTCCATATTCCATATTAATCCTTCAAAGTCTCCCACAATTATTGTAATGTATGAAACCATTATATACTCAAATAATTTAACATTTTTCTTTATAACCTAGGTAAATATGAAATATAAGAAGCATAATCTCAAATTCTTTGTAAGGATGGGCATAATAATTAATAACCGAATGTCATCTGTGAGAGTAATACTAACACAACAGTATGTTGACGTAATAAATGTGCATGATCTTAACATAAAATAATTTATTCAAATAAATACATGTATAATTAATAATTAAACATGTCATAATTCTTTAATAACTAAAGTATTCTTTTGGATAAATAATAATGATCCATGTAATGTTAATCCTAATCAAAGGAATCATTAAAAATAAATTGTAAGCGTAAATAAAATGTTTTTGTGTCTTGGAAAAATTTCATATCACTCTTACAAATGGAATAACATTCACAATTACACATAAAATAAAAATCATGGGTATAATTTGAATACCAATCAAATCATATTAACATAATATCATAGGATAAACCTAATTGGTAAAAATCATCCCATTTTTAAAATAACTAGCATAGTATATTATTAAAATATCAAAGAATAAACCTATTCAATTAACTCAATTTATTTACCCAAGAAATTGTAGAGATATAACGGGCTCTCAAAACCTTGGTTTTAAATGGAACCACCCATACATGGTCAATAACATAACCACCCATAATAATAAATAATTATTAAGGACCAAAACATAAATAAAATACAGATATAATTCATTTCATTATAAAATTCATAGAGAAATCCATCATTCCATTCATAACTTGGTTAACCCATGGAAACAAAATCAGATCCACAAAAATATATTTGAGACAATAATAATTCATCTAAATAAAGAATGAGGATGATATCAATAAAATATATCCCTAAGAGATTATAAGTAAAATCATGGTTTGTTAACATTGATTAATGAAAATACCACTAAAATATTATAAAATTTCTTTTTAGGAAAATAATCTTTTCATTTCTAAAGTCACATTTAAAATATAAAAAATTTATATAAATTATTCCAAATATGTTAATTTAAATATACCTTGAAAAATTTTAATGTAACCATAAAATAATTGGTTTTCATGATGATAATAAAATCCATTCATGTTATAAACATTTAAAATAAAAATATTTTCAAAAAAAATTAAATGAAAGTCAAAAGAGACCCGTGTAGAAGGAATTAAGAAATTTCATTTTTAAAACCATTTATAGAAGATAATATATAATGGAAACTAATTTTAAGAAATAATTTATGTTTAGAAAAAAGTATTTTTTAAAAAAAATTTAAAACATGAATATGGAAGATAAATATTCTTGATTTAAACAAACATACAAGATTGATATCACATAAAAATGAATCTTTTGATGTTTCTTTAATAAATGAGGGAGAAAATGTAAATTAAACATGTCAACTGCATTTATAAATAGTGGATAATAAAAAATGTGTGGTTCAAGAAAACAAGAGTATATGACTTCCCACCAAGATATTCTGAATATAAATAGTACTAAAAATAAAGAAGATTGTAACATAAAGCCTTTTCTACTTTTGTGGACATTCAATCATAAGCCCCATCAAAGAATAACTTCAAATAAAAAATTTAGTATCATGAGTATAAAGAGGTTCATGGTATAACATATCACCGTTTCATTATATACCCTTCATAATATAATATGGATATATGTCTTAATATATGTCCCAAGGAATGTGAATTTGAGATGAATAGAGCTTAATAATATTATATAAATGAATTGATCTGTAATCAAGGGATAAATTATGGTTAATATATATAAATATATATAAAAATAAAAAAATAAAAAATATATATCAATTCAAACATAATCATAGAATAGTAATTTGTATTAAGAAGAGTTTATAACCCAATGAAAAGAAATTTAGTTCAAAAATCTTTTTACCACTTGGTAAATTTCAAGTATAATCCCCGTGAATGAAATAATTAAAAGATAAACATTGAATACCATGAATTATGAAGGATATATTATATAACTAAAAATGTTTGTATATAAACTATAGAAAATAAATTACGTTCAAAATAATAAAATATTATTCAATGAAGGAAAATTGAGGTTAAATACCACACCTCGAGTCCATAATAGCTATATATATATCATTAAAAAAATTATAATAAACTCTTAGGAACTATTTTATTTATTGATAAATATACCAAGGATTAATATATTATCATTAATACATTTATTTATTTTATTTTAATGATATATTTAATTACTTAAATAATTAAGTCTGTGTTGGTTGTTTTGAAGAAGTTTGGTACATAATTTTAAAACAGATTTGGTGTGTTAATCATGGAAAAAGGTATAACAATTTGATAATATATAGAAAAATAATCATTAAATAATAATAAAATAACAAATAAATTATTCATTTAAATTCAATAAATAAATATGGTTAAAAGAATAATGAACTATGTTACACTCAATGAGACAGTAGGTTGTACTTACGCATGAGTAATGTTTCCATTTTTCAAAGATCATTATTTAAAGAAATTAAGTACTATTTTATCATTATGAAAAGATTATATTATCATAAATATTGTAAGAACCCGGATCTTCGTTCGAGTACGTATTTCCTTTTTCTGTAGTTTTTGAGAAAAATGAATTTTCGGGAAATTTCAGAAGTACACGCCGTGTACTTTCTGAGTACACACCATGTACTCTATTCCGGCTCAAAGTCGTGTGCTAGCCATGTCCGGGCCACACACACGGTGTGTAAGGCTGAGGTGGAGGCTGGTTATTTCGAAGTACAGAAAATTCGAAGAACACGTTGTGTACTCAAAAAGTACATGTCGTGTACTTTCTTTTTTTTCATTAAACGAACCGGGGTCACGCTTAACCCCTATTTCCATTTTCTTCTCCAGTTTTTGACCGTCCGAGAGGGCCCTACGGCCAGATCTTCAATGAAGTCCTGCCTCACCGTCCGTTCTCCGATTCGGGCATGGTCAATTTCGTTGGAAGCGCAGCGGTGAGTTCTTCCTTCTTCTTGAGCCTTGTTTCTTGATTCCTCCTTGTTTTCAAGTTATCATGGGATGAACATTTTGTGCGTTTTCTCAGATCTACGTCGTTCTAAGGGGAATCTGTCAGCGTGGTTCACGTATATCGATCTCCTAGGATCGAGGTAGGTGGTTTGTCCCTTTCCATAGAATGTTGATGAATATTTTGCGCACTTTCCACCAATACCCTTCAACGGGGTATTGCGTGTTTCCTATTTTTCCCTTGTTACTTGCCTGATTTGCTTGATTGCTTTAGTAGAGGTTATTGCTTGTGATTAGGGTATTTTGGTTGTTCTCATATTGCTTTTCCATGCTTGTTCTTCTTGTTTGGTGTTTTTCAATTTCCATGCCTAGTTGTTGGATAGTGGAATTGTTGTTTTATTATTGTTTTTGAGCCTTAGTTGATAGCCAATTAGATCTTGAGGTTTACTTGGATGATACACATGCATTGATCATGTTTAGTTATACTCGGGACTGGGAGAACCTAGAGTAGTAGACCAAAGGGAGAATTGACGGAAGGGCTTCTCCAGAGTGTCTTTTAATTACGATGCGAGACCAAGGAGAGAATTGATGTAAGGGCTTATCCAGAGTGTCTTTTAACTACGACGTGGGCTACATGGTGAATTGACATTGAGTGCTTCCCCAGAGAGCCTTTAACACGATACGAGACTATAGGGGGAATTGACGGTGAGTGCTTCCCCAGAGAGTCAGCTTAATTGTGTAGTTGTACCAGAGGGGTGAGACTGTGTGTGCTTACCAGAGGGTTGCTAGTACTTATAGGTTGAACCATAGGGGTTAGACTGTGAGAGCTACCCAGAGGGTTACCTGTTTCTTCTTTTATTGCTGGATGGTTACTTGTGTGCTTTACTTGTTAGAACTGTGGATTGTAGCTATTTGTGCTTTTCTATTTACTGCTTCTTGTTTTAGTACTGCCATGTATTCATTGACTGTTAGGCACAAATCTTTGGGTGATTGCCTACTGGGATTGTATCTCACACCCTATTTGGGCCATGCATCTGGGCCCAAGAAGACTATATTTTTGCAGGTATAGACAAGGGAAAGGTCCCTTCTACTTCAGGATCTTGATTGCACCAGGAGCTGGGGAGCATGGGACCGAGTTGTGGCACATGATGCTGAGGAGATTATTTTGTTTTTCTTTTGCACTTGGTTTCAGTTTTTTTTTCAGAACGCGGTTGTGTTTGCTCTTTTCCTTAGATACTTGTACCTACTGCATCATTGTCATCATTGTTATATATATACATTACTTCCGCTGTTTGGTTTCTTTTGTTATGCATGTCGTTTACTGCTTCCACTATTTATTGTTGTTTTCTTATCTTGTATACCTTACCGAATGAGGGCATAGTTTCCCCACCGACTCACCAAGGCCCTCTCTACTAGTCGGTAGCCTCTGCCATTCGGGGAAACGCGCTTGAGGTCATGTGGAGAACCGGGTACGGGGCACCAGTGGAGGGCTCCAGAATCGGGTCGTTACAAAGTGGTATTAGAGGAGTTCTTTTCTCTTGATTTAATGTTTGGAGACCTTAGCCTGGGATAGGACGGATTCGGTACATAGCATTAAGCTATGCTCGGGAGTAATTAACCCGTGTATAGGGAAAAGCCATACTACCTCGTTAATTGCAGTTTTCTGGTTTTGAGATTTTATGGTTGGTATGATTTCACCTAGAGTGATTCACATGGCTTGTGCTATTATTGATTTGACATTTCAGTTCTATTTTTTTCACAACCTGATGAGATGAGGGTATGCCATCTCATGCATCATATAGGAACTTGTATAAATCACATGTCATGCATTCTTTCCATGCCATCTAGGGTGAATTAGCGATTGCATGTTGTTGTGATAGGCTCTGTGAAGATTATGCATGCTGTTGTGATAGATGCTTGATAGATTATCTGCTGTTGTGTTAGAAAACTATTTTTTTTCTCTTTGGTTAAATTGAACACTGAATTTTGGTTCTTGAGGTGTTATGGTCCCTCACGGATCAGAATTTGGCATCTTCTCCCTTGTTTTTAGTGTTTCTGGAATTCTGCGTAGTTTTTGAGCTACTGCCCAAAAAAACCCAGAATACAAGGCGTGTACTTTTTAGATACATGCCGTGTAGTTTTCAGGTCGTGTCACTAACCGTGTGAGTAGAACACGGTGTCGTAGGAGTAACTTTGGGAACACGCCATGTACCATTGTTACACGCCGTATGAGTTTGGAGCCGTGTACCCGACTGTGTCACTAAAAACACGGGTCGGGGAAGCTTGGGTAGAACACGTTGTGTCCATAGGGAACACGCTGTGCAGTCCTGTCCAGGTACCCGGTCGTGTCACGAACAACACGTGCCGGTGTGACCTTCCTTTCCACATGCAATGTTTTCTAGGAACATGCCATGTAGTCTTGTCCAGTTGCCCGGCCGTGTCACGAATAACACGGGCCGGCGTGACCTTCTTTTCCACATGCCATTTTTGTTCAGAACACGCTGTGTAGTCTTGCACAGGTACCGGGCCGTGTCACGAGCAACATGTGACGGTGTGACCTTCGCCTATACACACCGTGTTTGTTTGGATCATGCCGTGTAAGGTTTAGCTGTGTAGAAGGCTGTGTTTTTAACAACACTGGTTGCCGAAGCCTTGTCCAGTACACGTCATGTTTGTTTCGAACATGCCGTGTAGTCTCGGGCTGAGTTGGACCATGTGGGTTAGTCGTGTAAGAAGACTCGGGCAGGGAAACAGTTTTCAAGTACACACCGTGTGTGGGGGACAACACGTCGTGTATTTTGAAGTGTACACGACTTGTAGGGTGAGAGTACACGCCCATGTCAGCGGTTTAAGAAGACACGTCGTATAGTTTTATACACGCCGTGTAGTCGTGTTTTTTCAATCTTGTGTGTTTTTCATCCCTTATTCCTATTTTTTACTCTTGTGTTCTATGTCCTTTTTTTCATGATCCAAGGTATGCTTTTGATCTTTCAGAGCTATGCCTCCGAGATGTCCTTCAGTCGTACGTCTGTCATCAGGCAGTGATCAGATGTCAGACATGGCAGATCAGGGACTTCCTGTCGATCCCCCAGCAGAGCCATCCTTGGAACCGGTTATTGTACCAGTTGTGGGCGCCGATGCGTAGTTCAGGGAGGGTTTCATGAGGATGATGCAGGCCTTCCAGGGAGAACCGCCTCCTGCCTCGTCTATGGTAGACTTGACGTGGATCTTTCAGCAGCAGCATCTTCCCACATTCTCAGGGGAGGGAGGACCTCAGGCTATAGAGTCATGGATGGAAGCCATGCTGACCATATTCGAGCATCTGGAGACGCCTCCAGAGAGGCGCTTCAAACTCGCCACCTACATACTCCAAGACTCCGCCAAGAGGTGGTGGGACATGATCTAACAGGTGGGTCAGTAGCAGGCTATGGCTTGGGAGGAGTTCCAGCACGTGTTCTACGACTACTTCTACCCGGAGACTCTGAGGTCCAATCGAGCCCCAGAGTTCATGAGTTTAGAGCAGGGTACTCTATCTGTCATGGAGTATTCCTCTCATTTCACTGAGCTTAAACATTTTACACCCCTTCGGGGTGGGGTGGGGTGTTCTTGGCGAGGAAGTTTGAAGATGGACTCAAGCGGGAGATCTGCTTGCAGGTGAACATCTTCCAGCTGACTTCCATTACTTCCATCATCAACCAGGCATTGATTGCAGAGCGCAATCTGAGAGACTCTGGAGCCTCAAGTCAGGGCGGTTTTGCTTCCAGAGCTAGCTTCCCTTTAGATGACAGCAAGAAGCACTGTAGGGAGCCTACGCGCGGTGATGTGAGGAAGAGAGACGCATCATCAGGAAGCTAGGCGACATATTACTAGTGTGGCCAGATAGGGCACATGAGGCCACAGTGCCAGAGAGACCCCTTGGAGTGCCGATCTTGCGGCAAGATGGGTCATCTTCATCGTTTCTGCCAGGTTTTCTCACCAGCAGCAGGTGACCGGGGTTCTTCCATGACTCCTCATTCCGGAGTAGCCCCACCAATCTCTCCGCAGTCAGGGAACTAGAGTTCTTCCAGCCGTTCGGGCCGAGGTGGAGGTGGAGGTTGTGGAGGTCAGCCACCAGTTCTCAGCACCAGCAGGGAGGTTTAGCATAGAGTGGTCAGTCAGGGGCGCAGGGCCGCAATACAGGCCAGTCTTTCGCCATGGAGAAAACTTATCATGAGCAGGATCCCGGCCCTTCTACTGTTCGAGGTACGATTTTAGTAACCTTAGTTATATATTCATCCCTTTTCGATACTGGTTCTATGCATAGTTTTATCTTTGTTTCCATTGTGGAGAGCCTTGGACTCTGCATCTTTTCTTCTACCGACTCGTTGACACTAGACACACCTTTGGGAATGAGGACATCTAGTGTACGTCAGTGTAGAGAGTGCGCTCTCGAGGTTGCAGGGTATCTCTTCTTATGGGATATCTATGTCCTAGAGATGACAGGCTATGATTTCATCCTTGGCATGGACTAGTTGATTCCCTTCCAGGCAGTCGTATACTGTTATCATTGCAGAGTCAGTTTCATTTCACTAGAGGGTTAATCTTTCATTCATAGAGGCGAATGGGATGTTCGGGCGAGTCGGGCGGGACTCGAGCATCTTGGGCTAGGAGGAGTGACGGCCCAGATTGCTAGCCTTTACCTGGATGATCAGGGGACTCCACAGTTGGACTTTCCTCCAGTGTTGGATCGCTTTCGGGATGTCTTTCCAGAGGAATTTTCAGGTTTTCCCCCAGAGCGTGAGGTAGACTTCTCTATTGAGCTCATGTCAGGAGCGGCACCGGAGTCCATTCCTCCCTATAGGATGGCCACACCTGAGTTACAGGAGCTCAAGAAGCAGTTGGAGGAGCTACAGGCTAAGGGTTTCATCCGACCCAGTACTTCTCCTTAGGGTTTGCCTGTCCTGTTTTCAAAGAAGGCAGATGGTACCCTTCGGATTTGTGTGGATTATCAGAAGATGAACCAGTTGACGGTCAAGAACCGATATCCATTGCCACGAATTGATGACCTTTTCGGTCATCTTCGAGGAGGCCGGGTGTTCATGAAGATCGACTTGAGGTCCGGTTCTCATCAGCTGCATGTTAGACCATCATATATACCTCTGACAGCCTTCAGGAGCAGGTATGGTCTTTACGAGTATACATTCATGCCCTTCGGACTCACAAACGCACCTGCAGTTTTCATGGCACTGATGAACTGAGTGTTCCATCCTTACTTGGATTCCTTCATCGTGGTCTTCGTGGACGATATCTTGGTGTACTCTCACACTCAACACAACCATTCCACCCATCTTGAGATCGTTCTGAGTACACTGAGAGAGCATTGGCTTTATGCTAAACTCTCGAAGTGCAACTTATGGATGGATCAGATTCACTTCTTGGGTCACGTCATCTCAGATGTAGGAGTATCAGTGGACCCAGATAAAGTGAGAGCTGTAGTTTCCTGGGAGCAGCCGAAGAATGTATTTGAGGTACAGAGCTTCCTAGGGTTGGCTGGATACTACAGACACTTCATTTGGGACTTTTCCCGTTTAGCAGCACCTTTGACAGGTCTGACCAAGAAGGGGGTGAAGTTCTTATGGTCAGATTCTTGTGAGTCATCCTTTTAGGAACTAAAAGGGAGGTTGACATCAGCACCGATACTAGTCTTTCCAGAGCCAGGCAAGAGCTACACTGTTTACTGTGATGCTTCGGGTATCGGGCTGGGAGCAGTGCTTATGAAGGGAGATGGAGTCATTGCGTACGGGTCTCAGCATTTGAGGCCACATGAGAGGAACTACCCTATGTATGATCTGGAGTTGGCAGTTGTTGTCCATGACATGCGCTATTGGAGACACTATCTTCTGGGAGAGCACTTTGTGGTCTTCACCGACCATATGAGTCTCAATTATATCTTCACTCAGCATGATCTGAATCTGAGGCAGCGCAGGTAGGTTGAGTATCTACAGTCTTTTGACTTCGAGCTTGCCTATATGCCGGGAAAGGGCAACGCCGTGGAAGATGCATTAAGAAGGAGAAATTAGATTCAGGCAGTTCAGGAGGCTAGTAGTGAGTGGTAGCTGATGGTTCTATTCTCTGAGATGCATCTGGAGGTGCACGACAGACGGGGACAGACCATTCTATCTTCTGTAGTTGTTACCTCCATGCTACTTGATCGGGTACGGATAAGGCAGCTATCAGACTCAGAAGGCTTAGTCCTACGTGAGAGTGTGTTAGGAGAGGACCCTCTTCCTGGATGGACAGTGGGTGAGGATGAGAACTTGCGTTTCCAAGGAAGCATATGGGTGCCAGTAGACATACGCGAGGAGCTGATGTGGGATTTCCATTCCTCAGTTTGGGCAGTTCATCTTGGCATCACCAAGATGTATCAGGATCTTCATTTCCAGTACAGGTGGCCAGGTATGAAGAAGGATTTTGTTGGTTTTTTCATGAGATGTTCTACTTGTCAGCAGGTGAAATTAGAGCATCAGCGACCAGTAGGCCTTTTACAGTAGTTACCCATTCTGGAGTGGAAGTGGAACGATGTTGCGATGGACTTCGTGACTGGGTTGCCGAGGTCACCGTGAGGGAACGATGCTGTTTGGGTTGTCGTCAACAGACTTACGAAGGTTTCTCACTTCTTGCCGATCAAGGATACCATTAGTGTTGATGATCTGGGACGACTTTACATCAGAGAGATTGTGTGTCTGCATGGGGTTCCACGCTCTATTGTTTCAGACAGAGATGCGTGCTTTACCTCTCGGATCTGGTAGAGACTTCAGAAGGCCTTGGGTACACATGTACTTTTGAGTACAACATACCATACCCAGACTGATGGCTAGTCCGAGCACACGATCCAGGTGCTTGAGTATATGCTCCAAGCTTGAATTCTTGACTTTGGCGGTTCTTGGGATAAACATATTCCTCTAGTGGAGTTCTCCTACACCAACAGTTTCTAGGAGACCATTCACATGGCGCCATACGAGGCTTTGTATGGTAGGCCATGATGATCACCCTTATGCTGGCTGCAGGAAAGAGAGACAGCTTTGCTGGAACCTCATCTCGTTCAGGAGACTTCAGAGAAGATAGAGCTGATTCGGAAGAGGATGGATACAGTGCAGTCTTGACAGAAGTCTTATGCTGATCAGTGGAGAGGACCTCTAGAGTTCGAGGTCGGGATCAAGTTTTCCTACGTGTCGCACCGAGGTTGGGACACAAAAGGATTTGGAGACAGGGTAAACTTTCACCATTGTATGTTAGACTATTTGAGGTCTTGGAAAGAGTTGGGTCGGTCGCCTATCGGTTGCATCTACCTCAGAGGTATCGGTCCATGCATGACATCTTCCACGTCTCTCAGCTCCGACGTTACTTTTCAGACCCGTCTCACATCTTTCAGCCTGAGTAAGTCGACCTTGAAGCGGATGCATCGTTCGAGGATCATCCTATCTAGATTTTCGATCACAGTATGAAGGTTCTCCGCGGGCGGTCTATTCCTCTGGTACGGGTGCTATGGAAGCACGGGCGAGTACAGGACGAGACCAAGGAGAGGGAGACTGATGTACGATCGTAGTGGCCGGATCTGTTCGGGGATTCTTCTTATCTACCACGTTAGGGAAATTCAGGGATGAATTTATTTAAAGGGGGAAGTTTTTAAGAACCCGGATCTTCATTCAGGTACATTTTTCCTTTTTCTGGAGTTTTTAAGAAAAATGTGTTTCTTGGAAATTTCATAAGTACACACCGTGTACTTTCTGAGTAAACTCCGTGTACTCTTTTCCGGATCGAAGCCATTTGATGGTCATTTCTAGGCCACACACACGGTGTCTAAGGCTGAGGTGGAGGCTGGTTATTTCGAAGTACGAAAAATTCGAAGTACACACCGTGTACTCAAAAATTACACTTCGTGTACATTCTTTTTTTCATTAAACAGACCAGGTTCATTCAAAACCCCAATTTCCATCTTCTTCTCCAGTTTTCGACCGTCCGAGAGCGACCGTATGGCCAGATCTTCGACAGAGTCCTGCCTCGCCATCCATTCTCCTATTCGAGCACGGTCAATTTCTTTGGAAGTGCAGCGGTGAGTTATTTCTTCTGCTTGAGCCTTGTTTCTTGATTCCTCCTTATTTTCAAGTTATCATGGGATGAACATTTTTTGCGTTTTCTAAGATCTACGTCATTCTGAGGGGAATATATCAGTGTGGTTCACGTATATCGATCTCCTAGGATCGAGGTAGGTGGTTTGTGCCTTTCCGTAGAAAGTTGATGAATATTTTGTGCACTTTCTACCCATACCCTTGAACGTGGTATTGCGTGTTTCCTTTTTTGCCCTTGTTACTTTCCTGCTTTGCTTGATTTCTTTAGTAGATGTTATTGCTTGTGATTAGGGTATTTTGGTTGTGCTCAGATTGCTTTTCCATGCTTGTTCTGCCTGTTTGGTGTTTTCCAGTTTCCATGCCTTGTTGTAGGATAGTGGAACTGTTGTTTTATTATTTCTGTTGAGCCTTAGTTGATAGCCAAGTAGTTCTTGAGGTTTACTTGGACAATACACACGCATTGAGCATGTTTAGTTATACTCAGGACTGGGAGAACCTAGAGTAGTAGACCAAAGGGAGAATTGACAGAAGGTCTTCTCCAGAGTGTCTTTTAATTACGATGCAAGACTAAGGGGGGAATTGATGGATGGGCTTCTCCATAGTGTCTTTTAACTACGACGGGGGCCACAGGGGGGAGTGACGTTGAGTGCTTCCCCAGAGATCTTTTAGCACGATACGAGACTAGAGGGGGAATTGACGGTGAGTGTTTCCCCAGAGAGTCTGCTTAATTGCGTAGCTGTACCAGAGGGGTGAGACTGTGTGTGCTTACTAGAGGGTTGATAGTACTTATTGGTTGAACCATAGGGGTTAGACTATGTGAGCTACCCAGAGGGTTACCTGTTTCTTCTTTTGTTGCTGTCTGCTTACTTGTGTGCTTTAATTGTTAGAACTGTGGATTGTAGCTATTTGTGCTTTTCTGTTTACGGCTTCTTGTTTTAGTACTGCCATGTATTCATTTACTGTTAGGCACAAATATTTGGGTGATTGCCTACTGGGATATTATCTCACACATAGTTTGGGCCATACTTTTGGGCCCAAGAAGACTATGTTGCTATAGGTATAGACAAGGGCAAGCACCCTTCTACTTCAGGATCTTGATTGCACCAGGAGCTGGGGAGCATGGGACCGAGCTGTGGCTCGTGATGCTGAGGAGATTATTTTGTTTTTCTTTTGCACTTGGTTTCAGTTTTTTTTTCAGCACGTTGTTGTGTTTACTATTTTCCTTAGATACTTGTACCTACTTGGTCATTGTCATCATGGTTATATATATACATTGCTTCCGCTGTTTGGTTTCTTTTGTTATGCATGTTGTTTACTGCATCCGCTGTTTATTGTTGTTTTCTTACCTTGTATACCTTACCAAATGAGGGCATAGTTTCCCCACCGACTCCCCAAGGACCTCGCTACTAGTCGGTAGCCTTTGGCATTCGAGGAAACACGCTTGAGGTCATGTGGAAAACCAGGTATGGGGCACCAGTGGAGGGCTCCGGACTCGGGTCATTATAAATATCAAAATAATTCTTTAATTATACTTCTTTATATCATCCATGTTATTTGGTTATGAAAAATGAATCACTTCACTTCATGGAGGTGGTAGTCCACACATACAAACGAACGACGTTATCATTTTTTTGTGAATGGATTGGTAAGAAATTAAATTATATATTATCTCTTAATAAAAATATATAAGTTTTATATATCATATATATATATATATTAATTCAATAGTTATAGAAATCTGTGTGATGAGGTGATTGAAAATGAGTTACATCAGCCCGTGAGGCGATAGTCCACCATACACATGAATCAATAGTTCTATTTCACATTTTATGGAAGTATAGGTAGATGTAGGTAATTATATTAACATAATAATATCCAATTATATTAAGGATAATGGTTTTTTTATTTCATAATGGTATAATAATAATTTAAGTAGGTGGAAGAATAGATATAACGTAAACATTTGGTTAAATATTATACCTCTTGTTTGGAAAACATCATATGCTTCCCACCATAAACACTCTATAGTTGGAATTATTTTCAACATAAGACCTATAGAATTTGAGGGGGGTTTGGTAAGGTATTTGGATATATTTTGGTTCAGAGAAATGGTTCTTGATGTTTTTAGATAAGTGGAGAGGGTGTTCCCTTTTATAAGTGAGGGGAGGGGAAATTTTGGTATTACACAAAATATTAATTTAATATAAATTATTTTTCATTTCCAAATGGATCCTAACTGATTTATTTTAAATATAATATTATAATTGGTAAAAATAAACTCATCTAATAAAAATTTGACATGTTTTGAAAATGTTTTTAACATTATATTTTGGTTATAATTGGTCGTTAACCCCATTCACACTTTCCATGACAACAAATAGTTTTACTCTTTGGTAGTCAAGATAATTACTATAAATGTAAAAATGGGATATAAATGGATTTTGGTTGATATTTTAAGTTATTTCATAGTAATTTTACTAAATTTAAATTTTTTAATATTTTTATATCATTTAATAAAATATTATTTATTACAAAACATCATTAATGCTATTTTTTAGAAATACTAGTACTCGCTCGTGCATACGCACGGTGATATGGATTAATGGGTTTTTTGTTAATATGAGAATACTATATGTAAAAGCTATGAAGAAACAGTGATGTTAAATCTAATGTAATCATAATGTCAAGATGCATAATAATGGAATAGAAGTGAATAAAAACTGGATACACTATTACAATAGAAACTAAGGATAATATTAATATAATTTCAATTATTTTAGGATCGTCATTTCAAATCAATTTTACCTTCTTTTTCAAAAAAAAAATTGTGTATAGTGGAATACAGTGGAAGACAGTTTTTTTAAAGGATGATACCTTGACCTAAGTGGCCAGAGCACAAAATTTATTAAAAGAAATATTACAAGAGGCGAAAATTTGGGATCATTTTACAATATTTCACATGGAAAGGAATAAGATCATCATGGAGGTCTTCACACCTGGTCATGTCTTGATTAACTCCCAAGTTTCCTAAGCCATCAGGAACCATGTTTTCTTCCCAATAGACATGTGTGATGACGTAGTTTAGATCGGTGGGTGAATGGTTTCATTCCATTCGACGGGTGGTAATCATCCAAGCTAGAGGAGATACACCATTCCAAATAGCTTGAACGATTGTTGTCAAGTCACTTTTAATCCAAAGGTTGTTCCAAAAAAAGCTCATGGAAAATTTTATCGCATGAATCAAACCCAACATCTCATCTTCAAGGGAGGTGGAACTTCCATAATGACCCATGAAGTAGCCTAGAATCTGACCGAGATGGTTCCTATAGACAACAGCATATCCTGCATGCCCTGGATTGCATTTGGAGGAACCATAAATATTGATTTTGATTCATCTAGGGAGTGGGGCTCTCCAAAACACCTCGATAGTGTGATGCGGCTGACAGAAGTAGCCGCTGATTTAAAGATGTTTTAGGATTCCAAAGTCATGCATGGAATTGTGGCAATGACCTTTTTGTAACAAAGCATATTCTTTTATGGAAATGAGGATTTGGGTCTGACCTGAATTAAGATTGAGTGATTAGTTTCTATGACTAATATCATTTCGATCATACCAGATCATGGGGTGAACTTCAGTAACTACAGTAAGGAAGAAATTCCTCATTTGCTGAGAACCCTCCATCTCTGTACATTTCTTATGTTTATTTTTAATAGATTCAAGGATAAACCATTTGCAATCAAAGATGTCAAAAATATAGTTCCAAAGAGTAGCAGAAGTAGCACAAGAAAGGAATAGGTGGTTATAATATTCTCTATGATGGTTAGAGATTTTACATTTTGAGAAAAGCTGAATTCCAAATGATTGAAGACAAACCTCAGTGGGAATTCTATTTTGAGAAAGTCTCCAGATGAGACTAAATCTTGAGGGATTTATCCATGGTTTGTTGAATTGTTTAATCCAGCTGAATTCACTATTGTTGTTTCAGCAAGTGTGATTGTAGTAATGCTTTGAGGTGAGCATACCATTGTGATCAGTCTCCCCAATTAAGAAATCATAGTTGTAAGAAAAAGGATTGTTGTCAATGAGATTCAAAATAGAAGAAGTAAGATGATCATGCTGAGAATTTAAAATGCGTTTTATAGATCAATTGGTGTTTTCAGGAATTTGATCAGGAGGAATCACAGAGATTAGAGGCCTGCCAATCCAATTTTCTTGCCAGAATTTCATGGAGGATTCTCTGGAGACCATCCATCTGGAATTATTCCTAATGTTAGCAAAGGAGAGTTTGAGGGTGGGCCAAATGGAAGAATTAATCTAGGTAAAGTTTCCATTCTTAAGTTTTTCAAGGAATCTATTCTTGAGAAAGGTGATAGAATCAGAAGTATTGTGAAAAAGATTCCAATTTAGTCGAGCTTGAAGATCATCATTAAAGGACTTTAAATATTTTATACCAATGCCAGCATTTTCAATGGTCTTGCAACAAGTGGACCAAGGGATCATCACAAGATTTCTTTCTAGAATACTACTGGTCTAGATGATTTTTTAAAATCTATGTTCATTTTTTTGATAAAACTAATAGGCCATTTGTAGACTATCATGGGGTAGACCATTTTTGAAATAATATTGTATTTGACAAGGCATGTTCTACTGGTCATAGAGAGAGCCTTACCCTTTCATGAAGAAAGTTGGATGAGAACTTGATCAAAAATATTCACAAGGTGGTAGGGTTTTGGTCTACCCCAAAATATGGGGACTCCCAGGTAAGTGAAATTGAGAGAGCCTTCTTCATCCCCAAATCACTGATGATGTTACATTTTATGTTGAGGGGTTTTTTCTTCTAAAAGAAGATGCGGGATTTGTTCCAACTTATGTTTTGACCAGAAACGTCATCATTGTGAGCTAACGATTTCTTGAGGTTATGAATGTTTATTTTGTCTCCTTGGAGGAAAAGGGTGATTTCATCAGTATAAAAGAGGTGAGTGGGATCATTTACATTCCTGGAGACATGAATGGGATTCAGTTTATTTTGGACCACCATCTGATCAATCAGACAACTGGGTAGTCTTCCACTATTGAGAAGATAATGGCAGAGAGAGGGTCACCCTGTCTGACACCTTTAGTGCATTTAAAGTATCCTTTGGGGCACCGTTGATGAAAATGGAGATAGTGGCCAAGTTTAAGATCAATTTGATAGCTATGATAAATGAGGAACTAAAACCAAAACATTGAAGGAATTTAAAGATGAAGCTCCAATCCATGGTTTCAAAAGATTTTATGATATGATGTTTAATAGCTATGTTGCCTCCTATATCAGGTTTATTCATGTTATTGATACACTCATAGGCAAGATAGATGCACTCCTAAATGGATGTTCCCTTTATATAGCCAAACTGATTCCCAGATAAAATTCTGTCAGTTATAATAGATAGCTGATTAGCAATGATTTTGATGATGATTTTGATGATGATTTTCTAGAGAGTGTTGATAAGTGGAATGGGTCTAAAAAGGTGAATTTCAAAGGCATTATCTACTTTAGGGATCAAGTTTCGGAACTAGGAATTGAGAGCATGGGGAAACACCCCCTTAGTGAAAAAGGACTTAACTAGATTACAAACATCGATATGAACCACATCCCAATAGTTTTGGAAGAACCCATTGTTAAATCCATCAGGACCGGGGGCACTATCAGGATTCAGACTAAGGATAGTGTCTTAGATTTCATGCTCTAGTGGTGGATTAAGAAGGAAGGAATTTTCCGTATTAGTGATCACTAAAGGAATGACCTCAGGGAGGAGGTATTTGTTATTACCAGGGCCATTGAAGAGGTCTTCATAGTAGGAGACCATATGATTAGCAATGTCACCATCTTTTTCAAGAATTATATATCCATCCTTTTGAAAGATGAGGGGTTTTTAGTCTTTCCTAATTCATTGGAGTGAGTTGTAGAACTTGGTATTTTTGTCCCCATCAGTTAAACATTTGACTTTATACACTTGATTTCTCAAATTTTCCTTAAAAGTGAGCAAGGAATTGAGTTGTATGGAAATGTCCATTTCTTTCTTAGGATCAGTGTTGAGATTAGAGTTGGTATTTTTGTTTTTCGATTCATTGAGAACATTCTCAAGAAGAGTAATGTCATTGTTTTTTTGTTTGGATTTGGAATTTCACCAGGATTTGAGCATTTGTTTGAGGTGTTTTAGTTTGATATTGCAATCAAAGGCCCCATTTTTGTGAGACATTGAGGACCAGAAATTTTGGAAGATATGACTACATTATTCATCAAAGAGCCACAAATTATTGATGTGGAAAGTTAGCTGAGGTATCATGTGTTTGTAGGATAATTTAACCAGGATAATATGATGATTATAGTTCAATCTGTGAAGAGTAATACTGGAGATAGTGTCACATTGGTCTAAAGCAGGGACATTAGTAAAGGCTCTGTCCAATTTAGAAGCGATCACCTTGTTGTAATGTCTTCTATACATGGTTTATTTCACACCAGTGAGGTTAATTTCAATAATTTTGTTGTCTTCAATCTATGTTTTTAATTCTCTTATGGAAATAGAATTATGAGATGTGCAAATCTTTTCACTAGAACTAAGAATAGCATTGAAGTATCCCAAGAGAAACCAAGTGGCATTGATGTTCAAGCCTAGATAGAGAAGGTCATTCCAAATAGTTCTTATTTCAAGATATATATTCTTAGAATAAACAATGGAGTAGAAGGTATGAGTACCATCAATAGTAAGGGTGAAAGTGAGAATATGATCAGAGATATTAAAAACACTAACATCCAGTAAAGAAACATATGAAAAAATCCATAAAGAATCAGCATTAATATTGTTCTTGATTGCACTAGAAAAAACATAATTTTTTTGACATAAGTGAGAATATTTAGACGAGAACACAATTTTAGGTTCAGCAATAGAAAAATTAATAGGATGGTGTATGCTAATCATTATTTTCAAAACATTGAGGGTTTCAAAATTGGCGATACCCTGACAATTCCAAAATATCATCTTTATTTAAATATGATTTTGGAGTTAGAACTCCCTTTCTTCTTTTTTCCAGATCCCTTATATCTAGTAGACCATCTAACCTCAGTGTTAGTGGTCTTTTCCTAATCATTGTGAGAGATTAAATTGTTCTTATTTGTAGGGTATTTTAATTGAGTAGTCATAGTTGGTTCTATAGAATCATTTAAACCTGGAGACTTTGTATTCACTGTGGATAGCAACATGGTAGTATGCTTCTTTTCCAAGGAGTCCTTAGTCTCTTGCCTATCAGACGACAGAACAACAAGGGGGATTTTCATGAGCAGTAGGCTCAGTTTTCTTGTTAGCATGAGGTGTTTGCTCAGCATTTGGGGGCTCAGAAAGAACAGCCCTATTAAGGTGGGTAGTGTGAGCCTTGGGAGTGGGAGTTGGATTATTGTCATGTGATTTGGTCTCATGCTTCTTTCCCATTGTGGAGTCATTTGTAGTTAAAACCGGGCTATTTTCCCTAAAAGAGGTATTATTTTTTCAGCAATATGTAATGGGTTAGTAGTGGCCAGGTTTCATGAGTGCAGAGAAACAGAATTCTTAGAGAAAAAATCAGAGCAAGATTCATTTGGATCATAATGCAGTCTTTTAGACAGAATGGAATAGTCCTTAGTAGCATAAAAAGATGAGGAGAAGTACCTGGGATAATAGGGTCTAGAGTATATTTTTGTTCGATGGAGTTCTGAGAGAGAGTCTGCTTCTACTCTGGGGGAACATTAAAAACCTGCATATGCTTGAGTACAAGAATCAAAACTGAATTGTCATGTAAAACAGATGTTGGAATCTTTTTCATGCCTGCTCGAGCTTCTAGGTCCATTGAGGCAGGTTTCAACATGGAGGTAAAAGACTGGGGGCGTTTAATTGTCCTTTTGCATACTTAATTTAGGAGTGGCAGTAATCTGGGACTTCTTGGCACCTAAGTCTGGAGTGTCAGCAACATCATTTTCTTTGGTGTAGACAACATTACTTTGGATGGTAGTACTAGTATTATAGGCTAGTTTCTTTAGTTCATTAGTAGAAAAATTCCCTCCATCCAAGATTGGATGCTGGAGATTATGCTTTTCTAGGTCATGTTGATAGCTAAAAATCTTCTCCTGCTCAGTTGATACTCTAATAGTGTATAGTACATGGTTTGTAATTTCAATTGAGAGGTTTTGATCATTAATAGATTTTTATTCTTCCTCCACTTCATCTTTCCATTTGGTTCATGAACTATCTACAATT
The DNA here is from genome assembly GCA_963277665.1 of Viscum album. Classification (NCBI taxonomy): domain Eukaryota; kingdom Viridiplantae; phylum Streptophyta; class Magnoliopsida; order Santalales; family Viscaceae; genus Viscum; species Viscum album. Next base: position 236,256,212 of record OY728167.1, on the reverse strand, counting down.
TGTGTCAAAATGTGGGTTTTTTTACCCAAACATCCGATTTCTTTTTGTATATTTCAGGCATGTCTATCATGGGGGCTTTTTCTTTTTTAGGTCTCCTCATTTCCTACCATTCATTCTCATATGGTTGTATTACCTAGTTCCTAATCGCCCTACAGTTGAAGATGGTATGCCCTGGGATTTTATAGTGATCACAAAATGGGGTTTTTTGCTCATATTCCACTCTAACTTCAGTTTTGTATTCATTGGCCTTGAAGTTAATTGAGCTGGGATGTTTTGAGTCAAGGTTTATTTCAACCATTAATCGGGGAAATAGACCCAAGTAATCATGTAAGGCCCTTTGATAAATTTTAATAGGGTTTCCAATGCATGATACAATATAATTTAGTATTTTTGGGTGCCAAAAAAACCAGTTAAGTCCGTGCAATTTGATCCAGAGTTGTTCCAAAGTGTTTCTATGTGTGTGAGGATTAAATGTGGAGTCCCACTCTGAAATTTTATGTAGACCCAGCATTAGGTTGAGATTACCAGTCTTCCAAACTCTTTAAAAATCATCTTGTGATCTTAACAGTATGTCAAAATATCATTTTCCAATGGGTATTAGTTTCTAATTTACAGTATTCTAGCAGTGTGTAATATGAGAGTGATGTCCAGTAAGGGGCCAAGGGCGGTTACCTTTGTGGTAGGAGATATGACCCATCACTGATAATGTTCACAATTTTGCGCGTTGTTGCAGGGAATCCAGGTCTGCTTCATCTAGATAACCACCATCATCCAGTCGATTAACCAGAGGGGGCTTCTCCATGAAATAATTACCTTGGTCAGAGCTTTTTAAATCATCTAGAAACTATATTCCTTGGACTCGACCAGTAGAAGGATGGTTGTGGGAGATATCTTCATGTGTGTCCATGTTTCGCATAGCCACAGAGTGATTGAGCACAGGGGGAAAATGTTTCATCTGCGGCATCATGAAATGATGAGATTCAAATCTCCTGGGCACGAGGAATATTTCCATGGGATTGAGAGAGGAGTGAGAAAACATAGCGAGAGAGAAAAAATCCCTAAACCTTCTAAGGTTTTAGATACAGAAGAACACAAAGAACACAAAGTCTTAGAGATGTATCGTCAAATTCCAGAAGCTAGATTCACTTTTGAGAATGAACACAAAGTAATCGAGTTAGGGAATAAATCCCAAGAAACTCAAGAAAATCTTGAGGAATTAAAGGAAGAAATTAGGTGTACAGAATCTTAGCTTTGACAAGCCAAGTGGTTAGTCCAAAACCTAGAAAGAACACTAGGAGATCCAGAGAGAGAAGTATTTTTCTTTGAATAGTAAAATATGGCTGAAAGAGGATCTACTGTTGGACCAAATATCCAAGATATCTGGAAGGGGCTTGAAGGGAAATTTTTAGTAGAAGCTTCTAATCAGCTCAGTTCCACTGTCTCTGATACAAATTCACCTAGAGATACTGAAAGAGAAAGTTTATCAGGACGATATACTGTAGAAGATTATGTATGGCCTTTAGCAGGAGAATCTCAAGAATATCATGAAGATGTTTCGAGTATTCCTCAAAGTATCCAGGAATACCAGAGACAGATCCATGATATTATTACTCAGGAGAAATGGGAACTTGGGGATATAGAATGTGTCTCCAAAAACCAAAATGAAATGCTCAAGAGAGTTGAAGACCTAAAATCCAAACTTGGTGAAAAGAGGAAAAAGAAATAGAGTAAGTCATCTCCCACCGAAAGACCCAGTGTAAAACCTTGGGAAGCCAAGTAAGTATGGTAGGAGATCTCTCAAAAACCAATTCCAAGGGAAGGAATGAAAGTATCGTTCAAGGATTTGTTTCATAAGATCAATAGGGAGTCCAATCCCTCATATCCCAGCCATATTCAAGAAGAATATAGGCCAAAGAAAACACATCCAGAAGGTGTTCCTCAACATGGGATGATCTTAAAGCTAGACTGCAAAAAGGATCCAGTATCTTCCATAGTTGAATGGGCTCTAAACCTTATATATTATATGATATCAGTTTGTTTATGGTCGTGGACCATAAATAGTGTACTTAATTTCATAGGGGATACATTGAGAGGTAATGCAACTAATTATGGGATATGCTTTTGAGACATTCAAAAGTGAGAACAGCTATCTATGAATAAGTTACATTCCCAATTGAAGTTATACCAGTAGTTGCTGATTTCCTTAAACTGGAGTTTGCAGGAAATTCACTGGTAGACCGGGATGGAGAATTGGTAGAAAAAGCTAGAACAGCTTTAACCAAAATCCAAATTTGTGACATGTGTTACTTTGAAGAATTTATTTTTGATTTTTATCATTAGTATTATCTTCTTGGTCCATGATATCAAGCATATGCGTTATATGTCTTCATCCAGAAGCTTCCAGGAAGTTGGCCTAAACTTTTTCAACAAGCGTTGAAGACTCATCTTTCCTAGAGTGAAGATCTGTAAGAAACTCTAGGAGTTAGAGCAGAAACAATAAGTTAGGTGATAAGACTCTACTGTATGCAAAGTAATGTATTAAAAGGATGTAAGAAATACGCCATATAATAATTCTTCTTATTGCCTAAATGTAGAGGGAGTTGTAGGAATATATGTTTAGGGTCCAACCAGGAAAGAGCATGGAAGAACCCAACAAATAAAATTCAAAACATGATGCCAGGATGGCTAGTTTGAATGAAAGAATACATTCAAAAAGTTCTAGAAAAGATTTGGAAAAAGAAAATCATCAAGTAGATTTTCAGGAAAAAGGCCAGAAATATCAAATAGATTTCATAGAAAAAATAGAATACAAAAAGAGATGAGTTTAAACATTAAGGCCAAATATGGGAATTATCCCAGATTCCCTAAAGGAAAATCTCTATCCCGTTGTGATTGTTGTTGGTTCTACTGCAAGAAGGGTCACAGAGCTGACAGTTTCTTAGACGTAGATAAAAGAAGGGTTAGTCTCAAAGCACTAATGATTGAATATTCATTAGAGATATTGTTTGAGCCTATCTGGGGAGAAGATATAGACTCAGATAATGAGAGTTTATATTCTTTATATTCAGAGTACTCAGAGGAGGAATATTCTTCCTCGGATGGAGAAGAAAGAAATAACCCTATTTTTAGACAGCTTCGAATAGCCCTGATTCGAACAGGGGATGGTTCATATGAAGACTCTCTAGAACTAGTAAAACAAGTGGGGATGGAAGGAGATCTGGTTCATTCTTTAGAAACTGAAATCCCTTCAGAAGGAAGAGATTGTCAAGAATAGAATATACCCAGAGTTTATTAGTCTATGGTATACCAGAATTCTTGGGTACCATATCGAGAAATCACCAAGATCTTTGAAGATAAAGAGATAGCTGAAGTCTATAAAATCGATAGAGGATTATTTTCAATGCCTTTTCTAAAACCATAAAGAGTTAACAAGGCAATCCATAAAAATGAAAAGTATGTGCATTTTGGAATAATCCAGTTAGGAGTAGATCCTCTTGTCAGAAAAGGACAAGATCTACCTGTCCTAATTGTAGTTGTGGATGGAAGTTTATCCAATTTCTCCAATGCATTATTAGGAGGAGAACGAAAAAATATGAATGTAGGAGCAGCATGGGTAAATGTAATACCATACTTTCATGTTGTTCTTATGGACAGAATTATTAGTAGAACTCTAGAAGTAAAGATCAATATGAGGAACTGGCAGAGGACATTGGGATGTCCACCCGGCAGGAGATGTGTCAGAGTAATTACTTGCCTCAATGTGATGTTCTATAATACTGGAAGACCAGCTCTAAGGAAGGGTGTGGAAATATTTACACATCTTTTTCCAGTTGAAGGAACATCAATTATAGAAATGAAACCACATTTGATAAACCCCAAGAGGCTAACTTGGCCTAGAGAATGGGTTACACCAAATACAGTGGAAGAAAGAAGGATTAGGCTATATATTCCATATGTTATTAGAAAAGTTGGAAATAGACTTGTTATCTCTGAGATCAGAGAAGATGAAGATGATCTTAGATTAGAAGGATCAAGATTAGGCAGATCAGATTTGAAGATAGAAGACATCAAATAAAAAATACTGGAGAACCATTTGGAAGATCCAAGGATCTGAATTGGAAAGGATGAAGGTACTCTAGTAGAAGCACCTCGAACATCAATTTCTAGAAGGATAATTGGACAAAGGACTGTTCGCCTACCTATCTATGAGGATGAAGAAACTCATGTAGGATATATGGTATCATCATTACTAAGTGAAAAGATAGAGGAGTGGGCTACATTAGTAAAATTAAGTATGAATGAAACTGCATGTATTGCCCTAGTTGATACCGGATGTACATTCTCTTGTACAACAATTCGATTTTCAGGAGTAACCTGGGAATCTTCAGAGATGCAACTGATTCAAGAAGTAGCCAAGGACTTTCAGATTGAACTCAATGGTATGATATTTATAGATTTGATGCTTTGTTTTATTCCTTAATTTCTGGATGACTTCTTGATTGGAAATAGGTTCCTTAGAAAATATCAAATTGTAACGATATTTTCAAGACAAATTATCCTTGACAACTATTTGATTCCAACCACGTCTCGAAAAACCAGAATGGTTCCAGATAAGAAATTATCTACTCTTAAAGTGGATGTCTATCTAGATGAAGATAGAGAATACCACAGAATGATTGAGCGGTGGAAGGAACTAGTTGGATTAAAAGTTATGAGGATTAATGAAGAAGAGGCATTTGCTAAGATAAAAGAATACTTATCAGAAAATTGGTCAGAAAACCCTCTGAGGCTATGGAAGAAGGCAATTCCATAGGCTACAATCACCCTTAATGATCCTAATACAGTGATTGGAAGTAAGTTAATTGCCTATCCAGATGATATGGTAAAGTAATTTTAGAAACAAATTCCAGAATTAATCAATCTGGGATTAATTAGACACAGCGAAAGTCCTCACAGGAGTGCGGAATTCATGGTAATGAATCATACAGAAAAATAGAATGGTAAGGATAGAATTTTTATAGATTATCGTGATCTCAATTATGAAAAAAAATGAGGATAGATAAAATATTCCTAACCAAGAAGCTTTGAGAAGAAGGATTAGGAATTAAAGACCAATGGTATATTCTATGTTTGATCTCAAGTCAGGATATTGGCAGATAAAGATCAAAGAAGAGGCTATACCATTGATATCATTTACAACGCCAGTTGTCTTATTTAAATGGCTATTTATGCCATTTAGACTCAAGAATTCACCAGGAATATTCAAGAGAAGAATGGATAAGTCATTTAGTAGATTAGCACAGTCTGTGGAAGTCTATATAGATGATGTACTCATATTTAGTAAAAATACAGAGGAGAAAATAAAACATTTGCTGCAGGTTTCTAAACTGTTCAGAGAATAAGGGATGATACTTTCAGAAAGAGAGGTCATTTGGATGAAACCAAATATATAATTCTTGGGATTTCAGATCCAAGGAAGTAGAGAAAAGCTTCAACCACGTATTGCAGAAAAGCTACAATCTTTCCCCGATGAGATTACAGATCATAATAAAATATAGGTGTTTCTTGGTATACTAAGTTATTCCAAAGCATACATCAAATATTTAGAAAAAATATCAATTCCAATATAGAAAATGGTATCCAGTAAGGTACCATGGTATTGGATAGAAAAATATTCTAAAGTAAACAGAATTTTGAAGTAGAAAGGGAGGAATCTCCCAAAATCGGAGTATCCAGATGTGATTGAAGATAGCATATCTTAGAAATAGATGCCTCCAAAACAACATGGGGAAGTATCTTGAAGATAAGGAAAAACCATAATGATAGTTTCAGTAGATACTGGAGTGGATTTTTTAATAAGGCAGAGAAGAATTATCCTATCCATGAAAGAGAATTGCTTGCAGTCCTTAAAGGAATTAGGGATAACGAGCTTTTCTTGGGAAAATCTTTTACTATAAAAATAGATAATTCTTATATAAATAATTATATGAGAATTAAATTAAAAAGTTTTACCCAGGAACGACTTGTATGGAAGAGGAATGAATTTTAATACTATAACATTAATATAGCAAATATTAAAGGAAAAGATAATGTCATTCCAGATGCACTAACATGCTATTTTGACTGTTGCAGGCACAATGTAAGAAAGTAGAAAATCCAGATGATGCGCCGTTTATATTGATAATCATTCTGTGCTAGAATGCCTGATTATCAGAGAAATGAATGAAAAGGTAGATAGACTTGAACAATGAAAAGGGATTCTAACAGAGAATCACCTTCCAAAGAGGGGATCTTCATCCAGTAAGGTTGAAAGATCAAAAAGCATGGGTTCCTCAGCTAAAAAGGCTGAAAAACCAGGAAATGCTTCAAAGAGACCACTGGACAGCAATTCTAAGGATAAAAGTCGTATTGAATGCTTTTTATGTGGTCATAAAGGTCATTACAGAACTCAATGTGCAGATAATCCGAGAAATAGAAAGGCTCGAAAGAACCAGAAGGCTGAGACGAATGCAAACTCTAAATGAATAGATAAAACCATTAAGATTTGGGCATATCATGTAGACAAAGAACTTTAAAAGCATCAAAGGTCTCAAAAAAACCTCGATGGAAGAATTTTCAGGAAGAACCAGATCAATAAAGTCGGGATGATGAGCTTGATGAAGAGCCCAATCCAATAAAAGAAATATGGAAATATTTTCAAAAGATTCAAAATATTTTATGAAATAAGTCCACAGCCATTTATAATCTGATCCAGAAAAGTAAATATGATCGGATACTCAAAATAGGTTTGAACCATGTTTTGGACATGCTTGAAGAATCTGAAGATCTTATGGAATATTATAAAAAGATTAATTGAGATATGATCAGTTTGATCATCACTGAAGAGATCAGGTTGAAGGTCCAAGTTTCAGGTCTCCTAGACAATGTTAGGAGAATCAAGGAGACAGGAATGGAAGAATATCCAGTTTTGAAGAGGTTTTGGAGAATGTCTGGAACAGGGATTCCAAAACTCCATATACCATATAAGGAATTAAAACCAGAAGAGATCAATGGATGCTATAAATCTTTCAGCATTGGGGCAGTACAATTCTTGCGATCTAAGAAAATAAATTCCACATTCAATTGGGTAACCAGGATGGTAAGAACTATTCTGAACAATGCATATCCATGTTTTTTATGGTGTGTTTCACATATTGAACCTATCAGATTAGAATACGGAGTGGTTATGCTATGGAATATGTACCCAAGGCACTGGACTAAAGGACCGGTCCAGAAAGCATTCGAAGACTCACAGTTTAGTGATGAATATTGGATAGAGTTCAGTTTGAACAAAAGCCATTAAAAACATATCCAAATCGCGTGGATCATTTATCTAATTGAATAAAAATAAATAGGAAAATATTGTATATTATTTGTAGGAGACAATGTGCTAGTCTCTATCAACTCTAGAGACATTCAACATGTATAGATGTCACATCTGATGGACTTTTCGGTGGAGGAAGACATGTTTCTTGAAAAGCTCAAGATGTGGAAGGGACTTAAAGAAGATATCTTTATTGTCCGAGATCAAATCCAAAATGCCATTAAAGAATTGATAAAAATGAAGGAGTCAGATAAGGAAGTCTCAGTTGGAGAAATGATTGATGCTCTATATGACTTGGAGGGATTCTAGATTTAAATCCATACATGTGTCATATATAGCATGTACAAGTGGATCAAATCAGATATGTCATTTATGTAGTTTGTATTTATTATGAAGTGCGTGGTGGAAGTCTCGCAGTAGTGTGGCCAACCATTTGATTTTTATTTTTTGATTTTTCTTTTGTGTGTCTTGTATCATGTCAGCTTCTCTAAGCCTTTTGCTTTTTCTTTTTTGCTTTTTGATTTTCTGGAATATGAAAACACTTTCTGTCTTCTTCTTGTGGCTTGCCGTAGCCTTTGTGTTCTTCGAGTCAGACCCATTTGTGTTTTCTCTAAGCCTTTGTGTTATTCTACTCATAAGTTTTGATCTTGAAAACCTTCTATTATCTACATTCTGTAGACACAATAAGAATTAAAAAGATGAATGTATAGTAGTGATATCAATTAAAAATATGAACTTGTAGTTACAGAAAATTAGAATGTGTTACTTCAATAAGTCTTGAGGTTGAATGATATCAATTTCAAATAATGTTACATAATAATGATAATTAATTAGTTACATTTAACTCTATTTCATTTGTTCCCAACTAATCCCAAAAAATAAATTAATAATTTTATGAATACCATAGTTAAAAAAATTCATAAAATTTAACATACCTGAACTAAATGACCCTTCACAGAGGAGCCTTGTACACATAAAATGACCATTTTATGGTCACCCAACTAGAACAACCATCATTAGAATTATCACTATCATAAAAATAATGTGTTTTTCCACCACTTTTAAAAAGTTTGTTCAGTCAAATTAAGTGTAACTATAGAATAAAGGTGTCTTCAATGCATTAAAAATGGAATTGGAAAACAAGATAGTAGGATGAAACCAACTATGGTGACCTCCATATATATTCTTAGATAATATTTCATGATTAATGAGAAGAGGAAAATCATAGTAATCACAATAGAAATTGAGAATCCTATAATTTTCTTACACGAATTCAAGTAAATAATGAAAGGTTTACCATGAGATGAAATAGAATTTCATGTGCCTATTCTAGTTTTCAACTTTATATAAATGATGGAAGAACCATAAAATTAACACAGAAAAATAATAGAGAATTATGAAATTTTAGGGATTTTATCCACAAAGGTGAATTCTTCAATCTGCAAGGTAGGACATGGAATATTTCATGGTATTTTTTTGAATCATTAATTTTCAGCCATCAAATGAACACTTCATGGATCAATAAAACCGGTATCTATTCCTATTGTCAAATTGGAAACCACATAACGTTTCGTGGTTACACATTCTAGTTATATGAACATATATTGAAATGATTCCTAAAAAGCCTACTTATCAAAAACTACAACAAAGAAATATTGATACCAAATACTAATGTTATGGAAACGTAACATAATAATATGTAAGAAATTTCAAATTTTGAATTAATTTATAGTAAATAATACCATTATAGAGATTGTAACAAATACATGAAAAAGTTCACTACATATTAACAGTGGAAACAACATTCCAACCCTCAACAAATAGTAAACATAATATACAAACCAGAAACATATATAGAGTGTATTGAAAATATTAAATGTGAACAACATTAAAATAGTGAATTTAATCATATATAAAATGAAAAAAACTCAGTTCCCAACCTTAGTTCACTGAGTCATTTTATAAATCATGTCCATTGTAATCAACCCCAAGCTTAATCCAAAGAATTGGAGAACCTTGATGCCTCTCTGTCATCTTTAATCTATGTAGCAGGCACCATGTAGTCATAAAGAACAAATTCTTCTTGTCCAGCGCTACATACCTCGTCATATATTCTACAGTCAGCAAAATCCTAGTTACTAAAACGTAGCAGGAAAGAGTATTATGTCCTCCCTAATAAGGGACACACCTATGGCCACTAGTGGAATATACAACATCATAATAAAATTGCGGATAAATATTCATAATTCTAACCAGTGTTGGGTTTACCTCATCATTTGGGGTTCTTATTAGTGTAGGATTTACCTCAATCATAGCTCTTATCAGTGCAGTTTGATAGAAATAATTTAGTACTTCTATCATTCTCCATCAACCTCACAAATTATATGAGATCAATAAAACTGAATCTCAAAAGTCATATATCATTATTTATTTTGAACCAAACCTTAAAGACTCATCATTACACACAAAAATCCATATAAAAACAAAATTTGAGTGAATACAATGAAAAATCTAAAAGTGAATACAACATATGAATGTTGAAAACCCTAAAAGTGAATAAAACATACTAACATTGAACAAAATAAAAGTGAATACAATATTATGAAACTGTATACAAACATATATATATTTGAATTAGTTTGAAGTGAATGTAACCTATTAATAGTGAACACAACATACTAATAATGGACACAACATTCCATCCATGATCAAATAATTTACATAACATACTAACTGGAAACACTTCTAATATGTATTAGAAATATTAAATGTTCACAACATGATAACAGTGATTGGAAACATATATAAAATGACAAAAATTGGGTTCCCAACCTTAGTTCAAGTATAAAGTGTATTGGAAATATTAAAAGTACACAACATCACAATAGTGAATGGAATCATATATACAATGACAAAAATTGGGTTCCCAACCTGAGTTCACTGAGGAATTTTATAAATCATATCTAGTGGAATCAACTCCAAGCCTGATCCAAAACATGGGATAGCATTGAGGCCTCATCGTCATATTCAATATGTGTAGCAGTAAACATGTAGTTAGAAAGAACAAATTCTTCTTGACTAGCACTACGTACAACATCAGATGTTCTACAATCAGCAACAACTTGGTTGCTAAAACATAGCAAGAAAGAGTATTATGTCCTCTCTAATAATGGATACACCTTCATCCACCACTGGCATATAAAAAATCATAATAACAGTATGGATAAATATTTTGGGCTATGATCAGTGCATGGTTTACCTCATCATTCTGGGCTCTGATTTTAGTAGGAATTAATTCAATCACGGCTCTTATCAATGCTGTTTGATGGAAATCATTCAGTACTTCCATCATTCTCCATCAACCACAAAAAAATATTTGAGATCAATAAAATTTAATCTCAATATTCATATAACATTATTGTTTTGAATCAAACCATAAATACTCTTCATTCCAAAAAGAATTGCATACCATGAAGAAACTGATAGTGAATACAATGAGAAAAGTAACAATGAATGAAAACTAATAGTGAATACAACATATTTACATTGATCAAACTAACTGTGAATAGAACATATTAACACTGAACAAAGTAATAGTGAATAAAATATTCATAAACTAAATAGAAACACGTATATATTGGAATTAATTTATCGATAGTGTAACATATTAATAGTAAACACCAACATGCAATATAATCAAAATAGTGAGGGCCACAGATTCATCCGTGCCTCTCTCTTTTTCATGGGGTGGTGAAAGTAGGGTTCCGAAGCATGATTCTGATGGATCTACATCATGCGGTAGTGAGAATTCGGATTTTGATGCCTACGGTGTTTTATATCAAGGAATGAATTCAGCTACTTCTCAGAAACCAGGGCAGCAACATCTAGGTTTTTTAGAATTGGAATTTTTTTCTTCTTATCTTGATTAATGGTGGTGAAGGGTTTTTCTAGATTTTCTTCGGTTGGCGTTGTAGATATATCCTTGTTCCCATCTTCTTACTTCTTTCGCAGTGGCTTATGGTCATTTCATGACATTTTTAACTTCATGTGGTGTGCTATTTCTTCTCTGCGGCTTGAATTCTTATGGCGTTGGTGGTTCGGTTGTTGCCAGTTTCATCTTGGATGTGAAGGTGAGGTAGGGGCTGATTTTGTTTTCTATCCAATGTTCTTTTGGTTAAATGCTTTTTTCATTATTTTTTTGTGGTTCCTGATGTTTCAAATAAGGAATTTCTGGAAAGGTTTTGTTGGTTTGGGTTTGTTTTTTCAACCTACTACCGGTGCAAAGATGTTGTGACAGTAGCAGTGGTGGTATAGTGTTTTTGTGACATTATTATTGGTGACATGTTTGAGTTTTATTTTTCTGATGCTGTCAATGTGGATTGATCCTTATTTTTTCTTTGGGACATTTTATGTATTGATGAAATCTATCATTATCTTTAGAAACAATATGCCCAGATGTGGGATCACTGGAGATTAGTCCTATTTCTGTTTGTTTGATTCTATGCTCTGATTCCAAGATTCCTCTATTATCTATGAGGCGATGTAGGTAGGCGGTCTTCTTGGTCCTTTGAGATGTGAGTTCGAGTAGCTAGTTCATGGCGATCATCGGTGGTTATCGGTTTGGGGGCCTTCTGGTAACTTTTTTATTTGAATTTTGGTATATTCCCAGTGTTGGTTTTTTTAATTTGATGTGCCCAAGATTTTCAATTGTTTTTGTATTTTGGATTTATTTTGAGTTTTGATGGTGAATACAAACATCATTCTGCAAGGATCGGTTTTAGAAGATAATTTAGAGTAGGAAGCACTCTTCAGAGAATGGCCATTTAGATTTGGATGAACAAAAGGGTGTGGATTTTCAATCAGTACCAGGCCTATCCATCCTTGCGTGGGATATCATCTGGAGTGGTCATGTGAAGTTGGAGGCTTAACTAAACATTGTATTCACTAGGGAGGGGAAGTTTCTTGTAGTCTTATTCTGAGTTACTTCTTATATGATTTTGTTTTTGGTTTCCCACATTTTCCTCAAAAGTTCCTTCCAATATAAAAATTTAATTTTCTTTCAGTCAATAGTAAAGACAAAATACTATCAATGGACACAACATTTCAATCATGGAAAAATAGTGAACCTAACATACTATCTAGAAACACATTTATAGTGTATTAGAAATATTAAAAGGGAACAACATTACAATAGTTAATGGAAATATATATACAATGACAAAAAAATTGGATCCTAACATGATTTCTATGAGGAATTTTATAATACATGTCTAGTGAAATCAGCTCCAAGCATAGATAAAATAGTTGGAGAACCATGTGGCCCCGTCGTCATCTTCAATATGTGTAGCATGCATCATATATTCAGAAAGAACAAATTCCTCCTACTAGTGCTACGTACTTAATCATATGGTCTACAGTCAGTAACAACCTGTCCAATATTAGTCGATCTGAGTCTTCAGAAACAACAATGCATTGAATGTCATGGGTGAAGAATTTTTTTTTACCAATTGTGGGTATTGGGGGTAATAGTAGTAAAAATTTAAGGGTTACCGTAATTAGAAGGAACTGAAATTTAGATTCCGAGGTGGTTTAGCAGTGCATCGAGGTTACAATAGGGTAAATGAAATTTTACAATAGATAAAGGCAATGAAAATCACGAGCTGATGGTGGGGTCTGAAACCATAGAATGTGCGAAGGAGGAATAGGAGGAGGCGAAGCTAACGGGGCAGGAAAAGAGGATAGAGGTGATGCAGGTGGAGGCCTTAGGTTGAGCCGGAGGCGAAAATGAAAGCGCTAGAGGGAGAATGCATGCGGCCGAAACCCCATAAGGTGTGGAGGGAAACCCGAGTGGTTAAGGAAGAATGTGATTGGTGGAAACCCTAAGTGGTGTGTAGGGAAAAAGTGAGCATTGTAGAGAGAAAATTGCGATTTTGGAGTGTGGGAAACTAATTTGGGGTGACATGAAAATTACCAACTTATAGTGGAGTCTGAAAACATAGAAGGTGCAAAGGAGGGGTAGGATGAGTCATAGAAGACGGAGTAGTAAAGGAGGATGGAGACGATGTAGGTGGAGGCCTTAGGCTGAGACTGAGGTGAAAATAGAAGCAGCAGAGGGGGAACGTGAGCGGCAGAAACCCCTAATAGTGCGGAGGGATAACACGAGCGGCGAAGGGAGAACGCGTGTATTGGAAACCCTAGATGGTGTGAATGGAAAACACTGGCATTGGAGGGAGACATTCATGATTTTGGAGTGGGGGAAACCAATTTGGGGTGACGTGGAAGACTATTGTGGTGACACATAAGGCCAGGTACACCAGGAATTAGTATATATAATAGATCAATTTCATTGTTTAAATAACATCAATAAAACCATGGAATTAAAATTTAATTAATTTAAACCAATATAATATATCATCTGTTTGTTAAAATATCATAGAACTCTATAAATCACCCAAAAAATATTATCTTTTTAGAGTTTTTAAAATCATGTTATTGATTCTTCTTCTATTTTCACAAGAACTACCTTGGTATTGCATGAAAATTTAATAAATTTATTTCATATATAAAAATTAAAAATAAAATAACAACATAAAAATAAATTTAAAATGATCAATATAATTCTTTACATTTCAAAATTATGTATATTTACTCATATCAATGTCAATAAGACTTATTTTATTTTTTATTTTTACTTTTATTTCCTTGCATATTCATTACATAAGAATTTGGATAATTATTTTGATGTATAACTACAACATTATAATATATCAGTAAAAACAATAATTTATACATTTATTTAATAAAAAAATTGTGAAAATACTTTTTACCTATCAATCATTATCTAAAATACAACAAATTTTACTTTTCAATTACTATTCAAGCACTACATAGACACTGAAAATGATTTTCATATTTATCATGAAATAATTCTAATTCACATGTTATGATTTTTTTATTATATTTGTATTATGTTATAATAAATAAGAATTTATATATGTTTAGTACATTTTATATCAAAATTATTTCTTGACAATATAATAAAATATACCATTTTTCATGGACAAACTGTATATTTTACTATTCATAAGAAATTTGAATACTTTGGAAAAATATGAAAAATTAATCCAAGGATGAATTTGACTCTATTAACATAGAAATAAATTCTATTTCAAAAAATTTACTTACAATAAGGTAAAAAACTCATGAAATGTACTGAAAAATATTCTTTTATACAAAATGACTTCTAATCCCAAAGGTAAATTTATAAAAAAATAAGAAATAAATATTATTAAAGTGTAATTTATTATATTAAAACAAACTAAATTAAATTATGTTACTTTTAGATCAAATTCATGTCATAAAGGGGCTTTAGTAATGAAATTAAATGATAGTTTAATTAAAAATACAAAAAACAGTAATTTCACTATTCACTGAAAAATAAATACTTTAAGAAAAATAAAAAATATTTTCCTTAATAAAATTTGAGTATGAATAATTTAAAAAATAAATTAAAAGGTAAAATTTTTAAATTTTCCATAAATTATTTATAATATTTAATAAAAATCCCATAAAAATATTTTTGAAGAAAAACTTATTTTTTAAAAATAAAATGGCACTACAAAAATTGAATGATTATTTCCTATAAATTAATCAAAAAATTTATATTGAGTATGAAATATATATATATATATATATATATATATATATATAATTGGTTATTCATGTACATACCTAAAAATTTATCAACTATGTTATAAAATTCATGTATAAATAATTTTATTTCAATATTTGTTTAAGGTCGATGTTGCAAACCATGTACACTATCAAATATAGTATTTATTTTCAAAATCTATATAACATACATTCCCCTTTTAAGAAATTTTATCCTTGAAATTTGAACACAGGTTCAATAACCATGGTTTGAATTTTCAAAATATGTTTTTTAAAAACCCACATCATAAAAAGGGTTAATAAAATTTCATCAAGAAATGAGAGAATGGGAATTATGAAGGTTATATATAATAATACATAGTCTCTACCAAGTTGGATAATAGAAGTGGGAAATGAAAACATGGGTATGGAAATAAAACCAGTCCCCCAAGGGCTTATAGTGAGTGTTATAGAACATGGTCATGAGAATATAGAGTATCAAAAAATTGTGTACCCTTAATTGGTAAAAGGTACATTAATTTCTCAGTTAAAAAAGTAAACATTTATCATTTTGGTTTCAATATCCTTTTCCTAGATTTGAGGAATTATTTTACCATATAAAAAATGAACATAAGTAAATATACGTACTTGATAAGTATAATTTCATCCATTATCATATTTCACTATAAACGATGAGTATTCATTATGAATTTGTTTACAGCTAAAAAAATAAAGTCAACATCTAAAACATCACATAATCCATAATAGAATAAAAAACTATTCTTTCTGTGTTGGTACATTTGAAAAATTAAAATGGTTATCACATAGTAAGATAATTCCAAATATGAATAAATTTAATGAAACTAAAAATTAATATCCACTTATTTAACAATAACACTAAATGTTCAAAACAGATTATTCCATAAATATATTAAACTATAACCAAAATAACCTCAATAACTTAAACCTTAAATAATGATTTTTCCTAAAAGGTTATCACATGTCTTTAATCATGAATCATCAAAATTTAATTGAATTATTCAAAAATAATCCTTCATGTTAAGAAGAAGGATTATATATAACTTATCCCAATAAAAAATCTCTGAAAGTATCATTAATCACCAAAAAATATATACACATAAAACATAAAAAAGGGTTTCTATGACATTGAACATATACTAAACCATATCCTTATAACCCCCAGAAGGAAACCAAACCACTTAAAATAACCTTACATGAAAACATCATAATTTCCAAACTTATATAAACCTTACTCTGATTACAACTGTAATAGCCACAATCCCATACTCTTGGATCTAGTACCAAAAACATAAACATTACATTTATATATTCTACACAAACAAATGTGACCTAATTTTTTCCATCCGAAACATACAATATTAAAATTAAATATTGGATAACATACCAACCTAAGGACCATTGAGGTTTAATATTTTAGAGAATTTGGAAAAAATGTTAACAATATGGATTCATAAAAAAATCTTTCATAAAGATCAATATAATTTCATACTATACCCATTTTTCATATTTCATATTATGTATTCAAAATCTACCATAACTTTCAACAAATATTAAACCTCTTTTGACTCAAATCATTTATCTTAATTCTTAATAACTTGGGGAATATTAAACATAAGAACGGTGAGATAAAATTTCTAGTAAGGTTAAATATAAACAGTAAAAATTTAATGTCATCTATGGGAGTAAGACTAGTATAAGTGGACGATGGCACAATAAAAGGGCATTTTCATAAGAGAAACGAATTCATACCCATCAATTCTTGGATCATTGATCATGAAATGTGGTTTAATGATTTAGTAAAGGAAATTACCTTTTTAAAAAGTAATCACAAGCCATGTGATTCCAATATTGATCAAAGGAATAAATAAAAAACACATTGATAGCCTAGAGAAAAAGGTTTGGTATCTTGGAATAATTTCACATAACACTTATGAATAAATTACCTTCATGGTTACACATAGTATAACCTTCATTTTTATAAAATAATTACCATCATAATTGAAATACCCATCATATTATTTTCCCATAATCACTTAGGATAAACCTAATTAGTAAACTCTGTCCCATATTCAGAATGAACATTAAATTATTATTCAATAATATATTAGGATAAACCTATTGATTTAATTACATCCCTTTACCCAATTCATTGAAGAGATTTAATGGGATCACCCACCCTAGGTTTATAATGAAACCACCCATCCATGGATAATAACATTTCCACCCCTAATCATAAAAAATTACCAAAAACAATAACCAAAATAAAATACATAAATATTTAATTTCATCATAAAACTTATAGAAACATCAATTACTCCACTCATAACATGATTAACCAATGGAATCAAAACATGTTCCAGGGTAATCTATTTTAAAATGATCATAATCCATGTAGAGGAAGAATGTTGATTGTATCAATAAAAAATATCCCCTATGGAGTATATGTAACATCTAGGTTTATTAACATTGATGAATTCAATTACCATTAAATGATTATTAAAAAAAATTGAGGAAAATATTTTTCAATTTCCAAAGTCACTATTAAAATACAATAACCATGCACATATTAAATAACCTTTTTCTTTCATACAATCCTGGTAAACATATAGAGTAAGCATAAAGGAATTGATGCCTCATGAATTGTGGGAAATACATTCATGTTATAAATGTTAAAAATAAAAATTCTTTTCAAGATGTTTAAAATAAATGCCCAAAGGGATCCATGTTGAAAACATTAAGAAACTTTCATTTCAAACACAGATAAAAAATGAAAAAATATCATGGAAAATATTTTGAGGAAATCATTTTGAATAAATCATTTTATTTATAAAAATTATTAAAAAAATATTAAACATGAATATGGAAGAGAATGATTCTGGATTTAAAATATGAAACAAGATCAATATCACTTATAAATTACTTTATTGATGTTTCTTTAATCAATCATAGAGAAAATTGAAATTTAACATGAAAAAAACATTCATTACTAGAGTAGAATAAATTATATGTGGTTTATGAAAATAAGAGAATGTGATTTCCACTCAAGAAATTTTTAATATAAAAAATCCTGAAAAGAAAAAAGATTTAACATAAATCCTTTTCCACTTTAGTAACATTTGAATCATAATTCCATCCAAGAATAAATTCTACTAAAAAACTAAATATCATTAACGTAATGAGATTAATGTCATAACATGTCAAAGGTTTCATATATACCCCTCATAAAATAATATATGTTCATATCATAATGTATGTCCAAAGAAAAGGTAATTTTAGATGAATGATACTTACCAAGATCACATTAATAAATTCAGAGTAAATAAATGGATATATAATGTTTAACATATCTAAATCCACATAAAATTTGTAAATTAAAAATAAAGTATTTATTTATCAATTTAAATATAATCCGAGAATAACAAATTCAATTAAGAAGATCTTACAAACCAATTAATGTAAGTTGAATTAAAAAATATCTTTTACATTTGGGTAAAAGACTGAATATCCAGAAGGATTAATTTTTTATTAATTTTGGATAATCCCCTTTTTAAGGGAATAAAGGGAAAAACCATACATGACTTCAAGGACATAAAAACATAAACACAAAATGAATGTCAAAGCCCAAAACAAAACTACTAAGAAATACCCCTCTCTAGATTCATCATCAGAATGGAAGACCTCCTATAGTGCATGAATGTTCAAAAAATTGTCCCGTGCAGAGATGTGTGAGCCTGGTACTGATGGAAGTGTCAAACCCTCTCAAACAACCAAATATAAAAGGTCCTACACGGTGAAATCACCTGTTCTAATCCTTGTCTGGAGAAAATCCTAGTAGAAAATTTTGATGAAGCATCCAAAATCCAGAAAAACTTCTTGCTCAAATCCCCTGAAACTAAAAAGAGCACCATAACATCGTATACATGGTGAAAACATCATTTCACAGATCAACACAACCTTCATCCAAACAACACACTTCATCACCATCATTGATGAATGAAAACTACACAGCCAATTACCCAAACACCAGCAGCTCAAGAAAAAAGAACAACATCCAGAAACAAAAGTGCACAAAGACCAAATCCCAGCATCAATTTTCCACTAGTCGATCCAAATCAATATCCAAAACAACCAGAATCCATAAGTGAAGAAAATTTCAAAGAACATACATCCAACCAGCACCAAAACCTTATCCAGAACATGAATGAAACATGATGCACAAATCTATCCACACCCCCAAAAAAATATGACATCAAGAAAACAAAAAAAGAAAAACATCACCATATCAATGAATGGCAGACCCTCTAGAATCCATATCTTTTCGATGTCATCCCAATCACATGTGGAGAGCACGACGAACCAACTAATGTAGTGCAATATACATTGATCAGTAAAATAATTTAAAACAAAACTTAAAGTGCAATGAAGTATAAAAGATTCAAGATATAACATTTAAAATATAGGATATAAAACATATAAAATCAATTAGGTGTATAAAAATAAAATATTCCTCAATAAAGGAAAATTGAGTCGAAATATCTTACCTAGAGTCCAAAACTGCTACATATGGACTTTAAGACCTATATAATAAACTCTTATCAATTATATAATTTCATAATAAAATTATCCCATATCAAAATATTATCCATAATCAATTTATTTCATTTATTTTAATGTGATATTTAATTGCATAATTAAGTTAGTCTATATCAGGTGCTTTGATGATATTTGGGGCATAATTACAAAACAACTTTGGAGTGTTGACCATGGTCAATGGGGTCATTATTTCATCATCTATAAAATAAAAAAATGAAATAATTTTCATTTTAATCCAAAAATTATACATTGAAATCCAATAATTAAATATTGTTATGAAATATTAACTATATTACAATCATGGAGATGATAGGTCTTACATACACATAAGTAACATTTCCATTTTTAATGATCATTATGGAAAAAAGGTATTATATTATCATTAAAAAATTAATATAATATAATAAATATAATATAAATTATTTAAATATAAATATATGTATCATCTAGATTATGTAGTGATGAAAAATGAATCACATCACTTAATGGAGCTGGTAGTCCACACGTATGGACAAATGATGTTATCATTTTTTAGCGAATGGAATGGTAAGAAATTTGATGATATATTAACCTTTTAAAATGATAAAGATATCATGATACTAAAATATATACATTAATTTATTCATTATAATTATTTTTGTGTGATGATTATTGAAAAATGAATTACATCAGTTTGTGAGGTGGTAGTCCGTTGTAAACCTAAATCAATAGTTTCGTTTCTCATTTGATGGAAGTGGAGATGGATATAGGTTTTTATTTTAACATAATAACATATCTTTATATTGAGTATACTATAATTATTATTTTATAATTATGGAATAATATTTTAATGATGTGGAATAAGTAATTAAACAAAAACACTTGGTTAAACATTATAAATAATCTTTGTAAAATCCCCTTTACTTCCCTTCTTAATCACTCTAAGGTTAGTATTATGACCAAATTAGCTTAACTATAATGTGAGTGGGTATGTTTTAAAATTCATTGTATATATTTTATCTTAAATAAATTCTTCTATAAGTGTGTATAGAAGTGGGGAGGTTATTCCTTTTTCATAAGTGAATGGATGGGGAATTTTGGAATTACGGCAAATATTAAATTAATATAAATTAATGATCATATCTATATTCATCAAAAATAATTTATTTAGAATATAAAATGTTTATAGGTATAAAAACCCACATAAAATAAAAATTATACATGTTTTGAATATTTTTTTACCCTTATCATTTGGTTCTTAGACCATTTTAACCCCAATTACTGATATCATGACAACAAGAATTTTTACACAATGAGGGTCATTATAATTTTTATAAATGAAAAAATAGTTCATAAATAAATCATGGATGGAATTATAAACCATATAATATTCATTATGATTATTATAACATTTTATTATAATTTTATATCGTTTAATATAATATTATTTATTATAAAATACAATTAATGTCAATTTTTAGAACTATTTATTAAATTGGTTTTAATAACATTAATAAAACCATATTATTCAAATTTAATTAATTTAAACAAATATAATATTTCATTTGTACCTTAAAAATCCAATAATTATTTACCATACCAAAATAATATTATTTTTTATAGTTTTTAAAATTGTTTTATTGATTTTTCTTCTACATGGAAAAGCACTATGGCAGTGTTTCATAAGAATTTAAGTTATTTATTTGATATATAAAAATTAAAAAAAAATTAATAAGAAATAATAATTATTCTCAATATAATCTATTATATTATGTAATTACATATATACTCTTTTTCATGTCAAGATACCTTATTTAATTTTTATTATGACTTTTCTTGCATTTCATTGGAATTGTTAAAGCATTTGGATACGATTCATCTTTTATAACTCCAATATTATAAAATATCAGTAAAATTTATAGTTTATAAATTATATTAGATAAAATATTCCTTAAAATGCATTTTACCTATCAATTATTATCTACATGCTGTTGAATTTTACTTTTCCATGTTGCGCAAGCACTACGTCGATAATGAAAATGATATTCATATATATCATGAAATAAATTATTATTTTCATGTTATAAATTATTTTCATATAATATATGTACTATATAATATTTCATAAGTATTTACATAATTTAAATAATGATTTATATCATAATTATGTGTTGACTATATCACAAAATATACAATGTTTCATAAGAAATATATTTTTTTTACTATTCATCAAAAATTAAACTTCTTTAGAAAAATATAAATATTAAATCCTAGGGTAAATTTGACATTATGAATATAAAAATTAATTCAATTTAATCAAATCAAATTACAATTAATTTTATAAATTCATAAAATGCAATGAAAGACAGTTTTTTGTAATAATGATTTTTATGCCTAAAAATAAATTTATAACAAAATAAGGTATAAACATGATTCAGGTGTAGTTAATTAGATTATATCAAACTGAATAATAATTATGTTTCTTTGACATAAAATTTAGGACCCAAAGGGTCTTTATTAATTAAAATAAATTACATCCTAAAAAACAATAAAAAACTATATTTTCAATATTCACTGAGAGATAAATATTTTTCATAAAAATTCAAAAAATTAACATTAAGGAAATTTAGATATACTGAATTAAAAAAATATATTATTTTTATATTATATAATTTCAAAAAGATACACATTAATTATAATATTCTCTAACAAAAATCAATATTAACATTTTTGGAAAAAATGTTTTTGAAAAAATAAATTGCGTAACTAAAATTGAGTGATTATTTCATAAGTAGTACTATATATATTTCTATTGAGTAGGAAATATATAAATATATTTAAAAATTAGGTTATTCATATTCATAAAAAAGAATTTATCATCTAGGTTATAATGGCCACAATTAAATACTAATTTTCCAATTTTTTTATTCTTGGTGTTTCATATCTTTACGCTATTTAAAAAAGTATATCATTTTAAAATATTGATATATTAAAATTCATGAAATTATTTTATGCTTCCATTTACTTCATCATGGATGATATTCTTTAATTAGTCAAAAAATATACATGATTCTACTATAATTATTTTTCTCTTATGGGATAATTTTAAATGATAAGCTCTATGGATTTAAAAGAATGTTTAAATGATATTTCATAAAAATGATAATAATTTATTGATATATTTTAATTTAATGGAGTGATTTTAAACTACTTTTGATTGTCGATTACATTAATAAATTTATTATGAAAATCACAAGCTATAAATTGTTTTTATTTTCATACATGATAATTGGGAATCATTGAAAAAAACATGAATGTGGAGTGAAACCAAAAACTATAGGGACTCTGTCCATTATATGATTAGTGGGTTTATTAATGTCCTCCAATACATTTGGTAATTGGTAAGGAGTAAAATAATTATAAGTTTTTCTTATAAATAGGATGGGTTAAATGGTTTTTAAGTAACCCTTATTAAGTGGAAAGTGTAAAATAATTATATGTTACTCCAATGAAGTAGATGATGTTAATTTGTTATAATATTATCTTATGAAGTCATAGTGTTAAATAATATATTTTACTCTTGATAGAAAGTAGATATTATTTGATCATATGATTCCATTATGAATAATGAAAAATATAGTGCATCAAGATACTATTTTTATTTTTCTATGTTTCTAATAAGGTTCATTAAATATCAATGGAGTTTTTGAAAAGAAAATGGTTTTGATAAATAGCATAGTTTTTTATCCTTTAATGGATAATATGTTTCTGTTTTTTTAAATATACATGTATTTGTTAAAATTTGAATATTTGTGTTTTAAGAATAGAAGGATTTACATCAAGAATTTATAAGTTTTTTTGAAAAGGTTTCATAAATATGTCATACCATTTAGATGGATTATGATACTATTTTGTGAAACTTTTAAGGATAAAAGGTGTTCTCAGTTTTAGATAAACTTTTTATAAATGTTCAAGGTTTCAAGTATATAAATGGAATTTTTGAATAAATTTTTTAAAAGGATTTTCAAATAATTAATTGATCTCTAACTTTTGAAAATATCTTCCTAATATTTTTGTGAACACCATAATTTTTTATGTATTTTTTAACAATGATTGTTTTTGATTATGGTAAATTATGATGTTGGGTCCTAATTATGAGTTTTATCCTGAGTAAATTTAGTATAGAATTTGAAGAGTTGTGTTTGAGGGAAATTCTCTTCGAAAAGGAATGTGAGGTATTTTAATTGAATTAGTTTTCAATATTCTATACAACCCTAATCCTAAAAAGTTATTAGTTTGGTAGTGTCTCTCTATTCCTTTATAAAGTTGTATGTAATGATGGTTGAAGATGCGTAACACCTTTTCGTATCAAATCTAGTATGTAAACTGTTTTTAACAGTGGATCTAGGAGTGTGGGTCTCAGGGCATCACAAAAAGGATGAAATTATTATCTTCAAGGTTGTTAGGTTAATACATTTGAACACATACATATCTATCGAAATGATAAATTATATTGGATTAAAGTTTCATCATTTTTTATTATGTATCTCTTACCATAATTCCTTATATACGTGTATCACATGACTTTTCATTTTCTCACTTGTAGTTTGGAATTTTCTCCATATATTTAATCTTGGATAATTTCTCTATACTCTACTGGTGAATATGGCCTAGACTCCAGTACCACTATCATCCTCCATAATATGAAGTGATATATTTTTCACTATCCCCATTTAATTGATAACCATTACCTTACATGCTCTCATTATGGAGTTCCCAAACATTCCTTTGACCAAGAAGCCCTTTTGGTTAAATGTAACCTCATCTCTAGAGTCATTGAGTTGACTCACACTCAAGTGGTTAGGGAATATGAATTCTGTATATATAACTTTTTAATTATTCATATGATAACATAATAGATGGGTATTTACACATTATTTGATATTTAATGCTCACTTATCTCTAAATTAAACCATTCTATCATATCCCCCCTTCAATTTTTTTAATTGGATCATCCACTATTAAGGATCAATGTGCTACTATTATTTTTAACTTTGATTTTGATCCCATCTATGTTATCCTCATAAACATTCATCATTTTATTCTAAGAGAATCCCAATCCGGTTAAGAGATACGATAATATATACTCATTCTCTATTACAAGGGATGTGTAATCATAATGTTACTCTCCTTCCAGTGGGGAATATATATTTCTCATTGTAATAATTTTTTTCATTCATATGTACTTTGATTCTATAATCAAAATTTCTATTTTTTTCTTCTCCTACAATCATAAAATCAAATGTTAAATTTAAATAATTAAATAATTTTTTTTGTAGAAATACTTTTTCCAATAGGATCATGGATAAGGTTTCATTTTTCGTTAGTGTCCTCTATGAGCTTCTCTTTTCAAATATCTCTTTACATATTTACAATAATGCATGGTTTGGCCATGTTAAATGTAAAATTATTAATTCAATAAATTATATATTGTCTCACCTTCCTCAGACTACATTTCAAAATCCTTTTAATATCTCTTTAGTTTTTTATTAACCCTTAATCAATGAGTAAAACCATTAACCATCTACTTCCCTTTGTTCTGATTTTTCACTATTCATGTTTTTCATTTCTTATAATCAAGGATAAGCCCACTTTTACTAATGTATCTTGGTTATTTATCACCCATTATTTTCACAATACTTTTGGATCTATATTTTTTCCATTCCAATAATTCCTCACTAGTGAATATTCTAAATTGAAACATTTTCTTTTACTCACTATATTTCATTTGGAGTTTTTTATTATTTCTCAAAGTAACCATAGCTTTTTCAGTGAATTTAGACCTCATTTTATACTAAAATTCATATAAATTATGCTCATAAATCACCTTATCATGTTATAGATCTTTATATTTAAATTATCTACTTATCCCAGGTTTTCTTGACTTGAAATTTGATCTTCAAACTCCTTTTCCATTCATCCAACCACAACATCAATATTATCATTGTATTAATAAATTATATCAATGCTCTAATAATCATTAGTTTTTTATTTATTTGAGAATCGACCAATTTAAGTGGCCTCTTATCTTCCACCTAGATATCAAAAATACCTTCTAGTTGATTATAATATTCCCTTTTAGATTCTTACTTTTCAACAATATCTATCATAACATCTTATATATATTATTTAAATTTTATTTCCACATCCTCTAAATTATATTCGTAGTCATATTTTTCTTTACAACCCAGTTTATTCCAGTGAAACTAATTTTTGGATGAATTTTTCTATTTGAAGTATCTATTTCCAGGGAATCTCCTTTTTTGATCCTATACAGTTTCTTCTTTATCTCCATATTCAACAAATGTATTAGGAATCATCACTAAATTGTACCTAAATATACCACATTAGAATAATGTCAAGGGTTTCTTGACTTTGATGTTATTCATTCCTCTAATGAATTTCCATTCAAAAATAGATAGGAATTAATGAATCACATATTCATCTTTATCTATACCTTTATAAATGTTTTTTTCATAGAGTTAAATGTTATCTCTTTATTTGAGTAATTTTTCTGTCTCTTCTATCTTCACACAAATTTCATATGCAACCCAACTACTTTACATATCATCCAATAAATTGTATAAAAAATTCATATATTTAATAGATGGTTCCTATATATTTTTCATAGTGTGTAGTTTCCACAATATCTTAATCATAATATCAATATATTTAATCTCTTCACCATTACCCTGTATACCTCCCAAAACTACAATGATTCAGTCAAAGGATCCATTATCATTTTCATCAAGTTAGATTTTCATATCATTGAACAAATTATTATGCACATGAAGAATATATTTTTTATGGAGGCCCATGAATAATATACATGAGTATTATATTATTTATATGAATATTTAATAAATCTCACCACAATATAAACATAATAATCAAAAGGTTTATTATATTTTAGGACTAGATTCGTCGTCAACTTATTTCATGAAAGATTCTCAGTAAGGGTAAACATAGGAGATGTCAATCGATCATAATGAGAGTAAGAATAAGTCTATGAATATTAATTAAGGCACATGATATTAACTTTGGAAATTCATACCCATTGATGCATGGATTATAAATAACAAGTCAACATTGGCATATAATAAGTAATAGATCATAGGATTATGGAATCAACAGAAATAAATCATGATCTATGAAATAATATCAAACAAATAAAAACATGAAATAGGAATTGTGGATCATTCAAAACAATTTAAAACATTTCATTATTCATGGATCACTATTAAGACTATCATAGTGAACAAAGTCCCATAATGGATTGGGTCACTCCCCAAAATCTTTTCATCCCTAGAATGGGTTCACTCCCCATCCTCATTCAAATCATATCATGAAATATAATGAATTTACCAATAAATTATAGGGTTATATATTTATGGTACCACCAATAACATAATGAAAACCATACATATGTTGGGCGTGTGATTATAAATCATTCATCAACTCATCATATCATAACCCATGAAAAAGTAATGGGTTTTATAAAGATTTTATCATCAATTTGTCATCTCATATATAGAGAAATAAAATAGATCCTATTATAATAACATGTCCCAATAGAGCTTAAGAAAAATCATATTATCTTTACATAGATGAAAAATAACTTTAAAATAGAATTTAAACATTTTGTTGAAAATAGGTATAATAGCAATTACTTTTTGAATCTATAAAAATTAATAATATTTAGAATATTAAGAAAAGAATTATATTTTAAAATAAAAATGGAAATTTTAAGTCTTTTTTCATAGAAAACAACACTCATGATGGTTGGAAAACTTGTTTGTGTGGTAAATTTTAATACAAAGATTAATTTTACATTTTTTTAAAGTAAAAAAAAAATGTTAAAAAATAGTATAAAAATATATTTTAAAAAATTCCATAAGAAGGTTAAATACATTTGGAAATTACTTTAAAAAATATTTATATCATATAAAATTAAATTATTGAAATAATTCTATAGAAATTTTATATGGAGGAAAATGACTCTCAACTAAATGGTGAAAAATATGGTTGATTTTTATTAAAAAATATATTTTTTTATTTCTGAGTATCAAATAAAGGAATATTAAAAATAAATCATCTAAAACCAAGAAATAACTAATGTATAGGAGAATATATGTTTTTTAAAGGTATTTACTATAGAATATCATCCGATGAAAATTTAACATAGAAAATCATGAAAAGAAATGAGATTACAACATAAAGCCTTACCTCAGGTCCAAAATTGATTCACGCACAATCTAACACCCTATATAATAAATATAAATTTATTATGATATATAATATGCCCATTATCAAACATATATAATCATATATTATTAAATTAGAATTTCTAATTATCAATTAATTAATAACTCCATTTAAAATCATTATTCTAGGTGTTAAATGATGTGTTTTCATGAATTTTTCAGTTCGATGGTTCCAAAACAAACACATAGATCATGGTAACAGAATATAAAGATTGATAATAATTATTCAATGAATATATTATTTTTTTAATATCACCATAATATAACATTCTAACATCAATCATGCCATAAACATTATATCATCATTCATATATTTGGTAAAATAAACCAAAACAATATCATTTTATAAAGAATAAATGAGTAAGGACATTTTATTTTATATTGATAGAATAAATTTTAAAAATATTATTCATGTCAAAATTATTTTATATATTCATTATGTACAAATTTATCACTATTTTTTATATTTAGCTATTGAAAAACTCATTCATAGAGATGGTAGTCCATATGTACACATAAAGGATAATTTATTTACTAATGAGAAAAAATAAAAATAATTTAGATAATAATTTATCATTATATAATAAATATAATATCATAAATTTCATATATATTCATAAAATATGTCATTACAAAAATATTTGTGAGGGAGTGATGAAAAACATAACACATCACTTAATGGAGATGATTGTTCATGACCTAATTACGGGCCACTATCTCATTTTCTATTAGATGGATATTTGTTAGAACATAATCATTCCATCATCATTTTAAAATTTATAAATATTTAAGATACTAATGTATTTATATCATTATGGATACAATATATTTTAACGATGTGTATGAATAGAGAAATTTTAAAGGAGTCGGTGAATATGATTTCTCCTTATTTAGGAATCTTCCATTGGCTTACACCTTAATCCTTAAATGGTATTTCTTTTGGAAAGAACATAACCTCTAGGATATATAGAATTAAGTTAAATATAAATTTTTGTAGGTATTTTTGGATAAATAATTACTAATGCGTATGAATAATTAAAGGGAAGAGGTTACCTTTTATAAGTGAGGGGAGTTGGACACATGAAATTATTAAATATTTTAAAAAATATAAATTCATTTATTTTTTAATGTGTTATAAAATGAAATAAGTTTCCAAGATAGGATAACATAATTTTGAAATAAATTCAACAAACTAAAGCTATACAATTTTATGTGATCTTTTAAACCTTACTCTTGGTTTAACCCCCTCATTAACCCTTTTTAACCTTATCCATAGTAATAAGATTGTTACCTTGGTAACTATTCAGAAAGACCAAAAATGAAATTGGACTAATTAATAAATTTAGAAATTATTATTCAAAATATTGAAACCATTTTACTGTATTCAATTTCTATATGTGTTACAAATTAATTTTATAATAAGTGAAAAAAAAATTAAAAAAATCCTTTATATAAAAATGCATTTTTAACCACAAAAATTAATTAATTCCCATTACATTCATATTAATGATCATTGCATGAAGGTTAAAATTTTTATTTCAGTATATTATAAAAAAATTCAATAAATTCATACATAAATTGTGACTAAATAAATTTATTAAGATAAAAACATGTTGTGCGCATAAAATATATTGTTAAGAATAAAATCTCCTTTTACCTTCAAAAGATTTTATTATCATTCATAACTAATTGATAACCAATGAATTAATTTTATAAATTTGAAAAATACTTCATCTTAATTTCAGTATTTTTAATTAATTTTTAAATAAAACCTATATCATAATAATTATTCTCATAAATAATATATTTCTAAATCATTATTCAGGATCAATAGTTTTTAATAAGTGATTTATAAATTATTTTTAAACAATATATTTATTCTTAATTCTTTAAAATGTAATGAAATTTGTTATGATATTAATTATTCACATAATTTTAGGTGTGTGTTCTTTACAATCTATATAATTCATTTATTTATGATGTATAAATATGTTCTAAAACCTTTTGGTGTTGCATTATACCCCCTTAGAATAATTCCACGATCAAAATTTTGTTATTACAAGAAAAACTAATGGATTATAACTCTAACACAATACATCCCTAGAATCCCATAATGCATCCTATAATTTGTTTATTCCTCTAGAGAACCATAACCATCTGAGTAGAATTATTCTATAGAACATTATTTCTGCTATCCAAGATTACTACCAGTAGTTATTCATAAGAAAGATCATTCTCCAATTGTATGACCTATGAGTTTAGAATATTTTAAGGAACATATATATAATATCTCAAAAGAGATACATGAAACATATAATGACCATGGGAGAGGTTAATAGGAAACTCCATGTGGTATAATAGCATCTCAATATGATTAAGAATCCTATAGGGACTGATATATCCATAGATCAAATTCATTTTCTGTCAAAATATCAAAACAACTTCTAAGTAGATATTCATAGAAAGAATTTTCACAATATTTGAACAACAGATCCCAAAAAGAATTATCACCATATCTCTTATGAAGATAATGAGATTTTCTAATATACTTCTGAATGAATCTAACTTTCACTTCAATTTCCTTAGTTAGATCATGTCCCAATAGATTTTATTCTTAAAATTTAACCAGATATATTGGTGTTATACACTTCATTTCGTAGAGGGGTATATAAGGGCATGTATGAATACTTGAATGAAATATATTTTTTTATAGAAAACTCAATTAGAAGAAGGTGTTGATCCCAACAAAATTTAATGTCCATAGAAAAATATCTCAGCATATCTTCTTAGTGTTTGAATGGACCTCTTAGACTGACCATCCATCCAAGGATGATATACTGTTCTCAAACACATATTTATATCTAATTAATGTTAAATATGATTCAACAACCTTGAGGTAAACTTCTGATATTGATTATATACAATTGATTGTTTTACACCACAAACCCTCACCACTTATCATATTTCCATGTGATCTAATTAGGATATAAATATTCACTATGAACAATTAAATTAAATGATTTCATCAGAAGATCAGATAAAATCCAAATATATTTGTTCTTTTATACGTATTTTTTATTCCCATAATGAAATACATGGTTATTTATTATCATTTATACTTAGGTATGGGTAATGGTTGCAACATACAATTATAATTTTTTCTCTCATCCTTAATTTTTTGGCATACCATGTACCGAGATAGATACTCCATAATATCTCTATTTATGTGATCCCATTAAAAATTCTATTTAATATCTCAAAACATCTTCAAACATCCAAGATGAATAATGGATGGTGAACTATGTTCTTCATCAGAGTAATATTACATCAATTCTGGTTTTTATGGAAAACATACCTAGTTCTTGAACTATATCATTGCATTATGATCATAATTGAACTCATGACAAATAAGTACCTTTTATTATAGATCTAAATCCACAATATACACCACATTAATTTTCTAATACATTTATTGTTTCACATTCAATTAGGAATGATATGATTTATTCGCTTCTATTATGATTTCAATATCCACACCCTAATAATCTATAAGTATTAGATCGATTTCAATACTTATCATGTAAAACCTTGAATGGTCCTTCAAGATAAAAGTATTAAGCAGTATGTTCCACTTTTTAGGGTGGTAATGTATAATGAAGTTATAATCTATGATCAGATAAAATGATCTCCTTTGGTTCATATTCAATACTTTCTATGGGAATATATTCATTAATCTTTTATTATCTATATATTTGTTACACCTTTCAATATATAGCTAATGACACCATCTATTTAAATAAATAATTTCCACTACAGTTTCCTAATCATGTTTTAGGTATATTTTATCATAGACATTCAATTGGAATTAATCTTAATAAACCACAAATACATTCTGCATGAGAACATATCACAGTCCCTCCTTTAATGCATTATTATAGATCATAAACAATTATCCATTGTATGGTTGTGTGAACATAGGTTAAAATTTATATATTATATTTAATTAATTGAATTTTTATTTATATTAAACTGTCTGAAGTAACTAGGATCTATTCGACGTCAACTTGTTTATAGGATTTTAAAGTCGTGGTGAATTATTCAAAAATATTCAATATTATACATCCAATCAAAGAAAACTACTAATATCAATACTTATTGTAGGTCTAAGAAAATGTTCAACAATTTTATGTTTAAAGGATCTATATATATCCCCTATCTTTTGATTTCATAACCCAATAATGATACTTTTGGTATCCATAATTCACACTTTCTAAATTTTGAAACCTAATTCTCCTTTATTAAGGTATTCAGAAAAATACTTGAATAATAATTATGATATTTATTTCTATTAGAATATATAATAATACCATCTATAAATACTACCATAAAATGATGAATATAATTCATAGATAATCTATTAATTAGAACTATGATGATAATGGGGGAATTGGTAACTCCAAATTGCATAGCTATATGTTCATAATGAAAATAATTCATGTGGAAGGATTTCTAGGGTATAAACTCTTTCATGAACCTCAATTAATGACATCCAAAACAAATGTGAATCATTGAAATATATTAATATCTATGATTATAATAGAATAATTAATAAATATGGGCTATAGGATACTAATTATTGATATTTATCTTATTATGTACATAATACTAAATGCAAAGACACAATAACCCTTCTTTCTTATTAAAAAAATAACAGTTTCACCCATGGTGATGAACATGTCTAAATGAATCACTTTTATATATTCCCATATATTTTCTTCTTCAAATCTTTTAAATCGATCTGAATGATTCTATAAAAATTCTTTGATATAGGTTTATCTCTAGGTATTCATTCTATTGAAAACTCAACATTAGGATTTAGGGGAAGACTATGAAACTATTCTGAAAAAAACATCAGAATATTCCTAAACAATAGGAATTTCATCAATGATATGTTTCTCTCTATTTGAGGAAAATAACCCTCGTGAATATGTAGTGACACTCATATAATATAAGTACTTTCCATTGGATGTTAATTTTTATCCTTATACAAATAAATAATCATTGATTCATTCAGAATATGGAATATGACATCCCTTAATCATAAATTGATATATCCTCTGTAAAAATAAATCTAATTGATTCCAAAAATGACATCAAATTCAACAAGAGGGACAATCACAAGATTTGAAGGAATTACATTCTTATAAAATTAGCTTAGAGAGGATATATAGAATTTAGATGCATATATTAAATAATTATGTTTTTTCAAATATAATTTAATATGTAATCAATGAGGTGGTAATGTGACACCCATATACAATTCATAAATTTTATATTACTGGGTATAACTATAATCAAATTAAAAATTTGATGTTCTAAAAATGGATGGTAAGTGTTCCTTTAACTACTCCATTATAATTAACCACATCGGTAACTATAAATGAATGATATATAATATTATATCTTAGTATAAGATGTTTTGGAGGGAATTTTTTTGAATAAACCTAATATTCATGTAATATTTTTCATAATTATTATAATACATATAGTTTTATAAATGATTCATGGGTGGTGTAATCAGTTTCGCTCTCACCTTCTTCATTTTATTGTCTTGCCTCTCTAAATCCCTTCATTATTCAATTTCTTGATGTCATTCTTCTCACCTATAAAAAATTTACTAGTTAGATTAATACGATTACCTCATGTTTCTCTGCACACATCTATAATAAAGAAAGATTCATTTTTTCAGCCTCTATGGTTTTTATTATTATAATTTTCTTGAAACTACATATTTATAAATATATCATAACCATGAAAATAATTAGAACCCCTATACTCAATTTTTACCTTGAGATAACATTTAAGGATTCTTTATAGCAACTAATTTCCCTTGTGAATAGTTACTTTTGAGTCCTGGTTTTAAGACACTAAAGAATATCTCAATTTTGATTTCATGTTCCATGATAAAACCATAATAATTCTTAGAATGTGTGGTAAAATTTTCCTTATATTTGCCAATATATTTATCATCCTTCTAATTAGGCTCATGGAATTACTTTTCTACATTCATCTTAATATTCTAGGGGAAGTACTTTCTAGAATATACCATCTTAAAATCATCCCATTATAAGGATTATTTTTCTTCCTATTTCCTTGTATTCTTAATAATAATCCACCATTCTCCTTCTTGGATGTCTAAATAAAATAGAACCAAGATAAATTTTTTGGCTCTGAGATTTGTAGAATGAAAAATATCTTTTTAGTCATAATGATCCTATCCTCATCCACTAATGGAACAGAGGACCCACTAAAATAATGTGGATTTTTTCTCAATAAAGACTCAATGGTTTGTTGGTCCATATTTTTCTCATTTGGATGACCACTATGATTATTTCCTTGGTAGAGATGCCTGATCATAGAAATATTATTTTACATACTAGATTTCATACCATTCAGTTTATCTGGAGGAAAATCATTGCATTTTCTATAACATTCATAATTTATAGACATTAAATAAAATAAAAAAACATAGTGTAAGAATAAATGTGAGATAATAAGAGTGAGAAATATATAATAACTAAAATCATTCCAAATATGTCCTAATTTATGACAACTTTAAATCAACCTATGAAACTTTTAGGTTTAACCTATATCTATTTTTGTTAATCATAGGTTTTCTTATGTTCTATACTCAATATCTTCATAAGAGAATCTCTAAAGAATAGTAAAACCTTTCTATGATACCTATTATGGATAACCTAGCACAACATGCATAAATATTACATCATTTTAGATGAATATTCAATATATCTCATAATAATACATCCACATGAAGCATAAAGGTTTAGCACCATTGGAGAGTAGATCCATAACCATATTATTTTATGAAATAAATTCAATATATATTAAAATTTTCTCCTCACATGGTATTATTATTATACATACCATATATTAAACCATTCTTCACAACCTGGGGAAAATGGAAATATAAGATTGGGGGAGATCATATTCTTAGAAAAGGTAAAAAAGAGGGATATCAATGGGTCATAAGTGAGCATAAGAAAGATTTATGATGGAATCATGTAGTTATATGACCTTAACATTGGATGTTCAAACCCGATGATTCATGAATCATAAATCATGAGGCATGACATAACACTTTAGCATATCTTAAGTCATGAATCATAATATTTATGAATCATCAATAATAAACCAGAATTTTTAATTTTATACCAAAAGCATAAAAACATGTCATAGGAATTATGGAATAATCATAATCATAAAAAATCACATTATTACTCAAGGATAACTACTAAGACTACCATAGTTGACAAAATCCTAAAATGGGTTGGGTTTAGTCCCCAACCACTTTTCATCAATTGAATGAGTTCACTCACCATCCTCTTTCATATTATCTCAAGATATATAAATATTTACCTAATGTATTAGAGTGACATATAATTCGAATCCCACCTATCTTGTAAAAAAACATTTATATGTGTTCCATGAGATCATTAAACATTCATAAATTCATGATAGCATTACCCATGGAAAGGAAAAGAGCTTCATAAATATTTCATCATCTCATTATAATATTCCATTTAGAATAAAAAAATGGATGGTATAATAAGAAAATATACCCATTGGAGGATAAGAAACATCAACAGATATTAACGCAGATGAAAAATATGGTTAAAACAGTATTTGAACATTTATTTATAAATAATGAAAATATAATTTTCCTTTATTATATTTGGAAAACATTAAATTCCCCAAATGTTGATAAAAATATTTTCTTTGAAAATAACAGAGGAAATATGTAATGTATTCTTCAGATAAAATAACAGTTTTTATGACAGGAAAATCTATTTTTGTGGTATATATTAAAAAAAATATTTCATTAATATTTTTATAAAAAGTCAAAAATAACCTATAAAAACAATATTAAAACTTTATTTCTAATTGTTTGAAAATAAATTAAACTGTTGGTTATGTTAAAAAATAATTGGATCATATAAAATAATATTCTTTAAAACATTTTAACTAACATGGATATAGAGGGAAAATATTCCTGACCAAAAGAAGAGAAACAATGTCAGTTTTTCTTAATAATTATCTTTCGAGTACCAATGATAGGAAATATGAAAGGAAAACATGTAAAAAATAGAAATAACTACAGATGAATAAAATATATGGGTTTTATGAGATAATAATCATATAATTTCCCATATTTTAATTTTAATATAAAAAATCATGAAAGGAAATGAGATTAGAAGATAATCCCTTACCTTGGGTCTTCACTTGCTTTATGTGTGCTTTATCCTCCTATATAATAAATTTAAATTTATCAAACATATATACTATAAACATAATCATAATTATATTACTTTATATTATTTAATAACAAATTTAATTACACATTAATTAATAATTATTTATTAAAATCATCATTTAATGTGTTAACTGTTACATTTTTATGAATGTTTTAGTTGGGCAGTTCAAGTCCTTACCAGTTTAACATTGTAACACCATTACTATAATTATAGTAATGATTCAATAAATATATTATTACATAATATCTCCACAATATACAATTTATTAATCATTCAATCTATAATCATTATACAATCATTCATGTAGGTGGTAAAACCAACCCAAACAATAGTGTGTTACAAAAACTTAATGAGTATGAGAATGATATTTTATGATCATAATATAAATTTCATTGAAGATTATTCATATAATAAGTATAATATATATTTATTATATACAATTTTATAACTATCTAGGAAATTAGAACATTGAAAAAAATATCTCTAATGAGGAAAGTAGTCTATACAAACACATGAACATTAATTTCATTTTATAATGATGAAAAATAAAATAAATTAGATAATATTTTATTATTAAAATATC
The DNA here is from genome assembly GCA_963277665.1 of Viscum album. Lineage (NCBI taxonomy): Eukaryota > Viridiplantae > Streptophyta > Magnoliopsida > Santalales > Viscaceae > Viscum > Viscum album. The sequence continues at coordinate 236,219,345 of OY728167.1, read as the reverse complement.
ATTAATATATCATAAATATAATATATATTTAGTAATTACATCATTATAACCATCAATTTGATGCAATTTTTAAAATTAAAACACATCTCTTCATGGAAGTGGTAGCTCGCACATACACACGAGCGAAACTTTCATTTTTCATTTGATAGAAATGAGTTATAAAATGGTTATTCCGACATCATGATAATATTTAAATATAATTTGGATACTAGTTTCATTATATTAGTATGGATATAAAGCATGATTAAGTAGGTATAATGAAACACCTCTGGTTTCTAAGAAGCATACTAACTAACAATATGAATTTCTATTATTAAGTAAAAAAACTGAAAGGGAAAGGGAAAAATATCCAATGAGGTTTGAAGTGGTGGATACCAAGGGAATCCGCATGATTTTATGGTTTTACAATCCATGGTTAATAATGCAATACTCAAGTAAGTGAGCTTCTCCTCCACCTTATGTCATTTCGATGCAAGTCATTTTGACATAAGATTCCCCACACACTAAGTGTGCAAGATCATCATATCTTTCTGAATAAAATATTTCTAGTCCATTGGGATGTATTAAATATTACATATAGAAACCAATGATCCCAATAACATTTTTATCACTATATCTAAGTCGAGTTTAATCACTAAAATGACAATATAGAACCTCTTATAGAGAAATAGACTAGAGAATAGGACCCTGACAACAACTATAAGTGAATTCTTCTCTCTATTAAAAAAATTAAAACCATGAAAAATGAACCATGTTGATCATTGAGGAACCATATACCATTAATGGACTATTTTAAATAGTATCCATCAGATTTAATATTGATACATTGATAAGGTGGTGTCTGCAAAACTCAGTGACGAGGTCTTGTGCTATAAATAGGAGCCTAATGATGAATCAAGATACCAATCCAATTAAATATTATTTGGGGAAACTCCTTGTTCAATATCATCAGATATAGGTAGATGATAAAATCTATGAATTATTCTTTGATGTCTGATTTAGATTACAAAATACACTTTTTGTAAACTCTATTCTTATAATTATAAACTATTTTAATTTTTTATTCAAATGAATTGAAATATATTAGGAAATAAGTAATAAAAGATAGTAATTAAACTAAAAAAGAATATTTCATTCATTGTAAAACATTATAAAAAAATACATGAAATAAATTATTAAACACCTTGTATTATTACATCCTTTAAAAGATCTTAAATTTAAAGGGAACAACAAACATAATAGAATAAAATTTTCAACACTAGGAGAACTCTAGGATTATATTCACCCTTGAAGATAACCAACATCCAATGAAAAACTATAATGAGGAAGAAAACCTTGAAAAGGTAAATCATATTGTGGGGTCTAAAATTATATCTATTTGAAATAGAATTGTGAATTAAAAAGTGATAATTCAATGCATTATTCTAGGAGGCCATGCATGGCAACACATCCAATCAACATATTTGGATATATTGTAAAAATTATATTTCTATAAAAATTGTAGTTATTTATTTTCAGATAATCTCATTAAAAGTTGTTTTCGGGGCCCCCACTTTCATGTTTTTCTTTTGGGAAGTTTTTGAACCGAAACATGAAGGGAAGCACATTTCTTCTTTTGTTTAGAAGTTGGGTTTCTCAGAGGCCATGCAAGGCAACCCTTCTAATCGGTATATTTGGATCTTTTCAAAAAATGATATTTTTTGGATAGTGTAGTTATTTATTCTCAAATAATATTAGTGAAATTTGTTTCTAGGGCCTCCACTTTCCTGTTTTCCTTTCTTTATTACAAATGTGACTCTATAGAAAGGGTGGAACTTTGGTCTCATCTTGGTAATATGGAAACTAGTTACCGATCTTGGTTTGATAGAGGTGACTTTAAAACTATTCTAGATGAGTTGAAAAATAATATAAGAGTTGTGTATTCAAGTAGTTCCATGTAGGTGTTCAGAGATTTCATGGTGAAAAGTGGTCTTATTGATGGGTTCCTCTAGTGATTCACCCACATGCTGCAACAATCAGAAAGGAAGCAGCAGAATTTGGTGTTGGCTAGACCGCGGTCTTTATAATATGCAGGGGTTTGACTAATTTCCTCAAGATTGTGTATATCATTTAACTCGTTCTCTTTCTAATCACTCCCCTATTTTATTTCATCTTAATAGGGGTGACTCAGGAGTAGGGAAGTGGTTTTTCCTCACATATAGACAAGGGATAATGAGTTCTTACATATAGTGATACGCTCCTAGGACCAACCAGTGCATGGTGTCTCTTGGGGGGATCTTTCTGATCTTCTTAAAAGGGTTAAAAAGGACGTATGGGTGTGGCACATAAATAAAACTATTTACAATACTAGTGTGGAGAAAATTAATAAAGAAATTGACCTGTTGGAGAAGAGTCATTATGAGGAATGGAGTAATGATGTTTTCATCTATATGGACAGTAAGAAGAATACATTATTTGAATGGTTATTGTAAATTAAATGGGTCACCAAGGAGAGATCGATATCTATTTTTCTTCATGAGGGGGAATGAATACTAATTTTTTTCAGGCCAGCTTAATGGAAAAGAGGGTTTCTAATAGAATTAATCTTCAACTCAGGGATAGTTCATTTACTATTGACATGGAGGTGGCAAAGATAATGGATAAAGATCATTTTGAAGGTCCTCTTTCTAGATCAGCATCCATGGAGGGTGGGGAAGGGTTAGGGGTGTACAGGGAGGGGGATTTGCTATAGATTTTTCTTAGGTTGGTGCTGGATAAAGACAATGAGGATCATGAGGTCATTTCAAGGGAGGAGTAAATTATAGATTTTATATCTTATCTGAACCCAAAAAGTGCTCCATGCCCAGATGACATTCTAAGATATTTTTTTATTGGGGCTTGGGATATAATCAAATATTAGCTTATTGAAATGATTCGGGATTTTTTCAAAGGAGGGGTGATTACCAGGGCTTCTTGTAATTCTAATATGGTGGTGATTCTGAATTATAAGGAACCATTTTACATGGACCATTTTAGACTGATTATCCTCTACAATTTTTCTTATAAATTTATTTCTTGTCGGCTGAACTGGAGACTTGTTTTTTTGTTCCCATGAGTCATTTCACAGGAGCATCATGTCTATATTAAAGGGCATATCATCCAAGAAATTATAGGTAAAACCAAAGAGATGGTGGATTACATCAAAAAATGGAATTGGGATAAAATATTATGGTTCAAGTTGATATGGATAAGGCATACGGCCAGATGGAGTGGGGCTTCATCCTTAATATTATGAGACACGTGGGGTTCAAATAATGGGTTTTTGATTTATTTTTCTGGTGTTATGCTTCATCATGGATCTCGGTGTTGATCATGGGGAGTCTCTTAGGATTCTTCAAAATGGTTCGAGGTCTGAGGTTGATTGATTTGATGTATCCTAATATATTTATTATTGCACAATAGGAACTCATTAGAAACTTGCAACATGAGTTGGGGAGAGGATGATTTTCCCTTATAATAAAAAATATGGTTCTAGTATTATATCAAACATCATGTTTGCGGATGACATATTTTTTTCATTAATGAAAGGCACATGTTGATTTTGGGATTCAACATGTTGATGCAAACCTGTAGAGATTTAAGTGGGGAAAGGATGAATCTAAATAAGATATTTGTTTCTATCTCTAAAATTTATGGACAGAGGCAAAGAAATTGCATTTAGAATAAATTGAGAATCCCAAAGAAGAACCTTTATATGCAGTATCTTGGGGATCCGATTTTTTATGGTAGGATCAAGATTTTTTTTTTCTGAAAACATGGCCAGTCAGGTCACTACTCTCATCTTCAATTGTAAAACAAGTTTTTATCCTTTGGAGGGAGACATACATTGGTCAACATTTTCCTTACCTCCATTAAGATGCATATCCTTTATGAGTTTAAGGATCCCAAAGTAATTATTAATAATCTATAAAAAATCATGTTGGTTATCAATTTGGATGCCTATCAAAAATGGAAATGTCATTGGGCTTCTTGGGGTAGGTTGGTGAGGAAAACCAAAGAACTGGGGGGTGAACATTCATCGCATCTCGAATACCTTGAAAAGAATGCAAGAGGGACTTGCATGGGAGATTATTGAAGGTAAAACCCTATGGAAATAATGCATAAATGATAGGTATGTTGAGGAGTGGTGAGGATGGGCTCATAGACCAATGATATTTTCTGTTCTTGCAATCTATATGATTAATCATCTAGATATTTTGAAGTAAAATGTGCATTCGGTTGTTTGAAGTGGTGACATCATGTATTGGAAGGAAAATTGGGCTAGTGACATGTTGTTTTTCCCAAGTTTCCCGGTTCTAAATTTTAATTTCCAAGAGGTGATATTGTTCCCTACTTTCATTAGTACCAACATATCTTAGTCCTAACTAATTTTTCATTTGAATATCATACTCGTTGACCTACCAGATAGATGAATTTTTTCTAAGATGACATTGGTAATTTTTAGTGTTAAGGTTTACCATCCACTGATTCAAGAGGTCTGAGGGGTGCATGAATGTGTGGGAAAGCTTTGGTGTTAGGTGATACCATCTAAGAACAACTTATTGATCTTGAGTCTTAGGAATCAAGAAATTCATATTGATAATAACATTCAGAGAAGGGGAATCTCCCTGGCATCTTGGTGTTTGTGTTGCAGGTATCCTCGAGGAAAAACTTCCAAGGGTATTTTTTTCAATGGAAAATGGGACCAAACTATCTAGTATTTCATCATACACTAAATGATCTTAGATTACCAAGGTGAAATGATTTGATATTTTTTCACTACTTTGTTCTAGGGTCATATCATTTCCATGACTTCAAAGCTTGTAGTGTTATTTTTATCACGATAAAATGTGTGATTTGGGAAGATAGAAATAACACATGGATTAGAAGGGCCTCCTCCCATCTCAACATCCATGATTGAGTGAGAATGTTAATTTTTTATTTTGGATCCCTAATTTTTGATAGGTGGTTGAGGGATTTATTTAGGACTATTCTTCTCTAGAACGGGGTGCTTTTCATGGATAATGGACCACTAGTCGGGTGATGCTGGGTGTTGTGGGATCCTCCTTTCACATGCATAAAATTAAACGTTGATGGCTCTTATGATGAAATAAATATTAGGGGAAAATCGTGTCCAGGACAGTAGGGGTTATTTATCCTTGGTTTCATCTCTTTCTATGGTATGTGCAATTCCTTGGGGCAGAGCATAGGGCTCTTTATAGTGGTTTGTCTTTATGAAAGCAATGCAAAATTGATCGTTCTCAGGTGGAATCATATTCTAAATGCTTGGTTGGATACATGAATGGTAATTTTGACATCCCATGGGACTTGAGTTATTTTATCAGGAACTATAAGTTTAATATTGTTCAGGGTATGAAGGTTCGACACACTTTGAGGGATGGGGAATCATGTCGTTGATTTTCTTGCTATGATACAAGGCTCAAATGACCCACACATTGATTATCATTGTACTCACTCATTTCCCACAAACTGTGTGCCCATTATTTGTGGTTATTCTCTTGGTTTTAAGAAATTCCATCCTCCTTGAGGCCTTGATTCTTTTGAAATAAAAAATATGATTTTGAGTGTGAATAAGATAACTCAAAATGAAATAAAAATATAATAATAAATTATATGTGTGTGTATTATGAATTAATATTAATATTAATATTATTAAAATTTGATATTAGGTGTTTATAAAATTGATATAAATATTTTAATATAAATGGATTGGTACAATTAAAATTTAGATTATGAATAATTAATTTTAATGTTATTTTTTTATGCTTAAAAGTGATTCTTTTTTCAAAAACCTATCTTTTAAGTATGGTATATTTTATCCCAATAAATTAAATTAAACACTTTTAAAATATTATTTTATATTAAATAATATATAAATTCTATTTTAATTTTTAAATTGATATGAAATGATATTTATAATACTTAATGCATTAAAACATATTTTATTTAATAAAAGTCATTTTATCTATAGGTTGTATTTCTTATTAAAAGAAAGATTTATAGATGTTGGAATTTAAATTAAAAAATGAAATGATTTTGGGACTTATAATTAAAATATTATCTTAGGATAATTTTTTTATAAAATATTTGATAGTTAAGATGAATAATAAAAAATACTCATTTTATAAAAACTGTAATTTTTTGGATGGTTTCATATTATAATTTTGACATAGAAAATCATAAAATATTTGTGATTTATTTAAATAATAGTAAAATATTTTAAAATGTTATGATGAATTTAGAAAACCTATTATTATCATTTTAGAAACTTATGTAATATTTTCCAATAAAACATATTGTTTTCGGTCTTTTCTTTCAATTAAATATTTTTTTGATATAATTTTTTTTAGAATAATTTTAGAGACACGTAACGTATATTTGATATATTATAAACTACTTGATATCATGAAAATAAAATACATCGATAATTTTATCCTACACATAAATTTTAATCCTAAAAACATATTCTAACAAATGTGTTTTTACCTATTCCATGTGCGATTAATAAAATTGTTTTTCCCTACACAAATAATTTTTATATGAGAAAATTTATTTCATATATGTAATTACATGGTATAAATTATATAATATGTTCCATTTTATTTTTATGCATTAAAATTAAATTAATTAGTTGAAGATTAATTTTCATTATCAAACAAAAAAAAGTAAAATTGAAAATGATAAGATTAAAAGACATAGATACGTTTTTAAAACATGTGTGAAAATGAATTATTAGAAGATGAGTGACCTTATTTCATCCCACACTCCTTTATGTTCCATTTTTTGAGAATCATGTCATATTTAACATGTTCTCCATTTATATTAACTGATTAAATTTACACAAATGTCATTATCACCACATATAAAAGTCACCAGTTGCTACCCCCTCAAGGCTACAATAAGAATTTGGTTTCCTCCTAAAAATATAAAAATTTATATTCCCCTATACTAAAATTAATTTCTATCAATCCCTTGTTCTAAATAAATTATCCTAAGACCTCCCTTCCTAATAAATCTTCCAAGGGAAAACCAAGTCCTCATCATGGGTACTTTTTTCCCAAACATCTTTTATTTTATTTATTACATTCTTAAATGAAATTATATATTTACTATATAATGGAACGATTATTTTTTATTATAATTTTAATTATGATTATTTAATAACTATTAACCACCATTCCTTATTTCCATTAAGAAAAATGAAACTCTCATTTGTGCGTTGTGCAGATAACCACCTCCCTAAAGTGATGGATTCCATGTTTCACTAGCACCTCTCATCACTATAATATGGGGAAAATTATAGAATAAATTTTAAATATATAACATAGTTTTAATTATTGAGAGAAAAATTATAATCCAACTTATTTCACTCTCATTCTTCGATAAATGAAAATTATAAATTTCTGTTATGCGAACTACCCAATCCATTGAGTAATATATGTTCTTCTTTGTCTTGTTTCATTCGTATTTATTAAAATATAATTAAAAATATAAAATACCTTCATATTATCCAAATAATAAAAATAATATTATATAATAATATTATTATTCCAAAATAAACAACTTTCATAATCATAATCACCGATTAATTTTGTTATGCTCATGTTTGGGTCAATCTAGCCACATAATTGAACAATGATAGAAAACAATGTTATAAATGATTTTGAGAAATAAATTATTTTTAATATATTATATAAATATTTAAATATATATTGTATATTGTTTATATAATTTTAAAATTAATATTAGACTCAATAATTAAGATACCGACTTATATACATTAAAAATCATCAAAGCATTCTCATCAATGATTTCATCATTAATGATCATAAACAAAACTATAGTAGAATTAAATTATACCATCATAAATATTTAAAACCCATCAGTTCTAGTTCCTTTTATTATATGGGAATGATGAAAATTGGTAAAATAATGAAAATCAGCATAATTAAAAGGAATCTAGTTTCAAACTATGAAGATTTTACACACTCGATATTTAAAATACAAAATTACTAACAGATATACATGTAGATAATACTTAAATTTATCATTTATAAAAAATTATATAAATTAAAAATATTATTAAAAATATTTTGAATTTATTTATTTTTGATATACATTATCTTAGAGTGTATTGGACCTACTGGGGAATGAGGGTAAGGGTTTTTTATGTCACATTTTTACCACTTGAGACATGTTTCTTAGTATAAATAATATTTTATTTGGAATAAAATATATACTACCCCTTGTATAAATTTTATAATTTTCCCATTATTATTAATTATATTAATGTTTTATTTGAAATCATGTCATTAAAATTATTTTTACTTGAATGTTTCTATTGATTCAAGGGGTTCTTTTTATCAAATTTAATTTCGTGAGACATATTTCCTAATGTGCACCACAATATATTTATTGTGGTGGTATTAGGAAAAAAAATATTTAACTATATTAATGTTATTTTGATAAAATATGATTTTCTAATTTAAATGGATTTCAATTAGAATTATTCCAATGTTTAATGCAGTATTAATGTCACTCAAATAGTAAAGGTTTCAATGATAATATTATTTTCAAATTAAGATTATTTTTTAATGATAATTCATCTAGGGAATTTTTATTCATTAAATAACCCTTAATAATCTTCATTTTATATTAATGGGGTTTTACATGACCCCTCAAAATTTCATCTTCCTTGCATCATATTTTACTCGAGGTGTTCCTTATTAGCAAAATCAACCTCGTCTCTTCTTATCTGTTAGGAAATTTTCTTTTCCATGATAATATTCATTGGATTATTATTTATTTGAAATATCCTTATTTATGACTTGATAATTTATTAATTGAATTTCTAACTAATTTTAATTTCATTTAAAATTTTTTAATTAATACATTATCCACTTATAAATGGGTTGTTTTGAACAAAGTGCAAAACATTTATCTTAACAGTTTCCATGTGAATTCATATTTTCATAGTTTCTTTATCTCCCAAGAAACTTCCTATATAAATTTTCATGTTCCCAAAAAATAAATTCTTAATCTATTGGGTTTATAATATTTTTCTAATTAAATATCTTTTTTTTCAAAAAAATGTGATAAATGTTTCTTATTTAAAAATATATTTTCCTGATGCTCCAAAAACATTTTTTTCATCTAGGTAATTTCATTTGACATATTTTACACATTAGTAGGTTATTTATTAAATTACACCATCCGCATTATTTCTTAGTTTTAATTATTAAATATTAATTTCTATTAGAGGAGTGATACATCATTTCCTTTTTCTTTCAAAACCATCAACTATGAATAAGAATGTATTTTATTCAAAAATTTTTCCTTTTTAAATACCTAATTTATATTTATTTTAATTAATGTTATTCACCTAGATTCCTTATATTGACTAATTTTAGGAAATATTTTACTTAATCATAGAAATTTTATCAATATATTGTAAACATAATATTCTTTATTTGCTTGATTTATGAGTATTTACCTAGAAAGTTACTGAATATCTCTTGAAACTCATTCATTTTCCATGGATTTATCTGGTAATGATTATTGATAAATTATTAATACTTTAATTATGTGATTTTGTTTGAAAAATTTATGTGACCAATATTATTTTTATGGGTTCTTTATGTCATGAAAAATTAATTATTTACATTCAAATGTTTTATAAAACCGATATTACATATATTGGTTATGTATGAGGTGATAAGTGAAATATTTCGTAGTGGTGCTCATAAGCATTAATGATTATGGGTGGGGTCCTGTATTACCCTCCAATATATTAGTTAAATGTTTATATCTCCTGATAAAATTCTTCCAAAATACATTTTAGTTCCCATAATATTGAGAAATGATGTTGTGTCTTAGGAAATTAATGTTTCCCTATGCTAATGTTTGTTCTATACTTTTATAAAAATTCTCATGACTATGTCATTCTCTCATGGTTCATGTTTATTTACTCATGTTTCCAAAATATTTTGATTCATTTCTTTTTTATGCCAAGACTTATACATGATTTATGATCTATGATTTATTGGTTATATATTTCTTTTGTATATATATTATACTAATTTTCTCATTTTTTAGACAATTATAATATTTTATTGTTTTCGCTTCTGTTTACCCTTGTGATGAATATGTGATCACCCCATTATTATGTTTCAAAATCCCCTAGTTATGAAGATTAAAAATATTAAAACGTATAAAATAGTATCTTATGTGGATATTTATTTTAATATATTAAAGTATTAATATGGAATAATTGGTTGCTTATATAGTGGAAAAATAGTTTTTATTTGAAATATACATGAGTTTTATTGGTTAATGTTTTGTATTTATCATCTAAAACTCTAATACTAAATGGTCTTTTAAATTTATGTAATTTAAAATTTTCATTATATCATCTAAGTGAGATGGTCATGTCTCTAGGATATCATGGTTGGTATCAGGGTAGGGTTTAAATAACTTTAGAGATTGGGATTTCTTCATTTTAGGATAATCTGAGAGTTATAAAGGTCATAAAAATTTGATAAGATATTATTTAAAAAAGATATTAAATGTACATTTAATTTATTTTATGTAATATTTAATAAGTTATGTTTTTTAGTAACAAGGATAATAGATTTTAAGTAAAAACCCAATGTATGAGGCTACAAGATAAGTTTAAAATATAAGTCTAAGTATAGGATATCATCTCAATATTTTAGTAATTTAGAGTTTTTTTCTTCCCCTATAAATTACATATCTCCCTGAATACTATAATGTTGATGAGGTTGTGGAACATATTAACCTTCGTGTAATCACCCTAGAAAATACTAGTTGAGTAGAAATTCAATCTCCACTATTTTTCTTGATGAGTGGGACTAAGACTGCACACCTAGAAAGGAAATCATGGAGGGTATTCTTTGTTAAATCACATTATATTTACAAACTATTATGATATATTTTATTATGATGTTAATTATTATGTAATAGAACATAATAGTAAAATTACCAGGGATAAAAAAGGATTTAAAAAATAAGGTCAATGGCAGAATTGAAAGTATCATATGTAAAAAAATAAGGATTCATAGGTGAATACATATTTATATTAATGTTTTCATATTCATACTTTAGATACTAAGATTCCATTTTTTAGTATTTGGTTGAAATAAGATCGCAAAAATGAATATGAGAATGGTATGTAACTCAAAACCACTATTTCTTATAACCAAACTATAGAGCATACTTATATGGGTGAGAATTTTAGTATATGTATATTATGTCAGAAAATTTGCTATTCCTAATCTTTCCCAAGGTAGTGAGGATGTTACCTTAAAAGAGAATAAATACTGACACTCTTATATATTTTCATTAGTCAGAGATATTTATTAATGATATTATGGTATATTATAAATGTTATGAGAATAATTTGAATCATTTAAGGATTTTTCATTATTATTTTATCTTTAATTGATTGGAAAAATATTTTAAATTGTGTCAACAACCTTAAAAAGTTATTTTATGATAAAGTTATATTTTTTGTGATAACTATTACAAACACAAGATTTAGGGGAGGATAATTCCTAGGTTTATTATATACATGATGTTGAGACAATAATGGTTTTATTTATTTTGATATAAAATATGTTAGACAGTATTGGTAACCATAGTATTGATAATTGAGTTCAGATATTTTCAATAATATACATATCCTTTCCGGAAATATGGTATATATTGGCTAGTGTGGGATTTTATGTCCCTTAAATTAATATTGTACGAGGGTTTAGGATAGTGTTAATTTTTATAAGAATATATGGATTCATTTTGGTTTAATATTTTTGGAAAATCTATATTTTAAAAAATGTATTATTATAGAATATGCATACTTTACTATATGATTGTACAAAAGATTATTGTTGTTTGAGGAATAGTAAGTAACTTCATATACTCTATGGGAGTAATGTATATTTCACATTATAATTTACAACCCCATATGATAAGTATGTTAAGAATAGATTTTCCAAATTTCATTAGTGAGTAATAATGAAAATTTTGAGGATTCAATTTATTTAAGGTGAAAATGTCACAACCAAGGTTCTTAGAAAGCATACTCTTTCCATTAAATATACTCTTATAATTCTAAATTTTTTATTTATTTATTAAAATGGTTTAAAATAAATTAGGAAATAATTTATTGAAGTTAGTAATTAAACGAACAAAATATTATTCATTTATAGTAAATAATCTCCAAAAATTTACATGAAAATAATTACTACATGCCTTTTATTATTACATCCTTTAAAATTGTATAAATTAAAAGTGGAAAATAAATATAAAGGAAAAAAGATATCCAACACTATCAGATCAAATGAATCACCTTAAACCTTGAGGATCACCATAATCTAAAGAAAACCTAAAATGTTGAATCATATCATGCGATATAAAATGAAAACTATGGAATTGAGAAGTGTGAATTAAGTAATGTGAAAAGAATGAATGAGTTTAGAAAAATATTATACATTGGAAGGAAGTTTTTTCATTATAAATATGGTCATTGTAAATATGGTCATTTGATATACATGTATCCAATAGGTATAATTTACACATGTACTGTTACTAGTAAAATTAAAATAATATAATTCATTAATAATAAATAATGGAAAAAATGTATAATATTAAAATATTATATATATATATATATATATTCATTACACATCCTTATAAATATTATTATTAAAAAGTATGATTTTTTTATATTATTCAATGAAATCTATTAATGTTAATATTTAATTTTGACATTATGAATAATTAATTTTAGTGGTATTTGATAATAAATATTAAAAATTAATGTAATATTTTTCAAAGAACTATTTTTTAAGTGTTATATATTTCATCCTATTAAATTAAATTGATCACATTAAAAATATTATTTTATAAATTAACTAATATATTAATATTATTTAAAATATAAATTGATTTGAAATAATATTAAGAATTATTAATGTTTAAAAATGTCATTTTTTAAATAAAATATGTTTGAAGTTTTATTTTTAATTTTTATTTAAATGGAAATTTTATAAATTTTAGATTCTTAATTTGGAAAAATTAACTTAATTTTTTAATAAGTCATGTAAAAATTTTGTTGTTAGGATTTTTTTTAATTTTTATTAAGTAATTAATTTTTACAAAATAACGAAAAATACCATTTTCACTAAAATCGATGCGTTTATGACAATATAAAGAAAAAATTGTTTCTTAAAACCTATAAACAATTTTTTTAATCAATTATTTATTTAATTAGTTGAAATATTAATTTTAAAATAACTATTTTGATTTAATAAAACCAATGTTTAACAAATTAATTCATATTTTTCAATATAAACTATTTTTGGTATTTTATTTTCATGTAATATTAGTTTCGTAAAATTAATTTTTTTAATTTTAAATCCAAATAATTTTATTTATTATAAATAAAGAATTTATATAATGAAAATAAAATACAATGATAATTGTATCCTACCAAAAAAAATTATCTAAAAAAACCTTCTTCAAAAATGTGTTTTATCTGTTACATGTGATAATGTTAAAATAAATTTATATTAAGCGTAGAAATTTTACTACAAAAAAGGATTAAATATTTGGAATTATTAGGTAAAAATTATTTAATATGGTAATTCTTTTATGAATCAAAAGTAAATTACTTTTGTAAAAATTATCCACCACTATAAAACTAAAAAATATAAAAGTGAAAATTCTAATAATAAAGAACTATAAAAAAACGATTGCTTATTTTTTGAAAATTATTGTTTATTTTATTATAGAACTATATCATCATAAATTACATTATTATTCATATTTTATCCTTATTGACTTGTGAAACATGCACTCTATTTATATAAAGTTGAAATATTTATAAAAAAAATTCTCACAACTTATAAAAGGGGTCTCTCGCCACACCTTAAATATCACCACAAAAATTTGATTTCATATAACATAAATGTCCAATTTTCCTTAAACTATAATCATAATCCTTTTCCTTAATCTCCTGGTCACATGATATCTGCTTACGACCTCCTTTTATAAGAATTCATCCATGGGAAATCCCAAGTCCACGATAAGAATAAAACTTATTTTCCTATATTATTTTCTTTTATTTTATACTTTCCTGCATATAATTTCTTAATTAATATATAATCAAATAATTATTTATTTGATATTTAATTTTATTAAGTTATGTAGAAAAATGTACACCACCATTCCCTTTTTTATTAAGAATAATGAAACTATCATTCGAGATTTGTGATAACTTCCTCATGCACGAAGCAACGTATTCCATTTTTCACCACTGCATCTATAAAGTGGTTATAAGAATGAAATTTAATAATTTATTTTTAATATAAAATATCATTATTATTTAAAAGTGAAAATTTATAATCTACATTCATTCCCCCTAATTCATCAAGAAACGATAATGTTAATCATGTATTGTGTGGACCACCACCCCCACAAAGTAGTATATCTCATTTTTCATCTAATTTCATTATTATTTATTAAAATATATTAAAATAATATTAAAAAACATAAAATAATCAAAATATTATCATTATTCTTCTAAAATAATAAAATTATTCCAAAATAAACAACTTTTATTATCATAACTGTCCATTAGTTATGGTATGATCATATTTTGGTCTATATATCCCCCAACTTGAACCATGCTATAAGATAATTTCATTGATGGATATTAGAACATAATTACTGATAATTTATTAAATAAAGTATAAAATAAATATTTTATTTTAGTTCTTGAATGTTTACATTAATATTAATCTCCTTAATTAAGATAACAACATCTGTTTATAAACAATCATTGAAATATACTATTCATTGATTTCATATTTAAAGATCATAAGAAAAAATTAAATAAAATGAAATAATAACATTAAAATTATTTATAAAACATAAATTTCCATAACTTTTATTTTCATTAATTGATTAACTATACTATAATAATGAAGGACAAATTTCATAATACGAAACTAGCTCAAAATGATCAAGATTAGTCACACCCAATATTGAAAATAGATAATAATTAACTAATATAAATATAGGGAACAATTATAAATGAATTTTATTAAATTTTATTTACATGAAAATATTTCTGAAATAGGTTATTAATATTTTTAATTTTATTATATGGGATCTTAGAGTGCATTAAACAAAGTGGTGAAACATGGTAAGGGTTGTTGCCAACTCAATTTTCATCTATTGAGTAATAAAATTTTTTATTTAATTATATTTCTCTAAATTTTATTTATTATAAATAATGAATACATTTTATTTTAATCAATATTTATTTTATTGCATTTTAAATCTCATTCTATTAATCTCATTTTCAAGTAATTCATTCTTCATAGATTATATTATTTTTTAAGGGTTTCTTATCTCAAATATTCACCAATTGAGCTATATTTCTTATTATACACCATTTTTTTTGGAGATATGTGTCCACATACACTTAAATATTTTGTATAATGATTATCTCATTATTCATGGTATTTAATATTTCATTATAAATTGTTTCTTTCAATAGGTTTTGATTTTTTGGTTTTTAAAGTTATAAGGACTATTTGCCTCTATTTTCAATTCCATGAGACATGTTTAATCTTTCAAATTTTATTTTATTTTTTATGGACTATTCAATAGAATATTACCATAAAGTAATATGAGTATCTTTCATTTCCTGATATTGTAATGTCCATTTCATTCTCACCCTCTCATGTTATTTTGATTCTTATATTACCATTACCATATGGGGGGTTTTCATCTCAATTTTGCATCATTAAGATGTGATTCATATTCACCACTTATTTCATTTTTATGGTGTATATATTATCATTATATTTCCTTATAAATACTCTTATAATATTTTAATTTGGGGGATTAAGCTCATATAAATTCGTCACTACCTTCGAATTTCAAAATCATCTTATGTTATATGAATAGTTTTCCTTCTAATTACATTCCTCTATGAACACTCAATATTAACTTCCTTTGACTGAAGGGTTATCACCCATACTTCATAAACCAATTTATTTTGGAAACTATTAAAATAACCATAAAAACATACTATATATGGTGTTATTTGTTTGGTTTCAAATATATAATCCTATTCAATTTATGGATTGAGGAAATTATTGACATGATCATATATCTATACTCCATATAGTTTTAGTTTTGAGAAATTATTATATAGAATGTTATTTGATTTATTGATTGGGTAAATATTTTCAATCCATATAAATTTTATTTAAATAAAAAATAATAATTACAAATAATGACTCGTGTACATGTATTATATATTTTATTAATTCCTTATATGATGAATGAATTGGAATTAATTGGATATAGGTGGGCCCAATTTAGATACAGCCATGATGCATCGATAGGACATATAAAATAGATTAGGTTATGGTATTTTAATGTATTTCATACCATAACTAGATATTTCCTTGACATAGGACCTTGACGATAAGATAATGATGTATGAGATCCTGATGTCATGCCTTAGGGTTTGGAATTAATTGTCTATTATTATGAATTTCATCCCTAAAGAACAAGTTTCTAATATCCATAGATTTATTTATTAATTTTTCAACAATTGATATGTTATCCTCTAGTTTGTTTTGATTATGGAATTTTTTTTATTATCTATTCCTCCCATATTATTTATACTCATGAATGATCTTTGTATTTTATTACTTATCATTACCCTTACCAAGCGTTTAAGCTCACCCATTCTTATGTTTATGTTTCCTCATGCCTTGACGAAATGAATCACACATGTAATGTCTAATATAGTGAATCGTGTGTATATTTTTTAGGATATGTTGAAAAATTAATATGGATAAATTATTTTCTTATATAGTCATAAAAAAAACCTTTAGTAGACATGGGTTTTGTTAGTTAATGATTTTTCTTAATTATATAAATCTCTAATGGTAAAAGTTCAATGGAATGTATTCAATGAATTATTTTCTTCAATTAATATAATTATGGGATATTTTTGTTCAATAATATGTAATGTATATCAATGAAAGGATATAAGGTATGTGTTTTCAGCACCATATCTAGGAGTGAGAGTCTAAGGCACCACAATCTGGGTTCTCAGTCTAGTACCAATGGGAACCCAATGGAAATCCCAACCCACCTAGACCTCTTCTATATATAGAGAGTATATAGTGTCATAACACTAGGTACCTGGTGTCATGTGTAGTTCAAAATTGCATGTTTAACTAGTCCCAAGATGCTCTCAAACCCCCTTTCTCCTATCAAATCCACGAGCCACAAATAAAAACACAAAATATTCCATCCTCTATCACCCATAACCAAATCCAAATTCAAAAACAGTAAATGAACCCTCATCCGAAATAAAAGACTTAAAATGATCGCATACATAAACTATTCAAAATTACATATTATGAACCAAATAATCCCATAATTGGGAAATATCTCATTATATCTAAGACCAACACTTGAATGATAATTTTTTCATTTTTATTATGACTTAAGTATCTTTAAATTTAGTTTCATTAATTTTTTCATGACCATTGACACAAGTGATTATTTATTATATAAAAAACATATAAATTTTTTGACATGTCATGGTATTAGATAGGCACTACAACATGGTTCATGAAAATATTAGGGAGATATAGATGGTGAATGTTTCTCTTGATGTGTTTCTATTTCCATTGGATAATCCAATAGGATGTTTATATTATCATGTAACCTTGGAATCATTACATATAGGTTAAAAACTAGGAAAGGTAAGAAAAAGGATTTTATGTTGAATATGGATAAATTCATTTTCAAAAAGTTCATTCATAGTTATTTATAGATTTTTCATCTAATGAATTTCACATAAAATTTGAAGCTTTTCCCTTTTGTGATGGTAAACAGAACTCATGTTTTTTTGAGTTTAGTGTATTTTTTGTCCTCAAGGTAGTGTTTTTGTACTCTCATTATATGGGTTTTATCAAATTGGTATGAAATAATTATAGAAAATATTACATTTTATCAAATTCATAATAAAACATTTTATTTTTCTAATAATATTGAAACGAAATATATAAAAAACATGATACACTAAAATAAATGGAAAATAATGAAGATTATGTATTATTTTATATAATAAAGTTTGATAAAAAGTATTCGTACCTTGTAATATTATAAAAATTGAACATAAAAACTATATCATTAATAATAATATTAAATAAAATATATATTTATATATAACGCATATATCATTACCAAAAATAAAAATAAATTGGATAAAACGTATTTCATGTTTAATGTTTCATTTAGCAAAAATAATATATATATATATATATTACCAAAAAATAAAAAAAAAGTACAAAATACTTTATTTTTTTCATAAACACTAATAAAAACTGAGACACATTTTCAATACAAGATCCATTCCAAAAATTGGATGATAAATAAGATAAAATATTTGTTGTTCCATATTTAATATGAAAAATCTAATAAAAATAGATAATATCCAGTATTGCAAAAAATTTATAATAAATTATGACTGAACAAGTTTTATGTCAATAATTTCAATTAGAATAAAATATACGTTTTTTTAAATAGGTAAGTCAATATTTCATTCCCTATTTTAGATGAAAAAACTATAAAATGAAAAAATAGTTCACTTGTAAAACTTTTACAAAAAACATAACAATTTATTTTTTATTTCATTTATATCAAAAAAAATCATGAAACATAATTTATTATAAAAAAATATTAATAAAGAATACATTATGAATGTTTTTTTAAATTTTTTATAGGAAAAAATTGTTTTAATTTTTAAAAAATATTTCTACAAAATAAATAAATAATAACCAAACATGTGTTTCTTCCATTTTTTTCTTTAAAAATATTATTAAAATATAAAAATTATCTATGAAAAAATATTTAACAAGAAATTTTATAAATTAATAAAATTTATTTCATTAATAAAAAATTAAAAAAATTAACTAAAAAAATAAGTTATAATAAAAAATAATGAATACAAATTATATCTTATAACTGTTATTTTTGTCAAAAAACTGCTAAAAATGTAATGGAAACATATTTTTCTATCAAAATATATATAAATAATAACATAAAAATATGGGTTTTTATTAAAATATTCTTTATTTAAACATTCTGCATATATAAAAAGATAACACACTTGTATTTCAAAAAAGATATGTATCATATATTTTTTAATCTAAAATATATAGTTCCATTTCATTTTTTAAATAAGAAAAAATGAGATATAATAGTGAAAATAATTTAAATATCATCAAATAAGAAACAATAATAATAATCCCTATTGAAAAAATTTAAATACGACAAAAAAATATGTTCAATTAAAAAAAGAAAATAATAACATCAGAATTTTTTTCTGGTAAAAAATTCAAAAAACCATTGTATTATGATAATTAATTCATCAAAATTTATAATATAAGTACACTAATAATATTTTTATCTCAGTAAAATAGATTTCTTTTAATATAATGAATTTGATTCCATGGTGCATAGATAATTCCATATAGAATATCAATAATTTATTATTTTTTTGGTTTTCTTTATTAAAGTTGTTGTAATTTAGTTTTAAAATGAAAATGATATTTTTTTTACTCATCCATGATAAAATATATAAATTACAGACTAGTATTTTTTTAATATGAAAAAGATGAACTGAAAAATCCTAAAAGAAATAATGTTTTGAATTTGAGTTTTTTAATGCTTTCCGAGAACAATATATGAATCAAAAGGATTATAGGAATAAAAATTGATTTATTTATTTATTTCAATTATAAAAATTATTTGGTTTATTGAGATCATTTAATTTTTTTCCTGTATATTATTATTTATTATATAATCCTGATTTAAAGTTCTAATATTGTCTTTTCAATTAAATTATTTGAATTTAAATATATTTAACTAATTTAAGTTCATTTTATATCGAGTTCCAGTTTTTTTTAAGAAATAGATCAGGATTGTTCTCAATCCCCAATCAATATATTATTTCATCACTAAAATATGGATTGGGAATGAGTATTGAAACATTACTTTAAGGATTTTGATATTCAAATATATCAAAAATGTAGAAAAATAATTATGAAATAGGTTTTCGTAATCCCAACAACTTAGGAACCATAATGATTCCAAAAATTAAATTCTTATAATTATAAACAATTTAATTTATTTATTCAATAGAAATTAAATAGATTTGGTAATAAGTAATAAAAAATAGGAATTAAACTCACAACAATTTATTCCTTAATATTAAAAAATCCAATAAAATTACCTGAAACAAAGTATTATACCCCATGGATTTTTATATCCTTTCAAAGTGTATAAATTAAGAGGGCACAATAAATAGAAGTGAACAATATTTTAAACACTTAGAGATCTATTGGATCATCCTCATAAATGAATAACAACAATATCCAAAAAACCTATAATGTGGAAGAAAATCATGAAAGGAGAAAATAATGTTTTGGGATCTAAAACAAAAAATATAAAAATGAGAAGTGTTACATAAGAAGTTAGAATGGAATGTATGATTCCATAAAATACAGATATAGAAACAAAATGTTTCCATTATAATTATGTGTTGGATAGTATGATTATATGATGGGTATAAGAGGGGGTGAATTTTATTTTAAAAAAATAAACTAATATAAAACCCAAACCTCATCCGTTAAAGTAATCACACTCAAAAATCATTCAATGAATAGAGTATTGGAACTAGACTCAGAAGTCATCTGATAAATTAGAGTTACAAAATGGAAGTACATATAGTCCAGTTAAATAAATATTAGAAATATTCAATTGAACAAACATTATAACAATAATTTCATAGTGTAATATGAATGTTTTTAAACCAAGTAATATGAAATATTATTGTAAAGTAAAAAATGACTTACAAGATTTATAAAAGATATTATACTCTTTAACCTTAAGAGTTAAGGAATTCAGAAATCATGACTTATTATAAACATTGTTTTCAACCTAAATGTTTGGTCTGTATTTCTACATCTGGAAAGCCCTCGATACATTAATCTATATAAGCTCTCTCTTCTAATACCCTATAATCACTTGATAAAAAAATTGGTATAATTAATATCATCCAATTTCCATAAAGCCATCGAACATTTAGATCAGTATTAGCATTCTTCTTATCCCCGGAATCCCAAGATCGTAACCTCAATCAAAACATGTGAAGAAAAAATCAAAACTATTCTATGGAATTTAAAATCATCACCAATGATTTCATTAAACAAATATCATTGAAATAGTTCAATGAATTAAAAAAATATGTTCAGGAAGAGAGAAATTCAGACGTGTTGAGTTTCATATGCATCATCTCCCTACTCCCTGAATATACTCATATTTATAAGCATCCCTCTGATGGTCAGATTTCTGTGAATCTCGAAGTTTGTTGCAACATCCTTGGGTGATAATCACTTGATATCCATGTAAAAAATATCTTTATACTATGTCATTTTGTAGCACCACTACTAGGTTGATACAATTTATTCTAAAAAGTTGTAATCATTTTAATTCAGATTATAAACTTATAATTGTGATAGTATTAAACATGTTAGCCCAATGGGCTATACATGTCATACCAATAGACTAAAAATCATAGTTCTAGTCATACAAATAGATTATATATCAACCCACTGATAGAATAAATATTTTCAATATGATAAACTAATCAATAATTAGTCTTATGGACTGTTCTATTTCCAGTCTAATAGGCAAGACGTTGGTCAGTTTGATAAACCTGACCTTGGTTAGTCCAATGGGCCAGACCTATGTCAATCTTATGGTCATACTCAAGTATTAAAAGTTTATATTCATTTATTTAAGTATTATTTCTACGTTTTCTAGATAAATATGTTTTCTACAAAAAATTCTAAAATGCATGGAACATACAAAGTTAGTAAAATATGGTTTTTAGAATGTTTTTTTGATTTTCAAAACATAGTAATGGAAATGTATATGGTATAAACTTTTGAATCAATATTATGGTGTTTGAAAATATTGAGTTGGAAATAAATTCATTGATAATATGTTCATTGTATATATATATATATAACATCATGTTACGTTGATCAGGTTAGTTTTTGACCTTTTATAAGTCCCCTTTTGATGAAGAATCCATAAAAATAATTTTCTGGGGTTTTCTACAAGTTTCAGACCATGTACCTGAAGTACACGCCTTGTACCTGAAGTACATGCCTTGTAAATTAAGTACCCGCCGTGTACTTAGGGACGGATTCATGTCGTGATGTGGGTGTCACGCTTGGAGCTAGTACACATCGTGTACCTAAGGTAAACATCATGTATGGGATAAATAGGTGTTTTTCAACACAAGGTGGTGGGTTTTTTGGCATAACTTATCCAGTGAGTCCTACACACCGTGACCAAGGGGTACATGTCGTGACTCAGCCTGCGCCCAGGTTTAAGTCATGCAGTTTTTTCAGTTTTTCTCTTCCTTTTTTGCCTGAACCTCTTACCTCTCCACTATAACGTTCTTGTAGGCATTTTTCAGAGATGTATCAACTTCCGGATCTATCCGATCGGCTTCTGTTCATCGTTTCATCTATGGTGCGCCTCTTCGAGTGAGTGTTCATTTCGTTTCTTCCTTACGATTGATCACGATAGTGCCCTTATATTTGGTTATTAGATCCTTTGATCTATGTTTTTCTATCCTTGTCGTCTTCTCCTAGATCCATTGTGAGATTTTTTTCCGGAGGCCTTTAACCATCATTGGTTGTGGGGTAGTCGGGGTTCTTCTTAGAGGTATGTGGGTTTCCTTCTTTTACTGACCTTTTGTTTTTAGATTTTATTCAATATTATCATGGATTGGATTCTAGGGTCTTCATTGGTGTTATTGGGTTTCGTTCTTTGTTTTGGATTCTGTTTCGGGCTTATGTGACCAAAACTTTGAGGTAAGTGGTTCTGTCTCTAGCCATAGATAATGATCCTGGTTTTCTATTACTTTATAGATTGATTTATGAAAATGTAATGATTTTTTGTTTGTGTTGTAAATGGTTTTGAAAGAAAAATGGTTTTCTTATGATTTTGATAAATGGATTATAAATGGTTTTGAATGGTTTTCAATAAATTGAAATTGGTTTGTAAAAAATAGCACATGGGTTACCTTAGGAAATTTGGAGGATGGTTTAGCTTGAGGCCATCATCCATTGTTGTTATTATCAAGGAGTTTTGTGTGGGTTCTTTCCTATTTTTCCTAGGCCTATTGTTCTATGGGCCGATATTGACATCTTAGGGGGTTAACTCATGGGGTATTCATCTTGTTTCTAGGCCCGTTTTTCTAGGATCGGTTTTGTTCACTTGATTATTTTGGTAGAAGATGTCTGCTGCCTAGACCTGTGGTATTCCATTATGTTGTGATACATGTGATTCTATTTTATACTGCTTGGTTTCTATGTTATCCTTGATATTCAAGTTCATGCTTGTGAAAAATGATATGGAAATATTATTTGAAAGATGATATATCTACTTTTGTTTAGAACTGTGAAAAAGGGAGTGTTTACCATTTTTTCTATACAACTGATTTACTACTTATCAGGCTATGTTTTATTTAAAAATGAGATTACGTGATTTTTTATACAGACTTGTTATGGAACACCTGGGTGGGATCCTATTGAGCTTGTTAGCTCACACCGGGTGCACTGCTACAGTGGATCATAGACCTTTGTTTGTCTTCCAGTGCAGGGAAAGGCAAGGCACCACAGTGAGGTAGTGAGGTTCGTGTCAGCCGATATGGGTAGCTGGTGGTGAGATGGTTGTAGTTAGTCAATACCATCATTGGATTAGCTCTTTTTTTATGTCCTTTCCAGTTAGAATTGTCTTTTGAAGTTCATAGCGGATGTTATAGTTGTTTTGTATTCGCTGTTTTCTTACAATTATGGCTTATGTATTTTTTTTATTATGTTGTTCCTTTGTTTCTCTATATATGTATACCATGTGGTTGTTCGGGTTGGGAAAAATCGTTCCTTCATATTTGATGTTTGATGCTTGGGTTCTTTTTTCCAACCCATAGGGATCGGGAACACCCTTCACATATGTCGAGGATCGGGTCGGATGCCGGGTTTCAGGGAAACCTGGATCAGTTTGTTATAATTATATATCAGAGGGCGGTTTTTCATCAAGAATATTTTGTTGGGATGTTTGTTAGACTGGAGATAGGATTTTAGGGACTTGAGAGGTATGTTGCGATGAATTCATGGCCATCTATAGTCATAACGAGACTCAAGTTACCATGGGATGTTGGGATATGTGACTCTGGTGTTGTTTTTTTCTTTTGAAATATCAGTTTCTACTTATGGTTTTTCTAGTTTGAACTGATATTTTTTATGTGTATGATCATTCTTATGTTCCAGTATGTGGCAGTATTCCTCCAAGACATCTTTCATAGGTTCCTTAGGAGGATGCAGCTAATACTCCTCAAATAAATCCACCTATGGATCAGAATCTCCTCGAGAATATCATACAGGTAGTATTTGTTGTCGATCAGGATATCCCATGAGTTCATAACGTAGTGGTTGAAGTATAACTAAGAGCAAGAGGATAAATAGATCAGTCATAGGAGTTCTTTCATGAGAAACCACCATCCTTTAATGGGATGACTGAACCTCAAGAGGTGGAAGATTGGCTGGACAGGATCGATCAAATCTTTGACTTCCTAGAGACACCTAAGAATATCATGGTGATGTTTGTAGCATTCAGACTTGAGGGTTCCAGCAAGAGTTGTTGGGACTCTATGGTCCAGGAAGACAGACATGTGGGCTTGGATTGGAAGGGATTCAAAACCGTGTTCTTCCAACAGTATTTTGTAGAGTCTCTGATGTAGGAAAAATATCTGGAGTTATCATTTCAATAGGGAGAGAGTATGGTGTTTGCATACACCAACCGTTTTGCTGAGCTTGTCCGTTTTTTTCGTATGTCGTAAAGATTGATAATATGGAGGCGCATAAGTACCTAGAGGGTTTTTGACCGGATATTGGATCATATGTGTTTATTTTGAAGCTTTCTACCTGTATAGAGTTGGTAGACAAAGCTATGATATAATAGAATAACATGGCAAGCAAAGTTAGCTTTACCTCCTCTTCTCTTCTAACTAGTGACAGCTTTAGTGGTGTGCTTGGGAAGAAGGGGAAGTGGCAGGACTGTCACAGGAGTTGTGGAGGTGGGTCTCGAAAGTGAGCCTCCTCAAAACTGTCTATTTCTACTGGAATTGTGCCTCTAACATTCTACCAGTTCATCATGGGGGGTCACACCAGAAGTTCTTATCATATGCCCGCAAAGATGTGAAATAGTTGTGGATGTGTTAGTCACTTTCATCATTTCTATCAGGTGATGAATATTCTTCTTTATTGTCTGGGATTTTCATCTCCAAAGGCTACTATAGTGAAATTAGAAGCATCAAATACTATAGGGCTCTAGCAACAGGCCTCAGGAGTGAAGCATTTACACAGAGTAGATTTGTGTCCAATGGAATTTGATGCAATTCCGACAACAGTGAGACATATGCTCCTTATTTCATCTTCAGTAACAATTTCATTGTTTGATACTGGTTCCTCCCACTCATTTATCTATTCATTCTTTGTTTATATGCTTAAAATTCAAACAGAACTTATTCCCTTTGCAGTGGAGTTAGTGACACCTCGTGGAATGAGGAAGGAGTAGGGGTTTCGGTGCCCTTCTTGTTTGTTGACGATAACTAATACAGAGTTGGTCTATGATTTTCTCATTATTGATCTTGATCTATTTAAGATCATTATTGGTATGTATTAGCTTGTTTCTAATTCAGATGAGGTTGATGGTTGTCATTAGTATGATTCACTTCTTATGCCGATAGGAGATCTCGTGTGTTTTAGGGAGAGTGGGACCCGAGGAAAGGTCGAGCAGGACCTTCCCACCCAAATCTCATGAGTGTGTTGGTTATTATTCAGTTTGATCCCAATGACATCTCTCCTATTTTGGATCTTCTTGTTTTCATTCAAGACATTCCTAAAAGTTTCCCAGATGACTTCTCTGTTCTTCCTCCAGAGAGTGAAGTAGAGTTTACGATTGACCTACTACCAAGTACGCAACCGATATTGATTCCTTCTTATCTCATAGCACCAGCGGAGTTGAAGGAGCTCAAGATTCAGTTCGAAGACCTATTAGATAAAGGATTCATTCTCCCTAGTGTTTCTCCTTGGGCATCCCCTATGCTCTTTTCCAAGAAATCAGATGGTTCACTTCAGTTATGTATGGACTACCAGAAGTTAAACCGGGTGATGGTTAAGAACAAATATCATTTTCCTTGTGTGGATGATTTGTTTGATCATTAAAAGGGGGGAAAGTGGTTCTCGAAGATTTATCTTTGGTCAGGTTATCATCAAGTCAAATTCTGAGAGTCTGATATTCCGAAGACGGCCTTCAGGAGCAGGTCTGGCCATTATGAATATGTTGTGATGCCTTTTGGTTGGACAAACACCCCTGAAGTTTTTATGGACATGATGAATCGGATATTCAACCAATATATTTACACTTTTGTGGTAGTGTTCGTGGATGAAATTATGTTTTCTTGAATCTTTAAGCATGAGTACGATCACCATCTGAGTTTGGTCCAAGAGATTCTGAGAAATCATCATCTGTATGGAATTCATTGAAAATGAAGTTTCTGGATTCAAGAATTTAAATTATTGGGCACAAAATTTCTCAGAATGGATTATTAGTTGTTACATAGAAGGTAAAACTTTTTTTTCCAAGAACAAACCACAAAATGTCTTTGAAATTCAATGCTTCCTTGGTCTTGTTGGATACTACTTATGGTTAGTCAAGGATATATCTAAGATGGAATCACCTTTGACTGCTCTTACAATGAAATCAGTGATATTATCATGGGATGAAAAGTGTTAGTCCTCCTTTGATGAACAGAAAAAACTTCTGACATCGGCACCAGTTCTGATCTTACCTGAACCCAGTAAGGGGTACGTGGTATTTTATGATGCATTTTGTGCAGGTTTGGGATGTGTACTGATGCAGTACAATCATGTGGTACCTTATGGATCTCGTCAGCTCCAACCACATGAGATGGACTACCCCACTCATGGATTATAACATTTTGTTGTTATGAATGCGCTTAAATGTTTGTGGAACTATCTCGATGGGGAGTAGTTCATGGTTTTCTCTAATCAGAATATTATGACCAATATCTTTTTCTAAAAATACATGAATCTTAGACAAAGATGATGTGTAGAATACATTCAAACATTTGACATCGACATCACCTGCACCCTGAGGAAAGGGAATGTTGTTAAAGATGCTCTATGTTGGAAGGTATTGTTAATGCTGTTCTGGAATCGAAGGAAGAGTTGAATCTTATGGGGATTTTTGCTCAGTTGCACTTGGATGCTCAGGAGGATGTTTTAGGGATGGTTCTGACCAATGTTTAGTTATCATAATCTTTCCTAGATTCTATCTTGAAAATTCAACCATAATATGAGGAGTTTCAGAATATTTGGGAAAACCTTTATGGTGGGGAGATTGTTTCGGGTTGGTCCCTTTCTTTAGTTGGCATACTTCACTTCAAGAAGCGAGTCATGATCCTAGCAACTGTGAGAAGTTTTATCATATTTCATTGTGATAAATCTTCATGGGTCATTCATCCATGCACTAAAAATATGTATTATGACATCAGAATATGGTTCTGGTGGCTAGTTATGAAGCACGACATCGTAGATTATGTCTCCCACTGTTACACCCTCCAACAGATAATGACAGAGAACTTCAAACCTTCTAGTTTACTTCAGCCTATTCCAGTTCTAGTTTGGAAGTGGTATGCGGTGTCCATGGATTTTTTTTGGGTTTCCATGGACATCCCGAGGGAAAAATAATATCTGGGTGGTTGTAAATCAGTTGATGAAGTCTTATCACATCATTCCGATCAAAGACATGAATAAATTCAAATATCTGGGTAAGCTGTTTGTGTTGGAGATCATGAGGTTAAATGGGAGTCCATTTACCATTATTTCAGATGAGGATCTTAAGTTTACCTCTAGGTTCATGAGGAGTCTTCAAGAGGAAATGTGGACTTAGGTCATTTTGATCACAACTTACCATCCCCATACAGATGGCCAAATAGATCCTGTAATTAAGATTCTAGAGGATATGCTTCGTACCTACATCTTGGATTTCAGTGGATCATGGGATAGCCATTTGGTACTAGTTGAGTTTTTTTAAAACAATAGTTACCAGTCATCGATAAAAATGGACCCTTTTGAAGCATTGTATGTTCGCTCGTGTAGATCACATCTTATTTGGGCAGAGGAGGGTGAAGTAGCTTTGGTTTGACTATGTCTGGTTCAAGAGACGTCAAAAAAAATTCACAAGGTGCGACAATGTCTGATTACATCCCAGAGTTGACTGAAATCATATGCAGATTGGTGGCATCGTCCTTTGGAGTTCTCGATTGGTGACCGGGTTTTCTTGAAATTTTCTCCACAATTAGGTCAGTGGCACCTTGGAGAAATAGGGAATGTTGGCTCTGAGATATGTTTTACCATTTTAGATCACTGAACAGATTAGGAAAGTTTCTTATTGGTTTTCATTTCTGGATTATTTTATGTAAATTCGTGATGTTTTTCACATATATCAGCTCAAGAAGTATCACCATGATCCCGCTCATGTTCTGAGTTGGGAATAAATTGAGTTAGAGCCCGATGCTTCTGTTCTAGAAAAACCTGTTGAGATTGTTGATTCTCAAGTGAAATTCTTGCATGGGAATTCATTGGTTAGAGTTCTATGGAAACAAGGATCATATTCTCATGAGACTTGGGAATGTGAGTCATTGATGAGGGAGTAGTGGCTGAAGGTTCCGGGCACAGTGGAAGCCCGTGGGGGGATGTTCCCACTTGGCTTTTTGTCATTAACAATGAACAATCCTGGATCAATATGATGATAAACGCTAGTCTCCACGGATCGAATCATAGAAAAAGACAAAGAAGAAGGTTTGTCCTGGAACCACAAAGTAGGATCGTTACAGGTTGATTATAATTAATTTAATTAATTGAAAAGTAATACCTTTTGGGTGTTCTTTCTTCGTTGATGTTTTTTATCACATTCTGATGTGATTCGTCATTGCGTCGTAGAAGTCAAGTGTAGACTTCCTCTAGTAGTGATCCACATGTGTACCTTGTATCTCAACACCTCACCAAAGGAGTCTCCGGGTGCTAGAGTGGAGAAACCTTTTCTTGCATTGTCCGCCTTAGATCATCTTGATCTGATGGAAGAGGATCTATCTCATTCTTGAGAGCGTTCTTGGAGGAAGAGGTTCTTTTGGGCTTGAAAGAATTCTCCAGAATTGTTGTGTGTGGGTAGGAAAAGAGTTGGGGTTGTGAGGATATTTATAATAAGGTTTGAGGTTGTAGAGTTATGACAATAAATAAACGTGTTACACATTTTATTTATTTCATTGACTCATATTTAAAACCCTCATGTCGAATAATTAATTCCTTGACATGCGCCCACGCTGATTATAATAAATATCATTTAAAACAATATTATATCCTCAAAATCCCGACTGGAAAAACTACATGGCATGTATTAATAAATACACGGCGTGTACTTGTTTTTCCTTGAAAACTACACAGTGTGTACATTAAATGTACATGGCATGTATATCTTTTTTTCATTTATTCATTTCTTTCCCATAAAGAAAACTACACGGTGTGTAATTATTAATACACAGAGTGTATATCTTGTTTTTCATTTCCTTCTTCCTCCATGATTAAAATGATTTAGGCTTCCTTGAATAATTATTAAAGCACGTACGGGAATAATCTTTATTCTACTTGAGATACTTGAATACACTTAGTGTGTGACCCTCTAGGCCTCTTTCTCGTTGGCATTAGGCGAGCTTGGCTAAAGTCCAAGATTACTGTCTAGCAATGGGTCAAGGAACCCAAGAGAAATAAGTTGATGCCATATTGACGTATCACCTCATACAAATGCTTACTGTGTAATTTAATCCCTTTGTCTCGATATCTCATCAAGAAGGTTTCATGGCAGTGTCATAAACCTATATGCTAGAACCTTCATTCTTTGACTACCTGAAATAAACTCATCGTTTACACTATGGCTATGGAATTTAATGCGACAGTTCTATTTCAATCAAAGGGCTGAGATATCAACTTCTATAAATGGAAGGGACAAATCCTTCCTTGACTTATCCATTAACAACATGTCACTCGTGACGCACACAACATACCCTACTTCCCGCCAACTGTCTGTGTGACCGTTATCGTCAGTAAATCTAAGTGCGCGAGTCATGACATTAGTTAATAATAATCTTCTAGTCTAAGGACCATTACACACGCTCATAGATAGCAATCTCCGATGACACCAAGACATGCGGAATTGATATTGGCGGGTATGTTCTCATAATCTCCCATCATAGAGATTACCAAGTACCAACTCCATGAGAGAGAGTCTCGTCATCTTACGAGTACTCACACATGACGATCTGTATACTATGTGTCCTATCATAGTATGTCATCCAACCATAGAACCTTATTTAAGAATATTTTTATAGAATTTCAAGGTTCTCATCATAGTAGGGATCTGCCATGACCTTATCAATGCAACAAATATTCTCGGACATTATTATATTATAGTCATGCAGAATAATGAAAAATATATAATAAGTGAACATTCATGTAATCAAAGTACAAAACAGTTGGTTCTCAGGACACCAACCCTTACAAACTCCCACATGGACTAGAGCCAACTGCCTACGAATTTTAGTCCGCTAGACCACACATGATGATCATGTTTCTGCTGAGTCAAGGCTTTAGTCAAGGGGTCCACCACATTGTCTTCCGTGGAAATACTACTCACTGCAACTTCACCTCTCTAAGAAAAATCCCTCAATAGATGATACTTCCGAAGTATGTGCTTTGTCCGCTGATGTGACCTTGGCTCTTTTGCAAGTGCCACCGCTGTAGTATTATCACAACAGAGTGTGATAGGATCTTTACTACTCGGTACAACTTCCACCTCTTGGACGAAGATTCACATCCATACTGCTTTTTTAGCTGCCTTAGAAGCTGCGATATACTCAGACTCCACTGTAGAATCTGCCACCACACTTTTTTTTCAACTCTTCCAGCTCATTGCACCTCCATTCAAACTGAAAATGTATCCAGTCTGCGACTTCATGTCATATTGATTAGTCTGGAAACTAGCATCTACATGTCCTCTGATGACTAGTTCTTCATCTCCTCTATAAACTAGGAACATATCCTTAGTACGCCTCAGAAACATAAGGATGGTCTTGACATCCATCCAATAGTGGTCTCCTAGATCATCTTGATATCTTCCTACCGCACTTAATGTGTAAGCAACATCTAGCCTCGTACATAGAATAGCATACATGACTGACCCAATCGCGGATGCGTAAGTAGTCCTTGCCATTATTTTTCTTTCCTCATGTGTCTGAGGATACATTTTATTGGAAATATGAATGCCATGTGACACTGGAAACAATCCCCTCATGGATTGTTCCATACTAAATCTCTTCAGTATCTTGTCAATGTATGTACATTGACTCAGGCCTAGCATTCTCTTTGATCTATCACGATGGATCTTAATCCCAAGAATATATCCTGCCTTGCCCAAGTCTTTCATAGAGAATCATTTATGCAACCATGCCTTAACTGACTGTAAGATAGGTACTTCGTTTCCAATTAGTAATATGTCATCAACATATACTATTAGGAAAACGACTAAACTCCCACTAAACCTCTTATAGATACAAGGCTCATATTCGTACTTAACAAAGCCAAATTCCATTACGGCTTCATAAAAATGAATGTTCTATGACCTTGATGCTTGCTTTAATCCATAAATGGATTTCTGTAACTTGCATACCTTGTTGGTATCCTTTGGAGTTACAAACCCTTCAGGTTGTTTCATGTAGACATCTTCCTGGAGGTTCCCATTAAGGAATACTGTTTTGACATCTATTTTCCAAATTTCATAGTCATGGTAAGCAGAAATGGCCAATATGATTCTGATGGATTTCAGCATCGCAACTAGTGAAAAGGTTTCATCATAGTTGATTCCTTGACGCTGTCTAAAACCTTTTACAACCAGTCGTGCCTTATAGGTGCTTACTTCCCCCTCCATGTCCAGTTTCTTCTTGAATACCCATTTTTTACCAATAGGCTTTACACCAAATGGAGTATCTACCAAAATCCAGACTTGGTTTTGGTACATGGAATCCATTTTAGAATTCCTGGCTTATTTCCACTTGGCAACGTCTATGCCTTCAACTGCTTCCTTGTAGGTAAGAGGATCATCATTGTCAACCAATAATGAGTCACCATCCTCGGTGACAAGAAAACCATATCGTTCTAGTTCTCTCACCTCTCTCGTGCTCTTACGCAGTTCTTGTGTCTTTGGAACAGATTTTTCTTCCATGAGGCTTTGTGGAATCTGTTCTTGTACCAACTCCTGTGTATCTTGAGCCTCGACGTCATCAAAGTCTATCTCGCTCCCACTATCTCTTTTGGAGATGTGATCCCTCTCAAGGAATATGGCATGTCTTTCCACTGTAACCTTTTTGTCTGAGGGTTTTTATAGGTAATATCCCCTTGTTTCCTTAAGATATCCTATAAAGATACACTTTGTGCCTCAGGGTGAAAGTTTGTTACCTGAAGAGTCCTTAACAAATGTTTCACTACCCCACACATGTAAATTCGATAACATGGCTTTGCATCCACTCCATAACTCTTATGGAATACCATTTATCGATTTAGTTGGTACTTGGTTTAGTATATGTGTTGTTGTTTGTAATGCATATCCCCAAAAGGATAATGGAAGACTCGCATGACTCATCATTGATCTCACCATGTCCAACATGGTGTGGTTCCTCCTTTCACTTACACTATTCCACTATGGCGTGTAAGGAGGAGTGAGTTGAGATAGAATCCCAAACTCCTGTAAAAAATCAATGAAGTCCTGATTAAGATATTCTCCTCCTCTTTCTGAGTGTATTTTCTTAATCTTCTTACCAAGCTGGTTCTCAACATCATTCTTGTATTCTTTAAACCGATCAGAAGAATCTTACTTATACCTCATTAAGTAGATATATCCATATCTACAAAAATCATCAGTAAATGTTATGAATTATGAGAACCCACCCCTTGCCTCAACTGGAAATGGCCCACACACATCTGTGTGAACTAATTCTAGAATATCTTTAGCTCTTTCACCTTTCCCACTAAATGGGGCTTTGGTCATTTTGCCTTGTAGACACGCATGACACACACCAAGTGGTTTTAGTTTGAAAGAATCTAAATACCCATCTTGATGTAGTTTTGTCAAATGTTTCTCATTGACATGACCTAGACGGTGATGCCAATGTTGGGTGTGGTATGAGTCATGTGAATTAACTTTTTCATCGATTTCCATTACTTGGTTTGTGTAGTCTAACACATAAAGGTTGTTATATAAATGTGCGCTACCAAAAAAAATGCTATATTTATAAAAGTAGCAACATTCATTTACAAACATGAACATGAATCCATCAGTATATAATATATATACTGAAATAATGTTTTTAGTAACAAAAGGCACATAATAACAACCCATTAACACCAAGATCATTCCAGTTGGCAGCGTGAGGTGGTAGTCTCTGATAGCTACAACAACATGTCTGGCTCCGTTGGCTGCTCATAGATCTACCTCCCCTCAATCAATCTTCTTGAATCTACATGGTTCCTGTATTTAGATACAGATGTGAGCACCACAAGCAGTATCTAATACCCAATTAGTAGAAACAGATAGATTGCATTCGATAACAAACGCACTTGAAGCTTCCCCTTTATTCCTTGGTTGGGTGCAGTTTTTCTTCTAGTGGCCCTTCTTTCTACATGCGAAACAAACAACATCCTAATCCCATGCCTCCCCTTTGATCTTCCTTTTATTGGAGGGTCTTTAAGAAGCTTTGGGCTTAAAGGTCTTCACCTTCCCTTTCCTGTTATTCACCATGAGGACAGAAGGATTTTCACGCTTCATATCATTGTCCACTTGGCGAATGAGGATAAGAAGATTAGCCAGAGACTTCTCAATGTTGTTCATATTGAAGTTCACAAAAATGTTTCAGAAGCTCTGGGGGAGTGATGCAAGAATGAGATCGGTACTAAGTTCTTTGGGGAGTTTAAACCATAGAACCTCCAAGCACTCAATGTAGCCAATGAGCTTGACTACATGTGGCCCAGCTGGGGCACCCTCTCCAAACATTCTCTAAAATAGATCCTTGGAGATCTCAAACCTTTTCTATCTTTATCTCTCCTGGTATAGACCATGGATGTGCTCGATCATGCTATAGGCATCAATGTCTTCATGGGACTTCGTGATCTCACTAGATATCGATGATAGCGTCAAACAATGAACATCGAGAGCGTCATTCAAATTTTGATCATAGACCAGGAATTCTTCATCACTCGCCCCTGGGGCAGGAGAATTAGGAAGTGAGGACTCCAGCATGTAAAACTTTCATTCATGGCGTAGGATAACCCGATGGCGCCTAAACCATTCCTGAATGTTACCGCCAGTGAGGATATTGTCTTTATCTAGTATTGATCGTAGAGAAAATGTTGTTGATGAGTTTGTCATTTTGATTCTACAAATTAAAAGAGAATATTTACCAGTACATTCTTGATTATATTTTTATGAGAAATAATAAATTAATTAATTAATTCTCCCACTATTTTATCAAGTCCCAATGGCCCTCACCATTGAACTCGGAATGTACAGTTTCTTTGAAATTCTAGTGGAAATGATCCATATTTCCCTTAGCATAACCCCAACAAGGTTTGGTAAAGCTATTTGAAGGTATTTAAGTAGGTAGGTTTTTTCCAACTGTGAGCTTACAGTTCCTTGATCTGTTGAGTGGACTCCCCAATCCTGAAATCCAGACTTGGATTTCCTCAACTCTTGCCTCCAATATTACACCAAGTCTAGAAAGGGCTACTTCTCTTGATGTAATATGGTTAAGTCAACCTGAAACCTTTCATAAGGGCTTCCTTTATAAAATTAAGTGTCCCAACAAGGGTTGGTCAAACACATAGTTTTATTGAGTCTTTCCCTTATTCATATAACGGAAGGCTTGGTCTGACTTAATATGGAATTGAGGGATTTTAACCCTTTATGCATAGTTTTGCATTATCACATGCTTGTTAATATTAATTGATGCTTTCTTAAGTGATTAACCATGTTCTGATAATGTTTATGCATAGTCTGGTTTTTATTTTATTCCATCATTGCATGCTTGTTCATTTTATTAATTATGTGATCGCGACAACACATACATAATAAATAAACCATGAAATCAGACAGAAATAATATAAGATGTCATGATCATGAGCTTATATTGGTTAGCTTATCTAGTGGTTTTGATAATCTAACCCTGACCTAGGGAAAACACCTTGAACCTGTTGGTTCGTGTTTTGCAGCTCCCACCTGTCCACCTTTGTATCTTCTTGTATCGGGGTTGCCTTGGCTTCGGGATTTGAACCGTCTCCTCTGGATTGGGAGATCCTCCATTACATGGGTTTACATTAAAGAAACCATGGGCACGTAGGCCTTACATTTTATTGGAAGAAGGCTCACAGGCCAACAAATTTAAATTAAATAAATTTAAATGAAACCATACACATAGAAAGGGTCTTTGGTCTAGCTCATGATCATCCATAAAATGCAACGACATTTACGCATATTTAGAATTCAAATTCTTTTAATCATTATTTAATTTAAGATAATATGTGATCGAATTCAATTAATTATGATCTTATAATTAATCAATTATTTATCTTAAATTCTTTTCTAAATTTCCTTGAGATTCTTCTCATCCATATTCCTTGTATGGGTCTTTGTACTTTGGAGGAAACCCAATGAAATTCCATTTCTAGAAAGTACACGGCGTGTAGTTTATAATTACACGACGTGTATTTATTTTCACCTTTTATCCAAAGTACATGTCGGGGGCTTTGGAGTGTTTTCTGTACTTTGGAAATTTTGGATTACACGGCGTGTAGATGAATCATGCATGGCATGTACTTCCCTGTTACGCAGTAACCGCCTTGGCAATCCCATGTATGCGGAACACGGCTTCTCCTTGTACATTGTTTCACCTGGACCGGATCGGACTACACGGTGTGTTGTTCCAACATACAAGTCATGTATTTCAGTTCCCACGCGCCATTCAATTCTGGTTAACACAGCGTGATTAATACTTAGGCATAATCAATTCACATGGCATGGTTTGGTAGACCAATGCCGGTTCATTGAACCTAAGTACACAGCGTATAGTTTTAATTACACGCCGTGTAATCCCGTGTTGTAAAGACAGAAAGAGCGACTCCCCCAGATAAATTACTTGTTTTTATTTTAATAAAAATTAAAATTAAAAATCCGTTTCTGTGATATGAATCGAGAAATGAAGGAGGAAGAATATATATTGTTTATTCAGATTAATAGAATGATATATTTCAAATTGAATCAAATATAAATGCATAAATTATCAACGAAAATTAAATAACTATAATCAACATTGTAACCTATCCCTCTGATACCATTTGAAGGTTCCAGGCGCAGTCAAAGAACATGGGTGGATGTACCCACTTGGCTTTTTGTCATTAACAATGATCAATCTGGGATCAATACGAAGACAAATGCCAGTCTCCACGGATCGAATCACAGAAAAAGACAGAGAAGAAGGTTTGTCCCGGAACCAAAAAATAGGATCGTTATAGTTTGATTATAATTAATTTAATTAATTGAAAAGAAATGCCTTTGGGGTCTTCATTTTTTGTTGATGTTCTTGATCACGTTATAATGTGATTCGTCGTTGCGTCGTAGAAGCCAAGTGTAGACTTCCTCTAGCGGTGATCCACACGTGTACCTCATATCTCGAGATGTCGCCAAAGGAGTCTCTGGGTGATAGCATGGAAAAACCATTGCTTGCGCTGTCCGCCTTAGATTTTCTTGATCAGATGGAAGAGGTTCTCTCTCGGTCTTAAGAGCGTTCTTGGAGGAAGAGGTTCTTTCGGGCTTGAAATAATTCTCCAGAATTGTTGTTTGTGGGTAGGAAAAGAGTTGGGGTTGTGAGGATATTTATAATTAGGTTTTAGGTTGTAGAGTTATGAAAATAAATAAACGCATTATGCGTTTTATTTATTTCATTGACTCTTATTTAAAACCCCCATGTCGAATAATTAATTCCTTGACATGCACCCACGCTGATTATAATAAATATCATTTAAAATAATATTATATCATCAAAATCCCGACTGGAAAAACTACATGGAGTGTATTGATAAATACACGGTGTGTACTTGTTTTTCATTGAAAACTACAGGGTGTGTACATTAAATTTACATGGCGTGTATATCTTGTTTTCATTTATTCATTTCCTTTCCATAAAGAAAACTACACGACGTGTAATTATTAATACACAGCGTGTATATCTTGTTTTTCATTTCCTTCTTCCTCCATGATTAAAACGATTTAGGCTTCCTTGAATAATTATTAAACCATGTATGGGAATAATATTTATTCTACTTGATATACATGAATACACTTAGTGTGTGACCCTCTAGGCCACATTCTCATTGGAATTAGGCAATCTTGCCTAAAGTCCAAGATTACTGTCTAGCAATAGGTCAAGGCACCCAAGAGAAAGAAGTTGACACCGCATTGACGTATCACCTCATACGAACGCTTACTGTGTAATTTAATCCCTTTGTCTCGATATCTCATCAAGAAGGTTTCATGGCAGTGTCACAAACCTATATTCTTGATCCGTCATTCTTTGACTGCCTGAAATAAAATTGTCGTTTACACCATGGCCATGGAATTTAATGCGATAGTTCTATTTCAATCAAAGGGCCTAGATATCAACTTCTATAAATGGAAGGGACAAATCCTTCCTCGACATATCCATTAACAACATGTCACTCGTGACACACCCAACGTACCTTACGTCCCACCAACTATCTGCGTGACGGTTTTCGTTAGTAAATATAAGTGCGCGAGTCATGACATGATTTAATGATAATCTTCCAGTCTAAGGACCATTACACACGCTTGTAGATAGAAATGTTCGATGA
Source organism: Viscum album (assembly GCA_963277665.1). NCBI lineage: Eukaryota > Viridiplantae > Streptophyta > Magnoliopsida > Santalales > Viscaceae > Viscum > Viscum album. The sequence continues at coordinate 236,181,057 of OY728167.1, read as the reverse complement.
CACCAAGACATGCGGAATTGCTACTAGCGGGTATGTTCTCATAATCTTCCATATTAGAGATTACCAAGTGCCAACTCCATGAGAGAGAGTCTCGTCATCTTAAGAGTACTCGCACATGAAGGTCTATATACTATGTGTCCTATCATAGTATGTCATCCAACCGTAGAACCTTATTTAAGAATATTGTTATAGTATTTCAAGGTTCTCATCATAGCGGGGATCTACCATGACCTTATCAATGCAACAAATATTCCTAGACATTATTATATTATAGTCATGCAGAATAATGAAAAATATATAATAAGTGAACATTCATGTAATCAGAGTACCAAACAGTTGGTTCTCATGACACCAACCCTTGCAGTGGCCTCATCTCTTTCTGAGGATTACATCTTCCATATGACTTCTCGGGGATGGAAAGTCTTTATGGTGGGGAGTTTTTAACATCTTGTTACCTTTATTGGGTTATTTTTCGACCTTCTATAAGTCCCCTTTTGATTAATAATCCTTAAAAATAGTTTTCTGGGGTTTTTAGCAGGTTTCAGGTCATGTACCTAATGTACACATCGTGTACCTGAAGTACACACCGTGTACTTGGGAAAGGATTCAAGTCGTGATGTGGGGGTCACATCGGGAGATGGTACACATCGTGTACCAAAGGTACATGTCATTTAGGGGATAAATAGAGGTTTTTAAAACTGAGGTGATAGGTTTTTTGGCATAACTTATCCAGCAAGTCCAACACATCATGACTAAGTGGTACACATCGTGACTCATCTCGTGGCTAGGTTTTTGTCAGGCATTTTTTTTCAGTTTCACTCATCCTTTTTCTCCAAAACCTTTTACCTCTCGGCCCTAACATTATCCTAGGCATTTATCAGAGACGTCTCACCTTCTTAATTGATTCGATCAGCTCCATTTCATCATTGCATCTATGGGGTGTCTCTCTTGGTGAGTGTTATTTCTGGTTCTTTTTAACGATTGATTGCGATAACACACTTATCATACATTATTGGATCCTCTGATCTAAGTTGGTTTATCCTTATCATCTTCTCCTATATATTTTGGGATCTCTCATTCTAGAGGCCTTTACCCTTAGTTAGTTGTTGTGCGGTGGGTGTTTTTCTTCATGGTATGTGTGTTTCCCCACTCCTGCCGACCTTTTGGGTTTAGATTTGAATCAATATTATCGTTGATTGGAATATAGGTTCTCTATTAGTGTTTTTCCATTTCGGTTATGGTTTTCGGTTCTGTTGTAGGTGTGTGTGGCCAAAACCTTGGGGTAGGTGGTTTCGTCTCTTGCCTAAGATAATGAGCCTCATTTTCTATTCCTTTATAAATTGATTTACGAAATTGGCACGAATATTTGAGTGTGTTAAAAAATTGTTTTCAATGAAAAAAAATTTCCTTGTATTCTGATAAATTGATTATAAATGGTTTGGAATGGTTTTCAAGACATTGAAATGGGTTTGTGAAAGGGAGCACATGGGTTTCCTTAGATACTTCGGTGGATGGTTCAGCATGATGTCATCATCCATTGTTGTTATTATCAAGAAGATTTGTCTGGGGACATTCCTCTATTTCCTATGAATATTGTTCTAGGGGACCGATGTTGACATATTGGGGGGTTTACTCATGGGGTATTCTTCTTCTTAGGCCTATTGTTCTAGGATCAGTTTTGTGCACTTGAATATTTTGGTATGATTAGTCTGCTGCCTAGACCTGTGGTATTCATTGCTGTTGTGATACATGTGTTTCTATTTTACACTGCATGGTTTTCTAATTTATTCTTGTGAAAAATGATATAGAAATATTTTTTGGAAGATGATATACATTCTTTTGTTTAGTACTATGAAAAAGGGAATGTTTACCAAGTTTCCTATAAATCTTCTTTACTACTAATCATGCCATGTTTTATTTAAAAATGAGCATATAGGAATTTTTATACAGAGAATTATTATGGAACACCTAGGTGGGATCCTACAGGGCATGTTATCTTACAACTTGTGCACTACTACGGTGGTACATAGACCATTTTTTGACTTCCAGTACAGGGAAATTCAAGGTGCCGCAGTGAGGCACTGAGGTTCGTGTCAGCTAGGATGGGTAACTAATTGTGAGATGGTTGGAGTTCATCCATACCATCATTAGAGTATCTAATTTCTTTTAAGTCATTTACAGTTGGACTTGTCTTTTGGACTTCATAGATGTTAAAGTTGTTTTGTGTCTTTTGTTTTCTTACATTTATGACATATGTATTTTTTTCTACCATTGTTACTGTCTTGTTCTATATATGTATTCTATGTGGCTGTTCTGGTTAGGTGAAACCATTCACTTATCTTTGATGTTTGATGGTCGTGTGTTTGTCGCCAGCCCATGGTGATCGAGAACTCCCTTCAGGTATGTGGCTAATCGGGTTGGGTGCTTGGTTTTAGGGAATCCCAGTTTGGTTCATTACAATATATTTATCCAATATGTAATCTAAATTTTTTATTTTTAGTAAGAAATTTAAATTAAAATAACTCACAATGAAATAAACATATAATATAAAAATATAATAAATATATGTGTGTGTGCTACTAGTAAATATTAACATTGATATTATTAAAATATTATATGATGTATTGAAAGGTTTAAAATGTTTATATTAAAATCAATATATGGGTAAAATTAAATTTAATATTATAAATAATTATTTTTAATAGTATTATTTTAAAGTGTAAATGAAATATTATTCACAAGGAACTGCTTTATAATGTTTGGTATATTTTATCCCAATAAATTAAATTGAAGATTTTTAACATATTATTATATCTGAACTAATATTTTAATATTATTTAAAATTTTAATATTCTATGAAATAATATTACGAATATTTTGAAATAAAAAATTCCATTATTTCAATAAATGTAGTTTTTCTTAAGTTTATTATTTTCATTTAAAAAAATTATCAATTTTATAATTTAATTTCAAAAAATGAATTAATTTTTTTTCTTATAATATTTATATTATTATTATATTATTTTATGGGTTTTTTCTAAAGAGTTTAATTTATAAATTGAATAAAAAAGAATTACTATTTTAACCAAAACTATAATTTTTTTAACAATGCATTAATATAATATTGACTTACAAATTTAGGAAATATTAAAGTTGTTTTAACGAATAAATAATATTGAATTCAAAATATTCAATTGCATTTATAAAACTTATGATTAAATTTTTAAATAGTTAAGTAATATTTTCTAATAAAAAACTGTTTTTGGTCTTTTCCATTAATTTAATATTACTTTAGAAAATTTTATTTTTTGATTAGTTTTAAATACACATAACATATATTTTATTTATTATAAAAAATTATTATAATATGAAAATAAAATACATTGATAATTTTACCCTAAAAAAAATTAATCTTAAAAATACACTCTTTATTAAAAACCTGCTTGTCTTTGTTACAAACACTAATATTAGAGTTGATTTTTATTACACAAATAAATTATCTCTTAAAATGGATTTCATATTTGGATTAATTAGGTATAAATTATTTAATAATGCTTGATTTGTTTTTAGGCATTAAAATTAAGCTAGTTAAATAAAAATTATTAATCCTGGTAAATCCAAAAATGCTAAAAGTAAAAATTCTATGAGTAAAGGATGTAAAAACATGTTTAAAACATGATTTAAAATTAATGGTTAAAGGATTACTATAAAAACCCAGGTAATTGTAGAATATGTAATTTTTATGTCTTATAAATATTAATTATTTTGATATTATAGATTTGTATCTAATAAAAAAATATTAAGTATTTTTTTAGTCAAAAAGGAAAAGGAAATATTTATAACAAAAATGTGTCTTTATGAATTATATATTTATATTGAATAGTATAAATATCAAATTATTGAATTAAAATTTGAATAAATGAATGTCATTTTTGAATTCATCTTCTAAAATTTATATTAGGATAATTTTTTGATAATTTTGGGAAATATTTATTTTTTAATTAATAGTGAAAAATAAATATTTTAATTGAAAATTTTATTTTCTTTTAGATTATTTACAAATTAAAATTATGTTTTGGGTTAGTTTTAAATTTTTATTTGATAATTGGTATTTAAAATAATCCAATTATATATTTTTTTTAAGTAATTTCGTACATCAATATAATATAAATACATTTTAACATTAAAAATTCAATTTTTATGTAAAAATGTTTTTCATAAAATTTTTATATTATAATTTTAAATTAAATTACTCCAGTACTATATATCTAATTTTGAAAAATGGATTCAATATTTGGAATTAGTTGGTTTAATTTTTTAAATAGGTCCCTTTTATTTTTTTTAATATGAATAGTAACCTTATTAATTTTAGTTACCATGGTAAAAGGGTAAATCAATTAATTATGGTTACAAATAAAATGATACATACTTTAAAATGGCCATAAAAATTGAAAAATATATATATATCTTCTTAGAAAATTTCTGTAGTATCTCCATTTTCTGGTATATAACCCTTACTTGATGCTTTTTAGGGATATAAAGTGTAACGGTGATAGTTGGGAGAGTTGGGAGAACTTTGGATGTGTTTTGGGGGCTAAAGAGAAGTCGCACAGGCGACGCACGGTTTTCCTAACTGTGCGTCCAAACCATGTGCAGCAGTCCTATTGGGGTTGTAGATCTAGCACAGTTGGAGCATAGTTTGGGAGACTCTAGATGGGGAAGTTGTTCAGGCAGTGGCTATTGCATGGTTTTCACACGATTTTCTTAACTGTGCGGTCAAATCGAAAATAGAGTCCGAATGAGATCCTTAAAAATAGGATCTCATTCTCTTTTTCCATTACTCTCTCGTTTTTTTCCCAAAATGGCACAAACATGGGATTTTTCTTCTCTTGAGGTGAAATAATGTTGTACCATTGATCTGAAGGTGATCTGAAAGCTTTAATTGGTGAATCGAAGCTGGATTCTTGAGGTATGTGATCATTCTTCTTCGTTATTTATCGGTTTCTTAGATCTACTTAGATATAATTCTCCTCTTATCTTGGATTCTAAGATATATGATCTTTATGGGTATATCTACTAGTGTGGATTCATAATATGTTGATATTTGGTCTTGATATTTCTAGGAGAAGAGATCTAAGGTGGTTCTTGGAAAATCGACCTGGTTGTCTCGTGCGTTCATTGTTTGGTGGGATTTTTGTCAAAACCTTTGAGGTAGGAGGCTTCTTTATCGACTCCACTTAGTAGAACTGGTTGGAATGCTTTCAAGTAGAATGTGTGGAATTGAATTTATTTTTATTTTTTGTTGAATACTTGTTGGAACCCTTTTTGAGTGACGGTTATGAAATCTGGAAAATTGGGTGTTGGAGTAAAGTGATTTTTGTTCTTGGTTTTAAAATATGGATTTTAAAAAATATAATATTTCTGAATTTCTATCACATGAATTTTATTGGATGTTTTTAATAAAATTTAATGTTTAATTGAAGTAAAATGTATCTTTGAAATTGGTTGTGCATTGGTTTTCAAAAAAAGTTCAGTTTTATTGGAGTGGTTTATTTTGGAAATTGAATTATTTTTCATAAATGGTATTGGGGTGAGTTCAGGATTAATGGGCCCTTAATAATGGATGAGTACCATTGTGTTAAAATTTAAATGGCCCTATATTGGGGGGTGTGTCATTGGGACATAAGGTGATTGGATGAGAGACCGCTCATGAATATGGAATTGTCAAACAAATCATATATGTGTGGGTGAGTTGTAAACTATTGAATGGGTATGCCAAATGATATGAATAATTGGTTTTTTCCATAACTCCCTCTTTCATGACCCAAACTAGACCAATCTTGGGATTTTTCTTCTCCTAAGGCCAAAGAAGGTTCTTCCATTGATCCGAAGGTGATCTGAAGTCTTTACTTGGTGAATCGAAGATGGATTCATGAGGTATGTGATCATTCTTCTTCGTTCTTTATTGGTTTCTTAGATCTACATAGATCTACCTCTCCTCTTCTTTTGGTCTCTAATATATATGCTCATTATGGGTATATCTAGGTATGTGGAAGAATAATATGTTGATATTTGGTCATGATATTTCTATGATAAGAGATCTAAGGTGGGTTTTTGGATAATCGACCAGGTTGTCTCATGCGTTCATCATTCGTTGGGGTTTTTGTCAAAACCGTCGAGGTATGAGGTTTCCTTATCAACTCCACATAGTAGAACTGATTTTAATTCTTTCAAATAAATATTTTGGTGTTGAATTTTTTTTGGTTGTTAAACACTTGTGGGATTCCTTTTTGAGTGACGGTTGTGAAATACAGAAACTTGGGTGGTGGAGTAAAGTGATTTTGGTTCGTGGTTTTAAAATATGGATTAAAAAAAATGGTATTTTTCTGGATTGTTGGCACATGAATTGGATTGGATTTTTTCAATAAATGGGAAGGATTTATTGAAATGAAATGTTTCTTTTAAATTGGTTGTGCGTTGATTTTAAATAAAAGTTTAGTTTTATTGGAGAGGTTAATTTTGTAAATGGAAATATTTTTTATAAATGGTGTTGGTGTGAGTTCATGCTTAATGGGCCCTTAATAGGGGATGAGTACCATTGGGTTACAAGGGACATGACCCTGGATCTGGGGGTGTTTCATAGGTACAAAAGGTGATTGGATGAGAGACCGCTCATGAGTATGAAACTGTCAAACGAAGCATGAATGTGTGGGTTTGTTGTGAACTATGGAATGGGTATCCCAAATGATAAGAAGAAATGGTTTTAATCTTTTATTAGTTACTTTTCTAGAAAAATAACTTGCAAGAAATTAGTTTCATTTATGTTTGTTTTTACTTGGTTGCAAATGGTTTTTGGAACTTGTTAATATTTGGTTGTAAACTATTTTGGTAAATTGTTTCATATAAACTATTTTATATAAATGTGGTTAACTCTTCTATCCTAGTGTAATTATTAGGGTGGTCATTTGGGATAATCTACTGAGTTTTATACTCACCCCTACTTTGGAACTTTGGTGCTTTTGAAGATTCTATCTTCTGGTATAGGGGAAAAGGTAACATTTCCCATTTTTTTAGAAATACGTCATGAAATTTGGGATGTTCGGTGATTATGGAACTTGGATCATCTGGAACATAGAGTCTTGTGGCCTCTTGAGAGTCTTGAGTTGTTTATCCACTGTTTACTTTGATAATGGTTTGGTCTTCAACTGTTACACACTTTGATATGGTTTTGATATACATGAATTTGTTTAGTTTTATTTCTTTTGTTCATGGATCATTCAGTAAATTGATTTGTTATTGCTTTTTTGGGTTATTGGTTTATTTACTAAAGGGTAAATCATCCCCCACTTGTATTTTGAAACCCTTAGGCATTTATTTTTAGCCTTTGGCATCATGGTGTTGTCGCTTAAGGCCAAGTGATGACTCGTTATGCTCTTAAGCCAATGAGAATGATTGTGTCATTACAAATGGTATTAGTCTGGTCCTTCCTTTGTGGTACACATGTTATCAGATTTTTCTGTCCTTTCATAACAAGTTTTAATCACTATTCATTGTCTTGGAGTTGAAATTACATCTTGTATATCCTTTGGGATTAAATATTTGGTAGGTGTAGGATTTTTATAACTTGAAATCTATAGCATAAAAGAGAATACCGAAAAATTTTATGTTGAACTTCATGTTACCAAGGAGTTGGGTATACATGTGTTTGGAGACACTTCTAGGATATTAAAATCCCATTGTTATGGGATTAGCGGATGAGGCAAGAATGACATGCATTATAGTGGAATGACTTCCCAATAGGATTTCATACTTCATTTAGAGTAACAATTTTTTATTTTGTTCAAGGTGTAAATTTTTGAAAAATACGGAATTTTTTTATCAAATGAATGATTTTGAAAAGGGGATATTTTGTGTGTTTTGAAAATGGTTTAGTTTTCAAAAGCACGAATAAATCTTTCAAAAATGGTTAAAATAAAAAAAGGTTTTTGGAAAATAGTGTTGTGATAGTTGATGTGATAGAATTTTAAATGCTAAGCCATCAGTTGCTAAAGAATGAGATTGATGGTGTTTTTTGTTGGTTTAGAAAATGGTACCCGGAAGGCATCGTTGAAACCAACATGAAGAAACTATGTAGAATGTGGTTGCACCATAACCACAGGTGAACACAGAGCTAGTTCAGAGTATTTTCAAATATTTTCAAGATGTAGATATGGGGAAGCAGAGGAATGGGCCACGACATGTGGATCATACCATCCAGTTCATGTACCAGAATCCACTTAACTTCCAGGGTGATTCTGAACCCGAGAAGGCGGAGGTGTGGCTGAGTAGGATGAATTGTATCTTTGACTTCATAGTCATGCCGGTATAGATTAAGGTCAAGTTGGTGATTTAAATGCTCGTGGATCTTGCACACCCGTGGTGGGATTTAGCAGTGCATGAAACATTGTATGAAGGCCTTACATGGCCGGATTTCGAGATATTTTTCAACAAACAATTCCATCTTCACACATTCAAGATCCAAAAAATGATGGAATTATTCATCCTGAAACAAGAGAGTCTCTCTGTCATAGAGTATGCAGAAAAATTTCATGAATTTAGTCTATTTTTAACCATAGGTTGTGGCAAGTGTGTCTTTGATGGAAAACATAATTGAATTGGGGATATGATAGGATATTCGGTTGAAGATTGTGGTGTTATGTATTACAGATTATATAGAGATGGTGAACAGAGACACTGTGGCTGAATGTGATATCTCAGGATCTATGGGGGGAGGTATGATGATACCTATAGAAAAATGGTGGGAACTTAAATGTTGGAATCTAGTGGAAAAGAGACACCTATTTCCTAGGTGGAAGTGGAAATCAGAACCAGATGGTTGGATCAGTGACCCTTCCTCCATGACCTCAGAGCAAATAAAGTTTCTTTCAATATGGTTCGCTTGAAAACATAAAGAGAGATTGTACGACACAACCTAGAGCATGCCATAACTATATTATATGGGGTATCTTCAGTGCTATTGTCGCAGTTCTCCAAGTTCTGGTGCTTGAGACACTTCTCAGGTATCTCAATCATTGTATGCTTCGACAGGGTGAGGACAATAGAATCAATCATGTCAGCATAGAAGAGCTATCCATGGTGATTATAGAAATACAATGACTCTTCTACTAGGGAAATCTCAACAAGGAAACAAGTAGATTAGTTCAGTAATAAAGAAATTGTATGGAGCTGAGCAGATGATTATCGATGATCAGGCTAGACCATCTACAGTGAGAGGTACGATGCTTTTGAATTCTAACATTGTGAAAGTTCTCTTCAATAATGGTGCATAGCATTCTTTCATTTCTTCTCATGATATTTATTTTCTATTTTTAAATATGGAAATGAAATGATGCCTTCTATTTTAAAACTGCAAACTCCTCTTGGTGAAAGTGAATGTCAAGACATTGTGCATAGGTCATTTTCAAAAACAATTGATGGAGCTGAGCTGAAATGGGACTTCTCGATGTTAGACATGGATGTATATGACACAATCCTAGGTATGAATTGGTTGAAAACGTTTAAGTCTCAAATAGACTATTATAGGAGAATAGTTAGTTTCATGACTGAGGATGTCATTGAGTATCTCTTTAGATGAAAGAAGATAGTAAAGAAAGGTGAAAAGAGCTTGTTGGCACCAATCGTGGGAATGATCTCTTACGAGTTGGTGGTATGACTTTGGCATCAATGGAAGTGATCGAGATAAATAGTTTTCCACCAGTTTTGGATCTCTTTTCAGATGTATTTCCTGAGAAATTCTTAGGGTTACAACCTATAAGGGAATTGGAGTTTACGATTTATCTCCTTCCAAGGACCAATAATATTTCCCTTCCGTCTTATAGGATGTCACCAATAGAGTTAGGGTAATTGAAAGGGTATTTGGTGGAGCTATAAATAAGGGGTTTCATTTGACCAAGTATGTCTTTGTGGGCAGCACCAGTTTTGTTCGTGAAGAAGGAAGATGGAACTCTTCAGGTGTGTGTTGGTTATCGTAATATTAACCAAGTTACAATAAAGAATAGATTTCCACTTCCACCCATTGATGATCTGTTCGATCAATTAAGGGGAGATCAATGGTTCTCTAAAATTGACTTGCAATCTGGATATCACCAATTGCGATTTCAGAATGAGGATATCCCAAATACAGCTTTCAGAAGCAGATATATCCACTACGAATATGTAGTCATTCCTTTAGGTCTACCGAATGGACCATTAGTCTTCATTGATTTGATGAATCAGATATTTGAGAAATATCTATATTATTTTGTTTTGGTGTTTGTGGAAGACATCAATGTGTATTCAAAGACAAGGGATGATCATGAGGAGAATTTGGAAACATTGTTAAAAATCTTGAGAGATCACCCTTTGAATGCCAAATTATCAAAGTTTGATTTTTAGATACAGGATGTTAGTTTCCTTGGCGAGGTCATTTCTGAAAAAATGCGTTTATGTTGATCATGAAAAGATATAAGTTGTTATCTCAAGGAAACCACCAAGGAATGTCAATGAGATACGATGTTTTCTTGGTCTAGCTAGTTACTACAAACATATTGTGTGTGATTTTTTATGAATATATTCTCCAAAGATAGCTCTGACAAAGAAGATGGCTTCATTCCAATGGATAGAGGAATTCCAGAATTCTTTCCAGGAACTAAAAGTTCACCTTACATTGGCACCTATCTTGATCTTTCTAGAATCTGGACACTGGAATATGGTGTACTGTGATGCATTAGGGTCGGGTTGAGTTTTCATGCAAGGAGACCATATGGTTACTTATGGTTAAAGATATTTGAGGGTGCAGGAGAATAATTAACCAAAACACGTTTTTCAGTTAGTTTCATTAATACATACCTTGAAAATAGTGACACATTATCTCTTTAGTGAGAAATTCACTGTGTTCATGGACCACAAAAGATTGAGACACATTTTCTCACAATGATATTTGAATCTAAGGAAAAGAAGGTAGATGGAGTATCTCCAGATATTTGACATTGACTTAATGTATACATAAGGAAAAGGTAATTTAGTGGTGGATGCATTGAGTAGAAAGGCATATGATCAGTTTTCAAAAAAAGCGTTAGACGAATGAAAATTGGTGTCAGTCCTCGCTGACGTGCATGTGTAATGTGAAGGCCAAGTTGATGGGGTGGTTTTCTCTCAATCTACATTTTTTCTTGATTTTTTAAATATTCTCAAAGGGGCACAAAAATATAATTCATAATGTCTGGTTATGAGTTCAAAACTCAATGGTGTGGAGACCATTGAGGGATTGAAACATGATGGATGTTCATTTTTATGTTTCAAAGATCGGATGGTTGTACCTATGGCTTGTCAGGAACAACTCCATCATGCTTACCACCATTAAATATGGGATATAAATCTAGATACACATAAGTTGTATAAGGTGATAAATGTGTACTTTTCATGAAACGACATGAAAAGGACGGTGGTTGAGTTTGTATCGCGGTGCTTAACTAGTCAACAGGTTAAAGTTGAGCATCAAAGACCAATGGGATTGTTGAAATATTTACCAAACACAGTGTGGAAATGGGAGCAGATAGCGATGGATTTTGTTACAGGTCTCCCAAGAATGGTCCAGAAACATGATACAGTTTGGGTGATAGTGTATCTATATACCATGTTGGGACATTTCATTCCCATTAATGAAAATAATACAGTGGAGTATCTGTCAAAAATATATATTCAAAAAGTGGTAGAGGCATGGCATATTAGTGTCAATTGTATCAGACAGAGATATGAGGTTCACGTCTTGTTTCTGGAAATCCTTACAGTAATCCCTTGGGACTCAGTAGAATATGAACACAGATTATCATCCTCAAAAGGATGTTCAACTAGAGAGTATGATACAAATGTTGGAAGATATGTTGAGGGCTTTTGTAATGGATTTTGGTGGCTCATGGGAGGAGTATATACTATTAGTGGAGTTATCATACTATAATAGCTATCAGTCCTCGATACACATGGCTTTGTTCGAAGCACTGTATGGGCGTCCTTTTCATTCTCAACTGTGTTGGGTTGAAATGGGTGTGACATCACTAGTTAGGAAAGACTTGTCCAAGAAAAAACGATGAAGATCTAGGTGATTAGAAAAAGGATAGAGATGGCTCAGAGTCATCAAAAATCATACACAGATCACCGTCGAAGACCGTTGTCGTTTTCTATGGGTGATCATGTATTATTGAGGATATCTCCAAGGCTTAGACATCATCATTTTGTGAAGCAGGGAAAGTTGGCTCCTAGATACATTGTCCCTTTAGAGATACTAGAACAGATTGAAAAGTTGGAATGTCGATTGGAAATACCAGCATAGTTCAGTTCATTGCATAATGTTTTCTATGTATCTCAGTTGAAAAATTATAAGCCTGATTCTAACCATGTGATCAGATGGGATTATGTTAACCTAGAGCCAGATTCTTCATTTTTACATATCCCGGTGAGGATTTTTTATAAGCCATAAAAATTCTTGCATGAAAAAGCATTGGTCTAGTGTGGGTATTATGGCAGCATGGTCAGATTCAGGAATAGACTTGGGAATGCAAGAAGGAAATGAAGGAGAAATTGCCGAAATTCTTTCAGATCGGTGAGGTTTTTATACTTTCTGTGGATGTAAATACCAATTTTGGGGAGAATTTAGTACCCCTGGTTTCCATTAAGTAACCCTTACTTGTGGATTTTTATGGTTATAATGTTTAAGGGTGATAGTTGGGATAGTTGGGAGAAACTTGGAAGTGTTTTTAGGGTAAATGGAAGTCGCACAGGCGGTGCACTATTTTCCTAACTGTGCATCCAAACTGGGAACAGTGGTCCTCTTCAAGCAGTATCTCTAATATGGTTGGATAATGGTTTTGGGAGACCGTTCAGAAGGAATTTTTGTGGGTAGTGGATACCACATGATTAGTGCAGGGTTATCATAACTGCATGGTCAAACCATGCACCAAGTCAAAATGAGATCTGTAAAAAAAGGATCTCAACAATTTTTCCATAACTCTCTTTTTTTACCCTAAACAGACCTAACTCAGGATTTTTCTTCTCTTAAGGCCAAATAAGGTTCTCCCATCAATCCATAGGTGATCTGAAGGCTTCCCTTGGTGAATAGTAGGTGGATTCCTAAGGTTTGTGATTGTTCTTCTTCGTTCTTTATCGGTTTCTTAGATCTACTTTGATCTACTTCACCTCTTCTCTTGGTTTCTTAGATATACACCTTTTATGGGTATATATAGGTGTGTGGATTTTAAATATGATGATATTTGTTCTTTATATTTCTAGGAGAAGAGATCTAAGGTGGGTTCTTTGAGAATCAACATGGTTGTCTCTTGTGTTCTTTGTTCGTTGGGGTTTTTAGCAAAACCATCAAGGTAGGAGGCTTCTTTCTCAACTCCACTTAGTAGAACTGATTGGAATGCTTTCAAATTGAATTTTTGGTGTTCAATTGATTGTTATTTTCTTTTTAAACACTGGTTGGAAACCTTTTTTATTGGTGGTTGTGAAATCTAGAAAATTGGGTGTTGGAGTAATGTGCTTTCTGTTCTTTATTTTAAAATATGGATTTCTTAAAAGGGGATTTTATTGATTGTTGGTACATGAATTGGATTGGAAGATTTCAATAAAAGGTAAGTTTTTCTTGAAATGAAATTTTTCTTTGAAATTGGATGTGCATTGATTGTAAATAAATGTTATGTTTTATTGGAGTGGTTTATTTTGGAAATGGAAATATTTATCATAAATGGTGTTGGTGTGATTTCATGCTTAACGGGCCATTAATAAGTGATGAGTAACATTGGGGTATAAGGGACGTGACCCTGTATCGAAGGCGTGTGTCATTGGGACACAAGGATATTGGACAAGAGACTACTCATGAGTATGGAACTGTCAAATTAAGCATACATATCTGGGTGTGTTGTGAAATATTGTATAGGTATTCCTAATGATAAGTGGAACTGGTTTTAAGCTTTGATTAGTTACTTTTATGGAGAATTAACTTGCTAGAAATTGGTTTCATTTAGTTTTGTTTTCACATGTTTGAAAATGGTTTTTTGAACTTGTTTATATTTGGATATAAACTATTTTGGTAAATTGTTTAATATAAATTGTTTTATATGAATGTGGATTACTTTTCTATCCTAGTGGCGTGAGTAGGGAAGTCATTTGGGAAAACCTACTGAGTTTTATACCCACCCATGCTTTGGAACATTGGTGCTTTTGTAGATTATATCTTCCAGGATAGGGGAAAAGGTAACATTTCCCACATTTTTAGCACTACCTCGTGATATTAGGGATGTTTGGTGATTGTAGATCTTGGAGCTTTTGGGGGATGGATTCTTGTGGCCTCTTGAGAGTCTTAAGTTTTTTATCCTCTGTTTACTTTGAAATTGGTTTGGTATTCTAATATTGCACACTTTGATATGGTTTTGAGATACATGAAGTTGTTTAGTTGTCTTTGTTTTATTCATGCATCATTCAGAAAATGGTTTGTTTATGGATTATTGGTTTATTGGTTTATTTCTTAAAGGGTAAATTGTCCCCCACTTTTATTTGAAACACTTCATCATTTATTACCATCCTTTGGCATCTTGGGGATTTTGCATAATGCCAAGTAATGATTTGTTGTTCTCTCAATCAAATAAGAATGAGCGTGTCATTACAATTTCATCCATAAGAATCCATTTTCATGTTTTATAGAATTTTTGGGAAATTTGGATGATATTATGATGTTTATAATATTTTATTTAAAGAAAAGTAATAAATGTCACACTCTTGTTTTTATTAACTACAATATTTTTACCATAGAGATTACAAGAGGTTAGGCTCATTTATATATATTATATTTTTTTTTAAATATTTATATTCATCATGGTAATTTTTTTTATTGAATAAATAATTAACTTAAATTCCTACACAATGATGAGGAAATAATTATAAAATTAATGGAAGAAATACAATAAATGATACTAAAAATATTAAATGTAATATAATTTGAGATAAATAATGTGATCCAACAATTTTAAAGTTGAATATAAAAAGTTAATGATGTATTAAAATATTTTTTTGATTTTTACTTTTTTCCATGATGTTATTAAAATCACTAAATTGAATAGTTCTAAAAGTTTACATTAATGATATATTAAAATAAATAATATTTTATTATATGATAAAAAATACCTAAAAAAATTATATTTTCCCATGTGAATATTATCTGGTTGACAATATCAACCATGGTCCATTAATGGGTCATTTTTCTATTTTAATAACTATAATGACCTTCAAAGAATAAAGCTCCTTGTTGTCATGATATGTCTGAAAGGGGTTAATAATAGGTTAAAACAAAACTATGTGGGTAATAATGTCATAAAAACTTTTATAATTTTTTGTTTTATGATATTATTTAGATCCATTCTAATATCATATTAGAAATAACTCATTTTGAGCAATTTTTAATTGAAATTTAATTTAAATTAATTTAATAATTTTTT
Organism: Viscum album; assembly: GCA_963277665.1. Lineage (NCBI taxonomy): Eukaryota > Viridiplantae > Streptophyta > Magnoliopsida > Santalales > Viscaceae > Viscum > Viscum album. Next base: position 236,165,530 of record OY728167.1, on the reverse strand, counting down.
AAATTCTAAGGGTGCCCCTCCTCTCTCTTGTAAAATAGAATATCTTATTCTCATTTCTCCACACTTGAAAAATGATTTGTTTCAGATAATCCCTACAAAAATACCTTCCTATAATCCCTACCCTCATTCTATGAGTCTTTTTTTATACATAATACCAACCTTGGGGGATTAATGTCTTAATAAAATGAGACATTCTAATGAAGATGTGTAGTTTTTAATTAAATGTTTTTTGTTTTATTTCTTCATCCAAATCCTTAAAATATTCTTCAATCATGAAGAATAATAACACCAATATCTACAATATACTGATATGTTATTATGATAATTTCAAGACCAGTATCCATCTTCATAATCAATCAAATGGGAGAGGAATTCATCGTTTGTGTGTACACGGGGCTATTGGCTCGCGAACTGATGTAATTCAGTTTCCTTTAGTGTCTCTCAATACTGGTCATAATAATAGATGTAAGTTATATATATATATATATATATCTGTGTGTGTGTGTGTTTGTGTGTGTTTGTGTGATTTTCATGACATATTTATAATTCAATAAATATAATATAACACATATTTTCTTACACTTCCATACACTGTAAAATATTTGTGTCGTCCATGCGTACATGTGGACTACCACCTCTATGAATCAATGTGATTCGTTTTTCATCAGCACATCCAATGGATTATATGTATAAGTATATTTAAAAAATTGATATGATATTATGATATAATGATCATTATTTAAGGATAAAATAATACTTACCTTATTTCCATAATAATCATTGAAAAATGAAAATGTTACTCATGCATACGTAGGACCTACCATCTCCCAGATTAAAACATAGTTCATTTTTAATAAGAATATTTAATGTTTGTATTTAAAATTATAATTTAGGTATAAATTTATAATTATTTCATGATTATTATTCTATAAATTATGGAACAAGGACCTACTTTACCATAGTCATCCTAGCGAATTCATTTCTGACAAAAGTACAGAATATCATCGAAACACATAATGTGATTTTAATTGATTAAGTAAATTTATATAACATGAAATTAAATTAAATAAACGAATAATGGAAATGAAAATGTTCCTAAAAGGTAAAAAAATTACGTATTTTTGTTATTCGTGAAGATAAAAAAATATATGTGATGTTTCACACTCGAGGTAAAGGACTTTCATTTAAAAATCATTTTTATTGTTTCCCTTAAAACTTAATTCCTCCTCTATATCCATATTTTCATGGAATTTTTTTTAAATATGGTTTTAATATTATCTCATTATTTTTTTAAAGTCATTTTTTCCATGTTTTAATTTTTATGAAACATTTTGAAAAAAAAATCAATTTTTCAAATGAAGTAATTTATGACATTTACAAAAAAAATTATTGAAGGAATTTTTTTAAACATATATTGAATGGATATATTTTCCAAAAAACATAAATACTATTTTCTTTAAATGTTCCCTTTCATGATTAAAAGTTTCTTTTCATGGACAATGTTTTACTTTTTAATTTTGTAGGTTTTAATAATATTTTATTTCATAAGTGAAAGGTTATTTTTTTTAGATTATTTTATGAGTGTAATGATGAAAAATGAAAAATTTAATGTCTTATGGTTCTTGGGAATTTTTATGATAATGGGTGATTCTATTAAAAACCAATGATGGGTGGTTTCATGATAAAATAAAGATGGGTCTATCTTTGATAGTCCTTTAGTTTATTCGGGTGGGATATTAACCATAGGGTTATTCCATTTGGGAGAGTGATTATAATATTAATATGTAAATTATATCCAAAGTAACATGCATGCTTAATCTATTCTTTCTATTCGTTTTTATAGTAATCATATTATTTATTGAGGTAAGAAAAATGATATTATGTTTAAAGTAAAGGATATTCTACTTTTTTAGGGGTGAAATGTATAACTTTCTGAAAAAGTTATTTTGAGTTTTTCATTATTTCAAATAAACCATTATGAGTTTTATTTCTCCATTAAAATTTCTTATGAAATTCTTTATGAAAATTTTTATTTATAGAATTGGATATTTTTGGTATGAAAATATTTATTTTGAGCCCAATGTAAATATTGAAAAAGTAAAATATTTATAAGTATTCATGGTCTAACCATTTGTTTCTTTCCTTTTATGACCCTTATTGAGATTTTTTTCAAATCCCATGTTTAAAAACAATCCCTAGGGTTTAAGGATGTGTATTTTCAAGAATGAGGTCGTGATCAAAATTTTGAATATTTTTCATGAAAATAAATCTTTTTATATATTTTAACATTTGGGGTGGGGAATGGAAACTAAATAGAACTATCCAATTTATATATTATGGGATTATTATGTATGTGTTATGATATAGATCTCTATGGAAACAAAGATAAGATATTTTTGGTAATTAAATAAAGTTATTTCTAGTTCAATGTCACTAGAATATATACTCTTTAAGGTTTGGTCTTACAGTTGGTATCATAAAATGGTTTACCCAACATTATGGATTAGGATAATTTTAATAGAATACCCTTAAAATATTTTAATTTATTTTTAAGATGATGTAACATAGAATTTGAATATTACCATGTCGTTTCATCTAAAGTATGTTAATTCAAAATATTTTTTCCATGGAAGGAATAGAGAAGTAGAAGTTGGAAGGCATCTAGATGATGATATTATTCTGAATCCACAACCCTGAATGGTTGGATTTTGAATATATCTGTTTTCTACTATAATGTGTTAGTCGAAATAGTAAATAAATAGTGATGATATCCATGTGATAGAGAGCATCCATATCTACTATAAAGGAACATGTTGACAGTGGAGACTTCTATATGGAAATATTATCCAGTACCCAATGGATCTTTTAATCATGTGATAGCAAAAGGATGAATTAATTCTTTAGAGAATATATTTGATGTTATGGTGTGTCTAGAGAATCAAAATGAATGTCTTTTTATTTACCACTTTGAAGGTGAATCCGATCAATGGTGGGAAATGGTTAAGAATTCCAATGAAAGTGAATAGTTTGATAACATGTAGTTTGATTAATTAAGGAAACTTTTGTTTGGTAAATACATTCTTAAGGTTCTTATAATTAGGATAAAAAAGAAATTAGTGGAATAGTAGTAGAATAAATAATACTCAGTGGTTTCATATCAAAAAAACTTCACCATTTTGGTAAGGTACATACCAAATTTACTAGTGATCATGATAAGAAAATTAATCAATTTTACTAATGATTAAATCCATGGTATCAAAGTTAATTGGATTATTTTGAGGTTAAAATTTATGAGATACTTTTTTGATGCATTGATAGTGTTTAAATGGAATTTTTCTAGGATTGTGTATTCCATACTAAAAAGAAAAATAAAATGTGAGGATGGAAATAAATGGGGATGAATTTATCAAATATGTCTATAGGTAAGAAAATCAAGTTACTTTTTAGTGATAAGTGTGGTAAAAAGAACCTAGGGAATGTATTTTGAAAATAAGGAATTTAATTGTGGAAAGTTTGGTCACATGGCTCATGAAGAATAGGAAAATGAATCGAAAAATAATTAAAAGTTGATGGTAAGATGATTTAATGGTAATGAGTTGGGTTATTACACTAATGTGTTCCTGATGATAGTAACTCATAATGGATATCATCATGATCGAAAGCAAAAAAGTTGTGTCCAAATATTTTTCTACTACTATTAATGGTGTTGGGAAGTTAAATGAATTGGTTACATGTATGTTACCAGTTAATTAAAATTATCCCAATACCCTGTTTGACTCTGGATTTTTATATTCTTTAATTTCTATGAAATTATAATTTAAATTGGGAATATAACCTCACATTTTATGAAAAACTACTAGTAAAAACTATGGGGGGAAGTATTAAAGAATCTGTTATGTATAAGAGTCTTCCTATTTCTATATGTTAAATGGTCTTTCATACAAATATTGTTGAACTTCCCGTAGTAGATTCTGATATTATTTTGTGTATGAATTGGTTTTCATTTAATCGTATAAGGATAAAGTATAGAGCTAATAATGTCTTATTCAATTATATCATTCCTTTAATATCATTTCAATAAAAAGGTAATTTGATTGGAAATATTACTAAAAGTTACATAGAAAATGTTTTCAAAAAGAATAAAACTATTTAGATTAGTGATATACCATTAGTGAATAGACAAAAAGAAGGGGGCACTCGTTAGAGATTTTCTCTCTAGAGCCCCCTAAGGTTTTTCCTCTGGCATAGACAATAGGTGGGGATGATGCAGGGTCTCGGTGAGGCAGCTTCGTCACACAGTGGTCAGATTTGTAGGTCTGGCGGTCATCAATGGTGCTCTCTTCTTCCAATTGTGGCAGGTCCAAGGTGGAGGATTCTTCAGGTTCTGGCTTCGGCGGCTGCGATCTTCGGTATGGTTCTCTTTTCTGCTCGGAGGCTTTGTTTCTCGACTCGAATAGGGCCTTCAGTCTACTTCGTCACTCAGCGGTCATGGGGGTTTCTCGGCTCAGCTTTCGGTTTTCAGCGGAGGCAGCGATGGGTTCTCAGCTTCTGGCCTTTAGCGTATCATGGGAGGAGCTTTCGAGTCGGAAGATGGGGGATAATTAGGAAGTTCTAGAGTCCATGTTGTGGGATGATGTTGATTTTTAGTTCATTCCTTTTGAGGAAGTTTTTATTATTTTCTGATGGAATAGAGAGGGTCTAATGGTCGATATTGCATAGTAGAGCCTAATATTTTTGGGCACAAGCTGTAGGGCACATCTCTTCTTCATCTTTGTAGTTGGTTTTGATCTCATATATTCTTCATCCTCACTATTTGTTCAGATATGGTTTTCTTTAATTTGATTCTGGTTTGTTTTTTTGTGAATTTGGTCATGGATTTCTCTGCTGTGAGGGTTAAGATTCTGTGATGATAGTCGGTCTCAGATTCTCATCGTTAGTGTTTCATTCAAAATGATGTTTTCTGGTCTTCGAAGCCTCCTTTGGTTCACGAATCTGGTTTTTGGTTTTGGGTTTTTCCTGCATTGTTTTCTTTATCCTCCTAAATCAACTGGTGAAGTTCGTGTCTTCTGGATGCATGTGATTTGCTTTGTTTATTGGAATTTGGTCCATCTCATCGCCAATGTTTCTTCATGTCATTGTTATCTTGGTTCTCTACCCTAGTTCCTTGATTCCTATGTTATCTTCGAGGCCGAATAGTGTGGTGATTTTTTTGGTCCTTTGGGATGTGAGTTCAAGTGATCAGTTCTGGGAGTTCTGGGAAATCGATGGAGATGATCGGTTCGATGTATTTTTGGTACTTTTTGAATTTGCAACCATCACTCTATAAGGATCATTACTGAATGAGGTTACAGAGAATTAAGTTTCTATCTATGCATGATCATTTAAATTTGGATGAGTGAGAGGGTATGTCTTGGCCATCAGTACCAGACATGTGCTACCCTGCACGGGACAGCTTGTCGAGTGGTCTAGTGAGGTGGAGACTTAACATAATGTTGTATTTTCTAGGGATGGACAATTCCTTGCATTCTTGATCTGGATAATTACTTGTATCTGGTTTTCCACTTTTTTCCTCAAATGTTCTTTTGAAATAAAACATTTAATTTTCAGTCAGTCAGTCATTAGTGAATGAATATATTGATGTTTTCCCAAATGATTTTCTAGGTTTAATTATTTATCAACTGACTAAGTTTATTATTTTCTTAGTAGTTTATCTTATTCCTTTTTCAAAATATACTTATTTAATAAATCAAGTATAACTTTTATTTTTGAATAGAAATTATAATAATTTATATATAAAGGTTTCATTCATCCGAGAATATCACTATGGGGATCTCCAAACTAATTGTTTTAAAAATAAATGTGGTTCAATGAGACTTTTAATTGATTATAGATCCTTGAATAACATCACTATTAAGAAAAATAATCATTTTCTTCATATCAATGATTTGTTAGACCATCCACATGGAGAATATTACTTTTTAAAGATTGATCTCAGATCATGGTACCTTTAGTTGAAGGTGAAGGAGGTAGATATTCTGAAGACTATGTTTTGAACAATATATGGGAACTATGAGTTTATAGGTAATCTATTTGGTTTATAAAATGCACAAGATATATTTATAGATCTAATTAATAGAGTTTTCCATTAGTTATTGGGAAATTTGGAGGTTTTTTATATTAATGATGTATTGGATTATTTTAATAGTGATGAGGATCATGAAAGACACATAAGGATTGTTTTAAAAAAAATATAAAACAAACTCTATGGACAATTTTGTAACTATGAATTTTGGTTATAATAAATTTTTTTCCTTGGGAACATTGTTTCTAAATATGGAATAACTATTTAACCTGCAAAATAAAAAGTTTTTAAGAAATAGAAATGACTTAAAATGTCACAGAGATTTTCAGTTTTCTTTGATTAGTGGGTTACAATTTGTGGATTAATGAAAACCTTTCTCGGTTATCCTGAACAAAATCAATGTTTACTCGAAAAGGAATTAAAATTAACAGGAAAACCGAATGTGATTCCATTTTTCATGAACTAAGAATAATTTTTTTGAAGTATTCAGTTTTGAATTTTCCCTCAAGAAATTATTATTTTTTCCACTATAATGTTTCTTTTTTTAAGGTACTTGGTTTTGTTCTGAAATATAATAGTTAGTTAATCACTTATACTTCATGAAAACTAAAACCTCGTGAGTTAAATTATCCAATACATGATTGAGATTTATCAACTATGTTTTTTTATTCACTAATTTGGAGATATAATTTATATGTATCGAAGTGTAAAATTTGTACTAATCATAAAATTTTTAAGTATATATTCAATAAGAAGGATTTGAACATGAGATAGAGGATATGTATAGAATTTATAAAATATTATGACTCCATAATTCATTGTTATCCCAAAAAAATAAGACAATTTAGCTACTTATTTGTGTTTGAAGATTAATGTTTCATTAACAATGATATATTTTGAAAATGACCCTTTGGTTAATGATTTGATGAATTTTTTACCAGAAGTTTTGGATACATGAACTTCCTCTATTTTGTTTCGGGGTTCAGTGTAATGATCTCTGTCATAATGAATTAAAAATTCTTATAGGCGAGATCTTTAGTTACAAAAAAATATAGAATTTGTTAGTTAGGGTATGTTTATTGAATCTGACATCGATAAATATTTTTCTGAGATTTCAAAAGTTATTATGTATTCCCTGTGATTCCAAATTAAATATATAATTGATTATTGAAGATAATAGTTCCCCATTTTTTTAATCTTTCCATCACTAAGATTTACAGATACCATTGGGAGTATGAATTTTGGGATGGAATGGAAAGAGATATTTCTAATTTTACCATGAAATGTTATAATTTTCAATAGCTAAAAGTGGAAGAGAAATTATTAAAGAATTTGTTTCAACCTTTTCATGTGTTGGAACAAAAATGGAAAAATAAATTTATTTATTTTTTAGTTTGATTTCCTAAGATATATTAAATAAATATTTTAATTTGGGTTATTATGGAATAGTTAAATAAATATGAACATTTCCTTATTATTTTAGATACTATGTATTTAGATTATATTTCTCAATTGTACCTCAATGAGATATTCAGGTTAGATAGATTTCCTATATCCAATGTATTTTAAAGTGATCCCAAGATCACTTCAATGTTTTGGAAAGGACTCCAGACTTCATTGGGTACTAAATTAGATTTTAGTATATCTTTTAATCCCTAATATGATGGAAAGTCTAGATAAACAATTAAGACCTTATAAGACATAATTCACACTTATTTAGGGAATTACCAAGAAATTTGGGATCAAAATATTTCTTTAGTTGAGTTTTACTATAATAAGAGTTTTTATTCCAACATAAAGATGTCACCTTTTGAGAAATTATATGGAATTAGATTTTAAAGTCTTGTATTTTTGGATGAAGTAGGAGAAAGGAAGCAGATGGAACTAGATTTGTTAGAGGAAATAGTTTATAAGGTGAAGATAATTTAGAAACATATGAGGATAGCGAAGAGAATATAGAAATGTTATGTGGATTATTGGTGGACAGTTCATTCTTTTAAGGTAGGTGATCATGTTTTTTCTTAAAGTATCTCCATGAAAAAGTGTTATGAGTATTGGTCAAAAGGGGAAGATTGATCCATAGTTAATTAGACCATATGAAATCCTGGAGGATGTTTGATCAACTTCCTAATGAGAGGCCATTCCTCCAATTTTATCCAAGGTACACAATGTTTTTCATGTTTCAATGTAAAGAAAGTAGGTCTCAGATTGATCTCATGTTGTAAGACTTGATTTAGTTTAGTTTGAATATAATTTTTCTTAAGAGGAACAAGCATTCTAGATTTTTCACCACAGAGGTAAATTATTGTTGATCGAGTTAATTAAAAAGGATAAGTGTTTTGTGAAAAAATCAAAGGGTGGAAGAAGCAACATGGGAGTGTGAATATTCTTTGCGAGAAATGTATCCCAATTTGTTTAGTGAGTGAATAAATTTGTGAGGATGAAAATTCCAAAAGGAGGAAGAATGTAACAACAAAGGTAACTATAGAATAAATTATTTTCATTTCATATAAATATTCATTTGTTATATATTATAGAGCTATATTTATTATAATAATATTTAGTAATTTTTCTATCAAAATTAATAAACCTTTATTCCTACCAATAATAGGGTTTCATGAATTATATAGATTTTTTGAATTGATAAATATTAAATAATATAATATAAATTCTAAAAAATAATAATTTTTTACTTCATCATGTAAAAATTATGTTAGGATCGGTTTTTGATAATTTTCTAAAAATATTGATTTTTCAATGAATAGTGAAAAATATAGATTTTTATTGAAATTTGTATTTTCATTTATAAAAAATTAAAAACCTATTTTTGGATTATTTATAAAATTTAATATGTTTATTTTAATTAAAAATATTATAGTTATAGTTTTTAAATAATTTTATAGTTGAATTTAGTATAAATACATTTTCCTTTAAAAGACTATTTTTCTGAAAACGTTTTAGCATCGCATTTTTCTAATTTAATTTCCAATTAAAATAATCCACTTATGTTTTATGAATTTTGAAAAATGGATTCCATATTTATAATTAATTGGTCCAAATTTGGTAAATTTTTTCCTTTTATTTTTTTAAATATAAATAGTAACCATGGTAATGTTGGTTACCACTTAAAAGGGTAAATCAATTAATTAAGGTTAAAAATGCATTCATAATGACTGAAAAATGAGAATAAAACTAGGAAAAATATTTGTTGATTCCTTTTCATCCATATTCATCTAAGATTTATTTGTATAGAATTTTATATCTATTTTGATGAGATTTTGAATTTTATAATATTTTACATAAAAAATAAAAAATGTCATACTCTTATTTCTAATAAATAGAATATTTATAAAATATAGATTAATTAAAGATATATTATATTTTAAGTAGTATTATTAAATATAAAATTTTTATCTTCAGTATGGTAATTTATTTTTAATTTTTCATAAATAAAAAATTATAATAAATTCTTAGAGAACACTAAAAAATTAATTATTAAATTAATGTAAAAAATAAAATAAATGATATTTAAAATATTGATATTACTATAATTTATGATAAATACCATTATCCAGTCATTTTTTCGATGACCATGACATGTGTTTAATATATTTAAATATCTTTTATAATTTTAATTCTTGTCTTGATGTAATTAAAATCAATGTAATGAATAGTTCTAAAAATTGACATTAATGATATATTATAATAAATAATATTTTATTAGATGACATAAAATCTTTAAAAAAAAGTTATATTTATCCAAGGTACTATTATATGGTTTATAATATCAAACATATTCTGTTCATGGTCCATTTTTTCATTTTGGGGTAACTATATTGACTGTCAAAGATTAAAAAGAATTATTGTCCTCGTAAATGTGAATGTGGTTAATGAGATGTTAAAAAAAAGATAAGGGTAAAACTATGATTAAAACATTTATAATTTTTAATTTATTAGATTATTTTGATCCATCCTCATCCTACTATTTAAATAAATAATTTTGGGTGTATTTTTAATTTAAAAATAATTTTTATTAATTTAACATTCTCATAAATTCCAATAGTACCCCTCCCATCTCTTATAAAAGAATATAAATTAATCTCATTTAGTCACAATTTAAAACCAATTTGGTTCAGCTGAAACCTTATGAAATATCTTCCTATAATCCATCCTCTAATTATAGAGGTATTATTTTAGGCATAATAACAAAATTAAATGGATTGTGTTTTTAATAAAAGGAGATCCTATAAATAAGTGGTATAGTTTTTAATCGTATGTTTTTTCGTTTTATTTCTTCTTCCACCTCCATAAAATTATATTGAACTATGAAAAAATAATAAAAATGGGGTCTTGCATGTACTATTATGTTATTTATATAATTTATAGAACTATATAAATCTTCATCCTCCATAAAATGGGAAATTAATTCATCATTCATGTGCACAGCGGACTACCACCTCACGAAGTGATAAAATTCGTTTTCTATTACCATGTATCAATACTGGGAATGATTATAGATTGAATTTATATATATATATGATAATTATGATATATTTATCATTCTTTAAATATAATATAATGCATATTTTCTTACCTTTCAATACACTAGAAAAATGATATGGTCATTTGTGAGTACCGGTTGGCTACAACTTCCACGAAGCGATGCGATTCTTTTTTCATAACTGCATCGCATGCATTACATATATATAAGTATATTAAAATAATTAATATAATATTTGTTATATCATTTTCTTTATTTAATTTTAAAATAATAATTACCTTATTTCAATAATAATCATAGAAAATGGAAGTATTACTCATGCGTACTTATGACCTAACATCCCAATGATTGCAGCATAGTTTATTTTTGATAATATTATTTAATAGTTATATTTAAAATTATATTTTATATATGAAAATGATAATTATACCTGTATTATTATTCTTTTTATGATGTAATAATGACCTCTTTCACAATATCCAACCTATCGATGTCATTTATGACATAAGAGCAGAATATCACCAAAACACCCAACGCTAATCAAACTGATTAAGTAATTGTACATAATATGGTATTAAACATAATTAATGATTAATAATCATGAAAAAATCTCATAAAAATGTAAAAAATTAACTTATTTTTGTTATTTAGTAAGATAAAGAACATATTTTATGTGTCATACTCGAGGTAAGGGACATTATTTTAAAATCATCCTTTACTGTTTTCCTTAAAACTATCCTCTTCTTCCATATCAATATTTTCCAAAAAATTGTTTTAAATACAGTTTTCTTATTATATTATGATTTTTAATTCCATTTTAATTGTTGGGTAAATTTTTTAAAAATGGTTTTAATGGAATTTATTTTTTTGTTTTCCAAAAAATGCACTTTATGAATTTTTTGAAAAAAGTATGAATGGAATATTTATTTTAATAGATACAGTATGAAAAAAAATTATTTCCATCATGAATAATATTTGATGTAATGCTTCCATTACAAGTTTACAAGATTCTTTTCAAGGATATTGTTTTCCATTTTAATGTTTCATTTATTTTAAATAAGTAATTTCAATGAGGAAAAGATATTTTCCTCAAAAATATTTTATATGTGTAATAATGAAAAATTAAAACCATCATGTTTTATGGTTCATAGGCATTTTAATGATGATGGATTTTTTTTCTATATACCAAGGATGGTTGGTTATGTTATTAACCAATGATGGTTGGTTCTGTGATAATCCAATGATGGGTGGGTCATTCATACCCCTCCAATGTATTAGGTATGGAAGTAAACCTTATGGTTATTCCATTTATAGGAGTGATTGTAAGAGTGGTAAGGTAATGATATCCAAAGTGAACTAAATTTTATATCTATTATTTCAGTGTCTTCATATAATAATTTTATGAATTATTAGGGTATGATTATGATCTTAAGTTTAAATGAAATAATTTGATACTTTTTAATGGGTGAAAAGTGTATCTTCATGAAAAAGTTATTATTAATTTTTCCTGTTTTTGAAGAAACTGTAATGAGTTTTATTTTTCCTTTAATATTTCCAATGAATTGTTTTATTAAAATATTTGAGCAGGTAGGGTGGTTTCTTGGGTAATAAAAGTTTTATTTTGAGCCCAAATTTTATTTTGGAAAAGAAATTATTTTACAAGTGTTCATGGAAAAATGGTTTATTTATTTCCATTTATATACCATACTATGATTTTTTTTCTCATACCATTTTTAAAAAAATCATAGGGTTAAAGGATGATTAGGGACAACGATAAGTTCAAGATCAAAATTTTGAAGTATTTTCATGAAAATAAAACTTTTTTATATCTTAGAAGTTTTTTCAGAAAAAATGGATACTAAATAGATGTGTAAACTTTGTAATATAAGGGTTTGTTATGTAAGATTTATTGACTAAATATATAAAACTATAAAACAAATAGATATTTGTGAATGTAAGAAGGATAATTCTAGTTTAAAGTCACTAGAAGATATAATGTTTCATTCTGGATCCTTACAATTACTAACCATGTCTATCCCCCCTTCATTATTTTCCATTTCTGGATCCACTTGACTTGTTTAACATGTTATCCCTTTATATTAAGTGGTTATATTAACAAAAATTTCATTCTCAACCCTTTTCAAATTTCTTTTATTTTATTTATTTCACTACAAAATCTAAAGTTCTAATTAATATATATTATCATAATTATTTATTATATTCATATTTTTATTATTCCAATGCAATAACTATTAAACACCTTTCCACTTTTCCATTGAGAAAAAATGAAATTGTCATATGTGCATTGTGCGAACTATAATCACTATGAAGTGACGACTTCCATTTTTCACCAATATCACTATTTTATAGCTATAAGTTTTAAATTAAAGAATAAATGTGACACATATAAAAAAATTATTAATATGAATGGTAAAATTGAAATTCGTCAACTTTCATTCTCATTTTTATAGAAATTAAAACATTAACAGTGTATTCGGTGTACTACCACTGCTAGGAAGTAACAAATCATTTTTTTCATATTTTTTTATTTATTATTTTTTAAAATCAGTAAAAATATGATTCACTACATTAAAATTTAAAAATAATATGATTATTATTATTTAATAATGATATTTTTCAGAAAAAAATAACATTAGTAATCATAGTCATCAATTAATTATGGAATGTTCATGTTCAGATTGGTCTAACCATTAAATTGAATAATTCGTTAAAATAATATCATGGATGATTATGAGAATTTAATAATTTATAATTTATGATATAAATATGTTAATAATTATTTTATATTATTTATCGAATAGTAACATTAATATTAAACTCATTATTTATTAAACAAATGTATGTTCATTATAAATCATTGAAACATGTTGGTCCCCAATTTAATCATTAATTAACATATCTAAAACTCCAATATAATTAAATTATAAAATTATAAATAATTTAATAATTCTATTACCTTACATGACCTAGGAATGATGATTTTTGGGGGAATAATGAATAGAAACACCACTAATACGAAACTAGTTCAAAACAACCAATATTACACACACCCGATATGGAAAACATATAATAACTAAATAATATACATAGATAAAATAATTATAAATTGTTCATATAAAAGGATATATATAAGTGAATAATTTTCTAAAATATTTCATTAATATAGTAATTTTTTTATAAACTAGTTTGGAATGAATTAGTTTAAGCGGGGAAACTATGTACTTTCTTTTTGACTCGAATTTTCACACATTGAGATATATTTCTTATTATACATCATGATTTATTTGGGGAGATTCATATAATTCCCTCTTTTATATATTTAATCATTATCCAATAATTATTCATGGTATTTAATTTTTCATTCCAAATCATATCCTTTAAGGGTATTTAATTAGAATGCTTCAATGTTTTATGGTGTTCTTTGTATAAAATTAAATTTTTTGACACATATTTTCTAATGTGAACCATGATATAATTAATATTTAATTTTTACTAACTAATTAAAGTATTTTAACATATTCAAGGTATTTAAATATTGATATAATTTTATCATTTAAATATATTTCACTTCAAAAGATAACAAAGTTGATAAGTGTTTAATACAAATTAATATGTATGTGTTTCATTGCAAATATTATTTTAAGATTAGGTTTTTTTAATGATATTATATCTCATGGATTATTATTCTTTTGAAAACCCCTAATAGCTTCCATATTATATTCCATGGGTATTACATGTCCCCTCAAAATTTCATTTCCCCTAGACTCATATTTTTTCTAAAGTGAATCATATAAGTGAAACTGACCCAATATATTCTTTGTAGTTTATAACCTCCATTTTACCATGCACATATTCATTGGATTCTTTCCAAAATTTCATTATCTATGACTCAAAAATTGTTTAGTGTTATTTTATAATACATTTTTTCATTAAAATTAATTAAGTAAATTTTTTTCATATGGTTCATTTTATTCAAATTGAGAAAAAACATATCTTTTAACAATTTCTATATGGAAAAATATTTCCAAACTTTTTTCATTTCTATGAAACACTATATACACTTTTTAAAGTCTTCAAAAAAATTTATTCTTACTCTTCTACTTTTATAAAATAATTTTTTTAAATAATTATTTTCCAAAAAAATTTAAGAATGTTTCTAATTTCCATATCAATTTTCCAATGCTCAAAAACTTTGTTTCACATCTATGTCAATGTAATTTTTATATTTTATACATGATCTAGGGTATTATTCCAATTATACCATACAAATTAATTCGTAGTATGACTTATAAAATATTCATCCTTATTAGAAGAGTGTTTTATCACTGCCTTTGTATTTCCAATCAATACACTATGAATAAGGATAACAATTCGTCAAATTTAATTCCTTTATGATTACCATATTTTTCATTTCATTCATTTAAGGTTGTTCAAATAGATTCAATTCATCGATTGATTTTGGAAATTATAGAATTAGCAATATACCTTTTATTTATACTATGTAAATACAATATGATTTATTATCTTGATTGGAGGGTATATACCTCGAGAGTTACTAAATATCGTTGAATAACCATTTATTTTTTGTGGGTGCATATTTTAATGATTATTGATGGAATTATGAATGGTTTCCTTTTTGATTCAATTTTAAAAGTATATAAATCCCATTTTCCTTTGATTAGATCATTATGATATGAAAATTGAATAATTTTTATTTGAAAAAAAAAATGAAACCAATTGTATTTCCATGGATACATTATGATGAGATAACATAATGATTTTTATGTGGCACACATTTATATGGATGATGATTGGGGTCTTATATTAACCTCTAATTAATTGGTTCAATATTGGATTCCTATGATAAAATTATTCATGAGTATATTTTAATTGAACGTATGTGTGGGCACTGATGGAATGTATCATGAAACTAATGCTTATCTATTATGATGTTTTTACCAAAGTTTTAGGTTTATCCTAATTACTATGGTATGCTATCATGGATTATATTTATTGAATCATGTTTCCAAACTCTTTTGATTAATGTTTTATGTTATTCAAAGGGTCATGTAATGATTTATGATGTATGATTTTTTTATTATTATTTTCTTATGTATCCTGGTTAAAATAATATACTCATCTTATAATAACTTATGATATTTGATTAATATTGATTATGTTTACCCTTACTAAGAATCTGAGCTCACCCCTTTTATCTATTTCCATTTCCATAGGTTATGAAAAAGAAAATTATAAAATACCTAGTATATTATATTATGTTAGGACTTAGTGAGAGATATTGATTACTTGTTATGTATTAAGTAGTTTCTTATAAAATGTAAAATATGTTTGTTTGTATAAATACACTTGTGTTTTGTTAATTAATGTTTTATCCCAATTATCTAAAAAACAAAATCTTTTTTTTTGGAATTTATGGAGTAGAATATTTTATTTTTTTCATGTAAATGATATGGTCACATATTTAAGCTATTATATATAAGAAGTGATGATTTTGAAAGGGTTTAGTGAATATTATTACCTCTACTTTGAGAATACACCTTTGGATTTCACCTTAAGCCTCGCATGGTGAAAATATTGGGAATACCAAAACATCGAGAACATGAGGTGGGTTAGGAAGAGATGGTATGTATTGTATGATATAGAATGATCAAATAATGTAAAGAAGTTAAAGTACAATGATAAATTTTATAATTGAAAGGTGTGCCACAATTATAATTATTCAATGTTTTAAAATAATATAAATTCAATGTTATTTTCAAGTTTCACCAAATAGGAAAAGTTTATCAAATTGGACAGGTTAAGTTTAAAATCCATTAAAATAATAAAATAAAAAACATTTTTATGTTGTATTTTAAGCCTTATCTTATGGTTTAACCCCTTTGTTAAATATTTTTAACCCTTATAATGGTAAAAATATTTTTATCATGCTAACTATTCATAATAAACCAACAAGAAATTGAACTCAATGCTAAATTTTGAAATTTTGATTAAAAATATGGAAATTATTTTACTATATTAAATTTCAATAAGATTTAGAAATTAATTTCAAAATAATTACATAAAACAAAATGAATATGGTTTTTATAGAAATACATTTTTAAGAATAAAACTTAATTTAATATCATTAACTTCCTTGTAAAACCATTAAATTATTTTTAAAATATTTTTTTGAATATTTTATCTTCACATTTCATTAAATTCATTAATAAACAATGATTAATTTTATTTATTAAGATAAAAATAAATTTCATGCATAAAATCTGTTTTTTATAAAAACATTTCTTTTTACTGACATATGATTTTAGTTTCACTTCTAACCAATTGAAAACCAATTAATTCATTTTCTACATGTGTAAATAATTATTTTTCATAAGTTTAATACTCTAAATTAAATTTTAAATAAAACATATATGATAAATACAAATTTTATGTACAAAATAGTTCAAAAAAGTTCTATATGATCTATATTATTTTATAAGTTAATAGGAAATTATTTTTAACACTCATGTTTCATTTAAATACCATATAATGTGATTAATTTTATAATTTATATAAATTATTCATATACTTTTTATATTGTATTTCACATAATTTTTACAAATTTATTATGAAATATTTGAGTGTTAAGCTCCTTCACCTTACTATAACCCTCATATATATTGGACAATTTATCCCTCAAGTAATTTTCACTGGTGGAATTAATCACATTCAGGTAAATTATGTTTGATAGGGATATATATAAAGAATATTTTTCTTTAGAATCAATATTTAATACATTTATATCTACATCAGACATGGATAGTTATAAAATATCACTTACATGTATCCCATGTATGGAATCATATCAAACATTTAGTTGAACAAGGCAAAAAATGTGATATCATTCTATTTATCCAGATCTGGTAGTTACATTCACAAAAAAAGTTTACTTCTTTTTGGATCAAAATGATCTCTATAATGAAAATAATTATATGAAAAAATTATATCCCTTTAACTTATATCCCTAATACCACTTATTGCATTCCCTATTTATAAAAACACAATAATATGTGGGGTGAATCAAGCTATAAAAATTTTATTGTTTAATTTTTTATCTTTCTCCCATATTTAATATAAATGTTAAATATGTAAAAGTCAACCATGCATCTACAACGATCAAAAATAAAAAAAATAAAGCAAGTAACATCAATTTTACTTTGTTTCCAACTTATGAATACATTTAAGGAGTGCATAATGAATATGTTCCAATGATTCAAAATACACTATGTTATAATAGTTTGGTGGATAGAAATTTTTTATCATGGTAACCTCATTCTAGGATCAATTCTTCTACAATTTTGTTTAGGGATAACCACACTAATCCCCTTAAGAAACTTCAATAGACTCTTCTATTTTTCACTACTTTAAACAGATTTCTTCTTAGTTTATCAATATTATGGTCACTTACCAATAATCAATAATTTGTACTATTTTTTCAGCATAAAAAAGTAAACTATGATGCTTGTATGGACTTCGGTTTAGGTCCATAAAAAAAATGTGACTTCCATCAAAATCGATGTTATATAATATCCACCAAGTGAGTTTTATGAATTAATATGACTTTCACATAACTCTTACATGGTCACACCTTCAGGAAACCCCTTAATGACAAGGTATTTGTAAAATTCAATTTTTTTCTTCTATATTTTTAGTGCATTCACATTTTTCTCTTTTCAAAACTCCTCTATAGTATTCTCTGTATGAAACACCTTCATTGTATTTTTTAAGTAATCAATTAATTTTTTGTACTTTGTGCAACACCATCATGGTATTATATTTATGAATTGACTTTTTTGACTAACTTATGTTCAAAAAAATCATAATTCCCAAACAATTATTCTTTAAAAACGATTCAACCTTGTATGAACAATTATACTTACCACAAACGTAGTGATTAATTCCATATATTGTTCCTTTAATTTTATTTCCATTTTTATGATGAAAATAGGGGGTATTTATAGCTAATGTTCCTAAAAAAATTCTTTTCATGATATTACATTTAACCCATTCACATTTCCCCACTACACATAATATTAACTTTATGTAATAAAAAAACACATCCACCTATTTAGAAATTATACTACCTTGGTGGTGTACTAATAATATCCTCCTTTCATGATTCATAAACTACTTCCACCTTCTCTTTGATAATTATGTTGACATTGTGGTGTGATTATTTTCAAGATTTATGAAAAAAAATCCTTCACATGAAATCAATTGGGATTTTTTAAATTCCCTTTTTGAAAATTCTCCATTTTTTCAATATTTTTCATAAAACATTTGTATTAAATCTGAATTTTATCAGAATATTGATATATTATCTAAATCCACAAGAATAATAAACTTTTTTTCTCTCATGAGAAATTTATCTCTACCCTACATCCATGCATAAAATTTTAACACTTCATATAATTTAAAGAGACATGAAAATCATGATCATAATGGTGTATTTCAAAAACCTTCTTTTTGTACATCAAACTCCATCATCATGTAGGAAATGTAACTAAAATTATGATTGAAAAACACAACATAACCATTATGTTTATAATCCATTTAACTTCACATTCTAATCTTCATAATTATAATGTGCATAACTAATACCGGGTCAACAATCATCCTAGATTAACTTGGTTTCAATAATATCAAAGAGATAGACTATTTAAGAAAAAAATGTTTCCATTTTTAAATGTTTTTTTATATTTCACCTATATTATATTTTGATAGAATTTAGGATGGATATAGGTCCATAATTTATTTATGGGGATAATAATGATGTCATGTATAGAGATGTGTGTGCTTCTACAATGTGTGTGGACTGAAAGTTGAAGGTGAAGGGTGATTCTGTTGGTAGATGTTGATGAAGTTGACTTCAGTGTCGAGCAATGAGTACAGATATTATGGTGATGGATGCTCTAGAGACAGTAGTGGCTACGATGATGTTGGTGGTTCTGATAAGCGATGATGATGGATGTGACTTGATGATGGATATGGTGTTGGCTCGAATTAGGGTAGGTGAGTGGATCAGTGGCGGCTGATACATGGTCCGAAAAGAGGTATTATGTATTTGAAATTTGAATTTCATAAATTTTTTGGTGGCGCGACACTTTTTTTCTAAAGAATGAAAAATTGAAATGTGGTGTAGTTTTTGAATCTTTTGATGTACTGTTACCACTTTTCCTTAATGTTTATCTTTGGAAATATAAAAAAATGGATTTGGAGGAGGCTAAGTTTAATGTACCTTTATGAACTGTTTGATTTGAAGCAACTTGAAAATAAGATGGATATTATTTCATGATGTGTCCTGGGACCTTTTTGGGTAGAGTCTCAATGATAATTATTTTTCATTTTTCTAATGAAAAATTAACGATCATACATTTATGAAATCAATCAAAATTTATGGATGTATAAAATTACATATTCTATATATATTATTATAAGCTGATATACTATTAATATGTTTTTCTATGAAATTTGATTCCATTTGTGTAATTTCACAATTATTAATGTACGTTTAATTATAATTTTTGTATTTTATAGTTTTGATATTAGGGTTTTATTCATACTATTGAGTGTCCACAACCATTCTCACTAGTTTTTAGAAAATTAAGTATAGGTAAGAGCACTTATTATCATGTTTTGTCCTCTAATTTAGATATGTCGTGTAGTCTTAGGACATGGTGTGTTCTTGAACAAAATTATAAATTTTTATATTATAAATTATTAAATAATGATAGTTTGTTCAGAATATATAATTTAAAATATTTTTATAATTCACCATAACCTATATAGTTTAATTCCATGTTACTAAGTATTTGACTAAACTTTTATGATTTTTATATTATAGTTTAAATATTCATGAAAAGGTATAATGATTTTAAATTAATACATTTACTTGTTTATTGATAAGAAAATAGGGTTTGTGTAATTTAATCATACTTGGTTTGTAGGTTCATGTGATATTTATATAACTACGTGATATTGGAAAATGGTTTTTTTAATGGGTAAATATTTAATTAAATTTAAATGATAACTTACTTTCTAACATCTCGAATAAATTATTGGTCGTCGATTATTTAACTATAACCATTGGTAACAATTTTTTATCACCACTTTTTTCATTATAATAATGATGTTGAAATGTACTTGTGGTGTTGACCAGAACCCTAGAATAATTAGTGAAGAAATAATGTATTCCTTGCCTATAAATGAGAATGGAAACATAGTTGAATACTTTATAATATGTATTCAACATGACTGAAATTCATGGTTAGTGGGTTAGGTTGTTGAGTCCTAAGATGATGTGGTAAAACTCATGAAGGTACGGGTTTTTATAGTATTAGTGTATTACATTAGATTATTCATATTTATGATTAAATATTATTATTAATGACTTTTTGTTTAAATAATAAAATTTCATTCTATTTTTGTAATTTCAAAACATTTCACCATTATGATGTCTAGTTACTCACTGGGAGGTTAGGACCAAGCATGCACTGCCATTGGAATCTTAGGAACCACTAATTTTTTATTGTCTCATAGAAATTTTTAAGAGTGTGATCTAGTTGAGGGATCATGGTATTCAAATGGTTAGGTCTGCTATGGAGGATCCCACCAGAAAGATTAATATAAAACATACACATATCATCCAATGAGATAGTGGGTTTTAGGTAATATATGATTAGATCAAATAGATCCAATTTATTTCTAATTAGAAAAAAAAATATAATAGAATTTTGTGAATCTAGTGATATTAATATTATATGATCCTCTGAGGAATTTGGTGGAAACATTTTATCAAAATTAATATGAAAAATTGTCTATCATGGGTTTATTATTAAACCCTCTTCATTGAGTAATGTTTTTTGGATTCATTGGATATAAATAAGACATGGTAGATTATGTATAATTGGTTAGGAGAACATTCAATGATAGATTATGTTACTCACTTAAAGGATTTTTTTTAGTTTTCTTCGATTTAGGGAGATGATTAGTCCAGGAAGGCCTGCATTTTTTAGATTCTTTTAAGACCTATACTTTGAGATTAAGGAATTTTTGGCATCCATATGACTCTTTTAAATGTTAATAACAATGATATTATTATTGAGAGGATCATTATTATGAGTGTATTGTTATGTAATTTGACTATCATTATAAGGTATAAGGAGTATATATATTTGAGTTGTGAGGAGAACACATGATGAGTTATTTTAGGGTGGTGGCATATATGGAATTCGTAACATGGGTTATGATTTTCATAACCATGTGAGATCCCATTTAATTAACTAATTAATGGTAGGGAAGTCCATTTATAATCATAATACTGGAATACATTGTATGATTTCCTCACTTTCAAAGTCTTAGAGGACCTATGATGAATTTATATAAGGTTTCCAATACCAGGAAGAGGGTGCATATCATAATATACTTAGGCTAGAGGTGATTTTTTAAGAGGATCACCTAATAGTTATAATAAGATATCATCTATAATTTTTTTTGATATAGTAGATTGATTATACAATGAATGTCACAATTACAAGGGATGGATCATCAATTTAATCATTTCTCTAATGTGTGTAGTATTGTTATTGATATATACTGCATATTTTCATTATGTTAGTAACATATATTGGATAATGAGGGAACATTGATAAAAAAAGATATGATATTAGTGGTATTAAAATAATATTTTAGTTTTTTTGAAACATGGTCCCTATATTGTTTCTACTTATAGTATCTAGTATCATATTTTACATATTAATTAGAGTTTTACATAGGTATGTGATCCATGGACACTCAATTGTGAAAAAGGTTTCAATGTTGTTAGGATGTCTTGAAAATTTGATGTGGTAGTGTGTATCTATAGGAACTTTTTGAATTTCATTATGCTCAATATTTTGCGATTTTTTTATCACATTCATTGAATCGAGGACACGTTTTTTGGTTCATAGTATTTTTGACATCGGTGGGTTTCTATATCTTATATATTGAGTTATAATTTTTTATTGATCAGTGAATGAGATTTATACTCTGGTCTTGTAGGACCCAACCATTGGTATTTGGGTTTCTTTTATATATCATATGACTCCTATGATAATTTGAATGAATGGGGGTTCAGACTGACTATATTTATTACATTATTTGGTTCTTATAATGTTTTTTTTCCTTAAGGATTTATTAGTCCAACATGCTAATAAAATTAATGAGTTTATCGGTGATATAATTTCTAGTATATAAACTATATTGATATTTCCTTATTTATCTATTTTTAGTGAAATTTAGATACATATTGAGGTCATTTAGGCAACATAGTTTATCCATTTAAACATATCACAATAGGGTTCTTTGGTGTTAATTAGTAAAATAATAACGGGATTTTGTGTGGATTTCATGAAGTTAAACTAGGTAACATTGAATAATATATCTCCACAAACATTGATAGATAATTTCTTTTAATATTTTTGGGAGACAAATGGATTTTATTATGGATTTGGAATTATTATTTTTTATTATATTAGAGTAAGTGGTTGGGATATTCAATGGATAGCCTTTTCGTCCATTATTGGTTGTATGAGTTCATGATGATGTGTTTAGGTATAATAATGGTGTTGATAATGTTCATAGATCCCATGAATCTTATTTTTAACCCTTTCATATAATAATTTATATTTATTTTCAATTATTTTATATGATTATACTATTAGACACTAGAGGACCATGAAACATATATTTATGTTTTACTAGGAACACTAAGGATTCACTAGATTTATTTGAGGCCCTCAATGATCCATTTCTAGATTCAAGATTTAAAATTCATTATGTATGTGATATATAAGAACAAATATTTTAAAGACCTTAAGAAGGTTGAAAATTTGAATTATTTTGAGAAACCTAAGAATGTGATTCTGATTACAAAATTACTAGGATTATTTAGCTATTATCACTAAATATTTTAATATTTCACATAATTGATACCATTAATAATGCTTCTAACCAATAAATGGGATAAATGTGAGTTGGATAGGTAGTGTTAATTTTTCTTTTACATGGTATTTTAAAAACTCACTTGTGTTCAAATTTTATTCTATGTAATGTAAGGAAATAGTTATATAGAATACACTGATTCGTTAGATATTTTTTATTGGAATAGTTATAATGGATGATGATAAAGTGGTATTATTTACTTCTTGACCATTAATACCATGTGAGAGGAAATACATGAATCATGAAATAGAATTTAAAATAATAGATTCTTTAGTATAGTGTTTAAACCACTATCACTTTGGAAATTTACTTGTGGTGTATACGAACAACAAGAGTGTTTCATACAACATTTCTCAGAGATACTTGAATACCAAAAATTGTATATGCATTGAAAAAAATTATATAATTGATTTGAAATTAGAATATACCTATGAAAATTATAACACTATAAATTATGCACTTATTATGAATGCATAGGTGTATATGACGTGTGATTCATGTGAGGAGTGTTCGTGGATATAACTAGTAATATAAACATATTTTGATATGATAGTGGATCATATATTAGTTTTATTATCTCATCAGATCACTAAATCAATATTATGGGATATGGTAAATGATTTATAAGAATTTTAATCTAATACTTATATTATAAAAGACATCAAATATATGGATAAACCCATTTTAGGTTGGTCTTTAGCTGAAAACGTTGTTTTTTTAAAATCATTGTACTCTAGAAATAAAAAACAATTACAGAGGTGAATTGATATGGTATTCTTACACATTATGATAGTTTATATACCCTTGGATTATTAATATGTTTCTTGATATATTATGTATATTTTTATGGATTTCCATAAAGTGGTTCATTGTAGGTTATGTTTTATTGAAAGTCACTTGTTAGTAAGTGGTGTCTGAGAACCAAAGGTTCACCTATATTAAATAAAAACTTTTAATTTAAATTTAAAATGATATGTTTCCATGATATAAGTTTTTTATGGGGCTTACTAGATCTCCATAAGGTATGTATATAATGATAGTTATCATATAAAGTCTGAACAATTATTCAAACATTTTACCAATTCGATAGACCCATGAAATTGATGAATGGGGTAGGTCTTATATTCAAGTGACGGTTAGAATTCATGGGGAACATATGTGGATTGTATTAGATGATGATGTAGTTTTTTTGTTTCTATTTTTTAAAACACTAATGAAATCATTGACAACCAAGTTGAATATAAGAAATTTATTTTACTAGAATATGAACATAATGTATAAGAGGACTTTCTCGAACTTAAAGAAATTTTTTTTGATTTTTTCCTAGATTTCAGTTTTACCTTTGTGGATCATATTGAGATAGTTATGTTTTCCTAAAATAATGGCTGCAATGAATTAACATTGTTATAAATGTTCAATGACAATTACAATAGATAATAAAATTATTTATTATGCCTAATTTATATGGGTGAGTCAATTATTCTTTGACATAGTCTAATATATGTGAATTCCTACTGAATAAAGTTTAAAAGAAAGTGGCTAGTAATTTCATTATACAGATAGTGATGTTATTTGGACTAATAACATTGATCATTATAGTTTTCTAGATGTTATATGGTAATATTTATTGTGTTACCAATATTATATAACCATCATTTGAGGAGGAAATAGAAGCTAGATCCATGATTCCGCATCATATTCAGGATTTTGAAGTTTTAATATAGTGGAATATTGATCGTCACATACATTATAATATAGTGTGATCTATGGTATATTTTATATATCTATACATAGGTGACAATATCAAAACCTTTATCATGTGATTGAGAGTGGTGAGATTGAGTTATATGTAGATGTTTCATTGGAAGAATTATTAGTTTCAATAGAATATAGGATCAATAATATTCTTTAGGGAAAATTAATTTTGATGATATTGGTACAACCATAGGGAAATAGTATCGAGGAGTATATATGGGAGTTAGAGGTATACATTAAATCCTAGTATTATTTTATGTTCACTGATAATTCTAAATGGACTTTCCTAGGGTTTGGAATCACCATGGTTGGGATTTTGTAATGACCAAATATGTTTAATATATAATTTTGGTTTAGTTTTGAAATTATTATGTGTACTTATATTTTAATTATTGTAATGAGGGGTTATAAGAGGAAAATATAATAGAATATATGGATTGGATATCCACTAAACTCTGTGGATCATGCTAGAATTCCACTAAAACTCTAGTTGAAACACACTCAATGTCTAGTAGATGATGTAACTATCTTATAGAGTCCCTTATTCCACTAGAAAATTTGTTGAATCCAAAGAGGTGGGGGTGTATCATTTAGAGTAAAATGGGGATTAAATATTGTCCCATTAAAACCATACAAAAAAATTTATATGATGATATTTTTTAAGAATTAGCGGATGCGAATTTTTTGAAAATATATTATTCACTTTTTTATTTGTTATAATATTAGTAGTGAATGATTTAATATTTATCATAATTCTTCCTCTCTCCTTTTACTTTCCTCTTACATATAATTCATGGTCCTATCAAATTACCATCAAGTGAATTGGACTCATAGAGTTAAGGGATATGCAATATGTCATTCAATCAATGTTATCATTCATTGTTTAGTGGTGTATCACTCTAAAACATTAGGTATATTTTTTTCATCTTTCCTGATGTTGATTAATTATGGAATAATTCACTAAAGGACTTATCTGAGTTTTCCAAGGTTATTAAATTTTAGAATATCTCTATTATTCTCCATTATTTCTATCTTTTTAATGTTATGAGGGATGTGTGAGAATGGGAATGTGGGTGTGCGGATCTAAAATGGAAACCAAGAGGGGTTTTTGTATATGAGGTGATTTGTGACCTCTAATAAAATTATTATATAGTATCCACACATTTTATTATGATTTTATTCTTACATGGTGAATGAGTTGGTTTGGAGTCATACAATAGGATTGATTGGGGGTCACATAATTGGTGAAAAACATTGGGTAAATAAATAAATAATAATGAGTGATCAATTAAGATGAAATGTGACATGTAATCATGTTTGAGGATCTAGTTTATTATTTCACCATGTCTGGTGATTGAAATATATGAAAAAATTAAATTTTTATTTTAGTTATTAGGTTCATCATCAAGGTTTTTTTATATTTATAATAAGGCATTCCAAGATTGTCCAGGCTCTATGTTTGGCATTGCGAGATCTATATTTCATGGGGTGTGATGGTGTCCTAGGGATATAAGGGATAATTTATTCGGTTCATGAATGTTTTATTCATTTTCTTGACCTATAGTGACCATTATGAAGTTATATTCCCAAATCATTGTCTATTTTTTCCTATGCCTATGAGCTGGATATATTTCTATGATGTCATTAATGTTTTCCTATAGCCTCAACCTTCTTGTAATGTTTTGAAATGTTACACCTCTCTTATTAACTAGATATTTTTTATGTTGACATAGAGACAATATGTTTTTCATATAACCCTAAAACATTTATTTTATAATGGATTGGGGTTCAACACATGTGTCTTGGTTCCCCATGGTGTTTATTTTATGATAAAATGAGGGTATTTTTGTTATCATATTACCTTGTCTCTTCCCAATTAATTTTATATGTTATACCATTCAAATGAGTTGGATTTATGTTATGGAATAAATTTTCCAACTATGATGTTTTGGTATAAGATTGTTTTTTATTTTTGTTTAACTATCATGTGATAGCTTAATTTCATATATTTTATTACTAGTAATTTTATTTTTCATTAATAAATGGATTTTTGGACTTGTTTTTTATTATTTTAATGTTTATATAGAAGGATAGGGAGTTTGGTTAATTATTTAAAAGATAAATTTTAAATTATGATTGATAAAAGAATACCATGTTTAGTAATGACACCATGGGAATTTTACCATCGACTATCCACTTTCTACTAATCATTATATGTATTCATTAATTAGAGTTTTCAAATTCATTTTTTAATCATTATACTTTCCCTAATATTTTTAGAAAAAATAATATTTTATGGGTTTTACCTATAACTTCCAACTATCCATATTCATTTACATTATAAAAAGAAAGAGTATTTTGTTTCCAAAACATTATTACTCAAGGGAACTAATGACACCCTATATCCCCAAAAATGTTTTCCATGATATTTTGGGAGAATTTATTTTAAGAAAATTTTGGATTTTTCTTTTCTTCTCACATTTGTTTATTTATTATTCCTGGAGGGCCTTTTGAAGAACCATGGACCCACACTCCATGATCCAGTTTTATAAATATTAAATTCACATATGCTTTGATATAAACTCAATCAAACCGATAAAAAAACATATTGCATTATTTCATGAGATTTTTCATTATGTATCATAATAAATAACATCCTAGAACCAATAGGTTTAATATATTAATATATTTAATAAATAAAAAAGAAGGTTTTACATAATTTTTCTTGTCTCCCAAAAATTCTCATCTCACATGATACCATTTTTTATAATTCATATATAATATTATTCTTTATAACCTGGAGAATGGAAACATAAGAAAATGTGAACTAAGATTTTCGATTAGGGTAAACATAAGGGATATAAATCAAAGATCATAATATATCATAAGATAATCATGTGGTTATGATAAAATAATCAAGGAAATAGTCATAACAAAGAGAATAAGAAGCTATAAACCATAGATTAAAAACAATCAATCATGTAAAAACTCTTTTAGAAAAACTTAAGTCAAGATTCATATAAGAGTGGAAACACGAGTTAGTAATCATGATCCCTGAGAACATAACATACATATGATTAATAAAAAAACATGGGAAAAAATAATCCAATAATTCATAATATATTTTAAGTAACACTACCAATACATTCAAATCATTATGGTTATGGCTATCCTCCTTCCAATAATATAGTAGAATTCGGATAACCACTTGCATCCCATAACATAGTGGACTTGGGATAACCACATGCATCACATCATGGTCTCATGATATATAAAAATTTACCCAATTCATTAGAGGGATGTAATGGACCCACCAATCATATTATAATAAAACATATATTTGTATACCACATTATCATAAACACATTCATAATTCCAACATTGCATAATTATCCCATAAAAAGAAATGGTTATTATGAAAAAATTATCATAACATTATCATAAGGAATAAATAGAATGAATTTGTATGTTATCATTATAGAATATCTCTAGTTAAGTATACGATACATTAAAGTATTCCCACATAGATAAAAAACCCTTTTGCAGTAGTATTAGAAAATTAATTTCAAAATCATGAAAAAATATTCTTTTATTTTGCTAAACAATGTTAAAATGTAAAATTAAAAAAAATAGTTGGAATGTAAAATTCAATATAAAAAACATTAAAATTTTGCCTAGTAATAATCATTATGAAAAACTATTACAAAATAGGGAAAAGGTGTACATGTGGAAGGTTCTTAAAAAGGAAGACTCGTGTCATACTTCTGTAATGAGTGTCAGAGTTAGTGGAAAACAACTAAATTGGAAAGATTAAAAGAATAGTAGTTTTTTAAATATATACAATTAAACTGAAAAAGACCATATTAAATCATATAAGTAGATATAAGGGAACCAATAAAACAAAATATAGATTATATATTCATAAGATAAAAATTCTCGACTAAAAATATGAGGTCATGTAAGTTTATTTTCCAAACATCTCATTTGGTGATTTATAAACCAAAGGCAAAGTGAAATATTAGGATAACATTTAAAAATCTTGAGAAAATATAAAATAATTAAATAGATGTGGTTCTGGGGAGATATTTCATAGAATTTCCCCGATGGAAACTTAATTATAACAACCTCAAATTCGAAATTTGGTTGGAATGAAAACCCTTACCTTTATTCACGTGTTCTATGAAGGAACATTTTCCTCCCATATAATAAAAAAAATCCTACAAGACAATTATTTTAAAACCTTATACATATATATTACCTTTTATATCCTTTTATTATAACCATTTCAACACATATATTAGTTAGTTAATGTTTATTTTTATCATTGGATGTTATTAATTTTTATTATTCTATATATGTTTTGGTAATGGAGATGTTGGTCTGCATTCATTGATAAAAAGTTTTTCATTCATTGATTATTCTAGGTATTTGTATCATTTTTTCAATAGTTTATGTACCTCCATGTTTATTTGATGAAAATTATGGGTTTAGATTTCAAGAAAGGAATCCATGAAATGCATTTTTCAAGTAATTTACCAATAATCTTGAGTTTTTTATAATGATCACTTATTTTTTACTCCATCCTTATATAACAATATTAATGAAATATATTACTCATTAATATCAAATATTATATATTTTACTGTCATGAAACATATTCTTTTTGAAAATTATGTCTTTGTTATAGCATCATTCATCTAGCTGGAATAAAGGACCCAAAAAACATATTGTGTCAATGAATGAGTAAGATTATAGATTTACTAGTAAAAAAATTCAAATAGGGAAGCCAGAATATGATTCAAACGAATATCATTGGTCATACTCTAATACTATAGACTCTCATATCTTCATTAATGTGGTTACTGGGAAATCATAATATAAATTGTGCATCAATCCTATTTATCCATATCTAGTCAGGGAGTCCTTAAAACTGAAGATGTTTGGCCACAAAGGATACCCTATGGTAGAATTTTCAAAAATAAGAAGTATAGTTTCCATATTCTAATATTATATTTTACCTTGTTGGTAAATTTTTTAACCATGAACCTTTTTTATACTTTCCATGGATGGTTATTGAATCCATTCAGTTTATTGATTTTTATCTCAGCATGGTAAAATATTTGAATATTTTGATTCATTTTTTCCTCTAATAATGACTACTATCTAATTTTTTCAACTGGTTTATGGGTTTTTTGAGGATTCTCAATGAAGGTTTTAAAATGGTATGTTAATTTTCTTTTCAATATAAAATCCTCTACTGCGCTTATCTGGTATGTTTTCCTAGTTTTTTCCTTTTCACTTTTCCAAGAAAAACTTCCTTTTCTCATTTGGTGGTTTAATTGGGCATCCCTAGATATTGCTAGATGAAAACTTTCAAGGACCTCACTTGTTTTTTCATTGAGGTTTACCTCACTAAATCATTTCCTTCACATGTATGGATCCATAATGGTTATTGTGGATTTTTCAAAGAAGTGTTCTATTAAAATATTCCAAGGTACTCCTTTAATTATACGCACCGTAGACACTCATTTGGGGACCGTGGTTATGGGAGAGACAATATGATAGGATAGAGAATTACAAAAAAAATCCGAACTGACTTGATAGAATGAAATCTATCTGGGATGAGAAAGATAATAAGATATCCAATTTGATTGAGATTAATCATAATTAATAGAAGCCAAATCATTCGAGTGATAATTCTCTAGTGAATTAATATGTTTCTATTTTTAATGTATTTTAGTTTTTATTTTAGTTGTTTTTTAATAATAACATTTATTTATGCATTCTATTTTTCATTCATTTTTTATTCAATTGTTTTTGTTTAAATTATAACTTTTCATTTTTCATTCATTTTATTCATTTAGTTTTATATAAATAATTTTTTCCATTCTTATTTTTTCATTTATTTTTGATGAATTCATTAATTTATATAATTCATCTATAAATGAATAAATTTTATGTTTTTTTTTGATACATTAAATAGTTAAATTAATTTTTGACAATTTAATTCTTTTATTAAAATATTTTAATGCTTGGTTTAATTATTTTTAATATAATCCTTTGATTTAATTAATTCTTTTATTTATGAATTGGTTAATTAATTTATGTAACTAACTATAAATAATTTTTATTGTTTTAAATAATTTTTTTTGTAAAAATTTCATTCTCTACTAATTATTTGTGTAATATTTTGTAATTAAAATTATTTTGTTTTTTAATATTGTTTAAATTTGAGTTAGATTTTAATTTTATTTTTTATTATAAAAGATTGATTTTTTTAATATTTTTATCAACCACCATTGTATTTCCCACCACCAACATTGTTTCACTCTCTGCTGCTCGCAATCACTGTTTCCATTGCCAACGGTGACTCACTACCCACCTCCCCTAAACTTCCAGAAAATTTTTCAATGGTGACTCAATTGATTCACTACCTCCCCCCCCCCCACTCCCATGTCTCACCACTAGAAAACTCTTCTCACTGTTGCACATCCCCATTTTCATTTTTTCCATCCTCCCTCACCCTGGGGTGACTTGAGTCACTACTTGTTTCATCAACCCACAACCACACCTCTTTCAAAAGTGGTGAGTCTTGTCTCGCCGCCAGCCCTATTTTCTCCATTCGCTGATAGTACTTCTAGCCTCACTGCTACATTGATTCACCATTAGCCATCACCTGACGACAACTTTTCAACCCTCCACCACTCAACACAAAGGAAGAAAAACAAAAAAAAAATGCACTTCGACGAAAGCATATTTTTATCCAACTTACACAGATAGAAGAAACATCAGAGTTCCACATTTCAAACCCAACATACCCGATATTAGATTAAACATATTTATCCCAATTTCACTAATTTACCCATATATGAAGAAATCTAAACTCCACCACCGTTTTTTCTTGTCATCGCCACCGACCGGAGTTACTCCTTCCACCGAAGTAGCTACTGAGTCCGCTTGCTCGGCCACTCGACCTCCGCAGTCCTGCCTCCGTGCACCACCTTGAATCAGAGCCCACACACCCACTGTGGGCTACCTTCTCCAAATCCAAATCTTCTCTGAAACTCATTCAAGTCACCCCTCACCCCCCTTTTCTTCTAGATTCCGCCCTTTAATATTATTTTATTATATTTATAATAACATTGAATATGTATAATAAATATAAATATAATTATAATAATATTAAATAATAACAAAACTTTAACATAATAAGAAAAATTATTTCTTCTTAATTTAAATTATTCAATTATAATTTAATATTTATATAATTATAAATGATTATTTCTTTGTTTATTCTTTTAATATATTTAACACTATCAATTATTTTTTTAACTTTATATAATTTATTATATATAGAATATTTATAATTTATATTTATAAATACATTTATTCTTTTAAATATTTAAACTATAATTATTTAATTTTTTTTACATAATAAAATAATATTTATCTAATAATATATTTATTCTATGTAAATAAAAAACAAATATTTTAATAGTTTTTTTAAAGGATGGGGCCAAAGCCTCATTTTATTATTAATGGAAAGCAATGACCTCTTTTAACTAGGTAGAGGGAGACCCATTACATAGCCCAAAGGCCTAGTGGGCATGTCGCCCATTACATATCCTGTATGCCTAAATTTTTGGCCTAAGGCCCGTTCTGTGAATAGTAACTCGGCTGTTACAGTGCCCGCCGCTGCTATAGTACCTTGTCGCCACTACAGTACCCACTGATCAACAGTACAACCACTGCTACAGTATTGCTCCAGTAACCTGTGCCCCATGGGTTTTGAACCCCCATTTTTCATGTAGTATTACAGGGTGCTTACCACTAAGACAAACCCCAAATACACAAATATTTTAGTAGTTATAATTTATATATATATATATATATTAGTATTTAACTATTTATTTATGTACATATTTGTGTCCATTACTTATTTAATTTAATTAAGTGATTTATTTTTATTTTGTTTTTTTATATTTCAATTGTAGCTATTGTCACTATACAAGTGGTTGATCATGCTGGAAGACATCGCGGGCCTTCAAATTTTTTAGGGAGAGAGCTTCTGCTTGAGTCGCCAATATAGAGGAGGAGGCACTATGAGAGTGACACATTGAGGCCAATGGAGTTATCTAAGAGTGGTGATAGGAGACTGGTGATAAACCTTTGAGGAATTGAGAAGCATAATGAGTGGGAGAGGACCACTTGAAGAGAAGCACATCATTTTCCTCATTACCACACACACATTCAAGAGACTTCCCTCGGGTAGCAGGGATCAGAACACTAATTCCTGACGAGACTCCTTCACTTCCAAGAGGAGAGACTTCACCAGACCACTACTCACTTCCACATCTAGGAGCAGGATATTAGGGTAGAACTTAACACCACATCCAAATTCCCAAAGTATGAAATCAAGAGTCAACCATTAAAGACCATTCCATTTACCATTGCACCATACAGGATCATTGATCGAAGATGAGAACATCGGAGAAACAAGAGATCAAGATGGGAGTGAGGACTCTTTTTTCCTAGCTCTGTTTTTATTCATTTTTTTTCAGCATGAACTCCATTGTTTCTAAATATCTTAATATATTGATTTCAATTATGATCTTCAGAAAATTTCCTTCATGAGAATATGTTGGGCCAGTTAAATTTTATTTTCCTTTTTCATGATTTTTCTTATGCGGGAAGTCTCGCTATTTGTAACTGTTGGGACAATAAGTTTTTACAAAACATTAACAATCAATGAAGAATGATATTGATGGGATTTTAATTCAAGTTTTTCCTTATATTAATATTTCATTGAAGAATGAATCATTCACAAAAAGAGAGATACAAAATAAGTTCAATCAATGTTTTGAACTCAGTGTCTATTGATTGACTCTAACTTCGTGGTCGAGTGATTATTGAAATTTATTAATTGTAGAGGTTATTTAGTCATAGGTTGATCTGACAATACATCTGGTCAACCTCTATGAATCAATTATAGTTTTCTAAATCTAAGGTATGGAAAACGGAAGTTCATTTTAAATTTTGGGCATTGGACTTCCCCCTTATCATCCAATGGTTGATCCAACTATGTTGTTGTAACTCTTGTCTGCATTCCTGTCTATGCTTGCACACACACCCACATTAAATTTCCAACCATTTCAATATGCCATCACTGTCATCTATTGTTCTTTATTTTGTTCATTTATTTTCTTCAATTTTGGCCTTGTCTTGTATTTTTGGTCACTTAATGACAAAATCAATCATTACTTATGGTTCGACCCACTTACCACTGTACTAGTTTAGGTTGAAAGTAGGAATATAAATTAAAATTCCTTCACAATCAACAATGATCTCATCAAATTTTGGAATCATTGTTCAGGAAGGTGTCTGTGACTAATTATAAAAACAAAACAATACACATAAAAAATAACTAAATATTTGAAAAAAAACATCAAAAAACATCAAAAAAATACTAAAACTATTTAATAAAATAGAAATACAAAAACTGCAAAAAAATGAATAAATTCAAAAACCTTTAAAAGAAGACAAAAAATCACTATGAAAAATAAGAAAAAATTTTGAACCTGTTGTCTGATAACTACATCTAAGCCTAATAACTGAGAACTGATAATTTTTGAAATTGAGAAACACCACAATGAGTTAAAGAAAAAAATTGAAAATTAAAATGAAAGACAATAGGGAAGCTAAAAACTAAAAGATGAATAACCCAACTCCTATAAATGAAAACCCACCTGGAAATATCAACCAACCTGGTAATGTGATTGTTGAGAGGCACAATATAAGAGAGTTCTCACTACTTATCATATTTAACAACCCATCCTACATTAGGCTCTCACCTATATAATTTAATTATAAAATCAAATTTTCATTGTAATCTTAGCTGCAAACCTTCTATGTAATTCCAAGTGAAGACTCTCCTGACTTCATTAAGGATTTCTATTATAGTGTCTATTAGATTCCATTAATATGCCTTAGTGAGGAAGAACTGAAACATAGAGTGTTCTCTTTCTACATCAAGGAAAATTCTAGGACATGGTTACAATAGTTATAGGAGGAATTATTTTTCATCTCGTATCAAGTCTGTAATGCCTTGACTATGAAATTTTATCCTTGGAGAATAACCTGTGAGATTAGGCACATGATCAATAGTTTCCTAAAAAGATGAGGGGTAGTTGTTTCATGAAGTTTGGGATAGATTTAATGTATTAATTAGATAATTCCCAATCCACAAGTGAACTCCCAAGTTTCTCATGAACTCTTGTTAAAATAGCCTCACCTCTTACCACCAATCCTTGGTGGATCAATCTGTTGGTGTGTATTTTAGTGATAGTATAGTTGTGGAGTTGAATTTTTTTAAAACTTTGGCTCAAAACATAGAACAAAAATATTCTAGGAGAAAACCCATTGTTAGAAAGGAACCCACCCTAGTTTCGTAAGATTAATCCCAAGCTACTAGTTTTTTTTTCAATGATAACACTCACACAACTCTTAGGGAGAAATTCCACCATTGTGGCATGTTTGGCCACTCACAGACCTGTTATCCAAATTTTTATATTCCCACCCATGCTCATGAGATTGAAAAAAACATTCCATGGTCCTATGTTGCATCCTAGGGATGACACATTTTCCAACACATGAAATCAAGGGTATATAAACCACTCGAACATCTTCTAGAGGGAGTACGGATTCCTTCAATCCACATCCCCTCCTAGTTTTATGTAGCCACCTAGGTAGCAGTCCTAACCCCAACACAAGTCTAATTTATCTAATCCACTAGATGAGGTGAGAGGTATGTTTCGACAATTGATAAAAATATTTGATTAATAAAATAATTAAAATTATTTTGATAAAGTTCAAATAGATTCAAGAATGAAAAATATGGAAATTCAAAGGGGGAAATTGCCTAGGGATGTTGGAAATAGAGACAAATTAATGCTTCCCGGTACCACTGAAGCCTTCCCAAGTTAAAATAATAGGGTTGTGACCACTATAAGTGGTATCCAAACCCATTGAGATCCTAGGAAAGATTCCCAAAATTCTAAAATTATAAAACTGGATGGATCTAAAAATTCAAATCTGAAAAATGTTGAAACATGAAAATTAGACTATAACACTAGAAAACATTTGGTTCTTTATATTACAACTGAAAAAAAAATGTAAATGATATTAAAAAAAGGCAATTAGGGAAATAATAATCTTAAAGAGAAACTTGATGTTTTCCCAAAATTGTAAGAAACATTTCCCCTATAATAATGTTTCCACAAAGAATAAAAAAGGAAAATAATTATTCTAAGTTTATGATATTTACCAAATTTGTTATGAAGAAGATAATTGATATTTACTTCATAGAATCCCCAATTAAAATCCCATAATATCTAAAATTATTAATTAAATTTTCTAAAAAAATACCCTGGTAGAATATTCCACCAATAGTCTGACATAGGAGTGCATTGCAGTGTTGCAGCATAGGATACATCCTAAGATTTTGGACCAAGGGTGATTTCGTATTCCTTGTACATTGAGAGATAGAGGTGGAATGTTAAATTTCCAATATTTGTTTTTGAATCTAGAATAAATCTGATGCCTCTTTAACTTTTTTAACACTGGAGATTATGATTTCCCCATCCCCCACTATTCTACTACAACTTACTGATTGATCATTAAATCATCCAGTGGGTAGAGTATATGACCTGCTAGTGGTAGTATATAGATTCTTTCTACTTTAAGACATTCTGATTCTAGATATGGTGTGTACCATGAGGTTCCTATCATCCTCAGTAGGCCCTTCCTAGATTTAGGGGGAGTTGTGAATGATGTCTCAAGGGGTAAGATAATTTTCATCTTGGGTGAAAAAAGAAGAATAATTTAACGTTTTTAAGAAAATTAAATAACCCGACCACCAAATCTTTAACATAGATGACCTGTTAATAGCTGAAGGTTCTATTGAAGAGGATGAAGTGGGGTTTCTAAGGATGCTAGAGAATATTAATGGTTAACATGAGATACCTATTGAAACTTGTATGTGGATTAGCTCAAGTAAGGATAAGGAAACTATTGATGAGTTTATGGGACAATTTTTTGATCATCTAGATGAGTTTCCTCTGGAACACATTTTATCACTAAAAGAAGAGTCAAAATGTGAGTAAAATATTTACAAAAATAATAGAGATGAGGAGGAATCCTTCTACACTTCCTTATTCAAGAGGAATCCTGAATAACTTTTCCCACTGAATCTCAAGTGTATTCCATCCAACTAATCACCACCCATTCTAGAGATCAAACCTCTCCCTATCCATCTGAAATATACTTTTTTAGAAGATAAATCATCTATGATAGAGGCAATTCGAGAAGAAAACCTACTAAGAGTTTTGAGGAAATTAAAATCTTTCATAGGATGGTGAATTTATAACATTATAGGTATATGTCCATCCATCTACATGAATAATATCCCAAGGGAACTAGAGTATGATATAATAGTGCAAGACCAAATCAGACTAAACCCAAACATTAATAAAGTGGTTATAGAAGAAGTTATCAAACTCCTTGATGTTGGGATTATTTTCCCCATTTTTTGATATCCTCAAGGTAATTTCTCTCCAGGTTGTCCCAATAAGGAGTGGAGTGACATTGGTCACAAATGAGAGAAATGACAAAATTCAAATAAGATATTTGAATAAATTTAGGGTCTATATAGATTAAAGAAAACATAATGCCACTGAAAGGAATAACCATTTTCCCATTCCATTTATGGACCACGTGATAGAGATGCTGGTATGAATTTTTTTTGTTTGTTTTCTTAATTGATATATTGGTTATAATAATATATCCATTTCTATTAAGGATTAGGATAAGGCCACCTTCACTTATCTATTTGAGACATTTTCCTAATGGAAGATTCCCTTTGGCTTGTGGAATTCTCCATCCACATTTCAAAGATACATGATGGTCATTTTCACATATATGATTGAGAGAATAATTAATTTTTTTGTGGATGATTTTTTAGTTGTGGGAAACAAATTTTAAATCTATCTTAAAAATTTGGTTACTGTGCTAGAAAGTTTAAAGAGAAAAATATTGTTCTCAACTTGTAAAATTGCTAGTTTTGGGCTATTGAGGTCATTATATTAGGACATGAGGTTACCAATAAGGGTTTTTAGGCTGATAATACAATGTTTGGGGAGATCCAAAAGTCCCCACTGAAAATTATAAGGTTATAAAAGTTTTCTAAGTACATGATAGGTTTTACATAGGATTCATTATGAATTTTTCTAAGATACTAGGCCCCTGTGCTCACTTTTGGTTATGGAAACTCCGTTTTTTTTATGAGAAATTCATGGATTCTATTTAATTGTTTAAGGAGAACCTTACCACCTCACCAGTGATCACTGACCCAGACTAGCACCCCCCCATTTGAGGTAATGTTTGGTTTAAGTGATCTAGAAGTAAGTGTTGTTTTAGGGAAGACGAAGGATATGATGTTTCATTTCATTTACATTGCCATCAAGATTCTAGATGATTCCTAGAAAAACTATTCATCCACTGAGAATGAACTGAATTCTTTGATGTTTGGACAAGAAAAATTTATGTAGTACTTGATTAGGTCCAAATTTATCAATTTTACTAACCATGTAG
This sequence comes from Viscum album, assembly GCA_963277665.1. NCBI lineage: Eukaryota > Viridiplantae > Streptophyta > Magnoliopsida > Santalales > Viscaceae > Viscum > Viscum album. The sequence continues at coordinate 236,126,483 of OY728167.1, read as the reverse complement.
CCATCACGTACTTACTGTATAAGAAGGACTCAAACCCCATACTCATTTTGTGGGCATTGTAATTGCAGGAATTTAATTTAGTTATTAAGAATAATAAGGGGAGTCAAAATGTTGTGGTAGACCACTTATCAAGGATTCCAAATAGTCAAATTATTGAATCAAGAGATATTAACACATATTTTATGGATGAAAAGTTGTTTTCTACTTGTGTGATGTGGTATGTCTGGTTTGTAGACCCTAAAAAAAATTTTGGTAGTTGGTTTCATTCTCAAGGACCTCTCATAGAACCAAAGAAAGAGTTTTATTTATAAATTGAAATATTATTTATGGGATAACCCTATTCTTTTCAGGATATGTGATGATGTTATTTTGAGGAGATGTGTGGTTGATGATGAAATGGTGCACATACTTGAGATATTTCATTCATCACCTTAGAGTGGCCACCATGGAGGAGAGAGGACTTCTAAAATGGTTTTTTCAGGCTGGTTTCTACTCCACTACTTTGTTCTATGAATCTAGGATTTTTTTTCATATGATAAATGTCTTATTATTTTTAATGTTTGTATAAGGCATGTTATCCCTGAAAAAGAAATTATAGAGGTTGAGGTATTTGGTTTATGGGGCTTGTATTTCTTGGGACCCTTCCCATCCCCTCATGGGAATAAGTATATTATATTTGTTGTCGACTATGTGCCAAAGAGGGAGATCAAGAATATTTTAGAGAAGACAACGTCTAGAACTAGGAATGATTGGTCCATAAAGTTATATGAGGCTTTGTGGGACTAAGAAACTACTTACAAGACTCCAATATGTATGTCACTATACATGATACCCTTTGGTAAATCTTGTCATATGCTAGGGGGGATTGCAGAAAAAGCACAACTAGGCATTGAAGGCCCTGAACATTTACTTCAAGTCTGATAGTGATAGATGTTTTTTAGAGAGAAGTAATATGGATGAAATTAGGAGGGTATCTTATGAGAATTATAAAAATTATAAATAGAGAACAAAATATTTTCATTACTCCATAATATAGAATAGTAATTTCATGGTCAGTCAGAGGGTCCTGTTGTTACACTCTAGACTAAAACTTTTTCTAGGTAAGGGGATTACCATGTTTTTAGGACCTTCTCTGTTATGGGAGTTATAGTTAATAGAGATGTGGAGTTAGTTAGCGAATAAAACAACCCATTATTGGTCAATACTTATAGGATCAAACTTTTCTTTGAAAGGCATCCAACGTGCTTGGATTCCATTTATCTTTTGGAATGATGAATCTATCTCAAGTATAACTGAGGACAATAAACTAAGTGGATCATGGGAACTAACCTATGGTCTCTGTGTGATTTTATTTTAATTTATATCTTTTAATAAAGATAACTTTTGTTATTGTTTCATTCTATGGTTTACTATCTTTCATGTCAATTAGTGTCACATGACTTGCTAATTATAGAGTGTTACTATTATCAGAAACATAGAAAAGGAAAACCAAGGGATAAATACACTACATAATATGGATAAACCCTCTTCTATTTAATAATTGGTTGAATTTTTCATGAACATTAAATTCTAGATTCTTATTCTTATTTTCTAAAGGTGTAGGAAATGGGGAGGAACAAAAAGAACACTTCTCATATTGCAGTATAAGAGGATATTTTGAATGAAAATTAATAGTCAAATATCTCATATCTAGGGAATTTTTTTCGATTTTTATCTTTCACTCATTTTTTACTTCATGCTTCATGTTTTAAGTGTGGGGGAGTCCCCCTGTTGATTCTTGTAATTGTGAATTTTTCTTCTTCTTGGGTGTTATCTCATAGAATCTAGTGAGTTGGAAATTTAGTTGAACTAAATTTTCAAACATTCAACACCCATTGCATTCACCTTCACTCAATTGCTTTTGTATACATTATTCATGTCATGCTACTGCTTGAACTAAAAAACACTTCCTTACTGGATTTTGTGAATAGGAATTCTTGTATATGTATTTTATTTTCCTTTCATTCCTTTTTTTGTGGAAAAAAATCTTTTGAACTGCCTTTCTGGTCATTTAAACAAAAACAATTCTGTGATAACTTTAAAATCTATTTGAATCAAATTTTTAATTCTATCTCCCACCTTGAAGTTCAAAAATGGGGACACTGTTGGGTTTTAAGTGTGGGGGATAGGGGTATCTCTTACCACATCAAATTTTCCCAAAATTCTAGGTAAATATGGTCAAAAAATAACAACATTTTTCAACTTATTTCATAAATTTTGAAATTATTTCTTCAATTGAGGGTTCTTGGGATTCAATTGTATATCAATTTTTTCCTCCCTAGTGGATAACACTTAATGGTTCTTGAGGGTTTCATTTATTTTCAAACTGTTGAGGATGTATGATTGTTGAGTGAAGTAACAAACTATTCTTATGGATTTTTTTTGTGTGGGAATGGAGTAAGGGAGTGTGATAGGAAATATATTTGTGGATTTAGGATCATGACTATATGAAACTAGAAATTTTTAAAAGAACCTATGGGTTCTACCTTTTTAAATAAAATTCAATAAGTTTAAGGATCCAACTCAAATGGTTATCATAGAAGTCCTTTCAATGTAGATTATAATGGGAAAATGGGATACCAGGGTGAATCTTTGAGACTCTAGGCAGTGGGTGTGTGTGTTATCCCTATTTACATATATTTAAGATATTTTTCATAGTTCTCTACACACATACATGGATGGGTAAAATAAAAAAAAGAACTTAATAAATACAGTGCATAGAAGTAAAAATCATGTTCATTGGGGTAATTGTAATTTCGAATCCATATGAAGAAGGGGAAAATTGACTTGTTTGAATATCATTTGAGATTATTCAATAAAGTGATAAATTTTTTAAAAAATTTATGTAAATTAAAAAATTGGAAACTAGGAAAAAGTGAAAGTTGAAGGTGACTTTTATTAACGTTTTAACTCTACTTGATCTGACATGTTATCACTATTAGATTTCGAACATTTAATATAATTGAAGTAGTGTAGTAAGTGACTTCATATATGAGGCATGACATCTTGGAAAATGAATGATTCTTTGTTACCTTCAATTTTTAATGGGTGTTTTATGTTAGAAAGAATCTCTTCTGAACAAATTCTTTAAAAACCATGACATAGTTCTATGCCTCTTCTTTTAGAAGTCTTGACATGGTCATTTTGAATAGAATTTTTAAAATCATTTCCTTATATTCTACAAAGACAAACAAATGAATTTGTTTGAGGAAAACAAACAATTAAGTGTGGGGAGTTTGATGTGGCTTATTTTTATTAGCCTTTTACACATCATTTTTCACTTTTTATTTTTTTTATTAAAAAATGGTATTTTAGTTAACAATTAGAAATTGTTGTATAGTATAAATTAAATTTTAAAAATATGTTTATGCCTAAAAATATTTATTTTAGAGTTTATTTTATATTATTTTCTGAATAATAAAGTGTATTCATCCATTCTATTTTTCATTCATTCTTTATTCAATTATTATTGTTTAAATTATAATTTTTTATTTTTCATTCTTTTTATTATTTTATTTTTTCTATAAACAGTTTTGTCATTTTTTTTCAACTATGTTTGATTAATTATTTAATTTAATTAATTCATCTTTAAATAAATAAATTTTCACTTTTGTTTTCTATCCTTTATATAATTAAATTATTTTTTAACAATTTTATTATATTTTATAAATATTTTAATAATTATTTTTAATAAATTTTAATTTAATACTTTAATCTCATTAATTATTTTAATTAATTAATTGTTTAATTAATTTAAGCATGTGATATTAAATATTTTTTTATTCTACAAAATTATTTTGTTTTTAATAATTTCAATATATACTAATTCATTAATTAATATTTTCTAATTAAAATTATTTATTTTTCACTAATGTTTAAATTTGAAATAGATTTTAATTTTATTTATTATATTAACTGTTGATTAATTTAATTTTGTAAAAAAATGATGTTCTGTCATTGTATTCTCCTATCCCAACATTTTTTTTACTCATCGATGCTTGCACTCAATGATGGATTTCCAATGGTTACTCACTTCTCCCATATGGCTAGCTTCTAGAAAATTTTACAATGTCCTAAATTTACCCATCATTGGACACTGCCAATGGGGTCTTTCCTTCCTTTTCCAAAATAACTGTACACATCGCCAGAAGAAAAGACAATAGTGACTCAATTGGGTCACCACCAACCCCTCCACTCCCATATCTCACCACCAGAAAACACTTCTCTCCACTACACCTCCAATCTATCATTTTTTCTATTCTCCCTCAACCGACGGTGACTTGGGTCACCCCCAGTTCCATCAACCCACCACCATACCTCTTTCAACAATGGTGAGTCATGTCTCACCACCACACCAGTCTTCACCATTCACCAGCAGTGCTTCCTTTATCACCACTATCTTGAGTCATCATTGGCCATCACCTGAGGGTGACTTATGGACCCTGCAACACTGAACACAACTGATGAAAAAAATGCACTTTAGGAGAACTAGATTTTAATCCAACTTGTACAGATTGAAGAAACATCAGTGGTCCATGTTTCAAACCCACCATGCCTAATAATAGATCAAGAAAATTTAACCCAATTTCATTGAGTTACCATGATTTTGTTAAATCTAAGTCGCACCACCATCGTCACTTGTCTTCATCACCGACCGTAGTTCCTCCTTCCTTCGAAGTAGCTGTCGAGTCCCCTTAATAGTATGTTTGAACTCTACAGTCCATGCTCCATACATCACCTTATACCAGATCCTACTCACCCACCATAGGCCGCCATCACTAAATCCCCATATCCTCATCAACCCATGAGAGCCACAACCTCCGCCCCCATATCTTCCTGATTCCACCCTATCCCCCTTTATTTCTTTTGATTTTATTTTATTTTATTGTATTTATCATAAAATATAATATTTATATTAAATAATATAATATATATATAATAAATATAAATATAATAATAATTATAGTTAATAATAAAAAAACTATAACATAATAATAAAATATATTTTTTCTTAATTTAAATTATTAAATTCTCAATTAAATATTTATTTATTTATAAAAGATTATTTCTTTATTAATTTTATATAATATGTTAAATTATATCAATTAAAATATGTATTACTTTATATAATTTAATATATAGGGATTAATAATAATTTATACTTATAAATTAATTTATTATTATTTATATTTAAACTAGAATTATTTATCATTATTTTAAATATAATTATAATATTTATCTAATAATTTTTTAATGTAAATAAATGAATAAATTTTTTTAATATTTGTAATGAATTTATATTTATTAAATAGTATTGAAATATTTATAAATGTGTATATTTAAGTTGAGTAATAATTTAATTTAATTAAGTGATTTATTTCTATTTTGTTTTTTTAGTTCTCACTTAGATCTCATGTCACTGTGCAGTGGGTGGATGGTTCCCATGGACTTTGGGGGATTTCACATTCTTTAGGGATGGGTATTTTTCTTAGGTCACCAATAGAGAGGAGGAGGCACTATGAGAGTTCAACATGGAGGCCAAGGGAGTTATCCATGAGTAGTGACATGAGGATGTCACGCGGGTGACCCAAGTTCAATCCCCGGCAACGGCGACAAATTTTGAAAGGGCCGGAGGTCGTCACGGCCCTCAAAATTACATTTATTAACCTACACTAGTGTAGCAGTGCAGGTTCGATCCACCGAGAAGGCAGACGAGAATTCTAGTTTTTATTCAAAGATGAACTCCACTGTTGTCTGCAGTGAAGGGAGTGTGCATTTTTTACTTTTTATATTTTTTTATTAAAATGAAGTTAAAACAGGATACGAAACAAGTATTTATTATGGAAACTAAAATTTACTATAAGTAAGACAAACTAAAAAAAATTACAGTATACTAGTATTAAGCAACAATGAAAGGAACAATGATCAATTTGTAACACTCGAGAACTCCAAACTATTGGTTTAAAATATATCTTCTCCACTACACATTAGTGAACCACACCTCAAGAAATAAAGGTGAAAAGCCTCCCTCTCTAGGAAACTCAACACACAGAAGACTGACTTAAGGAGTTCGCTACTCCAAAATCAGACAAACTGCATGACAATTATTAAATGATAACATCTGGAAATAAACTCGCCATAAATTTCGAGATTTAAAACATCAACACTCCGAAAAAAAGTATTCAAGAACTACCTCGCCAGTAGAACTTGAATTATTGCATTTAGACAACAACTGAGGTGTGAAGAAACTAAACAGATAATCATTAATCAATCTCGCCAATTGATTATGAATATGAAAAATGGAAGTGAATGAAGAAGTTTAGAAGATTAACCAAAAATAATTGAAGTCTTCAGCTAAGACAATTCAACCTTTGATCATATTTATTTAAGAAATGGAAAACAACTGAAAACAGAGTACACAATTATAGACAGAGGGAAGGTAAACTCCCCTTGCAAAGCTCTGCCTTCGGGATCCTTAGCCTCCTGCTCATCTCTAGCACTGCTCCCGGATAGATGTGGTCGTGGAATCTCTAAAGAGAGAGAGAGAATGATAGTCCCCCTCAAATTCTGCTACTTGTGTGCTTTAAGTATCTTCTGTCATCCGCTGCATGTCACCGCCAAACCTTCCACCGACTTCAAGAGTTCTTCACCCATGCACCACAAAATGTCCATTTTTTCGTGACCAACACGTCGTGCTATCTTTTCTCACGTAACTAACTTCGGGAAGTTAGTTGTATGTATCTAGACGTAAACATGACTCCTGAATGAACCTGCCAAGTTATATAAGAAAAATAAATAAATTCAAACCCAAAGAAAAGTAAGTTATTATTATTGTATATTTTTTTAAAAAAAGTGAACTGTTAAATAACTTGTTACTAGTTAATTTAAGTAGATTAATAAATATCTTAATTGATGATTATTATTTACTTTTATATAACATTATTACAAATTTATCAAACACTATTGATTTAGATAGATTAATAAATATAAGTACAAATTTTTTAGTTTATCAAATTTAACTAAATCATTAAAATTAAACAACATAAATGAATTAGTAATTAGAAATTTAGTAATTTTCTATTGTATTAATAATTTTATTATTACTATTAAAGAAAATAAATTGCTAGGTTAATTAATTAATTAGTTAATTTTAATTAAGTAATTAGAATTAAAATTTATGTTCTAAAAATATTTTACTAAATAAATATAATTTTATAGTTCATTTATAAATATTATTAGATATAAACTTATAATATAATAGTATATTAATTAATAGGACTGATTATTAACTTAGTTTTGTACTTTATTTTATTTTTTATCTATTTATTAAAATTTTAATTGTTTTAAATTTATTATTTTATATTAATTTGACTTTGTAAGTTAACTTTAATATAAAGTTAACTTTACTTTAACTTTTGTTTTTTTATTAATTACTTTTAATTATATTTTTTCTCTCTTACTTTTTACTTTCATTATTGTTTTATATTATTATTTTATATTTATTTTTTTATTTGTTATCTCTTCCTTCTCTCCCATTTTTGGCACACAGGATAGGGGGAGGGTTTTTTGGATTCTCCTCCAAGCCGCGGTGGCAGTCTCCTAAAAGGAGCTGATCTGGCAGACCTCCTCCACAGCTGAAACGCGGCGTAGCACCCTTCTAGCTCGGCCTCGGCTCTCCCTCAGGCGCGATGGATAATTCGCAGCAAAGGTCTGGCAGTGATGCGGTCTACTCCTCAGATACGGCGTGGCGCGACTCTTATAGAAGGTGGTGCATCGGCATGGCTTCATCATGGTGCACCTCTAGTGGTGGACCTCCCTACAGTAGATTTCGCACAGCCCTCAGCAGCAGCGGACAACCGTTCCGACTTCTCCAGTTGCAACGTGCTCCACCCTCCATCCGTGGCGGTGTGACCCAACAACAGAAGCAGATCCTTATTCCAACGTGGTGTAGCTTTAATTAGGGGAACGGTGAGAGTTGAGGTAGAGGAAAAATGATGGATCGGTGAGGATGAGAATAGAAGAGGAAGCAGCTACCGGTGAAGGTCGAACCATCGGTGAGGAAAGAAAATTGTACCGGTGAGAAAAAAAGGGTTATCGGTAGCAGTAGCTGTAATAGGTAAGAAACAAAATGATCTACCGATAAAGGAAATAAAAAAGAGAACCCATGCGGAGTTACCAATAGATGATAAAAAATAATAAAAATAGAGCGGTGAACCGGTGAGGCAGCGCGAGCAACTGGTCACCGATAGAAGGGAGGCTCACCGATACAGCAAAATGGAAGGTTGAAATACAGTGACCTAAAAAACACAAAAATTAAACATAATATTAAAATTTAGATTATTTAAATAAAAAGACTTAAAATAATTAATTAATATAATGCAAAATACCATTAATTCATAACAAAAGTTTTTTATTAAACCTTAAACACATTAAAATTGTTAATTTAAAAGAACTAATTGAATACAATTAAATTAATAAACTTGATTACTGTTAAACTAAATTAATAAGAGACTTAAATTAAAATAACTAAATAAATCTATTAAAGAGTAATATAAAATAAAAATAAAAACATCAGTGACCCAAATAAATCACCACAAACACTTAATTACCTCACCGGTATGTAAAAACAATTATAAAAGTGAATTAAAAACCCAATATGCATAGATAAAATAATATAATTAAAGTTTAAAAACTCTTAGTTAATTAATTAATGAACTATATAAACTATAAAATTAAGGTTGAACCAATTTAATTAATTTAAAAGCACACATAACTTACATAAATGACGAGCAGGAAGACAAAACACATAAAATAATAAAACTAACCTATTCTAATGTCATTTAATTAAAAGATTAAAATAAAGTCTAAGGAAATTAAATAAAATTATAATGATTAAATAATGATTTACAACAAAAAAACTTATCAAAAAGCAAGAAGAACTAATTTAAACTAGTTACTCATAATTTTTTTATAAAATTAAAGGGCTTACCACTAGTGATAAATAAGAGCTTCTGGTAGTTTAAATTAAAATCTACCGGTAATAGACAAGATGAAGCTACCGTTATATTTAGAAAAGAGCTACAGGTAGGAAAGAATACCGGTGACGAGGGTCACCGATGGAGGCAAGGTCACCGATTGAGAGTTCCAGTAACCTGCTATAGGTAGCTAAGCTACCGGTTGTCTGGAAAGCCGAACTAAGTTTTATAAACATTAAAAATTAAAATTCAATTAATTAGCAAAATCAATAATTATTAATAATGAAAATTTTAATAAAATAAACAGATATAGATTTAATTAAACAAAATGAAAATTAATTATATTAAAAACAAAGAAGGAATAAATCAACTATTTAAGGGTCCATAATTACATAAATCATTATAAAAAATGAATATTTGACAAATTTAATTATAAAAGTACAAAAGTGAATAAATTTAGCATTAAGTGATTAAATAATTGATTAAATCATTAAAAATAATGTAAAAAGATGTGGCAAAACTATGAAAAAATAGAGACAGGTCTTCCGTCCCCTTCAAAATTTGGCGCCATTGCCGGGGAAGGCACGCACTGAGAGTCTAGGGTTGTGGAAAAAATAAAAAAAAACAATTATAAAACATAAAAAAATATTTTAAAAAAACTGTTTAAAAAAACTGTGAACTGCAACCCACTGCTTTTGATGAAAAAAAAATTTGCTCAACTGTGCATCTTTGTGTGTTTAAACTCAATTATTTTTAGTTTAAAAAATGGATGAATTAGGGCCACATTTTGTCTGTTGTGGCTGTTTTGGACACACTGCTTGGCAGTGTGTTTATAATCAGCCACAACAGGATATTTATATTCAAGAAGACGAAGAGTTTGAATCTAATCCTGAATTCCTAGCTAAACTAGAATAAATTGAAATCAAACTGGATTCTAGGGAGAATAATTGGAATAATATTTTTATTAAAACCCATGAGATTCAACTTAGAGATTCTCAAGAGCAAGATCAGAGAATGAAAAGATTGCAAACCATGCTCTTGGAATTACAAAAAAGGGTTAAAGAACAAAAAGAATTTGAAGTAAATGAAAATGAAAATGTGTATAAAAGATTTGAAAATTAAATTGAAGAAGAGAGTGACTGTGAAACTGGACAACAAAACATTCACTTTGAAAAAACTGATTCTGTTGGACTTAATTTGGAAATAACTGACTCAAAAATTCAAGAACACAACATTGAAAATCCAATAAATAACTTTAATGGAGTTGAGTTGGATAATTTTGAAGATGAATTGAAACAGATTGAATATGAAAGTCCAGTTCACTTCATAATTCCTACACTGGAGAAAAATCATTGTTTTAGGAGTTTTGAAAAAGAAGTCACTTGGGTAGAAGAGAAAATTGAAACTAAAAACTTGAATGTTAAAAACTCTTCACCCAACTTTTCTGAACTTGTGAACAATGAGCCTGAACTTGATATTGGGTACACTTTGGAAGAGATCATTAGGTTGGAAATCACACAGTCTCAAATCTTTGAACCTAAACTGAACACTTCTCTTTCATATTTGGAACCTGTAAACCCAATAATCTCTAAAATATTGTTGGATAATGAAGCCGAGGGAATGATTTTTAAAGAAAAACTAACTGATGAGTTTCCTTTTCCCTATTCTTATAGTGATCACTTATCTGAAACATTGTGCAATGAAATTGAAAACAGTGTTGTCATTTCTGGGTAAAATTGTTTGAATTTGATCAATCTTGAACATGACTTCAATGAAGATGAATTCAATATTACTTCTTCTGAACTGAACTTTCTAGAAAATACTATAGACATTGTTTTGGAAAGTAACCCTTTAGAACTTGAACATAAAGTACAGCTTGAAAACACATTAGATGATGGTTGCAGAATTGTTTTTTTTGAATAAGTAGATATTGAGTGTTCATTCACTGATCAGGAACTTTTGGAAGAGATTTATAACATTGTTAGACCTAAGTATATATGTGATAAAATAAATTCTCTTCCCTGTCTGTCACTTACATCCTCAACTGTGAAGGGTGCTGAGGATTTTCATGATACTGATAGTAGTCCAGAGGGGGAATCACACTTGTGTTCCATTCTTCATGATTCATTTCATCAAATAATTTAATTCCCTCTTTATCCTGCTAATCAGAACTCGCCCACAAGCAACTTTGTTTTTGAACCTGTTAGTGTTGAGTTTAAGAGAGAAATACATGAAAATAATGATACACCCTTTGAAGCACCTAGAATTATGTTTTCCCTTCATGTGTATTCATTTCTTGAAATAAGTGAACTTATTATGGAATTGGACAACAATATACCCACTACTGTTAAAGGGTGATGCTTAGGGGTTAATTCAGGCTTTGAGAGTTTAGTTTTTGTTGTGCTAAGTCTTGAAGCCCACAATTCTCAATGTTCTGTTAAAAACCTTTGGGCCAAACATATATGGTGGTTCCTATTAATGAAACCACATCCACCTAGTGATTATGGTTAGTTGTTAGGTGAGTCTAGATGGGTACTTTAAACCTAGCACTGCATGGGAGGAAACCCATGGTTTTTCTTTTATTAATAAATAAAAATTTGTAATTAAATAAATTCTAACTGATAACTTTAAAATTAGTGCTTCATGGGAGTCAACCCATGTTCTTTATTTGTTTTCATTTTTGTTCTGTTCTTGTTTAACTTTCAATAAAGTGCTACTTTTCTGCCTTCTGTATGTTCTATCTCTATTGGATTTTTGTTTATAGTTTTCATGATTTGTATTTTTAGGATGTTTCTGCTTTGACATTTAAGGAGTGGAATTCCCATACTAGAGAGAAATTGACAAACATATTCAGGGAAGTACTCAATTCATAATTGATGCATTTCATTTTTCTGCTCCTTAATTATTTAGAAGATAAAATTCTGCTTGCTTAATGAATATTGCTTGTATTGAAAAAAATTCTGCCACATTTTTACTGTATTAAATTCTGATGCATGTCTTATTAATGAATTAAAAATCTGTATGTGCCTGTTGTTGTTAATTGAAGTCCACTGATATGTTTAAATCCTTTTATTGCGTGAACTGAAGTGTGGGGGGGTACATCCTATTGATATGTGGAATATGCTTTAGGTTGGGGTGTTTTTAGAATTCATTTATCTGCTCTATAGAATATATTATTGAACTCAATATTTTAAAATGCTTACACCCAATTAATAGAGTACTTCCACTTCACATTTACTTTTGAACTGAATTGAAAATATATGTCACTGGACTTTACTGTCAATGTTTGTTCTTAGATATGAACCTGTTGATTATTTAATTATTGTGGCAAACAATAATTTTTGAACTTTATTGAGACCCTTTATACATTTCATTAATCTACTAAATTGAAAATCTGTTTTGAACCTTATTAGATTAATTGTTCTTCTCCATATTTAGAAGTCAACTTTGGGGACAAAGTTGGGTTTTAAGTGTGGGGGAGGGGGTCATTTTTTGATTGTGCTAACCTATGTTTTAGTGAGAGAAAATTGATTCCCACTGAAATTCAAAACTTTTTGTAAAAAATGGATAATTTTTTTCAAAATTATTGCTTAATTTTAGGCATTACATTGTACTCGATTGGGTCATGCCTTAAGATAAGTTCCTTGCTAGCAGTTAAGAGCTATTTTGAGTCTAAAATTTATAAGGTTGGATGATTGCTGAGTGGTCTTGCTTAGTGATTGAATGGAAATTTGGTTTAGGAACTACTTATGGGATTGATTTGGGTCACATGTTTATGGATTGATGATCATAACCCTTGGAATTTGAAATTTGATTCAGATTCTAGGTTCCTCATTCATTTTCATTAATTTATTAAAAGTAATTGCTTTAATGAGCCAATGTAAATGAATTTTATATAAATCTTTGGAAACTAGAGTAGTTTGGGCATCTGGGATCCCACGGTGAGTCTCTGAGACCCTATATGCTGGGTGCGTTTCTGTTAACTAAAAGCCCTCTGTACACTTTGAATAAGTGCATATGCACAATTCCTATCACAATATACATGTCTTGGGAAAAATAAATAAAGTGTCTAGGGATAAAAATGAGCTCATTTAGGTGAGGGGAATGATGAACGCCGGATGAAGAAGGGATCAAATGGTTTATATGGAAATCACTTATGTTGTATCGTTAGGGTGATTCGTAAAAAAAATTAATTATTTTTGGAGCCTAGGTGATGAGTCAAAGTAAAAAGTTCCTTTGTCGAGGTCTTAATTCCATTGATATTTTATCCCCTACCACTTTTGGACTGAGAACCTAAGATTTGACTGAAGTTAGTCACTAAGTTATATCACATATGAGGCATGACATCTCCTTTGAAGGATGGTCTTTGCTTTCTTAATTACCAGTGAGTATTCATTTAGGGAAAGATTCAAATGAGTTACTCATTTTCATAAAGCCTATTATTATGTAGTTTCCTCTGTTTTGAGTGCTGTACATTTTACATTTTTGAGCAAAAATGATATACATTTACTGTTTTTCAAAGGAAATAAGACATGGGATTTTTTGAGGACAAACAATGTTTACGTGTGGGGGAATTTGATGTGGCTCTATTTTTCCATAGTTTTCACACATATTTTTACTTTATTTTTAATTATTTAATCAATTATTTAATCACTTAATGCTAAATATCTGCACTTTTGTACTTTTATAATTAAATTTTTCAAATATTCATTTTTTATAACAATTTATGTAATTATGGACCCTTAAATAGTTGATTTATTCCTTCTTTGTTTTTAATATAATTAATTTTCATTTTGTTTATTTAAATCTATATCTTTTTATTTTATTTATTTTTTCATTATTAATAATTATTGACTTTTCTAATTAATTTACTTTTAATTTTTAAAGTTTGTAAAACTTAGTTCGGCTTAGCAGACTACCAGTATCTTAGCTACCATTAGCAGGTTACGGGTACTCTCTATCATTGACCTTGCCTCCATCGGTGACCCTCATCACCGGTACTCTTTCCTACCAGTAGCTCTTTTCTAAATCTAACGGTAGCTTTATTTTGTGTCTTATCAGTAGCTTTTAATTTAAACTACTGGTAGATCTTATTTATCAGTAGCAGCAAGCCCTTTAATTTTATAAAAAAACGATGAGTAACTAGTTTAAATTAGTCCTTCTTTCTTTTTAATAAGTTTTTTTATTGTAAATAATTATTTAATCGTTGTAATTTTATTTAATTTTCTTATACTTTATTTTAATCTTTTAATTAAGTTCAATTATAATAGGTTAGTTTTATTATTTTATGTGTTTTGTCTTCCTGCTCGTCATTTAAGTAAGTTATGTGTGCTTTTAAATTAATTAAATTGGTTCGCCCCTAATTTAATAGTTCAAATAGTTAATTAATTAATTAAATAAGATTTTTTAAACTTTAATTATATTATTTTATGTATGAAGAATGGGTTTTTAATTCCCTTTTATAATTGTTTTTACCTACCAGTGAGGTAATTAAGAGTTTGCGCTGATTTATTTGGGTCACCGATGTTTTTATTTTTATTTGATGTTACTCTTTAATAGATTTATTTAGTTATTTTAATTTAAGTCTCTTATTAATTTAGTTTAATAGTAATCAAGTTTATTAATTTAATTGTATTCAATTAGTTCTTTTAAATTAACAATTTTAATGTGTTTATGGTTTAATAAAAAAATTCTATTATGAATTAATGGTATTTATCATTATATTAATTAATTATTTTAAGTATTTTTATTTAAATTATTTAAATTTTTATCTTATGTTTAATTTTTTTGTTTTTTTTAGGTCACTGTATGTCAACCTTCCATTTTGCTGTATCGGTGAGCCTCCCTTCTATCGGTGACCAGTTGCTCGCGCTGCCTCACTGGTTCACCGCTCTATTTTTATTATTTTTTATCTTATATCGGTAACTCCGCCTGGGTTCTATTTTTTATTTCCTTTATGGGTAGATCATTTTTTTCTTACCGATTACACCTACCGCTACCGATAGCCCTTTTTTTCTCACCGATACAATTTTCTTTCCTCACCGATGGTTCGCCCCTCACCGGTAGCTGCTTCCTCTTCTATTCTCAACCTCACTGATCCATCATTTTTCCTCTGCCTCAACTCTCACCATTACCTTAATTAAATTTGTGTCGCGCTAGAATAAGCAGCTGCTACTGTTGTTGGGTCACACCGTCGCGGATGGAGGGTGGAACACGCTGCTGCTGGAGAAGTCGTAACTGATGTCCGCTGCTGCTGAGGGCCACACCAAATCCGCTGTAGGGAGGTTCGCCACTAGAGGTGCGCCATGCTGATGTCGTGTCGATGCACCACCTGTTGTAAGCACCACGCCACGCCCTCTCCGAGGAGGAGACTGTATCACTGTCGGACCTTTGCTGCAAAGTAGCCATCGCGCCTGAGGGAGAGTCGAGGCCGAGCTAGAAGGGTGTCTCACCGCGTTTGAGCTGTGGAGGAGGTCCGCCGGATCAGCTCCTTTGAGGAGACTTCCACCGCGGCTTGGAGGAGAATCCACAAAACCCTCCCCCTATCCTGTGCGCCAAAAATGGGGGAGGATGAAGATACAACAAAGAAAAAATAAAAATAAAATAATAATATAAAACAATAATGAAATTAAAGTAAAAAGTAAGAGAGAAAATAATATAAATAAAAGTAATTAATAAAAAAAAAATTAAAGTAAAGTTAACTTTATATTATAGTTAACTTACAAAGTCTAGTTAATATTAAATAATAAATTTAAAACAATTAAAATTTTAATAAATAGATAAAACATCAAATAAAATACAAAACTAAGTTAATAATAAGTCCTATTAATTAATATACTATTATAGTATAAGTTTATATCTAATAATATTTATAAATAAACTATAAAATTATATTTATTAACTTAAATATTTTTAGAACATACAATTTATTTCTAATTACTTAATTAAAATTAACTAATTAATTAATTAACCTAACAATTTATTTTCTTTAATAGTAATAATAAAATTATTAATACAATCTAAAATTACTAAATATCTAATTACTTATTCATTTATGTTGTTTAATTTTAATGATTTAGTTAAATTTGATAAACTAAAAAATTAGTATTTATATATATTAATCTATCTAAATCAATAGTGTTTGATAAATTTGTAATAATGTTATATAAAAGTAAATAATAATCATCAATTAATATATTTATTAATATACTTAAATTAACTTGTAACAAGTTATTTAACACTTCAATTTTCTAAAAAAATATACAATAATAATAACTTACTTTTCTTTGAGTTTGCATTTATTTATTTTTCTTATCTAACTTGGCAGGTTCATTCAGGAGTCATGTTTATGTCTAGATACATACAACTAACTTGCAAAAGTTATTTACGTTAGAAAAGATAGCGTGGCGTGTTGGTCACGAAAAAATGGACATTTTGCAGTGCGTGGGTGAAGAACTCTTGAAGTTGGTGGAAGTTGTGGCAGTTACATGCAGTGGATGTCAAAAGATACTTAAAGCAGACAAGTAGCAGAATTTGATGAGGATCCTCATTTGCTCTCTCTCTTCCGAGATTCCATGACCACATCTATCCGAGAGAAGCGCTGGAGATGAGAAGGAGGCTAAGGAGCCCGAAGGCAGAGCTTTATAAGGGGAGTTTACCTTCCCTCTGTCTATAATTGTGTACTCTATTTTCGGTTTTTTTCATTGGTTAAATCAATATGATCAAAGGTTGAATTGTTTTAGCTCGAGAATTCAATTCTTTTTTGTTAATATTTTAAACTTCTTCATTCACTTCCATTTTTCATAATCATAATCAATTAGAGAGATTGATTAATGATTATCTATTTAGTTGCTTCACACCTCAGTTGTTTTCTAAATGCATTAATTCAAGTTCTACTGGCAAGGTAGTTCTTGAATACTTTTTTTCAGAGCATTGATGTTTTACATCTAGAAATTTGTGGCGAGTTTATTTCCAGATGTTATCATTTAATAATTGTCAAGAAGTTTGTCAGATTTTGGAGTGGCGAACTCCTTAAGTCAGTCTTCTGCGTGTTGAGTTTCCTGGCAAGGGAGGCTTTTCACCTTTATTTCTTGAGGTGTGGTTCACTAATGTGTAGTGGAGAAGATATCTTTTAAACCAATAGTTTGGATTTCTCGAGTGTTACAAATTGATCATTGTTCCTTTCCTTGTTGCTTAATACTAGTATACTGTAATTTTTTTAGTTTGTCTTACTTAGTGAAAATTTTAGTTTCTATAATAAATACTTGTTTCGTATCCTGTTTCAAATTTATTTTAATAAAAAATATAAAAACTAACAAATGCACACTCGCTTCACTTCTGACAATAATGGAGTTCAACCTTGAATAAAACCTAGAATTCTCATCTGCCTTCTCTGTGGATCAACCCTGCACTGGTATACTAGTGTAGGTTAATAAATGTAATTTTGAGGGCCGTGATGACCCCCAGCCCCTTCACATTCATAGGGAAGTAGGGGAATAACACTACTTCCTAACAATAATTCCTCACTTTTGAGATCAAATACTTCATAAGACCACTAATCACTTCCACATCCAGGAGGATGAGATTAGGGATGTACTCAACACCACTTCCAAATTCCCATGGTAGGTTATGGGGGTAATACCATTCCAAAACATTCCATTCCCCATTGCATCATAAAAGAATAGTGAATAAAGACTAAAACATCGGAGCACCTGGAGATCGAGTTGGGATAGAGGACTCTTTTCCCCTCACTCTGTTTTTATGAATTTTTGTTCAAAATTAACGCCATTGTTTATGAATATATTAATCTATTGATTTTAATTATGATCTTTGGATAATTTCCTTCAATGTAATAGGTTGGGCTAGTTAAATTTGATTTTCCTTTTTTCATGTCATTTCAACTTCTGTATGTATCTCTATCTATATCTCTAACTCCCAGGACAATAATATTTTTTACAAAACATCAAGAATAAGTGAAAACAAATCTTGATCAGATTTTAATTCAAATTGTTTACAATCTGAATAGTTCATTGAAAAATGAATCATGATCAAAATAAAGATATGCCCTCATTTCAACCAAAATTTTGAACTCAGTGATTCTTGATTAATTTTCATTTGGTGATCTAATGGTTTTTTTCAAAATTGATAAATTAGAAAGTTTATTTACTGACGGGTTGATCGAACAACACATCTGGTCAACCTCAATGAATCAATTTTAGTTTTCTCAATGTAATTCTTGGAAAAGGGAAAAACATTTGATGTTTTGTCCAGCCGACTTCCCCCTACTCATCAAGAGGTTGATCTAACTACCTTGTCGTAACTCCTGTCTTCTGGTATGTTTATGCTTTCACACACACTCCCACAGAATTTCCATCCATTTCATTGTGACATCACCATCATCCATTGATCCTTTTTTTTCTTAATTTGACTTTTTTTCAAATTTTTTTCTTGACCTATTTGTTTGTGTAATTAAATAAAAAATTAGCCATTCCCCATTGTTCAACCAACTTACTACAATACTACTGTAGGTTTTAAGTAGGATTATAAATTAAAATTCGCATAAGCTCAACAACATTATCATCACATAATGATGTTAATATTAAATCTATATAGTGGATAATGAAATTTATAAATAATATAGGTTGGAAGGTCACTAAAAAAGAAATGGGAGAACTTAGATACTTGATGTATTCTCTCCTTTTGTAAATGAGTTCATTTGGAATGATGGATTTGGGATTCCTTCATAGAACTAAAATATATCAAATGTATATGAATGAGTTTGGTTCAAGTAAATTGGTATATATTAAAGAGGTAACTGAATGGTTTGTTTATTTTAGGTGGGGTAGGTGAGGGGTTCTTTTATTTATTTGTTTTTAGTGGCCATTCAGCAAATTTTCATTTTCAAAGGTGTGTGGTTTTCAATTTAAAACGAATGTGGATGAAAAGCGGAAAAAAAGGATATGGGATAACATTTCATTGAGAAATTACTAATCCACATATATAGACATAGATTTATAGGAAATTTTATATCTTTTACACTTTGTTTAACCCCTTTCTACCTCATTTTACCTTTACTGTGGTTACTCAATTTGTACCCCAATAACTTGTTTTTATGCCAAAAAATGAATTTGACTTACTTACATAATTTTGAGGTGATGATTAAAAATATGGCTTCAGATTAATATAATTAAATTTATTAATATATGTAATTTAAATTTTATGTGAAAACCATATATATATATATTATTTTTTGAGTAATTTTTTTTACATTATTTGTTTTTAATCCTCAATAATATTAATTTCCTAATAAATTAGTCTTAATCTATTTTTTATTCATTGAAACATTATATTATACACATCATTAAAATTTATATATTTATTTATTAAGGTAAAAATATAAGAAACTAAAGAAATTTAGTTATTTGAAAAATATCTTTCTTCATCGTTACATAATTCTAACAACACCCTATTAAATTTAATTATTAAATATATAATTATTTAATTTTATCAATCCATTGGTATTAAAATATTTATTTTATTTTGATAAATACATAAAACCAATTTTTAATAAAAATAATAATAATATGTAATGAAAAAAAAATAATGGAAAAATATTATAATTAAATATTATTAGTTTATTTGATTAAAATATTATTTAATTTTAAATTATATAACATACCCATTAGATATACCAAGTGACCATATATCCAATGACCATATTTTTCAAATGGTGGTATATTCGAAGACCACATTACCAATGACTATATATAATGGACATATTTCATATCAATATATCACCTTACATATATTCTTAGAACTATTTATCTTATACATTTTATTATCTTTTAGCATGTCTGTTATATTTTTAATTCTCTTCCTTATTTCCATATATGTAACTGGTGATATGATCATCAATGAAAACTTTGAAGAAAATTAATACATATTCATGGTATTTTTTTCATGTTTTTTATTCCCCTTTTAGTTTCATTAATATTGTTTCATTTTTAATATTAATAATCTATCAATGTTTATCTTGTATTGTAATATTTTATCTCAATAAAATTTATCTTGTTTTTTTATAGCGTGGTGTTTCCTATGAAGAAATTTATTCAACAAAGTGTCTATTTAAAGGGAAAATAAACAGTATAATCATTGGGTGTTATGCTCTACCCCTTAATAGAATTTATCCTTCAAAATGACCTTACTTTAATGAAAAAATGAAGTTATTTCTACTTCATTACATCTTTGAGTTCAGACATTTCTTCTTCAAACTTATGATTCCCCCATAAAACATTGAACATGTGAGTGTTCATGTTTTATAGAACCCTATCACTATGATCAGAGATTTATTACATTTTTATTGATATGAGAGATCATATTCCACACATACAACCTCTGAGTTTAGTACATGTGAATGAGAATATATGTTCATCCGCAAAATAGATATATGGAAAACATCATACACTTGAGATATGTTTTGTAAAAGTTAAAGATTTTAAGATATCATTCTCATATGATTGAGGATTTAAATGGTTTTAATATATCTACATCTCAACAAACACATATTAATGATTCTCATAACCCTATTCTGTGGTGATATTCAAAGGAATACATTATATCCAACTTCAAATATTATAACATCATATATCTTATATCGACATTAGGCAGTTTTTATATGCCACTAAATAATTTCAATATTCTATTCTATTTCATGAGAAATATGTTCTCATGGAAGTTTATGTTCATTAACATCATCCCAGCATATTGGGGTTCTGCACCTATTCCCATACAGAGCCTTATATGGTGCCATTTGAATGTTATAGAAAAATATATTATTATATGAGAACTCTACCATAGTTAGGTATTGATCCCAATCTCTATTGAAATCCATTTAACAATATCTCAATATATATTATAAAGTTTTAATAGTCCTTTTAGATTGACCGTCAGTCTGTGGTTGATAAGGACTACTGATATTCAACTCTATTTCAAAATATTTTTGAATACTTATCCAAAACATCAAGGTAAATCTTAAATTTTGTTCAGATACAATTGAGACTGGAACTCCATGAATCCTTACCACATCCTTTATTCTTATCCTGTAAAGTTAATTGAGTAAATAATATTCTAAAATAGCATTGAAATTTGATGAATTCAATAGGCGATTAACCATAACCCAAAAAGAATTACAGCCATTAGAGGTCTTAAGAGGGATAAAAAATATATGGTGATGTTCTACCATTTTTATACATGTATGGGTAATTTTTTTCAAAATTCCTTTAAACTTTTTCATTCCACCTTGAGATGCTAGAATACCAAGCATCATGATACATACTCTATAATATCTCTCTTCATGTTTTCCCACCAAAATTGATTGATGATAACTCTATACATATTTTTTATTTTATGATAGATATAGAATATGGAGTTATGTGCATCAACCAATAACTATTTCTTCAATTATAATATTAATGGAACAAATATTTATTTCCCAAGTCTAATAGTTCCATCACTATCAAAGTTGACCACTAAAATAGTCATTTCCTTCTTTAATAGCATTATAACCTTAGTACATTCCTTCTTGTTCTTTACATGGATATATATCTCCAAAGTTATTTTGGAAAGATAGTATTTCTCCACTCCCTCATTATTTTAAGTTCTATACTTTGAAAATCCACGAGTATTGGGTTTCTTTCAAGAATGATCATATATAATGTAGCATGGTCCTTCTTATTGAGAGTATCATTGACCTTTTTTCCCTTCTTAGGGTGGTAATATATCAAGCATTCATATTCATGGGTAAAATACAATTATATCCTTTGGTTATTGTTTAACTCCTTCTATGTGAATATACCACTAATTTTTTGATTATTTATGAGGGGTCATTTATGATGTGAATCCATCATAATTGACCCTAAACAAAAAATGGAATTCATACTTATTTTTTTCCCGATGGATTTTCTTTCACATCATAAATCCATTTTTGCGAGGTAAAACATGTCTATCACAAAGAATAAAGAAACTATTTTTCAATGGAATTTTTTTATTAACCAATAATAAGTCTTTTTTATAGATAAGAACAACACTTGAAAATAACCTTTTTTAAAGATATCAGATTCCATCAAACAAAAAATAAGAATAAAAAAATTATAATTAAATTAATTTTTTTTAAAACAAATATTAAAAACATTTCACATATGAATTATAACTATTTTAAATAAAATATTCCTATTTGAACATTATCATAATTTGTTTCTCAATAAAAATGTCATGGATCAATGTCAAAAAGGAGGATCAGTTAAATAATATGGTTAAGCGAACTCCCTCCATAAACCATGTGTATATTTAAAAATATAGTTCATCATTTAGTCATGCTATTTCTCTTTCCATCATTGTTGATCCTCTTAATCCTACTCTTTTTGGTGATGATGATCATATTAATCTCTACACATTATTTCTATAATATCATACTAATCTTGTAACATCTCCTCATACTCAGAAGATTATGAAGAATCTGTATGATCTCCCCTCAAGATATATGATATCCTCACCACAGTACAATAATAAATGGAAGAGGTTAATCGATAACCAATTCAAATCACTTTTCCTTTCTTGACACTATAATGGGTTTTCCACATCCCATTTTCCTTATAAAAACATGACTTGTATGTGTCACAGACCTTAGTTTTGGTATGAATCCCATGTACATGATAATTTTTGGTATCATATGTCTCCTTCAAATTAAATTATACCTAAAAATTATAAAAATAAATTATTTACGTTAATATTAAAAATAATTCAATAATACTAACCAAAATCTAGCATTTTCAGTTACTAGTAATCTCTCTAGTGGTAGTATTGTTGTACATCCTCTATTAAACATCAAATTCCATAAAATGAAATGCTCAACATCCTATATAAATATAATATAAACTTTTTACATTTAAAAAATATATAAATTATTAAATAAAATTATCCAACATATGTCATTGATAACTACTAAACGTATGACTCCCAACTCTATGTACGAACTCCTGTATCACTTAGTTATATTGACTCAATGTTGATCTCATATTAAAACACTCTCCAATTAAGTATGATCACAATTCATCCCAAAAATGGATTGAGATGATATTAGGTTGATGACTACATTAAGACAGATAAAAAACTATGACTCCAACTCTCATTGTTACTCTCTTTCTCAGAATATGTAAAATCTAATGACAACACTCACATGTAAATTTTCCACATTCTTCCCAGATGGATACACTCAAGATATCACCATTGGGATACCCCAAACCCTATAATTAATTAATAATATCATGTTAATAATTAAATAAAATTCAAAATAAATATTATATATTTATTTACTATCCATTTATGAAACATGAAATATCAAACAACAATAAGAATCCTATACAACAATACCCATGGTTTGAAAAATAATACTTTCTTAGAATTGCACCCACCTGTCCAACAACTATATGTGAAAAACCGTGAAAAAATAACAAGTAATCAAACAATTATTACATAAATAAATTAATGAAAATTAATTATAATAAATAACTAAAATTACCTCTTCATGTTTGGATGGAAATCAAGAGGTGAACATTTCTCAAAAATATGGTGTGGAAACATCAATCTCACTAGTACATGACCCCTCTGAGTTGGAAATATAGTGCCTGAAACTTAATGGTCAGAAGATGTTAGATTATTAGGACGGTCAACACTCTTGAGGGAATTAACCATCTCATCAATATCTTCCCCAATGATCAACAACATGAAAAAAAATTACCTAAAAATGATTGAAAACACATGATATATATTATTTATGACTTTAACCAATATGTAATTACATAATTCATCATCTTTATCATCATCTTTATATTCTTGAGTTCAATATATTTATCTCCATCCTAAGAATCATAAATTTCTATATGAGTTTCGATTTCATCATCCATTCCTATTTCAAAGTCATTGGTTAAATTATCAATTTTATCAACATCATTATCTCATAACTATTGTGTTTCATCATTGATATTTGTATCTCTTCATGTAAAATCTGTATTTGGTGATTTATCTTGAAAAAATACAATTTATTTCTATTTGATAGAAATAATGTCACATCCTATAAACTGATTTTAAAAATATTTCATTTTTTATTATACTTCTCTGGTTAATTAAATATCTTGATGTAGAACAATAATTTTCACAACTTATTTTAAGTGTTTAATGAGAAATTATAAATGGTTAATTTAATACAAGGGTAATTTTATATTTAATTTCAATGATACCATTTCATGGATGAACGTATTTCCCTTAACAATATCAATCTAATGACATTTAAACATTTTCACCTAATTCTATCCAAAATAACTTATCTCAATTATATCAAATAATATTCCATAAACTAAAACATTACATTATTTAAGATGAGATACTTTCAATAAAACACAACCAATACTTATATTTTTAAGCCTCATTTTTTTGCATATGAAATCAAAATTCATTAACCACATGTGCATTATAAGATGTAACAAATTTGGATGGTGGGTTTCACACTACACAAAATCAATTATCAGTTTTTTATTTATGTTGTGATACTTGATAAAATTAATAATAAATAATAATATAATAATGGAAAAATTAATATTCTATGTTCAAAAATAAACAATATAAATGATGAATCATTAAAACCAGTAAGAAAAATTATGTTGTCGTTATTCTTCAAGAGAAGATGGTGTAATTTGTATGAACTATTTCATTATATGTTCATCATAAAATCTACAAATAAACTAATATTAATTTACTTTTAAACAATAGTTGAAAGTAGAACTTATTGTAAAAATAAATTTATTTATTCAAAATTTAGTAGAACATATGTATGGGATTTCTATTTTTCATTGTTTGAAATTCATTCTTCATGAACTCCACCACAATACATAATCAGAATACATGTGGCACTCTCAATAGCCTACACTCGGGAGTGCCCTAGGGTTTTTTCCACCAGTGCAGACATCAGTCTTTGGTGGAATAGATGTGGACGATGTAGGATCCCATTGATTTGGTCAGTTCAAAGGTGGTGGTGCTTCTGGTATTTGGATTTGGTGACTTCTCTTCAGATTTGGTTCTCGTTTCTGCACAGCATCTCGCGTTTCTTAACTCAGATCGGGCCTTCAGGAAATGATGTCTCTCAGTGGAGGCATTGGTGTTTCTCGATTCGGCTTCCAGCTTTCAGTGGGGGTGGTGAGGTTTGTTCTAAGCATCCTGATTTTAACGAAGGTGTGTGTGGATATTTTGGTTCGTCTTTTAGATTTTACAAGTGGTAGGTTCGTTTCACCACCAAAGTGCACATCTCTTATTCTTACATGTGGTGTGTTTCGATCTAGTTTTCGTTGATTTGGATCTGGTCTTGAGATTATGTGGATCTGGAAATGGGTGTTTTTATGCGTTTAGGGTTATGATTCTATGATAAAACGATGTGGTCTTCGTGTTACTCCATAGATCTAGCAATGGTTTTCGGTGTGACAAGAGGCTAGGATGGCCGACCTTGGCTTCAATCAGCAGCAGTGTTTCTTTCAAATTCGATGATTTCTGATCTTTACAGCCTTTTTTGTTCTTCAATTCATGAATATGGTCTTTGGTTGAGGCAGTTTTCTCTCATGATATTTCCCACATTGTTTTTTGACCATCTTGAATCATCTAGTGGAGTTCATGTCTACTTGGATGTGTGTTGTTTGTTTCTACAATTGATTGTAATTCTGTACATCTCATCACTCGTATTTCATCTGGCCTCTATTTTCATGGTTTTCTACTCTAGGTTTATGATTTCTTCATTCTCTATGAGGTGGAGTAGTGCGGTAGTCTTCTTGATCCTTTGGGATGTGATTTCAAGCAAACAGTTTAGGAAATTTAAGGCAATGATCGGTTTGATGGCATTTCGATGAATTTTTGGATTTGCAACTATCACTCTACAAGGATCAGAACTAGATGAGGTTACAAAGCAGGAAGCCTCCATCTGTGCATGTCCATTCTAATTTGGATAAACGAGAGGTTATGGTTTTTCCATCGGTACTAGGTCTGTGCAACCCTGCACGAGATAGCTTGTTGAGCAGTCATGTGAGGAGGATGCTTAACATAATGATGTAGTTAATTTGGAGGGGTAGTTCCTTGTAGTTTTGATCTAGATAACTTTTTGTATTAGGTTTCTCACTTTTTCCACAAAAGTTCTTTTGAAATAAAAATTTAATTTCCAGTCATGGACTCCACCAAAACCGTGTTCAGGATTCATGAATAATGATAATTAATGGTCCAAAGAATCATCAAAATATCCCTAATTATAGATAATCTGATTATGTTTTAGAGTATATTTATATTAAAAATAATAAGAGTTTATAATATAAAATTTCCTCTGAAAATATTCTTATGTCATTGACACTTCAATTGATGTGTTGTTATGCACCTTTTTTATAAATTTATACATGAATATATTTTATAGGTACATCCATCAGAACTATATTATTCATCCAAAAATTTATTCAAACGGAAAATCTAAAACACATTTTCTTATTGAACAAATGAGAGCTGATATATTTTTCAAATTTATATAAAAATAAAGAAATATACTATTTCAACCTACAGAGTGAATCATAGAATGATATAATCATATAATTATGTTGGAAAAAATATGATATTTTAGTCATCCCATACCAAATTGAAGAATTTAAAAACCCTCTAAAGATAAGAGATGGTAATATTTCGATTATAACATTAAAAGAGTGGACTTTTTATTCATAAATTTGACTATGTATGAAACATCGTGTCAAATTTGAGACATAACAGTATGGTAACCTCAAATATGCAATCAAATGATTAAATAATTAACAATTTTATTTTCAATTTCATTATCCCCTTTTAACTTTGTTATGTTTTTTGATCATTCTCTATCAAATAATTCATGTTTTGGACACCTGGAAATTTTGGCGCGATCTAATTATTCCTTTATGGTATAATTAATCTTACATGGTTTTTCCAAAACTTTTAAAAAAATATTATATAATTGTTTTTTCTAAATATAAATGATATCTAATAACTGATGGACCAATAAATCAGACTTCTATAGTTCCTCCCAAAACATTTCTCTCCATTATCCAATTTTGATCTTTCCCCAAGCCATCTATTTCATTAGTTTATATTTATTTCAATGATAATCATAGTTAATGACTGACAATAAATTTTATATCAATACACGAGATAAATATTTTAGGTATATCTCTTTCATGTTTACCTTTTTTGGTTTTTTCATTTAGAAAGGATGTTCTATATGAATAAACATATGATTGTGGTTGAAAAAGAAGGTTTTATTCAATGGAAAAGCATAAATTATTTGTTTTCACCCATACACCACTGACATGATTTTGGACTATCCTTACTAAAACCAGATAATATTTCATACATTAGAAACTTAAGGATTTTCCAAATTAATATAGTTTTCATTATAATATTCTATTTTGAAACAACAATAAATTTACCTGCACAATTACTCTATAATAAATTTAACTTATCAATCAGTGGATTCAAATAATCATCAATATTATTTTTTGAATTTTTGTGAATTAGTAATGTCAAAATGACATATGGGTTCTCTATAAACATTCAATGAGGCATGTTTTATGAAGTTATAAAGATATACTAACACTAATATTTACTAGCATAAAAACAAAATGGATAGATTCCATCAATAGAAAGACCCAATCTCATATTATGGGTTTCTTAAGTAAAAGATGGATTCCCCTGATAAAAATGTTGCATTGAATCACAATGATAAGGATTATTTAAGATTTTACTAAAATAAATATTATATTTAGGCCATTTTATCAACATGGATGTGTTGTGAGACATAAAAAAACACTCCAATTTGGTTATAAGATGGAAATAACTTATCATTTTAATAGAAAAACATCGGACTTTCCTTGTTTTATATCTTTGTACCTTGATTTCCCACATGTAATACAAATAACTAACGACTCATATTCCCCATAACACAAGAGGTAATCATTTGAACATGAATGGATCTTCTCTTAACAAATACCCATATTAAGAACCAACTTCTTACTTTCATCAGAATTTTTAGGTGATTTATTTCTTTTAGGGAATTTTTTTAAACGAATAAATTGTTTATTGAAACCACTATTAGATATTCCCGTATCTGATTTAATGTTCATATATTTTGTAACATATTTATGTTTTATTATCTTGAAACTGATATATAAAACCTCCTCAATGGATTGCAGTAACTCATAAAGTTTATATGGTTCCATCCCATGATGTTAATTAAAATTTTGAGTTTTTATTTTTTGAAAATGAAGGAAAAAAACTTGTATACAAATATTTGAAAACATAATGGATCAAGAACCAAATTATTTTGATCTAATTTTGAATTGTTTTGACCATAATGATACTAAAAAACATTATATTTTCGAAATACAATACTCAATAGCTAAACCCTAACATTATCAAATGTTTCAAATCAACATATGTCATGTTTCTTACATGTACACACAATTATCCATTTTGAAGAAAATTCTTATTTTTATGTTCAAATAATAAAATATTTTCCACACCCTATATATATATAGAATTTATACAAGAAACATTTGGAATTATTGAATGGTTTATCCAATTGTGATCCAATAAAAAATTATTTTACAATTCCTCAGTCCACAGTTTTTGAAAAAACATTTTTAATTTGAAATATTTCTTACGATTAATGTGATATAAGGAAAGGATGATCTAAGAACAAGATAGAAAATTAGAATATTGTAAATTTCTAGAACTTATGTGAAAGTACTAATAATTATTACCAATTACTAGTAATTATTTGTAACTATTAGTAATTTTTTTTAATTATGAGTAATTATGTGTAATTATTAGTAATTATTATAAAGTATTTGTAATTATTAGTAATTATTAGTAATTATTGGTAATTATTACAAATTATTGATAATTATTTATTATTATTATCAATTATTTGAAATTATAACTAATTATGAATATTTATTTTAATTATTGGTGATTTTTGTTTATTTTTGGTAATTATCGATAATTGTCCTTAATTATTGTTAATTACTAATAATTAGCCTTAGTTAATAGTAACTCCTAACAATTATTACTAATTGTTTCTAATAATTTATAATTATTGGTAATTATAACTAATTAAATGGAATTACATGAAATTATTACTAATTACTACTAATTAATAGCAATTATTACTAATTTCTCCTAATTAATTATAGCAACTGATAATTATTTGCAATTTTTAGTAATCATTGTTAATTATTCATAATTTTTTGTAATTATATAAAATAATTCATAATTAAGGGTAATTATTGATGATTATTTTTAACTATTTCTAATTATTTCTAATTATTGATAATTATTACTAAATATGGGTAATTATTAGTAATTATTGATAATTATTACTATTTATTTGTAATTTATTGTACTTGTTAAAAAATATGACTATTTTTTATAAATTTTATTTTTATTCTTAATTATTAGTAGTTATTTCTAATTATTAGTAATTAGTGCTAACTATTGAAAATTATTTCTAATTATTAGTATTCAATACTAATAATTCATAATTACTAATAACTATTACAAATTTTGAGTAATTATTGGTAACTACTAGTAATTATTGGTAATTATTGGTTATTATTTGTAATTATTACTAAATATTCGTAATTATTTAAAATTATTGGTAATTATTTTTAATTATTTTTAATTATTTTTAATTATTGATGATTATTGGTAATTATTTATAGTTATTCGTAATTATTAATATTTATTTGTAATTAGTACTCATTATTTTTAACTATTACTAATTGTTTCTAATTATTACTGATTGTTGATATTTATTACAAATTATTGGTAATTAATACTATTTATATCTAATTACTAGTAATTAGTAATAAATTTTGGTAATTATTAGTTAATAAAACAAATTTTTTAATTTTTGATAATTATTGGTTTTTATTTTTATTTATTTCTAATTATTGGTAATTATTACTAAATATGTGTAATTATTAATAAGTATTGGTGATTATTACCAATATTTGGTAATTATTACAAATTATCATTAATTATTGGAAATATTTACTAATTTTTGTTCATTGCTAATAATTATCACTAATTTTTCTAATTATTGGTAATAATTGGTATTTAATGGTTAATATTGCCAATTATTGGAAATTATTACTTATTATTTGTAATTATTACTAAAAATTGGTAATTACAGGTAATTATTATTAATTATTTTGAATTATAAGTAATTATATCTAATTTTTTAATTATTGTAAGTTCAGTGTAATTATTGTTAATTGTAGGTAATTATTTCAAATTACTAGTAGTTACTAATAATTATTCCTAATTATTAGTAATTACTAATAATTATTACATATCATTACTAATTACTGATAATTAGTACTAATTACTCGCAATTATGGGTAATTATTACTTATTATTGGTGATTACTTATAATTATTACTTGTTATTAATAATTACTGATAATTGTTATTATTAATCACAAATTACTTGTAATTATTACTAATTATTTCTAATTACTGATAATTATTATTAATTACATGAAATTATTACTAATTACAGGAAATTATTACTAATTGTTGGTAATTATTACTAATTAATAGTAAATATTAATAATTACTGGTAATTATTAGTAATTACTGACAATTATTGTGAATTATGAGTAATTATTACAAATTATGACTAATTAAAACTAATTGTGTGTAATTATTATGAATAAAGGGTAATTATTACTAATTATTCATAATTATTACTAATTATTCACAATTATTACGAATTTTCACAAATTATTTATAACTATTATAAATTGTTTTTAATTATTGTATTTTAATAACATTTATTCATAATTATTAATAATTATAACTCTTTATCCCAGATATAAAATAAATTAAATAAATTAACAAATTTAAAACTTTTTAGACAACTATGTTAAAACTAACACGTGTACCAAAATAGAGACATTGATGTGCTTATGAAAACTTTAATAAAAAAATTTAAATGTATGTAGCAGAGAAATTTGAGAGAAGTGGGTAGGATTTGAGAAGTTTAGAGTGATGAAAGATGTGGGGATTGGGGCCTTATATTGGTCATATTATATGTGATAGACTATTTGTGAAGGGATCCATCGAAAATGTTATCCAACATAAAATTTAATTGGGCATACAAAAAGAAATTTGTGATGGATATCTAGATCCATTGTAAATTCTAACCACCATACTTATGTTTTATTGACTCTACGAACAAATTATTTGTGACCGAAAGACTGTCCGTCAGAAATAAAATCTTTGGTGACAAAACACCAAATCTATCACAATATTTTTCTATATAAAATAAAGTTATTTGTGAAAGAATGGGTTCTTCTGTTGTATATACTTCTTTCTTATGACATTGTGTGAATTTTATCTAAGACTATATGCGACATAATTCTTATTTCATGCCAAATATCTCAATATCTGGAATAATATGTGACCAAATTCAATATTAGTTGCAAATAACGTGATATTTTTTATTATTTTCAACGGTCTCCCATCCCGTTGCAAATATCACATTAAAAAAATTGTTTTTCCTATAGTGCATACTTTAAAGTCTTTATATTAGTATATATTTAGAACTTTTCAACATATAGATGTTGGCTTCATATCTTTAATGAAAATATCATCGTCGGTAGCTCTAAATCATGAAAAGTCTACTTTTTCTCATGGATCTTTAATTGATGTGAGACATAAGCTACCAAAATTTCATTCTTCAGGAGGAAACATCTCAATCCCTTAATTAAAGCATCATTATATATTACAAACCCTTCTCTACTACAAGGTAGTGTGAGTACAGGTGTAGTGACCAATCTTCCATTGATTTCCTTCAAATTTTATTCTTATTCATATTTCATTAGGAACATGATTCCCATCTGAGTTTACATGGTTTGTGTATTAAATAGTCATGATAAGTTTCTCAAAAATCATTGATAAAATATTTAAAATATTGGAAAACTATTGATCTCTATAATAGTTTTTGTTCCATGTTATTGTTCAATTGCCCCTTTCATTTAAGGATCCATAGATATACCTTCACTTGTGGTTACATGTCCCTAAACAGATAATTTTTTATCCATAATTCACAATTCAAAAATTTTTCTTACAATTTATCCTTTCTCAGTATCTTTAGAACATTCCTAAAATGATCATCAATATCATCCTTCCCCTTAAATTATAAAATAATATCATCTATAAAAACTACCAAAAATTGACAAGATTATCTATAAAGACTCTATTCATTAGATCTATAAAGAAAACATGGGAATTTGTGTGTCTGAATGAAATCACTAATAAATTATAGTGCTCATATCTTATATGAATGGTTGTCTTAGATAAATCCAATTTTTCGACATCAATTGGTGATATAAAAATTGAAGATTAATCTTTAATGTGTATATATCCTCTTATAGTTGATCAAACAAGTCATCAATATAGGGTAGAGGATACTTTTTATTGATCATTATTTTGTTATGATTGGGAGAATCAATGTACAGATGCATTGATTCATATTTCTTCTTGAAAAAGAGGATTGATGTAACCCATGGTGAAAAACATGGGAATATAACGCCCTTATATATATATTCTCTTTAATTTTCATCTTCAATTCCTCTAATTTACTTGAGGATATTCTTTAAAGAGTCTATGATAAAGGAATAACATGAGGAATGAGTTTTATTGAAAAACCATCCACATGATCTTAGGGAATACAAGGAAAATCTCCTAGATATACATCGTAATATTATCAAACAATAGGTATATCTTCAATATCAATGTTTCCCGCAACCATCGGAGAAAAATAAACTACATTATTGAGTAATACTGCCCATTTTATACTAGTAATTTTCATAAGGAATTCATGGTAACATTTTCACCAATAAATGATCATTGGTTGATTCAGGATATGAAATGTGATTTCACAATCCTAGAAATTTATATGTAAAATATATATAGATATGAAATACTTTCCCAAAATCAAGTTAAATTTCAAAAAGGGGATAATAATAAGATTTTCAAGAAATATAATCCCAAAAAATCAATTAGAGAAGAGTTGTAAACTTGGGATGCAATCATTAAACCATTATATGTTTTCAACAGTAACTCAATATCTATATATTGGGGTGGTTATTTGATACCCTTATCAAGAATTTTGATATATAAAATAATGGTTGGAACATAAATCAAATTAGATATTTTTAGTTCTATAGTGGATAATGAGTGTATAATTCACACCATAGTTTTTGTAATCGACTTCATCATTTATGATTATAAATACTTTCCCATTCTCCCTTGGTTTTGAAGGTCATTAACAACAATTTTTTTATTAAACTAGGATTTGGGGAACCTATTAGAATAATATCCTTACTCATTATAATTAAATCATTGGAGTGTGAATCTTGTATTCATATTATACCTCCCTCTATATATTTCATTAGTTGTCCCCTTTATATCTCTTAAGATTTCTTGTTCTTGAAAACCTTATCCTGCGCACTTAAAGCTTTTTAATTTTTCTTTTTGAAAATTCCAACCATTATTCTTCTAACATTTTTGGTATGTTGGATGATTACTTTAATTTTCTCAATGGATTTATCAGTTTAATTTCCTCAAAAATCCAATTTTTATCTTCTTTCACCATAATCCATGAAAATAATTCGAGTCTTCGATCTCTATTTCTACCTTGAAATAATATCAAATAATTTCTTCATTTTTCAACCAAATTCCCTTATAATGAATAAATTTTAGAGAATTTCACTAGTGTAGAAAAAAAAGATTTTACATCAGTTATTTTTTATTTTTTACGTCCATTTTTAGCTAATGTTATTAAAGTTGACGTTATAAATATTGTTTTTTACATCATTTATTTTAAAACTGACGTAAAAACCAAAAATTAGAAGAATCATTTCACATCGATTATTTAAGAACAGACATGAATAATGCTTCAGAGTCATGATTTATTACATCAGTTTTTAAATAACCGCTTTAATAAATAGTTATAACGTCGATTATTACTTAACCGACATAATAAACAGAGTCTCTGAAGCATTTTTTGCATCGGTTATTTAAGAACCAACAAGAAAAACGAGTGTTTTACATCGATTATTTTTATAACCAATGTGAGAAACTAGTTTGCAAAGCATTTTTCACATTACTTATACAATAAACACTGTGAGAAAGTATATACGACATTGATTATTAAATAACCGACATAAAACCCATTCCCAAGTCATTCATTACATCAGTTATAAAATAACTGTCATAAAAACCATTTCCCAGGCATTTATTATGTAGGTTATAAAATAACTGATGTAAAAAACCATCCCCATACATTTTTTACTTATGTTATAAAATAACTAACGTAAAAACCATTTTTTTAATAAAATAGTGAAACCATTACTATGCTCTTCAAAAGTAGACCTGAAATAAGAAAAAACTAGACCAAAACTAGACCAAAACCATACCAGAATCTATACAAAATAACATCAGAACTAGACTAAAATAATAAAAACTAGAACAAAATTAAAAATTTACATATATAACATTCAAAACATACAATTTCAACTAAAAAACCTAAACCCAACCAAAACAACTACCAAATACACAATTACAATTACAATATTTAAAATTAAATTTTACACTACAAAAAACTAAAATCCAATCAAACCTATAAAATAATTTGACCAATCCACTTGTAATTGTTTGACCTCTCAAGAACTATAGGTTTGATGGTCATCAAATAGCTACAAATTAAAATGAAAGTAGTTAACATGTATAATGAATAAATCAAATGAAATATTATAGAGAAGTTTATAAAGAAATATAACCTGATCAAATTTCAAAATTATTCTATATATAATTTTTTCATACATAAATCTAAACATATAATATCTTCATTCAATGGTTCCTTGTTGTTCAGGACAATTCTGTTTAAATGAGTGTCAATTCAAAATATCATTTTTATATAATACATCAAAAAGTACAACCTGTAAATGGATATTTACCTTTACTTTTACATATTTGATCTTGGAACTCTGTTTCTTTGTGTTTTTTCAAAAGTAGGTCCATCCTTGATTAGAAAGTAATATTAATGGGATAAATTTAAAATTCATTAGAATATAAATAACTATTACGAAATTGAAACTTACTTTTCCAAAATATTCTTAATACTTCCTTGTGCATCGCCATGGATAGAGCATATCCAATAAAGAGTTTTCTCCCTTGGACAAAAATCACCTAACATCTAATGATCACTAATATAAAAGAAAACTTTAGTTTAGTGGGTTTTTATGTTAAAAGATAAAGAACACTTTCCCATATATATGTTTCATACCTCTCACAAAAGGCATCATCCAACACTACGTGATTATATTCTGTTCTAATATTTTAGCAATATAAAGTGTTCTTTTCTCCTCATCCAATGCATGTTCTTCAGGGGAAATAAAATTTGGGTCCATTAATCCATATAAATTTTTCTTCTCATTCTTCTCACACATGTTATAAAGATACCAAATAAAAAACAGACATATGTATACATTTTTAATAAATATTACTCAGGGAAAGGTGTTAAGACGAACACGGAAAAAATATGCACCACATTGATGCCCAACTTGTCTCTAGTATCAAGATACATGATATCAGTTTTCACAATCCCCACATTTATTTCACGTCCACAAACATGAGCTTCCATTGGAAACGAATAATGATCTGTCAACAAATTTGAATATCATGAAAATCTGTCAAGACTACTAGAATCTTTATTTGATGTATTACCCATTTATATTTGTTATTATATATAAAATATTTATTTATCATTTAAGTATTCTTATAAGTAAATAGAAAAATATATTAGTTTGAAAATGTTAAAACTACTTTAATAAAAAATAAAATAAAAGATATAACATACATACCTCTATGATAATGAGTCGCAGAAGTCTGGATATCCAAACTAAAAAGTGGATTATACTATGTCCAACTATTGTCACCTCATCTGTAGATAATAGTACAAGATCTGATATATCTATAATATCATGTTTAGTGAACCTATTATGATCTACCTCAAATTGTTGATGATGAATTGTATCTCTAATACAATATACCAACCAATATGCAACTATATGATGGTGAGGATCATTAACTTACAACTCAAAATAAGTAGGAAGCTATGGAAGTGGAGTAGGATAAAAAAAATTGGGTCTATTGGTTGAGGTGGAGGATAAATAATGGGGTATGGAGGTGGGGTATTGGGAGCTTCTGGCTAGGTGGATGATAAATAATGGGGTCTATAGGGGGAGGTGGAGGAGTGGGAGCTGCAGTCTTAAATTGTCTTTGTATGTCTGAAAACATAGATTGTACCGATGCTCTAATATTTTACTCCATCATCAAATTAATATTATGATCTTCAGCCTCCAAGGATTCTATTTTTTTTATAAACACCCTAAATGGAAGAAGTTGATGAACGTGGAAACACTTTTCTTACCGATACACCTGTCGGGTATCCTTGAACATAACTGGGGTGTTTGGGATTTCCCAATACTGTAGATAAAATATCTTGCCTCCCAATAGCTGTAAATACCCCATGTGTTCTATTCCCCTCATGAGAGTCCAATATTAATTAATTGAACATTTATGTAATTATTTAAAGTATATAAAGAATAGAATTAATTTAAATAAATAAAATAAATATCTTACAATCCTCTCGGCTACGATTCTTGATTCTTTCGATAGATATTTCCCCCTTTTTCCCATCCAATATCTCTTATATTATTCATGTCTAGATTAAGGGGATGGAGGGGAAACCTTTCCAGAGCTTGAAGACTCATCTCTTCAATTTTGTAATTTTTCTAACATCATTTTTTCTTCTAACAAACTATACTCTACCCAAGATAAACTATGAGGTTATACATTTTTAGATTAGATATCCTGATGAGATGTACTTGTTTTCTATAAATTAATAATAATAAATCATTAACTAAGCATTAATAAGATCATTTATATAAGAAATCTTATAAACGTTTACATTTCCCTTACCAAAAATGAATCATTTCTTCTACTTTCAACAAATTTTTTCCATGTTTCTTCATCTATGAAAGGATATATATGGCATGGAGTATCCTACTTCCTATTACCAAAAATGAAATCAGATGTGAGGGTTGATTTGAAATCCCTCCATCTCTTATCAGCCATCGATAAACATTTCCTCATAACACCTCCAGTTTCAAGAATATCAAATATCATCTGATAAATAAGAGGTAAAACATTTTATACTATAAACATTTAAAGATAAAAAATAGCTAATGATCTTACCAAAATCGTCTGCCATAACTATTATATTATCACTTTTTCCACACTTCTCCAATCATTATAAAAAAATCTTACTTTTCCTTTAGCCTGAGTTGATACAAAACTCTTAAAATATTTTTCATTTGGACCTATAGGAATATCATTCCCATAAAAATCAACAAGTATTCATTAGTCCTGTCTATGGGAAATTGATAATTTTGGTGAAAGTTTTCAGCCACGTTTTAGAACTCTTGAAATATTCTTTGTTCTTATGGGAGCTCATGAGGAATAATAGGGAACATCAAGAGAGGCATGTGAATGTTCCTCCCTAGAGGTATGATCACAATGCTCATATCTAGAATAATGTGGTTGATCAATTGATTCATCGGTCATTATCCTTCAAATAAAAAAAAGCAAACATTAGTTCACAAATATAAAAATTCAAATATTACAATATTAATATAAACAAAAAATGAAAAACTGAACTAATTTACGTAATAGTAAACATGGAAAATATTGTAAACATGTTAAAAAATGATAAACATGGTAAACATGGTATTGTAATTGTCATTCAAAAAAATCAATAAATATATATGTTATGTAAATGTAAACTATGGTAAACTACGGTTAACATAGTAAACATGGTAAACATGGTAACGTAATTCTCATCCAACAAAATCAATAGATATATTAGTTACGTAATGGTATACACGATAAACTAAACTAAACAAAATTAAAATAAACAAACAATTCTACATATTTGTTTTAAAATGCATTTTAAAAAAGAAAAAAAATTATAATATCTAAAATTGTATGAAATTAATAAATATAAACAAGAAATGAACATATGTTTCTTGAAATATGAGGATTGTACAAATTTATTGTTTTCCCAAATTCCTTTTTCATGATCATTCCTTATGGAACAAACCATGTCTTCAACATGATCATCATTATTTTATGCTAATATTTCCATGGAAGTAGGGATCTCACATAAATCATCATCTTCATCAAGTTGATCCTCACCAATATATTTTTTTTCCTTGTATAACAATAGACCACTACATATCTGATTGACCAACAATATAAAAAATATTTTTTTCATGTGTTTCCATTATAAAAGTATCTGATGTGTCTTCCAATCTATTATGATTAAAAACTATCATTCCAAATTCATCGTATCTAACACTGTTGTAACCGATTAACCATTTACAGTTAAAAAGTGGAACTTTAATTTTAATGTAATCAACCTCCCATATTTCTTCAATTACTCAATAATATGCACTTGATGCAGAAATTGGGTTTTTTCTTTAGAACTTGAAAAATGCATTTCTTCTGCAAACACCAATACACCACTATTATAAACTACACTTCTATTGTCCTGAGCTTCCATATGAAATATATAGCCATTAATTTCATACTCGGACAATTTTATTACATTTAAAATTAGACCACCCACTAACCATCTTAATGTCTCTAATATATCTGATCTACCAAGTAAGGTATTTTTAAACCATGGAAAAAATGCTTTATTTTGATCATTCAAAATTCACATTTCTTTATTCTTTGAATGACATTGTTTTAACTCATTAATATGCAATGTGATATACATTTTAGAATCAACTATGTTATTCAATATTTATAATTATACCTTCTTCATCTGTTCAGCTGACAACGATTTGACTTTCATGCCACAGAATCCATTTTCCCTCATTATTAACTCATTCATGGAGAGATGGAGGCAAACCTATATGCTCCACCACATCCAAGTAGCTCGTAAAAAACTCTAAAAACTTCTCAAAAATATAATTTTCAATAATGGAGGATTGAGGTTGATATGGATTCTTAATATACCCCTTCAATATTTTCATATATCATTGAAAAGGATGCATCCAATGATGATATACAGGTCCACAAAGCTTTATTTCTCAAACTAGATGATCCATTAAATGCACCATTATATCAGAAAAAGATAGAGGATAACAAATTTCGAATTGACAATATATATAAATTGCATCATTTTTAAAAAAATTCAAGTTATTCACATCATTCACCTTATTACAAATTGAATTAAAACAAATAACACTCCTTCATTATAGTATTTCAGACACAGAGGTTCAATATTCCATGCAATGAAACTGCTAGAAGTTTTTGCATCATGACGTGAAAATCATGAGATTTCATACCTATCAAATTTAAATCCTTAAAAGAGACATATTTTTTAACATTTGAATAATAAACATTAGTAACTTTGATATCATGAATACACTGGAAAAAAATAATTTTATCCCTTCTGAATAATGTCTAACAAGCTGCGGAAGAAATTTTCAACTTCTAATAGGAGTGGGAGATCACTCTAAATGTATTCCCATTGATAGTAAGTCTAATCTTGCATTCCACTCATCTTTAGTATTTCCTTCAATATCTAACAATGTTCAAATTATACTACCACAAATATGTTTCTCGACATGCATGATATAAATATTATGTTTCACTGCATGATATCTCTATTATGGTTGCTCAAAAAATATAGTCCTTTTCTTCAAATTTTGTCTATCATTACCATATTTATGTGTCTTTCCCAATATCACATCAAGGTTTTGTACCCTCTAAAAATAAACATCATAGGATAAATGTTTTGGACCAATATCAAATTATTATGAGCCATTGAATGCCTTTTTTTAGTCTTCTATAAGAGTGATCCATAGGCAAAAACTTTATATGACCCATGTATAATGTTTTCCTCTCATGGTGTAATTGACAATATGAAGTCTGTTGTTCACAAATTGGACATCATTTATGCCCCTTAAAATTGTATCCATACAAATTTACATACACTGGGAAGTCATTTATAGTGAACATAAGCACTGCATGCAGTTGAAAATATTCCATTTTATATGAATCATACACCCTAATACCATCCTCCAATAAAAGTGTATAATCATCAATCAATGGTGACAAGAAAAACATCAATATCTTTTTTGGGTTGCTTCGGACCATAGATCATTATACTCAACAAGCCATATTTTCACTTTATAAAAACATCAAGAGAGATGTTTCAAATTACCAATAAAATAGGCCATGAACTATGTGTGATACTGAGGCTTCAATATGGATTCATTCCATATGTGCAAAACCCAAGTCTGAGATTTCTAATTTCATTTCTGAATATAGGATATTGCTCATCAATTTTCATTCATTGTGGACAATCAGCAGGATGGTGTATTTTTCCAACACATATCCTCTCTTCAGCATGCCATATTGACCTGTTGGAATCATTTGAATTATAAAATAATCTTTTAAAATGATGAATTATAGTAATAGGCCAAAATACGTTGGCATGGATCTCTATAATCTCTACATCAGTACATGATTTTTATTTCAACTTATATCATGATGTCCCACATTTAGTACACTTTGACAGAAATTCATATTCCTTCCAATATATCATACAGTCATTCAGACAGGCATGTATTTTCTTGTATCCCATTCCCATCGAGCATAATATTTTCTTGGCCTTATAATGTGAATCTGAAAGATCTTTGTCTTTTGGAAGAATGTATTTCAACAATTGTAGTAGCTTTGTAAAACTTATATCACTCCATCCACGTTTCTCTATCAGGTTAATCAATATTAACACCACCAAAAAAACTTTAAAATACGTACAACCATAATATAATGGTTTTTTAGCATCACCATATAGATGTGAAACTAAAGGTTCTATCTCAATTTTTTATGCTATAATATCACGAATCATATCTTCAATTTCACCAGATTTACCATCTTGAAAATCATCATCATCAGTAGATCTGAAATTCTATCCAGTTTCACTATGCCAAATCCAAGGGCTGTAACTCGGATTAAAACCATGAAAAATCCAATGATCTTTGATCTCTCTACTTTTCAACTTCTTCATATTCCAAAATTTCAGGCATGGATAGAAAAAAATGTCGTTTCTTGGAACATTTCGTTTAGTAAATTCCAAAAATTCATCAAAACCATCCTCAAATTCCGTAATCATTTGATGTTTTGTATTCCAACTTCGACTCATTATTACCTATAAGAAATATCAAAATTATACATCTTGTTAAGGTAATCCAATTTTATATTTATATGACAAATATCATAATTTAAAGGTAAAAAAATTTTGAAATATAAAACAAATATATGCATATTTTAAAAAGATATGAATGGAAATAATTTGAAAAAGAAAATATAGTTAGATATAACTGTTTTATATTTATATGAAAAATGAATTAATTTGAAAGTAAAAAAAATTTGAAAAAACAATTGGGAATATATGTGTTAGTAATCAAGGATTGGGGAATATTCAAAGGAAATATTGTTCTTGATTCCTATCGATATAGAAAAGTTAGTCATCTCTTAAAAATGTGTCTAATGAAATTATTATATGATGATGATAAAAAACCCACTAAAATGTTGTCAAAGGGTGTGATAGGAAAGTGTAATTTAGAATAGAAATCCTTTGGAAAGAAGAACGTGATTTCCCAAGAAGCTGTTATCTCCAAATAATTTGATGTGGGTGAATTTGAAAACTATAAAGACTTCTGGTAATAATTTATTACCTCTATCATAAATAGAAAAACCATCATGAAATTAATTATGAAATCATTGATATTTATTGAATAGTGTACCTTATTGTTAAATTAGAATATTCTCTTGAATAGATCAATGTTTGGAGGGATAATATGAAAATAATTTTATTATTACATATCTTTCTCATATGGATCATGATATAACAATATAAATTCATCTTGGATCGTTTTCTTAAGGTACACAAAGAATACATCCCGGTGCAACTAGATACCAAATTCACCCTTCCATAAACATGAAATATGAATTATAAATATTAAAATATGTATACATTCAATACTGAAAATTACACTTATCCAAACGGTTTGAAACTATTGGGATAGAATATACCAAAGGTTTCACAAACCGTTGGCATTATGGCCGTAGAAATAGACCTATACCAATGGTTCTAAAGGAACTGTAGATATAAACTGTCTAATGTTAATACATGACAACAGTTTCAATGAAAACACTGGGATATATATACCAATGGTTAAAGAATTGTTGGAATACACTCTCTAGTATATAATGTGTTGAAATGGTTTATCAAAAAGTTGGAATAGATATATACCAATAGTTTTTAAACTGTTGGTATATCCTCTTCACCCAACAACCATTAGCATACCCTCTTCACCCAGAAACCATCATCATACCCATCAACATCTTTCTAACTTCCATAAACTATACACATCACTTCCAGAACCTGTAAACATGAAAGATCTCTTCCAATCTTCCACAAGATATAAACATGAATGCACCTATAAAAATGATATCATTTAAAAGATATGTGTTTTGTGAATAAAACCAACTATTTAATGGAAAAGCCTACACTTTACAGGGATGTTCATGAATTATTTTTTTTGTCCATCCATGTATATAATACATTAATAAGGATGTTTTCATCCATTTAACCAATGTATACTTATTTAATTTCTTATAGATTTTATTCAATAATTTATGAAAATATAAAGGGAAGGGGTTGTTTGGGGGTGTGGGTGTCCTGGGGGGTGGGGGTGTCCAGGGGGTGGGGGTGTACAGGGAGTGGGGGTGTCTAGGGTGGGTGGGGGCTGTCCGGGGGGGGGCTGTCCATTGGGGTGGGGGTGTCCAGGGGTGTGGGGTTGTCCAGGGGTTGCGGTGGGGATGTCCACGGGGTTGGGGTGTTCAGAGGGGTGGGGTGGAGGTGGATGTCCAGGGGTGGGGGTTTTCCAGGGGGGTGGGGGTGTCCAGGGGTGTTCAAGGGGGTGGGGTTGGTGTCCAAGGGGTGAGGTGTCTAGGGGGTGAGGGTTCCCAGGGGGTGTCCAGGGGGTGTGGGGATCTCCAAGGAGGTGGGGGTGTCCTGGGGTGGGGGGATGTCCACGGGGTTGGGGGTGTCCATGGGGGTGGGGGGATGTCCGGCGGGAAGTCCACTGGGGTAGGGGTGTCTAGGGGGTGGGGGTTGTCCATGGGGTGGGGGTGTCTGGGGGGTGCTCTCCAGGGGGTGGGAGGGTTGCCCAGTGGGTGGAGGGTTGTCCATGGGGGTGGGGATGTCCAGGGGGCAGGGGAATCCAGGGGGTGGGGGCTGTCCAAGGGGGTATGTGGTAGTCCAAGGGGGTAGGGGTGTCCAGGGGGTGGGGTGTCCGGGGTGGAGGGGGTGGGGGGAGAGTGTTGTCCCGGGGGTGAGGGTGTACAGGGGTGGGGGCTATCCATGGGGGTGTGGGGGATTCTCAAGGGGGTAGGGGTGTCCATGTGGGGTGTGGGTGGGGTGTCCAGTGGGGGGGTCCAGTGGGGGGTGGGTGGGGGGTTGTCCATGGGGGTGGGGTGTCCAGGGGTGGGGTTGTCCTGGGGGTGGGGTGAGGGTACGGGGTGTCAAAGTGGGTGGGGGTGTGTCCACAGGGCCTGGGCTGTCTAGGAGGTTGGGGAGTCCATGGTGTGGGGGCTGTCCAGGGGGTGTGGGGGTTCTCCAAATGGGTAGGGGTTTCCAGGGGGTGGGGGTGTCTGGGGGTGGGGATTTCCAAGGGGTGGGGTTTCAAGGGTGTAGTGTGGTGCCCAGGGGGTTGGGGGCTATCTAGGGGTGGGGTGGGGTGATGTCCAATGGGTTAGGCAGTGTTTAGGGGGTTGGGTGTCTAAGGGGTGGGGGAAAGCTGTCTAGGGGGTGGGGGTTGTCTAGGGGGTGGGGGATTTCCCTGGGGGTGGGGCTATCCATGAAGTGGGGGTTGTCTAGGGGGTTAGGGCT
This sequence comes from Viscum album, assembly GCA_963277665.1. Classification (NCBI taxonomy): domain Eukaryota; kingdom Viridiplantae; phylum Streptophyta; class Magnoliopsida; order Santalales; family Viscaceae; genus Viscum; species Viscum album. The sequence goes on along the minus strand of OY728167.1, from coordinate 236,082,261 downwards.
GTCCAGGGGGGTAGGGGTGTCCAGGGGGTGTGGGGGCTATTCAGGGGGGTGAGGGGCTGTCCAGGGGTGTGGTGGCGGGATTTCCATGGGGGTGGGGGTGTCCAGGGGTGGGGGTGTCTAGGGGGTTTTCCATGGTGTTGGGGGTGTCCAAGGGGGTGGGTGGGGGTGTCTAGGTGGTGGGATGGTGTCCAGGGGGTGGGGGCTGTCCATGGGGTTGGGGGTGTCCAGGGCATGTGGGGGGGGCTATCTAGGGGGGTTGTCCAAGGGGGTAGGGGTGTCCAGGGGGTGGGGGTATGTAGGGGGTGGGGTGGGGGTTTTTTAGGGTGTGGGGTGTCCAGGGGGTGGCGTGAGGGGGTGTCCAACCACATTTATTTTTAAAGAGAATGGTAGAGTATGCTAGTTTAGATACAAACACTAAATAAGGAGTTTTATCATATAAGGATTAATAAAATATTGAATATAAAAGGAATTTTAATTTGAATAACTTCCTTGGTTGTAAGGATAGTAAAAAATATATTGAATAACTTCCTTGATTGTAAGGTTATAGGGAAGAACTTTCACAATAATGATTTCATGTTGGCACACACATGGAAGTACACGCACACACACATGATAGAACACACATGGTAGCAAAAAAAATCGCAGAACATGCATGATATCACTGTCATGGTTTATTTTACCAAAAAATAACTTAGCATATTATAAATTAACACTATGATACTTAACATGATATACATAAAAATGATAGAAAAACAATATCTGAAAACAAAAATTTAGTGCATCGTGAAAAATAAAGAATGAAAATGAGGCGTGTGAGGCTTACTTTAGTGTTTCGAGTAGACCTGATAGATCATGTGATAATAAAGATGATGAATGATTTTGGAAAAATGAGGTTGGAGGGCACGACTTTGAAGAATATTTTCGAGGTTATCTACATAAGAGAGACTAGTGGAAGGTCTCTTGATCGAGGAAAACATAATGAAAGAATACGGGTCTTGTTAAATCATTTAAAATATTTATCATATCCATTATTTAATAACTGACGTGATAAACTGTCTCTTTTAATTTTATCACATCAGTTATGAAATAACCGACGTAGAAAATACTTTATCATGTCGGTTATTTTATATCCTACTTTATAAAGCATTGAGAATCGATTTATAACGTCACTTATTTTATAACTAACATGATAAATCAATTCTAGGTATTTTTTGTGTCACTTATAAGATAATCGATGTTAGAAATCATTTTTTATAGCTTTTCACATTGGATATATATAACTAATGTAAAAAACGATGATGTGGTAAATATTTTTTACACTGGTGTTGGTCTCAATCCATAAAAGAAAAACAAATATTTTAGGGTTAATGATAAAACTAGAGGCATACCTTGAATATATTTTGAGTTTGGCTTCATAGATTTTAATGGATTTTTGTGAAATCCTGATATTTCATTTATGTATGATCTTTTATTTAATTAATTTTCATTCATCTCTCATTGATTTCTAGTATTTTGTGGATTTTTTGTGGTGTCAGGAGGTACCTTGAGATTTTAGGGGGAGTGGAAATGATCATGTAGCTAGAAAAGCTACAGGAGGACCATCAGTTGTCCAGTCAGAGCCTCAGGATAGCTGATGGACTACCAGGGGATTTCCTAGATACTTGAATCAACTAGTCAATTGATGACCACCCATTAGCTAGCTAGTGGATAAAAGAGAATGTAAGAATTTTTCTAGAAACTACCATCTAGATAGTAGTCACCATCAGTATGCTGGTGAACCCATCGACCTATAAGTTGTTCATAGAAGCTATTTTGGGGCACCGCTGAGCTTCATAAATAGTAAGGAGAAAATATTAATTTTTCACAGAAAACTCTATTTTAATATTTTTTTCATCTCCCTCAAACCAACTTTGACCCATATGAACCTATGAGCCTTTCCTAGACTTTTTGGATATCCAAACTCAAATACTTAGCATATCAATGTCACAATTGAGGACAAGATACTATATTGGTAACTCTAACTCCATTTTTATTTTGATCCTTTTATTCACTAAATTCCCCTTTTTTATGGGCTATGAATTTTATGGTAATTTTTTGTATATGGGTTTCTAATTATGTTTATTATAGATCTGTCTCAGAATTGGGGATTTTTCACTTGATCTCTGTTCTTCTAGGTGACATTTTTGGGAATTAATGTGGTAATTCATTCGTTTTGTTTCCTTTTTTATATAAATTGTTTATTTAGAGATTCTGGATTGTTAATTCATGTTTTACGGTTCTTCCTTAATTCTTAGATCCCCTAGTTAAACATGGATTTTTTTATCCATGTGGGGGGTCAATATTCTATGTGTTTTGAGGTTATTGATTTCACACAAAGACTTTATATAGTGAACAATACATGATTTCTCATTTTAAATTGGGTTTCAAATTATTAAAGGCATGATTTATTGTTTTATAAAATGCATATGTTTTACTTATTTGAATGAAATAGGATTATCCCATGGTATTGTATTTTATGAAATGTGGTTATCAACCCATTGTTTGATAAATTTAATGACTTCAAGGTATAGGTGATAAATGTTAATTTCTTATAATTTATTATCCTTAGTATAGTCTGATCACCTAGGAACCTAGTGTACTTAGGATGGGGAAGGCATTGGGACAACCATTCTAGGAATGATATGATTTTCATAGCCAGGATATATGATTGTGACTCTAATTGAACTATGGATTTCATGACTCCATCAAGGTGTTCACTTATCGAGGTGTTCTTCCATCCCTTTATGTGATCATTAGCATAGGGACATGTCTTCTGACCAATTTATGATCATTCAATAAGGTTTGAAGATCCTAACTAGCTTATAACTAAAATACCCTTCAAAATTTTCCATGTTGTTTCTCTTTGTGGAAATGTTGTTATACTTTCTCGAATATGTTAAATTTTTTAAATTATTTATAATCATTTTAAATAATTGAAAAGACAATGGTTTCAATAAGTTCTATATAAAAAACATTTAAATTGAATGGTTTTATGAAATTTCAAAAAGTGGTGGTTTCCCATGATTTTGTATAAACTGTGAAATTGTACTTCATAAATTTATTTTTTGGGAAATGAGAACAATTGGTTTATCTTATTAAATATTTCTTATCTAACACTTGGATGGATCCCACTAGGATCATTTTTTCACAACCAGCACATATTGTTGGGTTTTTATAGACATTTTTTTATCTAAAAAATTTAAGGGTAAGGTGATTCAAGGAGGTGAAAGGTATCCATGTTAGAAGGGTGTGAAATTTTAGTGGTGACATGGTTTACATAGAGACGGGTTGTTTTTATTTTTAAGTACGTGGTTCTTCCATATTTAATTTCAAACATTTTTATCCTTATAATGTCTTTATTGTTACATTGATGACTCTATATTTTCATGTTGACCTTCTTTATTATATTTCATTATCGTTTACCTAGGTTTCTTTGGGGGGAACAACTCAAAAATGTATTTTTTTTGATTCCCAAAAACATTTCTCCAACCCATGGTGATCGGGAACGGCCTTTTTTCTAGGCCACATGATGAATCAGGTGTCTGGTTTTAGGATGAATAGGGATTTCTCATGACCAACTAGTATCAAAGAGAGATTTTATTTTGTAAAATTCTTGGCTTTTGATGTTTTGGTAGACATGAGGTAGTATTTTTGTGACATAAGGGGTAGTTTACGAGAAAGAGTTTCCCTATATCTCATTGTATCAAATGTTGTGTTACCAAGGGATGTTGGGAAGTTACGAGGTCAGAGGTCATCACGACCATAAAATTTACAATACAAATTCTTCACCTCTAACTAAATATTAGAATGAATTGTTAATCCATAGGTAAGCTAGGTGATATGATCATAGGTCTTTATTTTGACCTAATCTACCAAAGATAAGGAACTAAAATGATACAAAATGATTGCAACTGTAATGACCCAAACTTCTTAAATGATATTTTTTCCAGATAAAATGTTTATTATATTATATTACAAACAAAAAAACCATATCTATTTAATAATTATCAATAAATTAGTCATCTAAGAAACTAATTAAAATAAAAAACAATACAACTAAAAAAATAGAAAATAGAAAAGGAAAAATGGGAAAATATGGATAACTGAAATATATTAGAATTATCGACCCCACAACCAACACTAGATAAATAAAACAAAATAATAGTAAACCAATCATCATATTTGAAAATGGAAATGTATAACCTTGAAAATAATTGTAGATAATATCGATTGAAATAATGAAATGGTATTTATAGAGTATAAATGGAAATGTGACCCGCAGGATTTGACCTCTTTAAGACCATTGGTCAAATATGACCGTTGGTCAATATAACTATTGGAAAATTTGACCATTGGGAACTATACCCATTGGTAATAATTTTATCAATATAATTAGTGTTTATAAGTAGTAATGAAAAATTATAATTAATTGAGAAAGGAGAAATGAGGGCCTCAGCTAGTATAGTCATAAAGTATAAATACCATTTGTCTAAAAATGGGAGGGAGGTAGTATCACCAGGTTATCCCTTGACTGTGCCCAATTCGAGCATCAACAATTGAAACTATAATAAAATTTCCTTTGGGAGATGTTCAATTTAGTGGAAATTACTACTCAGTCGATGTTATATGAGCCTCCTGGTGAATCAATCACCATCACACACCTTATCCTTAGGTTGTAAGTGGGTGTTATAAGGTGTTACGTGTCCCGGACTTAGTTACACAAAGTTTAATTCCTTTTTTCAAATAAAAAAAATTCCAATCAATTCAATTTTAATAATATTTTTTCTTAAAAAAATATATGTTTAATTGAGATGAATTTTATAAATTTATTTTTCAATTAAAATTTGTAATTTTCAGAAAAGATATAATTTTTTATAATAAACAATGGTTTTCTGAATATTATTTATTTTAATTAAATATTATTTTAAAAATACTCTTATATAAATATAAATCATAAAATAATTTTATTAATTCCATGGTGTTATGTCTAAAAGGGACCTATATACCTTGAGATGGGGTTGAATTAGGGTATGGATATTCTTTCCTAAATTCTTCATGGACCAATAGATCTTGAACTATTTATTTTAAGGTTCACATTATTTTCACTTAAGTGTTAATGATGATATTATTAATTCCTCCTTTATCTGAAGATGATTCTTTGAATGTAATGAAAGAAACAAATAACAAGGACACAATAATTTTTACTTGGTTCAACCTCACTGTGTTGTATCCAAGGAGCATACAACAAAGATGTGTCGATTGTACCAAATTCACTAAGGCTCACTTCCATTAATTATGGTTCGGGTTAGATCTTTTCTATTCCCAGGCTCGTTTCCTTTACAAGGATTGGGGTTTTCTAACTACATTCCCTAGGGTCACTCCCTATGTCTCTTTCTCCATCTCACTTCTGGTGGGAAGGATCATCGTCTTCCTCTTCATTTACTCACTACTCTTGGAAGGTACTAACCCATATTTTATGTACTTGTAGGTCCCTTCATTATCTTTGATGAATACATACTTAGTTGTATATGGATTCCCTATTTATGTTCCACTTTCTTAAAATTGATGAATTCCACTTTAATAGAGATTTATTGAGAAATTCCTTCTGAATAACATTTTCAATGCTCACTGCCTTCACGAACCTCCTCTTTCACAAAGCTTGAATATCATTTCAAAAATATCATACCTTTTTTGAAGCTCTATTAGCCTTCAAAAAGCACACATTCCTTTCATGAATATCAACCAGCCTTCATGAAGATCCTTTATTTCACCAACCTTACTTAGCCATCATGAATTCCCTTACTTTAGCGATGCACAGAACATTTTCTTGGCTATTATAGCCTTCACAATCTTCATTAAATGAATCACCTTCAAGAAACACCATTGCTAACGACTTTTGTGATTCCAGAGCTTTAAGATCTTCATTAAGTATCACTACTTTTCCAATGGGGGTAGAGGCCTATTTAGAGGCGTTTCCACCAATTCCAGAACCATCCGGCCACATAATCACCATTTCGTGATGCTCCCACATATCCGCTGATGTGATCACTCTTTCATGAAGATCCATAGAAATTTTCTATTTGAAATTATTCTCATAATCATATATATCGCCATGATAACATTCACACCACCCCAATGATACACTCTTGTTTCCCCTCACCTTTACTTTTTGTGATTATCATTGTACTCACGGAGCTCACCGTCATAATTTTCGCTCCTACGTGAAATAAACTCTGTGAAGCACATTATTTATGAAATTAATTTCATTTCCATTTTATTATAAGTCCTTCAAAGAAATACACTTTTCGCAATTCTATCCAAACTCTAAATTTTGGTCCCCAAAAATTTAGAAAACACTAGGAAACGACATCACCTTGTTTACACAATTTTTGGTACCACTTCTAGAGAATCCATTCATTTTTCATGAATCTTTTTCAACATATCATTTCAGAAATATCTCCAGATAAAAAAATTGTACTTTAGAACCCACTTTTTCAACAAACACAATCATCCTAAAAATAATTCAATGTTACCTTGAGGGATTTTTTCCCAATGCCTGGAAATTTTTAAGTGTCATAAATTTAACTATCTGTTATAACCTGCTTTTTTCTAATAAATAAGAATTTTTAAAAGATCAAATTTTCATATTTAGAGAATTATTCTGATAAAAAGGATATCATTTTTGGAATCATCATGTTGAAATTAGTTTAGAATGAATTTATGATAATTTCTAAAATATATTTTTTTCCATAAATAGTATCAATAATTTGGGTTTTCAATAAATTTAATGAATTAATAATTTTTTAATAATTATATAATAATTAAATAAACATGGTATGTGACCTAAAATAAGTTATTTTATTAATATCAAGTATTTTTATAGATTTTAATCTATTTTAATAACCTATAGGTTACATTCAAACGTCTAAAAATGGAATTTTTTGTTTTCAAAACATTACTTTATGGAAACATTAATTTTCAATTCCAAATGATGTAATAAAAAATTATGCTCAGATATTTTGGGTAAAATTAACTTATAATGTGACCCAAATGTCCAAAACCATGGTTAAAACCATGTTTTAGCCAATTTTTTTAATTTTACACAACCTAGATTCCCATGGCCTTTATTTAGAAATTATTTAATAAATCCTCCACTTGTTTTATAAAGATCCCCCCATTTGTCCAGTTACATTCACTCACAATACATCAACCATGAATTTATAGAATTTTCTTCACCCAAGGTGTCCCCCTAATATTCCCTAAGGCCCCTAAGGTCCCAATCAACATGATTTATGAGTAACTCTTCAAGGTAAGGGAACTATCCTTCCTCCCTCTTCAATCGAAGATCCACTTTTTTATATGTATTCTAAATATTATGGTTACACTATTTTGTTACTCTTTTTATCATAAAATAACTATAATATTATATTTTATCAATGGTATAACCTTATTCCCTCTCATTTTACCCTTTTCTAAAACCACATTTTATACCCATCATGCTGCCGAATTTACTGCTCTATATTTATCTTGTATCCTATAGAAATTATCTTTTATTTTCATTGTATAGATACCACAAAACTTTTTCTTATACATGGGTATTTAACAAGATTTAATAATTATTTCTTTTATTCTAGAATTTACACATAAGAAACCCATATTCCCTTTAATGGGATAAAAATTATGTATTGATCATGTCTTTAATAACTTTTTCATGCCATGATTTTGACAAGAAACACATTATTTATTTTCCATGGGATATTAATTAAATTATTTATTTTTATCTATGTGGATCACATTAATAAATACATATGATGGTTTCCCCCTTATATCCATCCAATGAGTTTGGTAAATAATTTCATCTTTAGAGATGACATGTTTTACGATACCTTAGTGAATAAGAATGATAATTTTCAACTATGACACCTTAGTGATATGATTTTTAATGTATAGTTTTAATGTTGTAACCCTATTTCCATGTTACGATTCATGTTATTTTTATTATTTTATGACTCATGTTCTCTTGGTCATTCCATAATGATATTCCTCATGTTCTTATTGATATTCCTTATGATCATATGTAAATTGTTTCCCATTCTGGGGCTTATGCTCAACCTTTTTCAATATTGTATTTCCCTAGGTAATGATATGTAGTAAATTTAACTTAGGATGAACCCATAAATAATCCTTTTAATTGGATTATAATAATTTTTTTATTTTTTTATGTATTTCGTTCCTTATTTCCATGAAACTAAACTTTAAAATATCCTTTGTTTTGTTCCATGTAATGAAAAGTTTATGTAATTAAATTATGGGATGCAATATTTGGTATCAAATGATGGATTAGTTATTTGTAAGAATTATTAATATAAATCCTTATTATGAACACTAGAGAAATTTTTAAATATAAGAAAACATCCTGGTATTTTGGTGAAGAATTGTGTAAGTAGGTTTTGAGAAATGAAATCCTTGTTCGGATACGAACAAGTGGATTTGGATCTGGAACAGATGTATCTAAGATTAATACTTGAAAATAATGCATTTGGATATATTTGATAGGGAATTTTTGCAATAAAATGGGTCTTTCAACACTCCTGGTTTAACACTCTCAAGGGAATTGAATGGTTATTCATAGGCTTTTATGAAACATTATGAAGGATATATAGAGAATTTAATTGTTGTTAGTGAATAGCATATTTTAGCATGATTTTTTAAGAAATAAAATTACATTTGTAATACAATATTATTAATATAATAAGTTTATCACTGTGGTTTTATTATTTTAGAAAAATGGAAAAAAATGAGGAACCATGTAAATGTTGAGCGTAACGGAAGATGCACAGATGAACCTCTGAATGAAGACATAATGGAAAACATCATGAGATTGATGAATCAACTATCTTGAGTTATGAATAAAAAATTGAGTTAAGATGAGAATCTAGATTCTCCTAGAAGGTATGAACTTGATATTGAGTCTGTAATTCATCATTGATCACCTTGTTCTAGTAGATCTACTGACCCATTTATTGCTAAATAATGGGTTGGCACTATAGAAAATAATTTTTTGTACTCTTTTTTTCAGAGAAATAGAAAGTAATTCTATAAGTATACTGCTTAGAAGGATCATATGATCAATAGTGGTAAATGATTAAAAACACAAATCCAATAATATTAATTTATGATATGGTGTGGGAATATTTTAGGGGAATCGATTTCAATAAATATTTTCCCCATTCGATGTGAAAAAAAATTTAGAATAAATCCCTCAAGATGAAGTAGAAGGAAAATGATTCAGGGGGAAGCTATGAGATGAAATTTAAAATAATATTTTAGTACACATCTACCTTTGTTATGGAACTGAAGGGAAAGGATGATTGATTCTTTGGAAGACTAAGACCCCATCTATGGAGGAATTTGGAATATCTAGACTACGAAAGCTATAAAGAGATACTACAGAGAGATATGAAGTTTGAATTAGAGTATGGACAAATTCAACGATCACATTGGTTAAATGAAAAGAAGAGATATATGGATCTAATCTTAGTGAAGAAAATTTATCACAAAAGAGGAGGAAAACAAATAAAACTTCTCTCATGCAACAAATGTAGGAAGAAGCATTCAGGGAACTACTTTATTGGGATTGGAAAATGTTACAATTGTAGAAGTGATGTACATATAGCCCAAAACTGCCATGCTGGGGTGAATCCTTAAATTCACAACACTAATGAAAAAGGGAAATGGTCCATGCCCATATTGAGGTTAAACACTTCAAGTGAGGACAAATTGGGAACTTTTACAATCACTTTACAAATCTTAAGATAGTGGAGGTAAATCACCATCAACCTCAGCATAGGCCAAGGGAGAAATTTTAGGAATTTTCTATCACAATGGTTGAAGTAGATTCTCTGAAAGATGTAGTGTCAGGTACTCATATTGTTCTCTAAAATCTAGAAAATAATTTGTTTGATTATTGTTCTATGAACTCCATTATTTCTTCCATGTTTTCAAAGAATATAGAATCAATCCCTATTCTTCTAGAGGTAGAGTTATGAATATAGACTCTAAGAGTTATTATTCATGCATCAAAAGTGTATAGAAACTCTAATATTGACTTTGGAGAGAAAAATATCATCACAAATATATTAGTCATTACTATGGTGGAATTCACCACAATACCCAGGATGAACTGGATCTCAAGTTATAATGATAATATCAACTATGGAAGTAATGAAATCTGATTATTCTTGAATGGAAAACCTATAGTTATTTTCACAGAAGAGATATCATGTTCTGATCTTTTCCTAGAATCAAATATCATAGCCTTCTCTATCTATATGATCATTTAAGGGTTATGAGGAAATGAAAGTAGAAATATAGATAATGTACCCATTGTTTAGGAATACACTAATGTATTTTTGAAAAAATTACCAAGAAATCCCCTCTAAAGAGAGGTAAAGTTCTCCATTGAAATTATACCTGTATCGAAGCCGATATTAAAGATCACATATCAAATATAAAATTTGGAACTAGATAAACTAATGAAACAAAACTAAGAACTTTTGGATAAGGGATTTATTTGTCCTAGTGTGTCTCCTTGGGGATCAGCTGTTCTCTTTATGAAGAAGGATGATCTGTCAATGCGTCTTTGCATTTATTATAGAGAAAATATGGGATCATAGTGAAGAACAAGTACCCTCTCTCATGAATTGATGATTTATTTGACTAAATTTAGGGGGATTGATTCTTCTCCAAGATTAATCTTTGATCTATTTATCATCAATTATGGGTGAATAAAGAATATATTCTATATGTTTCCTTTCATAAAAAATTTGGGAATTATGATTTTGTTTTTATTCCATTTGGTTTGACTAATGCTTCTACTATATTTATTAATTTGATGAATACGGTCTTTAAGGACTACCTTAATAAATTTGTGGTAGATTTTATTAATTATATTATGATATATTCCAAAATTCATGAGGAGAAAGAGGATAATATAAGGGTTATAATTATAACTCTATGTAAGGATAGGCTAATTATAAAATTCATAAAATATGAATTTTGGTTACAAAAACATTTTTTATTGGGTAACATTGTAACAAATGCTAGAATCTCAGTTGACCCTGCCCTGAAAAAATGGTTACAGAAGAGTGTCCTCATCCTACAACAGTAATTAAGATATTATGTTTCCTTGGTTTACTATGATATTATAGGGCGTTTTTGAAAATACTTTCATGACTTTATAATCCACTAACCAAATTAACACAAAAAGAAGCTAAGTTCAACTGGATAAAGGAGTGTGAATAAATTTTCCATGAATTGAAGAATATATTGGTTACTGCACCTGTGTTAACTCTACCCTCTATCGAAGATGTATTTTTATCTTTATAAATTAATATCAGAAATGGGTTGGGTTGATCCTAATAAAAAATAAAAAAGTAATTTCGTATGAAACTCTGTAATTAAAGCCTCCTGAGCATAATTATCATACACATGACCTACATCTAGTTGTGATTATTTTTTTCTCTAAAAATATGGAAGAAATATATTTATGGAGATAAATTTGATATATACACATACCACCAAATATTGATTTATATATTCACACAAAAGGAATTAAACCATAAACAAAGAAAATGGTTGGAAATTCTTACAGATTGTGAGTGTTCAATTCATTATCACCCAAGAAGATAAAACATATTCACTTATTCATTATGTAGGAAAGACCCTATTATACTAGAAATAATTATTATTTAAGGATATCATTTAATCTAATACTTACTATGGTCAGACAGGGGAATCATGAAGTAAAGGACATTATTAATACAGTCCCAAATAATTTATCAACTATCATTATTAGATAATTTCATGAAATATCAAGTATAAAATCCTTTTTTATAAAAGATGATAGAGGATGTAAAGAGTGAGAAATTTTCTGAGTTCAATATTGATCAACAAGGTGTACTGAAATTTCTTATAAGGCTATATGCTCCATTGATTCTGGATATGAAGAAGGAAATAATTAATGAATCTCATAATGATACATTATCTATACATCATGGAATCACTAAAATGAATAGGGATATTGGTTTTCATTATTGGTGGGAGAATATGAAAATGGAGATATTTTACTACACTACAAGGTTCTTGGTATGTTAGAAATTAAATGACAAGTGAAAAAATTCTAAAGGGGTAGTGAGACCACTAACCATACCAACATGGATGTGGGAAAATATCATTATGGAAATTTTCAATAGTATCCCAAGAATATATAGAGGAAACAATGTGATATAGGTTATAGTGTACTGACTCACCAAGACTGCCCATTTAATGGATATTCAAGAAGATTTTTCTCCCGAACAATTTTCCAATCTATATGTAAAGAAAGTTGTGAGGCTTCATGGGGATCCACTTTATATAATTTTAAATCATGATCGAAGTTTTGCATATAAATTATCAAAAACTCTTTAACATTATCTAAATATTTAATTGAATTTCAGTACAACCTATCACCCCCAAATTAACGGCCAATTTTAAAAGACTATTCAAACACTCAAGGACATGCTGAGAACATGCTCAATATAATTTAATGGTTTATGGGATCAACGCCTTCCATTAGTTGAGCTCTCTTACAACCACAACTTCCACTAGAGTATTCAAATGGAACCCTGTGAAACTATATATTTCAATAGATGTATAACTCTTAATTGTTGGGATGATGTTGGTGAAATAAAGTTGTCGAGGCTTGATTTTGTGCAAGAAATGACAAAATGGTTCATTTTATACAACAACATATAAAATATACTTAGAGTCGATAGCATAACTATGTTGAAAACCATTTAAGGGACTTTGAGTTTGATGATAGAGACAATATTTTCATTCGAATATCTCCATGGAAGATATTCATGTGGTTTGGGAAGAAATAGAAGTTTAGCCCCAGGTACATTATCCCCTATGAAATCCTTGATCACATAGGGGTAGTGTCCTATTAGCTACCAATAACACCAAATATATCTCAATTTCATGATGTCTTCCACGTATCTCCCTTAAGGAAGTACATACCTAATCCCTCACAAGTACTCAATCCAATGGTGGTACAACTATAACATGACCTTCCATAAGAGGAGTAGTCGGTGGATATCTTGGACCGCAGAGATAAAGTTCTACTTAACAAGATGGCCTACCTTGTCAAAGTGTTATTGAGGAACCATGAGTTTGAATAGGTGACATGGGAACCAGAGAGAGGACCCCCAGAAATGGCTGCTTCCGTCTCTCAGAGGAATGCACCTCACAAACCTGGTGTTTTTTCAAACTAATCAGACCATTACTCCCTATGCGCATCATCCACAATGGTGTCTCCGGCTCCAGAAACGGTTGACCTGGGTTCAGGCCCTCTAGATGTGTCCTCCTATTCCACCTGGGAGTCTCCCGACATGTCTTCCAAGATGGGTCATTCAATGAGGTCCTTCAGGGGTGTTCTATGTAGTCTTGATCTTGGTGCTTCAATTCCATGTTTCTCAGAGATTGAGCAGTTTTCCTACTCAGTTTCAAGGGATGGATTACATTTTTCACTGGTGGTGCTTGTGATGGTGATCAATAAATCTATAATTGTATTAAAATTGACACTTTTAATGTGGTTTGGATCCGAGAAACCTTCTCTTTCTGTTTTTAAAAGATTCATGGATTCCTAGGTTTTGCAGGGGGAGTCTCACATCATGGTGAACCACAAAAGCTCGTTCTTCTTGGTGCTAGCTTCGGAAGTGGATTTCATCCACACATTGTGTAATTACCCTAGGTATATAGGTCATTGGTGCTTCAATTTATCCCACTGGTCAGTGGAGGTTCATAAGGGAAAGTAAATCCCTCGCGCTGTGGTTTGGGTACACCTACCAGGTATTCCTCTACCATTTTAGAACAGTGGTTTTGTTATGGCCATCAGCGACACTTTGGGATGGTATCTTTGCATATCCAAGTGCACTCGTTGTGGTGAAGAGACCATGGTGGCCCAGATCTGCGTTCATCTAGACAATTCTCTTCTTATTTAGGAGAATATCTCTATGAAAGTGTCGGACTCTGTCATTTGGAAGCAGGATATTGTTTACCCATTCTTTCCTAGATATTGTTCGTCTTGTTTGTTACAGGGACATTCATTGTAGAATTGACAGAAATTCCACCAAGGAGGTTGTCACTAATATACCATCAGCTCCAAGCCTCTTTCTCCTTCTTCTTCTTCTCGTGCAGGGTTGGCCTGGGCCTCGGCCCAACATGTAGATTCTGGGCCCACCTCCAGACCCCCAGCTATCTCTCTATGCATGGTCCCAGTTTCTCCCTCCAAGAGTATTGAGGGCCCTCTAAGCCTGGCTTTGGTCCCCTATAAACTGAAAAACATTCAACTAGATTCCCCATGTTCCACAAATTTGTTGTGCTAACCCGGCCAGTTGTTTTCAAAAGGAGCTTTGTTAGGATTCTATATGAAGGTTTAGAAAGACATTTTGGCCTCCCCATCCTTATTTCCCCCCTGTGCATCTCTGTATTTTTGTCTCTGTGAAGAGAAATAACTCAAGGTGGTCAGAGGCTAGGAGGCCACCCCTTTCATAGTCGAGTCCCCTGCATGTCCTAAGACATTGGCATGCAGAGTTCCACCTACTAGAGTCGGTTTTCTTGGAGATCGTCCTCCCGCAAAGTCTGATATCCTGATTAGAATAGGTTCTTCTGTCTCTTCAAGCCCCTACGAGGATCGAGTCTCTGTGAATTATGGTTCTATGGCGTGGTTGGATCATAAGGTGGCCGGTAGTATGTACCCAAATACACCTTCTAAACTTCCACTCACATCCTCATTCGTGCCTGTTTCGAGCCCAAGAGTGTGTACAAGGTAGAAGAAGAAGACGCTACATGACATGGAGAGTCTTTTATACCTATCTAAAATTACCATGGTGCCTAGGTCCAAGAAAGACTATCATTTTTTAATGATCCCCATCATTATATGGAACTCCCGAGGAATCAGGGTGAGGGTGAAAACCAATTTCATCTCCTCAGAGTCTAAGAGACACAATGTCAAGAGAGTTACGATAATTTTGCACAAGCAGAACACTAAAAAATTCAAGAGTTTACTCATAATGTCAAAATTCATGCATCCATGCATGCAAATCTGATCAGTAATCACATATGGTTATTCTAGAAGAGGGAAGTCTTAGTGGATTTTATTAAATTGGGGGACCAGCATATCACGACCAAGGTGTCAAGTTGCAGAGAAACTATGTTTATTTCCTTAATTTATAACAGTTGGGATACCCAGAGGAGGCAGGTTCTGTTGTTGGAGTTAAATGGTTTCGACCCAAGATATCAGAACTATATGGTGTGAGGGGATTTTAATATCATAACATAGCAAGATGAGAATAAGGGGAGAGGTGAATTCCTGAGGTGGGATAGTATATATTTCGTGAAGTTTATGGCTAGTAAGTGTTTAATGGGCCTAGGATATTCCAGAGATACTTTCACTGGGTGCAACAATAAAAGGGGAGGTAGCCGATGCTGGAGCAGACTTGATCGGTGCATTGCCAACGTTCACACCATTTCCATGTTCCCAAATGTAAAGGTTAACCACTTGACTAGAAGCATTTCTAACCACTCTCCACTCATGTTATCTCTATACAGGATGGAGGTATAACATGATCATTTCAAGTTCTCCATCCAGTGGGTGTGTGATTTAGACTACCACAACATGGTGATAAAGGTTTAGAATGAACCTTCTCAGGGCCACTCATGGGTGTCTATTCACTCCATGACGAGGAGGATGAAGCAGGAACTCATGTTGTGGTCAAGGTCCTTACCCCCAACTTATTCGGAAATAGATGCACTAAAATTGGACATCGAGATCCTGGAGGCCAGTCTCAAGGAGAGCTAGGATGACGTGGTATTTGATGAACTCTCTGATAAGAAGACTTCTTTAGGGATGATATTGCTTTCATAGGAACGAAATGTGAGAGAATTATCCAAGAAAAAATGGCTATGGGAAGGAGACAAGAACACTGCGTACATTTATGCATGCATTAGGCAGAGGAGGCGCGTTGTGAAACCCAATCTGGTTCTGTAGGATGGCATGTACACATACAATAGGGAGGTGGTTGGGGGAATTTCCTTCTCATTATTAAAGACCTCCTTTCAGGCACGAACGAGAATATTCCTTGGGGGTATCCCTCAAGGGAGGCTCATCTTTGGGAAGGGATCCTGAATATTTTATTCACCCAAGATAAATCTTTTCTTGAAGGTATTCCTGAGGAATATGAGGTTTATGTGGCTCTGTGGAATCTGAATCCAGAAAGTTCAGTGGGACAAGATGGTTTCCTGGGTTCATTCTACAAAGGCTCCGAGAAGGTTGTAAAATGTGACCTTATCATTTCCAAATAGGACTTCTTTTGAGGGGGTGTCCTTCCTCGAATCTCATTAGCGACTACTCGGGTTCTCTTAATAAAGATCAAAGACACATCTTCCCTCCTCCATTATTGACCTGTGAGCATGAAAAACCTTCCATATAAAATCTTATTGAGTATAATCAATCAGAGGCTTTCCATTATTCTCCCTCAATGGAAATCTGTGGAACAACATGGTTTCATCAAAGACTGTTTGATTCAGGGATCCATGGAAATGGCATAGGAGATGGTGAGATATCTGAATACCAAGTCTCATGGAACTAATGTGGTTTTTAACTAGATATGAATAAGTCATATGGTAGGATGGAGTAGGGCTTTATAAATAGGGTTCTTTCTAAGATGGGGGTCCGTAATTGGGCTTGTGATATTATCTTTAGGAGTGTTCTCTCACTGTGGATGTTTGTTTCATTTATGGGGAGAACACATGGTTTCTTCAATACTATTTATGGAATTCATAATGGTAATCCATTATCCGTCAGAATATTTATCCTAATGATAGACACTCTCAGTAGGATAATAAATAAACATGTATACAATGGGGACATTTTGAAAAACCTTTGAAATTATAGCCTCCCCCAACATCACATTTGATGTATGTTGATGACATGATAACATTCATGAATACCGAGTGGCGGTCCATCAATGTGTTTAAAAAGATCCTAGAGAAGTACTTCCACTAGAGTGAGTAGATCATAAATAGGGAGAAGAGTAGTTTTTATGTATCCAACTCATGCAGCTCAAGAAGGGTGGACAGTATGGGCAGTGAGCTGGGCATGGGATGAGGCACTTTTCCCATGGAGTATCTCAGTACCCCTGTTTCCCCAGGAAGACTATGAACCTGGGGTTTTGACAAAGTAGTAATTAATATAATTGAACAAATTCTGAATTAGAGAAACCATTTCTTGTCTTTAGTGGGGCAGATCACTATCGTGAATAGTGTACTCTCCACAATACTGGTGCATACTATGGATTCTACCAGTGTGTTGAAGGGGGATATTTGGATCATCTATAGAATCCTTGCTCACTTCATTTGGGATGTGTTATCTGAGGGGAGGAGGTAGTGGGTGTCATGGGGTTAGATGGCCCAACCCATCTACAAATGAGGAATAAATGTTAGGAGTCTGGTGGATAAAATTCATGCCATGAGTTTGAAGCTTTAATGGGAAATAATTGAGTAACATACCATGTGGGGGAAGTATATTTCTCAAAGGTACAAGTCTGGTGTTGCAACTCCATCAGCCGGGGGGTCATCTCTATGGTACTCTGTATGTAACATCATCTTGAGTCTCCTCCTGCACTTACAATGGATTATTGGGGAGGTGAACATTATATACTGGTATCACAATTGGTTGGGTAGTGTTGTGGAATATCCAGGATTCCCAACTCCCACTATCTCCATCATGGAGGAAAGCATGCATCCTCGGTTTTTCAGATCTGTTGTGGATGCACCTCAACAAGTGGTTTTTGACTCTATTCTTATTAATTCCAAGCAATAAAGGATCATTTATACCCCTTCCACCTCGGGTAAGTTCAACTCAAAGGATTTTCTCAAGATTATCTTTCCTCGGGGGTAGTAGGAGTGATGGAACAATATGGATTGGTGCAAAAAAATCCCTACTAAACATAACTTCCTCAAATAGAGGATTCAGAATAATAATATACCCTATGATGATAACATAAAATTCTTAAGGATTATCATGGATTCATGTTTTCATTGTTGTGTGAATAAAAAGGAATAGGGAATGAATCATATCTTCTTTGAGGGATAATAGGCTTGGCAGTTGTGGAGATTATTTGGTGTGTTCACAGGGTAATCTTTCCAAGATGATAACAATGAGTAGTTCATGGAGAGATGGTTCCAGGGGATAAATGGGTCTATGATGTAGGTAGAGGCGCGAGAAATCATATTTAATGCGGGATGCTGTTCTTTATGGAAAGCAAGGAATTGAGCCAGGTTTGAGGGTATCTCTTACATAGGTAGATCTGTTCTATCCAGAACTAGATATATTATGATTGACTTTATTGGTCTTTCTAGTATTGAGAAGGAGGCTCCATCCCATCACACATTTTAGGCATCATAGAGTGAGGCTCGTCAGCATTGTTCCAAGGCACAAGGGAGATGGATTCATTGGGTTCCCTAGGGTGAGTCTCAAGATTAACATAGATGGATCTTGTGATGTGAGGAGGAGTTATCTGTGACCCCAGGGGGAGTTTGGTGCTGGAATTCACATCTCATTGTGTAAGTGGAAATTTTATTTGGGTGGAGGCTCTTGTGGATCTTACAGGGCTGTCTATGTGTAGTCAGAGGGGCATTATCATCGTGCAACTGGAAACAGACTCTATGATTGTTCATGATTCCCTACATGGTAAAGGAACCACCCCATAGTCAATTTCCTATACAATTAGTCAATGAAAGTCCCTCATTAACAAAAATGTTAGAGTCACCCATAATAGGCATGAGGGGAAAAAGTTTCAAACAACCTGGCCTCTCTTGCGATCCCCGATACCCTGATTTTTTCCTTTCTAATGTGTCTCATTTTAAACTAGAGGGGGGGTTAACGTAATTTGGGGTGATTCCCTTGTCTTTCATTATTCCCCCTAGGTATGGTTTCACTATTACTTGTATTGTCCCTCATGGTACCCTTTTTGAATAAAAATTGTAATGTTAGATGGATAGAAATGGGAACCAGAGGAAACAATTACGCAGAAGTACCCTCACATTTTCTCAACTAAGAGAATGAGTTGAAATTTTGGGGATAAAATTTCTTAAGGGGTGGGGATAATGTAACAACCTAGAATTTTTAAATGATATTTTATTCCTTATAAAATGTGTGTTATATTATCTACGACACAAAAAAACCACATATATTTAATAATGATCAATAAATTAGTCATCTATGGAACCAATTTAAATTCCAAACATTACAACATGACAAAAAATATAAAATAGAAAAGCCAAAATGGGAAAATATGGATCACTACAATCCATTAGAATTGTTTCCCCAAATAAAAACACTACAGAAATATAACAAAATGTTTGTAAACCAGTAAAAATATTATAAAATTAAAATATATAACCTTGATATAATTTTAATGAGTAATAAATGTAATAGTAATGTGGTATTTGTAGATCACAAAAGGAAATGTGCCTATTGGGATTTGACCACTTTAGGACTATTGGTCAAATATGATTGTTGGACAATATAACTATTGGACAATTAGACCACTTAGAACTATACCCATTGGTAATAATTTTAATGTTATAATTAGTAATTATAAGTAGTAATGGAAAAGGATAATTAATATAGAAATGAAAAGTGATGACCTCAACCAGTAGATTCAAGTCATATGAAGCCCAATTTTTTGAACATGGGAGGGAGGCAGAATTATTGGTGTTCACCCATGACCAAGCCTAATATAAGATTTAATAAGTTAATAAATAAAGAAATATTCTTCAGGAGAAGTTCAATTTAGTGTAAATGACCACTTGGTCACTGTTAGAAGATCCAACATATGAATCTGTCACCATCACACACCTTACCCATAGGTTTCACATGAGTATTATATGGGGTTGTGTGTCCAGTACATAGTTACATAAAGTGTAATTCCTTTTTATAAATAAAATTATTATTCCATCAATTCCATTTTAAATATATTTTTTTCTTAATAAAATATATGTTTAATTGAGGTGAATATGATGCATTGATTTTTTTTACACAAATTTTACTTTTTAGAAATGATGGAGATTTTATAATAAAGTAACTTATTCTGAATAATATTTATATAAATTAAATATTATGTTAAAATAAAATATATTTGAATATAAATAGTAAAATAAATTTATTATGTCCTTGGATATTTTTATGTTTCGGAAATTTGAAATTTCTTTACAACACGCTATATTTTTAAATAAATAATGATTTTATAAAAGTTAAAAATATCATATAAAGAGAATTATTCTGATAAAATAAATATAATTTTTTAAATCAGAGCATCAAAATTAGGTTAGAATAAATTTATGATAATTTTCTAAAATACATTACTTTCCCATGAATAGTAAAAATACCGTTTGGGTTTTTTAGTATGATTAATGACTTCATAATTATTTCATAATTGTATAATAATTAATTAACCATAATCCACGAGAAAAATATGTATATTTATTATATCAATAATTTTATTGTATTTTAATCAATTTAAAAAACATATAATTGAATTTTCAATGTCTAAAATGGAAAATTTGATTTATAAAAATACTTTGTGGAAACATTGATTTTCTATTCTGTAAGAATTCATAAAAATGATTCTAAGTTTATGTGGATTTAAATAACATAAAATTTTACCTCAATGCCTAAAACCATTTTTATTCCAATGGTTTTTCATTTCCCAAAACCTAGATTTTCAATGAATATATTTGGAAAACATGAAGAAATACTCTTTAATAGAATTTCAACTGTGGATTTTCATGAATAAATTGAAAAAGAAATTTATAAAATGATTTTTGTTGACTAGTAATTGATTATAGTTAAGTTTTTAACAAATTTTTCTAACAATAGGACCATTTTTGTAACTTTTACGGGTACATTATCAGTTTGAAAAAATATTGACATTTTTTTCATTCATTGATTTTTATTTTTTGAGTTTGTTTCAAACGAAATTTTTTATGTCTATTATACATTATCAATGGTGGTAAGATATATTTTTTTTTTTTTCTAAATTCAGATTAATATTCTACATTATTAAATCTCTTCAATTAAATCCCATATTTGATGAATAAGGGGAAAAATTACATCTATTTTTTAGTTGGTTAACCCTTATTGATGGACATCATTATATATAATGGGATGATGTTATGGAGGGTGTTTAGAGGTGAGGGTGAGTTATTAATGTTATTTATTATTTCTTTATTAATGTGTAATATATTTTATTATGTCACTTCAATTTATACCATAGTAGTCCTTGGGGTGATGGGAAGGAGTTCCATGTATGACTGTTTCACTTGTGTGTGATAACTCTATTTAGTGTCCCTAAGTTATGAATTTTATTTACTTGGGGGATTTTTACTCTCGATCATCTTGGGCATCATGAAACTAAGTATTTGGTAGCTAGATAATTTGTTAAGCCATATAAATTAATTCTATAATTATGTCATTTGATGTCATCTCTAAGAGACATTTGTGTTCTCATGATGATTACTCAGATTATTGGTAATATTGGTTAATTTAATGATATATTTTATAATTATTGTTTTTATTTTATAATTTTTTTCAATGTATTATTATTTCTAGTTATTTTCATCCATTAAATTATTTATGAAAAATGTATCATTTTTAATTGGTCCCTTAGAAAATTTACATTTAAAAATTCTTATGTCATTACCATAGATTTTATTTCTAAAAAAAGGGGTTCCTATCTATTATTTTGTTTTATATTCTTCCATTACAAAGAATTGTTATTTTTCTTAAATTATGGGGAAGAGTTATAAAATGAATAAATAATATATAAATTTAGTTTCCTTTTAAAAATACAAGTATTTAATTAAGTAAAATTATGTAAAATAATATTATAATATGTTACATCTCGATTTTTGATTTAAAAAAATGTTTTTCAAGGGAAACTCATGATATTTTAATAGAAATAGAAATTAAAAAACATGTTTTTCATGTATTTAAATTCAAACTAGAATTTCATGGATTGGTATTCAAATGATATATATGGAATGTGGGTTAGATACCTAATAATAAATATGTTATCATTATTATTATAAATTTCAGGTTTAGAATAAGTACTTCTAGGATGAATTAGGTGATCAATATCATTTTTTAGGGGTTTTGGTGGTAACAAATTATTCTTATTCACTTGTTTTGTGTATATAGATGTTGGCGTTAACTTTTTATTTTATTTTTATTTTCAGTTATTGTACCACATCACCCTTTCTCTTATTTTTTTTGGAATTATTAATGAATTATAATAAAGATCAATTATTTATACATATCGGATGTTCAGATATAATTGATATATATGTTTTTTGTTTTCTAAGTATTTTTCATGTCATTATTCCTCATTTTGTTTCTCTATATTTCAAGAAAAATTATATTTTATGTGTGTGATCCTATGAATTATTGAATTTTCATACTAGACTTTTGGGTAGGATTCCATTATTTAATAATACTTTATCAGTAAGAATCATTTCCAATAATGTATGTTTTGATACCCTGGAATTAGTTTCCCACCCACGATGATCAATAATGTGATTCAGAACATGTCATGAGCTATCTCGGGTACTGAATTAGGGTCTCCCATGTTGATTCATGAGGTAATGGCTATTAAGGATGTGGAGATCATTGAGGGAGACCCGAACATTTCTCTTTTGATGGATGGTTTTTTTGCTAACATACTACAGTAATGTAGCGATGATAACAAAATTTGTGGCTGATCATACCTCACTTATGTCATTTGATCATTTTGTTAAATCATGGGACCTATCGATCTTTAAAATTATATTTAATCTTGATTAAATAATATTATTTACATATCTCATTTTAGAGGAAATTTTTGTCCTATATTGGGAGTGGGACTCTTTAGTTTATGGGAAAATAGTGGTCCTTATTATTCTAGTGGTCAATTGATTTTAATAAAGGGTGAGACAAAACATTAGTGGTTCAATGGGTTCAACTCAATGGTCTCCAACTAAACTTCCATTATATTCTTATTTTAATCAGGATTAAATATTTCATTGGGTAGTTTCTCTATGTTGATTCTTATACCATAACAATGAAATAAGTGATGGATTCTCATATTTTAATAGTGATGAATTTCATTATTCATCTTTCTCAGTAGATACTTCTACAAGTAGGGAAATTCATATCTTTTTGGATAAAAAATTATATTCTATAACAAGGTGGAGTTCTGTACTAAATTCCTTCTTAAGGGCCATGTTGCCACAAATTATAGGACATTCTGCTCCTCTTTATAATTCAAAATCCATTATCCTATGCTTGTTTTGATGCCCCTTTTCAGTTCATACCCTTCCCCCAATATTGACTAAAATTTTACCTCCTTGTGTAATGAGTCATATCCTACTCGTCCCTTCCCATATTTACCTATAATTATCCAAATAAGGCTGCAAATGGTTCAGATATTAGGGATTAATGGTTCCAATGGGCCCGAAACTATTTCTTTTCGAAAAAAGGTTGATCAACCCAAAAATGTGAATGATCTCATTATGTTATAGCATGGTTAGTGAGTATCTAATTTTTCAAATAATAGAGAGAATAAGGATCCATATTATATTAATTAATATAATTTTTGTTCATATTCCATAGAAATCTTATCAAATGAGTTGAAGGGTAAATCATTTAAGAGTACTACCTCAGAAATACATAAGGGGAATCCATTTACTTTTGAAATATGTGGATAATGATTTGAGTCCTACACTTTCATTGAGGGGGAAACCAACAAATAAGATCTTGTTTTTATCACTAGATTATAGGCTTGGTGGAATATCCACCATAGCCATATCATGAAATCATATAATAGGTGTGATGGCCCAGACCCTCATTGTCCATCCCTTAGACAAATTCTAAATCCCTATCGGCGTGCGACCAATCGGCGTGCGACCAATCGGCATGCGACCGATCGGTGTGCGGCCAATCGGCGTGAAACTGATAGGCGTGCGACTGATCGGCATGTGACCGATCAGTGTGCACCTGATCAGCGTGAGATCGATCGGCGTGCGACCAATCGGCGTGCGACCGATCGGCGTGTGATCGATCAGTGTGAGACTGATCGGCGTGCGACCGATCGGCCTATGACCAATCGGCATGCGACCGATCGGCGTGCGCCCGATCGGTGGGCCATGATAGGTGTGTCACCGATCGGTGCGGTCGATCAGTGCCCCACCCATCGGTGCGACCGATAGGTGTGTGGCACGATCGGTGCGACGCGATCGTTGTCACCCAACCTTGTCGAGTTTTTCTTCTATAGTTCTCTCATAACACCACTTTTATCCCTTTTTAACCTTTTTGAAGTGGTTCAAGGCCGTTTTATTGTGAACCTATAATCAATTTTCAAATTCCTAAGAGTGGGGAGACCCTCAACGGACCCAGTTGTGTGTCTGCGTAACATTCCCCTATGTTTATATAAAAAACCTTTAAATGTCGCAGCTGTTACCACCTTTTCTGATGGGAATCATTAAATAACAATTAATTCGGTCGTGTGTAACCACCCAACCGCGTGGTGAAACCATGATCCGACCTTATAGCCGTTCAAAATTCTATATCCCGTGCCAACCAGATCTCATCCTTATATCGCACGGGAATCTCTTCTTCTTCTTTCCTCCTTTCCTCTCCTTTCTTCCTGGTGTGTTTTGAGTTCCCCCTTCCCGAGGCAAGTGGTGTGCCTGTGCTGAAGCTTTTCTGCTCACCCTTTGAGTCCCCAACATTCCTCCCCTTCAAGTCACGCATCCCCCGATCTTGGCGCATGGAGGAGAACATTGATCCTTGATCATCCAAGTAGGGTTTTCCTTTGTCTCTCTTTACTGTGTATCATTTTGGGAGGGTATCCTATTGTTTCTGCGGGATAGATGGAACCAAAACCTCAATTAAGACAATAAGAGTACTTTTAAAGAATTAAGGGGGGTGTGATGGATGTTCTGCTTCTTTTCCTTACCCTTTATTGTTTATGTTGTGAATTGTGTGGGCCTATGCCCGCTAAAAATCATGGTTGTTGGTGGTATTTCCTTGTGCATTAGTGAACCTCCGTCTTCTGTGATGATTAAATTGCTCTAACATGGTAATTTTCTTATTTATGTAGACTCGTCCGATTAAATGAATGACCAGTGAACAACAAACCTTGTGTGAGCACCCCGGTTAACCAACAGAAAGAGGAACCTAATGAATGATGTTCTTGAACCAGGAAGTTTCCCTACAGTGTTTTGGTGGTAGGTGTGTTGTTTAATGCTTATGGAGTGATGTGGGTGAGGATGGGATCCTCTGTTGTGGCAAGGTTGTTGGTTGTGAATATGAAGTGGTGTGGGGCTTTATCTTGAGGCTTGGTTTGGTTCCAGTACTTTGAGGGATCTCACTGAACCCTTTGTTGTTGTGACTTTACAAGAGAACAGGGTGTGAAGGCATAAATTTATGTCTGGCTGTTTCTATTTCCCTGGCTGGTGGTTATGCCTGTTAGTTGCCCAGTAGTGTAGAATTAACCTAAATGGGATCACTTGAACATGAAAACAAGAGTAGTTAAAATGGGGAATTGGTTTTGGGAATGAGTTGTGACTTGGCCGTGAGTGCAGTGATGTTCCATTATGAATGAATAGTAATGAGGGTCTTTGTGATTAGGTTGGCTTTGGAAACCCTATGATGGGATGAGTTCTTGTTACCTGTAGATATATCTGTAGTCTTTAGGTTTCTTATTCATGCCACACCCAAGTTGAGCACTTAGTGTCGAACACCCCCATTTCATGGGGAAGAGTGTTTCTTCTAACACTACTATAAGTGTCTGGTTATTAGATCCTTTTATGATCCATTTCCTGAATAGCCCAAGACTCTTCGGGCAGGCTGTTACGGCCTGAGGTCCATTATAGCCCAAGATTCTTCAGTCAGGGTAGTTTTGGTGGTTGGCCTAAGTGTGTGTGGGCAGGTTGTTCCCAAGAATATTCGGGATGAAGCCCAGGTGTCTTTAGGCATGACAGTAGTGGTTGTGGCCTAGGTGTTTGGGGGTGGGATGCATGGTTGTAGCTCAGGTGTTTGTGGGCGGGATGTGTGGTTGTGGCACAGGTGTGTGCGGGTGGGGTGTGGCAGTGGGACTGCGGTGAGAATGGCGGGATTGGTTCGATGCATAAGATATCTTCAATAACCAGTGGGAAAGTGGCGCGGGGTACCCAAATGTCAATGTGCTATTACTATACATTACTTGACTTGTGTTATTTGGGGAGTGTTCCTTGGTGAGGCTCGGGTGGATAGTTTTCCTTGCTAGGTGATTTGGATTCCACTTTCTCACAGGGCATTAGAATGCCTCCTCACTTGTGCACAAGAGTCTTTGGTTTTCCCTACTGAGTATACTTGTATGCTCACCCTACGTATATAAAACTGCTTTCAGGTTTCTAGGAGGACTTTAGGGATCATGTGGGGTCGTACTAGCTTAGATGTTGGGATGGTTGTAGTTTTTGTTTTTCTTTTTCCTTGGTACTTTACCTTTGTAGTCTCCTTGTACTTTATGGTATTTACTTTTGTAACATGAATATGGGAATGGTTTTCTTTTGGCTTTACTTTTACCCCCAGTTTTGGTGTTGTTGGGTTTTACTATCTTATATCCTGATCCTAAAAAAGAAAAAGGTAATGCCTTCCATCTTGTGTGTAATTCTATACCGTTGGTGCTAGTCGCCACTCCAGGGCCTATTGAGGGCGAGTCTCGGGGGACGTTATCTCTCCTTCAACTGGAAGAAGGAAGGGCCTGGCAATCTGTTTTCCCTTCCCTCATCTTGGTGAAGGCGGGTCATGATAAAATGGTATCAGAGGAGGTTGGTTGAGAGATAGGATGGAGTCTCGAGTTAGGCATAGTGAGGATTGCATGGGATGGTAGGGAAATAGTGTTGTGTGATCTTGGTGCGTGAAATAGGCCAGGGAAGATCGGCTAGGACATGGGATTTTAGGTCCCCCCATGATCCGATGCAAGGACTCTGGGCCTACCGAACGACCATGTGAGGCTGCATTGATTGTAGGATAGAGACCCTAGAGAAGGTACATGCATCATAATGACTTGTGTTCTTGTGTTTTATAGGTATTTTGGGGATTTAAAATGAATGATAAGTCTAAGAAAATTTAAGAACAATATTCTACACTACTCAGGCTTAGGCATTCCTTATTTACCTTGTAGCTATGGCACCTGGGAGATGACCATGAGTAGAGCGGGAGATCGAGGCCTAGGATGTTGACTTGGCTGATCGACAGAGGGATGACTAAAAAGAGGAATATGATCAGTGGCAGAGGATGCTTCATTCCTTTCAGCGGTAGACCCTTGGGAAGTACAAGGGTAGCATCTCAGACATGGAGACAAAGAGATGGATAGAGGAGCTGGTGATAGATTTCAGCTTCATCCAGGCTCTGAAGAAGTACTATTTTCCTCTGGCTGTATGCCGGATGCATGTAGTGGCGCATTAGTGGTGGACGCTTTATCTTGGGGAGAAGAGGGAGACTGTGGTTATGTGGGCCGACATTGAGAAGGAGTTCCGGGCGGAATTCCTCTCTTCCACGATGAAGGCTGAGAAGAGGTAGGAGCTACTCTCCCTCCAGTAGGGGAGCATGTCAGTGATAGAATTGGGGATCATGTTCAAGGATCTCCTCCAATTTTCTCCGGACCTCTTTCCAGATAAGGAGTCTAGGGCGAGAAATTTGGAGGAGGCACTTCGACCTTCTCTTCAGAATGTTGTTACTCCCTTCACCCTACTGTCGTACATAGAGGTCCAGAAGAAAGATGAAGTGGTGGATAGGATGCACACGCTGGGAGGTGTATCATGAGAGGGAATCCAGTTGGGCTCGTCGAAGGGGAAAGCTGTCAGCAGCATGCCTCCAGCGTTAGGACCCTCTAGGTTTCGACCAGCAGGAAGCAAGCCTCAGCAGTTCCAGTTCTGATCTTCTAGCCCTCACCCTTTCTTTTCAGGCCCAGGGCAGAGATGCTTCATCTGTGGAAGCTATGGGAACCTTCTGAATCAGTGCCCGGATAGACTATAGTACAAAGAGGGTGGGCAGGTTCAGCACCCACCTCAGCAGCAGCAGGGGCAGCAAGCTCCTGCTCCTCTGAGGGAAGGCGTTGCAGGAGGAGGCCGACCTCAAGACGCCTCTCAGGGACCTCGACCAGGGCGTGGTCATGGAGGCGGCCGATATCTGAGAGGCAGGGGAGCTGGGTGTGGACAGTTTCACACTGCAGAGGCAGCGGTTCTAGCCGGGCTAGAAGTCGTTTGAGGTGCGATCATCTTGTTTAGTACTCTTTCCTATTCCTTGTTTGATACAGGAGCTTGGCACTCCTTTTTTGCACCCAATCCGGCCCGTGCTCTGGGTTTAGATGCTGAGAGACTTCCAGTACCCCTGGTGCTGAGCACACCAGTCGGAGGTCAAACACACTTGTCTTATGTTTTCTGAGGGTGTAAACTGATGATAAGGCCACATCAGTCTATCTGGGATCTTATATTATTGCAGATACATCCATACGATGTCATCCAAGGCATTGACTGGTTGTTCTCTGTATGTTCCATCATTTAATGCTTCAAAGGACGGGTTGTGTTTTCAGATTTGGGCGGCCGACGTGTAACTTTCATTTGCGAGTGAGGTTTCCAAAAAAGGATTAGGCAAGAAGAGCCCCTCCTTTCCTTGTTAGCTGAACTATCAGTGGAGTCGGTGGATGAAAAAATGGTGGAAGTCCCAAGGATCGTCAGTGAGTTTATGGACATCTTCCTTGAGCAGGTGGCGAATCTACCCCCTCAACGTGATGTTGAGTTCGGGATAGACTTGCAACCTAGTTTTCGTCTGATTTTGATGGCTCCCTACAGAATGCCACCTTCCGAGTTGCAGGAGTTGCGGATTCAGATTGACGACCTGATGAATAAGGGTTTTGTTCGACCAAGTGCATCACCCTAGGGTGCTCCAATCTTATTCTCAAAGAAGGCATATGGTGGTCTCAGACTGTGCATAGACTACCAGAGGATGAATCAGGTAACGGTCAAGAACTGTTACCCTCTCCCGAGAATAGACGACCTTTTTGACCAGTTAAAAGGGGAAGGGTGGTTCTCCAAGATTGACCTGCGTTTGGGATATCACCAGCTGAGGGTGAAGGAGGGTGACATCTTGAAGAATGCCTTCAGATGTAGATATGGGAACTTTGAGTTTGTGGTCATGCCTTTCAACATTAAAAACGATCTAGCTGTGTTCATGGGGCTCATAAACTTTGTCTTCTGAGAATACCTATATCGGTTCGTAGTCGTGTTTATTGATGAAATCCTGATCTACTCAAGGTTATAGGAGGATCATTCTGAGCACCTGAGAATGGTTTTAGAAGTCCTCCGACAGCACCAACTCTATGGTAAGTTGTCCAAGTGAAAGTTCTGGACACGAGAAGTGCACTTACTTGGGAACGTGGTGTCCAAGCAGGGAATAGCGGTGGACCCATCAAAGTTTGAGGTGGTTGTTTCTTGGTAAGAACCCAAGAACATGGAAGAGGTTCGTAGTTTCCTTGGGCAGGTAGGTTATTATCGGAGGTTCGTGCCCAAATTCTCTTGTGTTGCGGCACCTTTGACATCTTTGACCAAGAAGGACCAGGATTTCATGTTGAATGGGAAATTTCAGGTAGCCTTTAGCTATCTAAAGGAGAATTTGGTAAGTTCCCTAGTGTTGAGGTTGCCAGAAGAAGGGGTGACGTATGAAGTATTTTTTGATGCTTCAGGACAAGGCCATGGGTGTGTGCTGATGCAACAACAAGGGGTGATCTCTTATGGGTCCAGGAAGTTACATCCTCATGAGATTAATTATGCCACCCATGATCTGGAGCTTACAGCGGTCGTGTTCGTGTTGAAGTTGTGGTGGCATTACCTCGTCGGGGAGAGCTTCGTGGTCTTCACGGATCACAAAATCTTGAAGTATATCTTCTCTCAGTAGGATATGTACTTATGGCAGCGAAGGTGGATGGAGTTCCTTCAGGAATACGACTTTGAGATTTCCTACACCTCAGGAAAAGGGAATGTGGTGGCCGATGCCTTGAGCAGATGTCGCAGAATAATGTGGTTCGAGAGTCGGCATATGCTTGGAAGGAAATGGAGGAGTTGTTTGCCCTGCACCTGGATGCGAGGGAGGATTATGGTAGTGGTTGTCTATTTCAGATGATGGTGCAATCCTATCTACTGCGGTAGGTGGAGGATTCTCATGGGGGGGACAAAGAGAGTGAAGTGATGTGTGACCGGGCTAACCAAGTCGATGCTCCAGAAGGGTGGACAGAGGATAGTCAGAGTCAGATTATTTTCCAAGGAAAGATGTTTGTACCATAGGTGATGCGAGGAAGGGTTCTTTGTGAGTTCCAAAACTCACCCCTATCAGTTAACCTGGGATTTTACAAAATTTACCGGGCCATGAGGGGTCAGTTCTGGTGGCCCGGGGTAAAGTGGGTAGTGGCAGAGTTCATGGCCAGGTGCCTAGTGTGTCAGCAGGTGAAGGCTGAACACCGTCTTCCATGAGGCTTCTTACAGCATTTAGATGTCCCCGAGTGGAAGTGGGATTCCATATCGATGGATTTCGTCATAGGGATACCCAAGGTTCAGGGAGGCTTCGACACTATCTGGGTAGTGGTGGACTGTTTGATGAAATCGGCTCACTTTCTGGTGATCAAGGAGTCAGGAGCAGTGGATTCCATAGCACAGAGGTACGTGGATGAGGTGGTGCGGTTTCATGGAGTTCCTCGATCCATAGTCTCAGATAGGGATTCACCGTTTACCTCACAAGTCTGGAGAGAATTGCATCATGCTTTTGACACCAAGATACGTCTTAGCACTGCTTTCCACTCCCAGACAGATGGAAAGACAGAGCGCACCATCCAGACAATGGAGGACATGCTACGGGCATGTATTCTGGACTCTGGGGGATTGTGGGTGCGACACTTTCCTCTGGTAGAGTTTTCCTATAATAATAGCTATCACTTTACCATTGGCATGGCTTCTTTTGAAGCCTTGTACGGAAGGCCATGTCGCTCACCCATGTGCTATACCGAGGTTGGGGAAAGAAGTGCTCTTGGCTCCGAGGTGTTGCAGATCATGATGGAGAAGATTCAGCTTATACGAAAGAGGATGAAGGCATCTCAGGACTTCCAAAAGTCATATGTCGATAATAGGAGGAGACCCTTGGAGTTCGGGTTCGGGGACTATGTATTCTTGAAGGTCTCCCCTCAGTGTGGACAACGAAGGTTTGGAAGGGGGAGTAATCTTTCTCCAAGGTTCATCGGACCCTTAGATGTGTTGTGGTGGGTCGGAGAAGTGGCTTATTAGCTAGCATTACCACTTCCACTACTGAGAATACATGACATATTCCATGTGTCACAACTCTGATGGTATCTGCATGACGATTCACATGTCCTCGACTGGGGAAAGCTGTACATCGAGGCCAACGTGACTTTTATGGAAAGACCTATAAGGATCGAGGATCATGAAGAAAAGGTGCTCCATGGACAGACCATTCCTTCAGTTCATGTGTTGTGGAGACATGGTGGGCTGGAAAAGAGTACCTGGGAATGGGAGGCACAGATGCGCACCCAGTACCCAGATCTATTTTGAGTTTTGTCCCGTTTTATTTGTACTTGTTTGTGATGAAACGCTTTACCTTGTTAACTATGTAACGTTCGGTTTTCATTATTCTGTGGATGTGTGTGAAGATTCCTGACTATGGGGAGGGTAGGAACTGATCCCTAATCAAGATGCATTAAGGTGGATGCGATTAAACCCGTGCGGGTGAGTCAGTGCCACCCAAAGCACATAGTATCTTGACATGGAGGAAGAAACACTCTAACCCATATGACTAGACGGCTTTACCCTTTAATGTTGCATGGTTGCTTAAGCGGGAGGTGTTCCTATATGTCAGAGAAGTTCACTCCTGAGAGGTATCTTTCGGGGTTGTTGTTCGGACCCCCTCTTTCCTTTGGTTCTGGTTTTGATTCTCGAGGGTGAGAATAGTTTGAGAGGTATCTGATGCGATGGCGCAAACCCTCATGGACCATCCCTTATCCAAAATCCGGATCCTAAGGGTGGTGTCTCGATGGTAGGATTCTCTATCGGCGTGCGACCAATCGGCGTGTGACCGATTGGCATGCGACAGATCAGCGTGCGACCGATCGGTGTGTGACCGATCGTCTTGCGACTGATCGGTGTGCGCCTGATCAGTGTGCCACAATTTGTGTTTCACCAATCGGTGCCTCATCGATCAGTGCGACTGATTGGTGCCCCACTTATCAGTGCGACTGATCGGTGTGTGGCACGATCGGTGCAACCAATCGGTGTGTGGCACGATCGGTGCGACGTGATCGGTGTCACCCAGACTTGTCGGGTTTTTCTTCTACAGTTCTCCTGTAACACCACTTTTATCCCTTTTTAACCTTTTTGAAGTGGTTCAAGGCCATTTTCTTTTGATCCCATAATCAATATTCAAATTCCTAAGAGTGGGGAAACCCTCAATAGACCCAGATATGTGTCCACGTAATGTTCCCCTCTATTTATATAAAAAACCGTTAAATGTTGCAGTTGTTGCCACATTTTCCGATGGGAATCATTAAATAACAATTAATTCAGTCGTGTGTAACCACCCAACTGCATGGTGAAACCATGATCCAACCTTATAGACACTCAAAATTCCATATCTCGTGACAACCAGATCTCATCCTTACATCGCATGGGAATCTCTTCTTCTTCTTTCATCCTTTCATCCCCTTTCTTCCTGGTGTGTTTTGAGTTCCCCCTTCTCGAGTCAAGTGGTGCACCTATGATGAAGCTTTTTTGCTCACCCTTGGAGTCCCAAGTGTTCCTCCCCTGCAATTTTTGCATCCCCCATTCTTGACGCGTGGAGGAGAACTTTGATCCTTGATCATCCAAGTAGGGTTTTCCTTCATCTCTCCTTACTGTGTATCATGATGGGTCAGTATCCTATTGCTTCTGCAGGATGGATGGAACCAAAACGTTAATGAAGATAATAAACGGACTTTTAAATAATGAAGGGGGGTGTGATCGATGTTCTACTGCTTTTCCTTATACCTTATTGTTTATGTTATGAAATTTACGGGCCTATGCCCACTGAAAATCATGGCTGTTGGTGGTCTTTCCTTATGAATTAATGAACCTCCGTCTTATGTGACGATTGAATGGATCTAAAATGGGAATTTGGTTAATTACGTAGACTCGACCGATTAAATGAATGACCCGTGAACAAAAAACCTTGTGTGATCACCCCGGTTAACCAATAGAAAGAGGAACCTAATGAATGATTTGCTTGAACCTAGAAGTTTCCCTACTGTGTTTTGGTGGTAGGTTTGTTGTTTAATGCTTATGGTGTGATGTGGGTGAGGATGGGATACTCTGTTGTGGCATGGTTGTTGGTTGTGAATATGAAGCGGTGTGGGGCTATATCTCGAGGCTTGGTTTGCTTCCAGTACATTGAGAGCTCTCACTGAACCCTTTGTTGTTGTGACTTTACAAGAGAACCGGGTGTGAATGCTTAAATTGTTGTTTGGTTGTTTCTCTTTACGTGAATTGTGGTTATGCCTGTTAGTTTCCCAATAGAGTAGAATTCGCCTAAATGGGATCACTTGAACATGAAAACAATAATGGTTAAAATGAGGAATTGGTTTTGGGAATGAGTTGTGACTTGACCGTGAATGCTGTGATGTTCTGTTATGAATTAATAGTAACGAGGGTGTTTCTGCTTAGGTTGGCTTTTGAAACCCTAGGATGGGATTAGTGTTTGTTACCTATATATATATGACGCACGCCTATTGTAGGGAATGGCAAAACAATTATTTCCTATGTTAAAATTTAGTTAAGTGGTTGACCTAGGATGTCTCATGAAGAGGAGTTCCCACAAAACGAGTTGTCACTTTAAAACAAGGGTAAAAAAATGTTTTGTTTTTGAAATGAAATTTGAAATTAAAATGATTGAAAAACTATGATATTTAAAAGGGTGGTTAGGTCGGGGTCAGTTTCCTAATTTTAATGCTATCCTTGTTCAATTTAATCCAATCCTCTTCTTCTTTGTTGATTAAAGTGAGTTTCCACAATCGTTTCCTATCGCTTCCTTGGTGAAATTATTATTGTGAGAGAAAACCTTACCAAGATCTTGGTTTGGTCAACTCTCCTTCCATGTGTAAAATAGTTGTATTGAATATCCTTAATTGAAATGGGCAATACCTGATCAGGTTTTGTTTATCCCAAACAATCAAGAACATTCACTACACCTTTTACACGTACTGACGATCGTCAAGTACTTCACCACTAATTCCCGGTTTATTCCATCCTATATAAACCAGAAATTAGTGGAGGGAGATATTGATTAATTTACCAAGGAAAAAATAAATAACGGAATTAATATTCAAGAACGATTGAATTTGATAATAAAATATTCTATAAGAAATTGAAAACAACTTTGAATAAGTATGAAATTTATTCAATTGCGTCCAAGAACTCAAGCATTACAATGTAGGAAACCAACCCTTCCCCAATCACTCCAAATGTTTACCCCACCATGGTAAGGGTAATAGAGATGAATGGGGAAGAATAAGGCATTATAAAAATATGAAAAAGAAAAGAAATAAAAAAAATAAATCTGAAAAGATCTTCTTCTTGGTGTCCCGGAAGGAATGGGATGGAGAATGGATGATTTGAGAGGGTGGAGCTCTCCTCCTTTTATAGCCAGAATGTTTCCCCTGAATTTTGACGCGTTTTATCCCCATTAAATGACTTCTTCACGCGTTTATCCATTCTTAAATGTTGTTTATAATTCCCTTGGACGTGTTCCCTCAAAATCTCAGCGTATTTTGACATGTATTCCGAGAGTTATTACCGTTTTACTATGAGCATTTATTATGTCTAGTCAGACTCTCCAAAACGAAATCCTCCGGATTAGGGTGATTTAATGACCCCATAAAAGGCAAATTCACTCGGTGATTCCTTCATAAAAGATTTTCCCAAACTCCTTGAACGTCCAACCACCGAATTTCACAACATTGGGGCCCACCATGGATGAGTTATGGATCCCACACCAAAACTAGGCAGAACTGCAAACAGTTTTCTTTCTCCCACTTGTGAGCTTCTTTTGAGCTTCCATATGGACGATTCAGCTTTTAGTCCAAAAATAGTAAATGAAGCCCTAAAAGATTAGAATCTTTAAAATAAATAATTTTTCAATTTGGATCAGTGTAGATAATTTTATGGCCAAACTACAGAAATAATTTAAAACTGTTAAAAATCCAAAATGGCCATTTTTTACTATTCAACTCAAAATAACACCGTTATCATAAAAATGAAACAATTAATCTTAGAGAAAAACTTTTGGGGGATTAAAACAATGATATTCAATATAAATTAATTGAAAATATTTTCTCTATCAATTACCCCACACTTAGCACTTGGACTCCTCGACAAGTAAAAATTAAATCAAATCAAATCCAAAACACATATCAATGAGATCTATCAAATCAATTCCAACAAACAAAAAGATATCATGACTCATCAAAAACAATTATTTAAAGTTCTCCATTTTAGATTTTAATATATTTCCACTTCATTTCTTATCCCTTGCACACAAAACACCTACCTCACATGAATTTTCTCTCATCTCACAAATGTAAAGGCTGAACTAGGCTTTTCTCATCCAAACTCACACAAGAGTCACCATAGGTTTGATAAATTCCTAATTCTCCAGCCGATGTGATTCAAGGACATGTGTTTCTCATGAGGACTTTTTAGGGTTGTTATGTGGCTTCTGGTTGGTAGGATTTAGATGTTAAAAGTTCTGAGGCCGAAAAAGGAAGGCTTGGCTCTTATTGAAGGAAAATTGAAAGATTCTAATTTTCACTAAAATATGGTTTCCTTCACTTCCCCTTTGTTGAAAATAGGCTCCATCATCATTCAATCAGCTCAGCAGCAAACATTTCAATATTTTCAAACATGATTTTATTAAATCTCCAGATAGGAACAACTTTCTTTTTACATTGGAAGCTCCAGAAAGGCACAGCTTCTCTTGTCATAAAAGCTCCAGAAAAGGCACATCTTTCCACAGAATAATTTTTCAGCGTCACACACATCTCTTCCACAATTTATTTTCCACCCAAAGTATAACCAAATGAGGTAGTACACCACAAGACATCTTCTCTCACACTTATGTTCAACTAGATTATGCAATTTTACTTCAAGAGCAGGTAGGATAGGGAAAATTGGCTTGTAATGTGGCTAAACTAACAGGCAATTCATGGCTACTAGGGGTTACAATGAAGGATAAATGTAAAGGTGGGCCATAATGAAAAGGATTATTTTGAAAAGGGGGCTTAAAACCAAATAAATGACTCAATCATTTAAAACACATGTACCCCAACCCTCAAGTTTTGAAAGGAATTAATCAAATTTTGGTTAAAGCAAGCATCGTCTGGTTCTCTCAAGAAATGAGGTGAATGAAAAGAATATGACAAAAATGGTTCAGAATCCTCACAAGAAAGTTATTTCAAAGATATAGACAGTGAAATATGGCATGAGATTCAAAAATCATTGTACTTTTCATGAAATTCCAAAAAAAAATTGAACTTGAAACAAATTCATTTCAACATTCATTTAAGCTCAGTTTCATGAAATAGATTGGTTCACTCATTGACATGGGTTTCAAAAATGGTATTGATAATCTTTTCAGCTCCAAAGTTTCAGAAACACACCAAAAATTGAAAAATAAACACACACAAATTTAAAAAAAAACAATTTTTTTTATTTTATTTTTTTTGTGAAAAAAACATCAAATGAAAATCCTATACTACAAAGGTTCCCTCCCCCGCACTTAACTGATGCAGTGTCCTCGATGCATTAAAGTGGATTTAACATGTAAGTAGATTTCTGATTGAATCACAACAGCAAGAAAATGTGAAGGATAGGTACAACCTGATGGATCTTATTGATAAATAGGTTGGATGAGTGTGATCTCCTCCACTGGCTCTGATGGCAGGGTCCCAAGGAATTTCATCAACCTATGTCCATTCATAGAGAATGGATCCTGCTCTCCATCCTTCATAATCTGCACAGCACCAAAAGGATATACATGAGTAACTATAAATGGACCTTCCCATCTGGAACAAAGTTTACCTGGCATCAGCTTGAGTCTTGAGTTGAATAATAACACTTTGTCTCCAGGAGAGAAGTCTCTTTGTTGGATCAGCTTGTCATGGGCCACTCTTGTTATTTCTTTGTAAATCCTTGAATTTTCAAATGCTTCCCTTCTTATTTCATCCAGCTCTTGAAACTTCAATCTTCTCTCCTTCCTAGCACTTTCAAGGTCCAAATTCATTTTCCTTATAGCCCAATACTCCTTATGCTCCAATTCCACAGGTAGGTGGCAGCTTTTCCCTTAAATCAGCCTATATGGACTCATTCCAATCGGGTTTTTGTAGGCTGTCTTGTAAGCCCATAAGGTATCATCCAACCTTTGACTCCAATCCTTCCTGTTTGGATTAACGGTCTTTTCCAAAATTCTATTTATTTCCCTGTTTGAAGCTTTAGCTTGCCCGTTAGTCTGTGGATGATAGGGAGTTGATGTTTTATGATGCACCCCATACTTCTTCAGCAATGTATCCATTCTCAAATTACAGAAGTGAGTCCCTTGATCACTGATTATTTCTATGGGCACTTCAAACTTACAAAATATGTTAGACTTGACAAAATCACAAAAAACTTTAGCATCGTCAGTTCTGGTTGCTTTTGCTTCCACCCATTTGGAAACATAATCAACTGCAAGCAAGATATAAGAATTTCCAAATGACATCAGAAATGTTCCCAAAAAATCTATCCCCCAAACTTAAAAAATGTCACAAAAATTCAATGGCATTTGGGGCATTTCTTATCTCTTTGAAATATTTCCTGAAAACATACATTTTTTACATATTTTACAAAATTCATGGGCATCTTTAAAAATGGTGGGCCAATAAATTCGAGATTCTAATACCTTCCTTGTTGTCCTCTAAGGTCCAAAGTGGCCTCCACAAGCTAAAGTGTGACAAAAATCAAAGATAGATTTATCTTCACTTTCAGGTAAACATCTTCTTATAACTTGATCATTGCAAATCATCCAAAGGAATGGATCATCCCAAATGTAATATATAGATTCAACTTTTAGTTTTTGAATTTGGTGAGAATTTAAATGAGATGGGACCTGAGATGTTACCATAAATTGACTATGTCGGCAT
This sequence comes from Viscum album, assembly GCA_963277665.1. Taxonomy (NCBI): domain Eukaryota; kingdom Viridiplantae; phylum Streptophyta; class Magnoliopsida; order Santalales; family Viscaceae; genus Viscum; species Viscum album. The sequence goes on along the minus strand of OY728167.1, from coordinate 236,043,835 downwards.
ACCAAGGCACTTCTCCTTCAATCAAGTACAAGTGCTCTCCTGGAATTTGATCATTCAGTGGGTCTCTTTCTGGAACTTCAATTTCAGCAGTGTTTGGCAGTCTACTTAAGTGATCAACCACTTGGTTCTCAGATCCCTTCTTATCCTTGATTTCTATATTAAATTCTTGCAGCAGTATCATCCATCTCACTAAACTTGGTTTAACATCAGCTTTCTTCATCAAGTACCTCAAAGTTGCATGATCAGAAAACACAGTGATTTTAGTTCCTAGAAGATATGATCTAAATATTTCTAAAGCAAATACAACTACAAAGTACTCTTTTTCTGTGGTTGTATAATTGAATTGGGCTACATGTAAAGTTCTCGAGGCATATGAAATGACTTGTGGTCTGCCCTCAATTCGCTGAGAAAGGACTGCTCCAACTGCTTGGTTAGAGGCATCCCAAAGTAGTTCAAATGGTTCTTTCCAATTTGGAGGCTGCATCACAAGTGGTGAAATCAATCTATTCTTCAACTCATCAAAGGATTCCCTACATGCACCATTGAAATCAAAATCAGCATATTTCAAAAGTAATCTAGAGAGAGTGAGAGAAATCTTACTGAAATCTTTGATAAACTTCCTGTAGAATCCTGCATGTCCTAAAAATGATCTAACATGTTTCACACAAGTAGGGTAAGGTAATGAATTTATCACTTCAATTTTGGATTTATCCACTTCAATTCCATTTTGGTAAATGACATGACCAAGAACAATTCCTCTTTGAACCATGAAATGAATCTTTTTAAAATTTAAAACAAGATTTTTTTCAATGTAGGTTTTCAAAACTTTTTCCAGATTTTTCAAACAATGATCAAAAGAATCTCAAAAAACTGTGAAATCATCTAAGAAAACTTCCAAGAAATTTTCAATGTGATCAGAAAATATACTCACCATGCACCTCTGAAATGTACCTAGAGCATTACATAATCCAAATGGAATTATTTTATATGAAAAAGTACCAAAAGGGCATGTAAATGTCGTCTTCTCTTGATTCTCGGGAGAAATGGGTACCTGGAAGTAACGTGAAAATCCATCCAGAAAGCAATAATGAGTTCTCGCTACCAATCTTTCTAACATCTGTTCAATGAAGGGGATGGGGAAATGATCTTTTCGAGTGACCTGGTTCAATTTCCTAAAATCAATGCACACTCTCCAGCTATTTTGAATTCTCATAGGGATTAACTCATTCTTTTCATTCCTCACAGTGGTCAGGCCAGTTTTTTTTGGAACGACATGAATAGGGCTTACCCACTGCGAATCTGAAATGGGATAGATGATCCCAGCTTCCAGGAGCTTCTCAATCTCCTTCTTCACAACCTCCATCATGGTGGGATTCAGTCTCCTTTGGGGCTACCTAACAGGTTTGGAATCTCCCTCAAAAAACATTCTATGTGAGCATATTTTTGGGTTAATTCATGGGATATCACCTAATCTCCATCCTATTGCATGGACATTCTCTCTCAAAATCTCAATCAATTATTTTTCTTGGGTTTTATAAAGATTATTAATAATTATCATTGGTAGTTTCTCTCCCTCCCTATGTTATACATATTTCAAATCCGTGGGGAGTGGTTTGAGTTCCAGATTAGGGGGATGCTCAAGGGATGAGACTAAATTGACGTTTTCCACTTCCAAATTTTGGACCTCCTGCACACAAGAAACCATATCATCTTCCTCATTATTTAAAAAATAATCAAAGAAATCAGATTTTACCTCTTCCTCCCACATGAAGTCAGAATCTCCAACATCTTTAGCATCCACATGTTCAATGATATTTCCAAGGGAAGATGTATCTCCTAAGTCTAAGAATTCATAGATCATACCTGATTCTTCAATTGGTTCTGCACCAACTTCATGGGAAAGCGAAAAGAGGGAGTGATCATCTGATGGATGCCTCATGGATTCAAAAATATTGAAGTGTACCGTGCTCTCTCCAAACTCCATGGTGAGTGTCCCCTCGTGGACACTGATGACGGTTTTGGTTGTCTTCAAGAAAGGTCTCCCCAAAATGATGGGTTAATGTGATGGGCTCCTATCTTCTTCCATATTGAGCATGTAGAAGTCAGCTGGGAATAAGAGATCTTTTACTTTCATAAGGACATCCTCCAAAACTCCTACAGGAACAACTGTGGATCTATTTGCAAGCTGGACCACCACTCTTGTGGCCTTCAATTCTCCCATATGCAAAGAAGTGTATACCGAGTGAGACAATACATTAATTGAGGAACCTAAACCACACAAATAATTAGTGAAATTTAATGAACTAATGGTGCATGGAATGGAAAACATCCCTGGATCTTGACATTTGGTTAGAATCTGCGGCATGATAAGGGCTGAGACACTTCTTCCCAAGTTTATTATTTCATTCCCATGAAGCCTTCTCTTTTTGGTGCGAAGATCTTTCAAAAATTTTGCATACCTTGGAATTTTTTTAATAGCTTCAAGTAGGGGGATATTGATTTCCACTTTCTTGAAGGTGTCCAGAATTTCTTTTTGAAGTGCTTCTTCATGAAATTTCATTGATTCGATCATCCTTGTTGGAAATGGTGGGGGTAATTATTTATTATCCCTTTGTTTTCTTTGAATTGGTGTTTCTTGTTTCTTATTATGTGGCTTATCCTTCTCCTCCTCCTCTTCCTTTTCATCTTCTTGGTGGATTCTGACAAGACTTTCTGAATCATTCTCCCTCAGAATAGGTGGTATTATTTCAGGTTCAGGGTTGGAGGGAGGTGGGATTTCTTTTCCACTTCTTGTTATGATTGCACTAACATTCTCTTTAAGATTTGTAACTATTTGGTAGGGAAGCTTCCCTGGATTCTTGGACATTATTTCAACAAGACTTCCCACTATGTCTGCTAGCTTGTCAACCTTATCTGCTAGGCCCTCATACTTGGATTGTAGCTTTTCCATAGAAGGTTGTGTGCTGGTGGATGGTTGTTCATATATTTTTCTTTGGAATAGTGGTGGCTGAAAAGATTATTGTTGTTGGAAGGGATGTTTATAAGATTGTTGGAATGGAAGGGGGTTCTGGTATTTATGTTGGTGGTAAGGAGGTTGACTGGGGTGGTGGTTAAATGGTCTCATCTGGTTTTGTGGGTTCCCATATCCTTGTTGGGCTTGTAGTTGATTTTGTTGGAATTTTCTTGGTTGAAAGGCTGCAGCACAGTATTTTGTCCCCTGTATCTTAGGGCACTAGTCAGTATAATGAGTGGAAGAATAACATAAACCACATACATGAGCTGAATCTTGTTGTCCATTTGCTTGTGTTACGTCCATTTGACGGACTAACCTTGCAAGGTCATCAACTTTGGTTTCAATCAATGTAGATGAATCAGATGTTTTTACCTCATGTATCCCCCTGGTTCCCATTCCTCTTAGTCCAAATTGTTGTGAGTTTTGAGTAATCTTCTCAATTAGTATTTTGATATCTGTAGGAGACTTGTCAATCAGGGACCCCCTGATGAGGCATCTAGAAGATTTTGATCATTATTCATAAGTCATTGGTAGAAGAACAAAAGGAATTGGTGTTCCTCCATTTCTTGATGTGGGAAGCTGGAACATAGCTTCTTGAAGCGCTCCCAGTACTCATAGAGGGTTTCTCCAGTTGATTGTCGTATGATGTAAATCTCCTTCTTGATGGCAGTGCTCCTCGATGTGGGAAATAATCTTTGCATGAAACTTATTTTTAGGTCTTCCCAATCACTGATCTCCCTTGGTTCCAGGTTTTACAACCATTATTTAGTTGTTCCTTCAAGTGAGAAGGGGAATTACCTCCACTGAAATTGGTCTTCAGGTGCTCCTCTTGGCCTGAAGCTTGAGCAAGTGTATCTGAATTTTTGCATGTGCCGATTTGGATCTTCTCCTGCAAGACCATGAAACTTTGGAAGCACAGGAATCATATTGATACGTAATTCAGAATCATTTGGTTCAGTGGGTGCACTTAGTTGATTATTTTGAATGGAAAATTATGTTTCACATAGATCACGTAGGGTTTGGTTGGGATTTCTAGCCATGATTTTAGGTTCAAAGTGAACACTAAGAGTTTCACTTGAATCTGAGAGATCTATTTCTTCAAAGATTTCTGGTAGATTTATTTTTCTTAGTTTGGTTAATGTTCTTTCAATTTCTGGATCAAATTCAATTAATGGTTCTTTTGAGGTGCGGTTCATTCAATTTTTTTTTGTTTCACTGCATCCCTGGCAACGGCGCCAGTTTGGACGCACGCCTATCATAGGGCGTGGCAAAAGCAATTTAATTTTTCTAGTGCATCATAGAAGCTGAACAGGGTCGTCTCACTTGAGGAGCTTTCTAAATCGTTTACTTACTTAATCTAATTTAACTAAACTACTTATTTTTTGTGTTTTTATGTTATCTAGTAATGGAAAACAATTAAATTAAAATAAAAGATAAAACTAACATGCAAGGACAAAATGCAAATAATTGAGAAAGAACATGGCCTTTATGGGTTGGTTTGTGGGTTTCATCATTCTCCTTATTGGTATTTAAATTATGTTTGATAATTTAATTATGAGATCTCATTCATGAATTACTATTATTTTATTTATTGGTGTGAAATCTTGAATGCATTTAGCAATCTTAACTTCATCTCCTCCTATAATCAAGGTTGATGGCACACATCGATCGAGAGTGTGACATCTTCCAAGACCTGGCTCCATCGTATGCCATTTCAACCACTAAATGGCTCAACTCCATCGTATGAAGAGTGTGTATCCAGAATAAGGGAGGGAAAATATTTAATAAAAGAATAGAAATGAGTTTGAGATCAGTGTCGTGGTGGACGATCGCCACACCCGTGCACATTACTCTTACTCATCACACACTTAATAAGACATTGGAATTGAAGCACAGAATAAATGAAATTTCCACATACCTTCCCCCGGCCAAGTCTCAGGTTAACTCCTCATATTTTAGGGTAATAGGTAATGGTGGATAATATGAGTAGAATAAAAGAATAAAAGAAGTATAAAAGATGAAGAATAAAACAGGGTGGATGGGTGGACACAGAAATAAAAGTAATGCATGAATTTTATTAGAAAAATAAATTACAAATGAAAACTAAAACAAAAATAAAGAAAAGAAATAAATAAATGAAAAGTGAAATGGTGAATATTTGTGTCCGGCCACCCTTGGTGTAGATCTCCTCCTTGGTGCCATGAAGGAATGGATGGAGAATGGGATGCTTTGGAAAGGAGGTGAGGGGCTCCTTTTATAGGCAGAATTCGACTCCTGAAAGTTTTTGCACTGTAGACACCATTAATGACATCTTCACTCCTTCCACCCTTCATTAATGTTGTTCATAAATATCTTTTCCGTCTCTGCTCAAAATATTAGCTAATTTGGAAGCCTTATTAAGGTGTTATGAATTTTTCATTCTCAGTTTCTGTTTCAGGATGAAGCTTCCAGGAAGGTTTTTCCAAAAGTATGTCATTCACTAGCCTCTTTAATGACCTCCAACATCCCAAAAAATTATTTTAGATACGACCCTATCTGTCCTCGTGATATAATAGGTGTAAACACATCATTTAGACATGTGTAGGCCGAGTTTGATGTCTGTTATGTTGGGTGGGTCCACGCTGTCCGCCCGGAAAAATTGCCAACTTAAATGAATTTTTAGACCCTTTAGATGGCCGAATCAGCTCCTGGTCCAGACGACAAAGTTGAAGGAAATAAAATAAGTATTCTAACAAAATTTGATTCAGAAAATTTGAATATATAATTTTACAGAAATGACCAAAATACCCTTGACGTAAAAATCTGTCTACAATCCAGAATTAGGCGTTTTTCACATTTGGGCTCAAAATAACAGTAAAACCTAAAAACATGACAATTACCCATCCAATAACACATTTGTGGGATTATAAACAATGATTTATAGTATAAAATATATGAAAATGTGAGCTTCATCACTCCCCCACTCTTAAACATTGCAATCCTGGGCAATCATCTTACATCCAAATCAAAATCCACACAACAATCAAAAATGAGAAAATATCAATGATTTTATCCAAAATAGAATTCCATCCTGTCTCATATATGAATAATAATTCGCTATTATATTCATTTAAATCACTAAAATTTGTTCAACCTCATAAATAAATCCATGGCCCAATCACAACCAACCTCACATTGAATTTTATGTCACTCTACACTCAATAGAAATTGAATCTAGAGTTATACTCATACTTGAAAATCGCATGCATCACCATAGGTTTGTGAAAATTCTCATTTCTCCACAGCATGAAACATGAAAACGAATTTAATCACGAGGGCTTTAGTTAACGGTTCAAATGATTCTGTGGCTTAGGTTTGGTGGGAAAATGATTGAAAAATGTTCCAGGATAGAAAGAGGAGGTTGGACTTTTAAGTACAATGTATGATTATATCTAGTAAAAACACAGGAAATTCTTCACTCAATCCCACTTGAAAATGTAAAAAAACACCACCACCTTTTAATTATATGGGACATGATGCAAGAGGTTATTATAATTAATGATATCATCTAAGTTATCCTTTTTTTCAGAGCTCCAGAAAGGCACAGCTTTATTTTCTTTTTTTTCTTTTTTTCTTTTTTTCATAGAGGATGAGATGAAAATTGAATACAATGAATGAATAAAAATTCATGACCTTGATTTTTGGGAGGTACATGAGTCATAAAAGAATGTACAATGAGTACTTCAAACTCATATCCATTTTTTTAAGGAGAAATGGATGAAAAAAATAAATCACAATGAAATGACGACACATGCCCAATTATATTATTGTCCATTGCCCAAAATATTTACACACACTTCACACTACCCATAAATGATACACATCACAATTAACGCACACTAAAGGCCCTTCCCCCACACTCAAACTTGAAATATCCATGCAAAAATACTAAAATTGCGGGTAGGTAAGGAAAAATTGGCTTGTAATGTGGCTTAAACCTATAAGGAAATTCATGGAATCTAAGGGCTTACGAAGGATAAATGTAAAGGTGGGTCTCAAGATAAAATATGGCTAGCCAAAGAGATGCCTCAATCATTTTAAATACATTCCATCCAAAGCTTTAAAAGAGAATTATTCACAAATTCTGGTTCTCACACAAAATTCAAGTTTCCCTCAAGAAAGTGTGGGTATTAGGAAGAATATGTAAAAGTGGTTTAGAATACCTCACAGGATTGGAAATATATTTTGAGTTAGTGTTTCATGGGCATGGATTTAAAAAATTAGTCAAACTCATTAAAATGCTTGAAAATCTATTTCAAGGGAAAAGAATTCATATCAACAATCATTTAAAATCCATTATATCAAAAACCATTTCAACTCTTTCAAAATCAATTGATGTGTGAAAAGTGAAAAGAATATTCACTAAATATCAAAATATGTTTTGGACCAAAAAATGAAAGGATATTAAATGATCATCATAAAAAGTTAACTCCCTTTTGAAATAATGATTCGGTCCTCTTCCACTAATTCTCGGGGCTTCCTTCTGGCTTCATGATCCTACAAAAGAAAAATTACTCAACTAATCACAAGGATCATTTCATTTAAGCTCGAAATGAAAAGATGGAGGGGACACATGTTAGAATAATTCCTAATACTGAATTTGAAATTTAAATTACTAGAAATCATGTAAAGATAAATCTTGGTATAATCCCCCAAGTGGGACCTGGATTCTTTTACTTCCTCCAGAGAGCAGTACCAGCTGTTATCCAAAGTCTGATAGAGGATGATGTTTCTTTGATTTTAACCACCACATGTGGCTTTTCCCAGCTTATGCTTCATCTTTGTTCTTAAGGGATGATCCATGGATAGAGTACACCATATCCTCCCCCTTCACAATTAAGTATAGTTTGCATGGTGGGGGTAGGATGAAGTATGGACCATCCTCTTCCTTGGTTGAAACTTGTGCAATCTTCTTATCTTCCAGTGATGTCTTCATGGGGACTGCATGAAGAGAAGCCTCTTGACTGATTTTCTTAGGCTCAGCTACCTGGATCTCTTGATGGGGCTCCTCCAGTAGATATTCCATGACTTCTGGGAGCTCCAGGGGTTCCTCAACAGGTGCATCTTCTTTTGTCTCTTCATCCTCCAGGGCATAGTAGGAGTCATCTGATTCTGAAAATTCAAAACAATTGGGAGTTATACTCAAATTAGTTTCAAAAAAATTAAAATAATTTGAGTTCAAGAATGTATCATCTCTCTGAGTTGGTTCATCTTGAATCTCTTCTTGATTTGAAAGCGCCTCTTGTAGTTGATTATTGCATGATGGAGGTAGGTAGTCAGGCTCCCCCATTTTCATTTTGGCCTCAACTTCATGGATGTCTTCAGTGAAATCTGGGAAGACCAGTGGCACTTCCTTCTTGGCCTTGAATCTTTTTAAGTCAACTTGGAGTTCATTGACCATGGCCATCAAATCATCCAATGAGATCCATGTTGTTATGCCTCTTTCCACCTGCTTAAACATTATTATTAGGGCGTCAGCTCTTCGTTGGAGGACCTCCTCAGTATAGTCTATTTCTTCCTCCTGCATCCGTGAGTAATTGTTCAATGCATAATAATTTAAATTTGAATGCATCATAGAAAAAGTGTTTTTTTGAATTGTTTTTTTAAGGAAACAATCTAAAATTTGAAATTAGTAAAGGTAAAGTAAACAACTGATTATCTCCTCAGAAACGGCGCCAGTTTGATGCACACCTGTTGTAGGGAATGGCAAAATAATTATTTCCTAAGTTAAAATGTAGTTAAGTGGTTGAACTAGGATGTCTCCTGAAGAGGAGTTCACACAAAACGAGTTGTCACTTTAAAACGAGGGTAAAAAAATGTTTTGGTTTTTAAATGAAATTTGAAATTAAAATGTTTGAAAAACTATGATATTTAAAAGGGTGATTAGGTCAGGGTCGGTTTCCTAATTGTAATGCTATCCTTGTTCAATTTAATTCAAACCTCTTCTTCTTTTTTGATTAAAGTGAGTTTCCACAATCGTTTCCTCTCACTTCCTTGGTGAAATTATTATTGTGAGAGAAAACCTTACCAAGATCATGGTTTGGTCGACTCTCCTTCCATGTGTAAAATAGTTGTATTGAATATCCTTAATTGAAATGGGCAATACCTGATCGGGTTTTGTTTATCCCAAACAATCAAGAACATTCACTACACCTTTTACACGTACTAACGATCGTCAAGTACTTCACCACTAATTCCTTGTTTATTCCATTGTATATAAACCAGAAATTAATGGAGGGAGATATTGATTATTTTACCAAGGCAAAAATAAATAACGGAATTAATATTAAATAACGATCGAACTTGATAATAAAATCCTCTATAAGAAATTGAAAACAACTTTGAAGAAGAAAGAAATTTATTCAATTGCGTCCAAGAACTCAAGCATTACAATGTAGGAAACCAACCCTTCCCAAATCACTCCAAATGTTTACCCCACTATGGAAAGGGTAATCGAGATGAATGGGAAAGAAGAAGGCATTATAAAACTATGAAAAAGAAAAGAAATAAAAAAAATAAAGCCGAAAATATCTTCTTTTTGGTGTCCCGGAAGTAAGGGGATGGAGAATGCATGATTTGAGAGGGTGGAGCTCTCCTCCTTTTATATCTAGAATGTTTCCCCCTAATGTTGACGCGTTGTGGCCCCATTAAATGACATCTTCACGCGTTTCTCCCTTATTTAATGTTGTTCATAATTCCCTTGGCCGTGTTCCCTCAAAAGCTTAGAGGATTTTGACATGTATTCCGAGAGTTATGACCATTTTACTATGAGAATATATTCTGTCCAGTCAGACTCTCCAAAAAGAAATCCTCCGGATTAGGGTGATTTAATGACCCCATAAGAAGAAAATTAACTCGGTTCTTCCTTCATAAAAGATTCTCCCAAACTCCTTTCGCGTCCACCCACATAATTTCACAACATTTGGGCCCACCATGGATGAGTTATGGATCCCACACCAAAACTAGGCAGAACTGCAAACAGTTTTCTTTCCCCCACTTGTGAGCTTCTTTTGAGCTTCCATATGGCCGATTCAGCTTTTAGTCCAAAAATATTAAATGAAGCCCTGGAAGATTAGAATCTGTAAAATAAAGAATTTTTTAATTTGGATCAGTGTAGATAATGTTATGTCTAAACTACAGAAATAATTTAAAACTGTTAAAAATCCAAAATGGCCAATTTTTACTATTCAGCTCAAAATAAGACCATTATCATAAAAATGAAACAATTAATCTTATAGGAACACTTTTGGGGGTTTAAAACAATGATATTAAATATAAATTAATTGAAAATATTTTCTCTATCAATATATCTATTGTTTTTATGTTTCTTATTCATGCCCCACCCAAGTTGATCACTTAGTTCCGAACACCCCCATTTCATGGGGGAGGGTGTTTTTTCCAACACTCCTATTAGTGGATGGTTATTAAATCCTTTTTTGATCCCTTTCCTAAATATACCAAGACTCTTCAGGCATGCTGTGATGGCCTGAGGTCCATTATAGCCCAAGATTCTTCAGGCAGGGTAGTTATGGTGGCTGTCCCAGGTGTGTACCGGCAGGTTGTTCCAAAAAATCTTCGGGATGAGACCCAGGTGTCTTCGGGCGTGACGGTAGCTATTGTGGCCCAGGTTTTTGTGGGAGGGATGTGTGGTTGTGGCCCTGGTGTTTGTGGATGGGAAGCGTGGTTGTGGCCCAGGTGTGTGCGGGTGCGGTGTGGCAGTGGGACAGCAGTGAGAATGGCGGGATTGGTTCGTTGCGTAGGATGTCTTCAATAACCAGTGGGAAAGTGGCGCGGGGTACCCAAATGTCGATGTGCTATTACTACACATTACTTAACTTGCGTTATTTTGGGAGTGTGACTTGGTGAGCCTTAGGTGGATAGTTTTCCTTGCTAGGTTCTTTGGTTGCTTCTTTCTCACAAGGCATTATAAAGCCTCCTCACTTGTGCACGAGAGTCTTTGGTTTTCCCTACTGAGTATACTTGTATGCTCACCCTACGTATATAAAACTGATTTCAGGTTTCCATGAGGACTTTATGGATCATTTGGGGTCGTACTAGCTTAGACTTTGGGACGATTGCAGTTGCTGTTTTTCTTTTCCTTGGTACTTTACCTTTTTAGTCTCCTTGTACTTTGTGGTATTTGCTTTTGAAACATTCATATGGGAATGGTTTTCTTTTGGATTTACTTTTACCCCCAGTTTTGGTGTTGTTGGGTTTTGTTATCTTATCTTCTGATCCTAATAAAGAAAAAGGGTAATGCCTTCCATCTTGTGTGTAATTATATACCCTTGGTGCTAGTCGCCACTTCAGGGCCTATTGAAGGTGGGTCTCAGGGGTCATTATCTCTCCTTCAACTTGAAGAAGGAAGGGTCTGGCAATCTGCTATCCCTTCCCTCATCTTGGAGAAGGCAGGTTGTGACAATAGGGGAACTTACTTCCCCTTCAGTGGAATCAATGTGAATCAAGGTCTCAATAACATCTTAATAATGAACTTCATGATCATATGGAATCCCATGGTCCTTATAGATTAAAAATGGTGATTTGATATATATTAAAAATAAGGACTCCAGTATTTCTATTATATAAATTCTTGAAATAATGATAATGATTGAGAATATAACACATTATATGATATATTTTATGCATAATGAAATTTTTTCATGTATTCTCAGGCAATACAAACATATAGGTCTTTTGGAAGGAAAAAATTCATCTGTTTGTAATATAATTTCCCTTGTATCACATTACTATTAAGGATTCTTGATATGATTTTTCATCTATCATTACTCTCATATGTGATTAATGTGTTTTTGAGGAGAGAATTCTTATATGGAATAACCTATCATGTTTTTATTTTAATATCATTTTCATAAATTATTCATGTATATTTTAACATAATGATAGATCGACGTGATATAAAAATAGGTTTTTACTTCTTAGGAAAAGATATGAAATATTTAATCACATTTGAAATTCAAAATCAACTATAATTTATTTCTTACCTAGTAAAATGATTCACATATTCTAGTGATAAGAAAGGTCATAGGATAACTTAATGTCTCCTAGAATCATTATTATAAAATATTCATAAGATATATAAAATTTTTAACTTCTCATAAACTCAAATTATTCATGTAATACCAGAATATTCTAATCTATAAATAAGGTTTCATAAATCTCAATGGATCAATGTTCCCTTTTTATTTTCTATCCTATGACTTTTGTAAAGGAACTTATGAAGGCTAATTAGATCTAGGGAAAAATTTATGAAAGGATAAACCTTGTATTTTAATAGAATAAGTTAATATAGTTGAAAGAATATTTCTAAACAGTATTAAATAAAAAATATAATTATAATATTGAAGATCTGAAGATAGAAAAATAGATCATATATTGAAAATTTTTATTAGGATAGTTAGGATGATGAACCCTTTATGATTTTTTCTCTCAAATAAAAATACCAAGAATACATACTTCTAAATTAAATGAAGATAGAATGAGAATAATATAGGAACCATTACCTTATATAGGGAGATAACTATACATTATATTTTTTTGAACCGTAGTGTTTCATTTGTTTTCAAAATCTGTCAATATTTGTATGAAGTGGTGATGTGTGGATAATTATTATGGATGAAGTGGTGATGCCTAGGTAATTTTTATAGATACATATAATATAATTGGAAGTCATGCTTGGAAAATTATTCTTCATATGGAATTGGATGTCATGATTGGATATTTCATCATGGTATTACAATTTTGATGATTTTTTTGATAATATTTAATGTCTAAAGACATGTGTCACTGAGGACACATTATTTACAACATGATTTGAAGGAACTTATATTATGGATTTGAGGAGTTGAGATGTTATCTTGGAATTTTATGTTGAGTTCATATGGATCTGAATTGGATTCATTTTTTACTTAGTATCTACTAATATTATTTTTATGGAATCCTTATATTAAAAATAATGTTCCAACCCATGAGTCACCCAATCTTGCCTCAACGAATCCATTAGTGGGACCCGGAGGTCAACCACTCCCATGGGAGGCCAAATAAAGATAGCATGCATATGGATGGGGCCATGTATTTTCCCCAAGGTAGGACTACCATGTATAAGTCCCATAGAGCATGTGTGCATTGGTGTTCATTGGTTGGGCTATGTTTCCCACATAAGAGTGCAGGTGGCGCCACCGCGCGGGGTGGCATGGGGGTAGGGGTCAAGATTTCTGAATGGAATAACCTTGGTCCCTATATTTTTTTTGTGTTCAATATGGTATGGAAGTACACAATTTTTATTCAATCATCCCTTAAAAGCATGGAAATAACATGAGGTGTTAAATCAATTCTCCCCATTTAAACATCATCCATTTTATCTCCTGGGAGATTTATTCTTCCTCATGTGAAATACTCCTTCACAAATGAGTACCTCGCATATGAGTGTTGTAGAAAACATCCAAATATCTATCAACTACCATTTGGGAGAATCAAATACACTTTTTGAGGTCAAAATATTGACAAAGGATAATTTCCCCAAATAAATGAAATTCGTTGCGATGGTGAGTGATTTGCAAGAAGGCTATTCATGGAGACGATTTCCCCACGGATGAACAGCACATAGATAGAGATTATACCATATGATAAACATTCTCAATGGATTAAATATCCCATGAACAACCACAAATGATATGCATTTTTCATATGATTCCATATGTGATAGTGGTTCGCAGATAAGATCGCCTTGCTGTGAAGGTCCTTTACAGGTTTCCATGCTTTTGTGGGTGAAGCTACAAGAAATGTGGTTAATGGATGAGGTACATTATGGATAATTTAATAAATAGAAAATAATTATTTGATATTCCATGTAAGAAAGATATATTCATGCAATTTATTCCATGAGGATGGTGAATCATGGTATGAAGATTTGTTTTTGAAGGCATCCAAAAAACGCCATATGATGAAAAGTTTTGTGTGATAAAAAAACATGCAGTATGTGGTGACTATAAATAAATTTATTTGAGGATAATGGTTTCTAGATGAAGTTGTTTTTTGGATAAGGTGTATCTAGTAATATAAATCCATAACAATGCCTACTCAAATTAGGATTGATGATAAAGATGTGTAAATGTGGTCTTTTATACTTAAATAATAAAGAGGGAGAATAAATCAAAATCTACCAGCCCAAAGAATAAAAACCAGGATTTGTTTTCATATATGCCGGAATTTGTTTAATGCATACTAAAATAGTATTTCAAGGTAATTTAATATTATAAAATAATATGGATATGGAGAGAGTATTTTAAATCTAATCATCCACCCTTGAACAGTATGAGTTGAAATTTTTGTCGTAGTGATACTAGATATGTCAACAGGATGAATAAAAAACTAGATGTAATTATGTATGATGAATGTTATTTATACAAGTTAGATAATGAAGTTTGGTTTATAACATGCTCAATATTAATGGTGTTATCATTATATATATCTAAATCTATACTAAAAATATGAAATTTCATAAACCAATTTATATCAAGGGTTGTTTTTATGTAGTGACAAAGCCTAATTTCTATAAGATTGCTGAAAAACGAATCTTAAGATATACTAGGTTTTACACAAGGAGGTTTAGTGGATAAATTGTGTATTTATTGATATTGGGTTTTATAAATGGAAATCTAAATGTAGATATTGAAATTTTAAAGGTACAATGGGTTTCAATGCTATAGAACATCATTTATAAATTTGGTATAGATGAATTTGTTCATATTTTTTGTGTAGCATCCCCGAACCTAGTTGCCCAGATATGGTTATTATTTAATTGTATTGGTATAATTTATAAAGAATTTTATACTTAAGTGCTGAATATTTAAGTATTATTTGCAATAAAAATACATGCCTTATTCTTCAATTTCTTTTTGAAATACAAAATTAGAACATAATTTTTTTCTCTAGAATATAATTCTTCCCTCAATAATATCTCTTCATATCAATCGTACTACACATCATGTATTCCTTGGAAAATAAACAAAATAATGGTGATCTAAAATTCTCATTAAGGGTTAAGTACAAAAAAAATTTCAGGAATCAATATTTATTTTTATCATTGAAAGCTAAATAGTATAACACACATTCCATTTAAATAATTTGACAAGCATAGTCAATATAGAAATATAAATAACTTAAATCACATTCCTTTTAATCAATAACATGACTACCATAACTAGATAAGGCATAATCAATATAGAGAGGTAAATACCTTAAATCATATGTCATGTAATCAATAAATTGAGAATGATGTTCATCTAGATATAATATCATTGTAAAAATATCATGGATAACCATAACTAAATTCCTAATAAATGAATTTTTTAACAATTGGTAATCATGTACTCAAGCACGTGATACCTCTACCATCAAGACCTTTCACCTGAAAGTTTAGAACAATAGGTAGAAAATTATTTAATGCTAGCTTATTGGCTCACATCATGATACTACATATGCATCAAGGGGATATATATAATTTTAGGCTCTACCCATAACTTCATGCCCTAATAATTGATCATATATCAAATAATGTTTTTAATTCAAGAATCAATATAACTTATCATCAAATATCTGTATTGAATAAAACATAAGAATTTTTCAATATTTCTGTAGTTAATCACCTAACATTCATAGTAAAAACCTTATATAGAATGGTATAATATTTAGGAAATAATCATATCAATCATATAATTAATATGGATAACAAAATTATTGGATCTTGTAAAGGATAAATTATAAGATTCTTACAATAAAAATAAAAACAAGCCCAACAAAAAGTGAGATTGCAAAATAGATTTTTACGTCTTTGGTATCTTTAAAATTATAACAACTTGAGAGAAAATACTTGAATATAAACATTAAACATAATTAATAAATAGGTATTCATGTTAAATATATCAATATATTAGTATATAAAACACATAAAATTAAATTGGTGTATATTAAAAAATATTTATCAAATAAAAGGAAATTGAGACAAAACCACTCACAATGGTCATAATAGTGAAGTGATAATAAATGAATAAATTATGATTATAAAATGAAAATCCACATAAAAAGTGTATATAAAACATAATATAGTCAAAGGTATTTACACACATAATCTTTGAACTTCAAATACAATGAATAATTAATATAACCCAATGAAATGAAATTGTGTTATAAAGTTTTTACCCCGTGGTAATTTCCAATTCAATTCCCCTTAGATGAGATAATTAGAATTGAAACATAAAGTAACATGAAGTATGAATGAATTATTATATTACATTTTAAATTGTTATTATGTACACCATATAAAATAAAATAGGTGCATAACAATATAATATGTCTCAATGAAGGGAAATTGAGATGATGTCCCTTACCTCACACTTCCTTTTTTTTAAATATGATTTAGCCTCATTTATAGTGGTTTTAAACTTTTTATTAACATATTATATAACTGTATTGATATTTATAATATCATATATTATCCTTTTGTAATATTTTATCACATGTTCCTTAATAATCTATCATTATTTTCATTGTTTTTAGTGATAATTTCCTTGTTTTATCGTTCCTGATTTACCATGAAAGTTATGTTGATGGTGTGTATTATATATCTCCATCATAACCCAAATAATAATAATTACAAAATTATAATATTTATACAAAAATTATACTTTTAAGACCAATCATGAATGATGGTTTTGATAAATGAAGTATGTTAAGATCATGGAGATGGTAAGTCATGTGTATGCATGAATAACATTTCTTTTTTTCAACTATTATTATAGAAATGAATTAATTAATTTTTTATATTTATATAAATATATTAATATCATAAATATCATTTAATTATTTATTCCATCCATGTGTTTTGGTGATGAAAATAGTGTCACATGGCTTTATGAAGGCTATAATCCATGCGTACACGAACGACATTATCATCATTCAGTGAGTGAAATTGTATGAAATAAAATGATATTTTAGCTTTTAAAAATGATAAATATGTCATTAATATCACAATATTTTAATTTATATAACATATATTCATTACAATTATCCATATTACCTTCCATGTAAATCAATAGTGAAAAATGAATCACATCGCTTTGTGAGGTGGTAGTCCTTCGTACACACGAGCGACGTAATCATATCCCCTATAAAATGGAAATTTTAAAAGTTATTTATATTATATAACAGGCCCATAAGTATAATAATGTTATAAATATAATATTTTTAATTTATATCCATCATTATACCCAACCGTGAGAGGTTTTGATGGAACACATTTCACAATGGTTCGTGAGATGTTTGTCCACTATACATGCGTTCGACGTTGTAGTTTCCCATTTTAGGGAAGAGGGGAAGGATATAGTTCATTCCATTAAAATAATAACATATTATTATAATGTATATATATTTTTATTATATAATCATAAATTAATAATATTTTAAGGAGGTCAAAAAATAAACAAAAAAATCATGCATAGTTATAAATTTTACCACTTCTCAGACCACTAACATAGGATTATATCTAAAGTAATCCTATATAGGATTTCTGAAAAAAAAATTGATTCTAGGAAGATTTTATAGAATATTAAATATTATTTTGGTATGTAATGGATGATCCAAAAGTGTTTTAAGTTGTGAATAAGAGAGGAGATGGGTGACCTTTATAGGTGAAGTTAGTAGAACACTTGTAATTTTGTAAAAGAAAAATGTGTACCTGAGTTTTTCAAATGGAACAATGGTTGAAAATGGAGTATTATAGATACGATAAAGTTATAATATATAAATATTTCTATAAAATATATTTAACAAAAAATTTAGGTCATTTTAACCCTTATACTTTTAGTTTAACTCTGAGTAAACCCAATTTTTCATTTACCATGATAATTAATTTTTATTTTTTTCACTATAAATTTTGATAAAACATTAAGTTGAAATTATTATGTAATTTAAATTATTATAATTAATAATATAGAATTAATTTTTTTAAATTCGATTAACATAAATGTAATAATATAATATAAAATTATACCTACAGACATGATGAAAAAGTGGGTTTCCAAAGAGAAAATTATCATAGCTATTAAAGGTTTAAATATCTAAATTAAATATTAAACTGATTAAAATGAACCAAATTAGTTAAAATATAACATTATTGAACTACTATAACTTTATACCTAATTTAAAATATAATTTATTCTCTTAAATTATTTAAATGAAAATTCATTTTTCAATAAAATTCAGTATTTTTCACTATTCATCGAAAAATAAAAAGTTTCACAAAAATATAAACAATTCACAATATGATTATTTTTATAATATGATTTAAAAAATAATGTTCAATTTTTCAAATAAATTTTATAAAAATTTTAAAAATTAATTTTCAATAATGTGTGAAAATCATGACTAAACAGTCTTTTAGAAAAAATACAGTATTTATGAAAGAATTTTTTCTTTAAACTATTATTATTTTATTTATAATCAATGTGTTATAATAATTTTCCTAATTTATTTAGTACTATTAATTCCCAAAAATTTAATGGATAGTTTGTAATGGTATATTGTATTACTGTTCAATTATACTCAGTATAAGGCCCTTGCCTTAATCAGTACATAATCTTGAGTTTTGTTAAGAATTCAGTTGATTTCACATTGATGATATTTTTAGGTTTAGAAATTTAGATAATTAATACATGATTAATACATTTCAGCCCATAATTATACAAGAAGATACCACTGAAATGGTATCATATTTTTACAAAAGTAATCCTTTTAAAAAATAAAACATGATTTATTTTCTTGATAATAATCTTCTTGACTTCTTCCTTATTCTTACTCATCCTTTTACACTATGAAATTTTTTTAAAAACATTGGATGAGAAAAAAAATCTCATTAAAGGATATAAAACCAAGAAATATGTTAGTCCATGAATACTATAAACACATGAAATCATACTTTTCACCAGTAAAATACAGGCTCTTTAACATACCTCATGAAATCATAGGATTCCTGAAAAAAAAACATAGAAATCATAAATCATAAATGTAACTTTTGGAATTCAAATCATACTTACATTGTATCTTTCATAGCTACATAGGGAGTAACCATCATGGTTACATTTGGAATACCCATTATAGTATATTCCCAAAATCTCTTAGGAGAAACCTTATCATGTAACTTTGTCTCATTTCCAAATGAATTAAAGAGATATCACATTCTCACCCACCCTTATTTTATCACGGAACCACCCATATGCATAAGAAATTCCCACATACCAAAACATAAGCACAACACATAAATCATGCATAAAAGAAAAATAACATTTACATATTTCAATTACAAGATATAATTTCGAGATATTGACATAATAAATCGCTTCTCAAAACCATTTTCAACACCAAAATACATGAAATGTTAATATGGTATTTATTTTACTTTTAAAAATATTGAGGCTTATAAGGGAATCCAAATATCAAATGATTGTTTCGACGATGAAGAAGTCATTGTCACCATATAAGTTATGAAAACATTCCTATTGTCATTTTTTATGGAAATTAAAACACTCCACATAAAAATATTCATTAAAAAACATTGAATGAAATTCAAGATATAAATAAAATATAAGATATTTAAAATTAATTTCACACATAATAGTTGAATTATATAATCAAGAAGTAGAAATTTAACCCAATGAATGGAAATTGGGTTACGAAATTCTCTTACTCTGAATCTGACTCGTCACGTACAATCCTTATATTCCTGAATAATAAAATTTTATAAATTTATACATGAATGAAAAAAAAATTAATGTTCATTATTTCTTTTATATAACTTGTTAACATTTTATGAAAATTGCCTAATTATTTAAGTATATATCATATGTTTTGTTGATATTCGATATTTGAGTCAAAAATGAACATTGTATGATGTGAATATTCCATTTGATCATAATTCCATTATCTCAAGAATATAAAACACAATATAAATATCTTATATGTTCATTTTATAAGTATTTTCAATAATCTTTGATGATAATCTAAAAACACTGTTCATAGAGATGGTAGGTTGTACGTACACATGAACACTATTTTTTTTTATCCTATCATATTGAAAGAGTGAAATTAAATGTAATGTATATAAATATGTATACATATATAATATAATTATAATAGAATTAATATTCTGTTTATATGATATATTTTTACTAAAAAAATCCTTAATACATTCTATGTGATGTGTGAAGGAATCACATCATTTTGAGGAGGTGGTAGTCCACACATCCCCAAACGAAGTTATCGTATAACAATAATATGGAAATCATGAATGTATGTTTAATATTACATTTCCAGATTATTAAATATGTTATAAAATACTTATTAAAATATTATTTTACCAGAATATTTTTTTAAGAACATCCATGGATGTGGTAAAGAAAAAAAACAAAATATTATTCATGGAGGTGATTAACCGACATAACATGGACAGCAATTTCATTTCATTGAATAAGTGGAGGTAAGAAATGAAATGGATATGATATATTACATTAGAAATATAAAACTACATTATATACATGATTCTGGAGTAATCATGCATTTTTGGTTGAATGAGGTGAGGAGAAAATAGAAAAAGACAAGAAATTAAGAGAGGTACTTTGAGAAAATTACCTCTTGAATATCACCTCCTTGAAAGACTCTTGAGGACCATGTTTTTGGTATTTTTTTGAGAACATTAGCACTTTGATGTTGTGAGAGTTAGGAGGAGATTATTCGGTAGAGTTTTTAGCATCTAAAATACTTTTGGGGTCGAAATAGGGTGGTGGAGAGGTGGTATTCATACATGAGGAGAGGTGGGTTCAAGTGATTAATTTATTGATTATTTTATATTAAAATCCAACCATATAGTGGTGGAATTAAATTGCATGAATTTAGATTTTAATTAATGTTTTATAGTATTTTTAGGGTCTAGAAACATCTCAAAAAACCATTAAATGTTTCAGTTTTTAGGTATGTTAAGATTTTAACTTTTAACATTAACCCTTGTCAAAATTTCACTTTAACTACAGTAAATATTTTTTTACCGTGGGAATTTTTTTATACCTAAAAAAAATTAGCATGAGAACATAATTTGTAAATTATGATTAAAAATATGGAATACATTTTATCTAATTCAATTCACAAAATTGGGAAAATTTGTTTAAAATAAATTTCTCAAACAAAACTACAAAGTGGGCTTTTAAAGTGAAACGTTCAAAAGTTTGAAATGTTTTTATGTCTAATTCCAATATTAAATTGATTCAGATAACCAGAATTCTATTAAATGATAAAAAAATTATCTAAATATAATTTTAAATCAATTATAAGGATAATTTAACAATATAAATAATTTATGAAAAAAAATAGTTTTGAATTAAAATGCAGTATTTTTCACTATTCCCTAAAATATGAAAGTTTTCAGAAAAGTACCAAAAATTTATCCAAACTACATTTTGATATCTTGAATCCAAATAAGAGGTTTATTTTTTCAAATATAACATATAAATGTGTCAAAAACTATATTTAAAATGGGTTCTCCATTAAAATGCGGTAAAATTACCTTTTAAAAATATTAGAGCTTTTATGCCTAAAATTGGATTTATTCTTATTTTAGACCAATAAAATTTATTGGAATATTGTGAAAACATTTAATAAAATGTGTAAATATAATATAGTTAGTTATATTCCTTCCCTCCAATAAAATGTCTAGGCTTTAACTATTATTTAAAATAATAATATTAATAATGTATTATTTTTCAGTATAACTCAGTTTTTTTGCAATATAAGATTTTGAAGAAACTCGTTATTGCATGTCGAGTACTCTATTGTAAATAGAATACTTGTTAAGGTAAAATTAATATCTAATGAATAAATGATAATAGATATGAAAATATATTATTCTATAATTACATGTGATGTTATATCCTTCCACCCTTTTGGAAATTTCATCCTCTCAATTTTTATTCACATATCAAATAAGTCATGGTATTTTTCCTTTATATCATTTTCATATTTTCATGTTTCATCTTCAACCATATGGGTTTTCCAAAAATCCTTAACCTGATGAATGAACTTATTCCACGACACTTTCTCCCTATGGTCAAGAATCTAGACTAGTTGTTCCCTATAAGAATAATTCTCTTCCAATTGAACTACTTTTGGAATAAAAACATGAGATGAATCTTAAATATACTTTATTAACATTAAAACATAAAAAACATTTCGTACCTAGGACAAACTAGTAGGTAAATCCAATCGATAGCCAACGGATCCAACTTTCTTCAAGATTTTATAGGTTCTAATGAACTGTGGACTCAGTTTCCCCTTCATAAAAAATGCATCACACTTTTCCAAGGAGAAACTTTGAGAAAGACATGATCACCTACCTCAAACAAAAGATCTTACCTCTGGTTACCCGCATAAATTTTCTTCCTGATCTGAGTTCTGCACTTGTGATTATGAATCAACTATACTTTTTCTGCCATCTCTTCTATGAGTTTTAGTCCCATCAATATCCTTTCACCTATTTCATCACAAAAAGATGGAATTCGACACTACATTCTATATAATTCGTCATATGGTTTCATCTGTATACTGGAATGAAAAATATTATTTTAAGAAAAATATACCAAATAAAGATGTTGATACCAACTTCCCTAGAAATCCATTGAACATACATGTAGAATATCCTCCATTTTCTGATATGTTTATTCAGACTACACATCTGATTGAGGATAAAAAGTTGTACGAAAATTTAATTCAGTACCCAATTACTTCTGAAGTCCCTTCTAGAAGTTAGAAGTGAACCTGAGATCACGATCAGATACAATGAAGAAAGGTATTCCATGTAACCTAACTATATTTTTAAGATACAACCGAGAAAGTTGATCTTGAGAGAAAGTGTCTCAATTATGAACAAAATGGGAATATTTAGTCAATTGATCAATAATAACCCATAATGAATTGTTACCTTGGGAAGTCTTTGGTAATCCCACTACAAAATCCATGGATATATTCTCCCATTTCCACTCTGGCACTGGAAAAGGATGAAGCACCCCCATTGGCAACTTTTTTTCTTCTTTCACCTATTAAGAAGTCAAACAATTCATAGCAAATTAAGAAATATATCTTTTCATTCAATCTCACCAATAATACTCTTGATGGTCTCTCTGCATCTTTGTACTTCAAGGATGAGCTAAAAATGGAGAACTATGAACTTCACATAACAACTCTTTCGTCAACTATGAACCAAAAGGGACACATAAACTCTTCCCAAATATCAAAAAACAAACTTTATCAATTTTAAATTTAGGTAACTTACCCTTCTGAACATTTTCTACCTTTTTCTTCAACTCACGGTCTTCCTTATGAGATTTGTTAATTCTATCAGATAGAGATGATTTCACTGAGCCCTAAAACAAAATAGAGGAATTTCCTGAACGAACAATTTTTATGCCAAGGTTCATAAAATCATTAATCCAAGGGTCTTGTTCAAATATAACATGGTTAATGTAGCATTACTTTCCTGAATCAAAGAATCATCCACAATATTTTCCTCTACAAGATGGTAATGAATTGTGAAATCATAATCTTTGATTAGTTCCAACCATCTTATCTATCTCATGTTCAATTATTTCTAATTGAATATATACATCAATCTTTTGAGGTTAGTAAATATTTCACATTTTACTCCATATAGATAATGCCTCCAAAATTTTTAAAGAAAAAACAATAACATCTAATTAAAATCACGAGTAAGGTAATTTAACACATGTGTTTTCAACTGATGAAAAGCATAAGAAATTAACATGTCATTTTTCTTTAGGAAACAACCAATTAAATTCAATGAAGCAACACTGTAGATAACAAATTCACCATTTTTGGAAGGTAGTTCCGAAACTGGAGCATTCACCAATCTTCTCCTCAATTCTTAAAAACAACCATCACATTATTTTGTCCAGATGAAATTAACACCCATTATAGTTAACATAGTCATTGGGCTAGATAAAAGTGCTAAATTTTCAACAAACCTCTAGTAATATATTGCTAATCTAAGAAAACTATGAATATCAGTTATATTTTTCGTTCATGGCCTTTATTTTAAAAAAATTATTTTAGCAGGATAAACAGTTATGCCATCTTTAGAAATAATGTAACCTAGGAATGAAATTTGTTATAACCAAAACTCACACTTAATATATTTCTCATACAGTTTCTTATATTTTAAGGGTTGAAAAATAACCCTTATATGACTTTCATTATCCTCTTTACTTTTACAATATATCAAAATGTCAAAAATAAACATAACCAAAAGTTTATCCAAGAACCGACAGAAATTTCTAATCATTAGATCCATGAATACAAAAGGTTAGTTAGTTTCCCCAAATGGAATAACTAAAAAATTCATAATTCCCATATCTAGTATGAAATGTGGTCTTTAGAATGTCGGCTTCATTTACATTCGACTGACGGTACCCTGACCTCAAGTTTACCTTCGAAAAATATTCTGCTCCCTAGAGTTGATCAAACAAATCATCAATATGAGGAAAAGAATACATGTTCCTAATAATGATGTTATTATAAGCTCTATAATAAATTAAAAGAATCATTGAACCACCATTATTTTTAACAAAACAAGACAACAGCACCCCATGGTGATATGATAGGTTGAATTAAATCTTTATCTAATAACTCCTTAAATTGCATCTTCAAGTCTAAAAGTTCAATTTGAGGCATTCAATAATGGGTTTTTGAAATTGTATAAGCATTAGGAACTAATTCAATAGTAAATTCAACTTCCAAATCAGGTATAATACCACTCAACTCATAAAAAACATCAAGATACTCATTTACAACTGGCACATCATTAATCGGAATAGTTACATTGTTCTCAATAATATTTTCATGGTAGAATTCATTTCAATCTTTTAATAGTTTCTCAACATTCTGATATGTTTTCAATGGTATGGGTTCATTATTTCACACAAACTAAAAGTCTTTAGGAAAATAAAATTCTTTATCTCTACAGTTGATCTTAGCATGGTACACATAAATCCAATCCTTACCAAAAATAACATCAAAATCTACTAGAGTAAAAATGAAAATGTTTTCTAGTAAATTCATTCCACAGAAAAATATAGAAATATTATTATAATATCTTTTTACCACAACCTTTCCCATATGTTTTTTTACCATATGTTTTTGATTCATTTATTATGGTGGAATATTCAATTTACCAAAACATTTCTGAGAAATTAAAGAATATGTAGACCCTGAGTCAAACAACACATTAGCATAATCAAAGCAAAAAAAAAACAATGTACCAAATACCACATCATTTGATGGACCATCATCTGATGAATTAGTTATAAAGGATTTCACCACACCATTCTACTTATAGTCTGGTTGCTTCCCTTCATTCGAGTTCTTCATCAGACACTCATTTTCATAATGACTCATATCATTTCACTTAAAAAATTTACAGACTGTAAATAAGATTTTGTTTTACCACAATCATTATCTTTTTCAATGTAATTACGAGCCTTTTGTCCAATTTTACCACATCGAAATCACTTACCAAAATTTAAAAGGAATTCCCCAGAGTGCTTTTTACCACAATTTTCACAAACTGTAAACATAATTTTCATACCATCATAATTTTTTGAAGAATTATTCCCTTTCACCTACCACCTTGACCTATTATTATATTGTTTTTCAAAGAACACATGATTATAGGAAATCTCTATTTCTGCCTTCTATATACATTGAACTACTTTTTTGTAACTTTTTAACACATGAGATGCCAACTCCCTTTGATACTTTCAGTTTTATCCTGAGTAAAAAAATTGATCTTACTATAAAAATCTCAAATAAAATTTGGATCATACCTTTCTAGTCAAGTGAATGTTTCCTCATAACCAGCCACCAAGTCCTCCTCTTTCCTCAATTCTAAGAATTGTTTTTCTATCCTAAGCCAAACTGCTATTGGAAAATATTTCTCTAGAAACATATTTTTGAATTCATCCCACTCAAGAGAATTGATCTCCTCACTTTCCCTAATATTCCTAACCATAGACCACATTTAATTGACTTCACCTTAAAAAAGTAAATATAAAGACTAAAATTTTGATTGTCTTAACACCCCATGACATTGAAAATATTTTCTAGTGCCTTAATCAACCCATCAGTTAGCATATGGGTTAGATAATCCTCTGAATGATAGGGTATGTTGCCTTATGAAATGCTCCACTACCGACATGTTCCTTTGTAATTTATCTATTTGATCTCATGTATGGATACCACCACAATTTATAGGCTGACTCAACTATGAAATCACTGTAACAAACTATTCTATTTTGATTCTGACCATCTCAGGTTTCTAATTTAGAATGTTGTTTCCTCTGGATGTTGTCTTAGTATACCTGCCCAGTTTCCTCTATGGAAATCCATTCTAAATAAAAATATCATAGATGAATAAATAGGGAAATATTCAAATTCTATATCATTTAAATTTGATAATAACATAGAAAACATTTATGTATATTCTATTAACAATGTCTTAACCCGTAAAGTTATCTAAACCGGCCTCTTATACCAACTATAAGGCCTTATCCGTAAACATTTCATAATATTGAGTTTAGTAAAAAAATTACTTTCTTTCAAATTGAAGATATTTTTCGGTTTATATTTTTAGATAATTAGTCCATCATTAATACATATCATCCCATAATCAGACAAGAGGATACTACCAAAAATGTATCAATTTTTTCATGAAAGTAAACCTTTTAAAAAATAAAACATGATTTAGTTTCTTGATAAAAATCTTCTTAACTTATTACTTTATTTTACTCATACTTATAACCTATAAAATCATTTTAAAAACATGTTATGAGCAAAACAAATCTCAGTAAGGGACATAAAATAAAGAAATAAAAACGTTAGTCCATGAATACTATAAACCCATGAAATCATACTTTTCACCCGTAAAACATAAACTCTTTAACATACCTCATTAAATCAAAAGATAAAAAAACTCATAGAAATCATAAATAATAAAGGTTACTTGTAAAATATGTATCATAGATACATTGTATCTTTCATAGCTACATAGGGAGTAACCTTCATGGTTTCATTTGGAAAACCAATCACAATATATTCCCTAAATCTCTTATTATAAAACTTATCATTTAACTCCATCTAATTAAATAATGCATTGGAGAGTTATCATGGGATTACCTAACCTCAATTTATTATAGCACCACCTATCTACATAAGAAATTCCCATGTACCAAAACATAAGAAGAACACATAAATCATGCATAAAGGAAGAATAACATTTCCACATTTCAATCACAAGATACCATTTCAGGATATTAACATAATAAATCCCTCATCAAAACCATTTTCAATATAAAAATACATGAAAATAGAATATGGTACTTATTTAACATTAAAAAACATTAATTCTTAAATAGGAATCCAAATATCAAATAACGATTACGGTGGAAAAGAAGTTATTGTCACCATATAATTTAAGAAAACATTTCTTTTGTCATTTTGTGTGGAAAGTAAAACACTCTATATAAAAATATTATGTAAAAACATTGAATAAAATTAAATATATAAATAAAATATAAGATATTCTAAATTCATTTCACACATAATAGTTTAAATACATAATCAGGAAGTAGAAATTTAACCCAAATAATGGAAATTGGGTTTAGAATTTCCCTTACCGTGAGTCCGACTCGTCACGTACAATATTTATATTCCTGAATAAAAGCATTCATTAATATATACTTTCTTGGGAAACTTATTCATTTTAATTATTTATTTTATACCACTTATTACCATGTTATAAAAATTACATAATTATTTATGTTCATATTGGGTGTTTTGTTGATATTTGGTACTTCAGTTGAAAATCAACTTAGTATGATGTCAATAGTCCTTGTGGTCATAATTCCATTATCTATAGAATATAAAACATGATATAAATTTCTTATATATTTATTATATAAGTATTTATAAAAATATTTTAAAACAATCTTAAAAAACCATTCATGGAGATGGTAGATCGTACGTACGTATGAACGCTATTTTCATTTTTCTTATCGTATTGAAAGAGTGAAATTAAATTAAATGTATATAAATATGTATACATATATAATATCATTATAGTAAAATTAATATGTAATTTATATAATATATATTTACAAAAACAATCCATAATACATTCCATGTGATTTGTGAATGAATCACATCATTTTGAGGAGGTGGTAGTCCACACGTCCCCAAACTAAGTTATCGTATAACAGTAATAAGGAAATCATGAAGGTATGTTTAATATAACATATCCAAAATATGAAATATGTTAAAATATACATATTAAAATATTATTTTACCTGAATAATGTTTTTAGGACCTGCCATGAATGTGGTAAAGGAAAAAATAACAAAAAAACATTTTTCACGGAGGTGATTAACCGGAATAACTGGGACAACAATTTCGTTTCATTGAATAAGAGGAGGTGAGAAATTAAATGGTGTTGGACTCTTAATGTATTAATCATGTTTTAATGATCACAAATCATATTAAAACTAGTTAACTCCTGTCAATTATATCATATTCATGTGTATTCATGTGTATTATTATTTAAGTAGTCGCATGCTTTAAGAAGAACCATTCAAGATTTTAATTGCTCTACATTCAGTTTACTTACTTTATACTATCTTTGATATACTCTCATAATACCTTCTTTGACAAATGCTTAAGTCTAATCCATTATATTATCATCATTGATTAAGTCGGAATACAGTTACTTTGCAAAGTCTGAGACATCGTAAGTCTACTACCGGTTATGTATTTCTGACACCGTGAAGTAGACCCCGTGAACAAGACACTGTGAAGAACAAGAGACTATGAAGAATCAGACACCATGAAGTAGACACCGTGAACAAGAAACTGGAAACAAGACACCATGAACAAGAAACCCTGAACAAGACACTGTGAACAAGACATTGTGACCGCAATACACTGTGACCACGAGACACCGTGAAGCAGACACCGTGAACAAGACATTGTGACCACGAAACACCATGACCATGAGACACCGTGACCATAAGACACCATGATCAATCTAGACACCATGTGAAGCAAACACCATTTCCATGACTTAATGTGACACCATTTCTTAAACTATTTTGTAGCTTTTAAATATAATCTCTAATGGTCATATTTGGAGATTTTAAATAGACTGACATAATTAATGTTTCTTTGTAGACATATCATCTGACAGTACGAGGTATGAGGTGTGGTATCCATGAAACCTGTCGGCTCCAACACATACATTTCCAAGATAAAAGTGAATTGTGTCCAAGAATCAAGCCACATGATACTGAATGAAAAACAAGGTTTTGAGCATGACAATGAAGAACACTGAGAGAATTTCTAATGGAAAGATTGTTACGTGCATGAAACCCAACTCTGCTAAAGAACATACGAAGTACACTGGAATCCAGAGAACATCTTCGCATTGTTGAACCTCATGAAGAACACAAGCAGAATCGTGACACTGTGTTTTACTAACAAGGACTCAAGATCGGTATCTGCTTCATCTCAAGAAGTCCAGAGCAGCAAAGACTAACACTCAGAGCACTTCTAAACTCATCACCATATTTCTTCTCAGTTGTGTATTTGTTTATTACCTTTAGATCAGAGTGTGTACCTGTAGAACAACACAATCTATCTCCTACATTAAACTAAAGGATATAAGATATACTTACTCAAACTTCTATTTACTCTTGGATACCCACTGGAAACTGTGGAAGAGGTACCTGTGTGGCCTGGTTATTTATACCAATGAAAACTATGGAAGAGGTCCATGTGTGACCTGGACAATCTGTTTACTGTTGTTAACCCCGATCTAGGGTGTGGATCAAAGTTTTTATATAAACTGCTAGGTGGAAGTTGATCACCAAGTGGAGTGGATTAGGTCTCAGCTTGATACTGAAGCACTTGTTTCATATCTGTTGTGTTGTTTAAATTTGTCTTCTCTGTTTTATTACTTTCCTATATAATTTAGAAATCACTAATTTCACTTTGATAGTTATTCTTAGAAAGAAGTTATAACTGGCTTGTATTAGTAGAATAACTTCAAAAGTAATATTAATATCACAAATTAAGATTACTGAGAATTGATCAATCTTCTAATAATTTACTTAAATAGTCAAACTCTTATAACAGTATAACCTTGATTAACTGGGTTGTATTTAATCATTAGGGAAACCTTTTTTAGAAATAATTTTTACAGAAATTTTTATAGTTACACAATTCACCCCCCCCCCCTCTTGAGTAATCTACTCCTACCAACAAATGAATATGAGATATTCTATTTGAAAAATAACACTATAGAATATAAATGATTCTAGAGTAATCATGTATTGATGACTGAATGTGTTGAGGAGAATGTAGAAAAAGTTAATGAAATTAAAAGAGGTACATTGACAAAATTACCTCTTGAATATCCCCTCCTTGAAAGACCCTTAAGGTCCTTGGATTTAGTATTTTTGTGAGACAGGTAGAACTTGGACTTGGGTATAGTGTTGAGGAGAGGTTTGGTCTACAAGGTTTTTTTCGGTCAAAATAGGGTGTTGGAGAGGTGGTATTTATACTTGAGGATGGGAGGGTTAATGTGATTAATTTATTGATTATTTTATATTAAAATCCAACCATATAGAGGTGGAATTAAATTCCAAGACATTTTATGGTAATTAATATTGTATAGTATAGTTAGGGTTGATAAAAACCTAAAAACCCATTAAATTTTGTATCATTTAGGAATTTTAATCTTTTAAATTTTAACTTTATCCCTTATCAAAATTTCAATTTTACTACGGTAAATAATTTTTTACCATGGTAATTTTTTATACCTAAAATAAAATTGAATATAAAAACTAATTTTGAACTTATGATTCCAAATATGGAATCCATTTTATCTAATTCTATTCAATGAATTAGGAAAATTTTATTTAAAATTAATTCTGAAAACAAAACTAAATAACGGGTTTATAAAGTGAAAGGTTCAAAAGTTTGAAATGTTTTTATATCTAATTTCAATTTAAAATTGATTAAAATGAAAAAAATTATATTATTTGATAAAAACATTATCTATATATACTATAATATAAATTAAATGGATAATATAATAATAGAAATAATTTAGAAAAAAATAGTATTGAATTAAAATGTAGTATTTTTCACTATTCACTAAAATATGAAAGTTATCAGAAAAATATAAAAAAGTTATTCAAACTATATTATTATGTCCCAAAACCAAAAAATATGTTTATTTTTTCAAATATAACAAATAAATCTGTCGAAAACAATACTTAAATTGGGTTCTCCATCAAAAGGTGGTAAAACTACCTTTTAAAATATTTGAGCTTCCATGCCTAAAATTGATTTTTTTTTCTTATTTTAGGTCCATAAAAAATTTTATAAGAATGTAAAAACATTTAATAACATGTGTAAACATATTATAGTTAATTATGTTAATTCTCATCAATACAATAGCTAGGCGTTAACTACAATTTAAAATAATAATATATATAATGTATTGTTTTTAGTATAACTCAGTTTTGTATGAAACATAAGATTTTAGAGAAACCCATTATCGTGTGTTGAGTATGCTATTGGACATAGAATCCCCATTAAGGTAAAGTAATATCTAATTTTTAAATGATAATAGATATGAAAATTTCATATTCAATAATTAACTATGATGTTACACTCAGTGTTGTGTTTCACATATGCTATCGAATATAAAGTTATTTTAGAATTTTGGGGCGTTATATTCTCCAAAATATAAATAAATTGCATCCCCATAATTTTATCTTGCACATAGATATAAATGAAGGGTCTGATATTTGAAATTTTCTTTTTTCAAAAATGAGAACATAAAAAAGGATTAATAACATATTCTATTAATAAGAGAGAAAATGATGTAAAAAGGTTATATGGAATAACAGATAAACAAGTTTCTATATAGAAAATATTTGGTTGAAGGTGAAGATATAGACATGGTAAAAAAGTGTAAATAATTATGGAGAGTGATATAGGTCATTGATCATAATAAATTTAATTTTCAATTGAAAGTTAAGGACCTCAAAATCATAAATCATTGATTACATAAAAATCTATTTGATTTATCAAATATAAATTCAATAGGATAAAATTTTTATTTTAAGATATTTTTACTAAAGTTGAGGAATTATTTTACTGTCCAAAAATATAAGGAAATATACGTAATTTTCATGTTTTTATTTCATAAGCACAATTTCATCCTTTGGTTGTGCTTCAATTTATTTTCAATTCATCTCTTACTCAAAGAAATGAATATCCAAAAAGTAATTTTTTATACCTAATGCACTAAAATTAACATTTAATGGATCTTAATATTCATAAAAGATTGAAAATACATTCAATTTTTCACTAACTATTTTCCCAAACTAATATGGCTAGGAAACATTATTCAATATAGTAAATTAATTTCTAAACTTAAACAGTAACACCATTGGTTCATAATTAAAATTAATTAATCAAATAATTTAATAAGAAAATGACATGTTATCCATAATATCATATAGACCAGTTGTATGTGATAAACCCTTATCACCCTTTGGTTATGGGTTCATGCCCTGTGACCTTTCCTGATGAAACTGGTTTAACTTTTTCCAATACTATATTAATAAAATTACAATAACATTCCCAATGTGTAATATCCTATAATTTCATAAAAATAAAAGATATAATAAACCCTAAAGGTTACCAAAATCATTAAACTTATTCCCAAAAATATAAGGGAATTATTCCATAAATAACTTTTTCACTATAAAAAATACTAAATGAATGAGTTGTAGTTCCATAAATGTATTCCAATAATATCTGTAATCGTGATATATCCCTACCACATAAGTTTTAGAAATGGGTGTTTAAGACTTTGAACTGAATATAATTTTTGAACTCATAAACCCATAATGGTATCCATAACTCTTATGTTAATAAAGAAATGAATTCTTCTAAAATTTAACACATTCCTTAAATTTTGTATGATTCTTATAACCAAAATACCATTGGTAAAAATACTTCTATAATATAATTATATAATAAAAATAAATTATTCAACCATTTTATTTTAAAATAGTTCCTTCCTTATTCTAGGAGTTTACCTATTAATTATGGAATTTATGCAAATAATTTCAAGGTTCCCCACATTTAACACAATAGACTATAAATAGATCCCTAGGATGAAATTTATTTCCTTCCATCATACTCTTCAATTTTCCTTGTAAATTAATTTCATTATTCCCTTCTTTTTGACACATAAATCATTTTCTCATTTCTTTTAGATAAATTCCATGGTTTCTATTTCCACATTTCTTGCATGATAAAAATGGATCCTTCATTCCTCCATGGTCTCCACTATTCAAGATCTTAGTAATCTACATCCTTCTATTATTTGCTGACTCTGAGAATTGGTTAAGTATAGGTTGTTAATAATATCTTGGGATAAATGATTAGGCATAATCATGATATATTTCACTCTTGTAATCATCCCATTGGTTTACTTATAATAACAAAATGGTCCATCATATTCAATGTTAACTTGATTCCTTTAGGTTCCAACCATTTACTAAAACCAAAAACCATAGTGTGAGAAATAATAATCATAATCGGAAATCAATATAATCATTTATAGGATTTCTAAATCATGACACATTATTTTCAATATAACACATCCTAAGTTTTACCTAGGTCATTAATTTTCATCAACTATTTAAATCCCTCAAAATGGTTTTTAAAAAAAATGTGAATTATCCTAAGCATATCCCCCATGAGTGTCAAACCGGGTCCCTAGTAAGGCATGTTGTCATGAACTAGGTAATGATCTGGTGGAACACAATGTTCCATTTTAGTATTTATTAAACATATGTACATATGTTCTGGAACCTTTACCACTTTTAGTGCCCATACATGGATTTATTTCTAGGAAAAACCACATAATTTTTGCCTTACCAAAATTTAAGGATGTTCCACTATACGTATCCTCAATGTCTATCAAGATGTCATGATCTCTAATAAAAATTTTCCTAAATCTGGTTCTAAAGGTTTCTACTAGAAATACATTGATACCAACTATAGTGATCCCATACCCAGTATCCTAGAGCATGTTTCCACTTTATTAAATAGGTATAAGATACAAGAAATATCATCTGGAAGGATCGAATAGTTTAGTAGTCTAGGTAAACTAGATACATAATTTATTCTTGCATTACATTTAAAAAAAATACAACATAATTTTTTTCTCAAAAATATCATTATTCCATATAAAATGTCCTTGTATATAAATTATAGTACACTTCATGGATTCCTAAGAAAATAAACAAAATATGGTTGAGCTCAAATTCTCTTTAAGGGTTATGTATAGTGGAATTAATCATGAATAAATAATAATAACCAAAAATGAAAGTGAAATAACTAAATAGACATTCCATTTAAATAATTTGACCCCCATAATAAATATAGAAAGGTAAATAATTTAAATCACATGACATTTACTCAATAACATGAATACTATAACTAGATAATGCATAATCAATATAGCAAGGTAAATAACTAAAAACACATGTCATTTAATCAATAAATTGAGAATAAAATGAATAAAAATATAATATCATTACAAAAATATCACTGATAATAATATATTAATACTTAATGAAGGAAATTATTAATCATTGAATGTCATGTTATCAGGAACAAGATATCTTTATCAACAAGAAAATTCACAAGATAGTTGAAAACTACAGGTAGAAACCCGTTTAATACTAACTTACTGATTCACCTCATGAGACTACCGATGCATGGAGGGGTATATAATTCTAGGCACCAACCATCACTACATTAAAAAAAATCCTCATATATCCAATAATATATTTAATTCATGAATCAATATTCCTTATTATTAAATATCTCTTTTTAGTAAAAGATAAAAATTTATCAATTTTTCCCCAGTTAATCATATTACTTTCAATGTAAACACCATATATAAAAATGGTTTTTGTTTTAGGAAATAATAATATTCATGATATAAGGAATATAGATAAGAACGTTATTAGTGGTTTTAAAGGATAAATGATAAGATTATTTTAATAAGAATAAAATTAATCCTAAATGAAATTGAGATTGTAAAATAGATTCTTACCTCTTTGGTATACCATTCAAATTATATACCCTTTATACAGGATACGTGAATTTAAAAAATAACCATCATGAATAAATATGACTTCATTTTAAATTCATCAAAGTGTTTGTATATACAACACATAAATGTGAATAGGTGAATTTTAATAAATTTGTCTCAATGAAATGGAAATTCAGACAAAATCACATACAATGATCATAACATTGAAGTGATAATAAATGAGTCAATTAAATGTATCGATTGTAAATCCATATAAAAATTGAAAATATGACATAAAATAACTAAAATACTTTACATTCATAATCTATGAATTCCAAATACAACAAAGAATTAATATAACCCAATGAATATAAATTTAGCTATGAAATTCTTCACCACTTAATAATTTTCAAGTCCACTCCCCTTGGATGAAATAATAAAAATTGAAACATAAAATACCATGAAGTTTGATTGAATCATAACACAATATTTCAACATAAAATTATAGACATTATATAAAATAAATTATGGGTATAACATTAAAATATGCCTCAATGAATGGAAATTGAGATGAAGTCCCTTACCACACAATTCCTTTTGGTTGACCATAATTTAACCACTTTTATATTGGTTTTAAACATGTTATTAAATTATACAAGGACCATATTAATATATATAATATAATATATTATCCTTTTATAACATCTTATCATCAATCTATTAATTATCATTGATTATTTTCATTGTTTATGGTGATAATTGTCTTCTTTCCTCATTCATTTGTTGTCATGAATGTTCCCATTCTTGTGAATATTATATATTTCAATCATTTATATAATAATATTAATGACATAATTATCATATTTATAAATCAATAATAATTTTAACACAAATAATTAAATATATTTTAGATAAATGAAGTATGTTATGATCAGGGCGACGGTAGGCCGAACATACAAATGAGTAATGTATCTAATTTTCAATGATCATTTTTGGAAAAGAAGTATGTAATTTTTTAATATTAAAAAATTAACATTATATCAAAAATACCATATAATTATATATATCATCCATGGGGTGTGGTGATGAAAATATAGTGGCATTTCTTTGTGAAGGCAGTAGTTCACACATACATTAATAACGTTATCATCTTTCAGTGAGTGGAAAGGTAATAAATAAAATGATATATTATATATTCATAATGATAAATATTTAATTTATATAAAAATTATTTATTTTAAATCACATATATTCAATGAATTTATCCTTATTACCTTCCATGTATAGCATTAATGAAAATGGAATCACATCACTTCGTGGGCCGGAAGTCTTCTGTACACACGAACGACGTTATCGTATCCCCTATGGAATGGAATGTCAAAATAGTATATATGAAATAATTAAAAAATAAATATATTTATGTTATATATATATATATATAATATATAATTTAGATCCATCATCATACTCATCCATGAGTAGTATTGATAGAAAATGTGTCACATCATTTCGCAAGGAGGTAGCCCTCCAAACACATGAGAGATGATATCATTTCCAAATTTAGGGAAGAGGATATGGATATAGGTCATTACATTAATAATATATTAGTATATGGGAGATATTGGTATACTAGATAGTTTAGGGAAGATCCCTTTCTATTGAAAAGGATAAATAAAATACCAAAATAAGATGGATGGGGTCAGACATGCATTGATTCCCTCATGCCAAGAGAACCAAAAGAAAAAGAAAAAAGACCAAATAAAACTGATATGATGAATTATAATCAACATACCAATAAGAGTCATATTCTAAGGGACCATGAGACATGGTAACCATAGTTGGATTAAGAACATAATTGTCTTTCCTATGTCTTTCTTTCCTAGAAGGAACAGGTTGAAAACCTTCATCATCCACAACAACATTTTTTTCCTTTTGAAAAATCCTGACTATTAGATTTTTTTTATAGAATCATCCACTATATCATCACACCTTCCATTGATTCATTGGTTATCCCTTGAATCCTTTAAATAATCCCACCATCACTTGGAATTTTTTTCCCTCGATTATAGGAATGGAGTCCAGAATACACTGATCTATTTCCAAGGTCACAACTAGTTTAAGGACACTCTTTTTCACTTGGGAACGCCATCCATTCTCAAGAACTAATGGCATGGCCATATCTAACCCTCACCCAGTTGAATCATGATTTCATTACTTCATTTTATGATTCAGTAGTCCTTTAACATTACCCTTATCCACCTAAGTATCTTTTACAAGTTCTTTTTAAAAATATAAAACTAGTTGTGAAGAACCAAAATTAATATTTTCCCTAACCCTTCCAGGAGGGGATTTCCTTTCATCGGCACTAAATTCTTTTTTCTACATTTTTTGTATGTTTAACATCTTCCTACAAGAAGCCTAATGATTCCCTTTTACTAAACAAAAGGATAATACAATATTCTTGGAGAAATTATCTTTTACAAGGCTAATTACATGATAGTTTAGAGATAAATCAGGTAATCTCTCATATTATTTATAGAGATATCATCATAAAATATATAAAAAATATATATTATTAAAAATGAAAGATCTTAGGTCCACTTACATGAAGATCAAAAAAATCCCAAACACCACAACCTCAGTAGTCCTATCGATTTTAATCTGAATTCCCTCAGAATAAGTTAAGTAAAAAATAATATTAAGATGTCAAAGGATATAGTTGAGTCCAAAAAAATTAATCCAGACTTGTGCCATGCTGTTTTTTTAAATTATTGATTCTAAAATCCCATCCTATAATTAAAACCATACCTGGATTTAATGTAG
This sequence comes from Viscum album, assembly GCA_963277665.1. Taxonomy (NCBI): domain Eukaryota; kingdom Viridiplantae; phylum Streptophyta; class Magnoliopsida; order Santalales; family Viscaceae; genus Viscum; species Viscum album. Next base: position 236,005,652 of record OY728167.1, on the reverse strand, counting down.
TTGATATGATCCCCCAATCTCTTCAATTCATCTTCTCTAAGGGGAAAATTATACAAAAACATCTACAACCCATATGTATGCATCTCCAATCAGAAAACCCTCATATAAAAGTTATCTTTTGAACCAAATATTTTTTCTTCCATGGTTTTCCACCACCAAGAAGAACATGTCTAGAAATAATATAATTCTCAAAAATCTTAAATCTGTTATGGATATCCTCCCTATTGGAAACCATATAGGTAGTATCAAACTTTCTCATGATTCTCTCAGTAGAAGTATCTCACACGGATGTGAAATGAATTTTATTGGTACCACCCTCAAATCTCACATCTCGTGAGGTAGTTAAATTTCATGATACTATAGTGAAAATACCAGGATGACCCACAGTCTCCTCTATCATAGTAGTAACCTAAGTATTAGTTCGATACGCACTAACATCATCTACCAACGAACAAAGAATTTCAGTCACCTTCCCCAAGGATCAGAAAGCTTCCTTATTCTCATCCACTACTGAAAAATTACAAAGTAGTTCATTCACCTCATATAATAACACCACCTCATTCTAAAAATGATCATTCAAATATTAAATCACTATCGGGGATTGGAGATCATTGTTCCCTTCACTCTGAACAGTTGTAGTTGAGTCGGAAATCATAGATCTACCAGATATTTTCTTTTATAAACCTATAGCCACCTTAAAACCATAATGTGTTCCATTATTGACTTCCATAAAATCCACTTGAAGATCCACTTCATGAGACTCGTATAAATTGAGAAGTGTGGAGACATGAAAATGTATAATTTATTTGTTTAAGAGACCCTAACTTGGATAGAAGGTGAAATCGATGGAGATTCCATCATGTTGGAGCTCTTCGGCCCTCTCCATTGAGAGATACTGGTTTTATCATGTAATCATATGTTAATAATATTTTATGTATATGTAAAAATAAATAAAAAACATGCAATGTTTTTAATTTTACCACTTCTCAAACCACCTATTTAATATTATACCAAAAGTATTCCTAGAATGGATTTATAAACCAACCAAGGATTCTAGGATGAGTGGAAGGAAGTTGGTAGGTTATTTTGGAAAGTATTTTTTGAACCAAAAGGTATTGAAGGTGTGAATAATAGAGTATAATGGGTGGCCTTTTCTATGTGAGGCGAGTCGAATGGTTGTAATTTTTTAAATTAAAATTATCTACCAATGTTCTTCACATGACCTAGGGTCAAAAATAGAGCATTATCAAGAATTAATTATTATAAGATCTAAATATTTAAATTAAATATATTTTGGACAAGTTTTTAGGTCAATTTAACTCTTATCTTTTTAGTTTAACTCACGATAAACCAATTTTTACCATAACCATAGCAGTTAATTTTTACCGTCTTCACAATTCATTTTGGTAAAAATTTAGTTGACCATATTAGATAATTTAAATTATTTTGATTCCAAATATGAAATAAATTTTTCTTAATTAAATTAAAAAAATCAGAATCCATTTTAAAATTATATATGTCAATGTGATCAAAAATAGGTTTCTAAATAGAAAACTATCACAAGTACAGAGTGTTTTAATTGAAAAATTCCACATGAAATTGATTAAAATGACCTAAATTAGAAAAATCATAATAATGTTGAACTAATTTTACTTTATAATGAATTTGTAATATAATTTAATCTTGTAATTTATTTAAATGAAAAGGTTATTTTCAATAGAAATAAATATTTCTCACTATTCATCGAAAAATGAAACATTCAGAAAATAAAAAAACACCCTTAGATAATTTGGATATGATTATTTCAAAATTTAATTTAATTTTTTCAAATAAATTTTCCCAAATTGGTAAAAATTTATGTTAAATTATGTGTACAAAGCACGACTAAGTCATATTTTAGAAAAAATACAGTTTCTAAGAAAACCATTATTTTTTATTTTAGAATATTATTATTTTATTTCTAATCAATAGATAACCATAAATTTCATAATTTAGTTATTAATATTCATACATTAAAATTTAATATCTAGGTTATAATGGTATTCTATATTACATTTCATTTAGACTCTATGTTATGTGTTGCATACACTATCAAGTACAATGTTCTTATTTTAGAATGTTTGGGTGTTACTTGATAGAATTTGTGTACATCATAAAATATTTTAATATATATACTAGTTTCATGTAATTATGTGTCAAGTTTATATTGTGGTTTTATCATGGTTTCAATATAGGGTTGGGAAGCCTCACAAAATTACTCTAGTCCTTATTTTTTTGATATTTCTTGGAGAATAAAATTGATATCTTGATGATGGAAAATTTTCATTATATTTCATGAGTATTTGTTGTGTTCAAAAATGATTGTATCATTTGAGTGATATTTAATGTTACCATAAATTTTTATGGAGATGTAATTGATTCAAAAAATACCTATAATGAAATATTACCACAGTTTGGTGTGTCAAAAGGTGCACAAAATCCCAGGGATATTGTTACACATGAAGCTTATCTTGAATCTCTTTAAAAAAATATTACTTGGAATGATATGGAATACATGGATTCAAGTAGTATATATTGTTTGATAATATATGAAATAATTTGAATTTTTAAGTTCTATGTTCTTCAGAATTATTCATTATAATTTATATACTATAGTTATTGGTTAGAAGTTGTTTCAGTTCATAAGATCTTTTCTTTATCATGATACACACGGTTTACCATTTTTTGGGTAATTTTATAGACCATATAGTTATTTTGTATAGTGATTTTTGTTTCTTACTCTAACCTATAACTTAATAGACATAAAAAAATTATGAAAATCCATTGGTATGTGATACATTAATCCATTGACTTTTTAAGGAAATAATGTGGCTAAACTATAAAAACATAATGAAAATGAACCTTTTTATTTTATTTTGGATGAAATGAGTATAAAGGATTTGATTAAAGTTGACACAAGAATGTTGTTAAAGTTAAATACTGAGGTAATCCTTAAGAAGGAGTATAGTATCTATCAATTCAGATATCATTATGGTGATAATTTCTTCTTCAAAATTTGGTTCAATATGTATATTGTAGAAGGGGGTAAAAAATGGTTGTGGTATCACTAAGGGAAGAATCCAAACTCTTGTTATTATTTTATTGAAAATTAGGGAGATATAAGAGATATGTACATAGTTTATTATATATTTTTAGTAAAATAAATGGGGTTATGTTAAGATATAGCTTTTTATAAAGTTGATTTGTGGACAATATATTCATGGAGGGTTGGAAATTTATTATATGTACTGAGGAAATCATGTGTTTCAATGTGTATTCATTGTACTGAGGAAATCACGCATCTTTGGCCCTGCATATCTGTATGTTATGAGTGTTGAGGAAATCATGCATCTCTCACCGTGTATATATGAAAGTTATGATACTGGAGTTTGATAAATATATATTCTGTTAAACTAAAATGATGTTGGAGAGTGATTTTTTATATGCATCAGTATTCTTGCAAAAAAAATATAGAAGATATTTTTTTATAATATTGGAAAATGGAGGCTTGAATTAAAATTTCAAGCCATGGTATTCAATGATTTAATATTAGCATTAATGGAAGATATATTTCAACAGAAATTTTAGGGAGCTTAAATTCAGAAATAATAAATGAAAAATGAAGAAATGGTATTGTTTAAGAGAATGGATATGATGTTCATAGTGGATAATAAGATAAACTATTTTTTATTTAAATATTAAAAAAAGGATCACTTAAATTGATAAATTATCCACTATACATTCTCATGTTTCATTATTTTTAAAATATGAAAATATTAAACATGATGATTTCTAACTATAAAGTCAAAATATATTGGAAACAAACCTGAATTTGAATGATACGAGTATGGATAAATATTAAAGGGTTTTTTAAAGGGATTTTTAAATTGAGCTATTTTTCAATTTGAATAACGATGTCATGTTTTTGTATTCTAAATGATGAATATAAGTTGTGTAAGGTGGGTTATTTGGGATATTTAAATTTATAATAGTCAAAGATTTTATAAAGATCGTGTCTCTTTTAATGAAGGTTAGAATCACACGGAATCCTCGAAAATATATATTTCCATGATATTCATAGTTTAAAAGAAGATCAAAAAAATGTAGTTTCAATTCCATGATATTTAGAGAATATGATAAATTTATGTTTTATGAATTTTTACAAAATAAATGGATCAAGTATTTCCATATTTAATATGTGGATTAAATGGTCATTTAATTTTTTTTCCTAGTAGTTAGAGATTCTACAGTCAAAATGTTGAAAAATAGGGGAATATGTTTTAAAATCCTCAAGAATGTTGGATTTTAAAGACTATTGACTTTGAGTGTTTTCATAGAGTATTTCTCAAAAGTTAATTTTTTATGTTTCCATGTTTTAAAATATGGACATATCTATCATGTTTTTAAAATAATGTGTGACTGAGAATGGGGGATTTTTATGTCCAATTTTTTTAATTTTTTTATTGATGGATTGAATTATCATGTAAGAATATATGGAAGAACAATACCATCTACACAATTTTATGGTATTGCATACATGTATTTAATATGTACGAAGAAACTCAGGGAAGGGTATCTGTACCACATTGAACAATATGTAGAAAATTACATATAATTATGATATTTGAAGAAGGGAGAGTTGGGCTATATTGAAATATCTATTTAAGAGAATTGAAGAAGTGATATTTCATATATTGAGTCATTATGAATCTATTTGATCAGAAAGTAAGAAAGTATTTCATATCATCATATCCAAAATATGAAATAATATTGAGAGAAATAATCCTGAATATATTGACATATCTAGTTTCTATGAAAATATAAGAAGAAGAATCTACCACTACATCAGTTGGTACTATGCGAGTGTAAGGGAAAAATGAGAAGAATTGTGGCTATTTGATCTGGCTACAGTAAGGTAATATTATCAAATAATAATTCCAATATTGTAATTATCATTATCCTGTAAGTGGTTTTTTGTGGCTTAAGGAAAGTCATAATTTCAGCCCACATAAATGGGGATTAGGCTTTATTCTGTCATAAGAAAAATAGGAGCACTGTATTAATGTTCGAAGTTCATCAATCCAGGATTAAACACACAATGAGTTAAAAAATACCATGAAGATCATGACACTAATACCGATTGTGGGATATTCAGTACTCACATTTATCAGTTCTTAATAAAAAAATATTGATAAATAATATTCTTTTATCAATTGTAGTTAATATCACTGATAGTGTTTCCCTTAATCAGCACTAAAAAATGCTGATAAAAGGTTCCTTTTTTAGTGCCTTTTTAGAGCTGGTAAAGGTAACCCCGTATCAATAGTTATTTATAACTAATAAAATATTTACCTTTAACAATTCAAAAACATACTGATAAAAGGCACAATGATTATATATATATTTATATATATATTTATATTTATATATTTTTAAATATGATTTAAAAAGAAATATGGTTTTGTTTCATGTTTATAAAACACAACTTTTCCTTGATCACATACTTCACTTAACTCTTTTTCATGTCATGTGAAAAACATTTCAAAACTTGGGATGAGCATAAAATGCTTAGTAAGGGATACAAAAAGAAGGAAAACTACTAGTCATGGGAACACATTTAAACTATGAATACATTATCATAACATAATACTTTTCAACTTTATGAAGTAGTAAATACTCTTTACTGAATATAACCTCATTTCTTACCCTTTTTGTAACTAAAAGATTATCATAAACCCCTATAAAGAAACATATAACATATGAAGGTAGCATGGAACATACTTAAATGTAATAACCATACGGCTGACTTCCACAGATATCACTAAATGGAATATCCATACGACCAACTTTCATACCCAATGCATTGGAGATATAATGTAACCACTCATCCTTGGTTTATCACAGAACCAGCTATCTTTGTTTTATCACATAACCACCCGTCAAATGTCCCAAGTACCATTTTATAATCATAACACATAAAAGATTGCAATTATCAACATTAAATTCATAAAATTTTATTTTCAATCACAATAAATCATTTAAATATATTGAAATAGTCAATCTAATTTCAAAATCATTTTCAATACCAAAACACCCAAAACGTGAATAAGGGATTTCTTTTCCTTTTAAAAACATTAAGTTTTATATAGGAATCCAAATATAAAATAATGGTTATGGAGATAGAGAAGTTATTTTTTCACATAAAATAAAAACATTCCATTTTTTATTTAGTAAAATTATTCATATAAAAAGACTCCTTTTGAAATCCATTCAATGAAATTAAAATTCAAAGGGGTTGATTATACATCGTATAAAAATGTCTTGTATAAATAAAAATATGCCTCAAAGAAAGGAGACTGAGACTAAGTCCCTTACATTGTGTCCGACACGTCATGTACAATCGTTATGTTACTGAATAATAAACATAGAATAATTTCTACTTACTTGAGAACCTTTTTAGGTTTATTATTTCTTTTATATCACTTTTTACCATGTTATAAATATTACATAACTATTTAAGTTTATATCACATGTTTTGTCAATATTCGTTACTTGAGTCAAAAATGAACTTTTTATTATGTAAATTATCCCTTTGGTCATTATTACATCATCTCAAGAATAATTTTAATTATTTAAATATCATATATATCAAGTATATATGTATTTAGAATAATCCATAATATTTGGAGATAATAAATGAAATGCATTATTCATGGAGATGGTATGTCGTATGTACACATGAACACTACATTCATATATTTGTCATGTTAAATGAATAAGAATTAAATAATAATTACATATTTATATTAACTTCATATATTTCCCATAGTTTTAAAAAAACCATCCATTATACGTTCCATGTATAGCTGGAATGATTCATATCACTTTTAGGGGGCAGTATTCAACACTTTCTCAAACAAATTTATTGTATTTACACAACATGTAAATCATGAAGGTATGATCTAAATAAATATTACCTAAGAATAGAGAAAATATAAATATAATATATATCATATTTAAAAATAGTGTCCATTATAATGGCCACAAAGAGAGGTGGTAAGGGAAAATTGAACAGTCATCGTTTCGGGAGGCAGTACTTCACCGTACACAGAGACAATATGATCGTTATCCATTATATGGAGGTGTTTGTAAGTGTAGGTTGAAACCCTACTATAACAAAATCCTAGTATATTTAGGATATTTTTGTTGTTATGTAATCAAAATTTATGAATAGTATAGGGAGTGGAGAATGGAAATGAAACTAAAAAACATGAGATAATGTGTTACCTCTTAATTGGGTAACTTCTTTTGGTTTATTCCAAAAGGCTTCCTTGGGAGGTTTTCTACCCTATGGTAGGATTCTAGGATGAGGGGAGGGATTCTTGGAAGATTGTTTGGAATTTATTGGTCGAACCAAAAGGCTTTAGTGGTTTGATCATTAGAGAAGAGTGGGTACCTTTTTATAGGAGAGGGGAAGTGTACCCTTGGAATGTATTAAAATATTAAAAAAATAAAAATTAATTTTTTAATCCAAATATACCCAAAATGAGATATGTCTATAATAATATGAATATAGTTATAAATACTTTCATCCAAAAAAATTTATACATGTATAGGTTTATTTTAAACCTTATCTTTTTGGTCTGCCCTTAATTATTCTCTTATAATTTCAATTATGGAAACAACATTTTAAATATTAAGTGGCTATAAATATTACTTTATGGAGTAAATATCCCATAATGGGACAATTAATGAAATTTTAGACCTTATCATATTCACTTTGTGATTTTAAAATCTTTCTAGGATTTTTAAATAATTTAATAAATTATTATTTTTGTAAAATATCAATTATGTCAATTTTGAAACTATTCAATTTTTGGAATTTAAATCAAATACAAACAGATATATAACTTCAAAAAAAAACAATTTAATAGTATTATTACATGTCATATTCTCTTAGAAAATTATTTTATGAAATAAATTATGTCAAATAATATTTATTTTAATATTTATAATATCATTTATTTGATATTTCTCTTTATAAAACAATTACTTTATCATAGTTGTGTCAATATTTATGGTAATTATTTAATCTCTAAAAATTACAAATAAATTCCCATGATTTATAAAATTTCCTTATATTTTTGGAGACTATTTCTTGTTGAATTTATATCATATATATCACTATACTAAAATTATTATACTTATAATAATTAAGAGGGTGACATGTTGTCACTTTCTTTTGTTTTAATTCTATTTTTATAATGTTTATAAAAAAGTCCATTAAATGAATCAATTATGACCATTAGGTGTATGGGTATACTTTTATTCATACAATAATTTATTTATATGTGTTGGGGTAATTTTATTATTTTTATCATATTATTTTTTACCCTAATTTACCTGATTTACCTTTAACTGTGGTAAACAAAATTTACCAATGTTTCTATTCTTAATGTCCAAAAATAAAAGAAAAATATTTACACAATTTGGAACTTATAATTACAAATAAGGAATCAATTTTTCAAAATTCTAATAACAGAAGTTGCAGTATTTAAATTAAAATTAACCCCCATTTTCAAAATGATAAAACGAGTTTTTTAAGTAAAAACATTAAAAGATTGACATGTGTTTATATCAAAAATCAATGTTAAATTACCTCCAATGAACAACATTGGATTAAACAATTAAAAATTTCTCAAATTACAAATTAAAACCAATTAAAATGGAAACCTAACTATATAAATAAAATAGTTGAAAAGGAAGTTTTGAATTAAAATACATTATTTATTGTTATTCACTAAAATATGAATTTTATCAGAAAAATACCAAAATTTCAACCAAAGTAAATTTTGATGTCCCTCTTCCAAGGAAGATGTTTATTTGGTCAAATTGAACTTATAAAATTTTCAAAAACTATATTTAGAAAGTGTTTTCCATCAAAAGGTGGTAAATTGGTCTTTTCAAAATATCAGACTATTTTATGATTAAAATTGGATTTATTCTCATTTTTAGCCTCTAGAATTTATTTTATGAATGTAAAAACATATAACAGACATGTTTAAACATAATATAGTTAGATTTTTTCATTCTCTCCAATATAATGGATAGGAATTAACTACCATTAAAAATAAGAATATTAAAAATGTATTATTTTTTGGTATAAATCAGTCTTGTGTGCAACGTAATATTTTGGAGAAACCTGTTGTTGCGTGTTGAGTACGCTATCAGAAAAAGAATCCTCATTAATGTAAAATTAATATAATATTCCTAAATATTAATAGATATAAAAATATATTATTCTATAATTACTTAGGATGTTGCATCCTTCCCCCCTTTTGGAAATTGTGTCTCTGCAATTTTATTCACTTATCAAATAAGTGGAGGTATTTATCCTTCATATCATTTTCAAATTCCCATGTTTCCTATTCAAGCATAGGGTTTTTATCAATATCCTTTACCTAAAAAATAACATTATTCCTCAACACTTTTCTCTATGGTCAAGAATCCGGACTGGTTGTTCCTCATAAGAAATATTCTCTTCCAACTTAATTACTTCTAGACTCAAAACATCATATGGATATAGAATATACTTTCTTAACATTGAAACTTGAAAAACATTGTGTACCTGGGATAAAAACTTACAAGTAAATCCACATGGAAGGAAACGTATCCAACTTTCTCCATGATTTCATAGGGTCCAATGAATCTTGGACTTAGCTTCCCCTTCTTACTAAAATGAATCACACTTTTCCATGGAGAAATTTTGACGAAGTCATGATCACATACCTCGAAAGAAATATCCTTCCTCATGGTTATCTACATAACTCCTTTTCCTGCTCCGAGATATCCTCATATGCTTCTAAATCAAATAAACTTTTTTTCCATCTCTTCTACCAATTTTGGCCCAATCAACATCCTTTCACCTACTTCATCCTCAAAATCTGGAGTTTGACACCACTTTCCATATAATGTCACAAATGGTTCAATATGTGTGCTAGAATGAAAACTATTATTATAAGAAAACTAAAATAAAGAAATATTTTGATCACAAATTCCATGGTAATCCATTGAACAATCATTTAGCATATCCTTAATGCCTGAATTGTTCATTCTCAATGTCCATCTGATTGAGGATGAAAAGCTATACTGAAATTTAATTCAGTATCCAATGACTTATGAAGGCATTTAGAAAAGTTATAAGTGAACCTGATATAATGATCAAAAATAATAGATAGAGGAACTCCATGTAACCTGACTATCCCTTTATTATATAACCGAGAAATTTTACCTAGAGGTAGATTATATTGAATATGAAGAAAATGACCCGATTTATTCAATATATCAAAAATAACCCATATTTCATTATTACCTTGATAAGTCTTTGTTAATCCCACTAAAAAATCCATGGATATATTTTCCCACTTCTACTCTGGTACTGGAAAAGGCTGAAGCATCCCTTTTGGTAATTTCTATTCTGATTTAACCTGTTGACAATTCAAACACTTCATAGTAAAGTCAATAATATCTCTTTTCATTTCATCCCACCAGTAATATTCCCAAAGATCTCTGTACATCTTAGTAATGTCAAGATTAACTGAAAAACGGAGAACTAAGAGCTTCACATAACAAATCATTCTTCAACTATGAATCACAAGGCACATATAATCTCCTCCTAAACATCAAAACATAGTATTTGTCAATGTTAAATTCAGGTAAATTACCCTTCGAAACCAATTCTACCTTTTTTTGTAACTCATAATCTTCTTTCTACACTTTAACTATTTCTGTCTGATAAAGATGATTTCACTTCCACCTGAAACAAAGCATAGTAATTCCTTATCCCAACAACTTACAATAAAAAATTCTTCAAATAATTAACCAAATTATCATGTTCCAAACATATCATGGTTGATGTAGCATTACTCTTTTGACTCAAATTATCGACCACATTATTTTCTTTTCCTAGATAGTAAAGAATCATGCAATCATAATCCTCAATTAATTCCATAAATCAATTATGTTTTCATTTTTAATTATTTTAGAGTGAATATATAATTCAAAATTTTGTGATCAGTATATATTTCACACTTTACTCTATACAAATGATGCCTCCAGATTTTTAATGCAAATACAACAGCATATAATTCTAAATCATGTGTAGGGTAATTTAACTCATGAGGTTTCAAAGACATGAAGCATAATAAATTACTTGATCATTCTACATTCGGACACAATCATTCCCTTTTAATTAAGCAACACTATAGATTACAAATTAACCATTCCTGGAAGGTAGGTCCAAAACTGGAGCATTTACCAATCTTATTTTCAGTTCATAAAAACAATCATCACATTATTTTTTCTAGATGAACTTAAATCCATTATTTTTTAAATTAATTAGTGGGATAGATAGTCGAGAATGTTTTTCAATAAACCTTCTATAATAACCCTATAATCCAATAAAACTATAAATCTCTTTGATATTTGTAGTTATTAGAAACTCTTCAACAACTTTTCTTTTAAAAAGGTCAAGAGTTATTCCATCTTTAGAAACAATATAACCATGGAAATAAATTTTGTATAACAAAAATTCACTCTTAATAAAATTTAAATAGAGTTTCTTTTATTTTAGGGCTTGAAAAAAAATCCTTAAGTAGCATTTCTTGGGAATGTTTATCATGTTTATCGTTCCTTTTATATCACTTATTACCATGTTATAAAAATTACATAATTATTTAAGTTCATATCAGATTTTTGGTAGATATTTAGTACTTGAGTCGATAATGAACTTGTTATTATATAAATTATTCATGTGGTAATAAGTTTATAAACTCCAAAATAATATTCATTATTTAAATATCATATATATCCATTATATATGAATTTTTAATAATCCAAAATATTTGATATAAGAAATGAAGTGCACCATTCATGGATATGGTAGTTCGTACATACACATAAATGCTACATTAATTTCTTTGTCATATTAAAAGAATAAGATTTAAATTATAATTATTGTATTATATTAATTTAATATATCTCTCATAGTCTTAATAAAACCATCCTGTATATGTTCCATGTGTATCAAGAATGAGTCATATCGCTTTGAGGGGCGGTATTCAACACTTCCTCAAACAAATTTATCATATTTTCACAACATGGAATACATAAAGGTATGTTATAAAAAAATTAGAGAATAATAGAGACAATATAAATATAATATATATCATATGTAAAAATAGTGTCCAATATAATGACCACCATGAGTGGTGGTAGGAGAAAATTGAACAATCATCGTTTCATGATCCAGTAGTTCACCGTACACAGAAACAATGTGTTCATTAACCATTAAATGGATTTTTGTGTATGTTTAGGTTGAAAACTTATAATAACAACATCCTAGTATATTTATTATACTTTTTTTGTTATGTAATCATAAAATAATAAGAGTGTAGGGAGTGGATAATGGAAATGAAACTAAAAATCATCAGAAAATTCATTACGTCTTTACCAGGTAACTTCTTTTGGTTTATACCAGAAGGATTCCTTGGGAGGTTTTATACCCTAAGAGATTATTCTAATATTAGGGTATGTATTATAGGAAAAAACTTTAGTAGAGATTTTCCAAACCAAAAGGCTTTTGAGGTGTGATCATTAGAGAAGAGTGGGAACTTTTTATAGGAGAGGGGAGGGGCACCCATGGAGAGTATTAAATTATAAAATTAATAAAAATTAATTTTATAATGAAAATTGAACCAACATGAGATATACATAGGATAAAATAAGTAAAGTTCTAAATCCTATCATCCAATAATTTTTATACCTGTATTTATTTTATTTTAAACCTTATCTCTTTGGTTTACCCTTAATTATTTTTTTTAATTTTAATTGTAGTAACAACATTTTAAATATTAAGTGGCCATAAATTTTACATATATGGGAGAAATATCCCACAATTGGAAAATTAATTAACATTTTGACTTTATAATAGTATCTTTTTGATTTAAAAATATTTGTAGGTATTTTAAATTATTTAATAAATTATTATTTTTATAAAATATCAATTATGTCAATTTTGTCATTATTCAATTTATTGAATTTAAATAAAATACAAATAGAGAGATAAATTTGAACCAACCCATTGAATAGTCTTATAACGCATCATATTCACCCAAAAAATTTGGAATAAATTATATCAAATAATATTTATTTTAATATTTATAATATCATTTATTTGATATTTCTCTTAAAAAATAATTACTTTATCACAGTTGTGTCAAAATTTATGTCAATTATATAACATCCATAAATTAAAAATAAATTCTCATGAGGTAGATAATTTCCTTATATTTCTATAGAATATTTATTGTCGAATTTATATCATATATATAACTATATTAAATTTATTATACTTATAAGAATTAAGAGGGTGACATGTTGCCACTTTCATTTGTTTTAATAATATTTATATCACATTGATGGAAAAAGTACATTAAATAAATAAATTCATACCCTTAGGTGTTATGGGTATACATTTATTCATCTAATAAGATTTTGGCAGGTGTTAGGGTAATTTTATTATCCTTATCATATTATATTTCACCCTAATTTACCTGATTTACCTTTAACTGTGGTAAATAAAAATTACCAAAGCTACTATTCATAATGTCCAAAAATAAAAGGGACCTATTTACAAAATTTGGACCTTATGATTCCTAATATGGAATCCATTATTCCGTATTATAAAAACATAAGTTTTGGTAATTAATTTAAAATTAATCCCCATTTTCAAAATGAGAAAATAAGTTTTTTTAGAATTAAAAACAATCAAAATATCGACAAGTTTTTATATCAAAATTCAATGTAAAATTACCTCCAATGACCAAAATTGGATTAAATGATAAAAACATTATCCAATTTCACTTTAAAACAAATTAAATGTACAATCTAACTATATAAATAAATTAGACAAAAAATGTAGTTTTGAATTAAAATACAGTATTTTTCATTATTCATTAAAATATCAATGTTATCATAAAAATACCAAAATTTAAAAAAAGAAAATTTTTATGTCCCTATTCCAAATAAGAATTTTATTTGGTCAAATAAAACTTATCAAATTGTCAAAAACTAGATTTAGGAAGGGTTCTCCATCAAAAGGTGGTAAAATGACCTTTTAAAAATATTATAGTATTTTATCCATAAAATTGGATTTATTCTGATTTTAAGCATATAAAATTTATTTGATGAATGTAAAAAAAATTAACAGACATGTGTAAAAATAATATTGTTATTTTTTTTTCATTCATGCCAATATAATGAAAAGAAATTAACTACCATTTAAAATAATAATATTTATAATGTGTTATTTTTAAGTATAACTCAGTCTTGTGTGGAACATAATATTTCAGTGAAACCTGAAGTTGTGTGTCAAGTATGGTATCGGAAAAAACATCCCCTTTAATGTAAAATTAATATATTATTCATAACAATTAATATATATTAAAATGTATTAATCTATAATTACCTGGGATGTTAAAATAAGTGTATGTGTATTCATATGCGTATGCGTATGCATATGAGTAGGCATATTCATAGGCGTATGCATATGGGTATGCGTATGTGTATGGGTATGGGTATGGGTATTTGTGTGTGTGTGTGTGTACGTGTACGTGTATGTGTATGTGTATGTGTATGTGTATGGGTTTGGGTAAGTTTATGTGTATGTATATGTGTATGTGTTTGTGTATATGTGTATATGTGTATGTTTATGTGTATGTGCATGTGCATGTATGTGTACATGTTTTTCAATGAGGATGTTTGTATGTATGTATGTTTTTTAGTGTGTGTATGTATGCATATGTATGTGTATGTGTTTCTGTATGTGTATGTGTATGTGTATGTGTAGATTTTCATGTGTATATCTGTCTATGTACATGTATGTCTATGTGTATGTCTATGTGTATGTATGTGTGTATGTATTTGTGTATGTGTATGTGTATGTGTATGTGTATGTGTATGTGTATGTGTATGTGTATGTGTATGTGTATGTGTATGTGTATGTGTATGTGTATGTGTATGTGTATGTGTATGTGTATGTGTATGTGTATGTGTATGTGTATGTGTATGTGTATGTGTATGTGTATGTGTATGTGTATGTGTATGTGTATGTGTATGTGTATGTGTATGTGTATGTGTATGTGTATGTGTATGTGTATGTGTATGTGTATGTGTATGTGTATGTGTATGTGTATGTGTATGTGTATGTGTATGTGTATGTGTATGTGTATGTGTATGTGTATGTGTATGTGTATGTGTATGTGTATGTGTATGTGTATGTGTATGTGTATGTGTATGTGTATGTGTATGTGTATGTGTATGTGTATGTGTATGTGTATGTGTATGTGTATGTGTATGTGTATGTGTATGTGTATGTGTATGTGTATGTGTATGTGTATGTGTATGTGTATGTGTATGTGTATGTGTATGTGTATGTGTATGTGTATGTGTAGGTGTAGGTGTATGTGTATGTGTATGTGTATGTGTATGTGTATGTGTATGTGTATGTGTATGTGTATGTGTATGTGTATGTGTATGTGTATGTGTATGTGTATGTGTATGTGTATGTGTATGTGTATGTGTATGTGTATGTGTATGTGTATGTGTATGGGTATGGGTATGTGTATGTCTGTGTGTATGTGTATCTGTATCTGTATGTGTATGTGTACGTATGTTTATAAAGTATGTGTATATATGCATATGTATGTGTATTATATTCAGGCACATGTATGAAATTGTATGTTTGTGTATGGGTATACAAGTTTGTACGTGTATGTGCATGTATATGCATGTATGTGTATATATGTGTGTATGTGTGTATGTATGAGTATGTGTTTGTATGTGTACATGTATGTCTATGCAATTGTATTTGTGTGTGTGTTTGTAAGTAATGTGTACGTCTATTTCTTCATTTTTAATATTTCTCCATTTTTAGTATTTTCTATAAAATATTAATTTTTAATATTTATTCATTTAATATTTTCTTAATATATTCAATTTTTATAGTCATTTGAACATTTTTAAATATTTATACATTTAATTAAATAATAATATTTTTAGTTCTTATTAAAAAATATAAAGGTTAATAATTAATTATATTTTTTATATATTATCAATACAATACAGACATCAATAATTAGCAATAAAAATTTTATTTATTCATTCATTTTTATTCATTTTTATGTGTGTTTAATTCATGTAATTAATGTTATGAATTTTCTTTTTTTTAAATATTTTCCAAATTAATTCAACCTTATATATACATTTTTTATATTCTTGTATTTAATATCGTTTTTTTTCATTTTTTAAATTTATTAACTTTTAATATTTTTTGAATTTAATCATTTTTTTAATTTCAATCATATTTACTTACTATGAATTAATAATATAATTTTTTTTGTAATTTAGTTGATTACTATTTTTATTCATTTTTATTTATTATGTTTTAATATTTTTAATATCTTTGAGATTTCTATAATTGATTTATTTAAATGTATTTTAATTTTAACATTTTCATAAAGTCAATATAATCAATTTTTAATAAATTTTTATTTCATATTGTTAATATTATTTATTTAATCAATTTGTAAACCTTTTTTTATTATGAAAAGAAATAAATCTTTCTATATTGGTAAAGGAAGTCCCATTACATAGTTCGTAGGCCCAATGCCAAGCGGCCAGTTTTACTAGTCTAGAGTCACAGTGCAACGCCATGCCCGTGTCACTGCTTGCTTCACCATCTACATGTGTTATTCATATGTTAATGCTTGTCTGCATCATGCCTATATCATCATCTGCTTGATAAATACACAAAATGGTGCTTGTTAGAATTTGAACCATGGCCTTTTGGATATAGGATTATGGGGTTTATCACTTATGGGCCACCCCAAACCAATTTACTTAATTTATCTAATCAGTTTTATTTATTTTTTAGGTTTTTTTAATTCATGTAATTAATGGTTTGAAATCCCATTTTAAATATATTTTTTAAATTTCTTCAATTTTATTTATTAATTTTTTAGATTCTTTTATTTAAAATTATTTATTAATTTTTAATATTAATTAATTTTTTAGTTTTTTTTAGAATTTTTCAAATTTTTCATATTTTTTTATTTATATTTTTTTTCTATGTTTTAATATTTTCAATATGTTTGTAATTTATATGATTAATATTTATTAAATTTTATTTATTACGTTTTAATATTTCTAAAATGTTTGAAATACATATAATAAATTTATTTAAATGCATTTTTAAAAAAAAAAAATTTAAATATTTAGTATAATTTATTTTTAATAATTTTTTATTTATACAATTTATATTATGTGATGTCCCAGCCTAGCTTCCATGCTCCAGTGCCTCGAGTTGGTCAGCCACATGACCACAAGCATGCCTTCCCATACGCCATAGGCTTCTAACTAGCAGCAAAGGTACAATATGGATCGAGGGGAGACTATACCTTCTTTTTTCATAATAATGCATGAAATGACCCGCTCATTCTCATTGGATTGAGAGCATAACGAGTCATTACTTGGCCTTAAGCGACATCCCCAAGATTCCAAAGGCTGACAATAAATGCTGAAGTGTTTCAAATATAAGTGGGGGATGATTTTCCCTTTAAAGAATAACCCAATAAACCAACAAACCATAACCAAACCATTCACTAAATGATTAATAAACAAAATAAAGACAACTAAACAACTTCATGTATCTCAAAACAACATCAAAGTGTTCCACAAAAAAATAACAAACAAGTATAAAAGTACAGAGTGGATAAACAACCAAATACACTCAAGGGACCATAAGACTCCATACTTCCCAAGCTCCAAGCTCCACAATCACTAAACCACCCAAGTATCACGAGGTAGTGCTAAAAACATGGGAAACATTAACTTCTCTCCTATCCCAGAAGATAACATCTGCAAAATCAACAAAGTTCCAAATCAAGGGTGAGTATAAAACATAGTAGGTTTTCCCCAATGACTTCCCTACTCATGCCACTATGATAGAAAATTTAGCTACATTTATATAAAACAGTTTATATAAAACAATTTACCAAAATAGCTTATAACCAAATACAAACATGTTCCAAAAACCATTTACAACTAGGTGAAAAAAAAACTAAATGAAACAATTTTTTAACAAGTTAATTTTCTAGAAAATAACTGATCAAAGCTTAAAACCAATTGTTCTTATCATTTGGAATATACATTCTATAGTTCACGAGACACCCACACATGCATGCTTCGTTTGATAGTTCCATACTCATGAGAAGTATCTCGTCCAATTACCTTGTGTCCCAATGACACACACCCCCGATCTAGGGCCACGTCCCTTGTACCCCAGTGGTACTCATCCCTTATTAAGGGCCCATTAAGCATGAACTCACACCAAAACCATTTCTTCCAAATATTTCCATTACCAAAATAAACCACTCTAACAAAACAAAACTTATATTGAAAACCAAAGCACAACCAATTTCAAAGAAACATTTCATTTCAATAAAACCTTAACCTTTTATTTAAAACATCCAATCCAATTAATGTTCCAATAATCCAAAAAAAATAACCTTTATAAAATCCATATTTAAAAACCAAGAACAAAATCACTTTACTCAAACACCCAATTTTCTTGATTTCAAAACCATCACATACAAAGATTTCCAACAAGTGTTCAACAACCAAATCACAATAAATTCAACACAAAATATTCAATTTGGAATCATTCCAATCATTTCTACTTAGTGGAGTCTATAAAGGAGCCTCATA
Source organism: Viscum album (assembly GCA_963277665.1). Taxonomy (NCBI): domain Eukaryota; kingdom Viridiplantae; phylum Streptophyta; class Magnoliopsida; order Santalales; family Viscaceae; genus Viscum; species Viscum album. The sequence goes on along the minus strand of OY728167.1, from coordinate 235,986,788 downwards.
CCTCCATGGTTTTGAAAAAAACCCAACAAACGAAGAACGCACAAGAAAACCTGGTCGATTCTTCAAGAACTCACCTTAAATCACTTCTCCTAGAAATATCAACACCAAATTTCATCAAATTTGGCATCCACTCACCTATATCTACCCATAGAGGGTGTAGATCTATGAAACCAAGATAAGAGGAGAATTAAATCTAAGTAGATCTATGAAAACGATCAAGAAAGAAGAATAATGATAACATAACTCAAGAATGTGGCTTCGATTCACCAATGGAATCCTTTGGATCGCCTTTAGACTGATGAGAGAACCCTCTTTGGCCTTAGGAAAATAAAAATCCCGAGTTAGGTCTGGTTTGGGTCAAAATTAGGGAGTTATGGAAAAAATGAGTGAGATCCTATTTTTAAGGATCTCATTCTAGCTCAGTGCACAGTTTGACCAAACAGTTAGGAAAATTGTGCATTAACCATGCGGTAGACACTGCTCACAAGAATTACTCTTGCATAGTTTCCCAAACCTTCCTCCAACCATGCTGGAGCTACTGCCTCAAGAGGACCACCACACACGGTTTTTCCACATGGTTATGCACACCATGCGCCGCCTGTGCGACTTCCCTTTATCCCCAAAACACTTCCAAAGTTGTCCCAACTCTCCCAAATATCACCCATACACTTTATAACCAAAAAAACATCAAGTAAGGGTTATATAACATAAACTGGGGGTACTTAATTCTCCCAAAAATTGGTCTTTCCATCCTCAGAAAGTAGAAAAATCTTGCCGATCTAAAAGAGTTTCATCCATTGGTCTTTCATCTTCTTCTCGCGTTCCCAATTCTCTTCCTGAATCCGACCATGCTTCCATAAAACCCGCACTATATTGATGCTTTTTCCATGCAATAATTTCTCTTGATTATCCAAAATCCTCACTGGGATATGTGGAAATGAAGCATCTGGCTATAGTTCGACGTGATCCCATCTGATCACATGGTCAAGATCAGGCTGATGCTTTTTCAACTGAGATACATGGAACACATTATGCACTGAACTGAACCATGGTGGTAATGACAACTGATATACCACCTCTCAAACCCATTATGTTATCTCTAAAGGGCCAATGTATCTAGTATATAACTTTCCCTTCTTCCTGAAATGATGATGTCCCAGCCTTGGAGATATCCCCAAGAAGATATGATCACCCACAGCGAACGACAGCGGTCTTAGATGATGATCTGCATATGATTTATGATGAATCTGGGTCATATCTATCCTCTTTCTAATCAACTGGATATTCTCCGTTGTTTCTTATACAATGCTCGGCCCAACTAGTAAAGTTTCATCTATTTCCACCCAGCACAGTGGAGAACGAAAAGGAATCTCATACAGTGCTTCAAACGGAGCAATGTGTATCGAGGCTTGATAGCTGTTATTGTATGAGAACTCCACTAAGGGTATATTATCCTCTAATGAGCCACCAAAATCCATTACACAAGCCCTCAACATGTTTTCAAACGTTTTTATCATTTACTAGGATTTCTCATCCGTCTATGGATGATACACCATTATCATAGTTAACTGAGTCCCAGGGGCATTTTGTAAGGATTTCCAAAAACGATATGTGAACCTCATATCTCTTTCTGAGAATATTGACACTGTTATGTCATTCCTCTTTACCACTTCTCAAATATTTATTTTTGACAGATCCTCCACTGTATAAGATTCATGAATAGGAATGCAATAGGTCGACATGGTAAGTTGATCCACTATCACCCATATGGAATCATGTTTCTGAACCATTATTGGAATACCTTCTACAAAATCCATCTCTATCTACTCATATTTCCACACTAGGATAGGTAAAGACTACAACATACCTGCTGGTCTCCAAGGCACTTCTTTAACATGATGACAAGTTAAGCACCATGATACGAACTCGACCACCTTCCTTCTCATACCGCTTCACCAAAAATACACTTTTAGTGCCTTATACATCTTATGTGTACATAGTTGTAAAACACATATCGAATGGTGGTGATCATGAAGGAGTTGTTCCTAAAAGCCATAGGTATAACCATCTGATCTATAATGCACAAAAATTAACTCCCATAAAGTTTCTAGCCCTAAATGCCCCCCCCCCCACCATTGAGTTTTGAAATCATACCCTAGCATGTTGCATCAGATTTTTGTGCGTCTTTGACCATATTTACCGGATTGGGAACAAGCATAGCTGAAAATAAAACTGCAACATCACCTCGGTCTACACATTCCACATGTATTTCGGTTAGGACTTACATCAACTACCATTCATCCGAAGCTTTTTTTTCCAACTGAGCTTATCAATTTCTACTCAATGCATCTACCATGAAATTCCCATTCCATGGTGTATACATTTAGTCAAAGTCAAACATTTTGAGGTATTACATCCATATCCTTTTCCTCTGATTCAAATATCATTATGAGAAAATGTGTTTCAGGCTTTTTTGATTCGTGAACAAAGTGAATTTCTCACCAAAGAGATAATGTCGCCAACTCATCAAACCATGGATGACTATAGACAACTCCAAATAGTGTGTTGGGTAATTATTATCATGCACCCTCAACTGCCTTGAACCATAAGCCCTGACATGGTCTCCTTTCATGAGAGAACAACCCAACCCTGATCCTGAAGCATCACAGTATACCACATACCCATGTCCTGATTCTAGAAAAATCAAGACAGGTGCTGATGTAAGATGAACTTTCAGTTCCTAGAATGACTTCTGGCATTCCTATGTCCATTGGAATAGAGAATTATTCTTTGTCAGAGCTGTCATTGGTGAAGCTAGTCTTAAGAAATCATGCACAAAGCGTCGGTAGTAACCAGCTAGACCAAGAAAATTTAGTATCTCGAAGACATTCTTTGGTGGTTTCCATGAGATAAACAATTTCTATCTTTTCAGGATCAACAAAAATGCCTTTTTTAGAATTGAAATGGCCAAGAAAATATAGATCTTGTATCCAAAAATCAAACTTTGATAATTTGGCATATAAATGTTGATCTCTCATGATTTGTAACACTATTTCCATATAATTCTCATGGTCATCCCTTTTCTTTCAATACGCCAGGATGTCATCCACAAACACCATAACAAAAGAATCCAGATATTTCTGAAATATCTAATTCATCAAATCCATGAAGACAGCTAGTGCATTCATCAGACCTAAAGGCATGACTACATATTCATAGTGGCCATATCTTCTTCTGAAAGCTATCTTTGGGATATCTTCATTCCAAACTTACAATTGGTGATATCCTGATCGAAAGTCAACCTTAGAGAACCATTAATATACCCTCAATTGATCGACCATATCATCAATGCATGGAAGTGGATATCTATTTTTTATAATAACTTGGTTAACCTTATGATAATAAATACACATCTGAAGAGTTTTACTTGCCTTATTCACAAAAAAAACAGGTGCTGCCCACAGAGGCGTACTTGGTCGAATGAAACCATTTCATTCCAGCTCCTCCAACTACACATTCAATTCCCTTAACTCTGTTGGTATCATCCTATTAGAAGGAAGGGAAATGGGACTGGTCCCTAGAAATAGATCAATCATAAACTCAACTTCCCTTATAGGTGGTAACCCTAATAAGTTCTTTGGAAATACATCTAGAAATTGATCCACAACTGCTTGAAAAATAATTTCCACAATCTCTTCCATTGATGCTAAAGTCAACACCGCCAACTGGTAAGATATCGTTCCCACCATCGGTGCCAAAAAGATCTTTTCACCTTTCTTTACCATCCTCACTCCTCTGAAGAGATGCTTGACATCTTCCTTAGTCGTGAAGCTAATATTTATCCTATAACAGTTGATGTGAGCCTTAAACATTGTCAACCAATCCATAATTGGGATTTCATCATAGATGTAACACCCCAAGATTTTATGAGAAATATTCTTTTTAATATCTTTGATGTCTTGTGTTGTAAGATACACCAATATTAGCTTGTGCTATATTAAACATTGTATTATATTTTAGTATACGCAAACACTATTCTGGGCTTGTGTTGCACGCAAGAGCGACCTTCCTCAATAGTGTGTGTTGTACGCAATACCAAGTTTCACTAAACAACGATATATTGTTTTAATATTATTATGAACTATCCATTATCAATAGTATTAACCAAATTTTGAATTTTATAAAATTATCATTCATCTTACACATATTCTATAACATGGTATGAGAACAAAATAAATTTTTTGGGTAAAATAAGTATTTTTCAAAAAATGCAGTTTTGCCGCCTTTTAATGGCGCATCCACTTTAAATCTAGTTTTGAAATTTTTATGAGTTCAATTTGGAAAAATAAAATTATTCATTTCAATAATTATATAAAAATTTACTTTGGATAATTTTTTATTATTTTTCTGTTAACTTTCATATTTTGATGAATAGTATAAATACGCTAAACTTTAATTAAAAACAACTTTTTCACCATGATAATTTATATGGTTAAATTATGATATTTAATGGTATTAAAGTATAAATAGAATATTTTTTTACCATTTAATATTATATATGTCATTATCATTAATTTTACATTAAATTCATAGGTAAAACATTTCAATCTTTTACAATGTTTTAACTTTTAGAACCTGTTTTCTCAACAGCGGGATTAATTTTAAATTAAATACTGCAAATTCTATGTTTTGAATTTGGAAAAATGGATTCCATATTTAGAATCAGTAGGTCCAAATTATGTTAATATTCTACTTTTTATTTTTAGGCATTATGATTAGTAACTACGGTAAATTTTATCTACAAGAGTTAAAGGTAAATCAGGTAACTGAGGGTAAAAATAATATTATAAAATTACCCTAAAACTTGTACTAATATAATTGTATGATTATATTTCATCCTAAAATATACTTGGGTCGAAATTGTATCTTTTGGAACCCACTTGGATGTGATTAAGTCCTTTAATTTATTTTATTTAAAGAAAGTGGAATATGTCTCACTCAAACTTTAATAATTAAAGTATTTTTAATATAAGGTTATGAAAAATATAAATTTGATTATAAATACTCATTTGAAAGATAAATATTTTTTCTTTATTATGGTAATTTATTTGTAATTTTTAAGAAATATATAATTACTTTAATATCTTATACATTAATGATGTGGAAATTATTTATTTAGTGAAAAATCAATAATATAGTTTTTATTAAAATAATAATACCCATCAAAAGGACCAAAAACTTGAACAAACCTTATTGGTCGAGTATATATAAACCATAATCATCCAAGGGTCGACTTGTGGACAATTTGGAGCATTATAAAATAAATTATGACATTTTTATTATTTTATTTTAAATGATGTCAAAGTTGTCACCTTCATACTTTAATAAAGATAACATTTTAAAAGGTAGTTATTTTAGAAGATAAATTTGACTAAAAGTATTCTTATAAAATATATTATATTTATCTTCATATTAGTATTTTTTTTAATTTTTATGAAAAAAATAATTATATTAAATAATTATATAAAAATATTATAGTAATTATTTTATTAAGAGAAATATCAAATAAATGGTTTTAAAAATAGTAAAATAAATATTATATGAACTAATTAAAAATATTAAAATAAATATTATATAAACTAATTAATGTGATCCATGAATTTTATAGATGAATATGACATGTTAGGAATCTATTAAATATTTTGGTTCGAATATATCATATGTGTGTATTTTATTTAAATTCAAATAAATGAATAGTATCAAAATTGACACTATTGATATTTTATAAAAATAACCTATTATTAAATTTTTTAAAAATCACAAAAATATTTAAAAATTACATATTGAAAATTATATGGTCGACAATGTCATAATTTATCTAATTATGGACAATTAACAACACATAAGTAAATATTTATAACAATTTAAAATTTAGAATATTATTACCACAAATAAAATAAATTAGATTAAATAAGGATAAATCAAAATGATAAGGTTTAAAATAAATTCCAAACATGTCTAAATTTTATTAGTTGATGATATTAAAACCCTATCTCATCTCATCTTCTAAGTTGATTCATTTTGGAGGTTTTTATATGGGGTTTGAGTTTATTATAAATTAATATTTTGGAGGTTTCCAAAAGTAATGCTCTCCTATCTTATAAAAGGGAACCCCATACCTCTTCTATTCACTCCATTTTAAGCCTTCAAGCTTAGAAAAACTCTTCCAATTCCTCTTCTCAACCTCTCTAGTTATATTATAGAGGTTTTGGTCTTCTCAAAAGACCAACTCTAGTGCCCTAAGAGGAAGTTTAAAAGAGGCACGTCAAGGAAAAGGTAATCTCTTCTACCAATTCTTTCAGGTTTCTTTCTTCTTCTACTTCCTCTCCTTTAGTTGTTTCATTATAAAGTAATAACATCAGTATCACTAATATACTTATATGTTATTATAAATATGAAACAACTCTATTTCACTTTATATTCATCCTGCAAAAAACGAAATCACCGCGTGTGCGTACGTACGGCTTACTATCTCCACGCCGTGGTGTAATTTGTTTTTCCACCATCACCATACTTGGATGGGTAAAATGGTGGAAATAATAACTATATATGATTATTATAACTTCATACTTATTCTGAGATATTATATCATCCAAACTAATTCCATTCAATAATTATGGGAACAATATCATCGCTTGTACGTACGTACGGATTACCATCTCCACGATTCGATGAGATTCATTCTCCATGTTAACCATTCCAAAATTATTATAAAGTATATATAATAAATAATCATGAAATATATGACATAATAATGATACTCGATTTATGTATATTTTATTTACTTACTTCCATTCAATTTAATAAGGAAACGAAAATAGAGTTCATGCATACGTAAGGCCTACCGTCTCCAAGAACGGTGTATTTCATTCCATTTATCGATCTATTATATATATGTATATTCTGAATATTTATTATATATAAATAGAATTTTGCATTCTGGAAGTAAGTAATCATGATCTGCGTAATCATATGAATAATTACAAGTCAAAACACATACGATGAATGAAATGATTTTACCCAAAGCACTGCTTTAACATGGAATTGACAAATGAACGAGTAATATAAAGTTATAAGTGAATCATATATGATATCATAGATATTATTATGATTTTTTTTTCAAGTTGATAATATGTTTAAACCCACTATACAGTAGTCTCAGACACATATGGAAGAAATTGGACATAAGGTAAGGGATTATTATTCCAATATTGTTCTTATCCGAGATTGTTTATTCGTAAGTATTTACTAGGGTTATGTTTATCATCCATGTCCATGTTTTCTAAAAAAAATTCATAAAATGTTTACTATTCTTCCATTTATGTTTAAATTCATTTTTACCCTTTTTTAAATTTTACCACATGGTATGGAAGGAATCTTTCTTTTGTTTACCATACGAGGTACTTTTTGACTTTTCCAGCAAAAGTATGAGAAGAATGTTTTTTTAACTTATATGGCATGAACGGATTTTTACGGTTTCATAACGCCTTATTTTCATGAAGCTTAATCTACAATATTTCATGATTATTTCCAATGAAATTATTTTCTTTTAAAATTTCACGGCATTTTGAGAAAAATAAATGATTTTGAAAAAGAAAGTATATTTTCCTCAATAATTCATTTCAAGTGTTTTATCAAAACTATTTTCCATCTAAGATTACATTTTTTTAATATTTTTATGTTTCAAGTATAATTTACCTATTATTTACATGTTTTGATTTTGTTTATAATGAAATGATATCCATTTATTTTATATGGATTATGTCATGATGGGACGATGTTTATGAAACCCATTTTATTCATTGGGTTATGATGAATTATTTATGTTTATTTTGTGGCACACAAAAGAATAATTTCATTATGAGATGGGTGGGACCTATATCTACCCCAAATGCATTGGGTAAAGATTTATATCTAATGATATAGACATGGATATAATGGAAAGTAAATTCGGTTCAGTAATACAGGGCTAGAATGAAAACTAAACCCAGTTCAGTAATGGAATTTGTCCACTATGGTGGTCTTGGCAGCAATGCCTTGGCTACTATGGAAATCATATCATGTGTTTAATGGTTTTTAAAATTACATGTTTTATTCCCATGTTATTTTATCATGATTAATGTTCCTTTGTGATCTATGCCTTATGTACTGCCAAGATTTATGTCATGACACATGATTTTGATGTTTTATGTTCATGTTTTTACATTCAAATGTTTATGGATTGTTTTATGTTCTCCATGTTTACCCTTACTGGAAATTTGAGCTCACCCTTTTTATGTTTTCTTTTACCTAAGATATAAAGAAATGTTTTAGGTAAGAAAAAATGGGGAAGATCTTTATGGGAGATGTTGAAGATCTGTCACCATGATTAGAAGATTATGTTCTGAGTTTCCAAAGACACTAAACTAATACGGTCTTTGGGCGTCTGTTTTTGTTTTGTATTAAGTATTCCGAAAAAGTAATGTAATGTCTATGTACATCAAGCTTTCCTTTGTGATATATTCCTTATGTACTGCCAATATTTATGTCATTACTCATCATTTTCAGGTTTTATGTTCATGTTTTTACGTTCAAATGATTATGGATTATTTTATGTTCTCCATGTTTACCCTTACTGATCATTTGAGCTCACCCTTTTTATGTTTTCTTTTCCCCTAGATATAAATAATGGTTTTAGGTAAGAAAACAAAAGGGGAAGATATTTATGGGATATGTTGAAGATCCTTCACCATGATTAGAAGATTATTTTCCGAGTTTCCAAAGACACTAAAATAAGGAACTATCTAGTGTATAATCTAAAAATAATAATACCTCTCATTGTCGATTGTCCAGCCTCGTTATTCACTAGTATAGGTTTAATTGCATACAATTACCCTACCCCACTTCCTTGTGATGTTTTTTTAGTACCCTGAGCTTCACCACACTGTTAATCTGAGTTATTTTTCCAGAAGTACCACGTCCACTACCTCTAACTCCATAACTAGTAGAACTCAAACTGCCACCTGGATATGGTGTAGAAGTCCCTCTTCCTAGACTCTGATTCTGTCTAGCTACCCCATTATCACCCATCTGTTGTGGGTTAATTTAGAACTTCTGCAGATGTACAATCTTTCCAAAATATTGGAACTTCACTGGTGGTCGAGTATAGTTTCTACAATAGTGGCATAGCCTACCAAACTGGTGAAAAATCCTTGGATAAATGTCTTATGTAACTGAATTCCCCTCCCCCCTGAACACTCTATTTTCGAGTACTCTAGTTGAAGTTATCATAATGACACTTACTTATCCCATAATTCACACCTTCGGATCATCTAATAACAACTATCTCTCCAACACTAGAACCCTCATTTAGGTTTCACTTAGCTATGAGAGCGTAATTCACCACTTCTGCAAACTTCTCCATCCTAAATATGTTCACTTGGGACATAATTTCATACTTAATTCCTTCCTAAAAACATTTTTTTGAAGTATCCTCTTCTGCTACCAATTCTTGAGAAAAACATTGCATATCTTTAAAGTGTATAGCATAGTTCATCATAGTAATACTACCCTAATTCAATATCATGAACTCATCTACTCTCTCATTCCTCAGTGTCTCTGGATTGAAGTGATTGAAGAACCTCTCCAAGATGTTCGTCCATAACATACCATCATCCTATTCAGTAAGAGTCTAAATTTACAAGAAATGCTTCATTGATCCTCATAACATATAAGCAGCAAGTCAGACAAGCTCTTCACATCTCGACCTGGATCCCTTTCCACAAACTTTATAAACTGAGAAAAGTTCTCTTATAACTTATCTTCTAATTCCTCACCTGGCACTATTGGTACCTCTGGTTCCACCACCGAATATAATTTTTATCCATGTCCTCTTGTAATCCTCTCAAAAAGTGTCTTCATGGAGGCATAACTATACAAGACAAACACATAATTTAAGACAATTCTCCCAATATTAACACATTATAGAAAAATACAATAAGACACACAACAAGTATTTTCCCCAAACCCCTCCACAGAGTCATAACTGAGGTTCTAACACTACCCTTAACCGTCTTACATCTAGGTAAAGGTAAAAAAATGGGTAACTCGTTTTCATTATTCAAGTTTCTCATTTATTCACACAATTATTATCATCATGCATCATTTTATCTCATTCAAATTCATATTTGGAACCATTTTCAATTTTATTTGTCAATCGAGGGAAACAATTAAGGTTCAACATCTTGCCCAAAACTCATTTTTTCATGTTCTCCTAAAATAATGCATGTAACAAAATAATGAGGAGTTCCTAAAATGATGCATTCATACTCAAATCTCGTGCCTTAATGTGCCATGAGTCAAAGATCATTAAATATCAAAAACAATTTCACATCACCCCACAAGCATGTCACCCAAGGTGAAAAAATATTCAACTATAACAAAAAATAGCAATAACAACTTTCACACCCTAGGTACTAGGGTTTCCCCCATACATTGTTTTGTAAGTCCCATGCATGAGCTCATGTCCAAGTCTGGACTCTTCATAATCTCATGTCTACATTTCCAAAAATAGTAATAAAAAAATGGGGCACTGATACCACTTTGTGATGTCTCATCCCCGGTGTCACACCCCATTACCTTGAGTCAGCCAACCACATGACCTCAGGTACACCTCTCCATATTTTAGAGGTTTTTTATGAGCATCAAGGGTCTAATATCGATCATGGGGACTCTATACCATCTTTAATCAGAATAATAAACCAGTGGAAATAAATAAAAAATAACTATTGAATAACCAAATGATATCATAACCATAAAAAAAATAGTGTAATGAGATAACCAAAAATGGGAATACTGCATCAAAAGTATACAATTTCTATTCCATCCTAAATTATGTGCCATGTTTTAGAATGAAACTCAAAAGTAAATAAAATCATAACTCCAAAGTGGGTCCTAACCACATCTAGTTCCCACATCCATGATTCATCCCCAAATTATCCATCAAACACAATACCTTCTCCCTTAACCTGTCCTCCAACAATGAATTCTATTTTGGTACCGATTAGGTATCCCAAGTAGGGTGTGATTATAACTCATTAGTACACCACCAATGGTGTCTAAACAACATCTAGACAATAACTATGTATATAGTTGTATAAATAAGAAGCACAATGCATAAATAAATAGTTATCACATTATCAATTTATTCATTATTTAAACACATAAACTCCCCAGGTTTCCAAGGACACACCTAAAACTCAATACCAATATCGGCTCATGATGGGTTCTAAATAATCCCCATGTGATCTCATGTCTTAGAATTCCAATGTTACCATTCTAAATCCCAATCTAAATATGATCATTCCATTATACCCTTCTAGATCTCAATTATCATATGACTTCAATTATTACCAATCATTATTTCAAAAATTAGTTCAAAATTAATTAATATTTATTAACCAACAATTTATTGATATTATCATTCTTATTAATTAACTTAACAATTAATTAATCTTCTCATTATCATTAATTAACTCAATAATTAATTAAACTTTTTATTCCCAATAATTAATTCAACAATTAATTAATCTTCTCATTTTCATTAATAAACTCATCAATAAATTAATCATCTAAATCCTATTAATTAACTCAACAATTAACAAATCTTTTCATCCTCATTAATTAACACAAAAATTAATTAATCATATAAATATTATTACTCAACTCAACAATTAATTAATCTTATCATTCTCATTAATTAACTCAACAATAAATTAGTCATCTAAATCCAATTAATTAACTCAACAATTAATTATTAATCTATATCCTATTAATTAACTCAATAATTAATAATTAATATCACAATATCAAAATCCATATTTAATTCGATAATTAATTACTCAATTAAACAATCTCAATTCCCTTAAAATTCATTTAATAATTAATTATTAAAAATATAAAATTTCATGATATCATAATTAATTCCACAATTAATTATCTAATTCACAATCCCAGTATATCATAATTAATTCCCTAATTAATTATCTAATTCAACAATCCCTCAATCATACAATTTTATAATTACTACAATTAATTAATTGACTAAATTAATTATTTCATTTAAAAATTCCAATTTCTAAAAAACTCTAGAAATTATATAACTTCCATATTCATAATCAAGATCATTACTATGGTATTTGAATGCTAGACTACCAACGTTAATTTTTTTATGAATGGTCAGCTAACAGAAATCCCAAAATTATGAGCAACATAACGACGTAGAATGAGATCTGAATCTAAAACCCAAAATCAAGATCAATTAAATCAATATCTCTCTAATATAGATCTAGATATTAAATTCTAGTTATTGATAAACAATACTAGATCTATATATAACCTAAAATAGTAATAATAACCACAAAAATAATAGGAGAATGAAGGAAGAATAATGGGAAACCACGAGTAATAGGATTGTCTTAACTGGAGGGGTGAAAATCTTCGATCTAAGCATTGAATCATAATCAAATGAGGAAAATAAGGATGGTAATATATTTGAGGGGAATTGAAATTAATATAAATCAAGTTGGTCCATGTTTTGGTCAAATATGGTGAGTTTTAGGGGTTTGGGTGATTAAAAAACTAATTTTCAGGTAGATATAGAAGTCGAGCATAGTTTGTTGGGATGGGTCGCACGGTTTCTCCCAACCATGTGTCTAAAATATTCACCTCTTATAGGGGGTTAATGTTTTATCCTAATAGGGTAAACAGATTTACAAACTATGTTCCAACCATGAAATTCCCCACTGTCTAAGGATGCACAGTTTGTTGGGTTGGGGCGCACAGTTTTCTCTAACCGTGCACCGACTGTGTAAATCCCGATTTTCTTCCACTTTTCTAAATTTTTCAACCAAACACACCCCAAAGTATAACCCAAATGAAAATTACTAAACATAAGGTGAAATATTACCTACAACCAAACCCGAGGCATCTCCATAAAAAGTTGGGAAATTACATTTTTTTTATTCAATTTTCTGTATTTTTTATGCGTTTACAATTCATGTAATTAATCTTATAAATTAGTTTTCAAAATAGTTTGTTGATCTATTAAATTTTATTTATTCATTTTTAATATTCATTCATTTAATAATATTTTTTCAATTTTAATACTTATTAACTTTTAAATTTTTTAAAATTTAAACATTTTTTAATATTTAATTATACATATTTATATCCAATGTTTTAATACTTCTAATATGTATGTAATTTATATGAGTAATATTTATTAATTTTTATTTCTTATGTTTTAATATTTTTAATATGCTTGAAATTTAAATAATTTATTTATTTAAATATAGTTTTAGATATATCTTTAATTTAAAAAGTTAATATTATTCATTTTTTATATTGTTGTTATTTATATAATTATTATTATATATTTATTCATTTTTATATATTTTTTACTTATTTGTAATATATCTAATTATTGATTTGAATTTACTTCTTTCTTAATATATTTTTTATTTTAATCATATTATTTTATTAATATTTAATAATCATTCATTTAATAATATTTTTTATTTATAAATATAAATTAATTTGTATTATTTTCATAATTTATTAATATTTAATATTTATTTATAAATTTTTATTTCGTAACTTTTAATAAATTCAATATTTTTTAAATTTATAAAATTAATTTATTTGAATGAATTTTATAATATATATTTTTTAATTTATTTAGTTAGTATAGTTCATTTTTAATAATTTCATTATTTATATAATTAATATAATTTATTTATTATTTTTTTACATTTGTTTCAACTCTAGGTTAAGCATTGGTAAAACATTATTTTATCTTCCCTAAAATATAACCACTTAGAAATACCACTTTTTTCAACGTTTTTTAGCACTGATAAAACTGATTATTTATAAATGCTAAGAAAACTTTGACAAAAGTTAAATTTCTCAATTATTTTATTTTTCATGCTTATAAAATGAGATTTTATCTATAATTTTTGATAATCACTGACAAAACCCTTTTCCCACTTTAAAAAAATACCTTAGTATATCACTTCTTTCTCAAACCACATTTAAGCTCTCACGGAATCGAAGATTTTATGTAGCCTAAGTCAATTGTTTTGAACAAATCAAAACTTAATACTCATGGTATGAAGTCAGAGAATGTTTTTAGGGAATATTAATCATTCATTCCTATGTTTTTCATGATTTTTTTGATTTTATCTCCCCTTTATCGTCTTTATTAGTTGAGCTCGTTTTTTTAAAATTATCAGTTGAGACTATTATTGTAAAAAAATTTATGTTTATTCCATATCACCTATATTTATGTACAAGATTGAAAATCATGAAGAAAATAAATATTTTTTAGTCAAGTAACTTCAATTTAAAATCTTCAGTATCTTTAGATACTTTAACTACTGCGATGTAATACTATTAGTTATTTTTTCCTCATTAGTAACATCATATTTACCCCATTAATTTATACCAAGATAACATTTTTCCAATTTGATATTGAACATCATTAAAAGTTAAATTGATTGATATGTGTTAGAAAACTAGGCCATGAGTTATAAACCATTTTTTCACTACATAATAAGGTTTATTATCTAATTTATGTTTTGGTGTTTATCCTACAACATGAGGAACCACCTTTTGATTACACCTTAAGCTTTCATGGATGGTCTTTTGGTGAGAGAATAACCTCAAGGACATGGAGATAAATGTTAAGAATAGATTTTGATAGATCTTGGTTGATATAAATTGATTAATGGGTGTCAGTAAAATAAGATATGTGATGTCCTATTATAAGTGTGGTGGGTGAAAAACTTGTAAATACATGGAATATTAATATATAAAATGCATCAAACTAATAAAAAAAGGCTCCAAACATCTTTATATTCAATGATAGGGAGTTTAAGTTCCAAATAAAATCATTAAATCTTGTTTACATTGGTTTTTTTTCATATTTTAAACATTGTAATTTTGTCTAACCCCCTCGTTAACCTAGTTTAAGCTTAACATTTGTAACACATTTTTCACTCTTTAAGGGTCATCAGTGTTATATTAAAAATGTTAAGTGGAATATAAATGATCTATTCATCATAGTTTATATAATTTCCCATTAAATTGGTTCAATATTGTATTTTATATTTTTATAATTATTTAATAATTATTATTAAACATTAAATTCCATTTATGTTCATTTTAAAAAATATTCATATTTCATGGCTTTCAAGGCATAAATATAATTATTTAATTTGAATATAAGATCCTTAATCATCACTTATGTATTATAAATTTATATTAAATTCATGGGACACCATAATTAATCATAAATATATTACTTTTAATGTATTTAAAAACTTTTATTTTATTTTTATACTCTTGCACAAGCATTTCATCAGCGTTTTGTAAGCATTCAAAGCAATTATACTCTTTCTAAAAATGTATAAAATTAATATAATAAAAATAATTTATTCATATAAAAAATAACCACATAGCTCCATTAATTTCATAATTTTTATCCCTATTTCAATATATTAGAGACACTAAGAAAAGGGGGTGGCATTTTTTAATTTTTCATAACATAAAATAATATAAAGGTCATAATAAAAGTAAAGTGGTACGAAATTCCATATTTTTTAAGTTGGGATGATTATGCACAAAACAAACCCATTAAATTAAATAAATGTATTTTTTGGTTGATTTTGAGACCTTATACCATAGATTTAACATTAATTAAACCATTTATCCAATTACAATGTTGATAATCAATTACCATGATTACCATTCTTTATAAAATTGGCCTATATAAAAAATTTGAACCTATTGATTCTAAATATGAAATACAATTTTCAAGATTTATTTTTTATTAATGGTAGAAACCAATTTTAATATAAGTTTGAGAAACATAATAAAAATGGTTTTTATAAAGATTTTATTTTAAAAATAAAAATGATTTTATACCAAATCATGTATAAGGCTGATTCCTATGGAATTAATTTCATTATATTTAATAAAAGTTATATTATTTTAAATTAAAAATAATTGTTAAATATAATAGTAATTTAAAATTAATTTATTAAAAGAAATGAACTGAATGTTTTGCAAAAATCGTCATTTTCAACTATTCACTAAAAAATCAATATTTTTAGAAACATTCCAAAAACACATCCTATGCATATTAAAAATGAATATTTCAAAAAAATCAATTTTTTTATAAATTTATTTTAAAATTGTCAGAAATTAATTATAATATCCATACACAAAATTCAATAAAAATCATTTTTTTAAAATATGTATTTTTGAAGCATTATATGAATTTATTCTCATTACATTAATAATAGTCATAATTATATGAATTTTAATAAGTTAAATTTGATATATAATCTATTCATTTAGTTTGAAACATTTTTTAGTAGTGATTAAACTAATCTATTAATATAAAAATACACTACACACATAAACAGATTTATGAAAGATTTCTCTTTTCCCTTAAAAATATTTTATATTCATTTTAAATAAATTGATAATAAATGTATTATTTATTATTCATTTATTAAAGAAACAATTTAAACATATATTTCATTATATGGTTCCTACTATTCATACCCTGAAAACAAATGACTAGATCATAATATTTATATTAAAATAAAATTATTTTAATTATATATCACTATTGGTTTTCAGCTTAGTACTGTGTATACCACACAGTATAAAATATATTATTTAAGGAAAATAAAATCTAAAATATTTGAGTTTAAAAATTATGGATTATACATAAGATATTTCAAACCAACGGCCTCATTGATATTGAAAATGTATCATCTTTAATAACTATAAAGGGATGTGTGTAGGGAGAGGGATGCCATAGAGTCATTAAAGGATATGACTTCCCCAAAATTATTCTTCACACCTAAAATGATAAAGACCATGAGTTAAATTAAGCCACAAAAATTGATAAAGAGTTTTAAAAGTTGTAAAATGACTAATTCCAAATAGTTCATCAGGCCTCAATGGGTTTCCTAGATAGCACTTTTTTCACACATGGGAATTATTCAAATAATGGATCTGGAATATGATCTAAGATTATGTCAAATTTTGATGCTTTCATAGGGTACTTCATGTAGATACCATTATACACACCCCAAAGGTGAACCATCCTCACTTATTCCAGTAATATAGTTCCATCAGCTAGTATAACATCTTGTATAAATTCCTATCTATCATTATTAATTATTAGATCTCACCTCTCCCTCCTAACAAGATCTCAAATGAGATGTATGAATCAATAAAAAGTAGGACCTTCCATGGGGATCGAACTATTTTTGAAGAGATTTTCGTGGATCTTCATATAAAAATTATTAATGTAAAAATCATTCTGAAAGTGGATATTTAAAAATCATACAATAATATGGAGTGTAATGTTTTCATAATGGGTTTTAAATTATCCTGATTTTCTATATAGTTATATTACGTCGTGTTTCATTGTTACCCTAAACCATGGTTCAACATTGCACAAATGTGAAAAATGTCTCACATGTTCACTTCCATAATAATATAGATACATGGTGACCCTTTTTTATGATCCTTTTCTGCCATGAACAATGTGCTTCCAAAAAACACCTTAACATGGCTATGAAATCAAGGAACATAGCTAAATTCAAGGTATATTATGGTAACCCATGTATTTATAATATTTTATTTTTAAATGTTATAATAATTTTAATAGTGTAAAATATAAACCATTCAATTAAACCAAGGATACTGTGAGTATTTATAAATGATAAAATTAAAATAACTATAATTCCATTAAATGTAGTGTATTTTAATATAATCAAACAAGAGGACTTGACTAGTTAAAAGTTTTATTAGTTTCTCAATGAAATAGTTCCCTATAGATTACCTCACTACCACCACTTTCAAATGGATGTGTTTGAATTCACTATATTGATATGTTGGTTAATAGAATCAATAATTGTATATTTAATTTGAAAAATATATTCTTATTCATTGGTTGGAGAATATTAATGATTAACAAGGCCTTCACATTCATAGAGGTTCAAATTCCCTCAATAATAAAAGTTACAAAATCTTTTATCATTAACATTGATAATAGTTTATAGTATTTATAATTCCCTAAGATATTAATATATAAATTCCTTTAAATGAGTCAATATGTTTGATAGCTTTCTCCATAGGAAACACTGAATTAAAAACAGACTATTATATGTGTATACTATTATAAAATATCCGTTAAATTAGCATGCAGAATCAGGACTAACCACTTTTTTAAATATTTATATAATGAAAATAAATGTCACTTTTTATACGATTAAAAATCAATTAGTTTAGCTAAAATATCTATGAAAATAATTTTATTCTTAAAAATATATTTTTTATAAAATTAGTGTTTTATTTCAAGAAACTATGTATATTAAGATTAAATAAAATTACAATATATTAATAATATGAATAATATATTAAAAATAAATAAATTAGTAATTGTTAAAAAATAAGAATAATTTATGGTTACTATTCTAAAAATATATTTTCCTATAAAAAAATTTCATTATATCTAAAATTTTATTTAAAAGATAAATTTATAAAATTTATAATTTGAATTTTGAAAAAATATAAATTACTTTTTTCATTCATCATATTAATATTTTATTAATTTTATTAATTTCATTTTTCTAAAAAGATTTATTTTTATGTGAATTATGAAATATAATGTTTTAATAAGTAACATAACTTTCATGAAATTATTAACATATAAGTATAAATTGTTAATTTATGAAACATTTTTATTAGACCATATGTGTATTTTATATTTGAGTTTATAAATTTAAAAATTCTGGATTTAATTTACAAATCCATATTTGATATTTTAGAACATAAGTCATATTTTCTCAAAAAATATTTTTAATACATTATAAATTTTAATTTTAAAATTAAATTTTAACACATTTATAAATTGAATCAAATGAAATGGTTTTAAGATTTATAATAAATGTATGTAAATTATCTAATGAGGATCACTTTATTTTTAGGCATAATGATTAAGTAACCTTATTTAAAAACTACTTACTAGGGAAAAAGGTAAAATGATTTAAGTAATAAGTCTAGGGAAAAAGGGATTGAAACATAATAAAAACATATCTACAATTAAATAGATAAGGCGTGTATTGAATTTATCTCTTCCCCTCTCCATTATTTCTCAATTTTGGATAAACTTTACAAGTTTAACATATTCTATCTTTATATTAAGATGATATATTTATAAAAATTTCATTCTCACCACTTATAAAAGGGTCATCTCACCACCCCTTCAAGGAACCTATAAAAATATGTTTCCCCCTAAAACCTTTCGAGTTTTCCTTTTCAAAAAATAATTTTTCAATCTCTTGGGCTTCAGGTCAAAATTGATTAGCCTATACCATCCATTTCCAATGTATCTACCAAGGGAATCTCAAAGTACTCAATGTGAGTAATCTTTTTTACTTAACTTCCTTATTTTATATTTTTCATTTAAACATATAATTTTCAATTACCTATGTAATAAAATAATTTTTTTTGTATGCAAAATGTAATTATTCTATTGGAAAATCCATTATTCACCTTTTTTATTTTCTATTAAGAAAAATGAAATTATCATTCTAGTGTTGTGCAAACTACCACCTCCATGACGCAATGTGTTTCATTTTCCTTCACCACCTTATAGGGTTTTCCTAAAGGGATAATTCAATAAATAATTATGATACATATATCATTTCTATTATTCGAAAATATAAACAATGTTACTCCTTTATACCATCCAATAAAAAACAATATCATCAACCATGTGTACATGTGTACTATCCCCTCCATGAATGTTTTGTTTTCATTTTTCATTTCATTACATACTTACAGATATAGTACTAGTGATCGGATTAAAGGATAAATATTATTTTGATTATATCATTAAGATTATGGTATGATAAATTAGAGAACTTCTTAATGATATGATCAACAAATGAATATTGTTAATTTAATCGTTTAAAACAGGTAATCTAAGAGGAAAATGATCTCTTCTTTATAATTAATGAATTTATATAAATTTTCTTCCCTTTATAATTATTTGAAAATATAATATATCATAATAATATAAACTAAATAGTTTCATTATTATTTTTGGAATATGTATATTACAACTAAACCACATCACAATCACCCATTAATCATGGTAGGTTCATGTTTTTGTCGGTTTAACCACCGACTTGAACAATACAAAAAATTTATATCATGGATGAATATGGGAACACATTTATTGTTATAATATGATATAAATATTTAAATAAATTTATTTTGTCATGGTAAGTTTATATGAATATTTAACTCATTAATTTATAAATTACCTTCCATTAATTATGAAACACCAAAACATGAACATCGTTGATTTCAGCCTAATGGATCATAAACAAAACTACTATGAAATTAGATTATAGATTTATAAAATATCTTGAAAAATATATTACATTAGATTTTATGAAATAATGGTAATTTAATTTGGGAAAATAATAGATACCAACACCACTTGTACGAAACTAGTTCAAAGGGATAAATATTACTTACACCCAGTGTTGAAAATAGGTAAAAAAAATATTTATAAGAATATAATAATTTTAAATTAGTAGGATGATTATTTTTAGATATGAATAAGGTTATTTATTGTTTATTTATTGAAAATAATTGAATTATTCCAGATGTTTGGTAAAATTGAAAAATGAATCAGGACCAAGGTATGTGTTTTCATCTCAAAATCCTCTCTTTGAGATATGTTTGGTATTATGAACCTAATTTCATTTATATCATGTATATAAATCCTATATGAGATATAATATATTGAATTAAGTTTAAAAAAATTATTCGAATTTAAATTAAAATCCCTATCTTTCAAGGGGTTTTGATTAAAATATTACCCAAGTTACAAGGGTTTTATTGGTCTCAATTCTAGTTCTTTGAGGCATGATACTTTTTATCCACCATGTTTCATATGAATGTTTTTTTATTTATTTAATATAAAATAAATTTTATATACTTTATTTTCATGTAATTAATTGGATAAATTAAGATGAATAAAGTCCTTTTCTTTAAATGTCTTTTGACTCAAATGTTACCCAATTCATAAGAGTTTTTGTTAACACGATTTTCATTCATTGTGTTATTATCATTCATTATATATTATTTCATATAAATTTGGTATATTATCCCATTTAATTTAATTATGTGGTATTATTTAATTGTATATATATTTACCACATAATATACTTTTCAATTGTTACATTCTTCCTGGACTATATTTTCTATAATGTATTTTGATTACTCAAATATATTTTATTTAAGTTATAATGTTTCATCTTGAACTTTTCATTTATATGATTGGGGTATCCCAATATAACATTTAATTATATGGTATTTTATAATCCAATGTAAGGAAATTATTTTTAATACAAATCAATATATTATTACTCTTATTATAATTTGAGTTTTAAACAAAGGTATTTTGAAAATAATACGTTGGTTTTTCCATTCACTTTCACATGTTGTGTCTTATTCTCCTAATTTCACCAAGAAAAACTTATGTCTTTTCAAGGATCTGTTATAAGAAATTATTTTTAAATGTAGTTCTTTTCAGAGTATTTCATGTCACCTTTTCATAAGTTACTTTTGATAGTGACATGTAATTTTTTATTTTATAACAATGTTCAAAATGTTTTCTAAAATATCTTTTAAGTATTCAATTCTATTTACCATATTGCTTTTAAAATAATTTAACGTAATTGGGTTTATGGTTCATGATTTTTCCTATAATATATATGTATATATATATATTATCATTTGGGGGATTAAACTCATAGTGTTAAACATATCAATTCTTGATCCCTTTTTTACCATTTGAAACATTATTTTTTCGAGAGTGTTTTTAATTTATATCAAACCCCTCCTTTGTTTCATTTTTTTATTATGTAGTGTTATTTTTTAACCATAAAATTTCTTTCCTTGGATGATTTATGATCATGTTATTCTATAAATAACTTAATCATATAATCATTACCCTATACAGTGTGACCATATCATTTTGAAAATTCAAATTATAGGATGTTCACCTAGATATAATGATTATTTATTGGCATGAGGAATATTATTGGAATTCCATATATTTTTATTCAAAAAAGGATGATTATTGGAAAGTTTACAATGTATTGATCGATTAACAACCTTATGTATCTAGATAGATTATGGTAATTTTATCCATTTTATTTACATGGGAAATATTATATATATTCTTGAAGATTATTGTATTTTAACACAGGTTGATTAGTTATTGACATTCTGTATTTTTCATTATATAGATATTTATGTTTTTATTCAGTAATAGGTTCATTATGAAAAGGTATGAAAATATTTTTTTAATCCTATAGTGAATGTATTAGACCTAATATGGTAAAAAGGTGGGGATTGTAATTACATATCCTCTCGATGAATTGATAAGTCTCATGATACAAAATATGTTGGGTTTCGGTGTATTTCACTTCCCAAAAAATGATAGTGTCTCAGCACAAGTCCATGACAACATGTTTTTGAATTGAGAAATTTTGAATTCTATTATTATGATATTACTATTATTTAAATACATGTTTTCATTTATTTTCATGGATATAACATGATCTCAGTTTCAGTTGATTATGGATTCTTTTTTTTACTTACTCTCGCAGTAATATTTATGCTAAGTTTTATCTATGATCAAATCAGTTATATGTTTCCCCTTTATAAGTGTTTCATATCACCCCTTATTATGGTTACATTTCCCTAGGTTTTTAAAAAAATTATTACACATGATATTCCCAAAAGGGTAGCTTCTGTAGAAAATTTCTAAGAGAAGTTGAAGTCTCTATATGGATTAATTAGTATCTTATATGATGGAAAAAATATCTATTAGTTTATAAAGACCTGGATTTTTCTAGTTTATATATGTTATTTACTAATTATATATAGATAAAAAAACTAAAAGGTGTTAGGAATGTAAGTAATGAAATATTTTATTTAGGTCGTGTAATTATGGGATAGTTATATCATAGAATTTATAGTTGGTATTGAATCCATTTTGTAAAGTATGTGTTAATGACATTAGATCCGGGAGTGTGGGTCTGAGGTGTCATAATTTATATCAGGGAAAAATTGTAGATTGTGATATTTTTTGAGGAAAATTTAAGTGTTGACAAGTTAGGGATGATAATAATTGATAATATATAAATAACCCTTTGGTATAGTACCTGATTTAATATTATGATAATAATACACATTTTATTTCTTGATTAGGTCAAGAGAACTTTAATAAAACCCCTAAAAATAAGTCTAATTTATAATTTTATGTGAAGTATAGATTTAAAATTTTTTCTAAAGTATATATGATGTGGTTCTCCTAGAAATTAAATCCCTTTATAGACACTATAAGTGGAAATATGCTATAGAAAAGATATTCCAAGTGGTAATAACCCCAAAAATAGTGGATTCGGTATTAACTCAAACATAACCTGGTACACAATAAATAAGCCTAAAGTCACACTATGTTTGACACTCCATAGGTAAATTATTTGGTTAATCAAATTATCTTTATGAACAATTATTAATGGTTTAAGTATGATGTTAAAAAATTAGGTTAATGATCCTTATAGAAAAATGACCATGGATAACCATGGATTGGACAAAGAGATCCATACGGTGATCCCAAAGTATCACATTTTAAAAAAAAAGGATTAAATTGATAAGACTTTTTTTATTGATTATTTCCTATTCATATATTTGATATTTTCATAAACTTTTTTTTTTAGTTTTTGGTCAAAACAGGACTGAAAAAATGGAACTAAAAAAGGTAAATACCAAGAAACCCATGTGAATTATAGTCAAAAAAGGAAGAATGCACAAATTATTAAATATTTGTATATAACTGGGAATTGATTCTCCTAGTCATACCAAATGTATTCCGGCTAATATCATAATTTAAATTAAATCTTAATATTCTTATCTATTTTCATTAGTGAGTGATATTTTATTAATAAAATCATAGGATATTCTAAACGTTGTGAGGATTATGTGATACATTAAATGATTTTCCTTCTGTAGTTCTAATTTATGTGTATTGAAACATATATTAAATGAAATCAATTACCTTGGAAGGTGATTTTATGACAATTTAATATTTTTTGGATAACTATTGAAGAACAAATGATTAAGGTATGGATAACACTTATGAATATTGTATGCTTAATATTTAGGTAATAAATGGTTAACTGATTTTTAGAAATGTGGGTTATATAGTATCATAATTTATTACTAAATTAATGAAAAAGTAATACATGTTAATTTTTTATTATTTTTATCTAATTTTTGGGATTAGGATATATAGTCTAGTTTGTGACTTTAAGAACTAGTGATTATTAAATTTGAGGGTTAATTATAGAGTCAATTTTTGTAAGAATATATAATCTCATTTTTGTTTAACGTATTGGAGATTAAATTGGTTTTTTGAAAGGTATGTTCTAGATTATATATGATAAGGGCATATACATAAATGTTTTTATGGTTGTATGAATGGATAATGTGGTTTGAAGAAAGATAAGTAACTACATATAATCAAATAGATCATGTTATATAAAATTTTAGAGGTTATACAATAAATAATGAAAAGGTAATCATACCATCAATTACTTTATTCAATTATTAATAATTTAAAAAATGGATGTAATTTATTTAGGGGGATGGGATGTAATACCTCAAGATGTTAATATATGTCTTTTTTAAATGAGTTAATGTGTTTTGGAGCTTTCTCCACACAAAACAACAAACTAAAATGAAATAGAGATATTTTTAGACCATTAAAACGCAACCATTGAATTAGTGGGAACGAAAAGAAGAAAAATATTTACAAAAAACAATTATAATTAAAATAAATCCTACTTTTTATATGAATTAAATTCAATTAGAATATCTAAAACAACTAATAATATCATTTTATTCTTAAAAAATATATTTTTAAAAAATTAGAGTTTTATTTTAAGAAACAAAGTATATTATGAATAAATAATAATAAAATATATTTATAATATGTATAATATATTACCAATAATTTAATTTTTAAATCATAGGAAATAGTAATCATTAATATTAAATATTCTAAAAATTTATTTTCTTATAAAAATGGGTTTTCATTATATCTCATGGTATATTTAAAAGTAATATTTAAAAAATTTAGAATTATATTTTTTTAAAAAGTTAAAATTATTTATGGATAAATTGTAGTAACATTTTTTAAGATTAATTTGAGGGATTTTTCTAAAAATATTGATTTTTAGGTGAATTAGGAAAAATACAGTTTTTACAAATAACATGACTTTTATAAGTTTTATTATATAAGTATGAATTTAAATTCATGAAAAAAATATATAAGGATGATTTTTTATTTTATATGTGACCTTAAAATTTTAAAAATGTTGGTTTTAATTTACAAACCCATATTTTATATTTTAAAACATAAGTAATATTTTCTGAAAAAAAAATTAATACATTATACAATTATCTTTTAAAAATAATTATATCACTTTTATAAATTGAATAAAAATAAATGGATTTAAAATTTATAATATGTGCATCCCAAATATCTAATGGATACCACATTATTTTTAAGATAATGATTAATATACCTTAGGTAAAAACTAATTACCATGGTAAAAGTCCAAATGAAAATGTAATAGTTCAATGGGTAAAGGGCTTGAAAATGATAAAAATATATGTACAATTGAGTGTATGAGGTGTGTCTCGATGCTATATCATACCCACTCCGTTATCTCTAAATTTTGGATCCATTTTACTTGTTTAACATGTGGTCCCATTATATTAAGTTGAAATATTTAAAAAAAATATCATTCTCACCACTTATAAGAGGGGTCTCTCACCACCCCTTCAAGGAACTCATAAAAATATGTTTTCCTCCCAAAACCTTTCACATTTTCCTTCCTATAGACTAATATTTATGTAGCAACCTAACCCCAAAAGTTCTTAAGTTATTTTATAATACTAATTACATCGTCATGATTACAAGGAATCAATCCCCTAAGGTACGATGAGTTTAGTAGTATCTTTAAAACAGATACACACATGAATCTTTTATTATAAAAGAATTCACCAATTATAACATAATATTTTACCTTCTTTCTAAATAACTTCAATAATAACTCTAATCCAGCTACTAAATCCCTTCATATCTTTTATACTAAGTTTCTTAGATTCCTGGGGAATGAAACATAATACGAGTGAGCATAAATGCTCAATAGGGGTAAAGTATAGTGGAAATAATAACATATCAATGAGAATAATAATTACGGAATGGTAAATAATAGAACAAACATACCATATAATAAATAAATTGATAAGGAAGTGCTTAAACAATATGGTAATGTAATAAGTGGAAACACATGCCTTTAAAATAACTAGATAATAAAAAATAAATATGGAAAGTTATGAAACTAAAAATACAAGACATTTAATCAATAAACTGAGAATGAAATTCATCCATATATTTTATCATGTGAAAATATCATGGGTAGAAAATAATTAATCAAACTGAAGGAAATGCTTAATTATTAGATGCCATGTCTTAGGCACATGAATACCTATACTCTTAAGGTCCATCCTGAGGAAAGATTATAACTATGGATAGAAACCTATTTAATTTGAATAACTTATTTATCTCATGAGAACCAGTTGATGAATCGAAGAGATATATAAATTCATGGTTCCAACCATCATTTCATGTCTAAATAATTCTTCATATCGAGTTTTTGATGTAATTAACAAACAACGTGCCTTATAAAACATCCTTACAGAATAAAGAATACCAAATGATAAATATTTCCCAAATAATCAAATAAATATCAAAGTAGAAACTGTATGTAAAATGGTATACCGTTTAGGAAATAGTAATACCCATGATAAATAAAATGGATAATTTAGGGTAAATTCAAGGTCTAATGATTATATGAGATTTAATATTTCAAGGGGAATAAAAAATTAATCACAAAAGTTAATGTGAATATTGTACTTCACCAAATCAATATTAAAAAATTCAGAGTAATATTATGGATGGTATCAATACAAAAAATCCAAAGTAGAGTAATAATAAATGGTTGTTGTCATTAATGAATAGAAATACTATAAAATGATCTTTTAAAAATATTCGTGATGAAAATATCCTTTTATCACAAAAAAATGAAAAAAAAATTCTTTTAAAATCACTTTTCAAAATATTTTCATTAAAAATTAACATTTTTAACATGAAATGGAAGTTTTAAATAAATGATAGTAGGTAAATATATACAATCCATACGAGTTAAAAAGAAAATTCAATTTGCACGGTTAAAGGTTAGAAAAATTCCTTGTTCAAAAAGGAACACAAAGATTCCTTTGAAAGTATTAGTAGAATAAAAAAGGGGTAAAAATTTATTCAACAAATAATTTAAAAAAATTGAAAACAATTTAATAAAACGTGGTTTTTATAAGAAAATTGGTTCTCTAGCCAAAGAGAGAATGAAATCGGGTTTTATTTGAATCATTTTATATAACATTTTGAGTACAAAACAGTGGGAAAATGGTGCTAATAATTATAAAATGTCATTTATATCCATAGGAGAGTAAAATTAATTTTTTTATATAACAATGGTCATATAATTTCCTCGAATCTAAATACCATTGAAATATCATTATAATTATTGTTGAGGAAAATAATCTTCAAACATTCCAAAGTATCCCATACCACTTTGAAACATTTAAAATAATAATCCTCATGAAGGGATAAAATAAAATAAAATCTATAATATCATGATAGTAAGGATATTAATAATATATCATGTAAAAGGGATGTATATACACCATATAAAATAAAATAGGTGCATAACAACAAATATATCTCAATAGAGTGTAAATTAAGATGAAATCCCTTACCTTGAGTTTTCTTTTGGGTGAACATCCTTTAACTTCCTTTATAATACAATAATTTTAATTTTATACTTGATTTATAACCTTTTCATGTTTATAATTACTTTTATTTAACTTATTTTTTTTTTATGAAAACATAAATAAATAAGTTTACATCCGGTGTTTTGACCAAATTCGATTTGTGTGACAAAAACATATTTCGTAGGTCAACTATGGTCTAAGGGTCATTATATAAAATATTGATATTAATAATCATGAAATAATTATCATATTTAAACATCAACTATACTTTTAAAAACAACAATAAAATTTGGTTATGAAAAATGAATCAACGTTACGATCATGGAGACGGTAGGTCGTACGTATGCATGAGTAAAATTCTCATTTTTAATGACCGTTATGGAAAGAAGGAAAGTAGAATTAAATCTTTGAATAATGATAATTATATCATAAATACAATATTATTTAATCATATATACTTTTATTTATAATTATTGTGATGAAAAAGGAATCACATCATGTCGAGGAGGCGGTAGTCCACATGTCCACGAATGAAGTTATCAATTTTTAAGTGTGTTAAAGGGTAATAAAGAAAATGATATATATATATATTTATTTATTTATTTATATAAAGGTAATTATTTCGTTAATATAATATATATTTTATTTATTTCATATATTTTTAATTAAAACCATCCTTTATACGTTCCATTTATAGTGTGAACGTATCACGTCACTTTGAGAGGCGGTAGTCCACACTTCCAAAAACGATGTTATCATTTTTTACACAAAATGTAAAGTGTAAATATATGTGTTGTAAAAAATTAAATAAGCTTAAAGACTTATTAAATATCATATATAACATATATAAATAGATTTTCTATCATAATGACCAACATGAGAGGCAGTAAAGCAATAACGAATGATCATCGTTTTGTGAGGTGGTAGTTCACCGTACACATAAATAGTATGTTTGTTACCCATTAGATAGGGGTGTGTGTAAATTTTGGTTTCAAACTATACCTATCAAAATTATAGTATATTGTTAATACTGGTGTTTTTATAATATCAAATAATAAGAATATTTTAGAGGTTTGAGAAGGGAATGAAAACTAAAGAGATTAAGGAAAGATGTTGCCTCTTAATCGTGTAACTTCTTTTAGTTTGAACCAAAATTCTTTCTTAGGTGCCTTCCTATCCATAGGGGGTACATTAGGTCAAGGTAAGAGATTTTGGGTGATTATTTGGGTGGATTTTGGATGAGAAAAAGTTACTTTAGAGTTGTGATTAAGGGGGGGAGGTGGTGGCCTTTTATGAGGGGGGGGAGAAATCACTTTGTAATTTTGAAAAGAAGTTTGGTGTACCAATTTTATTACCTAAAAAATAATTAAAAAAAACTAAAATAAATATTTTAAGTTTCATGGACAATTTATGGCTAGAAAATGGGTGTTTGAAAAGGGTATATGTCTTTTGGACCTTAATCTCAAGGTTTAAACCTTTATTAAGCTTAATTTTTTCCATAACAATTGTAAAAAAAATTAATCACTTTCACTACTAATTTTAGCCAAAAACAATGTTTTTATTATTAGATAATATAAATTATTATGATTCCAAATATGGAATCCAATTTTTCCAAATTCCAATAATATGAGTGGTATAAATTGATTTATATTTAATCACACAGGTGGGATGATAATGCAGGTTTTTAAAGTTAAAACGTCTTAATGTTCGCTATGATTTCATAATCAATTAAAAATTAAAATTGACTCTAAATAAATAAATTTTATTAATTTATAAAAATATTATCTAATTAAAATTTAACATAAATTAAAATTTTCATTTAAACTTATAAATATATTAGAAGAAAAATGAGTTTTAAACTAAAATTCAGTATTTTAAACTATTTAGTAAAAAATGAAATGTTTCATAAAAGTATAAAAAAATAACCATAACCTAATTATAGTGTTTATATTTCCAATATTAAGTTTATTTTTACATTATAAATCAATTGATGTGTCAAAATTCAGATTTAAAATGGGTTTTCCATTAAAAGGCTATAAAATTTCCTTTATAAAAATATAGGTTTTTATGTGTAAAATAGAGTTTGTTCGTATCTTATGACTATCAAACCTAATGGATGAATATAAAAAATATTTTATTGAATATATACCATATATATTTCTTTAAAATTATTTCATAATTATAATTAATTATGTTTTTTAAGATAAAACCCAATTAGAGGCATAAAAATAATAATATTTATTTTTAAATCCAATTGGTTCTTATTTTAATTTATCATTAATTAGAAACAAATTAATTAATTTTATATTTATATAAACCATAAGTTTTCTTATGTTAGTTAATATAACCATTAACATAACGGCTCGTTTATATCATATTAATTAATATTATTTTAATAATACATTTTTATTTGGTGAAACTTTATCTTTCATATAAATAAATCCATCGAAGAAGGTCGTTCTTGCGTGTAACCCAAGCTATATAGGAAGTTAACTCTTGTGTGTAATTCAAGATAACTTTATTTTTTGTTTATTACATGTTATATCCTATATTCAATTTATTAAAAATAGTAAATATATTTTAGAGTCTCAGGATATTATATTCCATTATGCGTTTAGTGATGTGTTTCATACACACTATTGAATACAAAGTTGTACTTAAAAATTTCAAGGTAATACATTTAAATATCTTGAGATTATTATCAAAGTATATTAGACTATGTCATTAACTTTGAGTGTTTCTTTCAAGGAAATCTCAAAGTGTGAAACACGATTAATCATTTTTACATAAATTTTTTCCTGTATATTTCTCATTTCAAATTATTATTTTCATATAAATATGTAGATAAATATATATATATTATATAATTAATGTTTTTATTCTATGGTAATAATCATTAATTACCTTTTCACTTTTTTATTAAGAAAAACTAAACCTTCATTTGTGCGTTGTTCGGATTACCACCTCCACAACGCAACATGATTCATTTTCCTTTACCACCTTACAATGTTGATATAAAGGGGGATTTTATAAATATTTATATAATTTATTTAATTTTTTTATTCTTGAATAATAAACTAAATTACTCCTTTATCTTTATCTTTGGAATCAAAAAATTTCAACCCTGGGTATGTGTGGTCTACCACCACCATGGAAGAATTGATTTTAAATTTTCTTTTATTATATGCCTTACATGGATGGTCACAAGTATGTGATTAAAATATAAATTTTATTTTTATTATATCATTAACTTTATGTTATGATAAATTTTATAACCTATAAATGATATGACTAGTAAACTATAACCATTAATTCAATCATTTAAAATGAGCAAACTAGGAGGAAAATGATATATTCTTTCTATGTAATGTCTTTATAAAGATTATATTTTATTTATACTTATCCCAAAATATTATATATAAAACTAAAAATAATAATTATTATCATTATGATTCTAGTATAATTACATAAGAACTAAACCTCCTCATAATCACCCATTAATCATGGTAGGTACATGTTTGGGTTAGTTTAACCACCTACTTGAAAAATACTATGAACTTATATCATGGATGAATATTAGAAATTATTTAATATTATAATATTACATAAATATTTAAATAACTTTTTATATTTTTATGGCGTGGTTATATGAATATTTAACTCATTAATTAAGAAATCACCCTTCATTATTAATAAAAACATAAACATGCTCATCACTGGTTTTTAACACCATGGATCATAACCAAAACTATTATGAAATGAGATTATAGATTTATAAAATATCTTTTAACAAATAATATGTTATATTATACGATGTAATAATTATTTAATTTATAAAAACAATAGATACCAATGATACTTTTATGGAACTTGTTGAAAGTGATAAATATTACTTACACATTGTGTTGAAACTATATAATAACAAACTAATATTAATATATATATATATATATAATGATTTTAAATGAGGATAATAAATAGTTATAGTCATGAATAAGGTTATTAATCATGTATTTAATTAAATTAATTTAATTATTCAAGATGTTTGGTGTAATTTCATAATGAATCGGTATCGATGTATGAGTTTTCATATATAATTCCTCTCTTCGAAACATGTTTGGTATTATGCACCTGAATTAATTTATGTGGTGTATATACTACCAATATGAGATATAATATCATTAATTATCTTTTAATAATTTTATTTTTATCCATATTAAAAGATATCTCTTTCAAATGGGTTTTATTAATGTTTTACTCAAACTAGATGGTTTTTCTTGGTCTTGATTCTAATTCATTGAGAGTGTATACTTGTTATGAACCATGTTTTCTTTATAAGGTATTATATTGATTTACTATACCATGAATGTTTTGTAAATTATTTACTTATAATTCATGGGATAAACTAATCCAAATCAAGTTATTTTCATCATATATATTTTGACTCAAGTGTTACCCCAGTTGTAAGAGTTTTTGGTAACTCAAATATTGTTCATTGTGTTATGATCATTCATTGGAGATTATTTCATATATATATGGAAAATTATAAAATTTTATTTGTATGATGCAGTAATATATCATTGTATAAATTTTTACCATATAAAATCATTTTCAATTGTTTTATGATTCCTGGAGTATGTTCAAATTAAGTAAATTGATAAGTTAAATATCATTTCTTTGAGTTATAATGGATTATAGTGAAGTTGTATTTAAAATTTTTAGGTTCCAACACCAAAAGAAATTCTTATATGTTATTTGATAATTCACTTTTTTAAATGTATATTTTAATACAAATTATTTTTTAACTCTTATTACAATGTTATTTTTAAACAAAGGTGTTTTGAAAATAATATATAGGGGTTTTCCATTCTCTTTCACGTGTTTTTTCTTCCTCTCCTCATTTATAAAATATAAAATTTATTATTTTTAAAAGCTCTATTATTGGATTATCATTTTAAAAGTAAATATTTTTTAATGGATTTCACATCACATTTTCAAAATTTACCTTGGAAAGCAACATGTAAATTTTTATTTTACCTCAATATTAAAAATGATTTATAAAGGATCTTTTAAATTTTCACTTCCACTTACCTTATCATTTTAAAATGGATTCACCCAAATTGGGTTTAGTTTTCATGATTTATCCAATAATATATATATATATATATATATATTATCATTTGGGGGATTTATATTTCAGTATCAAACAATTTGATTCTTAATCCCTTCTTTTGTGATAACGTTCAAAGAATTATTATTCTCTTCAATGTTTTTTGGTTTATATCAATACCCTACTATGTATCCTTTGTTTTAATAAGGTTTTATTATTCTAAAAACATCCACATTTTTTCTCAAGATTTATTATGATCAAGTAATTCCATTATTAACATAACCATATATCGATTACAATATACGGTGTGAGCATGTCATTTAAAAAATTCATATTGGAGGATGTTCACCTAGAAAAAATTTTTATTTTTAAAAAAAGTGAAAATTATTGGATGTTTATATGTTTTTATTCCATTATGGGTGATTTTTGGAAAGTTGACTATGTAGTGTTTGGTCATCCACCATATTTTTCTAGAAATTTTATGATTGTGTTATCCCATTTATTGGCATGGGGAAATGTATTGATTTTATTAATGATTGTTTAATTCTAACATAGGTTCATTATGTATTGACATTTTTTATCTAACATTATATAGATACCCATGCTTTTATTCAATAATATGTTTCTTAGGGTTGATATTAAATGTTTTTTTACTATTATGGTTAATGAATTTGACTTAATAAGTTGATATATGTGGCCCTAAATTATATATCCCCTCAATGAATCGATATGCCTCATGAGATAAAACAGTTTTGGTTTTGGTTTATACCTATTCTCATAATAGGATAGTGTCTAAGTATAAAGCCTTAAAAACTTGTTTTTTGATGTCTAATATTATACAATACATCAGTATGAGATTAGTGTTATTGATATTCATGTTTTCATTAATTATCATGGATATATCATGCTCTTAGTTACATTTTATTATGGATTTATATTTTTTACTTACTCTTACAACAATATTTATAACATTGTTATGCCATGATTACATCTATTGTATGTTTTAACTTAATAAGAATTTGAGTTCACCCCTTCCAATGTATCAATTTCCCTGTGATATGAAGAAAATTATTACACATATATTACTAACAAGATTTCATGTGTAGAGAATTTTTGGTATATTTTGAAACTCCTTATGGATTAATTAGTTTTTTATATTGTAAAAAATCCATATTTTGATAAAGAAATGGGGTTTTGTAGTTTATTTTTTATCTTAATTCTTTAAATATCTAAACCTAAAAGGTATTTTGAATGTATGTAATACACTATTTTAGTTTTTTCATGTAATTATTTGATAGTTATGTTAGGGAATTTAAATTTGGTATGAAAGAAAATATATAATGTATGATTTTATGGTACCGAATTCGGGATTGTGGGTATGGGGAGTTAAAATATTTCCTTTGGGATACAAAACTGAAAGAATGCCGCTATTGGTATTTTTGGAATAATCTATCAAGACCCCAAGATAAATGATACATAAAAATATTAAAGTTATATAACACCATTATATACATACATGAAAAGCTATCATGGGACATTATTACATGTAATTCAATATGGGAATAGATTTATATGTAAAAATATAGAATAAAAATGGATAAAATTTACTACATGGGAAACCATTTATCACACATTTACTATAGTCTTAGTAAGTCACTTCACACTCTACTCGATTATTCCTAGTGGATAGTTGGTAGGAGTGATATCCCTTTCTAGAAATACAACTGGGCTAAGTGCAATATCTTTCTCCCTTTAATTTTAACCCCTAACATGAAAATTATGATATTGATCAACAAAATAAATTTAATAATTAAATACTCTATGAAAATAAGGAGTTATTTAACCATTTACACCACATTCAGTTATAATACCACTACATGACCACTCTTTCGACATACGTTATGGTAACTGTCAAATAATTTAATAAATTAACTAATGTTCTTTAAGGAAAAAATCTAATGGGAAAATATTAAGGGAATTGAATTTTTATAATACTAATTTTCCTAACATTAAATTCTTGTCATGGTTTTCTACTAACTATTAATTTATTTCAAATGATATGTATCATGTTTGACTTCAAATGTATATACTACAACAACATGAATGTATAAATGAAGATTCATATTTTCTTATATAGAAAATGGGAGAATTTTTAATTTTCATTTTAATTCGATCAACATGGATAACAAAAATAATTTATCAATGTTTTATATTTTCAATAAAATAATTTTTTGAATCATTTATGTCTCTTTTTTATTGTTAACTTCAAATCATGGACTTTAGGGATAATTGATGGATTGTCATGGAAGCTTTAAATAAAATGAGGCATAAATTGGATTATATTAACTCCCATAACCTAGGTATGAATTCCATTATGGAATTTAACAATACAACATTAATGAATTAGGGTAATAAAATCTATCCTTTCATAAAGTTGTTATTCCTGAATAATATCCAAAATATGAGATCTTTTAGAAGAGGGTGGGATAGAAAATGGAATTTATAGAAATCCCTTAATAATGGGTATAAATTTAAAATAGATAGTTCTCGTATAATTGGATTGATTCATGCAATATGGATCATTTTTGAGACACAATGGTTTTCGATACTGGTATTTAGTGAATATTACAACACCACAAGTTCCTCTTTGTGAATTCATGATCAACACATTGTAGCCCCACCCTATATAGTGAAATTTATATTCCACTAGCATATGTTTAATGAAAATCTACCTTCAACATCAATTAAGTATCCTATAATAAAATTTCCCCCAAACATATTTCTTATAGAGTGTGCATGTTAAGTACAATTATCCATCACACTTAATGAGAAGGAAAAATATAATATGATAACAACTAATTAGAGGGGGTTCATTCTAGAGAATAATAATTTTTTCTTACTCATTATTCTTCCATTTAATTTATTAAAATATATGTTCTAGTGATGCAATTCACCTTCATTACCTCAAACCCCTATGATTCTCCTATGGGTAGTTTTATATATCTATTTATTATAATAAAAAATATGTTGAGATATTTTAACCAATGGATGAGAATAAATACACTAATTTATTTCAGTAAAAAGAAATAGTTTTTATTATTAACCATTATGTCTTACTGTTTATTAAATGTTTTTATTTATAAGATACATTTATCATATATAGAGGTTGAATCAAATAGAATGGATTTAAAATTTGGAAATATAATTTTGAAATTAGATATGTGGTATATTTATGTTAGTTTAAAAAATTAAAATCAAGTAAAAAAATTGGAGACATGTTGAGATATGGAAAATATGACAACAAGTATATATATATATGTAGTACACAATGAAATAAAGGTAGTTTTATTGGATAAATATTTTTACTAAAAATAATAGTTGTGCATTACGGTGGTAGTGGTGTACTATAATGAGTATTTGATCACTTTTGATAATGGACAATTAACTTATAGACTTTTTAATTTCAAATATTCCACTCATTACACCTATAAATACCCACCCTTTATACCATTGTAAAACCATAATGAATAATTGTTTTTTAATCCTTACACTACCCAAATACTATCCCTAACAAGCCTCTATCACATTTTGGGGGTCTCTATCTATTAAAATATATATCAAATTATTTTTTTCAAGAAAATATTTTAAGTAAAGATCCATCTCATCAACATATGCACTATCTTCACCTTAATTATATTATATTCATCATATATCTATTCTTGAATATGGTATAACAATTTAATAAAATTTAATTAATATCATTATTCTTCTATAAAAGTGATATTAAAACCATATAACAATATATTCTTAGTTTTTTATTCATTATATTGGATCTAGTTTGGGTTTTTTCAACCACCCCCATAAAAATGTTTAATTATTTTAATCATTGATGATTGTAAATACTTATGTAATGGTAATATATAATATTAATGAAACATTTTTATTTATTTTTTAATACTTTAGTTTAAATATAATTAAATTTATTTCATTATTATAAATACTTATTTTGGTTTATTAAATAGTCAAAAATGAATGAATCACTAATTATTAATTATAAATTTCTTATGTACCTATCAGGAAGGGAAATAAGAAAAATAAACCCCATTATAATATTATGATTCTAGTTCATTTACTATATTCAATTTTAATTATATATGGCCTTTTAATGATTTTCAATACCGCTGTATCAAAGAAAGTATAGAATAAATATAAAAATTCCCAACAAATGAATAAATTTTACTATAATTTATTAATAATTAAGTAATAAAAATCAGTAATACTAATTTAAATAAGTTTAAATAATGTTCTAATGTACATGAATAATAAACCAATACTGATTATATATGGATTTATTGTGTTTTTGAGAAATATGAGATTTTAGGTAAGGGGAATGTAAAAACCCAATTCTTCCTTTGAGTTATGGGTCTTATGTTTTCCTTTCCTTTTTACACTGTTTTAGAGAAAAAGGCAGAAAAACTGGGTAGTTCTGGAAATTTCTAGGTTACATGCTCTGTACTCCCAAGTACACGTCATGTGTATGTTAGGTGTGTACTAACGTCGTACGGACTAAGTATATGTCGTGTGGAGAATATGTAAAAATAATCTACTACACGTCATGTAGTGTTCCTTTAAATGCCGTGTATTTTACTTTCCATGTACTCGCTGAGTCCTAGCCCTGTGTTGACCCGTGTGACGCGTCTAAACCGTGTGATGACCTAGCAACCCGCATAAGTCGGATTACGGAAAAACTATTACATGTAATATAGTACTTAATACACACCATGTACTTTTAGTTTTATTTGTTTATATGTGAGAGCATCGCTTCTCATTTCATAAAATATCTTTTTCTTCCTCGTTTTTGGACTATGTTGCTATGGGATTCCGATAACATTTCTTCTCCTAGAATCTTCAGCTGACATCTGTTCTTCAATCCATCAGAGGCTGCAAGATGGCATCAATAAGGTTAAACCCTCACACCCTATTTTGTTCTTGTTCCTTCGTATCACACGTTGTAGTTTCCATCCATGTAGAATTTCAAGTATTGAACAGAAACGTAAATTTATGAAGATCAGCTTCGAATTGGAGCTCGATATCAGATGTTCCTATCTCTACGAGTCTAAGGTAGGTGGTGTATACATTATTTTGTGTTTTTGAAAACATGTGGTGGTTGTGGATTTTAGCGCAATGAAGGTTTATTGAGTGAAACCATGGTAATTCATTGTATATGATTCTTATACCTTGAGGGTTGTCAATGGGTATTCCCTGACTCATTGTGACCAAGAAAGGCTGGGCAAGAGGTCGTTTCTCTTGGGTTTATTCTTGGTAGTGTATGAATAAATGGGTTTAATATTAATTGGTTGAATTAAACTACTGAGTTTATTTTATCGAATCATGTTAGTATTGATGGAGGAATCCTTTGGAATTCTGGGAGGAGCACCTAAGGTTAGTAAGACCGGGCCCGTTTAGCATTATTCGGGTGGAGGTTTGGGTTGGAATGTTACAAAGTGCTATTAGAGGAGTTTTTCTTGATAGGGATTTAGTAGAATCTTTTGACTGACTACTAATGATATTGAGACTGCCTTTTTATTTCTCCTGTATTACTATTTGAGATATGGTAGACTAGAGATAGGTTTTTATTGTAACTAGGTTTCTAGCTTGTGCTTCGGTGCCTGCAGCCCCAGGTACGATGGATAGACCTAGTTAACTTGGGTGGGAATTACTATTTTTATTTTTCTTAGATTATTGTTTATATTATTTCCACCTTTATGGATTAATTGGTTTGTGATATTATTGGTTTTGATATGTGATCCTTGACATAGTGTGGTATGGGAGAATTGGGCATTGTCCCGGTAAGGGAAGGCCTGTTTACATGGCTTTGGAGAGACACATTTTTAGGGTATTTCAATTTTAAAACTGCACATATGCTTTTTGAAGTGATAATACCATGTGAATAATATCAATTTCCATGATATAGATGCTTCTAAAATGTGAAATGTGAAATTACTGATAGAAATAATTCTTTATTGCAATGTAATATGTCATGCTTTAAGTTATGTAAAATTTCATGTGGAATGAGATTTGGGCCTAGATCATATATGAGAAGGTAGGTACTATGACTGAGGTGATGTTGATCACCAGGATTGAGCATCCTGGATATCGGTTTAAGGTAGTGTGGTGGTCAAGATTAGGCGACTCAGTCGTCGGTTTGAGGTAATGATGGTCATTCGGATGAGCATGGCCTGAGGTACATTTGATACTTGGCTTGTTGAGGGTGGGTAAGGAGGACATGAGGTCGGGATTCCATGGGGCATGGTTGCGGTGGTGGAGAGTAATGGTAGTTGTTATGTGTTGCCACTTTACACTTTCCTTATCTGTGTTTTATATATATATATATATATATTTAATTTGTTATATATGTGGGATGTCTGACCATTTATGGTATTCAGCGGGTTCCTTCTAGACGGCTCGATGGAATATCAGGCAGGTGATGGTACAGTGCCATAGTAAAATGATTAGGTTTAGACACATGAGGGACAGGT
This sequence comes from Viscum album, assembly GCA_963277665.1. Lineage (NCBI taxonomy): Eukaryota > Viridiplantae > Streptophyta > Magnoliopsida > Santalales > Viscaceae > Viscum > Viscum album. The sequence goes on along the minus strand of OY728167.1, from coordinate 235,947,029 downwards.
AGATCATGAGCTACAGGTATAGGCTCAGGGATAGGATCAGGTTCAGGATCTAGTGCAGTCAGAGAAGCAGCCAGGTTTGGCAGCATTCGGGTCATGGATTGACGAGAAGCTCTGATCTAGTCTGGTATGTGTCTTGCAGGGGATTGATAGAGGCGCGCAGGGTAAATAGCCCCCTATGGCGTATCTGATGTGGGAGTTCCAATTACATCACTCGCCACTTTTTCAGGGAGAGGTAGGTCCACATGTGGCTGAAAAATGGATAGAGATCATGCAGATGTTCTTTGATAATCTCGAGATGCCTCCAGGGAAGAGGGTCAAGCTGGCGACGTACATCCTGAGAGGTCCATAGAAGCACTGGTGGGATGCGTAGGTTCAGGATCATATACATGAGGGACAAGCATGGAAGGACTTCAAGGACATGTTTTTTTAGCACTTTTTCCTAGAGATGCTGAGGGCAAAGAGGGCTCATGAGTTCTTGAGCCCCAGCAGGGTGACATGGACTATGCAGCTACCTTCACTGAGTTGTATCTCTTTGCACTAGGTATGGTAAGCAATGACACCTCGAGGGTGAGGTGCTTTGAAGATGTCTTATGGAACGCCATTAAGTTGTAGGTTATCAAATTCAGGTTGGCCTCATTCTTAGATGCGGTGAATCAGGCACTCATAACCGAAGGAAACTTAATGGACAGGTCCCATTTGATTCTATTGATGGCTTTAGGTTATGATTCAGATAGAAATAAGGGAGGTTAGGATGTATTCCACTAGGTCATTCATGCTAAGGACTCTGCTAAACCACCTCGTGGAAGTTCATCAGTGGTTTTCTTTCAGTGTGGGTAGACATGGAATATTTGAACTCAGTGTGATAGGCCTCCAAAAGAGTGTCGGGCATGTGGATAGGTCAGACATCTAGAGAGGTTCTGTAGGAAGTCTTCTCAGACTACTGGCAGGCAGGGACCAGCTAAGGGTAATCTAGGTTTATCTACATGTAGAGGACTTGGCAAAGACAGCGGGACCCAATGAGGGGTTAGCGGTTGGTGATTGGAGCAACACCGTAGGGAGGTCAGGCATCAGGCAGTCATACTTCTGGCTAGGTGCACGTCATGAAGCTCCTAGAGGCTGACCAGGTGGGTGATCCAAGGATGGTCAGAGTTATGCCGTAGGCACGGCCATGATGTTGTTGTTTTATTGTTGGCATGGCCTGTTAAGGCATGTCCTTTTTGAGTGCACGAGGTGCACATGATTTATGTGAACTGACCAGATGTTGGTCAGTGGGATTGACACCATTTTGGGTGTGTGATTATATATATATATATATATATAATTATATATGAATGAGGTGATGAGGCATCAATTCTTTGTTGGATACAGGCTATTTGATGTGTCTTGGGCATCGGGGCATCGTGAATGCTGGTTAGTTGATGTACCTTAGGCATCATGGCATCAAGGATGCGGTTTTGATTGAGGTACAAGGCACCTAGTTATTTTGAGCATCCATGGGATGTGCTACCTCATTGTGCCATGGGTGCGATGGGCTAGAGAAGGGTGTTGATGTAGTGTGGGATGTGATTGGGTGTCGTGAACGACACAGGAAAACTAGATATGGTGTAGGGTGATAATGCATCACTGGAGGACCCTGGGTTCAGGTAATAAGTTGATGGACATTTGATTGATTTGAGTTTTGGGACAGGGTTGTTCTGGAATATTTCTTCACCACCCTTGGAAGGAAAATTCGCGGATAAATTTATTTAAGAGGAGAATATTTTCAGAACCCAGTCCTTCCGTTGAGGTACAGGTATTTGTTTTCCTTTTCTTTTTATGTTGTTATTGAGAAAAAGGGGGGGAACTGGGTAGTTTTGGAAATTTCCAGGTTACACATGGTGTACTCCCAAGTATATGTCATGTGTATATTAGGCGTGTACTAACCACGTGCTGACTAAGTATGTGCCTTGTGGTTACCATGTAAAAATAATCTACTACACGGCGTGTAGTGATCCTTAACATGTCGTGTATTTCACATTCTGCATACCGGTTGAGTCTTGGTTGTGTGTTGACCCATGTGACGCGTCTAAGTCGTGTGATGACCTGGAAACCCATATAAGTCGGAGTACGAACAAGATACTACACAGAATGTAGTCCTTAATACACACCGTGTACTTTTATTTTTATTTGTTTATATGAGAGATCATCACGTCTCATTTCCGAAAATAACTTCTTCTTCCCTATTTTCAGACTATGTCACTCCGGGATGCTGATAAAATTTCTTCTCCTAAATTCATCATCTGACATAGGTTCTTCAATATGTCATTGTCTGTGGGATCATATCATGAAGGATAAACCCACACACCCTATTATATTCCTGTTCCTTTGTCTCACACTCTATAGTTTCCATCTGAGCATAATTACTAGAATTTGATGGAAACATATATCTACGAAGATCGACTTAGAATTGGATCTCAATATCGGGTGTGCCTACATCTACGAGTCTAAGGTTGGGCGTGCATACTTTATTTTTTGTTTTCTCAAACACATGGGGGTTGCGGATTTTATTGCAACAATGGGTTATTGAGTGAAACCACATTAATTCATTGTATATTATTTGTATACCTTGAAGGTTTCCATGGGTATTCCCTAACTCATTGTGATTGAGAAAGGTCGAGCAAGAGGTCATTTCTCTTGGGTTTATTTGTGGCCGAGTATTCTGAAATGGGTTTAATATGAATTGGTTGAATTAAACTACTAATTTTATTTCATCAAAGCATGTTATTATTGATAGAGGCATCCACGACCTCGGCATTTCTATGTGATAATTGTGACTACTACATTCAATTGTTGTATTTTTTCATGTTGAAGGTGACCTATTGTGAATATATATATATATATATATATATTGGTGTTGATAATATATATTTAGGAACCCTTGGGGTTGTGTTGGACATGGCCCAGATTTGATTGACTTGTTTGATCACAGGATTGGGCATCATGGATGTCGGATTTGAGGCATTATGTCTGTCAGGTTGGGCATGGCCCGAGTTACTTGGAAGGTGTGGTCATCAGATTGAGTGACAGGTTAGTATGGACACAAGGTGTCAAAAAATATGTTGTCTTGGGTTCTTATTTGGTTATTACCACTCACCCATTATTTTAGTTGTTTGTACACAGGTTGACTCCGTGATGAGGTGGTATTGACCACTCGTGTGGGTAGAGGCCACCGATAGTTTCAGTTTAGGTATTATTAGTTTGGGGGAGCTTTCCCTAGGAAGCCACATAGAAGTTGATGAGATTTCAGGGAAATAGTGATGAGTCTATTGGGTTGGGGGTTGTTTCTTGTCGTGATTAAGGCTATGGGCCTGGATATTATTGGGGACAAACATTATTGTTCCTCTGGTTTTTATTTGAGGACGGACATCATTGTTCCTACATTTATCATTTTATGAGCTAGTGTGAGATTTCGAGAAGGGGTCTGTGGGACTAGGATACTATTGATTGGGTATTCCTTAGGGATTTTGAAACTTGAGACATGAGGTTTCAGGAGGCATATGATTCTGGGTTTTAGGATTGAGATTCCGGTGTTGGTCGAAGCAGGTGACACTCCATGGTGGCTATCTAGCACCAGTGGAGTCTATGTTTACTTCGAGAATTGCACAGTTTAATTTATTATATATTCATGTCTACTTAAACACATATAATAGGTATGCACCATTGGTGGTATTCTACTAGGACATGTCTCACACCCTTCATGGGACCCTTTGGATGCGTACAGACTTTATGGATTTACATGTAGGAAAGAGATCATCTTTAGGAGCTAGATCGTATTAGCTGTTTCATGGGGATTTGGCATGGACCTTGAGGGAATGCCTAGCTGGAGTTTAATTTGTTCTGATTTCTTTCCTATATCAACATGCTTACTTTATTTCATAGCTATAGTTGGTTAACCATGGGCACCATTTTTATTGACATGTAGGACCTGTTGTGGATGCATGCTTTGTTGTTTCATCAGTTGCTATAAGTGGTGTTCAACTTGTTGTTCTATTTATCTTCCATTTCTCTTATTTATATACTACTTCCGCTGTTTATCTGTTTTTGGATGTACTTGTGCTATGCGGGTCTGGTTCTAGTTTGATGAGTCTTTATTACTACTGCATCAGAACAGTACCCTATTTTCCTCTGAGAGGTTATAGCCTCCCCACTATACATGTTTACACCCTCACTTCTAGTTGGAAGCCTTTTGTGTTCGGGGAGGTGCACCTATGTTTAGTAACACCTGGCCCGTTTAGCACTGTTCTTGTGTTGCTTCAGGCCGGAACATTATAGGTAATTTGTGAATTTATTTAAATTAATTATTTATAATATTTATCCATTTACATTAAACTTTAAATTTTAGTATATTATTTAACTTTGTAAATATCCTTTGGTATATAATCTTGTTTTGTTAGAAATTTACAATTCTTTGTCATACTCTTTATTATGATGATTTTTACATCACAAAATACAATGTTATAAGGTGAATTATTCCACTCTATCATGTATGTATTTCTCTTCTATATCTATATTCATTCTTACAAAAAATCATTATTCAAATTATTTTGAATGTTAAATAATTATTTTTTTCTAAATTTATCATCTTTTTCTTTTTCTTTTTTGATATTGAAAATAAAATTTTATATCTCATTCAACTATGTGGGATACTTCCAATATTTTTTTAAAAAAAATTAAATTATACATCAATATTTTGTAAAATTTATTTTATTTTTATTATAGTTTTTTTTGAAATTTAACTTCATTTTAGTATAGACTTATAATATATAAAGATGATAATATATATATATATGAATATTTAGAAACCACTTTGTTTTTTTTAAATGATTTTAAAGGTGGAATATATCTTTTCTTTTATAAAAATGTTACTAAAATGTTAAAAAAGTTATATTTATGATTTATTTTAAATTATTTTATTCTGATAAGAATCATTATCTATGGATATTATATTTTATGTATCAAATTCTAAATTTTATTATGATATGTTTCTTTTGGGTGATTTTGTTTTGGTATCATCTGATCCAATATCCAATTTCTTTTAATGGAATGCCTCGTGAAATTTATATATAAACAATTTTGTTACCTTTTGTTAATAATTCTATGATTTTAATTGATGAATTAATTTTTTAGGAATCGCATATATTTTTTTATATATTATTATGTGATAGGTGGTTTAAGAATTATTTAGCCCTCAAATTTGTTATGTAAATATTTTTCATCTCATGAGATTAATAAGGGATGTTTTTAGTAAGGCTAAATCTACTATGTTATGAGATGTGGCTAGGGATACCAAATACACAATGATATGATGTTCTTATTAGAGTGGTTTGATTAATGTTATGATTTTTCAAGATTATTCATTTAGAAAATTATTATTATTTGTTTCAATATCTCATGATTAATTATTTATGATTCTACATTCTTATGCCATAATAAATGTTTTTTCCTTAGTGAAAAACCCTTTAATATTCAATGTTTTTATTCAATGATCTATAATTATGCATCCTATGATTCCATGATCTTATTCCATCAAATTATATCAATATTTTAAAGTTTATGGTACTAATATATAAGTCATGTGATTTTATAATAATAAATAGATACTTCCCTATAATAGGCATCAAACAAATCGTTTTATATTATTTCATCTTAATATTACAACACAAAAAAAATAAATTTAAAATAACTATACCACATCTACCTAGTGATATAGAACGTATAACAATATAGGGTAACACTATAATCATGAACTCTAGGAGATTTTATGCTAAAAAACCAAAGAAAAAATTGATATATTACTATTATAAATAGAACCATAAGTAAGGGAATGGAAACAATTTGAAAACTAATAGAATTATATGAATGGATTTATATGATTGAATGATATATATTTATAAATAGTAATAAGATTTTTGGAAGGTTATGGGGACTATTGGAAGGGAAACATTGAAATATTCTATCGTAATAGTAATGGGGCCGTTATGTGTGACCTAAAAGTGTTTAACAAAATTTATAACATCACTTACTAATAGTATAAAAAATAATTAAAAATTATATATATTGTTCAATGAAAAAAATTAATTACTTCTATATGATTTAAAATGAAATAAAAAGTTATTGAAAAAAATTTATATTTTAAAAAATAAATATATGAATTTAAATTTCATTAAGAGATTTATTTAATAATTAAAGATTTCACATATAAAAAGTATTTTAAAATTTCAATATAAATATTGAAATTAACAAATGTTTTTGTTTTAATAACATTAAAAATAAATTGGTCTCTTCAGTGAATAGTAAAATACTATAATTATTAGCTAATGATTTTGATATAAATTTTATGAAATAATTAATATAAATGAATATAGGAGCTAAAATATGTTAATTAAAATAATGAAACTTAAATTATTTAAAAAAATATAAAAAACTAAAATGTACATCCCAAAGTTTAAAATAGATATACATTTAAAAAAAATATCCTTAATAAATTATTTTTCTATTTCTAAAGAAATATAAAAAATGAAGTCTATCTTTCAAATGAATCAATATCAAAAAACTATGTTGTAAATGTAAAATAACATGGTCTAAATCCTTGCTTAAAGACCTTTAATTTAATTTTTCATTATTGATATTTCTAAAGAATATGTCCTAAAAATAATAAACAATTCTTCCATATTTTCTATAAATACTGTAACACCCCGCGATTTTACTACGCAATTCCCTTTTAAATTAACACTGTGTTGAATAGTTTGTTTCACATGAAATACCAAAATAAAACAAACCATGATATATTTTATTAAAAATATATTACAATACAATATAAACAGTAATGCATTATTAGAATACAATTTGAAACATCATTGGGATTACTTCAAGTGAAATAATTCCATAAGTATTTAAAAAATTTATGAATATAAAATCTTTATCCTCATGAATTTATATGAAGATCATAACCCCGATTATAAGTATTCAAAAAAGTTTAAAGCTTTGAAATATATTAGACATATTGGGAGATAATTACATGAATAGAACAAGATCCTCAACCTAGTTTGTGAGGACTTGGAAAGTACATCCAAGACACCCGAGTTCAAGATTGGGAGGAGACATAACATCCAAATTACTGTAGCAGTACTGTAGCAGGAACTGTCATAGACACTATTTAGTACTATAGAAGCAGGAAATATTTATCCATTTAGGCTTTCGGGCCACAGGTTTGGTCTTAGGGTCTCAAGGCCTTCGGGTCACCTAAGGCCTTCTGAATAATAAGGCTTTCAGGCCACCTAAAAACCTTCGGGCCACCTCATGTCCTTTGAGCCACCTGAAATTGTGCTTAATGACCAGAAAGACTAAACAAGGAGCAAACTCTAGATGAGGATTCAGAGCAGGAACATTCACCAGAGCAGAGGATTATTGGATTTTTCAAAAAGAGAGGGTAGGAAATTTCCATCATGACCAGCATGTGCTTGCATGGGATGCCTAGTCGAACAATCCATGAGAAGGTGGAGAGATGACATCATGATAAATAAGATGAGGAGGAGAAGTTCCATGTATTTATAGTCTGTATATTTCCCTAAGACCTATGGGTCCTATAATATCTAAGACTACGAGCCTTGTAAGGGTTCCCCCTTCATCCCTTGAAAGGGGGGTTATCAATAATTAATTAAAAATAAGGCCTTCGAGCCATTTAGGAAGTAAGTACATGAATAACTTGAATGATTTCAGTGTGGTGTGTCTATATATATATATATATAATTATAATGACACATGAGTATTATATATAGATTCATTGGAAATATGGTCATTGGAAATATGATCATTGGATATATTTTCATTTTCATTGGTTTTTCATGTATAAAATAGGTATATAAATATTATAGAATTATTAATAAAAATTTGTAAATAAGAAAATTCCAAAATAATTAATAAGGGAATAAAAAGGTAATAATTCAATAAAATATATTATTATATATGTCCATTTGATACAAGTTGTTATTATTATTATTATTAAAGAAATAAATATGTGTTTATATAATGAGAAGAAATATTTTAAAATCAATAAATGATAAAATTGTATAAAAAGAAGATATATCATTAATTCTAATGTGATATGGTAAAAATAATTTAATGTTAAAAAGGGGATATTTTTTAAAGAGCTATTTTTTAAAATGTTTTTTATTTTTGTCTTAATAAATTATATTTCACTCATTTATAGGATAAATATAATATAATGTATCATTGTATAAACAAATATAGTGAAACATATTTAATTAGTAATTGATGTGAAACATGACTAAGAACACTTAATGATTAAAAATATATTTTTATTTAAAAACATTTATTTCTATATATATATATATTATGTTTTCACATAAAAGTTAAATTTATTATACTTAGAAAATTAATTAGATTAAAAACAGTTCAAATTTTTAATTAAAATTTCAAAATTATGTAATTATTTTAATTTCATTTTTTACGCATAAGAATTCATTATCAAGTCAAAAATTGAGTTACCAGGATAAAGGTGAAATAATTTAAATAGGGTGTAACTAAGTGGTATTGGAATAAAATATATGTATATAATTATCTCTAAAATATTTTTATGAGGTATATCAAAATCCATATCAAACTATTTTTCAGTTTTTATCCACTTCAAAAATAAAATTACATCATTACAACTTAGGGAATATGTATTTGTGGAAATTCCACTCAAAAATTAACTATAAAAGGACCCTTCCAATACCCCTTCCAAACCACTACTTACCTTCCAAAAACCATATAATTAATTAGTATTTTTCCTTTACTAAATATTTCATAGAATGTTTTTCTACTTTTATTCAATAAGGATGAATAAATTCCCCAATCTTAAGGAACCTCTGGCGAGAAGACGAAAATTCATCAAAGTATGTGCCTAGTTATTCAACATATTTTTCAATAACCTTCTAATTTACATAATTTAAAACAATAATTACCAAATATAATGATTTTATGTAGAAATAATTGTTCATCTGAGAAAATGATATTACAATTATATAACTTTATACTCTTACACATTCACTAGTGTGGCATGTTTTTGTTTGAGTTGGTTTAAACCCCTACACAAATAATGATTTAATATATTAATTATTTATATCATGAATGATTATCACCACATTAAAATTTGTAATATAACATATTAAATATTAATTTTTTAATTGAATATCTATCATTCCATGGTGTCATTGTTGATATTAATTTTAAATATTTTGAGTTATTTTATGTTTTTTGTATGTTTTCTCATATTTCTGAGGTGTTTTGGGTTTGAGGAGTAGTGTTTGAGTTTTTGGGGGGACCACTTTATTATTGTTTGGGAGTACCATAGGTACAATTCTAGTATATTTATTCAATCAGGGAACTCACCCTCTAAAAATTTCTTTTTTGAGGGTTCTTTAGTCTGGAGGTCTCCATATGGGGAACAGAGAAGGGTCGTCTGGGTGTTTTGAGCATTATCATGTTGTCTAGTAGTGGGGAACTCTCGAGATGAAATGATTTGGCCACCATGGTTTGTTTTACTTTCTCCTATTATTTTTGAAGGCCATGAAGACAATCACGCCATGGTGTAGGGAATGTGTGTGGTTGTGTTCCTAGTTCAAAACAAAGAGTAAGGTCAATGATGACCCTCGTACCTAAGTATTTCGAGATTCCTAAGACATACACAAATTATTGTAGCAATGAACAAGAAATTGTAAGGCCCTATAAGATTTATTTTTTAAAAATTTTAAATATAAATTATAAACCACCTCAATTTGAATTTATTTTTGGAAGTCATCCCCACTAATTTATGCTCAGCCGGCTCATGGGAATCTCTAGTGATGTGGCCTTCTTTCTCCTCCTTTATTCCTACCACATCCTCTTTTTATTTCTTGAGATACGTCAAGGTAACTCCTCCTTTTCTTTTTATCTCCCCTGTCTCTATTCTTACTTTTCTCCTCATTTACCTTTATTTCTAGAACCCTAGTTCCTATAGGGGAAAATTTTTGGATTTTTGTTGACCTAATGTTAGGGATTTGGATATATAGAACTTGTAGACATCATCTTTTTCATTTTTAGAGATTTCTTCATCATAATATGATTATTATTATTAAATTTGAGGTTGATTTTTCTCTAAAATTGATTTATTTGGAATGTATTTAAATTATTGTGATTCTGTAAAATCATTTTATATGAAATTATGATTATATATGGTTCCCCTGATGGGTATCAAAATTCCTTTCTCACTTATAATTAAGTGATTATTCAATTCTTTTTTACTTTTTATTTAAAATTATTGGTTTAAAAATTCCTAGATAATTTATAATTATCCTAGGGGGTTTTTAAATGAATTGGGATTTTAAATTGTGTTTCAAACTGGTGAGAGTTTTTTAAGAGTTCGTTTAAAATTAAAGAGATGTTTGGTTTTTTAAATACTCTTCAACGAGGAAGATTCTTGATTTCAAAGAGATTTGGGAATTTAAAATGGTTTCCAAAGAAGGTGTTTAATTCTAATTGTTTTCCAAATGAAATTATAATGAATATTTTTTATAATTCAACCTTTAAATCTAGGTCATAGGGCTTCGAATTATAGGCTAGTTATTAGAGTCTCATTTGAAACATTCAAAAAGAAATTTATGTTGATATTTTGTGATGACCTCAAATTTGATTCTCTTTTTTGATATTACTTGATTAGGATTTTTGCCTTTAGGGGAATTTTTATTTTTATTGTTATTTATTGCTTTATAATTATACATTGATAGGGAAGGGTATATTTTATGCGAAGGTGTTTGAGGTAACATGATATTTATTTCTTATAATTTTTCTCCTTCATGTGATTTTCTTTATTTTATTGTTTTCTCGCCTACACTTGGTTGATTCCATGGGAACCCTAGGCTAATAGAGTTTTCTAGACTTTTGATACACTATTTTTCACACACAGTATCTAGTGTACCCTAGTTATTCAGTTTTCTAAGGATAGAGAGTTCCCATAACAAGGTTGTTATGGGTATGTTGGGTGGATTTTAATTTTTTTAAACATAATGTATGTCGTTATTTGGTCATGGGTTATATGTATTATCTATATGCATATTCTTTAAGGACATAGAGAGTTTTCCATGCACTTGTTCATTGTTGGTTATTCTATGTGGTCGATTACCACTTTAATTTATTTTTCCCTATTGTTCATTTCAATTATATTGTACCATTTTATTGTAGCTTTTATTTCTGAATAATATTTAATGATTTGTGGTGAAAGTTTGATTTTTACCTTCTTTTATTATGGTTTTTTATGTTTATAATTGATAACTTCAAAATATAATTTTTACAAATGTTTCTAAATTGAAAATGGTTCTTGTTGGAAATGTATTGTTTTATAAATCATGGTGTTTCTCCATTTTTTAGTTCCATAGATTGTCCATTAAAAATATATCTATTACTAGTTTTGAAAATGGAAAATTGTATTTGGGGGAGGTTCTAGGTGCAACATTGTGTTACTTATTAATTTTACACACTAACATGTAAAAAATTATTTTCTAAATATATTTCAAAATATATTTATTGAAATTTCATTTGAAAGGAACTTTATAGATCTCTTGGATACATACTACAAGGTATGTTTAGCACACACCCTGTAGACACCAATGGGTGTATATATCTCTTTTTTTCTTTAAGGAGCCCAATTATATCCTCTTTTTATTCTTATGAGTTATCCCTTGGGGTGGATGTGTCAGGTTTTTGTGAAGGGTAATTGGCCATAAGATGTATCTTTTTCCATTATTTGGGTGTGTTTTATTTTATGCTATGTTGTCAAGTATCGGCCTTCTTGGATTGTTCTTTTTATTTCATTCTTCAATTTTCTCTCTTTACTATTTTTTCACATTATGTATCATTATATTTCTAAAAGTAAAATTGGATGGTTTATTTGGGTTATGCCATTTTGGGTTTTGGTTCTTTATTCTTAACTAATTATTTCATATGCATGGTAGTCCAAGGTATAGAAACACCATGTTGGATTCTTGGTATTTTTTTATATGGATTATATTTATTCATCATGGGTGAAATCATTCCCAATAGGCCACTCATTTATTCTTGTACACTAATGTACATCTCATGGGGATCAGGAATGCTCTTCAAGTTGAGTGGAGATCTAGTTAAGGAGACTTTTTTGGTCAACTTGGGAAGCTTCATTACAAATGTTATCATAACCTAGGTTCTATAGGAATTCCGAATTTTTTATTTAGGTTTCACATTGGTAGAAAAGAATATATATTAGTTGATACTCATAGGGTATATCACGAATAGGTACTTGATAACCCCCATTTGTGAAGAAACCAGAGTTCCCATGGGATGTCAGGATTTAGTTTTTGATTTTTGGTTTCATTATTTGATTCCTTTCTATGGATGATGTTTTTTATTTGGTAGAATTTTTCCCATAAGAGTGTTTTTATGAGTTAGTTTAGAGATAGCGTTTTAGGGTGAAAGTGGACAAACAATCAAGGTAGCATAGTTAGTTATAAATATATGGTAAATGATATAGAGCCCATTTGGAAAATTTTAACTACTTCACAAAGCCTATTTCATAGTTGGAACACGACCAACCAAACTATGCATCCAAAACATGAACATCATTGTATCCATCCAAGAATTATTATTTCGATCCCTCATGATTATTAATTTTTTCTAAAGTTACTTTAACCTACTTAAAATTAGTTAAAGAAGTTTTTAATTTTGTATTGATGTTATTTAAGTGTGATTAATGTGATATATTATTCTATTTTTTATGATTTATGTTTTAAAGGCCTGTTATGGGGTGGAAATGGGAATTTCAAAAAATGGTTGTCTTTGAAACTATTTTTTTATCAATTTCATAACTAGTGAATTTTTATTTTATAAGGAGTTTATAAAGTGGTTTATTGCATAATAAATCTTGGGAATGATTTTTGAATGGGGATTTGGTCTTATGGGAATGATTTTTATCATCTTTTTAGAGAAAATTGTGGCTACATTAAAAATAAATATTTTTCAGGTTTTAGAATATTTTTTAAAAAGGTGAAGTGTTTTGAAAAAAGTGGGTTTCAAAAAAATGAATTATTGGGTAGAGGTTGGAGTTATGTATTGAGATAAATCTCTAAAATTAATTTTTTTAATAAATATAATGATTTTTATTCATTGGTTAGGTTTTTTTAAAGTATACATGATTTTATAAAAAGAGTTTTATAAAAGGAGAATGGGTTTTTCATATTTTTTGGACTTGGAAAGTGTTTAATTTAAATTAGTTTCTTAATTTACTTTGGGATCATTGTTTTAATTGAGTAACATGAGAAGGTTAGAAGCATGATTCATATTATTTGTCATGACTCTTAAAATGGTCTTGAAAAAGGATGGGATTTTTTGTCTCTAAAAATGAACCACAATATGATTCCCATGTTTTTTAGATATAGTTGTTTCAGTTGGTGACTCTACCTAGACTCAGAATATAGTCGTGAATCTAGAACAATTTATACTCTTAAAATTTATTGAAAATTTATTTAATCATCATCTTATTTCATTATTTGGGGAAACTTATCTTGAAATAAATTTAATATAAACAAAATTTGGTTGGCTTTGGTTAGACTTCATAGGTCCTTGTTTCCTCTCATAGGAAGAAGGATTCTAAGGAATAGTTTGGAAGCCATGGATATTTTTTGGATGATCCCATATTTTTGTTTTTTCTTTTGGGTATATTTATATTTGGTTATATATTTTTAGGGTACACTTTCCTAGTTTTTGAATTGGGATGACTCTATATATTCATTTATCAGATGTTGTATTGGTTTATAGTTTTAATGCCTCTGTGATGATCATGGTTAACCTACAGATTTTATTTTTTCCCTATGTTTCTAGATTTTTATCTTTATAAATTGAACAAGGGAACCCTAGGTAGTTGATTGGGGTTCTAAAATTAGTGTGGTTATTTTGTTATAAAGTTAGATCTGTTTGGATTATATTTGATTCACCATGGTTTGTGTGCTAAATTTGAGGTTCTGGGTTACCCTATTTTTGGGTTCCTTTTCCAAGTTTGGAGAAATATTATTATGTTTTGATGGATGTTTTATGATTTACAGTATTAATTCCCTATATTTATATTGATGATGTTTTTATGGGGCCTTTTTTAGAGTTTTTAGGAATATCCATTCAATTAGTGTTTTCATTATGGTTTTTTTCTTTCAAAATTTTAAATCGAATCATTTATTTTAATGAGTATATTGGTTGAAGATATTCCTTTCCATCAGTATTTCTGGAATAGAAAATGGTCTAATAATTTTTTTTATTTGAGTTTTTATGTCCTACATTTCTCCATTTAGTTAGATTCTAAATAGTGGTAAGACCTATTGAAGGAATTTTCATCATTTAGATGTGTGTCTCTTAATTTTGAGTTCTTTTCTTATAAATGTTTTATGATACATGATGAGTCATTATTTCAATGTGAATGAATGGTTTTGGGTGGTATTTTCTCTATTTAAAGATTTATTTAGTTTTTCTCAACCTTACCAACACTTCTATTGGGTTTTGAGGTCTTCATATTACCCTTTCAACCATATATTACCAATGAATTTATTGGAGTAGAAAGTGGTAGAGTGCATAACATTTTTAAATGTCGATGTCACAGTTGAGATTATTTTTTAATATTTTCAGTTTATTTTATGTTTTTTGTAAGTTTTATCAAATTTTTAGGGTATTTTGGGGTTTAGGAGTAGGTATTGTGGTTTGGGAGGCCTCACCACAATATGGTCTCTGAGCACCACAGGAATAGTTAATGTTCAATTTTCAAAATGTGTAAATCACCCTCTAAAATGAGAGTTTCATAGGGTGTTTCTAATATGAGGCCCCCTATGGGAAATATAGAATGGTCGTATGGGTGTTTTTCATTCCATGATGGCCTCTACATTTCATCTCACAAATTTTCACAACTCAGTGTCTCTATTGAGTTTAATTTTTTATATTTTTCTGTTATTTTGTTTGTTCTTGAAGTTTTATCATGTTTCACAGTTTTTTACACTAGAGGTTCAATATTTTTGGTTTGGGATCCCTCACCACCCACATGACCTAGTATCACCAAGGGGTTTGTAATTGTTTGGATATAAAAATAGAGAAACTAACTTATAAAATAGGAATTCATAAGGGATTCTTTGATGGGAGGACCCTATTTTTGAATTGGTAATGGTGTGTTTGGATGTTTTTAGTGTTTTGGTATATTCTTTCCATATTTACTCACTAGAGATAAAATAGAAATGTCACCATGACATGGTTTTTTTCCTATGAACATTTTTTAGGGAGAGGAGGACAACCACACATAGTCTAGGGCATGATAGGTAGTTGTGGTCCTAGTTTGAAATGATGATATGGGTTGTGGATTATCATTGTTCTCAGGAATTTCGAGATACTTGGAACACAACACATCATGGTGGAAATGACCATACAATGGAGAGGAAATATTTTATTTTATTTCTAAATTTTTGAATGGTCTATTGTAAACATTCATGATTTAACTCTATTTTCATCTCCTGTTCTACCATTTCCATATAGTCGAATCACATGAAACCCAACAAAATCCTCCTTCTTCCTCATATTTATTTTCATCCATTTCCACATTTTATTTCAAGTGATACTTTATGGAAATTCCACTTTTCCTCCTTTTTCTAACCCCCTTCTTTCTTCTTACATTTCTCCACATTTTTATTTCTTTTTAGAACCCTAGTTCCCATGGGTGATAAATTTAGGTATTATGTTTTTCAAATATTGGGGGATTTTATTTTTTGGGAATGAAAACATTGTCCTTATTAATTTTTTCTCTCCATCATCATAGGTGACTTATTCCACTTGATTATAAATTATGTCCTTATATGAATTTTTTTTTCTAATTGAGTATTTGAATTATTCCGATTCTCTAAAATCATTTTATATCATCATAGGATTATATATAGTGTCCTTGATGGGTGTTAAAATGTTTTTCATGGTTTTACTAAATTAGAGTTAAGTTATACTAAATGATTTTAAACTTATGGTTTTGAAATGGGGTTTTTAAAAATGCCAAGTGAAAGTAAAAATTCCCTATAGGATTTTTTTTAAATGGAATTAGAATTGAAAATATTTTTGACACTAATGTGAGTTTTTTAAGAGGTTTTTTTAAAACCAAGAGAGGTTTGGTTTTTGAAAACCCTTAAATATGTGAGATTATTAATTTAATAGAGGGATTGGTATTTGAAATTTTCTCTATAGGATGTGCTTATTTAAAATATATTTCCCAATATACTTGTAAAGTCAGTTGTTCTAGAATTAGACTATTGAGGCTACGTTAGAGAGCTTACAATCCTAAGATAGTTTCCAAAGGACTTTTTGGAGCATTCAAAAAGGAATTAATGTTGATGTTTTTTATTCCTTAGAATTTTATCCCCTTATTTGATATTCCTTGGTTAGGTTTTTTATCTTTAAGTTATGTGGATTGTTATTATTACGTAATGCCTGAGGATTATATATTGATATTAAAGGGGATTTTTTTCAAGAGGGTGTGGTACGTGAGATTATATTTATTGATTATACCTTATTTTTTCATGTTATTATATTTTATTTATTATTTTTCTCACCTCCACTTGATTTAATACTTGATAAATCTATGCCAATAGAGTGTTATAGACTTAAAATACACTAGTTATCTCACACATTAGCTAGTGTCTATAAGTTGTTTGTTTATCTCATAATAGGGTAGTTCCCCCGATGAGGCCAGTGTGGGTATGTTGGGTGTCTTATGATTTGGTTTGGATACAAAATAGCCTAAAATTTAGTCCTACATTATATGTCTTCTCTAAGAACATCTCTCATTACAACCCAGTGAGTTTATCATGATCTTATTCATTGTTAGTGAATTTATTTGGGGTATTCAAAATTTATGTTTATTTTTCCCTGTTATTTATTTTTATTATATGATACCATTATATTAAAAATTATACTTAAAATTAATCTATAGTAGTATATGGTACTTTTTTTATTTTTAAATTATTTTTATATGGTTTGGTTTATTTTTTAAATGTTTTATTTAGAAAGTGTAATTTGAGAATGTTTCTAAAAATTTAAATAGCATTTGATGGAAATTTATAGTTTTATAAATCATAGTGGGTCTCCCGTTTACGGTTTTACTGAAAATAATTTTTAAATGGAGATTTTTTCTATATTTTAAAATGGTAAAAAAATTTATAAGAATATTCTAGGTGGATCATGATGAAACTTGTTAATTTTGTACATTCCCATATGAAAACCAATTTTCTAAATATAGTTCAAACTAGAATTATTGAAATTTATTTTGTATGGAATTGGATAAACCCCTTGGAGAGATACTATTGGGAATGTTTAGCTCACACACTATATACAAAAATGGGTGTATGAAGCTCTAATGTTTTCTTTCAGGATCCCAATTCTTGCCTCTTATTATTCAGTTATATTGTTCCTTGGAGAATTTTATGGGATGTGGTGAGTCTACATGGGCCACATGGAGTTCATTTTTTCATTTTTTCTGATTATTTATTGTTTATTCTAGGTTTTCATATATCATCCATCTCGACAAATTTTATTTATTCCTTATTTTGGATTAACTTTTAACTATTTTTTGTTCACTCTATATCATTATATTTATAAAAGTGAGTTTTTAATGTCTATTTTGGTTATCCAATATTGGGTTTTATTTATTTATTCTTATATTCTTATTTCATATGTGCGGTAGTCTAAACAAATAATCCACCGTCATAATTTCTCAACACATTTCTATGGGTTTCTTATTTATTCTTAGAGGGATAAAAAATTCATAAGATCTTGTTTCTTGATGCTCAAGAATTAGTTTCTAGCCTGTGAATATTAAGAATTCCCTTCCACTCAAGTAGAACATCAGATCAGCTTATGAGGTGGGTCATCTTGGGCCAGTTCTTTAATACATGATTCTGTAGTGGTGATAGAGAAATGAATGAATAATATAAAATATATTTTTGTTATTTGTATGTTAATAGAAGCATGATCATCTTGGATTCCATTCTCATAAACCATACCAATAACTTCAATAAAGTGAGCATGAGACTATATAAAACATTGAAACACAATTATAATGTTTTCTCATTTCAGTTTCCTTTAATTTAGATATGTTCTATATTCACCACATATCATATCTTTTGGGTGTATATACCACCCCATGGATGTATTTTAGCATAATTTTTATAAAATTAATTTTATTTAATAAATTAATCTTATTATTTCTCATTCAATGGATTCAGATTCAAAGGATACCAAAGTCATAATGGTTTATTTTTAAATATCACTTTGAAATGAAGATTTATTATGTTTAAACATACATTGGGATAAATTTTATATTATTTATTTTTAAAACCATGTCACGAACCATCTCCCAGGGACCATGTCATGACTCCCCCAAGACAGCCTCCCAAAGGCCAGGGGTTGGCGACTAGCACCGAAGGTATCAAATTGCAAGTGTGAGGCATTTTCCTGAGTATCTATTCTCAAACACACACAATGAAGTCCCAAAAACTAGAAAGGAAGGATGCATGCCACTAAACAACCACTGAGTAATGGTATATGATGAAAGTCAAATGAGTCAGGATACAAACCCAAAAAAAGATAGAGTGAAAACAGGAAAGTACATGAATCTCGGGAAAGTTATCTACTGAAAACCCCACCTGATGGTAAGTGTAGAGTAGTTTATGGAAGCTATAGAAGTATTCCTCCCCTACCTGAACTCATTGGACCCCACCTGGTCCTATGCTACCAAGTCCTCCGTCGAGGCATCGATCATCTTCATAAGACCCAATATGTGCGAGAAAAGCCCAAGCAGGGGTGAGTAACATAGTACTCAGTAGGGACCCTAAAACACAAAGTAAAGACCATAAAGGAATGTATACATGTGGTATTATCATCTAACACAAGTATAATCTAGAGTATATAAATAAATCCCAAATGTCATATCCCTGAACACCTTGGGTTGTTGGGGTACTCCTTCCTGATGAGTATCATGGGTATGCTGGGTCCCACAGAGCTGCTCCCCGTCGTGGTCCTGCCGGGACACATAGAGTCACTTCCCACTAGCCTTATAATATTTTTCTATTCATCCCTGATGAGTACCATGGGACTGCTAGGTCACACATAGCCACTCCCCACCATGGGATTTCCGGGTCAAACAGAGCCTCTTCCCACATTGGACATCGTACTGAGGTAATCCTTCCCGATGAGTACCATGGGACTGCCGAGTCAAACAGAACTGCTCCCCACCAGGGGCATACCGGGTCACACAGAGCATTTTTCCACTGGGCCATCGTAGCTGATCCACACAGGGTTTCTTGTCAGCAGCCTTCCGGTCTCAGTTAGCCGTAGGCTCTCCACATGTAGTGCGCTCAATTCTGGGGGAAATCGCTACTCAAGCCATTAGTCGTATTCTAACATCCATTAAAGCCTCCTAATATTATTCCAAAAGATCCAACTCACTGCAATGGTTACAACACTACAAACATATCGTCAATCGTACAATCAGTTTGAGAGATATTGGCATTTTAATATTCAAGGGATGGTCACGTTCGGGCGCGGTCTAACCTGGTCAGACCAACCTGACCAACTCGGCCTATGGGTTCCACATGACCCGGCCTAGTCTAGCTTGGCTGGTGGTCTAGGCCCATTTGGCCTTGTCGGACCCAACCCAGTTCGGCCGGTGGTCCAACCCGCCGGGTCACTCGGTAACCCGATCCCATCTGGCTCGGCCTGCAACCGGCGGCCCAGTTTGTTCCCATCCCGGGCCACCCAACAGCTCGGTGTTAACTTAACGTCCCATACCATAGAAGTGGGCCGACTTTATTTTCATCCCGGGCCGCATGGCTACCCAGTTTGCGCACCCCGATCCGGCCCACCTGGGGGTCGGACATCTCCAGCACGGATTCCTAGTGGCGTGTTTGGTTCCAGCGCGCCACGGCCAGCTAATCTGGCCATTTTTGACCACCCAACATGTGGTCAATGGACCAGAGGCCTATAAGAGTTGTGGCCCACACAGCGTGGAACGTTTTGACAGATGCAGCCGGATGGCCGCCTCCCTCTGCCATCCATCATCCTGCTGCCAATGGATCTTGCCACACCACCGTGGCCCATGCTGGCCATGATGTCTCCCCTAGCATGCCTTCGTGGCGCATCTATGACCTTTTCCATAGACCACTGAGTCCGGTCCGGTGGTCTATTCTTCCCACTATTTGTGCTTTCAGCCTCCATGGGGTGCCTCCTTCCTTGCTAAGGCCTAAAAACCTTATTTCAACTACTTTGAAGGTTCATCCACGAAGAATGCACAAGCCATAGGGGTTAAGGCCTTGTTCATATCGGATCGTGCTCTCCATTATAGAGTTTAAACATGGGGAGGTTCAGGATTGATGTTCTATCAACCAAATAAATTTAATCCTGATACAAAATCCCATGAAAAGGCCCCCTCCCACAAGAACAAGTGATTTGTGGATCAACCTGTTCATGGGTTGATCCAAGTTTGTCATTTTAGAATGAAGAACGGGAAAATGAATTAAAATCTAAGGAACCCCAATGTGGAGGAGGTTTGTTGTTGGAGCTATCCTTTCACTGGGATTCTGTTGGTGTTCACCGCTCTTCGGTCCCATTCTTCGAGGTGCGTTGATGTCACTGGAGATTCTCCGGAATTCTTCATTCATCATAAGAGAGGATTCTCATTGTAGATTCTTTATAGGAGTTCTACGTTGCGATCCCCATTTCTTCTAACGCATTAACCCATCAAAAGAAAAACACCTCGCAGTGTTTCTATTACATTGTGTCATCGCGTCATTACGCTTAAATTAATGAGCCATTACACTGCACATTAATGAGCCATTAAAGGGATTCATTTGATGCGACTCGTCATCGTCTTGTCGTCGTGCTGCAATGCTGGCATGCCACCGCTCAATGGTGAGAAAATAAAAACAAAATAACTTTTTATGTTATTTTTATTTTTCTCCTGAAATGTATGAAAACTATCTTTTTCAAACAACCCTCACCGGTCAATGTTAGGTCATTTTTAGGAAAATATTGATGTTCTAAGTTCAACAGTGTCCCCAAATTTTTTATCCGAGTACTGGTTAAAAAGTTATAAAAACCTTCTTGCACGTTTATTCTAATGAACTTAAAAGAGTTCAGAATTCTATTCTGAGCTCCCTGGTCCAATGAATCAAGTGCTGTTAAAGCATATTGTCTTGAAATAATTCCATATAAATTTAAAAAAAAACACATGGAATTTCAGAGACATTACATTCTCCCGATATTAGGAATTTACATCCATGAAATCCCAAACAAGTCTAACCAAACAAATGGGGGTACTGTGCACGAATTTGATCCTCTTGTTCCCATGTTCTCTCCTAGAGATTCCCATACTACCACCGGATGTGCACTAGAGGAATCGGTCATCCATGAAGGAACCTCTCCTATGGATCCACTATCTCTACTAGGAACAGCACAAATGTATCCCCATCATCAATTTCCAGGTCGCCCTAATCGATGAAGTGCAATGGATCATGCACGTACCTACTTAGATGCGACATATAGAAAACTTCATGCACCCAGTTCATCTTTGGGGTAACATCTAAAAGGTACGCCACATCACCAACTCTTCTCAGAATCTAAAAAGGTCTGATAAACCTCTGAGATAACTTGTCACCCCGACCAAATCTCTATAATCCCCATCGGGGTGAGACCCGAAGGGAAACATTATCTCCCTCATCGAACTCCAAGGGTCTCCATCTCCTATCAGCATAAGATTTATGACTGCTCTATGAAGTCCTCATCCAATCTAGGATGATCTACACCTTCTCAGTGGTATCCAGTACCAAATCTGGACCCATGAGTGTTGACTCCCCTGGGTCTTTCCAGCATAAAGGTCTTCTACAAGGTTTCTCATACAAAGCCTCGAATGGTTCCATGCTAATGGTGGATTGATAGCTTTTGTTGTATGCAAACTCCACCAGTGGAACTTGGTCCTCCCAACTATGATCAAAATCAAGGACACAAGAACGAAGCATGTCCTCTAAGGTTTGTATGGTCCGCTACATTTGACCATCTGTCTGTGGGTGAAAAGCTATGCTCAAGTGCAGATGAGTCCTAAACACCTCCTTTAATCCCTTCCATAGCTGGGATGTGAAGAGATCATCATGGTTTGAGACGATCATTGAGGTCACCCCATGAAGCCACAATATCTTCTGGATTTATAGGTGTCCCAAGCCCTCTACCGATCCCTACTCTCAGATAGGTAGGAAGTAAGCCGACATGGTGATTCGTTCAATGATCACCCAAATAGAATTGTGGCCCTTGGTCATGTGTGGTAATCTCATCACAAAGCCCATTGAGATACCATCCCACTTCCACTCTGGTACCACAAGTGGCTTTTCCGAGCCTACTGGAACCTGATGCTTAGCCTTCACATGCTGACAAGTGAGGCACCATGAAACGATCTCAGCCACCACTTTCTTCATTCCTAGCCACCAGTACTAACTTAGTAGATCCCGGTACATCTTCTACACTCCAGGATGTTCCTCCAACATGATGTATGGAACTCCATCAAAATATCCTATCGTAATTCCATGGGTACTACTGTGCGTCCTCTAAAAAGGATGACATGCTCCCCACCAATCTAAAATCCATCAGGAGAATGTCCTGAGGATAACTAATCACGTCACCCCTTATAGTCAACATCCAAAAGCTATGCCTCCCTAAATCACTGTAAGAGTGGGGTAGTTATAGTCATTGACTGAAGATGAGCTGATCCATCATCATATATGAAGGATATTTACATCATGGCTAGCTGCTTTGTTGCCTCACTAAGTAGTTGCAAACTGGATCTCCTACTGACTACATCTGCCACAACATTCCCCTTCCCAGGAGTGTAGAATATCTCTAAATCATAGTCCTATAGTACTTCCATCCATCACCAATGCCTCAAGTTTAGGTCCTTTTGGGGGAAGATATACCTAAGACTCTTGTGGTCGAAGTAGATGCTAAACCATTCACCCATCAGGTAGTGCCACCACATTTTCAAATAAAAGACCACTGATGCTAACTCTAGTTCATGAGTCACATAGTTATTCTCATGATTCCTCAACTGTCATGAGTCGTAGGTGATCACTGCTCGCTCTTGAATCATGAAACAACCCAATCAGCTCCCTGATGCGTTGTAGAAAACTACAAACCCAATTCCCTCCTGTTATAGTCTCAAGATGGTGGAACTTGTCAGTATCTACCTCAACTCTTGGAAAATCTTCTGGAACTTCTCCATTGACACGAAGGGTTGCCCCTTTAATTTCAAATCCAACAATGGTTTTGCTACTCTAGAAAATTTGGGTATGATCCTTTGGTAGTATCTAGCCAACCCCAAGAAACTCTGCACCTCAGTCATACTTCTGGGTGGATCCCAAGATAGAACATCCTCTATCTTCTCTGGATCCACTGCAAATTCAACCTTCGAGAAGATGTGTCCCAGAAAGAGGACCTCCCAAATCCAGAGCTGGCACTTCGAGAGCTTCCTATAAAGCTAGTGTTGTCGAAGTGTATGCAAGAAAATCCATAGGTGTGAAATGTGTTCCTCTTCTAACGATGATTCCACCAAGATTTCATCAATGAAGACCACCACTAAATGATCGAGGTAATGCTGGAAGATATTGTTCATGAGTACCATAAACACTTATGGGGCATTAGTCATGCCGAAGGGCATCACAAAGAACTCATAGTGGCCATACCAACATCTGAAAGATTTCTTCGGTACATCTTCATCCCATACATGAAGATGGTGATAGCCTGATCTGAGGTCTATCTTTGAGAACCACCTAACTCCCTTCATCTGGTTGAAGTGGTCATCAATTCTCGGTAGTGGATGTTTATTTTTCACGGTCACCTAGTTTAGGCACCAGTAGTCCACACATATCCTCAAGCTTCTGTCTTCCTTCTTGGAAAACAACATTAGGGTTTCCCATGGTGAAATACAGGGCCTCACGAATCCCTTCTCCTACAAGTCCTCCAGTTGTACCCTTACCTCACGAAGCTCTACAGGACCCATCCGATATGTCAGTGTGGATATTAGTTTTGTCCCTGGGTACAGATTGATTCAGAATTAAACCTCCTTACAAGTAGGTAGTCCCAGAACATCCTTAGGAAATAAGTCTTCATACTCATCCACCACTACAGGAAATCTTAGACTCCTCTCATCCACCACACCGAGAGTGATTCTAGCCAACTGTTGAGTGATTGGATGCACCCTCCTTCGAGAAAGTTTGTCCTGCACTATAAGAGTTCCCTTATCGCCAGTGAATGAAAACATGTTCCCGTCTTGTGGACACGCCAGAATCTATTCCTAATACAATAGATCTGAGCATAAACTATGGATAACCAGTCCATACCTAAGATGATGTCATAAGGCCTCGACGCTGCTACTACAAGATCCCATCCAAATATCTCACCTCCAAGAGTAATCTAACACTGCCAACACCAGTGTGTAATTGTTGAATCCCCTCCCGTAGGAGTCTCTAATCATAATGATCGAGCCAATGGATCCACCGAAATATCCGATCCTTGAACAAGGTCCAGAGAAAGAAAAGAGTGGCTGAAACCTATGTCTATAAGAACTAAAACTAAGGTAGAGAAGAGATATATTGCACCTCTAATCATCTCTGGATCAACGGAGTCATAGGCCCCCACTGTCTGAATATGATCTCGTCCCTCTCCACCTACTCTATGAGGCCAAGGTGGACCACCAGGGGTGGTGGAGGTAGTACCTCAAACCATCGCCCATTGCCTACATCTCTTCCAACTCCCCTCCCACATCCGCCAACATGTGGACCTCCTTGCTTGATCCTTTTTCTCTGCCTTGGTAGTCCCTCGACCGCCCGTTGATCATTTTTGTGGTGGTTCAGGTAGTCACGAACCATGTGTCCCTGCCTGCCACACATGAAGAATAGTATGGATCCCTGCTTACTCTCTCTACTATGGGAGCCCTACACTAATGACCCTGAGTCTTGGGATGATCCCCTAAAATATCTGACCCACTTGGGTTCCCACGTCTGTTGCATGCTGCTCACTACTGAAGACTTTGCTGCATGTCGCCCGGTGGTAGCTCCCAATGTCAGTTCCTTCTCTATGAGGAATATATCTACTTATAGAGCACGCTATAGCACTCCAACCTGAGTGGCGATGCTAAGGGAAATCATCGATGCCCTGATCTCCCATCAGAGTCCCCACTCAATGGTCTGGGCCCTGAAGAAAGTGTCATGTACCATATCTGTAGAGTAGAGGGAGAGGTCTATGAACCTCGCAAAGTACTCAGACACTGACATGTTGACCTGCAGTAGATGAAATAGCTCATGTATGTTCACCAAGCGCAAGGTCGTGGGGAATAAATCCCCCCAAAAATCTTCTCAGATTCGACCTAGGAGAGGGTCACCTCATCATGAGTCTAAATCATGAAACTCCACCATCTCCCGACTGAGACCTGAAGAAGGCTTGTGGGTAAGATCTCCATCTGGTCAAGTGGCGGCCTCACTAAGTGGAAGACTCGTGTCACCGCCTCCAGCCAGTCCTTGGCGACCTGAGGGTCTATCTCTCCCCTGAACTTGGGAGATCTCTGTATCTAAAAATTGTGTGAAGTGTGTATGCACACATCCTCTACCAATAACACCAGAATTAACTACCAATCAACAGGTTGAGGTAATGGTGGTGCACCACCCATCATGGCCATCTCTAGCACTGGTCCCTAAACCAACGCCTCATCGCTGGTGGGTTATCCTCATAAAAATGTATCAGAATCCTAACTGGATGTTTGTGTGGAGGCATCCAGAAACAGATAACGATATACCATGTTAAATAGATTATATCTGGTGAGATTACTCTAATTCAAGAAGAACATGAGGAAACATGCAATTCCAATATGATGCATGTAGCCATTTTTTTTATGTATAGAGCCGAAAAGAAGAATTCAAGGTCCTAGTGTATGGATACGTCGGTTGCCGCACCAACACTGGACTCCAAAAATATGAAAGTTAAAATCAAAACATTTAACACTATTCCCTAAAAACAAAACAAAAGAATCCTTTTATTTGAGGTAGAACCAACCACCTTTGATACCACTTTATCATGACCCGCCACTTGAGGCCCATGTTGTGACTCCGCCAAGCCCACCTCCCAAAGTCTAGGGGTTGGCGATTAGCACTGAAGGCATCATCCAAAAAGTGGGAGGCATTTTCCTAAGTACCTCTATGCACAAACACACAACCACATCCCAAAAATAGGAAAGGAAACATTCATGCCACTAAACAACCACTAAGTAAAGGTACAAGCTATAAATCAAATGGGACAGGATACAAACCCAACAAAAGGAATACTGAAAACAGGAATGTACATGGATCTCAAGAAATTTGTCCACTAAAAACCCCACCTGATGGTAAGTTTGGAGTAGATACTGGAAGCTATAGAAGTATGCCCCACCTTCCTGAACTCATTGGACCCTACCTGGTTCTAGGCCACCTAGTTGTCCATCTAGGCATCGATCGTCTGCAAAAGACACGACATGTGCAGGTGAATCCCATGTAGGGGTGAGTAACACAGTACTCAGTAAGGACCCGTAACACAAAGGAAAGACCACAAATGAAAGTATACACGTGGTATTGTCACCTCACATAGGTATAATCTAGAGTATAGAAAGCAAGACCATCAATTGAATCACTAAACACCTTGGGCTACTGGGGTACTCCTCCCTGATCAGTTCCATGGGTATGCAGGGTCACACTGAGTTGCTCCCCACCGCGGGCCTTCTGGGTCACACAAAGTCACTTCCCACTATCCTTGTACTATTGTGGTATTAATCCCTGATTAGTACCATGGGTATATTGGGTCACACAGAGACGCTCCCAAATGTGGGACTAATGGGTCACACAAAGACAATTCCCACATTTGGAATTGTATTGAGGTACTCCTTCTCGATGAGTATTGTGGGTCTGCAAGGTCACATAGATATTCTCCCCATTTTGGGCCTACCGAGTAACATAGAGCAGCTTCCCACTTGTCCATCATAGCTGATCCAGACAGGGTCTCTTGTCAACAGTCTTCGGGTCTCAGTCAGTCGTAGTATTTCCACACGTAGTGTGCTCGATTCTAAGAGAAAATTATACTAAATCCATTAATTGTATTAAAAACCCATGAAATCCTCCTTAGAGTATTCCAAAAGATTTACCTCACCGGGAGGGTTCCAACGTTGTAAACAGATCGTTAATCGGACACCCAGTTTGAGAGATATTGGCTTTTTAGTAATCACGGGTCGGTTGCGCCTGTGCCCAGTCTGACTCAGGCGGACTTACCCAACCAACCTGGCATGTGGGTCCCACATGAACCAACCTGGTTATACTGATCTGACCCAACCCAGTTTGGGTATGGTCCGACCTGGCCAACAGGCCAGGCCCATTAGGCCTTGCTGGACCCAGCTCGGTTCCGTCGGGGGACCTACCTGCCGGGTCGCCCGACAACTCGATCCCATCCGACCCATGGGTCCCGCATGACCTTTCTAGGTTTGACTAACCTGACCCCACACGGTTTGGATTTTGGTTGGCCTGGTCTGACCTGACCAGCGGTCCAGGCCCATTGGGCCTTGTTGGATCCAGCCCGGTTCAACCAAGTGTCCTACATGCCAGGTCGCCTGGCGACCCGATTCCATCTGACCCGGCCCACAACTAGAGAGCCAGTTTGTTCCCAAGATGGGCTGCTTGTCAGGCCAGTGTTAATTTTCCTTCATAGCCCTTAGAAGTGGGCAAGGTTCATTTCCAACCCAGGCCGCATGGTGGACCGGTTTGCACGCCCCAGTCCAGCCCGCCCGGCAGCCTGGACATTTCCAGCTCGGACGCTCAATGGGGTGTCTGGTTCCAGCACGCCACAACCATCTTAGCTGGTTACAATTGACCCCCCCTACATGCAATTTTTGGATACCATTCTAGAAAGATCTGCAGCCTGCACAGCGTGGGCCACTTCGCGTGACGCGACCGAATGTCCACGTCCCTCCACCATCTGTTGGCCCACTACCAGCGGCTCTTGCCGCACCTCCATGGCCCGAACCGGCCACGACGCCTCCCCCATCACATCATCGAGGTGCGCTTCCTCCAACCCATGGACGTCGTTGTGAGCCACCGCCAGCACCAGTGCACTGGTGGCCTCTTCCGCGAACCACTGGGTCCACTCCGGTGGTCTGTTCTTCACACCATCTGCACCTCCAACCTCCATGGGGTGCCATTGTCCCTACTAAGGACTCAAAACCTTCTTTTCACCACTTCTAAGGTTCGTCCATGAAGAACGCACAAGGAGGAGGGGCTCCTACCTTGTTCGTGTTAGTCCGCACCCTCCACATTAGAGTTTGAACATGGGGAGGTTTAGGATTGAAGTTCTACCAAATAAATAAATTTAATCCCGATACAAAATCCCAATAAAAGGCACCCTCTGTAAGAACAAGTGATCTGCGGATCAAACTGTTCGTGGGTTGATTCTTGTTCCTTGTTTTATAATGAAGAACTGGAAATGGGATTCAAATCAAAGGAACCCCTATGTAGAGGAGGATCATCATTAGAGCAATCCATTCGCAAGGATTCCATTGGCATTTTGTCGCTCTCCTGTACCGTTCTTCGGGGTGCGTCGATGTTACTGGAGATTTTACAAAATTCATCATTCGTCATTAGAGAGGATTCTCATCATATATTCATTAGAGGTGTTCCATGTTTTGATCCCCATTTATCCAATTCATTAACCCATTAAAACAAAAACAGGTCTCAACATTTTTGTTTCATTGTTTAGTCACGTTTAATGATTTGTTACACTACACATTAATGAGCCATTAAAGGGATTCATTAAATGAAAATATGCATCACCTCGTCACCGCACTTTAGTGCTTGTGTTCCAATTCTCAACGATGATAAAATAAAATTAAAATAACTTTTTATGTTATTTTTATTTTTCTCTCAAAAATACTAAAAACTACATTTTCTAGTCGACCCTCACTGATCAAGGTTAGGTCCTTTCTAAGAGAATCCCAACATTATGAGTTTAACGGTGTCCTCAGATTTTTGATCTAAGCACTAGATTAAAATTTAGAAAAAGCCACTCACATGTTTATTCAAATGAACTTAAAAGTTCAAAATTATATTCCGGTCTCAATGAGCCTCAGAATCAGGTGTCGTCAAAGCATCTTGTCTCGAAATAATTCCAGATAACTTTTTTTTTGAAAAAATTACATAGAATTTCCAGGACATTACAAAACAGATTTATCTTCTTATCCTATGGTTATTATTATGTTTTACAACTATTCTTGGAATTTATGGTCACTTTGTTTCACAATTCAACCAATATAATTCTCATTGATGGGACCAACCTTATCTCTTTTTTTATTGAGAATCATTCACCCCCATGTCCATGTTCATTTTATTTTTTTATAGATGTCCTTATCTATTCTTATATGATTTATGATAGTCATTTTCTATTAGCTTTGACATTATTTACAAGGGTTTAAAGGGGATATTTTCAATCATTTTATATATGAGTCATGTGTAGTTTACATGAATTTCTTTACAAAAGTGTGAAAAGAATATTTTTTCAACACTTTCAAAATGAATTAATATTCTTGATATTATATTATTTTTTATTTATAAAGCTTAATCCCAAATTATTCACAGTTTTCCAATGTTATTTTATTAATGTTATGTTTTAAAAGATCATTTAAAATATAAGTTATCAAATGAAATGAATATTTCTTCTAATTATTTAAAGAAATTTTATAATTAACTGATAAAATTATTTTCAATCTATGTCAACATTATTTAATGATTCTTATACTTCACTATAGGTATTGTAAAATGATATGTTTTACCTTCTTCCTCGAGATGCATTCTGGTTATGTATTATGCAATTTTCCATGTAACCCATTTCATTCCCACATTTTTATTAATACGTGATTATATTATGAATGTTTTCAAGTTAACAAGGAACAAATATATATGGTATATCACTATGTAAAAATTGGGTCAATTATAAACCCCTAATTCATTCTGTAAAGTCTATATCTTGTGAGATAATTTTGGAATGAGGTGTTAACTTGGACCCCTATGGGGATTTGTACACTAATTAATGGGTGAATTAGTTATATCCCTCCAATTATTTGGATAAATCATGATATATCATGAGATGAAATGTGAGGGGTGGGGGAGTAACCCAAATATATTATGTGGATTTATCTACAATGTGATGTTGGTCTTAGTAGTGAGCCTTGAGATGAGGGATGAATTTATATGCTTATTTTTATTCAATATTCTGATTTCAGGGTTATGTTTTCATAGTTCATAATTATAAACTCATGTTTCAAATAGCATACACATAATTAATGAATTTATGGAAAATATTTATACATGAATCAGTATTAATGATCTACTTTTTATTGGGTAAGCTTCTATTATGTTATCACCATGTTCTTTTATTATGTTCTCATACCCACATTCTCATATAATACTCACTTATAATATTTGATTGATATCTCTTATGTTTACCCTTATTGGTTATCCAACCTCAAACTTTATTATGTTTTGATTCCCTAGGTTATAAAAAAGGGTGTGGATTATGTGTCTAAAAGGGTTTCATGTGAGATGGATATTTTTTGGGATATGTTGAAATTTTTTTAAATAAATTGATTCAATATCTAATCTCTAAAGATATTAAATCTATAGTTTCTTCATGTGTTTTATTATGAAATATAATGAAAAATAATGTAAAATTACATAATATGTAGATGGTCATTCTTGGATCACCATAGTTTTTTAGATAATGGTTTAGTTTTTATTAGGTATTATGTTATTAAGAATAAAATGATAGAACCAAATAAAACTTTGTCGAAAAAAAGTGATAGAGGAAGAAGCTAAAATTTCATAGGTTGAATGAAGCTGTAATAATTTAAGACATATTAAGAATTATTCTCCATAACATATGATTTTTTACTATTATTATTAATTCTTACACTAACCATTTTGGGTTTTAGTAAACGGATATAACCAGGAATAATCGATTTAAGAATAAATTTGATAGAAAATAAAATGATTATACTATTGAAAAATCAAACATGATGGGATCTATATTAGAAAAACTAGTGTCTATTCTCACCCAACTCTCACAGGATAAAAATAATAATACAAATCAATTCAAACTCACACAATCGCTAAGGAGGAAACAAAATTACATTGATTCCTTCATAAATCTACCCTCATTTAGTGGGTATTTTGACCCGCTAATTCCAAATAAATTAAGAAACACAATAGAAAATATGTTTTTAATTTTTCAATGCTTGGATAATAAAAGTTTTTTTATCTATTTATCATTTGGAAGGTGAGTGATCAACGGTGGACCCTCATTTACAATATGAGGAAAGTGAAAGAAATCAAATTCTTTTAATGGTGGTATTTTAAAAATATATATTTAAATATTTATTCTTACCAATATCTTCACACAAAAATTGAGGGAGAATTTATATATCTAAAATAAATGAAGGATAATTCCATTAATACCATTGAATAAAACTTCCCAAGATTATAAAGGTAATCTACTTGATTTATCATAGACTATGAAGGAATAATAAATAATTTATTTAGTTTCTAAAACTAGTTATTTGAAATGTGTTATCTATAAAGAACTATGGTAATTATGAAGATATTTTTCAGTGTTCGTTAATGGTGGAAAAATAAATTGTAGGCCCTCATTATTTACATTTTTTGGGGATAACAATAGAAAAATAGTGTTTTGTTGATACTTATATGTTATAACTGATGGAGGAATGAAAAGTAATCATCTTAAATGATAAAAATGTGAGATAAATAATGGGTAATCTTTCATTAATGTGAAATGTAAATGCTTCATGTTTTGAACATAATTCAATCATGAACATGAATATTTAAGGGATATGAAGTGTCCGAACAATGAAATAGATGAAAAGGAAACTCATAATAATACATTATCCATACTATAATTCTTTAATTGGAAGGTGTACAAAAATTATTCCAACATGTTCACCTAACCAAGGGTTAACGGAAAAATAAACATCAGTAACCTCCTAATCCAAATGAGAAAGAAAACTCCTATGAAATCACAACTTCTAAGGTGTGTTAGAATAAATAGGTGCTGAAAGATACATGATACATCCACTCAAGGACTAAAAGTGTGTTATTTGAATATTTTACTTCACATTTATTCTTATCATGAATATTTTCTAAGAATATAGATTCTCCAACTAAAATAATGGATATTAAATTATCAGTGAAAAAAATAGGGAGCGTGATGATTTCATCGAAGTTATATAACTCATCTATGACTTAGATTTGTAGGAAGATACTTCTAGAAAATATAGTTATTCTTCCTTGAGTATAATTTGATGTGATCCTTGGAAAGAATTATCTCTCCATAGATAGATCTCATATTAATCATTGAGAAAGTTAAATAATATTTCATATCCCAAGTCACCCTATTATTAAATTTCTATGGAAGTATGGTGATGGACTACCTTTGGAAACAAATACTTCAATATGGGTCTTAATACATAATAATGTTGTCTAAAATAAAATAACTGGTGGGAAACTCAATGTTTTTGTGGTTCTTATTGTGTGGGAATATGTGAATGTATTTCAAAATGAATTACCAGGTCTTCCCAAAAAACTTGAGGTTGACTTTTCAATTGAACTCATATATAATTCTATTACCATATTTAGAGGGCCATATCAAATTAAGCCTTATAAATTTGAATAATTAATGAAAAAATATATTGAATATAGAAAAATGTTTTTTAAACCAACATGCTTCACTATGGGTTTCATCCATTTTATTTTTCATGAAGAATGGTGGATCAATGCACCATTGTATTTATTACCATAAACATAAAAAAATACATATCAAGAAAATATATCATCTACCAAATATTTATTGTTTGTTTGATAAACATATAGGAGCTAAATACTTCTTAAATATTGACCTTGAATCAAGGTGTCGTCAATTAAAGCTGAAAAAGGGAGGATATACCCATGGTAGACTTTCATACAAGATATGAACACTATGAATTCATAGTGATTCTATTTAGACATAAAAATTCCCCATCTATATATATTTAATAAATATAGTACTTAGGGATCACAAAAATTCATTTTTCATAGTTTTCTATATGATATTCTGATATATTCAAATAGAAATGAAGGGAATGGATATTATTTAATTATTGTTATAATTTCTTTAAAAAAGGATAAACTTTATTAAAAATTTAATGTGTTTGAAATATATATATATAAATTATCATTATTTGTTGAGGTAATTATAAGATAGGTTACATTTATAGATCCTTCAATGAAAAATTAAAATGAATAATTTTAAAGACCAACCAATGAAACAGATAGATGTAGTTTCCTTGGATTGTCCCGAAAATATCAACTATTTATGAGAAATTTCTCATGAGAACCAAATCCCATAACCTAGTTAACCCGGACGGGAGTTATGCTTCTTTAGATAGTGTAATGTGATTAAAATTTCAAGGATCTTAAGAAAAGACTGGTCACTTCCCATGTAATCACATTACCCAATGTTAGAGAAGTATTTTTGATATATAGTGACACATCAATGAAGGGATTCATATATTTTCTACTATAAATTGATATGTTGGTGTCTTATGCCTCATGTCAGTTGAATTTCTGTGAGAAAAATTACCTTCACATTATTTAGATCTCATTGTGGTGATATTTTCATTTTTTATTTTGATGAATTATCTCTATGGTGAAAGTATGAAATATATATTGATCACAAGATCATAAAATATATATTCATATAGAAGGAGTTGAAAATCCACTAATGGAAATTATTAGAATTGATCAAATTTTATAGATTCTCAATAAATTACTACCCTGGGAAGTAAAACATAGTGGTTGATGATTTGAAAAAATTCATATCACCTAATCCATTGTGTAGATTGAAAGAGAACCAATACTCATGAATTTATAGTTCGTGGATCATATTATCATAAGGTCAGGGTATAAATCATATCTTTCCAAAATAACTACTAAATAATCCATATTTTGTAAAGATAAACAAGGTGTAACTGGAGGATATGGAGCAACATAATAAGGTATGGAATATTCCAAAGTTGAATATTGAAAATTATGGGATTATAATATTCCAAAAATTGATATGGGTTCCACCAATATCAAAATCAAAGAAGGACCTATTGTATGATGCACACATATCATAATTATCTTTATGTCATGGATGTTTGATGATGTATTGAGATAACATTAAACATTTATTGTGTGAAAACACAAAGAGGGGGAGTGTGGAGTATATATATCAATGCTCAATATTCTAAAAAGTAAATGCTGGAAGATATATGTATAATGGTATATGTAAATAATTACTAATTCAGTTATGGATATGAGAGAACATAAAAATGGATTTAATTGTGGATTTTACCAAGACATCTAAAGTGCATAATTCCATTAGGGTTGAAGTTGATTACATTGAAATGTTAGTATACATCATTAATATTTGAGAATATTTCTCTCTTTATCTACATGACATGATATATATAATGTAAGTGGAAAGGATACAGGGAGTACTAATTTCTATTGTATATGATCGAGATCCAAGGTTTACATTGAAGTTATTGAAGATTATTTATCGGATGTTGGAAAAAGAGTTGAGGAGTAGTAGTATTTATCGTCCTTGGGATGATGGTTAATCTAAAAGGAATATTCAAACTATATAGATTATGTTAATATTTGTCTCATTGGATGTTAATGGATGTTGAGATCAACACCTTCCCTGAGTAGAGTTCTCATATGACAACATCTTCCATTATATAATTAAAATGGAACCACATGAGGCTCTATATTATAAAAATGTTAAGAACTCCGACATGTTGGGATGAAGTTGTAGTGAGTAAGCTATAATTACTTGATCATTATAAAATATTTCATATAATAATCAATCCATTGAAAGACACATTAAAACTTCCAAAAGTCAATAGAAGAGCTATGATGAAAATCATCAGTGGTATTTGAAGTTTGAAGTTAAAGGCAAGTTATTCCTTTGAATATCACCATAGAATAGGGTTATGTGACTCATTAAAAATTAATGTTGAGAACTAAATATATTTTCCACTTCAAAAACCTCAATCATGTGGGGATGGTACCATATCATCTTGTACATCCCACAAACCATGCCCAAGTGTATGATTTGTTTCATGTATCACATTTGAGGAAGTATATAACTAATCCATATCTTATGTGGAACACAAAGGAAGTAAAACTAGATCATGACCTCACTTACGAGGAAACAGTAGTAGAAATAATGGCTTATAGAGATAAAGTAATGTGAAATAAGTAAATTTTCCTTTTTAAAGTTATTCAGAGAAATCAAAAGTTTGAGGAAGAAACATGGAAACTGGAGGATAAATTATGGTTGAAGTTCCCTAGTTTATTTTCATCATATTAAAAAAATAGAGTTTCATTTTATTTTATGTAGGTTAAAATGTAACACCCCATGATTTAAATATGTATTTATTTTTAAATAAATATTATGTTGGATATATTTTTTAACATGAAATGCTAAATGAATATGAAACATGACACATTATATTAAAATAAAATATTGTTGTAAAATAAAAAAACTAGTGAAATATTAACTATAATATTAAAAATCATTAGGAAAACTACAGGAGGAATAAAACTATAATTTTATTAAAATACTACAATCATAAATTATTTATTCTTATGGATTTCCATGATGATCAAAATCATTATTAAAAATACTGAAAAATGGATAAACATTAGAAATAAACTGAAAATATTGAGAGAGATGTAAATTAATTGGATGAGTGATTACAATAATGTATGGAAGGATATATATAAGGAACAAATTATGACTTTTATATATAGAGTTATTGGAAAACTTACTATTGGATATAAGGTCATTGGAAATATGGTCATTGAATATATGGTCATCAGATATATGGTCGTTTGGTATACATGTATAAAATAATTATATTTATGTTGTATATATTTTTATAACAAATTGGAAATACTATAAATCCCAAATAATAAATAATAAAACTAACAGATAATATATAACTAAAATATTTTATAATATAATTTTCACTAATTATTATTTTAATGATTATTATAGAATGATTTTATGTATTTATTAATGTCAAAGATGGATTTTAATATCAATTATTGATAAAATTACATGGTAAGAAAACAAATAATTAGTTTAATTGGATATTGTTAAAGAATTTTTATGTTAAAACAGGGAAATTATTTAAAGAACTTTTTTTAAAGTGTTAAGTATTTTTTTCCAAATAAATAAAATTTATCACTTTAAAATGATTAATATAAGTGAATTTTTAAATTTGTAAACAAATATATTAATATATATGTAATTAGTAATTTATATGAAATATGATTAATTACACTTAATTTTTAAAAAGTATTTTTCATTAAAAACATATTTCCTATATTTATTTTTATTAAATTAAAAGATAAATTTCACACCTATATAAATTCAATTAGATTAAATAGAGTAAAAATATTCAATCAAAATCTTGAAATTTGGTATGGAGGTAAATTTCATTTGTAGGTATAAATATAAGTTACATAGGTTAACATTAAATAACCATAATAAAGGTAAAATAAGGTATAAATTGTGTAAATAAGTAGTAAAAAATAATATATATATATATATATATGTATATATGTATATATATTATTAGAAACTTCATGACCAATCTTCATTATTTTACACTTTTCATCCACTTTTCATGTTAAAATGACAATCGTACACCTTATGGAAAGAGTATTTGCGAAAATGACACCCAGTGGTCACTTATAAAAGGACCCCTCTTATAAACCATAAAACCACACATTTCCATAGATACTAGCTTGGATACATACCCATTGTTTCTCTCATAAATTTTTATTTGACCTCTGTTAGACTCTAGTTTCATGAAGGATGATTAGATCATTCTTTCTAAAGGAAACAGTATCGAGAATGAGAGAATTCATCAATGTACTTACATTATTCTTCACCAAATTTTTCAATTAGTTTTTAAAATAAATTCTTCCTAAATTGAATTAACCACTATAATAATATTATATTAACATAATTATGTTTTTGAGTAAATTATATTAATATTACAACTCCATATCCTTACTGATCTGTTAGTATAACATCTTCCTCTTTAGGTTGGTTCAACCACCTATATGAATGATGATATATTATCTTCACTATTTCCAACATGAATGAGATTCATGAGAATAATTCATATAATATATGATATTAATGGGTAATTTATGTTTGTAATATAGTTATGTAAGGGTGTTGTAAAAATGAATGATCAATATAAAGTAACTTGTTGATTTCGTTAAATTACTTGAAACTTGATTGACATGGATTCCATTCTCATAAAAAATATCCATAACTTACATAAATTAAACATGGGAATACATAAATAACTCAAAAAAACATCTAATAAATTTAAAAACTAATGAATAATGAACTTGATATCAAGGAACGAGGACCAACATCACTATTGTGAAGATTTTGTGAAAAAATCAAACTTACAAACATCTAATGATGAAAAGAAATTAAAACTAACCAATATAAGTGTACTAAATTAATATAAATAAAGATTATAAAAATGTAATAGATATGAATAGGTTTATTAAATAAGTTATTAATATGGTTGTGTTTATTATATAATAGGTTAAAGTGCTTTCATGGATTTCTAGAGTAAAGGTAAGAGTTTCTCATCTCAATTTATATTTCATTGAGATATATTCCATATTCACAACCTACCTTCTTTTTTGTGTTGTATATATTACTTAATGGATGTATTTTAAAGTAATTTTCATGAAATTAAATGGATTTAAAAATCTTTATATATTTTTCTCTTTCAAGGGTTTTTTCTTGAAAGGTTATCAATGCCATAAGGGTTTATTTTCCAATCTTACTTTGAAATCGAGATTGTGAATGTTTAAACACCCATTAGGAAAAAAAATCATTTTATTTTATTTAAAACCAGTTATATTATTCTTAATCACTGGTTTTTCATCATATTTACTTTTATTCTTACAATTTCACCTCCCTTTGGTTCACAATTAAAGAGAAATAATGCCCCCAAATGGGACTAACCTTATCTTGGTTTCTCAGCTAGGAATCATTCTCCTCTATGTCCATATTCATTATATTGTTTATTGGATGTCCTTGTAAACATTTTTAGGATTGATTGAGGTTATTTTATAATAACTTCAAATTTATTTAACAGGGTTTAAAAGGAATATTTTTTGTGAGTAATATTTTTATTTTACTATATGTATAAAAGTTTGAGAATAATATTATTTTATTACTTTCCACATGAATTAATTTTACCTCTATTGTATATTTTTACATTATGAAGATTCATTCCCATGTTTTTATAGTTTTAAAAAGTTAATACTATTCAAACTATTTTAGGAATTATTTTATTTTAAAATATATGTTATCCAATGTAATGTATATTTCTTGTAATTATTCAATGAAATATTATAAAGATCTTATGAAAGTTTTTTCCCTATATGTCAAATTCATTTAATTTTTCTTATGATTAACCGAGTATATTATCTAATGAAACTATCCACCTCCATCTTCATGATGAATTATGATAATTTATTATAGAAGTTTTTATGTAACATGTTTCTTTACTATTGGTTAATAAATCTATGATGGAATTATTTTCATGTTCATGTGGCACACATGTGAATGGTATATCATTATGGGGAGAGTGGGTCTAATACATCCCTCCAATGAATTGGGAAATGTTTATATGTCATGAGATGATTGGGAATGGATAGTGAAACTGATCCCCTATGGGACTATGTTCACATAGGGATGGGTGGATCTATTACAACCCTTCAATACAATGTATAAATCCTTACATCTCATGAGTAGGCATGTTAGGGATTGTGGAGTAAACCAAATACATTAAAAGTCTTTTTCTACAATGTTATAATGGTATTAGAGGTGATTCTTGACATGAGGGATTATTTTATATGATGAAGTATGTGTCATATTATTATTTCTATGTCATATTTTCATGGATCATGATTATTAACTCATGTTTCTACTTTTATACATCTCATTTCTGAGGTGATTCCAAAATAATTATTTCATGACTCATTATTTATGATATATGTTTTCTTGGTTAAATTTCACATATGTTATTACCACATACCTATATTATATTATCATACCCACATGCTCATAATATACTCACTTATAATTTTTGATTAAAATATCTTATGTTTTACTTTACTGTGTATTTGAGTTCACCATTTCTTATGATTCTATTTCCCAAGTTATGTAGATGAGTACTATGTATGATGTGTCTAAAATGGTATCATGTGAGAAGACTATTTATGGGAGATATTGAATTTTTTAAAATACGTTTTTACGCATATATTCTCTAATGAATATAAACCTATAGGTTCAATGGGTGTTTTATTATGATATGTAAGTAATAATAATGTCAAATGACATAATATATATGTTTTTTATGCTCGAGCCACCTCAAATACCGACCAATCCTCTCAATACTATTATATATAAAATTATTTATCATGATTCTCCTCTTAATTTCCCTCTCAAGAGTCTTTACAAGGAAATTATAAGGCTCTAAGGTGCACTTTCTCTAGTTTTATGAAGCTACAAAGAAACATAAAGGGGTTTTAATCCCCTCTTTCAATTTTCTTCTTGAAATCCATTATAATTTCTCACATGTGTATCTAAAATTATTTCAATTTATTTTATTGTACATTTTTAACTATAATATTAATGAGAGATTACTAATTTCACTCATTATACAATCTTTATTAGTTGTCATAATACCATATTATTTCTATAAACATAAACTCTAGTATCCAAATCCCTATGTATGCCTTGAATTTTTGGGATTATGGATGTAATATTTCTATAATAATGACATTATCTATGAAAGGATGATGGTGATACACCTAGTGGATCCTCATTCAGTTCCATAGTGGAATAAACATGATTTTGGAACAAGTTAACAATTCCCATCTAATCATATTGACCTTGAATTTTATCCATAAGGAAATTTTTTATCCCTAATGTGAATCAAATATGTGTGTTATATAATCGTAATTTTTGTGGGGTTTTTCTATCATTTATTTAGTCTCTAACCATTACATATTATTATTATAATTGATTAATCAGGATTTATATCTCTAATTCATGAATGTTCCCTACACTATTAGTCTGTTATTATTCCATTGCTAATGATATTTTCCACTACGTTATGAATATCATATTATTTCTAATTTTATTGATGGATAGTTATATAGATAGATATATTATCCCATTTACTAGGAAAATCCTAACATTTCATATATCAGTTAATTTTATACGAATAATTAGCAAATACTTACCCATGATACTAGATGAAATTTTTTTTTGTGATGGGTTATTTGCGATGGACTATTATTCAATCAAAAATATTGTGTCGAAGTGGCATATTTTCAAAATACAAGTACATCTAGTACAAAAAAAATACAATTTTTTTTTAGGATGGGTTTGTATGTGTGTGTGGCATCTAAAAAGAAATATTTATGAGGAAATAGAAATTTAATCTTAAGTAGTTTCTTTAAGAAAACTTATTTCTGGTGGACTTCTATGCCCATCACAAATACCTCGTTTAGATAAAGAGTATTTGTGATAGATCGAACACATACAAGTATCAAAAATGGATCTTTCATACATACTCATAAAACATATTATTTTATAAGGAATTAGTTGCACATACTCTGTTAAAAGGTTTTTTTTTGTGATGGACCATTTCCTTCGCAAAAAATATTTCTATGACTCAAAAAATGTATTTTTGGCAGTAGGTTTTGTGATAGATATATCATTCGTCACAAACAATCACTTCATCACAAAAAGTCCAAATGATGGAATTTTTTAATGGAAATTTCATCACAAAATATCTAATATAAAAAAGTTAACTATAAATATGAGCACCCCCCCCCCCACACACACACACATTTTTATCATACGACTTCTGTTTATCTCGAAAAACACTCCCTAATTTCATATCTAACCCTTACCTCAGAAGATTATGAGCCGGGTCAAAATTTCATATGGAAAATTATCAATAATATGGTATTTTTAAAACCTATTTTAATTATTAATAATTTTTATATTTAGTTATTTTTTTATTTATATATATTGTTGGTTATTTTATTTTATTAATGTGGAATTACATTAAGTATAAATTCATATAATATACTGCAAATTGGTATATTTTCTTATAAACTAATATAAATAAATATTTAATTATTAAAAAATATAAAAATTTATTAATTGGTATAAATTGGTATTGTTTACTATAAATTGATATCAGTTGGTATAAATTAGTATATAATTGTTTATAAATTATTATAAATTCATGGGAAATTAGTATAAATTACTATAAATTACTATAAATTTCTATACTTTAGTATAGATTATTATAAATTGGTAATAATTATTAAAAACTAGTGTAAATTAATAAAAATTATTTTATATGAGTATAAATTAATAAAAAAAATAAATATTATTATTTATTCTTATAAATTAGTTTAAATTAATATAAATTATTATTAATTCATATAAATTGGTATATATTCTAATAATTTAATATAAATTAATAAAAATTATCATATATTAGTATAACTGAGTATAAATTAATAAAAAATGGTATACATCAGTATAACTGTCGTACCGCAGCATCCTCCGGTGGATGCAGTTGTCGCGAGGGGAGGATCGTGACCTGTTGTGTGGATAAAGAACGTGAGGAACTGTTTGAGGTAGGGGATTCATGGATTCTCTAATTGTGTATGTGCAATCGTAGAATTAGCACGATTTAGTCCTTTGGATCACAATGAAATTGACCTAATTAAATACATGAACCAGATTAAAAGAATTGGTTGATCGCATGTTGTTGCCTTGTACCGTGATAACGGTTTGCCTCATGTTTTCCTAGATAAAGTGATATCTATTATTTTTCTTTAATTAGTTGCTCGTTCATGATGAAAATTGATAAAGAACGTAAAGCCGAAATTATTTTTTAAATAATTGTCTAAAGATAAAGAGGCATGTTAATGAAT
Source organism: Viscum album (assembly GCA_963277665.1). Classification (NCBI taxonomy): domain Eukaryota; kingdom Viridiplantae; phylum Streptophyta; class Magnoliopsida; order Santalales; family Viscaceae; genus Viscum; species Viscum album. The sequence continues at coordinate 235,904,700 of OY728167.1, read as the reverse complement.
CTGTTAATTCAATATGGATTAAAGAACTATTAGTTCGATAAATTCAAAAGGGTTCTGAGTTACCCGCTTGCATGTAAGGCTGAATGCCTTGTGGTTTGGAGCTCTGAGTGCTCATTTTGTATGAAGGTTGAATGCCTTGTTAAAGGGCCGAGAGCCCATTTTGTGAGCTTTGATTTCCTGCTGATTGTGATTTGATGTGAGCCTGGATGGCTGTTGTGATATGTGGAGGTATGGGGACTTGTGGTTGTGGCAGCGGATGACGCCTAGTGTGGCGAGATGCATCAGTTTATGCATGTGGGTGTCGGGGAGGACACCAGGGATGATGGTATGAGATGAATGTGATGGTTTGATGTTGGTGGTTTGGTTTGGTTGTTTATCTGCTTTACTTTTCCCCACTGCTCAAGGCATCTGGTCTTTCTTACCCTCTTTCCGAAGGAGGCGAAGACACGCGGGGTATGCCACGTGCTTTCCGTGTTTAGCCTCTTGATGGAGGATGGGTCTATTCTCTTTCTATAGGCGGCAAAGACTCGACGGGTAGTATATCTATTCACCGTGTTGAGCCTCCTTTGTGTTTAGAAGCATAAGAAGTTTTCTAGAATGCCTGGGAATGTGGAAAAGTAATTCTGTAATGAATGGTTGATTAAATGGTGATAATCCACGGGGATGGAGAAACTGGAATTTAATAGTGATGTGAATCCTAAAAAGGATCAGTTTTGAATGTGATGCCAATTTAGTTTAATGTGGTAAATTGTTCATGGTTAATTAATGTTTAAAGAATTAATTAACATACAGTGGAACTGATAAAATAATAGAGTAATCTAATAAATCTCTTCAAATGGTTGTGTGCTTATAGGATACCTAGTCTTAGAAGTAGCAGCCTGGAGTCTGAGAGACGTTAGCTGCAGTTGTGCCTATGACTAGGTTATGCCCATAGTGTGGTTGTGAGTTATATATATTCTGTAATTTTTGTGTTTCTATACGCTACTCCACCCTGTCGGTAAGGGCAACTGACACCCATGGGATTCTGAGCCCTGGGGGGTGTTTTCCCTAACATTCTGATGGGAGGGTGAATGGCTGACTACCCCCTTTGGCCCCGCTCTCTTCTCTTGGTAGATCTTTGTGCTGGTAGGAACAGTGGTTAGTTTTACCCATATATGTGTGTAGAGGGCTGTAATGGCTTGTGGTTATTTCACACACATATATTCTGGATATAGTATCCTATGGACTACTATAGGTGTAACGTGTATAGGCTGTGATGGCTTGAGGATCCTTACTCTCTGTATGGGCTGTAATGGCTTGAGGTATAATACTCGACGTATGATAGACGTTATACAAGCTATGTTGGCTCCCGAAACTACCTTGTTACTTTGGTTGTGAGGATGGTGTAGAGCTTAGCCTAGGTGTCTGCGGGCAAGCCTTTAGAGAGAGATGCACAAGACATATGTCATTGGGGAAAAGCGGCAAACCAGTGGGGAAGTAGTAGCGGGGTACCCTTGATATTCTTTACTATATGCTATATTCTTGTATGCGTTACTTGGTGAGAGTAGCCATGGTGAGGTTGGGAACATAGTATACCTATCTAGGTAACAAGTTATTTTCACTTGTTGTTCACTGGGCTTTAGCATGCTTTCTTTACTTTTGCACGAGAGGCTTGGGGAGGATCCTACTAACTATACTGTTATACTCACCCTATGTATATATAAACTGTTTTTCAGGTCACTTGGAGCAGGTTGGAGATCAAGCTGGTTACTACTAGCTTGCGGTTGGAGGAGGAGCTGTTCGGTCTTGTGGTCGCTTCCGTTTTACTTTTTTTTGGGTACTTTTAGTTTTTCCCTTTCAGTTGTAGTACTTTTTCATGACATGTCATATATGTACTTGTGTTTCTTTTATATTTCAGTTATTAGTTGGAGTTGGTTGGAGTCTATTCTATCTCTCTCTTCTGCATGTGTTCTCTTAGAGGGTAATGCCTCCCATTTGTGTGTGTATTATACCCTCGGTGCTAGTCGCCAACCCGGGGCCTACTGGAGGTGGGACTCGGGGGTCATTATCTCCCTTCTCACATTGCCGCCCCAGGAGTGGTACACTTTGTGGGGAGGGGGTCGTGACAGAGTGGTATCAGAGGCCTGGTTGAGGGATAGGATGGAGTTTGGAGTTAGGCACAAGTGAGGATGCATGGGATGGTAGGGCAACGATGTCATTCATGTTCAGAAAGTGGGGTAAACACTGGAGACCGACAGATACATAAGAGTTTAGGGCCCCCTATGATCTGTTGCACGGGCCTTTAAGCTTACGATGGCTAATAAACAAAGTGATACCGGTTGCAGGGTAGAGACATAGGAAAGGATCATGCATCATTATTCTTTGCGCTTGTGTTTGAATGGGTAGACCATGGGATATGTAACCTAAAATAAATAAAACGAAACATTTAATTAATTAATGTTGAGTCTTCCATATTCCAGGCTTAGGAGCTCTAACAGTTGTTATTTTGCAGGTATGGCTCCAGGTCAACATCCTCGTCAAGTTTGCGCAGAAGATGCCCATCAAGCTATTCCAGAAGATCACCGCTGAGTAGAGGTTGACGACGATGACACTTGGAGGAAGACAGTTTGAGAGTTTCAGCGCCAGAGTCTACAGAAGTACGAGGGATCCGTTTCAGATGTAGTCACAGAAGACTGGTTGGAGGAGAGCGAGATAGGCTTCAGTTCGATTCGTGCTCGGATGGAACACTGGGTGTCCTTGGTTGTGACGATGCTGCGTGGAGCAGCGAGGAAGTTGTGGTTCTTGTTCCTCGGTGATCGTGAGGAGTCAGCAATCTCATGGGAGGAGTTTCGAGACAGGTTTAGAGTCGAGTTTCTTTCGTCGACTGCAAAGGTGTCCAGTCGCCAGGAGCTTCTCACCCTTCGACAGGGGAGCTCCAGTGTTCGAGAGTTTGGAATCCATTTCAGGAACCTTCTACGATATGCTTCAGACCTGTTACCAGATGATGAGGCCAGGGAGAGGCATTTCAAGGAGGCTTTACGTCCAGAGATCCAGCGCCAGGTCACCACATTTATGCTGAAAACATATCTTGAGGTGCTGGCGAGGGCAGAGGTTGTTGAGAGGACTTTGGCCAGGACTGGATCGTCACGAGAGGGGAATCGTCATGATTCCTCACGAAGCAGAGCTGTGGTCCGGGGTTCCCGGTTTTCAGGACAGAAGAGTTTCCGTTCACCTGGGGGTAGGTCCCAGCCCTTCCCATTTCGTTTCTCCGGAGGCAGAAACTCTCAGACCTATGCCAAGGGATCAGGCGCTTGTTTTTCTTGTGGTGGTCGTGGTCATCAGCAGCAGGAGTGCCCGACTTTTCAGAGCAGTCATCATGCAACGGGCCCTCCACTCCAGCTTCCTCCGTTGAGGCAGTTCCAGCCGAGGCAGCAGCAGCAGGTTGCACCAGTTTTAGATCACCATAGGGTAGATGGAGCAGGCAGAGGACAACCCCATGATGCTCCTCATCCTCAGAGAGCAGAGCGCGGCCGTGGTGGTGGTCGTCATCAGGGTCAGGGAGGCCGTAGAGGAGGTCGTGGTCAGCTCCATGCTCTAGCGTTGCCAGCCCCAGGCGAACCAGATGTCGTTCGAGGTACCCTTTGCTTGTTTTCTACCATGGTGTATGCCTTGTTTGATTCAGGAGAAACACACTCCTTCATATCACCTCCCCTTGTCCATGCTTTGGGACTTGAGGTAGAGAGGCTTCCAGTACCCTTGGCGTTGACTACGCCAGTTGGAGGTCGAGCTGACTTGTTTGAAGTATGTAGAGACTGTGATCTAGTGTTTGGGCAACACCGCTCTTGGGGAGATTTCCTATGTTTGCGAATACAACCATATGATGTCATACTTGGCATGGATTGGTTGTATTCGGTGCAGGATTTTGTGGATTGCTACAGGAAGAAGGTCGTTTTCTTTGATGAAGATGGAGAGAAAGTGGTGTTTGTTGGTGAGAGAGATCCTCGGATGAGTCATAGTCAAGTTCCATCCTTATCATCCATGATGGCTGGGATGACGCTGAGTTCTTCAGAGGTTCAACAGTAGGCGTTTCCTAGGGTCGTAGAGGAGTACCCTGACGTCTTTCCAGAAGAGGTTGTATCCTTACCCCCTCGACGAGAGATCGAGTTTGGGATCGAGCTATAGCCAGGAGCATCTCCTATCTCTATGTCTCCGTATAGGATGGCCCCTTCTGAGTTTCTAGAGCTATGTATTCAGCTCGACGGTCTGTTGCAGTGTGGTTTTGTTCGACCAAGTGTGTCACCGTGGGGTGCACCAGTTTTATTTGTGAAAAAGGCTGATGGCAGTTTGCGGTTGTGCGTCAATTATCGTCAGTTAAACAAAGTGAAAATAAAGAACCACTATCCTCTCTCACGGATTGATGACCTATTCGATCAACTGAAGGGTGCAAGATGGTTCTCAAAGATAGACTTGCGGTCAGGATATCATCAGATGCGTGTAAAGGGTGAGGATATCCCGAAGGCTGCTTTCCGCTGTCGTCATGGGCATTATGAGTTTTTTTTAATTCCATTCAGTGTGACGAATGCTCCAGTTATTTTCATGGGGTTGATGAATGCTGTGTTCCATGAATTCTTGGACAAGTTTGTTGTGGTTTTCATCGACGACATTCTTGTGTACTCCACATCTGAAGAGGAGCATGCAGAGCATCTACGAGCCATTTTGGGAGTTCTTCGCCAACATCAGTTGTTTAGGAAGTTGTCCAAGTGTGAGTTCTGGGCTCGAGGAGTTCGTTTCTTGGGACATGTGGTGTCCCAACAGGGAGTAGCTGTGGATCCTTCGATGATAGAAGCAGTGGTGTCTTGGCCAGCCCCCAAGACCGTGTCAGAGGTGCGAAGTTTCCTTGGTCTCGCAGGCTATTATAGGAGGTTTGTAGCTAATTTCTCCCGAGTTGTGACTCCTATGAAAACTTTGACCAGGAAGGATCAAACGTTCATATGGACTGATCAGTGTCAGATAGCTTTCGAGTATATGAAGGAGAAGTTGGTAAGTGCTCCAGTCCTTTGTCTTCCAGCGGAGGGAGTCCAGTTTGATGTTTTCTGTGATGCTTCACATCTGGGGCTAGGCTGTGTTCTCATGCAGCAGAGGTCAGTTGTTTCTTATGGTTCTCAGAAGTTGCGTCCCCATGAATGCAACTATTCCACCCATGATCTTGAGCTGGAAGCCATGGTGTTTTCTCTAAAGTTGTGGAGACATTACATCATTGGTGAGCACTTTGTGGTTTTCACCGATCATATGATCTTGAGGTATGTTTTCTCCCAACATGACTTGAACTTGAGGTAGCTTCAGTGGATGGAGTTCTTGCAGGAATACGACTTTGAAATATCATATACACCTCGAAAAGGGAATGTTGTAGCTGACGCACTAAGCCGAAAGATACGTAATGATGTTGTGCGTGAATCTGGTGATTCTTGGAGAGTGATGGAAGAGCTATCATCTTTGCATCTTGATATTGGAGAAGTCAGGGGTAGAGGTTGTCTTTTCCAGATGACGGTGAAGTCATCCCTGATGCAGAAGGTGGAAGAGTCTCAGTTGGGTGACCTAGAGGTGGAAGTTTGGATAGACAGAGTTGTATGTGGTGAGGCCCCTGATGGTTGGTCGGAGGATGAACAACACCGAGTGTTGTATCATGGAAGGCTTTTTGTTCCCTTGGTGATGTGCGAGATGGTTCTCTGAGAGTTCCATAGTTCAACTTTGGCGGTACATCCTGGTGTGACGAAGATGTACCGATCCTTGAGGAGTCAGTTTTGGTGGCCTAGGCTGAAGCGTACAGTTGCAGAATGTGTGTCTCGATGTTTAGTCTGCCAGAAGGTGAAGGCTGAACACCGTGTTCCTGGTGGTCTTCTCCAGCACTTAGAGATTCCTCAGTGGAAGTGGGAGGACATCTCAATGGACTTTGTTACAGGTTTTCCTCGAGCTTCGGGAGGACATGATGCTATATGGGTGGTAGTGGATCGTTTAACAAAATCATCCAACTTCATAGCGATCAAGGAGTCGAGCTTAGGGGATGTTTTGTCGAGGCAGTATCTGGAGGAGGTGGTGAGGCTTCACAGAGTTCCTAAAACGATCATTTCTGATCGAGATCCTCATTTTACCTCCAGGGTGTGGAGAGGTCTCCAGCATGCTTTTGGTTCTCAATTATGCCTTAGCACTGCTTTTCATCCTCAAAAGAATGGTCAGACAGAGCGAACCATCCAGACTCTTGAAGACATGTTGCGCTCTTGTGTTCTTGATTTTGGAGGTTCATGGTTGAATCACTTACCCTTAGTATAGTTCGCTTACAATAATAGTTTTCACTCTACCATCGGTATGGTGCCGTTTGATGCCTTGTATGGCTGGCCATGCCGTTCTCCGTTGTGCTGGACTGGGGTCGGAGAGTCAGCAATTCTCGGACCAGAACTAGTGCAGAATACAACAGAGATGGTTCACGTGATTCGTGAGAGGATGAAGACATCACAAGATCGTCAGAAATCATATGATGATCAACGAAGGAGACCGTTAGAGTTTAATGTTGGGGATCATGTGTTTCTAAAGTGGACTCCCTGTTGTGGGCAGTGAAGGTTTGGTCATGGAAGTAAGTTTTCTCCCTGGTTTTTTGGGCCTTTCGAGGTGTTAGCTCATGTTGGAGCTGTGGCGTATTGAGTAGCACTTCCCCCTCAGATGAGTCGGATACATGATGTTATCCATGTATCATAGCTCCGTTGTTATCTTCATGATGAATCTCATATTATAGATTGGGGAGAGATCGATATTGACGATGATGCAACCTTCGAGGAGCGACCTGTGGAGATCTAAGACCGCAAGGAGAAGGTGTTGTGTGGGCGTTCTATTCCTTTAGTTCGTGTCTTGTGGCGACATAGTGGCCTGGAGGAGAGTACCTGGGAGCATGAGTCACAGATACGTGCTCAGTACCCATAGTTTTTTAATGTTTAACTCTTTTCTTGTAATGATGTTTCCTTTATGGTTAGACCTTTCATGTTTTATTTATGTACCTTTTTTTGTGTGATGTTATGATTTAATTGTTTGGATATGGATTGTTTGTTTCCATATTCTCGGATATCGTAGCTTTGTTCCAGCTTTCGAACAACTCATGGTGGTTTTCCCCTGAGAGGTATCTTATGGGGTGGTTGTTCGGACCCCTCTGTTCCTCTCAGTTGGTTTTTAATTCTCGAGGACGAGAATGTTTTTAGAGGTATCTAATGTAATGGCCCGGACCTCCCTGGTCCATTACTTTGTGAAAATGTGGTGTTGGGGGTGTTCCGGGAGGTCAAGGTGACTTATCCCCTAGCTACTGCCTACCGGTGGCTCGGTCTACCGGTAGCTGCTGTCTACCGGTAGCTGCGGCCTACCGGTAGTCGGTCTACCGGTAGCTGTTGCCTACCGGTAGCTCGGTCTACCGGTAGCTACTGCCAACCGGTAGCCACCGCTTACAAGTAGCTGGGTTTACCGGTGTCCACGGCGTACTGATAGCTCGGTATACTGGTAGCCGCAGTCTAGCAGTAGCTCGGCTAACACTTTGCCAAATATTCTAGTTCAGGGAATAGTGTTTCTATCGGTGAGGTTCTATAGGTGGACTTCTATCGGTGAGGTTCAGTGAACAGTGCTTCTATCGGTGAGGTTCAGTGAACAGCGTTTCTATCGGTGAGGTTCTATCGGTGGACTTCTATCGATGAGGTTCAGTGAACAGTGCTTCTATTGGTGAGGTTCAGTGAATAGTGTTTCTATCGGTGAGGTTCTATCGGTGGACTTCTATCGGTGAGGTTCAGTGAACAGTGCTTCTATCGGTGAGGTTCAGTGAACAGTATTTCTATCGGTGGGGTTCTATCGGTGGACTTCTATCGGTGAGGTTCAGTGAACAGTTTTTCTATCGGTGAGGTTCAGTGAACAGTGTTTCTATCGGTGAGGTTCTATCGGTGGACTTCTATCGGTGAGGTTCAGTGAACAGTGTTTCCAGACTTCATGAGAGCTACCGATTCCATACTTTGCCAAATTTTGAGTATGTGAACAGTGTTTCCAGCTTCGTAAATTTGACATTTTCTTTGACGTAAAATATTTTTAAAACATTATTTTAAGGACTTTAAGGTCGATTCAAAGGCCATAAATTCTATATTAATTATTCCTAAGGCCGGAATGATTTTACTTGGTCAAACCGTGTGGGTTAAAGCGATCCGTTTTTAATGGAGAATAAATCGGATCATAACCCGTCGCCTCTATAATTTTTTTAAAAGGAATGAGATATCATTCTTCGTTGTTCTTCCTCCTGGTTCTCATATGCAAGACGCTAGAGCCTTTCAATCCATCCCATAGGAGTTTCACAATCAAACGTTACTCGGATCAGTTCCGCTCTGTTGGATGCTACCAAGCTGTGTCCATCATTCTTCCATATAAGGTATGTTGTATCATCATTCTTTTGGGGGTTGTCTTCTCCTATCCTCCTTTCCATAATTATACCATGTAATTTCCAATATTCTAATGGGTTTTCTTGGGGTTGGTTGGTACTGTCGTACCGCAGCATCCTCCGGTGGATGCAGTTGTCGCGAGGGGAGGATCGTGACCTGTTGTGTGGATAAAGAATGTGAGGAACTGTTTGAGGTAGGGGATTCATGGCTTCTCTAATTGTGTATGTGCAATCGTAGAATTAGCACGATTTAGTCCTTTGGATCACAATGAAATTGACCTAATTAAATACATGAACCAGATTAAAAGAATTGGTTGATCGCATGTTGTTACCTTGTACCGTGATAACAGTTTGCCTCATGTTTTCCTAGATAGAGTGATATCTATGATTTTTCTTTAATTAGTTGCTCGTTCATGATGAAAATTGATAAAGAACGTAAAGAAGGAATTATTTGTTAAATAATTGGCTAAAGATAAAGAGGCATGTTAATGAATCTGTTAATTCAAGATGGATTAATGAACTATTAGTTCGATAAATTCAAAAGGGTTCTGAGTTACCCGCTTGCTTGTAAGGCTGAATGCCTTGTGGTTTGGAGCTCTGAGTTCTCATTTTGTATGAAGGCTGAATGCCTTGTTAAAGGGCCTAGAGCCCATTTTGTGAGCTTTGATTTCCTGCTTCTTGTGATTTGATGTGAGCCTGGATGGATGTTGTGATATGTGGAGGTATGGGGACGTGTGGTTGTGGCAGCGGATGATGCCTAGTGTGGCGAGATGCATCGGTTTATGGATGTGGGTGTCGGGGAGGACACCAGGGATGATGGTATGAGATGAATGTGATGGTTTGATGTTGGTGGTTTGGTTTGGTTGTTTATCTTCTTTACTTTTCCCCACTTCTCAATGCAGCTGGTCTTGGTTACCCTCTTTCTGAAGGAGGCGAAGACACGCGGGGTATGCCACGTGCTTTCTGTGTTTAGCCTCTCGATGGAGGATGGGTCTATGCTCTTTCTATAGGTGGCAAGGACTCAACGAGTAGTATATCTATTCACCGTGTTGAGCCTCCTTTGTGTTTAGAGGCATAAGATGTTTTCTAGAATGCCTGGGAATGTGGAAATGTAATTCTGTAATGAATGGTTGATTAAATGGTGATACTCCACGGGGATGGAGAAACTGGAATTTAATAGTGATGTGAATCCTAATAAGGAGCAGTTTTGAATGTGATGCCAATTTAGTTTAATGTGGTAAATATTTCATTGTTAATTAATGTTTAAAGAATTAATTAACATACAGTGGAACTAATAAAATAATGGAGTAATCTAATAAATCTCTTCAAATGGTTGTGTGCTTATAGGATAACTAGTCTTAGAAGTAGCAGCCTGGAGTCTGAGAGACGTTACCTGCAAGTTGTGCCTATGACTAGGTAATTCCCAGAGTGTGGTTGTGAGTTATATATATTCTGTACTTTTTGTGTTTCTATATGCTACTCCACCCTGTCGGTAAGGGAATCTGACACCCCTGGGATTCTGAGCCCTAGGGGGGTGTTTTCCCCAACATTCTGATGGGAGGTTGAATGGCTGACTACCCCCTTTGGCCCCGCTCTCTTCTCTTTGTAGATCTTTGTGCTGGTAGGAACAGTGGTTAGTTTTACCCATATATGTGTGTAGAGGGCTGTAATGGCTTGTGGTTATTTCACACACATATATTCTGGATATAGTATCCTATGGACTACTATAGGTGTAACGTGTATAGGCTGTGATGGCTTGAGGATCCTTACTCGGCATATGGGCTGTAATGGCTTGAGGTATAATACTCGACGTATGATACACGTTATACGAGATATGGTGACTCCTGGAAACTATCTGGTTACTTTGATTGTGAGGATGGTGTGGAGCTTAGCCCAGGTGTCTGCGGGCAAGCCTTTAGAGAGAGATACACAAGACGTATGTCGTTGGGGAAAAGCGGAAAACCAGTGGGGAATTAGTAGCGGGGTACCCTTGATATTCTTTACTATATGTTATATTCTTGTCTGCGTTACTTGGTGAGAGTATCCATGGTGAGGTTGGGAACTTAGTATACTTGTTTAGGTAACAAGTTAGTTTCACTTGTTGTTCACGGGGCTTTAGCATGCTTTCATTACTTTTGCATGAAAGGCTTGGGGAGGATCCTACTGAGTATACTATTATACTCACCCTATGTATATATAAACTGTTTTACAGGTCACTTGGAGCAGGTTGGAGATCAATCTGGTTACTACTAGCTTGCGGTTGGAGGAGGAGCTGTTCGGGCTTGTGGTCGCTGCCGTTTTACTTTCTTTTGGGTACTTTTAGATTTTCCCTTTCAGTTGTAGTAATTTTGCATGACATTTCATATATGTACTTGGCTTTCTTTTATATTTCAGTTATGAGTTGGAGTTGGTTGGAGTCTATTCTATCTCTCTCTTCTGCATGTGTTCTCTTAGAGGTTAATGCCTCCCATTTGTGTGTGTATTATACCCTCGGTGCTAGTCACCAACCCGGGGCCTACTGGAGGCGGGACTCGGGGGTCATTATCTCCCTTCTCACATTGCCGGCCCAGGAGGGGTACACATTGTGGGGAGGGGGTCGTGACAAATGAAATTAGAAAGAGTATTTCTCATGAAATCTCGGGTTGTTACATTCTACCCCCATTAAATGAATTTTTCCCTCGAAATTTGCCGGGGTTATAAATGGTTAAATACTTGAATGTTTCATTCAGAGAAACCAACATCGTAAAAAAGAATGCTAAAACTTAATTTTAAAATGGAATGTTAGAATCGTAACGGTCACCCAATGTAACTCAGCACTCGGTTTCCACATAGGACAACATAGGTGAAAATATGGATATGGAAGATAAATCTGACTATCATGTTCTGATGGAGAGTGGTAGAGAACATGGCTATGAAAAAGACAATAGTACAAAGTAATAAATTTGTGATGATCTATGGTACCATCTGATTCGTCATTTATGAGGGAAATAGGACCACATTTTTGTTTTTCGAAATCATTTTTCTAATGTTGAATAGTTTTTGAATTAAAAGAAATACATAGTTGATTTTGGAACAATATCACTGTTGTTAGTTCCTTGAACAATTTCCACTCTATCTCTTAACGAAATGAAGTTGAATTTTTCATTTGTGAAGTGTTAGCAGATCATGCTATAGAATGATAGGTAATTCCATCTGTTTCTATCACAAAAAGTTTAGCACAACTTTTTAAATATACATAAGTCCATCATTGCTGAGATTAATCGTATATGGTTGCTAAAATGTACATATACTTCATCTATCAGAGCCCTTATTAAAATAAAACTAGTTTCTACGATCTAGGGACTTCATATAGGCCAGTGGTAGGCGATAAAGGCCTGTCGTACTTCGGTTGTGGGTTCAATTCCCACAACCCTGTCTGATGCGATGGGTTGTCTCCCATCCTACAGGTTGTCCTTTTTTTAAACATCACTATTATAACATTACAGAGATAATATCAAAAAAAATTCTAGCAATAAACAATACAATCAAATGTCTAATATAATCCATTCTACTCTTTATACTTATCCAAAATACATTTTTCCAATCTCATAGTATAAAGAAAATGAATATATGAAAGGTCACATAACAAGCACGTGAATACCATCATTAATCTAGCATATATCATACGATATATCTTGTTGGTCAAATTACAAACATGTGAATACCTTAATCATGTATTCTCTTGAAAAATGAATACCCATTGACCCTTAGTGAAAACATGAATGCTGTCAAAATTTAACACTTTCCACATACCAAAATCTCAAAATTTCTATATACTCAAACCATGATATAACTTTGTCCTTATATCAATCATGAGCTCATTTTATTATTTCTTTATCCCTTCATTATGCGCATATCATCTTCTTTACAAAAATATTTCAATCACTTTTCTTGGATACTGGTACCATATAATTATTGAAAACCTATACATAGATATTCCAAAATTCCATGATACCATAAATGAGATTCCATGATAATAATTTGAAATCCCATTAAATAAACACATAATCATTCCACAACATCATTTTCATACTCAACATCAAAAATAATGACCATGTGTGACTTCCCTTTATCCTTTACATTAAGTGGATGCTCACGTCGATCATCATTAACCCTTGGATTAGGTAATTGATTAGCATAATGCCCTATTTCCTTTCACTTGAATCATTGAAGTGTTGTTGGTGCACCCTCTGTAGTCTTTTCATTATTCACATCATTAGAAACCCTTTTTCCATTACATCGACACTCAACTGCGAGATGACCTTATCTTCCACACTTAAAAAATTTTCTAGTACCTTTTAGACAATCTCCACCATGCTTCATTCCACACTTTGAGCATAATGAAACATTCAGCTTCTTTTCACCATTGTTCTGAGGTTTTTCCTTGAACTCCATATTTCGTTTCATATCAAAACGATGAGAGTGATGTGTTACGCCAACTTCCAGTTTTACCTTGATAGCACAATGCAAAATTTATTCAGAGCTACTGAAGTCTCTTATATCTAACGCCCTTCAAGGACTTCATTTTAATCCACTGAAGAATCGATCAACATTACTTTTAGGTTGGATGATAAAGCCCGATGCATACCTTTCAAGTCTTGTAAAATTCGCTTTGTATATACCAACAGATTCATATTCCTTCTGTTTAAGCTCAAGGAACTCCTTTTCCATCTTTTTTCGAAGAAAAAGAGGTATGTACTTATATAAAAACAAGTTCTTGAACTAGTCCCATTCCATGGATTCAATTTCATCTTAGGGACTTGTATTCTTAATTAGATTTCACCACTGGTGTGCTTCACCTTCTAACTGGTAAACAACCAAAATGACTATTTCATTCTATGTACAACAAAGTATGGAAAATGTGTTTTCAATGGTACTGATCCATTGTTCAGTAACATGTGGATCAGAAGTCCCATTTAAAAAAGGTGGGCATTGCCACATAAAGGACTCAATGGAATATTGTTCCCTTCTCTGATCATTTGGAAATCCATAATGATTCATAGCTTGTGTAAGTATAGAAATAAGATTTTCCACTCCATCTCCCATAACATTTGGTTGTTTATGGGGACAATCATTGTGTTTTCCATTACATTGATCAAAACAGTTGCTTCGTGTTCCAGCCACCGTCTAAACCCAAAAAGAATAGTGTGATGGGAAAAACTCATGCTAGAGAAAACAACATAATAAAGTGGGAGTACCTTCAATATATAAAATCTTTGTGTTAATTATATTATTGTTACCGTAATTCTAGTACTATAACCTATACTTATACATAACCTTAGGGACATCCCTAGACATACCTTAGAAATATCTATAGGGATCTCACTAAAGTTCTGGCATCCTAGTTTCCAAAGGATGAATAAACCAAACCTCGGATACCAACTGTTGAGACCCGTAGCTTGACATACATAGACATTACATTAATTTTGAGGAATAATTAATACATAACAAAAACAAACACCGAATGAACATAATTGTTTAGTGTCATTGGAATCTCGGAAAATAATCTTATAATCGTGGTGAAAGATCCTCAACATCTCCCATAAAGATCTTCCCCTTTTTTTTCTTACCTAAAAACATTCCTTATATCATGGGGAACAGAAAACATATAAAGGGTGAGCTCAAATGATCAGTAAGGGTAATAATTGAGAAAGTAAAAAAACAATATACATTTGAACATAAAAACATGAACAAAATGTTTATACATTGAAATCTAGAGCAATGACAAAAACATGGCAGTACGTAAGGCATAGATCACAATGGAACATCAATCATGATAAAATATCATGGAAATAAATCTTTTAATTGTGGAAAAACATTATGCACATGATATTATTTCCATAGTAGCCAAGGCATTGCTATCAAGACCATGTTAGTGGACAAAGTCCCTTTCTGAATCGAGTTCACTCTTCCTTCCAGTCCTGTATCACTGAACCTGATTAACATACCCTTCCATCCATGTATATCTAATGAGATATAAATCTTTACCCAATGCATTGTAGGGAGATATAGTTCCCACCCATCTCATAATGAAATCATTATTCCATGTCCCACAAAATCTTAAATCATACATCATAGCATAACACATGTAATAGAATGGGATTCTTAAACATCATGCCATCATAAAATAATCCATATAAAAAATGGATATCATTTCATCATAAGAAAAATAAAACTTGGTAAATAATTGATACATTATACTTGAAACATAAACATATTTAATAATGTAATTTTCGATGGAAAATAGTTTTGATAAAACACTTGAAATGAATTCTTGAGAAAAATATCCTTTTTTCTTCAAAATCATTTTCTTTTCCCAAAATTCCATGAAATTTTAAATGAAAATGATTTTTTGAAAATATTCATGAAATATTGTAGATAATTCTTCATTAAAATAAGGCGTTATAAAACCGTAAAAAACAGTTCACGTTGTATAAGTTAAAAAAACAATCTTCTTGTACTTTTGTCGGAAAAGCCAAAAAATTACCTCATATAGTAAACAAAAAAAGATTCATTAAATACCATGTAGTAAAATTCAAAAATGGGTAAAAAGTAATTTAAACATACATGAAACCATTTTTAGAAAATAGGGACATGAATTATAAATATAACCCCAGTAAATACTTACGAATAAACAATCTTGGATAAAACGATATTGGAAAAGATATCTGTTACCTTATGTCCGATATGCTTCGTATGTATCCGAAACTCCTGTATAATGATTTAAATAATGTCATTGAATTATTAGAGAATCGTATTAATTGTTTTGATATCATATATTTTTCACTTATGACTTTATATTACCCGTTCTTTTGTAAATTCCATGTTAAAGTAGTGTTTTGGTAAAATCGTTTCATTTATCATACCTGTTTTGACATGTTGTTATTGATATTATTAATTTTATCCTGATTTAGTTTATTCCCTAATGTAAAACATGATTTATATATAATATATATTCATAATATATATATATATATATAATAGATCTATAAATGGAAAAAAATACACTGTTCATGGAGACGGTATGTCGTACGTACGCATGAATGTTGTTTTTCATTTCCTTATTGAATTGAATGGAATTAAGTATATGACAAACATATATATATATACATAAATCCAGTATCATTATTATGTAATATATTTCATGATTACTATTCTATACACTTTATAATCATTATTGAATAGTTAACATGAAAAATGAATCTCATCGCGTCGTGGAGACGGTAATTCGTACGTACGCCCGAGTGATGATATCGTTCGCAAATTTATTGAATGGAATTGGAGTGGATGATATAATATCTTATAATAATTGTTATTTTTTTATAATATTATATAGTTATTATTTACACCATTATACGAATCCAAGTATGGTGGTGGTGGAAAAACTGATTACACCACGTCCTGGAGACGGCATTCCGTACGTACGCACGCTTGGTGATTTTGCATTCTGTAGGATGGATAGAAGGTGAAATACGGTTGTTTAATATTTATAATAACATATATGTATTTTAATGACACTGATGTTATTAATTCATATTGAAGAAACTAAAGAAGAGGAATTATAAGAAGAAATAAATTTTAAATAATCGGTAACGGATACTACCTCTTCTTCGACACACCTCTTTGAAACATCCTCTAAGGGCACTAAAATTGGTCTTTGAAGAACACCAATACCACCAGTATGTTTCTAGGGAAGTTGAGAAGGGAAATGGGAAGGGTATGGACGAGCTTTATGGATCCAAATTGGGTGATGAGGAGAGGGAGGATGTGCCCTTTTATATGGGAGGAGAGGGGCACCTTAGGTAAAACTTTAAATATTATTTTATAATAAAGTCATATTCGGTTTATAATAGCACAAAATTAATTTATTTCGAAGATAAAGTGGGTATGGGTCTAAATCCTCTCAAAAAATAGGTTTTAGGCATGTTTAGGTTACTATTTTAAACTTATCATTTAGATTTAACTCTAAGTTAAATATTTTAACTTTAACCGTGTCTTCTTGTTTTCTTACACTATATGGTAAATAAACATATAATAACAAGACAAATGAACCCCAAGTGGTTCATTATTAAAATATATAACCTTATATAAGTAATAGTTCCTATCCTTAGATTTTTAGGAATATAATAACAATTAATTATATAATATTTATTTTAAAAACTATTTTATGTAAATTTTGTCACTATTTGGTACTTGTTTTGTACGAAAACCATAACTGCACGATTACTTCTAAAAACCTTAATGAAATCAATAATAACATGTCATATTAACCTATAAAATTAGTTTAATTCATAAAAAATCTCAAATTACATTTATTTGGATATTTATAACATCAATTATATTAATATTTCATTAATAAGGTAATTATTGGATCATCATTGTGTCATAAATAAATTAAATTACATAATGTATAAAATTTATAAATAAAATACAATTATGTAGAATATATTCTTATCTTTCTAATGAAAATTTATAGTCGAATTTTTCTTAGTTATAATCCTATATTAAAAATGTTTTAGTTTTAAAATGTTGATTTTCACCATTTTAACTCTATATTAAAATAAAATAATAATAAATGTCCTAATCTAATCCATGTGGATCTGAAGGGTAATATTTTATTTTTCAGGCATTTTTTGGTTGAATTACACTTATCCAATAGAATTAGGAGATGTGTTAGGGAAATAATAAGATCATTTTTACCGTTAATTACTTTTTTTCTTTTAACCATGGTAAATAAAAGTAATAAGTTACTATTCACCAAAAATTATTTTTATCTTATTGAACCACATTTTACTCCTTGACATTAACCATTTCTCTCAGATCTTCCAAATTCCACTCACAGAAACAGTAAAATTATGTTTTATGTAAGTTTGCAAAAAGCTGCTAGGAGGTAGGTAAAAGAGGGTGAAAAGTTCAATAAAATTTTTATATATGTAAAATTAATATAAAATGAATCCAATGAATTACATTGATCTTATATAGGTATTATGTGAAAAATTTTACCGTAAATAAATTTAAATAAAATAAATAAGTATTTAAATAAAATGTCGGTTTTTAAATAGTAACAAAGTGTTTTCACTATTCATCAGAAATTGAATGTTTTCAGAAAAATACCAAAAATTCACCCTAGGCTAATTTTGATATTCTGAATCAAAAAATGAAGTCAATTTTGAAAAATAAAATTTCAAAAAGTGGGTATTACAATTCATAACGGCTATTTTATATAATATTTTAATAACAAATCATTGTTTAGTAAAACTCAATATTGGGTACAACACACGCTACTGTGGAAGGTCGAGATTGCGTGTAATGGAAGCCAAGTAAGGGTTGTGTGTAGTGAATGATTTCTTGGTTGTTGTGTGTAATATAATCCAACCGTATTTCATTTATACATTGAATATATATATATATACACTCAATGTTGCATATAATAACATCTAACAAACGAACTTGAAATTTTGTGTAACACGATCCAAGAATAGTGTTGCGTATACTGTGTTTCATATAAAACAAGCTAATTTTGATGTCGCGTACAACACAAGACATTAATGAAATTAAAAAATAATAATTATCATAAAATCATGGGTTTTTACAGTGAATCATCCCAAATTTAAAATCCTTGTAGAATGAAAAGGGGATGTGATGAAAAAAAAGTTGACATCGTACAACCACCAGTTTTACCATCCGTCACCACTCCATTAGATCTTCCATCATCTGATCTGCAAACCCTCATCCTTGCACCAGCCGGAACTATCGCAACAGAATCCACACCACCATATCATCAATATTTTCAGCCCGTCAGCACTACACTAACTAGCGCCAACACATAAAAAGAGCTGCCACTCAGTAGCGCACCCCAACCATCCACTACAATCACATAACCAGATCTGTAACATGCACCAGCCACCACCATCAGATCTGGCACAATTGCATCCCTACGAGCTCCATCCCCACTAAAATTGTGACATGTAAGGCTCAAAGAAGGAATCAAGGCCACTACCACATTCAAGTCCATCATTTTCATAGACCCATCCATAGGGAATCTTCTTGAAACCTGTATATGACATGAAAAATGATGCAACATTATGGAAAAGAACCTAAAAATTCAACATCTCCATTGGAGAGATCGCACCGACCATGCAACAGTCATCTCCATTTTATCTAATGGTTATATTAAAATATTAAGGTTATTAATTTGTATTTTTTTCTTATTTTATACTATTAATTGAATTATTTTAATTTATTTATTATTATTATTAATTATTATTATATATCATTATTATATTGATACTATTATTAAGTTAATTTCAATATTTTATTTATTATTTTTTTTATGAATTTATTTTTTCCCATTTATTGTTTTTATCTCTTATTAACCGGTTTCATGAGGGATTCTGTTTTTCTCCATATGGGTTAGAGGACTCCCCTTCCTTCCGGAACGATGGTGGTGGAAGATTCCTAATTTACAGATCTACTCAATCTCTTAAGGATCCTTCATCTGCTATAGGTAGGGGATTTAGTGGTTCATAGTTTGCATCGGCGAGGTTTGGAACTGGTGGCATGGGGTTCTCAAATGGTGAATGGGGATACATCAGGTTCAATTTTTTATATATTTTCAATGGAGGTGGTGGAGAAACTCATATGGAAAAAGGTGGCTTCGGACGACGATGACCTTTTTTGTTCGATGATGTGTCATTCTGAAACTAGTGTCTAGTGGTGGGTGTTGCTCTAGTGATTGTTTTTTATGAAGCTAGTGGTAGGTTAATATTGATGTTGGTGGAGGATACTAGTGGCGGTAACATGATGACATCTAATGAGGGTGAGGTTCATGGTGAGCAGTGAATTTTATTAACAGGGATATATATATCTAAGGAAGTGCTGGATTATAGTTGTGACTGAAATATGGAGGAAGATTGAGACAATGTTTGGTGTTTTATAATTTTTTGTTCGTGATGAATGCGGGTCCACCACTATAGTGGGGGAAGAACATCGCACCAATAGTGAGTACAAAGCTCAAAGGTGGGTGATGTGGTTGATGTTGGGTCATTATTTTGGAAGATATAAAAGAATTGATGTTGTGGTTAGATGGTTCGGTGTTGAGTTAGGGAAAACATTGGTGGCAACATGTGTCATTAGTGGAAACATTGGCAGTGAGTTATGGACCCACCATTGGGTTATGCCCAATGGTGGGTGAAAGAAGATTGGTAAAGGAAATGATAGTGGGGGGTCATTTTCCTGTCGTTGGGTCACAACGTGGGAGATGATTTTTGGAAAAGGATGGGACAGAGTCACTGTTGGCTCCTACAAACATAAAATAAAAGAATCAATTAAACAGATAGAAATTTAAATTAAAATGATTAAAATATAAATAAATTAAACATTAAAAACTAAATTCATTATTTAAATAAATGAAACTAATATAAAAACATCAATTAATAAATGTTTTAAAAAACTTAATTAATAAATAATACAATAATATAATACTAAAAATAAAAATATAAAATTAAATTTACATATAAATTTATAAATATAAATGTATAGAAATTGAATAAGTTGAAACTTGATGTATAATTTAATTATAACATTAAATTTAAATATTGAATAGAATTTTTGAGATTACGCTAAATATATAAATTGATTAATTAATGTTCGATATCATTAATATGATACTCAAATTATATTAATGATTAAATAGAATGTTGAAAATATAAATAAGAAAATAAAAAGACAAAATTTAATTTTAAAAAATATAATTTCGATAAAAATATAATATGAAATAAAATATAATGAAAATAAAATTACCTAAAAATAATAATTTATGAGAAATAAAATAAAATAAAACAAGAAAAACTAATAAAATATATATTTAGACAAATAAATTATTAAAGTACAGTTAAATAACATGAAAAGAATTAATAATTAGTTAAATGATTAGTGAAATAACAAAATTATGTGGTGAATCAGGTAAATTAAGGGCCAAATCAAATTCCCCCACACGTAAACATAAATTATCCTCAATAAATTCAATGTTTATTTATTTTTGAAAATGAAACATTTCTACTAAACATTCATCTCACAAATAACCATGAAAGATATTTAAAAAAACATAGAGTAATAACAAATGAAATTCATGCTTTTTAATAGAATTATTAAAAAGAGTTCATTTCTAATATCAAAAACCTACAATTAGATCAAAGGAAATAATAATAATTCACTCTTGAGGATGTCATGACTCGTATATGAAGCCACCAATTGACATACTTCAATTGAAGTCCATGTTCAAATTTTATGAGTGATAAGATGTTAAAAAAATGTTTATTTAAAAATCAAAATAACATGTACCTTCAACCATCACATTCTCATATGTTCCAAAAATCAAGGTTAAAATTAATTTTTCTGAGTCACTTTATTGATATATCTTAAATTATTTTCAAACAATTCAATCAACCCCTTTTTGATATGTTGTTCAGAATTCGCATCAAATTAATGAACACATTTTTACAAATAAGGGAATTTTTTTTTCTATTTTTCCAATTTTTTGGTATTTTACACATCCATGTAACTTATGTAATGCACTATGAAGAAGTAATTATTTTAAATGTACATAGGTATTACATAAGACTATGCCTAGTGCCTCAAATGTTCACTGTGGGTTAACATTTCCCCATTTAACTCATAATTAGATATATATATATATATATATATATATATATAACATTACCATTTAAGTTGTCTCCCTAAATTTATTTTTATTATTTTTTAAAATAAAAAATTTTCACCTACGTTCAAGTACAAGTTTCTAGATTCCTAATGTTAAGATCATTATTTCACAAATATATATCCTATATTACTGTCATACTTAGTTACTAAAAAAAATATTCATAAATGTAGTAACCATCCTCACTCGTCAATTATTCATCCTTGAAAAATCATATTCGAGGAAACCATGAACAAACAGAATGTTATAATACTTTATAAAAGACTGAATTTAATTTCAAAATGAATTCTAATGATGCTCAGATTGTCAAATAATTATGAAAAATAGTTACCAA
Source organism: Viscum album (assembly GCA_963277665.1). NCBI lineage: Eukaryota > Viridiplantae > Streptophyta > Magnoliopsida > Santalales > Viscaceae > Viscum > Viscum album. The sequence continues at coordinate 235,883,178 of OY728167.1, read as the reverse complement.
TTTTTTAAACAAAAAAACATGAGTAATTTGATGTGATTACTTTAAAGAATAGAATGGCTTAGTTACTTGAAACATTCATCAATAATATGATAAAATTTTAATTATTTATAAAACACCTATTTACTATTGTATATAGGTTCCTACGGACAAACCCATGGGAGGGATATTAAATGAGAGTGTAAAAAAATATTCCAAAAAGTCTACTATAAACATTGGAATACATTTAATTTTAACATTTTTAATATTTTATTGGATTATGTAATGATAAGAAAAATATTTTTTCAAGAACTAGGTTTTATGAAAAACAATATTAAGCATGAAAAATATTATATGAATAAACAGGAAAAAAATGAGTAAAAATTGATCCAGAAAGATGCTCCAGAATTCAATCTCTTCATATTGAAATTAAAATTTCTCTTAACTAAAATTTAATTTTAATGAAAGATGTAAAATTTTGATTAATCACCCTATATAGTAAATTAATCACATAGAATATTGATCCATGGAATTCAAAACTCCAAGAGTTATCAAACATTGAGGGGACCTCATTTCCATCAATGAAAATATGGGTTTCAGTTCAGGATTGCTTCCTCCACAATGATCATTTGTGTCTTGACACCATCTAATCATCAATTGATTGATGGAATCGAGAGGTTGGATTTTAGTAGATCTCAGCAGGTAAAGGAATCTAATATATGTGACATGTCTTGTACTTCATCGAGGTGGTACACGTGCAACATCACCTTCCCACATCTTCCTCCTTTCATGATGAATCTGAGTTCAAAATTTGATATGGTCGATGAGCGGTTCCGACATCATGTTTATTAGATCGGCTACAAGATTGGCATCTATTTCATCCCTTTTTGATGATTTTTGGTGGCATTAAATGTTAAAATGGTGAGTTAGGTGTCATATATGGGTTATTGAAGAATCTAATTCTTCAAATCTAAGCAGTGGGTTACTTATTCATCTGAACGACTATCACTTCAGTAGTGGGTCTGAAAGTGGCTGTGGCGGAAGGTTTTGAGTCATCATTGGGTTATCCATTTGGTGGTGACTATAGAGTGGAATTATTAAGAGTGATTTCAATATGGATAATGGTATAAGACAGTGTTAGTGGTGAGAAAGGTTATAGAGTGAGTGGGAAAATAGTGGAAGGAGAGAGGCAGAAGTGGCTATTGTGGTTTGATTACTGCTGGTGAGTATCTAAGGACCTGGACGCAGTTGCCCGTAGCTTTTTCCTTGTTTGATTACATTGGAATACATACAAGGAATACGAATCCTGAAGTACCTAAAAGTTTAGTATTATTGGAAAAAAGATACATACATAAGTTCAATATTACAACTTGAAAAACAAAAACGACATAGAAAATCCATTGACAACATCCATAACTCCTAGGTTATTTCAGCATGTCATTAATAATAAACTACTTCATGTACTGAGAAAGTAAACATAAGAAAGGGGTGATCTCAAATGCTCAGTACGAGTAAGAAATATAGCAGAAGATAACATAAACAGAAGACATGGTAAGCAATTGAAAACACATGCCTTTAATAATAAACTTGTACACATTTATGGAATGAATATGAGCTATGTGAATAATGCCATAATAATACAAAATCATGGGTATTCTACTAGTTGAATAACCAAATGGAATTCAAATACTAGAATCATAATGAGGTAAGTTCATATGTCGGACATCATAACCATACCGTCCATGCCTCGTGCTGGGACCATAAATAATCACTTTGTCAAGTCCTTGTTCCCAGGCCATAGTTTGCCTAATGAGACCTACCGATGCATCAATTGGCTATAATGGGCCCCACCCATCACATAATTAGTCCAATTCAGTCAACTTATGAGTGGGTATCAACATAAACAACATATACATTCATATTCAATATATCATATGAAATGTAACTAACTTTCCCCAATCATTAAACATAAAACACTAACCATTCCGAGTAATATGATGAATGGTTTTGGGATAGATTATCCACAATAGTGTTCATTATTATACATTAAATAAAATATGGTAGATGGATTCAGAAATGATTAAACCCTATAAAATATTGAATCAACAAGAGAGTTGAATTAGATGAAAACACTCTTATAAAATCATTAATAAAATCATGAAGTAAATACTCTTTTATTTTGAAAAGAATAGTTATTTTTGAAAAATATTTGTATAAAGCAGAATTGAAGTAAGATAGTATTTTTCATAATAAAATTATTGATTTTAGAAAGATAATGGTTCAAAAAAAAATATTATAGTGTTCCCTTGAAAATAGATATGAATCAGAGAAATTCCCTTGAATCGGGCTTGTATTTTGGAAACAATATTGAATGTTCATTTTAAAATGTGTAACTATCCATAAAATAAGAAACGGTTATGTTTTTTAAACATATATATGATACTCACACAGAATATATGAGGAGTAAATAACAATATATAAGGATTTCATTGAGGAAATTAGACAATAAAAGTAAGCCGAATGAAAATGGATGTTCGGGTGGAAAACCCGTACATTAACTCCAAACGTGTTCCACTCTTGTACATAAGCTCCTGGAATATGAAATTACACTTATTAATAACTTATTTCCTAACTTATTAGACATGTATTTGGTTTAACATAAATCTGTTTTGTTAATTTATGTCATTATTGACAAGTAATTGTATTGAATTTTGTCGTTCTGTGGTGTTCGTTTCCTTTATTTTCATATTCGGTTCACTTGATTGTACGTAATGAATTTGAATGGATGTAAATCTCAAGAAATAAAATAATATATTATTTATGAACGTAAATATGTGTTATGATTCGTTTATATAACTTGGTTACATGGAAATAGGATGAATTGTTATATAGAACATTAATGATAAATGTTTTGGTTAATTTGTGGGTTTTGATTACAACAAACTCTTTTTTATTTATAAATTAATACCATTTGTACAAAGGGATTACAGAATCTTTAATAGTTAATATTATATGTAATAATCTGGTTAAACTATAAAAATAATAGTTTCCTGACCAGAATTGTGAAGTATAATAGAAATAGAAATCCCATAGTACTTGAATGTGTAAAATTGACATATCTCAAATGGTGTTCTTGCTACTAGTATAAAACAAGGTAAAAAGGGTTGATTTTGATAACGAATTCCACTATAATGAAAACATTCCAGTACATATATTGTACTGGAGTCATAAAAAATTTGGATATGTAGAGGTAAGAGAAAAAGAGAACAAATGAACTTGAATGGAAAGATAATGAATTGAAAAGAGGATTTACCTCTTGAACCGAACTTCCTTGATAGCCTCATTAATGAAGAGGTATTGGTCTTTTTATGAGACCAAATATTGATGGAAGTTGGAGAGGAGGTTTGGAGGGTATTTGGACAGAATTTGGTGAAGGCACAAAGCTTGATTGGAATGAATGGAAGAGGGGTGAGAGGGGGTTTTTATAGTGTAGGAGAGAGGGGATTTCATAATATAAAATTCATTAATTTATTATATCTCCTCAAGACAATGAATAGTGAGTATTCCATTACCAAGAATAGTAATTTTATCATGTGATCTCGAACCAAATGGGATTACATCAGCAGAACATCACACATGACTCTATAATTAGTGTATTTATCTTAATTTTTCAAATTATGGCATGTCACAATTCCAAAAAAAAAATTCATGTTTTTCAAAAAAATCCCATAAATTTACCCCAACAATTTTTCGACGTGTAGAATCAAAAAATTATTTCCATTTTTCTAAAATAATTTTCTAAATATTATTAAGATGACATTTAATTAAAATCATAATTTATTATCAGAACCCAGTTTAAAAACATTCATTAACCTATCCTAAAATGTAGGTATTTCATACACTCAAATTGAATATTATTTATATATTATCATAGGTATGGTTACTATTCTAGGGTATATCACTATTCATATGGGTATGTTACTATTCATAAGGGTAGGTTACTATTCACAAAAAATTATGATTGTTCTATCAGACTCCAAATGACTTACTGAACACAACTCTAGATGACCATTTTTCGAAATTCAAAACATAGAAGAGGAAAAGTTATGTTTAATGGATAGATTATAGAATGCATTCTATATTTTTTTTCAAAACCTTGGGGTGTTACATTCTCCCCTCAGAAAAATTACATCCTTGAAATTCACAAAATATTTCTTAAAACTATTCGTGTATGTCTTTAACATAAGCTCCACTGCCTCCCATGTGGCTTCCACCATCTTATAATTCCTCCAAAGAACCTTTACCAAACGATTCGTCTGATTTCTCAATACCTGGTCTATATAATCATGAATCATGATAGGCTCTTCAAAATAAGATAGATCAGGATCATGTTCTACTTCTTCATAAGCGAGTACATGTGTTGGGTATTGCATGTACTTCATTAACATTGAAACGTGGAACACATTGTGAACCTTGGACAGACTTCACATCATTGCCAAACGGTATTCTACGGCCCCAATTCGGTCCAAGATTTCAAAAGGTCTGATATACCTGGGACTTAATTTTCCCTTCATATCGAATCATATAATATCCTTCCATGATGATACCATTAAGAGAATGTGATAGCCTTATTGAAATTCAAAATCCCATCTTCAGTTATCAGTATACCTATTTTTCCTACTTTAAGCTGTTTTGATATGGTTTTGGATAATCATCACATTTTTCGTTGTTTCTTCAAAAAGTTATAGTCACATTATCTTTCATTCACCAACATCATCCCAGCAAGTTGGTGTACGACATCTCTTCCCATACAACGCTTCATTTGGATCCATATGTATAAATGAATGGAAGATATTGTTGTAGGAAAATTCCACGAGAGGTAAATATTGATCCCATATGCCTTGAAAATCATGTGAACAAGAACTCAACATCTACTCCAATGTTTGAATAGTCCGTTCTGATTTTCCATCTATTTGTGGGTGGTAGGCAGTTCTCAAACAAAGATCTGTATCTAGGGTCTTCTGAAGACTCATCAAGAATATGGATGTAAAATGGGGATAACCAATAGAAACAATTGATGAGGGTACACCTTTAAGTCGCACAACATCATTAATACATATTCTTGCTAAATGTTCATGTCGTAAATCTTCCCTTATAGAATGAAAATGTGCAGATTTTATAAGATGGTCAACAAGGACCTATATCATAGCATTATTTCTTAGAGACTTTGGAAGCCCCATGAAAAAATCCATCGTAATATAATACCATTTCCACATAGGTATAGGAAGGGGTTGCATGAATCCACTAGGATGTTTTCTTCCAGCCTTCACTTGTTGAAAAATCAAACATCTCAACGTGTAATCAACAATTTCTTTCTTCATGTCTTCCCAACAATAATATTCCTCCAGATCTATAAACTTCTTCGTGCTACCAGGGTGAATAGAGAAATTAGAGCTATGAGCATCATCCAATAGTTCCCTCCTAATATCATGAATAGCGGGAACACAAAGCCACTTCCCAAATTTCAAAATTCCACCTTCATATGAAAAGTCAGTCAACATCCCATCATTTATAGCTTTAATTTTCTTTTGAAACTCCTCCTCATCAGCCTGAGAAATTTTTATCCTCTCATTTAAGGAAGGTTGAGAAACCATTTGAAAAGGTTGTGATGTGATACCTTCCTTTATAATTCCATATCCATCATTACCAGATCCATGAACATAGGATCCCTTTTGATTCTCATCTTGTTAAGAACTTCATGGTCCTTTCTACTCAAAGCATCTGCTACCTTATTTTCCTTCCCCAGGTGGTAGTGTATTGTAGAATCATAATCATTGAGTATCTCAATCATCCACCTTTGTCTCAAGTTGAGTTATTTCGGTGAGAATATATACATCAAACTCTTATGATCAGTATATATCTCTAATTTTTCACCATAGAGGTAATGTCTCTAAATCATCAGAGCAAAGATTACCGCTGCTAACTCAAGATAATGAATCTGATATTTTTGTTCATGAATTTTTAGTTTCCTAGATGCATATTCAATGACTCGTTCATTCTGCATATGGACACAACCAAGTCCTTTCATTAATGATTCAATATTCATAACAAACCCATCATTCCTGGATGGTACGGTCAGAATCAGAGCATTCAAAAAACACCTCTTTAATTCTTCAAAACAATATTCACATTCCTTTTTCCATATGATCTAATCCCCTTTTTCGTGTGAGATTTGTCCTTGGGTTGGCTAAACGGGTGATGTTCTAAATGAAACACCGATAATAACCTGCTAAACCAATAATACTACGTACCTCAGTTATATTTGTTGGAGTAGGCCATTCATTAACATCCTTTCTCTTCGCAAGATCTATAGATATTCCATCCTTAGAGACAATGTGGCCCAGAAAAGAAAACTGATTGGAGCTAGAATTCACACTTTCTTAACTTCCCATATAATTCGTTTCATCACAGAGTCTTCAGAATGGTGTGCAAGTTATTTTCATGATCTTCATAGCTCTTAGAGTAACATAGGATATAATCGATAAACACCACTACAAATTCACCATGTTATTCCTTGAAGACTTTGTTCAAGATATCCATGAAAACAGATGGTTGATTGGTTAGTCCAAAAGGTATTACTGTAAACTCAAAATGCCCGTACCTATTTCGAAATGCAAGTACTTGAATGTCTTCCTTTCTCACATGTGACTGATGATATCCAGATCGATTATAAATCTTCGAAAAATATTTTTCTCCTTGATTTTGATCGAATAAATCATCAATTTGTAGCAAAGGATACTTATTTTTTGTGGTAATAGCATCGATTTCTCTATAATAAATACACAACCTCATAGACCCATCTTACTTCTAAACGAAAAGAACAGGGGTTCCCAATGGAAAAACACTAGGGTGAATAAATCCGTTATCACTCAATTACTCAAATTGTTTCTTCATCTCTACTAACTCCATAGTGGCCATTCTCTAGGGGGTCTTCTATATGGGCCTTAAAACAGAAATTAAGTCAATGGTAAACTCAATTTCCCACTCTGGAGGATATCCAGGTAAATCCTCTAGAAAGACATCAATATATTTTTCACAACAAGTACATTTTATATTGTGTCATTATTTTCCTCACCCATAGCTATTTCATTCGCTTCCTCCCCGATAATTGAATTTAGTTGAGCTACTGCAGGAAGATATAGATAAGAATCAATTGGTGATGTTTCATCTCTAAAGATACGATACTCTTTAACATCATCGAAAATTGTAGCCTCCTTCTTCATATAATAAATTTTCGCATCATGGTCTGAAATCCATTCCATACTGAGGATTATATCAAATTTAATCATGGGTATGATGATCAGATCAGAAGATAAAGAACATTTATATGACCTAATGGGAACTGATTCACAAAACATTGTAGCAATGGTACATCCCGTAAGAGTTTAGACTGACAAATCCTTTGTTAAATCAAATTGTAAGTATCTAATTTTCATAGCAACCAGGTAAGATACGAAACAATGTGATGATCCATAATCAAATAAAGAATTGTCTAAACGTGAGGAAACAATTAAAGTACCTGCCACCACGTCATTAGGAAATTTATACTCTGTAGTTGTTATTGCATAAGCTTGTCTGTAACGACCCATACTTTAAATACATTGTTAATACTTCAAAATTGAAGCACACTTATTACAACATATGACAAAACCACAAAGGACCGTATAGGTATAGTGTCTTTAGAAACTGGGAAACAATAACAACTGCTCCATAAATCTTCTACAGTGTCTCCCATTTATTTCATCATATCTAGGGTCCCTTTTAGTATATTCTACTTAATATCCATCTTCCTGGCCTGGGGAAAAGAAAACATAAAAGGGTGAGCTCAAATGCTCAGCAAGGGCGAATAAAGGAAATAAAAATCATATCATATCTTTTTGAAAATCATAACCTGCAAAAGAGATCATAATATCTTAACATGGAATAAATCATAGAAGTGAAAATGAGATCCCCATAATCATAACATGAAACTTGAAACTTTGTGGCATGCACACATAATCATGGAAAATCATTTCTTGTTAGTCATGACTCATTGCCAAGACTATCTTAGTGGACAAAGTCCCTTTCTGAACCAAGTCACCCTCGTTTCAGTCCTGTTTCACTGAACCGGTATAACCTACCATTCCAGCCAAGTCTATCTCATGAGATAAGAAATCTTTACCCAATGAATTGGAGGGAGATATAGGTCCCACCCATCTTATAATGAATCCCTTCTTATGTGTGGCACATAATCATAAACCATACATCATAGCATAACCCATGTAATAAAAATGTGATTCTTAAACAACATGACATCATAAAACAATTCATATAAGATAAAGGAATTCATAAAAAATATTTCCATCACAACATAATCAAATCCATGTAATAATAGGGATAAAAACATAACCCTTTTATTATCTTAGATGGAAAATAATTTTGATAAAATACTTGAACTTCATTCTTGAGGAAAATATCCTTTCTACTTCAAAAACACTTTTCATTTCTTAACATGTCATACAATTTTAAACTAAAAGAAGTTGATTAAAAATAAACTTGAATACTTCTAAAGGAAGATTCGTGGAAGTAATGTTTTAGAAATCCATTCATGCCGTATAAGTTAAAAAAAACATTCTTCGTACTTTTGTCGGAAAAGTCAAAAAGTACCTCGTACGAAAAAAATGACAAAAGATTCCTTTCATATTCTTTACTAAAAACTCACCGAAGGGTAAAATCGGATTTAAACTAGTGTAAGTGGATGGAAACAATATTACATATTGATGTAACATGGATGTGGATGATAAAATACACCCCAATAAATACTTACGAATAAACAATCTCGGATAAAAATGAGATTGTGATATTTCCCTTACCTTAGGTCCGATTTGCTTTGTACGTGTCCGAAGCTCCTGTATAATGGTTTAAATAATGTTATTGACTTATTCCAGAATCATACATATTGATATTATATCATATATAGTCATATTCTTAGCTTCTTGTTAGTAATATTTCATTGTTACTTGTTACTCGGGTCCTTATTGCCTTTTGTTCTTATGCGTGTTTTGCCGAATAAATTCTTATTCTTCTTTTAAGTTTATAGATACCTTATATCCAGAATGGTATTAGTGTAACATATATCATATTTATTCATTCAATTCATTTATATAATTACTATGTAATGATGATCATGTAGAATGAGTCGCATCACATCGTGGAGACGGTATTCCGTACGTACGCACGAGTGATGATATCGTTCCTATGATCGTGGAACTGTATTGGAGTATAAATATATTATTTCAGTATAAATATTACTTTATAATAATCATAAATAGTTTCTCATTACACCATTATACCCATCCTTGTAAGGTGATGGTGGAAAATAGATTACACCACGGCGTGGAGACGGTATTCCGTACGTACGCACGCGCGGTGATTTCATTTTTCCGTAGGATGGATAGAAGGTGAATTAGGGTTGTTTCATATTTATAATAACATATAAGTATGTATGTAATACTGATGTTATTACTTTATCATGAAACAACTAAAAAAGAATAAGTTGAAGAAGAAAGAAATTGAAAAGATCGGTAATGGATATTACCTCTTCTTTGGAACGCCTCTTTGAATCCTCCACTTAGGGAACTAAGATTGGTCTTTGAAGAAGACCAGGACCTATAGGATTATTCTAGGGAAGTGGAGAGGAGAAAATGGCAGGGGTTGGCCGAGCTTGAGTGCTCAAATTGGTGTGAGGATGAGGGGGAGGAGGTGCCCTTTTATAAGGGAGGAGAGGGGCACCTTAGGAATATCTCAAAATATTATTTTATATTAAAGTCAAAATCGGTTTATAATGGTTCCAAAGGGTCTTATTTAGAAGCTAAAGTGGGGATGGGTCTAAATACTATCAACAAATACGATTTATACAAGTTTAGGGTATTATTTTAACCTTATCAATTAGATTTAACTCTAAGTTAAATAATTTAACTTTTACAGTGTCTTTTTGTTTTCTTTCACTATATGGTTAATACACTTACTATAACATGCCAAACGAACCCCAAATTGTTTATTATTAATATATATATCCTTATCTAAGTCATTTGGCCGAAACTCAGATTTTTAGGAATAACATAACAATTAATAATATAATATTTGATTTAAAAACTATTTTGTGTCAATTTTGACACTATTTGATATATGATTTTTGTAAAAGTCATAACAAAATTATATGTTAGAACCAAGTTGATTAAATTAACAATAATATATCATAGTAACCTTGAAAATTAGTGTAATTCATAAAAAGTCTCAAATTACATTTATTTGAGCATTTATAACATCAATTATGTTAACATTTCCTTAAAAGGGTAATTACTGCATCATTGTTGTGTCATAAATAAATTAATTTATATAATGTCTAAAAATTATAAATAAAATATCATCATGTATGAAATCTTTTTATCTTTCTAATTAATATTTATAGTCGAATTTATCTTTTGTATAACCCCATATTAAAAACGATTTACTTATTAAACTTTGATTTTAACTATTTTAACCCTTCTTTAAATAAATTAATAATAAATGTCCTAATCTAACCCAAGTGGGCCTAAATGGTCATATTTTATTCCTAAGTTTGTTTTTGGTCTAATTAAACTTATCAAATAGAATTAGGACATGTGTTAGGGTAATAATAGTATCATCTTTACCCTTACTTACCCTATTTACTTTTTACCGTGGTAAAAAAAAGTAAAAAGTTACTATTCACCAAAAATTATTTTCATCTCATTGAACCACATTTTAGTCCTTGATATTAACCGTGTCTGTCGGATTTTAGAAATTCCATTCACAGAAGCGGTAAAATTAAGATTTATGCAAAATTCAGTTTTTAACCTACCACTTAGTGGTTTCACTATTCATCGAAAATTGAAAGTTTTCAGAAAAATACCAAAATTTCAGCCTAGGCTAATTTCGGTATTCCGAATCCAAAAATGAAGTCCATTTTGAAAAATAAAATTTATAAAATTTCAAAAAGTGGTTATTACTATTCATAACGGCTAGTTTTAATAATATTTTAATAGCATATCGTTGTTTAGTGAAACTCGGTATTGCGTACGATGCAAGCTATCAAGGAAGGTAGTGATTGCGTGTAAAGTAAGCCAAGCAAGTGTGTAGTGAAAGATTCCTTTGATGATATATAAAAACAAAATATTACTCATAAAAATCTCGGGTGTTACATTCTACCCCCCTTATAAATAATTTCGCCCTCGAAATTCGTCACTTTGTAACAAACAGATGAGGATACTTCTCCCTCATCATATCCTCAAGCTCCCATGTAGCTTCTTCAAGTTGGTGGTTCCTCCATAAAACTTTCACCAAGCGAGTGGTCTTGTTTCGTAGGACTTTTTCGCTACGATCAAGAATCTCTATCGGTTGTTCTTCATAAGAAAGATCTTGCTCCAGCGGTACAATTTCTGAGCTGAGTACATGTGAAGGATCTGGTATGTACTTTCTCAGGAGAGATACATGGAACACATCGTGAACTTGAGAGAGATTCGGTGGAAGCGCCAATCGGTAAGCTACCTTCCCAACACGATCCAATATTTTGAAAGGACCGATATATCTAGGGCTCAACTTCCCCTTCTTTCCAAATCTCATAACCCTCTTCCAGTGAGATATTCGTAAGAACACTTTATCACCCACTTCAAACTCTAGGTCTTTTCTTCGGTTGTCGGCATAACTTTTCTGTCGACTCTGAGCTGCTCTTATGTGTTGTTGAATAGATCTGACCTTTTCTTCCATTTCATCAACGAGATCAGGTCCTAATAGCTTTCTTTCCCCAACTTCATCCCAACAAGTTGGAGTCCTGCATTTCTTTCCATAGAGAGCTTCATAAGGAGCCATCTGAATACTGGAGTGAAAGATATTATTATAAGAAAATTCCACCAAAGGTAGGTGTTGATCCCAACCTCCATTGAAATCCATAGAGCAAGCTCTCAACATATCTTCTAGGGTTTTAATTGTTCTCTCAGACTGACCGTCTGTCTGGGGATGATAAGCAGTGCTGAAAATCAACTCTGTATCCAGAGTATGCTGAAGACTTCGCCAGAACTTCAATGTAAATCTCGGATCCCGATCAGATATAATAGAAAGTGGTAATCCATGCAATCTTACCACTTCCTTTACATATATCCTAGCAAGCTGATCTAGAGGGAAATCCTCTCTAATAGAAATGAAGTGTGCAGACTTTGTAAGACGATCAACTATGACCCAAATAGCATTATTGCCTTTGGATGTTTTAGGAAGTCCTGTGACAAAGTCCATAGTGATATTTTCCCATTTCCATTCGGGTATGGGTAATGGTTGTAACATCCCCTTAGACTTCTGTCTCTCAGCTCTAAATTGTTGACAAACCAAGCATCGAGGGACATATTCAGCAACATCTCTTTTCATTCCATCCCACCAGATGTACTCTTTCAGGTCCCTATACATCTTCGTGCTTCCAGGATGAATAGAGAATGATGAACTATGAGCCTCATCCAGCAGCTCCTTCTTTAATTCGGGGATGGGAGGAACACAAACCCGATTCCTGAACTTTATTATCCCATCACAATCAAGGTTGAATTCAGGAACATTTCTCACCTTCTTTTGTAACTCGACATCTTCTTTTTGTGCCTCTTTAATCTTCACATGTATAGATGGTTGAACATTCATTTGAGAAAGATAAGATTTTCCCCTTCCATTATAATTCCAAGATCCATCCTTTGTAAATCCATAAATATTGGATCTTTTGTGATCCTCATCATGGATAAACTAGAATGGTCTTGTCGACTTAATGCATCTGCCACCTTGTTTGCTTTCCCATGGTGGTAATGGATTGAGCAGTCGTAATCCTTAATCAGCTCCAACCATCTTCTTTGACGCATATTCAGCTCCTTTTGTGTGAAAATATACTTTAAACTTTTATGATCAGTATAAATATCAAACCTTTCACCATAAAGGTAATGCCTGCAAATCATTAATGCAAAGATTACCGCAGCCAACTCCAAATCATGTGTTGGGTAATTTTGCTAATGGATTTTCAACTGTCGTGAGGCATAAGCTATCACCATATCATTTTGCATAAGAACACACCCCAATCCCTTCTTGGATGCATCACTGTAGATCACAAACCTTTCTCCACTACAAGGAAGTGTGAGCACAGGTGCACTGGATAACCTTCTTTTCAACTCCTTGAAATTCTATTCACATTCCTCTGTCCAAACAAACTTAACTCCTTTCCGAGTCAACTTGGTGAGTGGATTAGATAATCGTGATTTTTTTTACAAAACGTCTATAATATCCATCCAAACCATGAAAACTTCGGATCTCAGTTACTGTTGCTGGTCTCGACCATCTTTCGATAACCTCTGTTTTTGCTGGATCCACAGATATCCCCTCTTTTGAGATTATGTGCCCCAAAAATGCAACTATTTGAAGCCAAAATTCACACTTGGTAAATTTGGCATAAAGCTTCTCCTTTATCAGGGTCTTCAATATAATTCTCAAGTGATCTTCATGCTCTTCCTTGATCTTTGAATAGACAAGAATATCGTCTATAAAGACTACCACAAATTGATCAAGATAGTCTCTAAATACTATTCATTAGATCCACGAAGATAGCAGGGGCATTGGTAAGACCAAATGGCATCACTATAAATTCATAGTGTCCATACCTTGTACGGAAAGCCGTCTTTGGTATATCCTCCCTTTTGACCCTTAATTGATGATACCCTGAACGAAGATCAATCTTGGAAAAGTATTGAGCTCCACGTAGTTGGTCAAATAAGTCATCAATGCGTGGGAGAGGATATTTGTTCTTGATAGTGATCTTGTTAAGTTCTCGATAATCAATGCAGAGTCTCATTGATCCATCTTTCTTCTTAACAAATAGAACAGGTGCTCCCCAAGGTGACACACTAGGGCGTATGAATCCCTTATCAAGATTCTCTTGGAGTTCCTTCTTCAATTCCAGCAACTCAATTGGGGCCATTCTATAAGGTGTCTTTGAAATTGGCAAAGCACCCGGTACGAGTTCTATTGAAAACTCAACTTCACGATTTGGTGGAAGACCCGGTAATTCCTCCGGAAAGACATCATCAAACTCCCGTACAATGGGCATATTCTTAATCGTGAGTTTCTCACCAACCATTTGAGATAAATAACCTTCATTTAGTGGAATCAAGACCCATAAGATGGAAGAAATTTCCACTGGAAGGTTATATTCATCCTTGCATCGATAGAAGATCGTAGATTGATCTGGAATATTAAATGTGACTTCCCTTCTTTGGCAATTGATATGAGCTCCATGTAGAGAAATCCAATCCATGCCAAGAATCACATCAAATTCCACTAAAGGAAGTATCACAAGATTTGCAGGAAGCACTTTCCCACAAACTTCGATCGGAGAAGAATTATAAACTTTTGATGTGACTGTTGTGCCATTAGGTGTTGTCACAGCTAACTCAACATCTAATTGTTGAGGTAATATGGTGATACCCTTAGAAAATTTTTCAGAAATAAAAGAGTGGGTGGATCCAGAATCAAATAAAACATTTGCTACTTTATAGTGGATGGTAAGTGTACCTTTCACCACTTCGTTATCGTACTCCAAATCGCTGCTAGAAATTGCATGTGACTTTCCTTTGTCTTTAGCGTTAAGATTTTATTGTCGTCGACCATCATCATCAACCCTTGGATTTGGGCATTGATTGGTATAATTCCCCATCTCCTTGCACTTGAAACATTGAAGTGTAGTAGGTTCATTCTGTGTATCCCTTCCTTTGTTTGCATCATTAGACATCTTCTTCCCATTATCGCGGCATTCAAATGCCCAATGACCTTCCTTTCCACATTTAAAACATTTACTTGTCCCTTTAAGACAACTCCCTCCATGTTTCTTTCCACACTTTGAGCATAAGGGAATGCTCATCTTCTTTTCAGTGTGCTCTTTATATTTTCATTTGAATTCCATCTTCCTCTTCTTATCAAACCCATGTGACTGATGGGTTACTCCAATCTCCATCTCGACTTTGAGAGCACATCGAATGATTTCCTCGTAGCTATTGAAGTCCCTTATGGATAACGCCCTTCGAAGACTTGGTTTTAAGCCACTAAAGAATCAATCGATCTTACTCTCAGGTTGGATAATAATACCAGAAGCTTACCTTGCAAGTCTTGTAAAATTTGCCTCATAGGTACCAACAGATTCATCATCCCTTTGCTTCAGTTCAAGAAACTCTTTCTCCATCTTTGTTCGGAGAATACAAGGGAAGTACTTATTGAAAAATAAGTTCTTGAACTCGTCCCATTCCATAGACTCAATTTCATCCCTTTTCCTCATATTCTTAATAAGATTCCACCATTGATCAGCATCTCCTTCCAAACGATACACTGCTAGGATGACTTTATCATGTTCAGAACATTGAAGAAATGAAAATATCTTTTCAGTAGTACTAATCCATTGTTCAGCAACTAATGGATTAGTAGACCCACAAAAAGAAGGTGGATGCTGCCTCATGAAGGATTCAACAGAATGTTGCTCCTTCCTTTGCTCATTTGGAAGTCCTACATGATTCATAGCTTGAGAAAGTTGTGTGAGCATGGCTACAAGATTTTGCATTCCAGCTCCCATATCGTTTTTTTGCTCAGGGGGAAAATCATTGCATTTCCCATCGCATTCCGCATTAACACGGTTCCTTCGGGTTCCAGCCATTGACTAAAACCAAGAAGAATAGTGTGAGAAACACTAATTATAATAGGAAAACCACATAATTCAGGAATAAAATTTTCATGCTTAAGGTCTTATCCTAGGTTATTCATGGCCATTTCTAAAACACTAAGACTGTGTTCTATGCTTAGACTTAATCTTAGGGTTCTTACTAAGGCTTTCACATCCTAGTTTCCAAAGGTTGACTATAACCTCCTTCTGATACCAACTATAACGACCCATACTTTAAATACATTATTAATACTTCAAAATTGAAGCACACTTATTACAACATATGACAAAACCACAAAGGACCGTATAGGTATAGTGTTTTTAGAAACTGGCAAACAATAACAACTGGTTCATAAATATTCTACAGTGTCTCCTATTTATTTCATCATATCTAGGGTCCCTTTTAGCATATTCTACTTAATATCCATCTTCCTGACCCGGGGAAAAGAAAACATAAAAGGGTGAGCTCAAATTCTCAGCATGGGCGAATAAAGGAAATAAAAATCATATCATATCTTTTTGAAAATCATAACCTGAAAAAGAGATCATAATATCTTAACATGGAATAAATCATAGAAGTGAAAATGAGATCCCCATAATCATAACATGAAACTTGAAACTTTGTGGCATGCACACATAATCATGGAAAATCATTTCTTGTTAGTCATGACTCATTGCCAAGACTATCTTAGTGGACAAAGTCCCTTTCTGAACCGAGTCACCCTCGTTTCAGT
Organism: Viscum album; assembly: GCA_963277665.1. Lineage (NCBI taxonomy): Eukaryota > Viridiplantae > Streptophyta > Magnoliopsida > Santalales > Viscaceae > Viscum > Viscum album. Next base: position 235,866,684 of record OY728167.1, on the reverse strand, counting down.
CCTGTTTCACTGAACCGGTATAACCTACCATTCCAGCCATGTCTATCTCATGAGATAAGAAATCTTTACCCAATGCATTGGAGGGAGATATAGGTCCCACCCATCTTATAATGAATCCTTTCTTATGTGTGCCACATAATCATAAACCATACATCATAGCATAACCCATGTAATAATAATGGGATTCTTAAACAAAATGACATCATAAAACAATTCATATAAGATAAAGGAATTCATAAAAAATATTTCCATCACAACATAATCAAATACATGTAATAATAGGGATAAAAACAGAACCCTTTTATTATCTTAGATGGAAAATAATTTTGATAAAATACTTGAACTTCATTCTTGAGGAAAATATCCTTTCTACTTCAAAAACACTTTTCCTTTCTTAACATGTCATACAATTTTAAACTAAAAGAAGTTGATTAAAAATAAACTTGAATACTTGTAATGGAAGCTTCTTGGAAATAATGTTTTAGAAATCCATTCATGCCGTATATGTTAAAAAAAACATTCTTCGTACTTTTGTCGGAAAAGTCAAAAAGTACCTCGTACGAAAAAAAAGACAAAAGATTCCTTTCATATTCTTTACTAAAAACTCACCAAAGGGTAAAATTGGATTTAAAATAGTGTAAGTGGATGGAAACAATATTACATATTGAGGGAACATGGATGTGGATGATAAAATACACCCCAATAAATACTTACGAATAAACAATCTCGGATAAAAATGGGATTGTGATATTTCCCTTACCTTAGGTCCGATTTTCTTTGTACGTGTCCGAAGCTCCTGTATAATGGTTTAAATAATGTTATTGACTTATTACAGAATCATACATATTGATATTATATCATATATGGTCATATTCTTAGCTTCTTGTTAGTAATATTTCATTGTTACTTGTTACTCGGGTCCTTATTTCCTTTTGTTCTTATGCGTGTTTTGCCGAATAAATTCTTATTCTTCTTTTAAGGTTATAGATACCTTATATCCAGAATGGTATTAGTGTAACATATATCATATTTATTCATTCAATTAATTTATATAATTACTATGTAATGACGATCATGTAGAACGAGTCGCATCACATCGTGGAGATGGTATTCCGTACGTACGCACGAGTGATGATATCGTTCCTATGATCGTGGAACTGTATTGGAGTATATATATATTATTTAAGTATAAATATTACTTTATAATAATAATAAATAGTTTCTCATTACACCATTATACCCATCCTTGTAAGGTGATGGTGGAAAATAGATTACACCACGGTGTGGAGACGGTATTCCGTACGTACGCACGCGCGGTGATTTCATTTTTCTGTAGGATGGATAGAAGGTGAATTAGGGTTGTTTCATATTTATAATAACATATCAGTATGTAAGTAATAATGATGTTATTACTTTATCATGAAACAACTAAAGAAGAAGAAGTTGAAGAAGAAAGAAATTGAAAAGATCGGTAATGGATATTACCTCTTCTTTGGAACGCCTCTTTGAATCCTCCACTTAGGGAACTAAGATTGGTCTTTGAAGAAGACCAGGAACTCTAGGATTATTCTAGGGAATTGGAGAGGATAAAATGGCAGGGGTTGGCCGAGCTTGAGTGCTCAAATTGGCGTGAGGAGGAGGGGGAGAAGGTGCCCTTTTATAAGGGAGGAGAGGGTCACCTTAGGAATATCTCAAAATATTATTTTATATTAAAGTCAAAATCGGGTTATAATGGTTCCAAAGGGTCTTATTTCTAAGCTAAAGTGGGTATGGGTCGAAATAATATCAACCAATAGGATTTATACTAGTTTAGGGTATTATTTTAACCTTATCAATTAGATTTAACTCTAAGTTAAATAATTTAACTTTTACCGTGTCTTTATGTTTTCTTTCACTATATGGTTAATACACTTACTATAACATGCCAAACGAACCACATATTTTTTATTATTAATATATATATCCTTATATAAGTCATTTGGCCGAACCTCAGATTTTTAGGAATAAAATAACAATTAATAATATAATATTTTATTTAAAAACTATTTTCTGTCAATTTTGACACTATTTGATATATGATTTTTTTGAAAGTAATAACAAAATTATATGTTCAATCCAAGTTGATTAAATTACCACTAATATATCATAGTAACCTAGAAAATTAGTGGAATTCATAAAAAGTCTCAAATTACATTTATTTGAGCATTTATAACATCAATTATGTTAACATTTCCTTAAAAGGGTAATTACTGCATCATCGTTGTGTCATAAATAAATTAATTTATTCAATGTCTAAAAATTATAAATAAAATTTAATTATGTAGGAAATCTTTTTAGCTTTATAATTAATATTTATAGTCGAATTTATCTTATGTATAACCCCATATTAAAAATTATTTACTTATTAAACTTTGATTTTAACTATTTTAACCCTTCTTTAAATAAATTAATAATAAATGTCCTAATCTAACCCAAGTGGGCCTAAATGGTCATATTTTATTCCTAAGTTTGTTTTTGGTTGAATTAAACTTATCAAATATAATTAGGACATGTGTTAGGGTAATAATAGTATCATCTTTACCCTTACTTACCCTATTTACTTTTTACCGTGGTAAAAAAAGTAAAAAGTTACTATTCACCAAAAATTATTTTCATCTCATTGAAGCACATTTTAGTCCTTGATATTAACCGTGTCTCTCGGATTTTCGAAATTCCATTCACAGAAGCGGTAAAATTAAGTTTTATGCAAAATTCAGTTTTTAACCTACTACTTAGTGGTTTCACTATTCATCAAAAATTGAACGTTTTCAGAAAAATACCAAAATTTCACCCTAGGCTAATTTCGGTATTCCAAATCCAAAAATGAAGTCCATTTTGAAAAATAAAATTTATAAAATTTCAAAAAGTGGTTATTACTATTCATAACGGCTAGTTTTAATAATATTTTAATAGCATATCGTTGTTTAGTGAAACTCGGTATTGCGTACGACGCAAGCTATCGAGGAAGGTCGTGATTGCGTGTAAAGTAAGCCAAGCAAGTGTGTTGTGAAAGATTCCTTTGATGATATATAAAAACAAAATATTACTCATAAAAATCTCGGGTGTTACATTGTCCCTGATCCCTTGTCCTTTTTTGTTGCATATTTGCTTGAAATTTTTGACTATCATTAGCATAGTGTCCCATCTCTCAACAACTATAGCATTGAACATCATTGGATTCCTTCATACCTTTGCAATCACCAGCATTATGGCCTTTATGAACACATTTGTAGCATACTCCTTTTCCTTTTAAGCATGCACCAGGGTGTTTCATTCCAAAATTGTCACATGGTGGAAATTCAACTATTCCCTTCTTCCCGATTTCCTTATTAACATTCCAAGGGTTTTCAGCAGCCCTCTTTTTTCTATCATTACCTTAAATTCATAAGACATATAGAATTCTTTTTCTATCTTGATAGAAGATGAAACTATATCTTCATATGATGAAAAACATTTGGAGACTAGTGCCTACCGGAGGAATGGCTTGAGGCCATCAAATAATAGATCAATTTTTCTCCTTGGATATTGTATGTATTCCAAAACATGTCATGATAACCATGTGAAGTAGGCTTCAAACTTGGAAACATTTTCATCCTCCTTCTGCCTCAGATTCAAGAATTGTCTCTCCATATCTGCTCGCTGCTCAGGAGTGAACTATTTCTCTATGAAAAGTTCCTTGAAATCCCTCCATTTCAACTCTTCTATCTCTTCCTCCTCCTTTGTGTTTTGGATTAACAACCCCCACTGATCTTCATCACCCTATAGATGATATACTGCCATGACAACCTTCTCTCTTTCATTACATCCCATGGTGAGAAATATCTTCTCAAGGGAACATAACCACTACTCTACTACAAAAGTTTTTTTAGTCCACTTGAATGATGGAGGTTGTTGTCACATAAACTGATCTCACATAGCTCCCCCATGAGGAGGATCTGGATGCTCCATTCGAATAAGGTTATTATTCATAACCTATGTAAGCTGTCCTAGAATGGTTATGAGTTGATCAACACCAGTCACAACACCATAGCCAACATCATTGTCTTACATCGGAGGGAAATACCTATAGGGAACACAAGTGTTCATGCGGTGTCCATTCCTTCCACTTGGCACCATTTCTAAATAGTTCCATACTAGTTTAGAGTATGAATCATAATTTATAATCTCAATGTAGAAAAATAATAATTATAAATTTAATTTATACACATATCTAATCTCTTAATCATAAACATGGTATCCGTGAGGAAAAATATATGTTTAAATCCTTCATAAAGGCTTGTAATGAAAATGTGAATTATCCTAAGCATATCCCCTAAGAGTATCATAACCAAGAGTGAAGTAAGGCCTGTTGTCGTATAGTAGGATACTCCGGGTCATACCTGAAACTCTTTGTCGGAGCTTTCACCCCTTGGTATATCTGTGCCAGAGCCACCTCTACCTGATCAAATCCAGATAGGGATGTATTGCTTGAATGATACACAAAATTTATTCCATACTAAAATACCTGGACATTCTTGTATGTTTATCATCAAAGACTATCTTATGGTCTCTTCCCTAATCTACATTTTCTAAATCTAGTTTCCATGTTTTCTACTAAACTTTCCTCTGATACCAATTGTAAGGACCCGACCCCATTTTCTTGGAGTTGGTGCCTTGTTTGATTACGTTGGCATATACACAAGAAATACAAATCCCGGAGGACCGAGTAGTTTAGTATTATTGGAATCAAGATACATACATAATATCAATATTACATCTTGAAAAGCAGAACGACATAAAAACTACTTTGACAACATCCATAACTCCTAGGTTATTTCATAATGTCATTCATAATAAACATCTTCATGTTCTGATAAAATAAACATAAGAATGGGGTGAGCTCAAATGCTCATTAAGAATACAAAATACAGCAGAAGGTAACATAATCATAAGACATGTTATGTAATTGAAAACACATTCCTTTAATAATAAACTTGTACACATTTATGGCATGAATATGAGCTATGTGAATAATTCCATAATAAAACATAATCATGGGTATTATACTAGTCGAATAACCACATGAACTTCAAATACTAGAATCATAATGAAGGAATTTCATATTCTGGACATCAAAACCATACCGTCCAAGCATCTTTCTAGGACTATAAATAATAATTTTGTTAAGGCCTTGTGCCAAGACCATTGTTTCTCTCATGAGACCTACCGACGCCTCAAGGGGTTATAGAGGGCCCCAACCATCACATAATAAGTCCAATTCATTCTTCATATGATCTTGGATCAACATTAACAACATATACATTCATATTAAAACTATCATAAGAAATGTAACTAACTTTCCCGAATCATTAAACTTAAAACACAAACCATTCCGAGTAATATGATGAATGGTTTTAGGATAGATCATCCAAAATACAGTTATTAATAAACCATTAAATATAATACGGTAGATTACTTAATAAATTATGAAAGCAAATAATACATTGGAATCAACAATATTGTTGAATTAGATGAAAACACTGTTATAAAATCATTAAGAAAATCTTGAAGTAAATACTCTTATATTTTGAAAAGAAGATTTCTATGGAATAATATTTGTATAAAACCAGAAGTTAAGTAAGATATTATTTTCATAATAAATGAGTGATATTAGAAAGATAATGTTTTCCAAAAACATATTATTGGGTGCCTTTGAAAATATATATGATTCGGAGGAATTCTATTGAATCGGGCTTGTATTTTGGAATCAATTTTGAATGTTCCTTATAAAACGTGTAACTATACATAAAATATGGAAGGGTTATGGTTTGTAAACATATATATGATACTAAAGAAGAATATTTGAGTTGTAGATAACAATATATAATAATTTAATTGGGGTAATTACACAATAAAATTAACCCGAATGAAAATGGTAGTTCGGATGGAAAACCCTTACTTTAACTCCAACCGTGTTCCGATCTAGTAATCAAGATCCTGTAATATGAAATTATACATTTTAATAACTTATTTCAGAAAATATTATACATGAATTTATTTTTCTATAATTCTAGTTAATTAATTTATGTCTTTATTGACAAGTTATTGTATTGAATTTCGACTTTTTGGGGATTTCGTTTCCATTATTTTCATATTCTGTTCTCTTGCTTTTACGTAATGAAGTGGAATGGATGTAAATCTCAAGAATTGAAATTATATATTATTTATGAACAGATAAATATGTTTTATTGGTCATTTATATAACTTTGTTACATGGAAATAGAATGAATTTTTATATTGAACTTTAATGATAATGGTTTTGGTTAATTTGTGTGTTTTGATTATAATGAACTCTTTTTTCATTATAAATTAATACCATTTGTATAAAGGTATTATAGAATATTAAATAGTTTATATAATATGTAATAATCTGGTTCCTCCATAAAAACAATGGTGTCATGACCATAATTGGGAAGGATAATATAAATCGAAATCCCATCGTCTTTTAATATATAAAATTGACACATCTTGGATGGTGATCTTGCTACTAGTACAAAAGAAGGTAAAATGGGGAGATTATGATAACATATTACACTATCATGAAAACATTACTATACATATAAGGTAGAAGATTCATCAGAATATTTGGATAAGGAGAGGTAATAGAAAAAGAAAACAAATTAACATGAAAGGAAAGACCAAGAATTGAAAAGAGGATTTACCTCTTGAACCAAACATCCTTTAGAGCCTCCTTAAGGAAGATTTTTTGGTCTTTTTATGAGACCAAAGCTTTATAGACTTGGGAGATGTGGTTGGGAGTGTATTTAGACAAAATTTGGAGAAGGAAAAAGGCTTTATAGGAATGAATGGATGAGGGGGTGAGATGAGGTTTTATAGTTGATGAGAGAGGGGATTTTTTAGTATAATATTGATTAATTTATTATATCTCCTCAAGACAATGAATATTGAGTATTCCATGACCAATAATTGTAATTTTATTATTTGATACTAAAACAAGTGTGCTTACATCAGCAGAACATCACACATAAATCTTTAATTTTTGTATTTATCTTAATTTTTCAAATTTTGGTATGTCACTATTCAAAAAAAATTCAAGTATTTCAAAAAAATCCCAAAAATATACCCCAATTGTTTTTGATGTGTAGAATCAAAAAATGAAGTCGATTTTTCAAAAATAATTATCTATATTTTTTTTAATTTGACATTTAATAAAAATCATAATGTATTATCAAAACCGTGTTTAAAAACATTCATTAACTTTTTCTTAAATATTAGTATTTCGTACTTTTAACTTGAATATTATTTATATATTATCATAGGTAAGGTTACTATTCTAGGGTATATCACTATTCATAAGGTTATGTTGCTATTCATAAGGGTAGGTTGCAATTCACAAAAATTATGTTTGTTCTATTATACTCCAAATGACTTACTGAACACAACTCTAGATGGCCATTTTTCGAAATTCAAAACATAGAAGAGGAAATGTTTTGTTTAACGGATAGATTAAAAAAATTGCATTCTATATTTATTTTCAAATCCTTGGGGTGTTACAGAGTAGGGAACTGAACGTGGGGTAGATTAAGGGAGTCACCATTGGGTTCTTCATAGTGGTATGTGAAGTAAAATGAGTAAAAATAGTGGTTATGGGTAGTGGGACTCACTGTTGGGTTCTACCCAATGGTGAGTGATCTTGTGAGTTTCTAAAAATAATGAGGAGTCACCATTGGCTTGCCAATGGTGTGTTAGATGCATGGAAATGATTAGGATGAAGGCTTTAAAATAAAAATAAATTGTTAATAAAAATAAATAAAATTATAACAATTAAGAATTAATGAAACTAAAAAGGGAAAAGTAATTAAGTAGATAAAAAAAAGTCAATTTAATATATGGATTAATATAAATGTAAAACAATTGAATATTTGATAATTTCAAAATTGAAAACAAAAAATATGAAAAATTTAAAATTTAAAAAATAATGAAATTTTTAAATTATTGTTTATAATAATTTGAACATTAAATACAAAATGAAAATAAATAATCAGACTCAAATAATTTACATTAATTTTTGAAATAAAATTAAATATTTTAATTTTAAATGAAAGCTAAACAATATTAGGATTACAAAAAACATATTATAAATAAATTGAAATTTCTAAAATAAAAAAATAAAATTAATTGGGTCAAGTAGAATTAAAAAATAATTTTTTATTTTTTAAAAAATAAATATAAAAATAAGTAAAACAAATGAAGATATATTGGAAGCTAATAATAAATAATTAAATATATGAAATTATTAATTAATAAATTTAATTATTAAATTAAAATCGTGAATTTATTTAATTGTAACACAATAAATAATTAATTAAATGTTAAATAACCTAAATAAAGAATTTGGAAAATCAATGCATTTGAAGACCTTATCAAATTCCCCAATACTTTAGCATTGATTGAACTCAATAAAATTCATAATTTATTTTCTTTTAAAAATGAAATATGTGTCTTTTAAACATATAGGTCAAAAGGAAGAATGTAAAGGTATTTTAAAATTAGTCGAATAAAAACTCTGAGATAGGATTTTCGAATGAACATTTTAAAATAAATCATACCTAAATTAAAATTCCTATAGGAGATCAAGAGAATAAATAAGAATGCACTATAGAGGATTTCATGCATCACATATGAAGAGACTCAATGAATTACATCAAATGATGTCTAGGTTCTAATTCAATGTGTGATAGGAGGTCACACAAAAGTGGAATTAATATCACAAATAAAGCAACTTTAATACTTCAAATTCACCTAGATTCCAAAAGGCAAGGATTTAAATTATTATTTTTAATTAATACCTTTATTAAAACTATTTAAAGGATTTTCATACCAGTCATTGTAATCTTATTTATATGTATATCAATATTCCCATCATTTAGATGAACTAGTTTTTTTAAACTAGGCACATTATTATTAAATTTTTAGGTATTTTATAATGTAATGTTACTTATATAAGGCACTATAAGAATGCACTTATTTTGGATGTACAATGATCTTACACACTCCCAGTGCCTAGTGTCATAAATATTAAATTGGGGATCCCATTTTACCCCTAACTCAAATGACTTATAATGGTACCATTTTATTGGATCTGTAAGGTGATTAATTTTTTTAAACAAAATTGAGTCCCCTAGGTTTAAGTTCATATTTAATGGTCCAAAATCAATAATTATAATTCCAAAAAAAATATATCATATATCACTCTACTAATTCGTCCCTAAATATAATATTCATAATAAAATATAAAACATCACTCAATAATCATTCATCCTCAGAAATTTAAGATTCAAAACAACCCTCAACAACCAGTGAGTTATTATCCATTAAGCAATACTGAATTTATGTCTAAAATGAATCCAAAAGAACATCATATTTTGTAATAATTATGAAAATTTTGACCATTTTATGAAAAATATTATATAATAATATTATGTGAATAATATAAAATGTAGATTAGCTCTGAATATTAAGTCCCTCTGACCAAAACATAAAAAACATCTTTGTCTAAAAAGTTGAATTCAAAAGTTTAGAATACAATTTGACATAAAAATATAAAAATAGATAAGAGATATGTTCAAGGGTCATAGTAAAATTCAAACAATTATTGTTTTTCATAATAATTATTTTAAAATAGATTCACATTAATTTTTATTAAATCCGGTTATAATAATTTTTCAATTATGGAAAAAAAGTAGCATGTGAAAATTTAATTACATTATGAAAAGGGTGTGAGAATGCTTTAATATTTGATTCAATTATATTTTAAATATAATAGAAAAATATTATGTTAAAATACTTACAAAAATAAGGAACAGATTATAATAATCACATAAAAGAAAACATCAATGGGATTAGTTACCCCATAATTAATTTCACAAAGAGATTAAATTTAAATGGAATGTATCTGAAAGAACTATAGAAAGAAATAAACATGATGTACAATTTGGAATAATAATAATAAATCATCAAGACAGAAATAAAAAAGACTATAAAAATGAATTTAGTGATAAAAATAAGGAAATTATTTAATTATGTTTTATCAAATGTGGTTCAACCTAGAAACTCCATGTAAATTTAGAAAAAAGGGAATTCTTCTCCTCTATTGACACCATTAGAAACCTTCTTAATATACAAAGAAAAGGAAGATAAATAAATTGAATCCAATGGAAGTTGAACTAAATAAAGAGAAAGAACCATTTTATTCTTATCAAAAAAAAAAGAAAAAACAAAGAAAGAATCTGGGTTGTCTCCCATGAAGCATATAATTTTAGGCCTTTAGTTTACTATAGTGGTAATTAGTTTTCACGAATATAAATGATTTCCATGACCTTTGGATTCCCTTAAAAATAATGTCTTACTATTTTACCATTCACATTCATTGATTTTTTTTTTCTTATCCTAAAATTTCTATAACACAATATTTTAATACTCTAACTATATTGAATGGTCCAGACCATATAAATTTCAACATTCCTAAAAATATATTATGTCTAGAATTAAATAGAAGTACCTTCTTTGTAGGATTTAATTGTCTATTTTGAATGAAATAATCATGAAAATTTTGAGCCAATCATTGTAAATCCAATAATTATCATAGCAATATATCTTAATCCAATCTTGGTCACTCAACTAAAGTATTATCCACTATCTATTAGTATTAAAATCAAAAATCAAAGCTTTAACTGCCCAATAAGACTTGTTTTGCAACTCTATAGGCAAATGACACCATTTTCTAGATAGGAATATCTAAGGAGACATACAATTTGTTTTTTTGAAAGCTCTTCTATCTTCCCCCAAAGCATCATTCAATTTTAATGATAATCCATTCCATTATATTGAAACATTTTTCTCTAGAATCTATTTCATATCCATGGTTGAGATTAATACATATCCATAATATTATGGATGGTAGTTAGTTCCAATCATATGGGTGGAATAATATTTCTACATAAAATCCTTAAATTTTTTGTTTTTTAAATGTGTTTAATTATCAGTTTTGAAATTTATAGTCACCCCATTCCATGAAAATATGTTATTTTTGATTAATTTTATTTAACTTCTATCTTTATTATTGGTCAGTTCTATTTTATCAATAATATTAGATACATAATCAGTAGAAACTAAGATATACTCATTCCCATTAGATGATGGTAATGGTCCAATAAAATGTAATCCCCAAAAATAAAAAATTTATACTTCTAAAATACATTTTTGTGTAATTTTTTGCTTCCTTATAACATTCTCAAGACTTAAAATCTATCACAACCAACTACATAGTTCCATGAATCCTTGAATAATGTTGGCCATTAAAATTAATCTTGATGGAATTTCATAGTTGTCCTCTCTCCCCCATGACATCCTCCCCAATGTGAGGAGTGAAAAATCTATAGTGTTGGGAATGTGTCTTCTTCTAGCACACACATTCTCAAAATCCCATCAACACATATCCAATATAGCAAGGGATCGTCCCGAAGATAATAAATAAACTATGAAATGAATTTATTTCTCAATTATTTTGAAAAATCATTTGTAATGAAACATGATACAAGATTGATTGAAATGTCAAAAAATAAGGCAAAGTACCTAGAAGATGCAATTAAAAACATCAAATCAGGAAAGGAAGAATGTATCACCCTAGGATCATCATAATGGGTATTAGGAATAAAATAAAGTTGGCCTGAAAATAAATTCCCAGCTCCATAATTATCTGTAATTTTCATTTCAAAATCTTATTACAAGAGAGTCCACCTAATAATTCTAGGTGTGGATTCATCCATATTAAATAGGTATTTTATGGATGAATGGTCAGTGACGATAATTAATTTAGTACATAAAAGGTACTGCCTAAATTTATCTATAGAAAATAAAAGAACATAAAAATATTTCTATGTAGTTTGGTAATCTATTTTTTGTGACATCTAGTATTCTACTAGCGTAATAGACAACATGTAACCTCTTATATATCCTATTTTATATGATAGCTCCAACATCCATGTCACTTTCATCACACATTAGATTATAGAAGGTTTCCAATATGGTGTAGTAATGATAGATGATGAAGTGGTTTTTTCTATAAGCATATTAAATGAGTCTAGGAAATTATGATCATACAAAAAGGGTTCATACTTAACCAACAAAGAACCAAAGGGATTATTAGTTTTGGAAAAGCCTTTTATAAGCATCTTGAATAAACAATCATGCATTATGAATCTTCTGACACCCCTAACATTTTCAGGTAGTAGTCATTTATGAATTCCATCATCCTTGGAAGTGTCTACCTCTAAACCCCTCTTAGAATCATTATGTCCTAGTACTATCCCTCCAGTGACTATGAACTTTCATATCTACGAGTTATGATCTGGGTTCATCTTAAAGAATATTTCTTGCATGAAATCCAAAATTTTCAGACATGTTTCAAATATACTACCATCTTTGGAATATTCATCTATGAAATCCTATATAATACTCTAAATCATCTCAAAAACAATAGCTATCAAGGATATTTAAAATTTAGTGGGGACACCACATCCTCCAAATGGAACATCCAATAGGAAAATCTCCCAAATGTGCATGTGAATGTAGTTTTCTCTTGGTCCTCTAGGGTTGTATGAATATATCTATAACTACAGTAGCTATCCAAGTAAACGAAAGAATTCATTTCCAGTAATTTATTCAAAAATGTAGTCATGTAAGGGAATATGAAAATGATCTTTCATAGTGGCCGAGTTAAGATTCATATAATTTATGTCGAATCTCTATTTAGTTTCTTTCCTCACATTAATTTCCCCATTTTCATCATTTTTAATATAGTGGAACCACCTTTTTATTGACTACATGGACCACACTATCCCAAGAATTGACTAAAATGGGATAAATATTTTTAATGTGCAGCAACATGATTAATTCAGCTCTCATAACTTCATTTATGTCTGGTATTAGTCTCCTTAGAAATTCTACCTGAGGATTGTGGTCGGAATATATATGGATATTGTGCATAAACAAGGAAGGGATAATCCCTTTAATATCATCTATATAACTTATTTATATTTCTTCAAAATAGCCATCAATTTTCCCTCTTGTTCATGTTTTGGTTTAACAGATATTATGAAAGGTACGATAGAATTATCCCCCAAAAATGAGTATTTTGAGTGTGTTGGGAACAATGTTTTCTCCAAAGTGTTGGATATTTCAAACAAGTAAGGATCATGTTCCATTGAGGACAAATATCTTCAACATGAATCTTATAATTAGTTTAAAAAGTATAAGGGTTTTCAATTTATTGAGAAGTTTTATAATTTATGTCACTACTGTCTAAGGTGGATAGCTCACTTTCAACTATTTCAATTTCGAAATTCTGAATATTTATTAATTCAGATCTATTAGTTAACTTTAAAATATATTTCACTATTAAAATATTTTTTGAAATGGTTATTAATAGATGAATAAAAATAAAGTTCCCTTGATAATTATTTGGGGTACAAAACATTATCTTTTGGATATATTAAAGCCCTATTATTATATTTATTTAATGAAATGTTAGGGTAAATAAATTTTTTTATGTTCCAGTGTTGAATTTTATTATATGCTGTAATTTTTCTTATGTATGTAGATTTAGAATGGCCACTTCTTAGTTTTGTAGACCATAACAAAGACCCTTCCATATAGGATTATTCTCAACATGGTTTAGTTCACACAGCTTAGTCTAAACCTTATAGGTACCCTTTTGTAAATGGGTCCTTTGGTTTTGAGCATTCATGATTAATATATATGTGTAATAAATATTTAAGGTGAGTCTTAGAGGAATCCACTCATATGTACTTTCTATGAGACTCTATATGAGGGTGGTTTCACAAGATTTGTCCATGAATAGTAAAAATCATGGGAGTGGACAGTGTGTTGAGTAATAACTTGGAAATTTTCATCTGCATGGTTTATAAAAATTCATGGCCAAGACAAGCGGATAATACAAATTTCATTTAAAGGTGAATTTACCGATTTTAATTTCTAGTTTTTAACCACTTTCTTCTCCCCTCCTTCCTTACTCATTTAGAAGAATATAAGGATATCATAGGGTGCTAAAAACTTATTCTCATTAAATTGTTGGTTTCATTTGTATTTTAAGTGGTTTTCAATTCAATTACTATTCTTTTCTATCATTTCCACTTATCTCCTCTTACTTCTTCCATTTCCGATTCTATTTTACTTATACATTTGAGAATTTATGTATTTATAGTTGGGATTAGGGTCTTAGGGTTTCTAATATTGATGTTTTCGTTTTTTAGGGTATGTAGAGGTTGACTCATGGCACATTTGGCCATTCACAGTGGAAGGTGATTTGTTGAGACATTATACTAATAATTTTTAGGTATTTGTTTATATTTACTTAATTTATTATACATTTCCTCAATTCTGGATTTTTATAAATTCATTTTTATATAAAGGAATATTTATTATTATTATTTTTTAAATATAAATATAAGATTTTTCATTTAAATAGTGGCTTGGAATAAAAATGATCTTTATATGGATATATATTTTATTTTTAATTAATCATTTTAAATGTTACAATTGTTTATAAATTTTTATAATGGGTTTATTTAAATGTTTTTGATAAAAAAACTACTCCTTGAGCCTTGTTTTATATTTGCAATGGAATGTATCATGTTTTCAATGTAATATTTTTGATTGAAATAAAGAGTGTGTCTTGATTTATAAAAATCCTTTTTAGTGGATGAAATTTTGATAAAAAGGAAACAACTCAGCATTCCAAGATAGTTTTCACATAAAGGATCATCTAACACATTATAAGCTGTTAATTTCCTGTGATGCCCTCTTTGATTTCTGCAATGTTTTTTTCATCCTATGTGTGATTTTCATTACTGTATGGTGATTTGATGAAATAAGTGGAAGAGTGTTTTCAATGGAAGGCTAATAGTGGTGATGTATGATATTTATTTTTCTTTATCATGGTTATTATCCAGATATTTTTCTCACCTCTATGATTGTATCTTAAAATATTTTATAGATTGTACATGAAATTGGGTATGAAATGGAGAAGTTACCTTTAACTGGGTTTCCATATTAGGAGGAATTGAGAAATGGAACCTTTTAAAAAAAGTATTTCCCCATCAAATATGGATGAATTTAACTGAATATATATGTTTCAGAATAATTCACATAATGTAGAAGAGTGAACTAATAATAATGAAGAAATAAATTGGTGTAAAGGGAGAGAGATCGTAACCAAAAAGAAAACTGGAGGTTTAGAGAAATTCATTACCATATGTCCGAATATGTTTCGCACTTGCGCTTAATGTCATGGATAATCAAATTGTATCATTTAATAGAATTATTTATAACCTTATTAATATTTATATTATATATTATAGTATTATAATGTTTATTTATTTCATATTGATGATTTACAGGTTATAATTTACTTGTTCCGAGAGTGCTAATTTTCCTTGTTTCATCGTCGGTTCACTTGTGTAAAATTATGGAAGTTCTTGTCAAATGGAGATAAGTATACATAATTTAAATTATATAGTATTAATGAACATATAGATTCTTAAATGGTTCAATATATCATTTATTCCTTTACTGGTATTTTTACCTCATCCATTCATTTATGTAATTCCCCAGCTTATCCTATGTGGTTATTAGTGCTCAAATGGGGTTAGGATCTCATAATAAAGATCATATAAAGTATGTTTTTAAATTTTAGTTTCATATTTTCTAATCATGTACCTAGTATTGCAAGGACAATAGGATTTTCAATCCTTGGTTTGTATTTTAGGGATAAATATGCTTAAAATCATTTAATAATATATTTAATAGTGTAGGGTCTCTATAGTTGGTATCAGAGTACTGTCTATTTATTTTTGGGATTATGACAAGAAATATTTATTAAGAACTCTAGGAACGATTCTATCACCATGGATAAAATTTAATTTAACGTAGGGAATTATAAGTTAGGATATGATTTTCATTTATACGTTATTCCTTCTATATTTAATGTTTCCTTTTTATATGCTCATTATCTAATTATTTAGGCCCCTAATTATATTTTACTATTTTTAGTTAATGGTGATATATATATAACTCCTTACATCAATCAATGTGATATGTAATGTGAGAATTACCCAAATGATACTATAATACAAATTGGAATTGGGAACAAAAAATCCAGTACATTATTGGATCAACTGGATCAAGTTATAAATATTAACCTGAATTGTGTATTATTTCCTCCTCCTATGAAATTACAAGTTCTAGTCGAATCTTGTATGCGTCAAATTCCTCCTATATTTTGTGGATCTTGTGATCCTCTCATCTTGGAAAAGGTGAATAACTCCATTTAGAAGATATTATATGTCTCTAAATGCACAAAAGAATATAAATTTGTACTGTTGGTCTATCCTTTTTGATGGGTAAGATGATCAGTGGTGGATATTGATAAAAAACATAATGTCTAAGGAAGAAATTGATTCCATGGATTAGGAAGGATTAAATATAATATTTTCAATAAATATTTTCAGTGAACTCTCCATATTAAGATGGAGAGTGAGTTCCTCGGACTGAAGAAAAAAGAAGACGAATCTATAAGGGCATTTGTCAAAAACATAAAAAATCTTGAACGATATGCCACCAGCTTTTTCATGAACACTTAATGAAAAGTGGATCACTTCTTTAGTGGATTAATTCCATGTCTACAAAAATCATTGGTAATTGAAGACTTTGATAACTATAATAATATTTCATATTGATCCCCCATGGTTGATATGGAGATTGGTGACCTTCAATGGTATCATGGGATCAAATATAAAAATAGAAAAATGGAGTTTAATATGCGAGGATCAACAGATAAATCCAGTGATGGAAAGAAAACCAAACATGCCTCATGTATAATTTTAGGGAAGAATAATCATGAGAATTTAATAAAGGGAACTTGGTGATACTACAAATGTGGAAGAGAGGGGCATCAGGATAATTTTTCCCTAAGGGATATGAAGATTCCTACAAATGTAGCATAAGAAATAAAGTTTCAAATCAACTCCTAGCATGTAGTGTTGTTCTTCAACTGAAATTAACATGGTAATTATGTGATCCAATTCCCAAAGATAAGGGTTTTCTAAGGTAATTATCAACAACATCATTCAAGGTAGAAAGGAAGGGAATATTCTATCACTACTACTGATGTGGATACCTAAAATGATGTGGTGACAGGGGAACTAGTTATTCGTTCAAAAATAATGAATGTACAGTATCATTCTAGTTCTACACATTATTTAATATCTTGAATCTATAGTAGAACCATTCAAACACCGTATCAAAATATGATGGTTTAGTCATTTGTGAGAATAGTGAATGGGAAAATTATTGTATCTATATTATATAACTCCAACATGGTAAATATTTGTGGACTAATCTTCCCATAAAATATTTTTTTACTTTTTTGGAGTTTTCTTCTATACTGGGCATGGATTGGCTATTTTTATATTAAGTCATCATCTATTATCAAGAAAGAGAGATCACTCTTCATATCCCGAGGTGTCATCCAATTATATACAAGTGTAAGGGGGAGGATGATTCTATTTAAAAATAATTGTCTTTATTGTGGATATTATTTTCCTATGATCATACATATATAGCTCAAATGATTTATACAAATGAGAGGGTCATGCTCGAAAACATTCCCATTTTGATGGATAACGCAGATGTGTTCCCTTATGAATTTTCTGTTCTTCCTCCAAATTGAGAGGGTATGTTATCTGTTGATCTTTTTCCTTGAAAAGTTTTCATATCAAATACTCTATATACAATGTCCATTATTGAGTTGGAATAACTGAATAAGTAGTGACAAGATAATCTGGGCATGGGTTTTATACGCCTGAGTGCTTCATTGTGGGGTGATCCAGTCCACTTAATAAAGAGGAAGGATGGATCAATGTGCCTCTACATTGATTATCTTGAGTTCTAAAAAATCATAATAAAGAAATATTATCCCCAACCATGGATAGATTAGTTGTTTTATCAATTGCATTTGGCCGAGAATTACTATAAGGTGGTCCATCATTCAGGATATCACCTATTAAAGGTGAGGAATGTAGATATTAAGAAGAATTCATTTTGAATTATTTATTTACACTATGAGATCCATGTGATGCCCTTAAAACATAATAATAATCCATAAATATTCATGGATTTAATGGATAGATTCGTTATAGATTACCAGGACAAATTTGTGGTAGTATTTATAGTTGATATTTTGATATAATCTAAGAGAAAGGATGAACAAAAGTAGATTTTGAATAATTTTCTAAATACATTGCCGAGGGATAAACATTATGAAAATTATAGTAAATGTTAGTTCTAAATGGAGGAAGTATCATTCTTGGGTCATGATGTCACCAGTAAAGGGATATCTATGGACCCTTATAAAATAAAGGCAATTGAAGAGTGGACCAGACCAACATCTATAATAGAGTATTGTGGTTTCCTTGGAATGGATGAGTATTAACAATTACTTTTGAAGAAATTATACCAATTTTCAATCCTATTAACAAAGATGACTCCAAATAGAGTAAATGTTTCTTGAGCTACTGAATGAGAAGACTACTTCAAAGTGTTGAAAAAGAGTATTATCACTGCTCCAGTACTTACACTACTAACAAGTGGGGAAACATTTGTGGTATACAGAAGTGCGTCAAATAAGGGTTTATCCTATACACTAATTAAAAATGATATATTGATAATCTATGCCTCAAGGTAGTTTAAATTGCATGAGAAAAACAATCCCATGCATAAACTAGAATTGGCAGGTGTGATCTTCACGTTGAAAATATGGTGACATAATCTCTATGGGGAGAAGTGTGAGATATATATCAATCATAAGAGCCTTAGATATATATTAAAATAGAAAGAGTTTAATATGAACCAGTGAATAATGTTAAATTTCATCAAGGATTATGACATCTCAATTCACTATCATCCTGGTAAAAAAAATTATGTGGAAGATTCTCTAAGTAGAAAGGATCTTGTATCATTATTAGTGATGAGAATTGATAATAATTCAATCTTATTAGAATTTAAAAGTATGTAGATTGTAATCATAATTCACGGAAAATCATAATTCATTTCATAAATGATTGATCAACTATCCATTTTAGAGTATATAAAGAATTCTCAATGTGGTGAAGTCAAAATTTAGAAGAAGGTGGAGGCTATCTAAAATGGGAAATCCTTAGAATTAAAAATTAATGCGGAAGGAGTTTTATGATTTGGTTCATGACTATGTTTAACATAAAATCCTAAGATAAAGAAAGAGTTTTTGAATGATGCATATAAATTGTCCTTCTCCATTCACACAGGGATAATCAAGATGTATCGAGGTCTCCTAGATCACCATTGGTTTGACAGTATGAAAAAGGAGATCACTAAATACACATCACAGTTCCTAGTATGTCAGCATGTGAAGTTTTAAAAACAAAATTCTAATGGAATGAGGAAACCTTTACCCATACCAACATAAAAATGAAAAAAAAATCACCATGGACTTTTCCACTAGACCTCAAAAGACATCCAAAGAAAATAATGCTATATGGGTCATTATGGATCATCTTATAAATATTGATCACATTATTTTGATTCGAGAGGACTTCACACTCTACCAAATTGCATGGATATATATAAAAGTCATTTTGAGTCAACATGGTGTACCATTATCGAATATATTTGATCATGATTCGATATTTACCTTCATGTTTTGGAAAATTTTCCATGATTATATGAATAATGAGTTGAAATTCAGTATGGATTATCACCCTCAATATAATTTCCAATATGAATGGACTATTAATACATTGGAAGACATTTTGAGATCATGCTCAATGGACTTCCAAGGAGGATGGGATCATCATCTTCTAGTAGTCGAGTTCTCTTAGAACAACAGTTTCCCATCAAGCATCCAAAATGGCTCCATATGAATCCATTTATAGGAAAAAAAGTATAACACTTTCATATAGGGATGAGGTTGGTGAACGTAATCTATTGGGACCAGAAATGGATGAGGATATTGCTGAAAATGTGAATATCATCCAACCACATATTTGGACTTCCCAAATTTGATAGAAGAGTTATGTAGATAACTGTCGACTAGATATTGAGTTTGTGGATGGCGACATGGTATTCCTCTATATATCTTCATGGAATAGGTCCATGAGATTTGATAAGGAAATATAAGTCCCAAGTACATTGTCCCCTTTGATATTATTGATCGTGTCAGAGTTGTGGCCTATCGACTAGAACTTCCACCAACTATGTCTCAAGTACTTGATATATTCCACATATCCCTATTGAGGGAGTATATACTAAATATCTTATATGTACTAAATTCTGAGGTGGTACATTAGGAAAATGATCTCTCTTTTGAGGAGTAGTCAGTAAAGATATTGGACTGTAGATATAATTTTCTATGCAACAAGACTACTCACCAGGTTAAAGTACTCTAGAGGAACCATAAATATGAAGAGGCATTATGGAAATTGGAGTAATTGATGAAGAAGAATCACCCTCACCATCTTTAACCTTAGTATGTAAAATTTATTTTTGAGGGTGAAATTTCATATGGGGGAAGAATGTAAAACCCATAATTTTATCAATGGAATTTCCTTCTTATAATTATTCTATATATCACATAGAGAACCAAAGAAAAAATTATTCTTATAAAATATGAATGATTCATTATTCAGTAAATAAAATAATAGGAATGCAGAATATTAAAATGGGATTAAAAATATAAAATAAGATAATAAGAATGGGAAATTTTGGATATGCTCGATCCACTAGAATGACTACACTCACAAAAGAAGTACTTGAAATATAGAATAATGTTAGAAATATAATAGTCATTTTGAAGCTTAAATTATATATATCCTTGAGATAAAATAGAAGTTGATGAATAATGAATAAAATAAGTGGTATTTATGAACGTTAATGAACATATACCATTGGAATAATAACCTGACCATTGGAATAGTAATCTCACCATTAGGAATATTAATCTAGCCATTAGAATAGTAAACTCACCTATGAATGTATAAATAAAATTCAGGTATCTTATAAATTAAATGGTGATATATTTATATCATGTTATAAGAAAATAAATGATTAATAAATGATAAACTAAGTGCAGTTATTTTCGTAAAACGTAAATGTTTCTTTAAAATTTTATAATTAATATAATTTTTTAAAATAAAATTTATCTTCATAAATTATATTTATAATCTAACATTTTATTGTATTGTAATTATTAGTTTATTTTATGAGAGCTTAATTAATTTTCCAAAGTTCCATAAAATCTATTTTAAAATTAAAAATAGTATTTTTCAAATAAATTATGGTTTTAATTAATAAATAAATCTATCATATTTATAAAATTATTTTCATAAAATAGTGAGTATTTTTAAAATCTACACAACAAAAAATGGTTAGGGTGAATTTTTTGGATTTTTCTAAAATAGTTGATTTTTTTGTTGAATAGTGAAAAATTGTAATTAATGATATTTAATATTATAATCAAATCCATGAATTATTGAGTCATGGTTGATGTAATAATGATTCAATCACCTATTATCTCAAAACCACCTTCATTAGTTACTATAATTGGTCATAAGAATCCACACTATTGGCAGTCTTTGTCACGACTCGTCACCGGGGCCCATGCCGTGTATACCCCAAGCCCGCCTCCCATAGGCCAGGGGCTGGAGAGTCAAACCAGAAATGAATATACATATAACGGGAAGGAATTTCATTTAAACCAATACAAAAAAACAATCCAAGAACATAACAAGAAGAAACAACAAAGTAAATTGTTGTTGTATAAAGGGTACTGAACGTAAAGGGGCAGGGATAGGAGCCCAAATGAAAAGTACAAATACAACAGAAAATAGAAAATAGATCCTGGATCGTCCACCAAGGATCCTACCTGAAGGGTAGGTATAGATCGTCTCCACAAAACTCCACATTAGCCCGTCTCCTCCGTGTACCACATCGTCCAGGCTCTCACAAGTCTTAGCCTAGCTGCTCATTGTCTGTACAAGACAAAACAAGGTGTGGGAGAAGCCCATGCAGGGGTGAATATGACAACACTTAGTAGGGACCTCGTGACCCCCGAAGGTCTCCTAGAGTTCGACAATGGATAAACCACAAAGAAATACCTGAACCACAAAGCATGAAGTAGTCAACAACTCTACTTAGGTATATTCCCAAAAATATATCTAAGTTATCACAATATACTCATCTCATACATGGGTGGCGAATACCACAAAGGGAACCCCACCAAGGTGAAAGTACCACACAGGTAACACCACGAAGATAATAGTACAAAGATTAAGGTTACTCAAAGCTAAGGCCACGAAGGAAAAAGACTCAACTCACATCTGGAATATACATAGAGCATAGAGGTACAGATGATTAGTCGAGAAGTGAGATCATTATATTCGATAGAGAGGCACTTTTGCTGACTATAAGGAGTCTAAAACACATAAAATCAATGGGTACTAAACCCCACTGACCCACATATGATCTAACCCACATATGATCGGTATGCATAGACCTAAACAGGATCGCTGAGCACTGACCCACACTAGATTTGTCCCACATAGGATCGGTATGCACTGACTCACAAAGGATCACTGAGCGCTAACCCACACAGTATCTGAACCAAACAGAATTGGTAAATGATGACCCACACAGGATCGCTCGGTTCTAACCAATGTATGATCTGTCTCCAACCTCTACCTCACTTCCATCCACTCGATTCCCACACTAAGCATGTTCTATTCCGTGAGGATCCTCTCCTGAGGACATCGGTTTCACCTCAATAGCCATGAATCTCTACGAAGAATTATTCCAAAGGACCACCATGTTCTAAGGTTTCTAATGCAACCGGAAACGCGTAGATCGAACACCATGTCTATGATTTATAAGCATTTTAGTTCCAAGGGCCTGGTTGGATTTGGGTTCGATCCAACCCAATTGTAATATAACATTATTCAAAACTAAAGTGGAGTATATGAAATTTACCACCTAGTCCTAAGGGTTTTGGCATCACTGACGGTTCGTAAAACGGATGCATCTTCTACTAGTTACACCCCTTTCTATGAAACGAGGGTGATTGCACCTTGGTCTGGCCCGGCTCGATCATGATCATCGGTATATTCCAAAGGGACCCCTTCCGAAAAGGGATACAAATTCCAATGACTATGTGCCGAACTGATATTCGGTTAATCAGTTACATGCGTTTCATTATTCGGGGAACAGTTGGGTCAGGTCCCAGTCCGACTCATTCAGGTCGGCCCAACGCAATGGGTCTCTGGGTCTACCTTACCCCAATCGGTTTCGGCCTACTAAGGGTCGGCCTAGTTTACAGGGTTTGGCCCATCTGGGTCAGCCTGGTTTGGTTTGCGTATCCAGGCTGTGGTTTGCCCGGTCCGCCTGGTGGGGAACGACCCACCCGTGTTGGCCCACTGGGCCGTGGGTTCGGCCCAGCCCACTGGGCTGTGGGTTCGGCCTCCTTGACCAGACTATATTGGCCAAAAGTCGGACCGGTCGTCCCAGCTGGCCTCATGGGTGAGGGTCTGTTTCGGAAAGCTAGTGGGGTACTGCCCCCAGCGTAATGGTCTGCTATTTTGGCCGATCGAGTGTCCGCCAACCCAGCTCAGCGTGGGGCCGCACCTCTCTCCACCTTCCGCGGCCCAATGTTCTCAGATGTAGCCACCGGCGATGCCTTCTTATGTCACCCCTTATCCCACGTGGCCAGCTTTGGTCGGTCTCCTCCGGCCAATGCGGTGTTCCATCATGTGCCACCCTCCACCACCCATGTCTAGTTGTTTTGGGTCTCCTTCGAACACCACCTGCCACTGCCGACATGGCCCTCTAGTAGTTCGGCAGTTTCATCCAGGCTTCTTCCGCCTTCTCGTTGTCATCACCCTGAAGAAAACGTCCCTAAAAAAACAACACAAATGGAGTGGTGGGGGTCTATGCCTTTCTTGTTTGGCCCGTACCCTCCGTGTTAATATGATAATGTACTGAAGAAAGTAAAATATCATTGATAGAATTTAAACAAACCTCTTACCACAAGATCTTCGGAGAACACCCACGATTGATGAAGAGTCGATGTTCGTCATCCCCACAAAAAGTCGCCTATGTGGTCACTCAAACATCATCCTTCAGTTCATGATTTAGTGTCACTCGTCACCACTCACTAGAACTGTCTCCGTCCTCCATGTAATTGGTGTTGCGGGACTTTATCAGAACTATTTCACTTGATGAAGTCATGCCAATTACTCTCCCCAAACTCTATATAAATTGGAGAGGGGGAGGGTGAGTAACAACAGTGGAATTAATGGGGGTTCATTTAATAGTAACCTTCTTAATTCCAACAGTACTATTACAAATGATTTGCGGATTCAATCTTTTTAATGGATTGATGCGTCGTTGGTCCCGCTACCACCGCTTGTCTATTGGAGGAAAAGAAATAATGAAACAAAATAACAAAGTTATTTATCTATTATTTTAAAAATCCCAAAATCGAACTTTTTCTCTAGACTTTACTTAATCAATGTGGAGCCTCCGTTAAGTGAATAATTGAGCAGCAGATTGAACGGTGGCCTTGGATTTTCAATCTGATCAGCAGTTCAAAAGATAGAAAATGTCGCCCGTGCGTTTACTGAACGTACCATAGAAAATGATCAGAAATTCATTTCAGGCACACCTTTACTCGTAATCATGCGTCTTCAATTTTTTCAGACCTGTAATTTTTATATACAAATAAATAAAAAATTTACATTGAAGTCCTGGTCTTTACATTCTCCCTACCTTAAATATTTTCATCCCCAAAAGCCACAACATAGACTTCGGAAAAATATGGTGGAACTGAGCATGAATCTGAGCCTCTCGCTCACATGTTCTCTCCTATTAGTTCTTGTGCTTCCAGAAAATGAACACATGAGCTATCGATCATCCCTGAAGGACCCACTCCTATCGATCCGCAATCTCCAATGGAACCTATGTATACATCACCTCTTCATCAAAGTCCCGCTTGTCATGGTCGATGACGTTAGATGGGTCATGCACGTATCTCTTCAGCTGGGATATGTGGAAAATGTCGTGAACCCTCTCCAAATGTGGTGGCAGTTCCATGTTGTATACAACCTCTCCAATACATTGATGTATTGTAAATAATCTGATAAACCTCAATGATAACTTGTCACCCCATCCAAATCTCTATAAACCTCGTCGAGGTGCGGCCTGTAGGAAGACATGGTCTCCCTCCTTGATCTCTAAAGATCTTTGTCTCCTGTCAGCATAAGCAATCCGCCTACTCTATGAAGTCTTCATCTTCTACCGGATGATATGCACCTTCTCAGTGGTAGCCCATACTAACTTTGGACCCATAAGTTTTTTCTCCCATGGGTCTTTCCAGCATAGAGGTGATCTTCAAGGACGACCATAGAAGGCCTCAAATGGAGCCATACTGATAGTGAAGTGGTAGATTTTGTTGTACATGAACTCCACCAAGGGAAAGTGATCCTCCCAACTATAACACCCTTGTTATGGAAGACACCCAGAGGTGACCCATACCTGATTGGTCACACGGCCTCAAGCCCATTTCCTCAAACTCCAGAGGCTCCTGACTAGAAGTGAGGGCCTTGGTTGTGATAGTGGGGAAACTATGCCCTCATTTGTAGAGTAACACAACTATAGTAAACAAATAGAAATAGAGGAAGCATTAAAAAAGCAATAAGTAGACATCAGAAGTAATAAATAACTGGAAGACAGATATAAAATGATGCATGATACATATGTCTAGGAAAATATCCAAACAAGTCACAATGATGAATACAGTACAAATCCAAATTACAAAAGATAAAATGTAAGTATCTCCTCAGGATCGCATCCATAGCTTTGTCTCATGCTCTCCAGCTCTAAACCAATCAAGTACGTGACAGAGAACGGCTCTATCCCTATTCTATACCTGCAATAATATTATTTGTTTGGGAAAAATCAAGACCCAAATAGGGTGTGAGACTAATCCCACTAGGTTACCAAAAAAAGATATGTGCCTAATAGTCAGTGAATATATATGGTAGGAAATACTAAAAGAATCAGTAAACATGGAAGTACTCAGCAGTAACCATTACTACATTTCAGAGAAATCAATATCACATAGCATGTAAATAGCTAATCAAAGCAGGTAACCCTCTAGGAAGGACTCACAGACAAACCCCTCTGATTCAACCTAAATAGGTAAAGCATGTAGCTAAACACAATTGTAACCCCTGGAATGTACACAAATCCTATCCCCTATGGTTATGTTATAAGGATATAAAAAGACTCTTTAGGAAGCACTCTTAGTCAATTACCCTTGTAGTCAAAAGAGATAAAGACACTCTGAGGAAGATCAACTAGTCAATTCACCTTATAGTCTAAAGAGATTTAAAGACAATCTAAGGAAGATCAATATGTAAATCCCCTTATAGTCAAAAGTGATTAAAGAATCTACGAGGAAGCTCACATGGACAATTCCCCTTATAGTCTACAACACTAGGATCTCATGGCCCTATGTAAGTCTAATGAGCATAGAAATGCAATACGAACAAATTAAACCTCAATAACTACTAGGACAAATAGTCTATAACATAATAAAATGTCAGAAATACAATCACTCTATCCTATCAGCACTAGGAATGGGAAAGATGCAAGGCAGCCAAACAGGCTAAGCAGACCAAACAACCATAAACAGAACATGCATGTGAAAACACTTCAAAATTATATCAATTAACCTTATTCACAATCAAATATCCTCTACTCAAGCATAAAATCATGGAATATAATTAACAGAGTTAAAATGGTCAACATGAAATACCCCGTTCAAGGGTATTGGACATATTTTCACATATTACACAAATACATACAATAGATAGGCATAAAACACATACCTCGATGTTGTGGGATTTTTATTCTTGAATTACAGGCATTGAACATCCTTATAACATCATAGGTCTACAAAAATACTAAAAAGTTCAACTAAAGAAATTTCTTGAAAGAGGAGAAAACAAGGGATGGTGCTCTAGGAGAAGAGAGAACTCACCGATGTCAATTGAATGAAACCTATGATGTTCTATTCAGAGGAAGGATGCTCGCTCGAGGGATCCTCAAATATCCACAGCTGTATTACTCTCCTGGTCGATACAGATGAATAACAAGGTGTTTCTGTTGATTATACATGACCCTTGTCCATTTAATGAAAAACAAAACACAGTGTGTGATTTTGATGTACACGGCGTGTACTTTCCCTTACTGAGCCCCGCTTAAGGTGGCCTCTAGGTCACAAAACACAGCCTTGTTCCAGGACACTACACGGCCAACACACCTCTACCTGTGGTAACCAAGTACACGGTGCATAATCATAATTTACACAACATGTACATAGGAAATTTCTAGAAACTCCCCTTTTTCCTCAAAACACCAGAAAATGAAAAACATACCTGAAAATATGATCTGGGTTCTTACCCCATCCATGGAAAAAATATAGGATGCAAGCACAAATAATGTCCTTCATTTTCTGAATGGTATTCTCTGTCTGACCATCTGTATGTGGATGAAATGCAGTTTTCAAACGTTGTTGAGTCTCAAATTCCTCATGTAATCCCTTCCATAATCGGGATGTAAAATGAGTGTCACAGTCCAAGACGATTGTCGAGGGCACCCCATGTAGTGGTACTATCACCTATGCGTTGTGGCGTCCCAAGACCACTATTGATCCCTTCTATCGGATAGGCAGGATGTTGGACGACATGGTGAATCGGTCAACGATCACCCAAATGAAATCATGTCCCCTGGACATACGTTGAATTACTATCACAAATCCCATGGAGATTCCATCCCACTTCCACTTCGGAACCTCTAGTGGTTTCACTAAGCCTATTGGAACCTGATGCTCGGTCTTCACTTTCTGGAAGTGAGGAATTGTAAAACAAACTATTCTACTACCTTCTTCTTCCTTGGCGACCAGTGTTATTGTTGTAGGTACTTTACTTCTTCGCCACACCAAGATGTATCGCTAGAGGGGACATATTGAACTCCCTCAACACCTACACTAATAGTGTCGTCACTACCATGGTGAATCCTCTAAAGTGGATGACATTCTCCCCACTTTCATAAAATCCATCAGGTGCATGTCTTGAGGATATCTGAGCACATCGAGCCTCATAGTCAATGTCCCCATGTTGTAACTCCCAAACTGGCTGATGAAGTATGGGATTAACAATCATAGACTGGAGGTAAGATTCTCCATCTCTATCTACAAATTATATCTGCAACGCGGCTAGCTGCGTTGTCGCCTCACTCAGTAATTGTAGACTAGACCTCTTGTTGAGTGCATCTACATCTACGTTCCTCTTCCCATGAGTGTAGACTATCGCAAAGTCATAGCCCAGGATGAACTATATCCATCACAATTATCTCAGGTTTAGGACCTTTATAGAGAAGATATACATGATACCTTTGTGATTAGAGTATACAGTAAATTGTTCCCCAATCAAGAAGTGTCACCACATCTTCAATGCCAAGACTACGTCTACTACCTCCAGGTCATTGGTGGTGTAGTTATACTCATGTTGTCTCAGCTATCGTGAACCATGAGCAGTCACTACTCACTCCTGCATCATCACACATCCATGTCTGGTCCCAGACGTGTCATAGTAGACTACATACGCAACACCCTCTTCTAGTAGCCTCAAGGTGGGGACAAATGTCAGTCTCTTCCTCAGCTCTTGAAAACTATATTGGAATCTCTTCATCCATCTGTAGGGATGTACCATCTTTTTTGACACTGATAAGGGTGCTGAAACTCTGGAATAGTAGGGTATGAATCTCTAGTAGTACCCAACCAATCCTAGGAATATCCGCACCTCAGTCAATCTTTTGAGTGGCTCCCATGAAATCACATCCTCTATCATCACCGGATATAAGGTAACTCCACCCTCCATGATAATGTGTCCTAGAATATGGACCTCTCGTATCCTGAACTAGAACTCTGAGAGATTACCATAAAGCTAGTGATCTCGGAGAGTATCCAGAACTATCTACAGATGATAGGAATTCTCCTCCTCTGTCCTTGAGTACACCATGATGTCATCAATGAAGACCACCACAATGTGATCGAGGTATGGCTGGAAGATCCTATTCATGAGTCCCATGAACACTGTAGGGGCGTTTTTCATGCCGAATGGTACAACCAAGAACCCATAGTGGCCATACCTACATCTATAGGCCATCTTTTTCACATCCTCATCTTGTACCCTGAGCTGATGATAGTCAGATCTGAGGTCTATCTTCGAAAAGCAAAAAAATTCCTTCAACTAATCGAATAGATCATCATTTCTTAGAAGTGGATACTTTTTCCTCATGGTAACTTGGTTCAGGCATTGTTAGTCTACGCAGATTCTCAAACTCCTCTCTTCGATCATGGTGAAAATAATCCGGGTTTTCCATGGAGAAACAGAGGGCCTTATGAACCCCTTCCTCTACAAGTCCCCCAGTTGTACCCGTAGCTCCCGAAGATCCAAGGGAGCTATCTGATATGTTGGTGATGATATTTTTGTCATCCTGGGATAAATTTATATGTAAAATTCAACCTTTTTGTGAGGAGGTAATCCCGTAAAAACATTAGGGAAGACATCAGCATACTGGTCCACCACTGCAGGATACCTCAGACTCTCAACAACAACTACACCAAGGGTAAGGATAGCCAACTAAATATTGATCAGTTGTAACATCCTTTGGTTAAGTCCATTATATACTTTAAAGGTTCCCCTTTACCGGTGAAGAAAAACCTGGTACAATCTTCACAGAGAGACCCCACATTATGCCTAATACAGTCAATCTTATCATGGACTGTGGATAACCATTCCATACACAAGATGATGTCATAATGCCATGACGCTGCTACTAAAAGATCCCACCTGAAGCTCTCACCTCCTAGAGTAAAGTCACACTACCCTCACCAGTGAATAATCATCGATTCCCATCCCGTATGAGTCTCTAGACGTAAGGATCGATCCAACAGATCTGTCGGAATCATTGAGCCCCGAATGAGGGTTGTGGCAACAAAAGAGTGACTTGAACCTTTTTGTATAAGTACTGCAGCAAGGGTGGACTTGACACAGATCATATCTCTAATCATCTCTGGAGTTCCGTGATTATAGTGCTAAGATGCATGGAGCTGACGTCGTCCATTTCCTCCTACTCCGTATGTTTGGGGTGGACCACCTAGAGGTGGATCCAACAGAACCACAAATCGCCACCCACCGCCTGCTACCCGACCAGCTCCTTTGCCACGTCTGTCGACCTGAATACCTCCTTTCTCGAACCTATTCCTCTACCTCGATAGTCCCTCAACTGTCTTCTGGTCATCTATATAGTGGGTCGGGCAGTCGCGATCCCCGTTACCCTACCCTCTGCACGAGTAGCACATCCTGATACTCAACTTTCCACCTTTGTCGTGTGATCCCCTAACTACCGACCCTATATCAGGAGATCATCCACCAGAAGGGCTAGCCCGCTTGGGCCCCTGCGTCATTCATCTACTACCTTTTTCAGATGAATCTTCTACCTAACATTCGGTGGTTTCTCTCATTGTGGGATCTTGCTATGCTAGGAATATCTCAACCAAATGTTCTCTCTCTATCATCCCATTCTGCGTCGGAATGATGAGAGATATCATCGATGCTCTAATCTACCGTCAGGGGTGATCTCACCTTGGTCCATCCTGTCTCAGTCGGGCACGGCGGTATATGCCAAAGGGATAGATTCCCAAAATGGATCCTGATGCCACTGACGGTGTTTCGAATGGACAACTGGTTCGTTAGTTTTAGAAGTTTCTTTATTCGGGGATTGGTTGGGTCTCAGCTCAGCCTGACACGGTCAGGTCGGCCCGATGCAATGGGTCCTAGGGTCTACCTAAATCTGCCCGAGTCTAGCCCTCTATGGTTCGGCCCGGTTCACTTGGTTCATCTTGTCCGTGTCTGCACGGTAAAGTTCGCTGGCCTAGGCCATAGTTGCCTCGGCCTATCAGGTGGGGCTAGGCCAACCCGCATTAGTTCACTGGGCCGCGGGTTCGGCCCGACCCACTAGCGGGTTCAGCCCGACCCTATGGCAGGTTGTCCTGATACGCAAGCTTGATTAAAAGGACCTTTTCCATTTCTTACGCAATTTTGAGTACACTCCATAAATTATTTTCTTCCACCAGTATTTTTCTAGAATCACTCATTTTATCATGAAAAATTATCTTAGTTCATTTTTGGTTTTATTCAAAAAAATATGCTTTTTTCCTCATAAAAGACTCTTTAATATTTTCCCATTAAATTGTACTATAGTGGATCATTTATAACGTTTTTTAAATTATCCCTTTTCTATATTCAATTCAGTTAGAAAACATTATTCATGACCTATTCTTATATTATGATTTTCTATAATTGATTTACTAACTTATTTCATGGATACCATTATGATACATCCTTTGGTTATGATTATTATATGATTATGAAACACCGTTTCATTCCATGAGTATCCTTTATATTTATTCCTTATGTTTGATTATTTATGTGGCACACATATGAATGAATATTCCATGATTGGTTCACCTAGATTTTTCTCCAATGAATTGGTTAATGTTTAGTCTCATAATACATCATGTATGGGATTAAGGAGTAAACTTAATACATTAAGGGACTTTGTCCACCATGGGATATAGTGTTGGCAGTTAGCCTTGACTCATGTTTAGGACATGTTATATGTTACTACCACATTCCAATTTTTTAATGATCATATTATTCCATGTCTATATGTGGTTCTTCCACATGTTTATTCATAATCCAACCCTTTTATTTTATCATGGTATGCCTTCTAACTCATGTGATATACTTTATTCCCATGTTTGTTCCCTTATTGGGATTTTTAGCTCATCTCTTCTTTTATGTATTTCTCCATGTTATCCTATAATGTTCTATGATCTCAAAGGGAATTAGGATCTCATAATGGAGATTATTTAAAAGATATTTTTAAATTTTAGTCTCATGTTTTCGAATTATGTACCTAGTCATCCTAATACACTTGTATTATTTATCCATGGTATATATTTTATTGATAATTATGATTAAAATAATGTAATAATATGTGTATAAGGATAGGGTCACAATACAATACCTATTCCAAATATACAATCCATTTTTTATTTAAATACCAAATTTTTCAAATTTGAACCTTCCTGAGAAATGAACCCAAGAATTTAAAGAACCACCACTAAAATATAAATGTTTTCTAAAATGGAAATTATTTTAGGAAATCTAAATAGGAACATGGATTATGAGTGATGACTAAATTAGGAAACATTTTTAACACATGGATGTAAAAACACCTTGATCAATTCTACCATTAACTCTATTATCTCTACCACAGACATTAGTCTATCTAAAAAATACACTCATATATCAAATATCCTATAAACTAAAAAAATATAATTCTTCTTGGAAACTAGAAATATAACTCCACAAAAGAACTCATCCACCCAATTTCAATGAGTTTCTAACAATCTTATTGAAATATTCAAAACATGTCCATGGTAAATAAAAAACATCCCACAAATATCACATCAAATTCCAAGATTATAGAATGTTTACATATTGGTTCCATGTGTAGTGGAATCATGCATGGGTGGGTTATATATTACAATTTATTTTAGAAATAATTGCTTGAAACAATTAGCAAGGATCTTTCACGTCAAATTTATAATTCATTTATTTAATATTTCAATAAATAAATATTTGGGCTTAGGAAATTTCTTTGTTGGTGAATGTTGATCATCCAAATGGACCCTTTAATATTACCTTCATTTGATTGTGAAGATCCAATGCTAAAATTGCTATAGTGGTGATCCACATGTACTCATATGATCTTTGAGTAACACCAATTGATCTTCGTGTGCTAGTCCAGTGAGTCAAATGTCTTGAATTTATCGTTCTTCATCGGTCGTTCTTAGATCTTGAAGAAATATCTCTTGTAATTTTCATTATTGAGAGGGAGAGAGAAGGAGGTGTTGAGAGAGAAATTGTTGTGCTCAACAATTCTCTATTCACAATTTCAGATACTCTACACAATAGAAATTGCTATCTATTTATAGAGTTAGGATTTAAGTTAAAATATAATTTAATTTCATAGTGTCCAATAAATAATATTTATTACCTTCAATAAACCCCAATACACATAATAATATTTATATTATTATTATTTTGTGGTGAGAAACAACTTCTGCAATATCAAAAATTGTGTAACGGTCTTGTTATTTTTTATTTTTTTCCAGACTCAGACTTTATCCATTCGAACTCCTATATCATTTATAAAACAACCAAATAAATATTTTATTCATAAAAAAATATTATATTCATAATATTAAGAATAAATATTTCTTAAAATTTTCAATAAATAAAATAAATAATTTATTCACATATCAGAGAATAAATATTTCTATAATTCTAGTGATGAATAGAACATTAATACAATTATTCCTCAGACTTGAGAAAAATATTTATTCCATTAATTTAACTCAAATAAAATTTAATCGAGGTAATAAACACTTTGATTGGGACCCTTTAGGATTATTTATCATTTTTACTAGGAAAGATTTCTTAAAGTCCAAGATTATTGTATAACAATGGGTCAAGGTGCCCGTGAGAAAGATCATAATGTCTCAAC
This sequence comes from Viscum album, assembly GCA_963277665.1. Lineage (NCBI taxonomy): Eukaryota > Viridiplantae > Streptophyta > Magnoliopsida > Santalales > Viscaceae > Viscum > Viscum album. The sequence continues at coordinate 235,832,778 of OY728167.1, read as the reverse complement.
TTCAACAACCACATACGAAGGATCATTGTGTAATATAATATCACTGTCACCATATCTCATCATGCATGTTGCATAAATATGTCACCAACCTATATGATAGATTTTTAGTTTTTAACTATATGAAAAAACATGTCGTTACACCATGTCCTTGGAATTTAATGTGATGTTTCTATTCCAATACAATGGAAAGAGATATCAGCTTCTATAATGATGGAAGTGAAAAATCCTTCCCCGACCTATTCATTAATGACATGTCACTCGTGACACGCACAACATATTCAAATTCTCTATGAATTGTTATCGTCATAGATTACGAAATACATCTATATACATGAGTTGAAATAGTAATTAATAGTAATCTTAAAAACTATGGACCATCATACATGATCATAGATATGAGTATCTAATAACACAAAAACTTGAAGAACTTCTAATAGTGGGATTGTTCTCATAATCTATCATATTGGAATTTCCATGTTAAAACTTCATAAGAAGAAGCCTAATCCTCGTACGAGTACTTTCACCTGACAGTCTCTAAACTATTTTTCCCATCATATTATGTTATCCAACCATAGAACATTATTTGAGAGTATCATCCTACCACATCAAAGTTCTCATCATAGCAACAAACTTTCATGGCTTTATCAATGTGACGTATACTCTAAAAAATTATTAAATTAGATTCATTCATAACAAAAAACAATATGCAATAAGAATTTTTATTAATATTTATTTTAATCTTATGAAATGGAATTACCAAGTGTGGCCTTTTCGAACCTTCCACACCAGGAAACCCCCCTCCCCATGATGGGATCATTCCAATGTGGCCTTAGTTGGGAAGGAGTAGATTCCAACTAAGATAAAATAGCATCCCTGAGGATTACAGCCTAATACGCGATGGCTCAACGTAGAAATCTGTCACTATTGATGGGTCGTGCCTCACATATACATAGTCAAAGACTAGGTGACCCGAAAAGACAGATGGATCCATGTGGAGAGGCTCTCCACAAAAGATGAATCCTAGTATTCAAACCATAAACCTCCCAAATAACTGTCGATTTAGGTAACTCACCTTCATAATTATGCCACCTCCAAAAGGAAAATTTAATTAATTTTCAATACATCAAATATTCAGGTAATCAATGTACAAATTGTTGGTCTTAGGACACCAACTCCAAAAGCTGTCACTTGTACTATAGCCAACTACCTACAACCTTTAGTCTTCTAGACTTCACATGATAGTCCAATTTCTGCTAATTCAAGGCTTTATTCAAGGGGTCCACCGTGTCTTCTTCCTTGTAAATACTACTCACAGTAACTTCACCTCTCTAAGAAAATCCTTAAGGACATGATACTTCTGAATTATGGCCTTTTTCCACTAATGTGACCTTGTATCTTTTGTAAGAGCCACTACTACAGTATTATCACTATAGATTGTGATAGTATCATTAAATTTAGGTTTCTAATTATGCTCATGGATGAAGTTGTGCATACATACAATTTTTTAGCTACATTAGATGCTGCAATATACTCAGACTCTGCTATAGAATCATAAACCACGACCATCTTTGATCTCTTCTACCTCAACAACGTCCATTAAAAATGATGATTTATCCCATTTGTGACTTCTTGATATCTTGATCAGTTGGGAAACTAGAATCTTCATGTCCTCTGATGATTAGTTCATCATCTCCTCTTTAAACAATGAACTTATCTTTAATAAACTTTATATAATTGAGGATAGTCCTGACTTCCAACCAAAATCTTTCACCTAGATCAACTTGATGTCTTCCTACCACACATAATGTATATGCGACATTTAACATAGTAAGTAATTTGAATTAGTCCAAGGACTAATTTTCATATTAAGATGAAATCTATATGACACTGGATACAAACCCATCCTCGATTGTTTTATACTAGACCTGTTTAGTGTCTTATCAATGTATGTAATTTGAATTAGTCTGAGCAACCTATTGGATCAATCATGATGGATCTTGATCCTAAGAATATATGTGGATGCTGCAACTTCCTTTATAGAGTATAATTTTTTAACCGTTCCTTAATAGACTATAAGACTGATATTTCATTTCAAATGAGTAATATGTCATTATCATATGCTATTAAAAATATGACTGCACTGCAACTAAAATGTGAATAGACCCAAAGCTCACATTTTTTATTTATGGAACATAATTCCATTATGGCCTCATCAAAATGAATATTCCAGGACCTAGATTCCTTCTTTAATCCCTAAATGGATATTTGTATCCTTAAAACATTGTTGGAATCATTAGGAGTCACAAACACTTCTGGTTTGTCATATAGACATATTCCTGAAGGTTCATGTTAAGGAAGGTTATTTTGATATTCATTTTCCAAATCTCATAATCATGGAGAGCTGTAATGGAAAGTAGAATTATGATATCATTCAACATTGAAAATGGTGAAAACGTTTCATCGTAGTTAATTTTATAATGTTGTTTAAATTGTTTTTCAATCAAACACACCTTATAGGTACTGAATCGTCCTTTCAATTCTAGATTCTTCTTGAATACCCATTTGGAAAAAATGTGATTTTCATCTACTGGAGGATCTACCAAAATATAGACTTGTTTTTGGTATATAGAATTCATTACAGAAATCATGTCTTCTTGTCACATTGCAACATCTTTTCCACTGAGGGATTCCTTGTAGGTCAGAGGATCATTATTATCAACTAATAATGAGTCGTTTTCATTGATGACTATTTGACCATACCATTATGGTTCTCTACCCTCTATAGTACTCTTACATATTAATTGTGTCTCTAGAATGATTTAATCATCCATAGGGCTTTCTGGAATTTGTTCCTCAGACAACTCTTGTATATCATGAGCCAGAAATTCATTGAATTCTATTTCACTCATGATATCCATTTTAGATACAAGATCCTCCTCATGAAATTTGGGACATCTATCAACCACAACATTTCTATCTGGAGAATGTTTTATTTAGTATCCCTTTGTTTCTTTGGGATATGCTTTAAAGATACACTTTGTGCCTTAGGGTGAAAGATTGTTACCTGAAGAGGCATTAACAAATGCTTCATAACCCCACACATGTAAGTAATAAAACATGGCTTTCATTTCATTCCATAACTGGTGTGGTATATCATCTATTTCTTTAGCTGGAACTCAGTTTAGTACGTATGTTGTTTTTTGTAATGTGTATCCCCAAAAAGATAATTGAAGACTCTCATGAATTTTCATTGATCTCAGCATTTCCAACATGGTGTGGTTCCTCCTTTCACTTACACCATTCCGCTGAGGCATATAAGGAGTGAGTTGAGATAAAATCCCAAAGTATTACAGATAATAAATGATGTCTTGATTAAGATATTCTCCACCATGATCTTGATGATGTTTCTTAATATTCTTATAAACCTAGTTCTCACCTACATTATTGTATTCCTTGAATTTTTCAAAATAATCTGACATATACCTCATTAAGTAGAAATATTCATATCTTCTAAAATCATCAGTAAAGGTAATGATGTATGAGTACCCATCCCATTATTTAATAGGAAATGGTCCACATACATTGATATGAATTAATTCAAGAATCTATTTATCCCTTCCACTATTCCCATTAAATAGGGATTTGGAAATTCCTCAATATAAACATGTGTGACATACAGGAAGTGGGTTTAGTTAAAAATAATATAAATATCTATATTGATGTAATTTATAAAAGCGTTTTTTATTTACATGACCTAGGAGGTGAGGCCAAAGTTTGGTGTGTTATTAGTTATGTGAAAAAACATTGTTATCGATTACCATTATTTGGTTTTTGTAATCCAACAAATAATGACTATTAGTTAAATCTTCCTTACCATAAAAAATATATCTTTAGAAAAGAAGAAAATTTTATTCCTAAATTTGAAAATAAATCCATCTCTATGATGTCTAGATATATAAATAATGTTTTGGTAACTTATGGCACAAAATAAAAACCCTTTCAAACCAAGATTATTTTGGTCGGCAATTTGAGGTGGTGTTCCCCGATAGCTACAATAGAAACTTTAGTTTTTTTGGTTTTTCAAAGATCTATCTCTCCTCAGTCAATATTTCAGAATCTACATGGTCCTTGTATTTGAATAAATTTTTGAGGAACACAAGATGTATCTTATACCAAATTTTTAGAAAGAGAAAAATTTCACCTGATAACAAATGCACATGAAGATTCCCCTTGCTTCTTTGGATGGGTGTAGGTTTTCATCAAGTGGCCATTCTTGACACATGTATAATAGATAACATCATGTTCCCTTACTATCACCTTCATCTTCCTCTTCTTGGAAGGGCATGAAGAATATTTTGGAATAAAAATATTCACATTGTCTTTCTGTTTGGTCACCAAAAAGATGGAAGGTTTTTCATTCTTTGTATGCTTATCTACTTCGTCATTAACTATTACTATCATGGATTTTGAAATACATCTAATTACATGAGTTTAAATATTCATTAATAATAAAGAAAAATGGATAATGGTTGGATTGAGAAGATTTTTTAATCAAATAGGATTTTTTAGTTTTGATTATGATCATTCATCCAGGGGTTGGTATACACCTGAATAGTTTTTAATGGTTGGTTTGAGAAGATTTTTTAATCAAATAGGATTTTTTTTTCATTTTTTCAAATAGGGGTTTTATAATGGAATTAAAATGGAAAATTTTATGATGGTCAAGAAAGAAAATTATTTTTTTGTTCTTTGAGATTTTATTCAAGTTGGATTGAAAATATGACAATTTTTTACATTATTAAAATAATGATTTTTTATTGTATTAATTATGGGTTTTCAAATGGTAAAAAAATAATTTAATTTATTATATTTAAAAATATCATTGATTTCATGTTTATATACTAAAATTACATAGACTCCTTGGAAAAATAATAATGATATTGTTATCTTTCACCGTACATACACACATCTATGTGTGTATGAAACTCTGTATTTTTATATAGGAATTTTGTTCCACTTCATGTTGGTTTTTGTTTATTCTGGTCCATCGATGGTGAGTTGTGAGGCGGAGGGAAACTGTGGGTTTTGTTGAGGTACATGGTAATTTGGTTTGAGTTCTTCCATTATATTGGTATATAGAATTATTGGCCATGATTGCCTTCTCTTTTTAATTTTACCCAGTTTATATTTTTATTCCAGCTGTATGATTATTATTGGATGATGTATGTATATTGATACAAAAGGTTTGAATCATTATTTCTATTTATAACTCATTTGGTTTTTTTCTATTTTGGTTATGTGTAATTGTTCTTACATGGATATCTAAAGTATGGATGGTCCAAGATTGGTTTTTAGAAAAAATATCAATCATGTGTTAACAATAATTAAAGGATGAATTTTTTCCAAGTGGGATACCTTGATACTCAGGCACTAGTTTCCATCATGATTGGATTAAGAACTCCCATCATGACTTGTGATGGGTCAATTTAGGTTATGTGTCATGTATGCCCAATTTATATAATTACAAAACCCTATTGGATCATAGGATCATGTTATGTTCTTATAGGTTCATCTGGATTACATTTTTTTAATTGGTGTATGTCATGTTAGGTTTTAGATAGGGACATAAGACCTTAAGAGGATGATATGGGGGATCATTGTGATCACCTTCTCATTCAGAACCTGATGTTACCAGGGGAATTCCTTTTTAAGACTTATATTTTGATTTTTTATTGACTAGTTAATGTATTTTTATATCAGGGTATGATATTTGATATAACCCTTTAGATGGTATATAAGCTTGTCATAGGATGTCACATGGTTTAAATTTAGAAATTTTATAAAATATGTAAATTAAATTCCATTTTAATGAAAATATACCTTAATTTAGTAATGTATTCATATAAATCCCATTCATTGTATTTTATTTTTTATTTTAGACCATTATAAAATCTGGCCAATATTGTACGTTTGATGTAAAATTCAGTTTACAATCATAACCATTGATAACTAAAAATTCGACAATGACCGTTAATATTAGTATATCTAAAAAGTTATAATCAAATATACTTGATTGATAAGGAAGAAGTGATGGATTCAACCAGAAGAATCATACCTTATGAATAACATTTGTCAGATCATCTATGGGTTATGGAATCACTAGGCTTTTCTTTTGACTAATCCCTTGATATGAAACAATAACTGAACTTGAATGAAACAAATTATGTTAGATGTTCATGATTATATATATATCTAACCAAACAATGTTCATCTAACCAATCCAAGAAAGTACTACCATCAAAAACATTATTCTTAGGGAATACGATGGTCTAATAATTGTTTATGTATCTAGACCTTATTATTATGAATCAATATAGTTAATTAAAATAAAATAATAATTTTATTTATCCATTTTAATGGAATCACAAAACATGATTATATAATGAGTTTTATAAAAAATAGATTTTTATTAAAGGTAACCTAAATTTTATTCTCGGGAAATATATAGTTTCAATTAAAAAACAATTATAAATAAATACACGAGTTTTTTAATAAATTAAATTTTCATAAAATTGTTTTATTAAATAATATTTAATTTAATATAAATTGGTAATTAATTTTAATGAAGTCTCATTTGATTTATATAATGTTTTGAATGTATTTTGTTTCATGAAAACTACTATTTTTAATAATTAAGGACTTTTATTTTTGTGGAAAATAATATTTTTATAAATTTGATTTTGTAAAATAAATATCATTTTTGAAATTATTATTTCAAAATTATTTAATTGTGGATGTTTCATAATTTTCTAAGATGGTAGAAACTTTGGGTGAAAATCAATTATTCTATAAATAAATTGTTTTCATTATGACATCAGTGTGGCCCAAAATTGAAGTAATAAATACAATAAAATGAATAAATTAAAAAATATATTTTCAGAATAATGTAATTTATTTCTTAGGTAATTTAATTAATTTCCCAAACCTATTATGAATCCTCCAAAACCTATATTATATTTTAATGGTTTAAAAAACTAATTATGAGCATGACACACTCCCACCTCATGAATGATATTATTTTAATGAGAATTGTTATTAATCAAATAAAATTCTTAATTCCTACCCTTTTTTGAAGATACCATGGGAAAAACTATGGCAAGGATTTTGTATTTTGTTTATTTTATTCCGATGTTTCCAAAACCAATGTTTATAAATAAATTAAGAATTACTGTCTTTTGATATAAATCCCACCTAACCTCAAATTCCAATTCTCCCCAAACCCATTAATAAATATCTTACTCTATATATACCTCTATAAATCCCGCCCAATGTGTCCTTGTGATCATAAAAATCACCTTTAATTCTTTTAGAAGAATCCTCTCATTGTAAGGAATTCTCTTTCTCTTCTTCTTTATTCCAGAATGTTCTTTGTTTCAAGCCTATTGATTTCAAATTTATCATATTTAAATTTATTACTAAACATAAATATATGTTCATTATTATTTCTAGTTGATGAGTGACCATTTTGTTTCTCTCATTAATCCCTTCCACGAGATTTTATGTACACCCATTTTGTTGATCAAATTATTACATGATTTTCAGTAAAAATATTTATGTTGTCAATAACCATCCCCATTTCCACTAAAATTTTATTCACCTATTTGTACATATCATTAAATTATTAGGAACATCTATGTGTGGAATCCATACTCATTAATCGTTGGATTAAAACTGATAAAATATGTTTTTATAGTTATGGTCTATGTGGCAGAAAGAGGAATGTAAATGATATGAATATGATGTGTGAGACTAGAATTATATTACACTCTAATGCATTGGGTATCATTTTTGTCTCCTGAGATATCATGTATAGTGAATGGGATGTTATCCTAATAACACTATGTTTTGATTTCTCAATGGTGAACCTTGATTTATGCTTATGTTTTCATGATTCATTTTTTTGACACATTCATATGATTCAATGATGTTATAATATTATTCCATGATTCATCAATAATTATTATTATTATCATATTTTTATGACATCATTTTATTCCCATTGACTCACATTTACAAGCTTAATTCATATTATTCTTTTATTATTCCCTTAGTTGGAATTATATTTCACCCATTTCTTATGCGCATCCATGGTTTATACCATATACTAATATAAAATAAATACATTTTAACAACATGTTATGGAGTTTTTAAATAATTTTTCTGAATCACTTTTTCAATCTATTGTGTTGCGAACCTATTTTTTTCAATACAACAAGCCTATAAATCTATGGGATATTATTATGTGTATCTTTATATAATAAATCATCAAATAATGTGTATAAAGAGTATGTGTTATCTTAGTTGGTATCAGAGCAAGGTATAGTTATTTTTCGGGATATGCATTTGAAAACCATAGTGAAAATCATTGGGATAAGGAAAAATATATAAAAATGTCCCTAAATTTGGGTACGTGTAGATTTATTTGTTTTTTGAGATCAAATATCTCGTTCTAGATAAATGAAAATTTGATATGGATATGGAATGGATGTACCTATGGGTAAAAACATTTAATGTAATCATTAGGTATTAGAAAAACCTATACCCTATTTATGAAAAACAGTCTGAAGAGTACACTCCACTCCAGACCCTCTCGAGGGATATTTTTTTCATAATCATGGGTTTTTTCAATCCATTATTAAGGGAATAAGAATTATTAATAAATAAATTTTAATAAATAAGTTGTGTATAACTATGATTGGAACCAGGAAATTTATAGGTTAAGTTATACATGTCATTTATAGGTTAACCATTTAACATTCATAATTTCCATTTATATGATTAATATTTTTAAAATTCTCATCCATGCTATTTTTTTACATTAATAAATATACAGAAATAGGAGTAAATTAGTCAACAACCAATGAGATGGAGAATTTTATGACAACCAAAATAAAAATACCAACCCAATATGAGAAATAATTAAGAATTTAATGAAAATACATACTCAATAAAATCAATTTTTTAATAGAAAAATAAATGAGATAGAACACACACATCCCTCTAATAAAGTGAAAATTTAAATTATGTCCTTGATGTGAGAAAGGATTTTAACTTTTAGAGTAATTTATAATCCCATAATGATATAAAAATGGATAATATTAATTAAAAAGATATTCTCTATAATTAAATGACTCAGACAATATAATTTCATGCTATTTATTGATTATATAAATTGATAATCTTATCAATGTTGTACATTGTTCAAGAATAAGAATCCCATGTAAAAAAATATTGATAGATTGGAATGAATTCTAGAAAATTATTCTCAATAAATATTTTCCATTCAATCTCTAAAATAAAGTAAATAGGGAGTTACATTACCTCATGAAAAATGACGATGAATCTATCTGGGTGTTTATAGAAAACATCAAAAGAAATTCATGATACACCTTTTGATTTTTCATTGATCCTTAAAGTAAATTTGAAAAATTCTTTGGTGTGTCAAATCCAAATCTATTAAAATCATTTACAATTTTATACTTTAAGAGCTAAAATTAAATTATCTAACAATCCTTCAAATTCAAATAGATACTTGATAATATCAAGGGTCTCCTGGGACTAGTGATAGGAAGTATGGAATACAGTTTAATTCTAGAGGATCCATGTAAAAATATCATGGGTGTAAGGAAGTCAATAGTCCAACATGTCAACTATTTAGAACTAATCATATTGAGAATTTCGTGAAGAGAATAATGAAATTATTTAGGATTGGTAAGGAGTAGCACCAAGCTAGCGGATTTAAATGGGATAATCCCTCCAATGTTATAGAAGAATGTACTGGTATAGTAAATCGTTAACCTATCATCTAATGTTTCAAATACAAGGAATTATGACTCTATGAATACCAATATACTAAGCCAATGTTTATTTGAGATAACTGAGGACAATAACATTTAATCCATAGATAGATGGTTGACTATATTCCAGCAGAAATTCTGATTTGGATCTAGAAAGTGAACTAGTGAGGGGTACATTGGTAATTCATTTAACAATTGAAATATTACAATTTTATTCTGGTTTTATGCATTCTATGAAATCATGGAAGTTTATTAAAACTACTAAAACAGTAACTCAATACTGGGAAGTTGAGTTATAGATGACAAAAATAAATTGAAAAATTATTCTATTCCAAGTATATAACTTCTGCCTTATCTATATTTGTTGTCTGAATTTCCTATAGAACCTTATGAAACTTCCTTTAGAGCAATTTTATTCTTTTTTGGGTATGGATTGGCATTCCTTCTATAGATCCAATATAAATTTTCGGTATAATTAAATCGCCCTATGTATTTTGAATCAACCTCTAGTTCTATAATATTGTGTGGTGGATGGTGAATCTCCATTTGAATCATCTTCTCATGGGAGGATATTATTTCTTTATGAGAATATGTATCTATCTAAAATGATTGAGATTAAGGAAATTATCATACAATATTTTATTCCCATTGTATTATAATATGTTGATATTTTTCATAAATAATTTCCTAGTCATCTTCCCATTTGAGAGGTTGAGTTTTAGATCAAACATATACCTATATCTTTTCTAGTATCCATTTCTCCATATAGAATGGAAACATTTGAACTTGAAAACCTAAATAAGTGGCTATATAAAAATCTTAATAAAGGTTTTATATTCCCTTGTGCTCCATAATGGGGTGAACTAGTACTTTTCATCAAGAATAAGGATATCACAACAAACTTATGCATTGATTATTGTGATCTGAACACGGTCAGAATAATCAAAAAGTACACACTACCATGGAATGGTGAAATGTTCAATCAATTACATGGACCCCATTAAATCTTGAAGGTGGATATTTTGTTTTTATATTATCAAAAATCATTGAAAAATGAGGATAACCCCAAAAATTATTTTCAAATAAGGTATGGGAACTACGAGTTCATAGTGATGCCATTTAGACTCACTAATTCTCCTCCTATCTTCCCAGACATAATGAAATATATATATAGGGATTACTGAGATACATTTTTGGTATTATTTTCTAATAATATTATTATCTTCTCCAAAATCAAGGAAGAAAATGAGGATTATTTTACAATTATGTTGAAGAACATGTCAAAGGAGGATTTATATGCTATGTACAATAAATGTGAGTTTTGGATAGAGTATGTAACATTTTTAGGGTGTATTATCTCCAGCAATGTGATATATATATATATCATTTTAAAATAGAGGTAACTAATGGATGTTATATACCAATAATTTGTTATAGATCCATAGTTTCCTTTTATTAGCTGGGTATTATCATCGATTTGGGAGAAAATTTTAATGATTTTCAGACCCACTACCAAGAAAACTCAAAATGAATTTATGTTTGTCTGGACTAACAAATAAAATGAGATATTTATTGATCTAATTAATAGTTTAATCACTATTACTACAATAAAATTTTCCACCATTAGGGAAGTATTTACGATCTACTATGATACTTCCAAAAATGGAATAGGTTTTGTGCTAATAAAAAATTTAAAATTAATAGATTATTCTTCTAGCCAATTAAATTTACATGACCAGAACTGTATGATGTATGATTTGGAATTAGTTGTAGTGTTCTTCAAATTTAATATTTGTTATAATTATCTTTATTGATATAATTAAGACATATATACATATTATAAGATCCTCATGTATATATTCACACAAAAGGATATCAATATTCTCTAATAATATGGATATAGCTAATCAAGGATTATGATTGTTCAATCTATTAACATCCTAGGATGGAAAAATAAACAGGTAAATTCTATGAGTAAACAAAATACCATAACACTATCCACGATGGGGTTTTAATGGGATCTGATATTATTGGACACAAGAAGTATGAAATTGGGAATCATAAAAGGAATGTTATCCTACCATACCATAATACCTTCTCATCCATCCATTCTTGATATAATCAAGGATTCCCAAAAAGATGATGGGGAGATATAAAAAAAGGAGGACAATATTATGAATTTCATCTTTTCTGATGATGGAGTTAAATGGTTTTGAACCCAGATATTAAACCGATGAAAACCAAAACTAAATAGGGAACTTATGGATGATTTTAACAGCTCATACTTCTATATTCCTCTTATAATTAATAAAATATATAGATATTTGAATCCAAAATTCTAATGGGATAACATGAAAATAGAGATTGTATAATTTTTATCCCGATTCTTGGTATTCCAAAATTTCATTGATGAATGAAAAATGTATAAGGGTTTGATGCAACCATTTACTATATTAGTATGTAAATGGGAAACATAACCATGGATTTCATCATAGGTCTCCACAAAAATCTAAAGACAATATGAAAATTTGGGTGGTAGTTGGTTGCCTTACCAAGTTAGTGAATTTCATTATTATCAATGATTTTTTATCTATTGAACAACTCACTATGATATAAATCTGATAGGTGTAAAACAAAATGGATTAACACTCTCCATTTTATTTAATTGAGATCCAAGATTTTCCTTTAGGTTCTAGAGAATCTTTAACATGAATTAGATGTAGAGATGAGTTTCAATATTTTTATCCCCATCACAGGGATAGTTATTCTGAAAGAAAAATTCAAACTCTAGAGGATATATTTAGATCATGTCAAATGGATTTAAAATTTTATTTGTATTACCACTTTAAAATGGTGGATTTCCCATATAGCCATAGTTTATATTCTGGAATTTTAATGGATCCATATCAGGATCTGTAGGGGACGAGGTGTCAAAATTGTACATATATGGATATAATTATAGAGTGGAAGAGAATTATACATGATCATATCCAATAGATGATACAGAAGCTTCAAACTATTCAGTTTCAAATAAAATATTTGAAATGTAGAAAGAAAATATATGTAAGAAATCACTGATAAGACCATGTTTTTAAGGTCAATGATAAGATATTCATTCTTATATCACAATAAAAGAAATTCACGAGGTTTGGAATGAACATAAATATTATTACTAGATACATAATCTCTTTTTAGGACCTCGATAACACCATATTTGTGTCTGATTGACAAGCACTCCCACCTAACCCATATCATGTAAATTATGTGTTCCATGTATCCCTCTTAAAAAAGTACTTACCAGACCCATTGCATGTATTGAATCTTGAGGTCGTACATTGGAGAATGATATCTCATATTTTTATTAGCTAGTCAATATCATAGATCATAGACGCAAAGTTATATTAAATAAGACAACTACCCATGTTAGGGAAATATGGTGGACGAACTACTTTTAATAGGCAACATGGGAACTAGAAGAGGTGGTAAAATAAAAGAATCCACATATATTTTAGGGCATGAATTGAATTCTTTAGGATGACATTTCTGAAGGTTAAAATAATTTAATGACCCAAACATTTATAAATTATTTTCCCTGATAAATGAAAATATTCATTATTAAGTAATGTAGTTAAATAACATGCTTTCATTTTATTTAATTTGATATTACGATCTATTATAAAATATAGACATAATTATTTTTCTTTTAAAAGAACATTGAAAATCCTAACCACTGTAAATAATATTAATACTATAATGGATAAAAATATGAGTATATATTGAGGGTTACAAAAAAAACTACTTGAAACAGAAATAAGAAGCGATGGCTTCTTCTAGTATAATTATACCCTATAAAGCCCATTTTTGGAGATTTTGAGAGACATGAAAAAATTATGATTGTAACTTCTCTAATAAAAATTCATGATTAAATAGTTGAAACTCAAGAAAACCCATTTGTGGGTGAATTTAGATCATTTTTATATAATCTCACAAACCAATTTCATCGAACCACCCTAAGAATGTACTATGAATTCTCACCTTACCCATAGGGTGTATGCTCGTGTAATAAGCAGTTATGTATCAAGAAACTTGAAGTATAAAATTTTATTTTTTAATTAAATAAAATAATAATTGTATTTAGCACCTTTCAATATTAATTTATAAATGATTAACGAGTTTTATTAAAATTAAATTTTTGAAAAATTAACGAAAATGTTATTTTAGGGATATATATAGTTTCAATATAAAAACTATTTTTTATAAATCCTATTAATATGGAATAATTTTTTTTTCAAAAAATAGTATTATTAAAGAATATTAATTTAATTTTAATTAGTAATATAAATCAATGAACTCCAATGTAATATTTTAAACTGTCAAAAAGCTATCCGTGCCATAAAGACAATCATTTTTCAATAAATAAAATTTTTTATTTAAAAGTTGAAATTTATATATTTTGAATTTTTTTTATTAAAATAAAAATTATTTATGAAATTAGTAATTCAAAATTAGTCAATGGTTATTTTTTCTTAATTTTATGAGATAGATGGATTTTTGGGTAAAAATTAAATACATTAAAAATATACAGTTTTTATTATGACATATAAATGGCCCAAATTTTATGTAATAAATTATATATAATAAATAAATGACTGAATATGTTTTTTACCATTAAAATATTTTTTTTAAATAATTTCATTAATTTTAATAATCTATAATGAATCCCCCAAATCACATATTATAATTTAAAGATTTAAAAAATTTCATTATAAATATGAATCACATCCACATCATGAATAGTTTTATTTTTAATGATTTTAGTTCATAACCCAATAAAATATTGAGAACCAATCCTATTTGGAAAAACACATGGTAAAAAATAATGGGATAGTTTTTTGTTTTGGTTATTTTATTACAAAGAGCCCAAAACATAAGTTTAAAAATTAAAAAATAAATTTTATCTTTTTTCCTATAAATGCCCACGCATACTCCCTTTCATCCTCACTCAAAACATAATGAAATTTAATTTAGTCTCCATATTTTTCTCTCTAAATCTATCCTATGGGGTCCTCAATATTATACGAAGATCCTCTCAAGTTCTTAAAAGCATCATATCAATGTAAGGGATTCTCATCAATTTCCTCCTTATTCAAGTACTTTATTTGTGTTAAGCATTTTGATTTCAAATTTTTCATCTTGAAAAATATTTTTTTAAAAAAATTTACAAGTATTATTATTCCAATGTAATTAAATACCTCTTTTCACTCTCATTAATCCCTTCCATGATCATTTATGTAAACCCATTTTATTACTTAAATTATTTCGTTATTTTCCAAGAAAATGTTATCTTTTATGAATATATATCCACATCTAAAATCAAGGGTATTCAAATAGTTATACCTATCCTAAATTTATTTTTAACATTCATGTCTCTACACAAAACTTTTAAATTAGGGGATTAAGTGTTTTTAAACATTTTCTTATGTTGTGTGATGTACATGGAAATTAATTGCAAGTACATAAATGATTATAATTGGTGGTCCCATATTTATATTACCCTGAAATGCATTTGGTAATATTTTTATTAGATGAGATTTCTTGTGTGGTTGATGATCAGTTCGCCTAAAAACCCCATGTTATGATGCCTCGTCATTCATCCTTGATTTATTCTAATGATATTATGTTTTGTTTTATTTCCACATACATATGGTGTATTGATGTTAACATCTTATGAAATTATACGATGTATATGATTAAGATTCTCATATTTTTATTTCTATCATTTACTCAAACCATATATCTTATTGTGGTTTCATTATAACCTTATTGGTATTTATATCTCACCACATTCTTATGTACATCCCTAGGTTATTGCATGCAGTGTTAGAAGATCAATGGAATTTATGGTCATGTTATGGATTTTGTAAAGAATTTCATTATATCCATATTTAAATATATTATGAATCATAAATGATTTTTAAAGTAAACATGGAATATCATAATTTGATATTTTATTATATATATATTTATATAATAAATCTTTAAATAAAGTGTATAAATGATATGTGTTGTTCTACGCATGTAATGAAAAACCATGTTGCCAAAATATGAATTACATTGAATCCATTAAAACTATTTTTTTATCCATCTTGGTTTATTATTTCTCAAAAATTGGTTCTTAAATATTGTATATGTATAATATAGGGTCTTGATAGTGTTTTGATGTTCTAAAAATGGATTTTTTTGGAGTTTGGTATGATATTTTATTATTCCATGTATGTGTTTAATGTAATAATAGATCATTTAAATTATAAAGGATATGTTATAGAAAATTTGGTTCTAATAACATTTTGTCTGTTTGTCATTTTTAAATGATTCCCTTCTTGTACATTAAACATTTAATAATGTGGTTCAGTTTATTATGGTATCTGGGGAAAATGTAGTGAAATTTATCTGAACATGTTGAAAACTATTTTGAAAAACATTTGTTCAAAGGATAGAAAATTTTAAATTACAATAAGTTGAAATAAAATCATGTTATATTTTTATTATAAAAATGTAATAAATCGGATCATTTAGTTCTAAAATGAAATAAGTTGTTTCCAAGGTTAACTTATTTTAAAATAAGGGTGGTCTATTTAAAAATGTTATGTGTAGGAAAAATTATATTTTTAATAATTTTAGGGGACAATTATTTCAATGAAAATAAATTGGTGTTATTACTGGAAGATTCATTTTGATTTTGTGATTTTAATTTTTTTTATTTTGCACTTTTTTTGTAATGGTGGTTTATTTTTTAAAAAAAATGGACAAGAATTTAATATATTCATGTCCAATTAAATTTATAATATTCCTCCTAGAATTGTTAATAATGAAATTACGAGGCAAATTCTAATGATGGGCATCCTGATTAGCCCTCTTTATCCTATAAATGGATTTTTTTACATTTATAAATCTATATAGACTATAAATTGAGTCGTGGATTTAGAACATTTTTTACTCTTATATCATTCCCTTTTCAAGATTTTTGGGTAACGTTCAGGGGGTTTTGACGATTTTTTGTTCTTTGAGTTCCTTGAGTGAATTGTAATTTGGTTAAGGATTGGGAATATTCTTATATGGTGTTTCATTTTTGTGATTCTAAAATAATACACGGGGTGTTGTTAATTCATGGTAATTCCTCAAAAGTGATTTGAATTATATTTATTTGGGAGAATTTAGTTTTGAAGTTTTCTAGTTGAAGTGAGATTCATTGTCGTTCTTGTTATGGGATGCTTAAGCTTGGTTCTAAATAGGATAAACATCAAAGGACTCCGAGTAAATTATTGGGTAATCAGGAAAATGTGTTCTTTCAGTTAGAAAATAACGGTATTATTTTTTTATGGTTTCTTCATGAGACAATGTCTCATTTTTTACATCTTTATTTACCCTTGTGGAGTGATGCATCAACGTTATAACCAATGTTTTTTCTTTTTATAGCTGGTATTTAATATTTTTCTTTCATGTTATGAATGGGAAGAGACTAATGGATTCCTTAAAAGTTTTATGATATTCTTTTTGGACTATTTAGGTGATCATTAGAGTGGAACCTCTTTGGGATTTTGATTGATTATTTGGAGTGGTCAAAAATGGTTAGTGGATAGGGATTTTTGGTTATGTTCTTATCTTAGCACGATTTTCATTTGTTTTACCACTTTATAAGAATTATAAATTGTGAATATACCTTGATGTTTCTCCATCTACATGTCTTTTCTGGTAAGATGTGTTGGTTTGATTGATGATTGATTATGGTTTTTGGTGTTTGAATATATGAATTCCATTGGTTGAAGATTGTTTTGGATAGTCTTGAGATGATGGAAAATGTATAGTTGAGTTTTAATAGTTACCCATTATTTTCATATAAAGATATCAAATCTTAATAGTTGAATGTTAATTTCATAGAATAATGTTCCATGCCAAAATTTTATATCTTAGTGCCTTTGGAAACATAGACACATAAATAATGGTTCATAATAGTTCTACATCGTTTCCCACATAGATCTTCAGAAATAGAACCCTTCTTTGACATATAACACATAATACCTTTCTCTATAACCTGGGAAATAGAATCATAAAAAATTGTGATCTTAGAATCAATGTATGGATAAACAAGGGAGATATCAATGATTATATATGAATAAAATGAACATATGGGTATAAGAACATGAATATAACATGTACTCATATGATCTTTGAGTAACACCGATTGATCTCCGTGTGCTAGTCCAGTGAGTCAAATGTCTTGAATTTATCGTTCTTCATCACTCGTTCTTCGATCTTGAAGAAATATCTCTTGAAATTTTCATTATTGAGAGGGAGAGAGAAGGAGGTGTTGAGAGAGAAATTGTTGTGCTCAACAATTCTCTATTCACAATTTCAGATACTCTACATAATAGAAATTGCTATCTATTTATAGAGTTAGGATTTAAGTTAAAATATAATTTAATTTCATAGTGTCCATTAAATAATATTTATTAACTTCAATAAACCCCAATACACATAATGATATTTATATTATTATTATTTTGTGGTGAGAAACAACTTCTGCAATATCAAAAATTGTGTAACGGTCTTGTTATTTTTTATTTTTTTCCAAACTCAGACTTGATCCATTCGAACTCCTATATCATTTATTAAACAACCAAATAAATATTTTATTCATAAATAAATATTATATTCATAATATTAAGAATAAATATTTATTAAAATTTTCAATAAATAAAATAAATAATTTATTCACATATCGGAGAATAAATATTTCTATAATTCTAGTGATGAATAGAAAATTAATACAATTATTCCTCAGACTTGAGAAAAATATTTATTCCATTAATTTAACTCAAATAAAATTTAATCGAGGTAAAAAAGACTTTTATTGGGACCCTTTAGGATTATTTATCGTTTTTACTAGGCAAGATTTCCTAAAGTCCAAGATTATTGTATAACAATGGGTCAAGGTGCCCATGATAAAGATCATAATGTCTCAACTTCAACAACCACATACGAAGGATCATTGTGTAATATAATATCATTGTCACCATATCTCGTCATGCAGGTTGCATAAATATGTCACCAACCTATATGATAGATTTTTAGTTTTTAACTATATGAAAAAAACATGTCGTTACACCATGTCCTTTGAATTTAATGTGATGTTTCTATTCCAATACAATGGAAAGAGATATCAGCTTCTATAATGATGGAAGTGAACAATACTTCCCCGACCTATTTATTGATGACATGTCACTCGTGACGCGCACAACATATTCAAATTCTCTATGAACTGTTATCGTCATTGATTACAAAATACATCTATGTACATGAGTTTCAATTGTAATTAATAGTAATCTTAAAAACTATGGACCATCATACATGATCATAGATATGAGTATCTGATAACACAAAAACTTGAAGAACTACTAATAGTGGGATTGTTCTCATAATCTATCATATTGGAGATTTCCATGTCAAAACTTCATAAGAAGAAGCCGAATCCTCTTACGAGTACTTTCACCTGACAGTCACTAACCTATTTTTCCCATCATATTATGTTATCCAACCATAGAACATTATTTGAGAGTATCATCCTACCACATCAAAGTTCTCATCATAGCAGCGAACTTTCACGGCTTTATCAATGTGACGTATACTCTAAAAAATTATTAAATTAGATTCATTCATAACAAAAAACAATATGCAATAGGAATTTTTATTAATATTTATTTTAATCTTATGAAATGGAATTACCAAGTGTGGCCTTTTCGAACCTTCCACACCAGGAAACCCCCCTCCCCACGATGGGATCATTCCAAAGTGGCCTTAGTTGGGAAGGAGTAGATGCCAACTGAGATAAAATAGCATCCCTGAGGTTTACGGCCTAATACGCAATGGTTCAACATAGAAATATGTCAGTATTGATGGGTCGTGCCTCACATATACATAGTCAAAGACTAGGTGACCCGAAAAGACAGATGGATCCATGTGGAGAGGCTCTCCCCAAAAGATGAATCCTAGTATTCAAACCATAAACCTCCCAAATAACTATCGATTTAGGTAACTCACCTTCATAATTATGCCACCTCCAAAAGGAAAATTTTATTAATTTTCAATACATCAAATATTCAGTTAATCAATGTACAAATAGTTGGTCTTAGGACACCAACTCCAAAAGCTGTCACTTTTACTACAGCCAACTACCTACAACCTTTAGTCTTCTAGACTTCACATGATAGTCCAATTTCTGCTAATTCAAGGCTTTATTCAAGGGGTCCACCATGTCTTCTTCCTGGTAAATACTACTCACAGTAACTTCACCTATCTGAGAAAATCCTTAAGGACATGATACTTTTGAATTATGGGCTTTTTCCACTAATGTGACCTTGTATCTTTTGTAAGAGCCACTACTAGAGTATTATCACAATAGATTGTGATAGTATCATTAAATTTAGGTTTCTAATTAAGCTCATGGGTGAATTTGTGCATACATACAATTTTTTAGCTACATTAGATGCTGCAATATAATCAGACTCTGCTATAGAATCATAAACCACGACAATCTTTGATCCCTTCTACCTCACACAACGTCCATTAAAAGTGATGATTTATCCCATTTGTGACTTCTTGATATCTTGATCAGTTGGGAAACTAGAATCTTCATGTCCTCTGATGATTAGTTCATCATCTCATCTTTAAACAAAGAACTTATCTTTAATAAACTTCATATAATTGAGGATAGTCTAGACTTCCAACCAAAATCTTTCACCTAGATCAACTTGATGTCTTCCTACCACACATAATGTATATGCGACATTTAACATAGTAAGTAATTTGAATTAGTCCAAGGACTAATTTTCATAGTAAGATGAAATCTATATGACACTGGATACAAACCCATCCTCGATTGTTTTATACTAGACCTGTTTAGTGTCTTATAAATGTATGTAATTTGAATTAGTCTGAGAAACCTATTGGATCAATCATGATGGATCTTCATCCTAAGAATATATATGGCTGCTGCAACTTCCTTTATAGAGTAGAATTTTTAACCGTTCCTTAATAGACTATAAGACTGATATTTCATTTCCAATGAGTAATATGTCATTATCATATGCTATTAAAAATATGACTGCACTCCAACTAAAATGTGAATAGACCCAAAGCTCACATTTGTTATTTATGGAACATAATTCCATTATGGCCTCATCAAAATGAATATTCTAGGACCTAGATTCCTTCTTTAATCCCTAAATGGATATTTGTATCCTTAAAACATTGTTGGAATCATTAGGAGTCACAAACACTTCTGGTTTTTCATATAGACATATTCCTGAAGGTTCATGTTAAGGAAGGTTATTTTGATATTCATTTTCCAAATCTCATAATCATGGAGAGCTGTAATGGAAATTAGAATTATGATATCATTCAACATTGAAACTGGTGAAACGTTTCATCGTAGTTAATTTTATAATGTTGTTTAAATTGTTTTTCAAGCAAACACACCTTATAGGTACTGAATCATCCTTTCAATTCTAGATTCTTCTTGAATACCCATTTGGAAGAAATGTGATTTTCATCTACTGGAGGATCTACCAAAATATAGACTTGTTTTTGGTATATAGAATTCATTTCAGAAATCATGTCTTCTGGTCACATTGCAACATCTTTTCCACTTAGGGATTCCTTGTAGGTCAGAGGATCATTATTATCAACTAATAATGAGTCGCTGTCATTGATGACTATTTAACCATACCATTCTGGTTCTCTATCCTCTATTGTATTCTTACATATTAATTGTGTCTCTAGAACTATTTAATCATCCATAGGGCTTTCTGGAATTTGGTCCTCAGACAACTCTTGTATATCATGAGCCAGAAATTCATTGAATTCTATTTCACTCATGATATCCATTTTAGATACAAGATCCTCCTCATGAAATTTGGGACATCTATCAAACAAAGCATTTCTATCTGGAGAATTGTTTATTTAGTATCCCTTTGTTTCTTTGGGATATGCTTTAAAGATACACTTTGTGCCTTAGGGTGAAAGATTGTTACCTGAAGAGGCATTAACTAATGCTTCATAACCCCACACATGTAAGTAATAAAACATGGCTTTCATTCCATTCCATAACTGGTGTGGTATATCATCTATTTCTTTAGCTGGAACTCAGTTTAGTACGTATGTTGTTTTTTGTAATGTGTATCCCCAAAATGATAATTGAAGACCCTCATGACTTTTCATTGATCTCAGCATTTCCAACATGGTGTGGTTCCTCCTTTCACTTACACCATTCCGCTGAGGCGTATAAGGAGTGAGTTGAGATAAATTCCCAAAGTGTTACAGATAATCAATGATGTCTTGATTAAGATATTCTCCACCATGATCTTGATGATGTTTCTTAATCTTCTTAGAAGCCTAGTTCTCACCTACATTATTGTATTCCTTGCATTTTTTAAAATAATCTGACATATACCTCATTAAGTAGACATATTCATATCTTCTAAAATCATCAGTAAAGGTAATGATGTATGAGTACACATCCCATTATTTAATAGGAAATGGTCCACATACATTGATATGAATTAATTCAAGAATCTATTTATCCCTTTCACTGTTCCCATTAAATAGGGATTTGGAAATTCCTCATTATAAACATGTGTGACATACAGGAAGTGGGTTCAATTAAAAATAATTTAAATATCTATATTGATGTAATTTAGAAAAGCGTTTTTTATTTACATGACCTAGAAGGTGATGCCAAAGTGTGGTGTGTTATTAGTTATGTGAAAAAACATTGTTATCGATTACCATTATTTGGTTTGTGTAATCCAACAAATAATGACTATTAGTTAAATCTTCCTTACTATAAAAAATATATCTTTATTAAAGAAGAAAATTTTATTCCTAAATTTGAAAATAAATCCATCTCTATGATGTCTAGATATATAAATAATTTTTTGGTAACTTATGGCACAAAATAAAAACCCTTTCAAACCAAGATTATTTTGGTCGGCAATTTGAGGTGGTGTTCCCCGATAGCTACAATAGAAAGTTTAGTTTTTTTGGTTGGTCAAAGATCTTTCTTTCCTCAGTCAATATTTCAGAATCTACATGGTCCTTGTATTTGAATACATTTTTAAGGAACACAAGATGTATCTTATACCCAATTTTTAGAAAGAGAAAAATTTCACCTGATAACAAATGCACATGAAGATTCCCCTTGCTTCATTGGATGGGTGTAGGTTTTCGTCCAGTGGCCATTCTTGACACATGTATAATAGATAACATCATGTTTGTAACAGCCCGAGATTTTATGAAAAATATTCTTTTTTATTTCACTAATGTCTTGTGTGGTACGCTACACCAAAAGGAGCTTGCACAACACGCATCCTTGACTTGCCTTGCATTACACGCAATCGCAACCTTCCTCGATAGCGTGTGTGGTACGTAATACTGAGTTTCACGAAACAATGATATGCTATTAAAATATTATTGAAACTAGCCGTTATGAATAGTAATAACTACTTTCTAAATTTTAGAAATTTTAACTCTCAAAATGGACTTCATTTTTGGATTCGGAATATCGAAATTAGCTTAGGTTGAAATTTTGGTGATTTTCGGATAACTTTCATATTTTGATGAATAGTGAAAATTACTAAATTATAATTAAAAACAACTTTTTTTAATCGAAATAATTAATAGTGATAAATCATTAATTTGAGTGGTTTTAAAGTATATTTAGAATATATTTTTACAATTTAATACAATGTTGGTCATTGGATGTAATTTCACATTTAAACCAGTTATAAACAAGTGTCAATCTTTTGATAGTTATTATCTCTTAAAAACACGCTATTTGTTGTAACAGCAGAAATTAATTATAAAATTAATTAATGCAACTTATATGTTTGGAATTTTGTAAAATAGAAATCATTTTTGAATTCGGAATATCAATTATAGCCTAGGGTGAAATTTTGGTACTTTTCTGAAAACTTTCAATTTTTGATGAATAGTGAAACCACTAAGTGGTAGATTAAAAACTGAATTTTGCATAAAACTTAATTTTACCGCTTCTGTGAATGGAATTTCGAAAATCCGAGAGACACAGTTAATATCAAGGACTAAAATGTGGTTCAATGAGATGAAAATAATTTTTGGTGAATAGTAACTTTTTACTTTTTTTTACCGCGGTTAATAGTAAATAGGGTAACTAAGGGTAAATATGATATTAATATTACCCTAACATATGTCCTAATTCTATTGGACAAGTTTAATTCGACCAAAAACAAACTTAGGAATAAAATATGACCATTTAGGCCCACTTGGATTAGATTAGGACATTTATTATTAATTTATTTAAAGAACGGTTAAAATAGTTAAAATCAAAGTTTAATAAGTAAATCATTTTTAATATGGGGTTATACATAAGATAAATTCGATTGTAAATATTCATTAGAAAGCTAAAACGATTTACTACATGATGGTATTTTATTTGTAATTTTTTAGAAATTAAATAATTTAAGTTATTTATGACACAAAGATGATGCAGTAATTATCTTGTTAATGAAATATTGACATAATTGATGTTATAAACACAAAAATAAATGTAATTTGAGACTTTTTTTGAATTAAACTAATTTTCTAGGTTACTATGATATATTAGTGTTGATTTAATCAACTTGGTTTGAACATATAATTCTGTTATGACTTTCACAAAAATCATGTATCAAATAGTGTCAAAATTGACACAAAATAGTTTTTAAATCAAATATTATATTATTAATTGTTATTTTATTCCTAAAAATATAAGGTTCGGCCAAAGGACTTAGATAAGGATATATGTATTAATAATATACAATTTGGGGTTCGTTTGAAATGTTATAGTAAGTGTATTAACCATATAGTGGAAGAAAACAAAAAGACACGGTAAAAGTTAAATTAATTAACTTAGAGTTAAATCTAATTGATAAGGTTAAAATAATACCCAAAACTTGTCTAAATCTTATTGGTTGATAGGATTTCGACCCATCCCCACTTTAGCTTCGAAATAAGACCCTTTGGAACCATTATAAACCGATTTTGACTTTAATATAAAATAATAATTTGAGATATTCCTAAGGTGCCCCTCTCCTCCCCTATAAAAGGACATCTCCTCCCCCTCCTCCTCACACCAATTTGAGAACTCAAGATCGGCCAACCCCTGCCAATTTCTCCTCTCCACTTCCCTAGCAACATCCTAGAGGTTCTGGTCTTCCTCAAAGACCAATTTTAGTGCCCTAAGAGGAGGTCTCAAAGAGGCACTTCAAAGAAGGGGTAATTACCGTTACCAATTCTTTCATCTTTATTTCTTCTTCCACTTCTTCTTCTTAGGTTGTTTCATTATGAAGTAATAACATCAGTATCACTCATATACTGATATGTTATTATAAGTATGAAACAACCCTATTTCACCATCTATCCATCCTACGGAAAAAGAAATCACCGCGCGTGCGTACGTACGGAATACAGTCTCCACGCCGTGGTGTAATCTATTTTCCACCACCACCTTAAATGGATGGGTATAATGCTGTAAAGAATAACTATACATAGTTATTACAACATCATATTGATTCTGATATATTGTATAATCCACTCCAATTCAATTCAATATTTATAGAAATGATATCATCGCTCGTGCGTACGTACGGAATACCGTCTCCACGACGCGATGAGATTCATTCTCCATGTTAACCATTTAAGAATGATTATAATGTATATATAAGAAATAATAATGAAATATATGACATTATAAAGCTACTGGATTTATATATATATATACATATGTATGTCATCTACTTACTTCCATTTCAAGACAATAAGGAAAGGAAAACAGCGTTCATGCGTACGTACGGACTACCGTCTCCATGAACGGTGTTTTTCATTTTATTTATCTACCTATTATATATATATATACTGAATATATATGATATATAAATCATATTTTATATTCTGGAATTAAGTAAATCATGATATAAGTAATAATGATGTCAAGAAAAACAAGTCAAAACACCTACGATAAATGAAACGATTTTACCCAAAACGCTTCTTTAACATGGAATTTACAAAAGAAGGGGTAATATAATGTCATAAGTGAACCATATATGATATCATAACAATGAATATGATTCTGTAATAAGTCAATAACATGATTTAAATCATTATACAGGAGGTTAGGACACTTACAAAGCAAGTCGGACCTAAGGTAAGGGAAATATCACAATCTCATTTTTATCCGAGATTGTTTATTCGTAAGTATTTACTGGGGTGTATTTTATCATCCACATCCATGTTCCCTCAATATGTAATATTATTTCCATCCACCTACAATTGTTTAAATCCAATTTTACCCTTCTATGAGTTTTTATTTAAGGATATGAAAGGAATCTTTTTTCGTTTTTCGTACGAGGTACTTTTTGACTTTTCCTACAAAAGTACGAAGAATGTTTTTTTTAACTTATACGGCACGAACGGATTTATACTGTTTTATAAAGCCTTATTTTCATGAAGCTTCCTCTAAAAGATTTCATGACTATTTTCAATAAAATCTCTTTCTTTTAAAATTGCATGATTTTTTGTGAAAAGAAATTGATTTTGAAGAAGAAAGGATATTTTCCTCAAGAATTCAATTCAAGTGTTTTATCAAAATTATTTTCCATATAAGATAATAAAGGATTCTGTTTCTATCCATATTTTTACATTGATTTGACTATGTTGTGATGGAATTATGTTTATGAATTCCTTTATCTTATATGAATGGTTTTATGATGTCATGTTGTTTATGAATCCCATTTTTATTACATGGGTTATGCAATGATGTATGATTTATGATTTTGTGGCACACATAAGAAAGGATTCATTAAGAGATGGGTGGGACCTATATCTCCCTCCAATGCATTGGGTAAAGATTTCATATCTCATGAGATAGACATGGCTGGAATGGTAGGTTATACCGGTTCAGTGAAACAGGACTGAAACGAGGATTACTCGATTCAGAATGGGACTTTGTCCACTAAGATAGTCTTGGCAATGAGTCCTGACTAACAAGAAATTATTCTCTATGATTATGTGTGTATGCCACAATGAGTAATGTTTTATGTTATGGTTTCATTTTCACTACTATGATTTATCCCATGTTATGAAATTATGCTCTCTTTTGCAGGTTAAGATTTCCAAAAATGTTATGTTCTTATGAAAATTATGTGATTGATATTTCTTTTGTTTACCCTTACTGAGCATTTGAGCTCACCCTTTTATGTTTTCTTTTCCCCAGGATATAACGAAAGGTTTTAGGTAAAAAAAAAGAAAGATCTTTATGGCATATGTTGAAGATCTTTCACCACGATTAGAAGATTATAGTCCGAGTTTCCAAAGACACTAAACTATTACGGTCCTTGTGTGTGTGTTTTTGTAATGTACTAAGTATTCCGCAAAAGTAATGTAATGTCAATGTATGTCAAGATACGGGTCTCTACAGTTGGTATCAGAGGCAAAGGAGGTAGGAATGTATCCGATCCTTGGGAACTCTCACATGTGAGCGTTGGACGAAGCATGGCTCTCCGCCCAAGGGCTTCATGAGGAAATGGCTGCCACTGGGGATGGTGGTGTGTCCCACCCAGGGGGTGTAGCCTCCCATGGAGTGCCCTGATAGGTATCAATTATAGTCCACTGGAAGTAATTCCAGACCGTTACAGTTGGTATCAGAGGAAAGGTTTAGTCAACCTTTGGAAACTAGGATGCGAAAACGTTAGTGAGATCCCTAGAGATATTTCTAAGGTATGTCTAGGGATGCCCCTAAGGATAAGTATTCGTATAGGATATAGTTCTAGAACTATGGTAACGATATTAGATTAAACCAAAGATGATAGATATTTAAGTTACTCCCCCTTTATTACGATTTTTGCATCTAACACTATTCTGTTTGGGTTTTAGAAAATGGCTAGAAACAAGATGATTCAAAATAATGGAGGATATGATGGACAATGGAATGATATTCTTCTTGAGCAACCAAATGAAATGGGATTTGGATGTCCAAACATCATTATTATGCCAAATCAACAATCTCACAACATGATCAATAAAGTAAAATTTGGTAAGTTTCCTGACTCGACTAATAAGAGAAAGATGGAGTTCCATGATGATCATAGAGGAAAGAAAGTTCAATTTCCCCTATGTAAATCATGTGGGAAGAGGCATCAAGGAGAATGTTTCAAGGGAACTGGAAGATGCTTTGGGTGTGGAAAAGAAGGACACAAAGCAAGTAAGTGCAAAGGAAAAGGGTCGGTTAACACCATGGATGAGGATAATGGTATTGCTATGACATCAAAAATGGTTAAGTGTTTTAAATGTGGAATGTATGGGAATTATGCAAACAAATGCCCTAAGGGAAAGACTCATGAAGAGAATCAGTATGGTCATATGGGTAGTATTTATGTGGATGATGATGAAGAGACTACAAATGATATGTGAGATGAAAGAATTGTTGAAGCTCGGTCAATGGTTTAAGAATGTTGTGGAATGATTACATGTTTATCATGTGTAATGTTGTATAAGAAATCTCATGGTACTATGGAATAAAGAGACATCTGAGGATTGTTACATTGTTGTCTTTCCTTGAGTTATGAAAGTGTATGATTAATGGTACCACTATACATGAAAGGTTATTCAGATATTTTTGGAATGTAGATGATATGCGCATAATGAAGGGATAAGGAGAAAATTAAATGTTTGATAGTATTCATGAGCTCATGATTGATATAAGAACTAAGTGATATCATGGTTTGAGTATATAGAATTTTGGGGATTTTGGTATGTGGAAAGTGTTAACTTTTAACTGCACTCATGTTTTCACTAAGGTATTCAAGAGAATACACTATTAAGGACTTTGAATGTTTGGAATGTGACCAACAAGACATATCTTATGATATGTGGGGATCAACGATAGTATTAAATCTCTGGTGATCATTGTCACTATATTATGAGAGTGGACTACAGTATTATGTATAAGCCTAAATATTAGACTGGATTATGTTGGACATAAGTTAGTATTGTTTAAGGATAGAAGATTTTCGATATTATTGATGGGATGTTATAGTAACGTAGTTTTAGAAAAAGGGACAACCTGCAGGACGGGCGACAGCCCATCGCTTCGGACAAGGCTGTAGGAATCGAACCCACAACCGAAGTGCGACTGGCCTTTATCGCCTACCACTGACCTACATGAAGTCCCTGTTTAGTAGAAACTAGTTTTATTATATTAAGCAGTATGATATATGAAGTATAAGTCCATTTTAGGAACTATATATGATTAATCTCACTATATAATGACTTATGTATATTTAATAACTTTTGCTTACCTTTTGTTTGAGACAGATGGAATGACCCGTCATTCTATCACATGATCTGCTAACACTTCACGAATAACAAATTCAACTTCATTTATTTAAGAGATGAAGTAGAAATTGTTCAAGGCATGAACAAAAGTGAGATTATACCAAAATAAAGTAAGTATTTATTTTAAGCAAATTTTCAACTTTAGGGAAATGATCTTGAAAACCAAAAATGTTGTCCTAGTGATCTTATACCTGATGAATCAGATGGTACCTTATATCATCACAAATCTATGGATTTGTGATTACTGGCTTTTCCATAGCCATGTTCTCTACCACTCTCCATCAGAATATGATGGTTAGATTTCTCTTCCATATCCATATTTTCACCTATGTGGAAACACAATGATTAGTTTATTTGGGTAATCGTTACATTTCATACTTTAGTTTTTAAAGCCAAGTTTTGGTATTCCCTTTTTACGATGTGGGTTTCTATTAAAGAAACTTTCGAATAATAAACCATTTATAACCCTGACGAATTTCGAGGGCGAAATTCATTTTAAGGGGGGTAGAATGTAACAGCCCGAGATTTTATGAAAAATATTCTTTTTTATTTCACTAATGTCTTGTGTGGTACGCTACACCAAAAGGAGCTTGCACAACACGCATCCTTGACTTGCCTTGCATTACATGCAATCGCAACCTTCCTCGATAGCGTGTGTCGTACGTAATACTGAGTTTCACGAAACAATGATATGCTATTAAAATATTATTGAAACTAGCCGTTATGAATAGTGATAACTACTTTTTAAATATTAGAAATTTTAACTCTCAAAATGGACTTCATTTTTGGAATCAGAATATCGAAATTAGCTTAGGTTGAAATTTTGGTGATTTTCAGATAACTTTCATATTTTGATGAATAGTGAAAATTACTAAATTATAATTAAAAACAACTTTTTTTAATCGAAATAATTAATAGTGATAAATCATTAATTTGAGTGGTTTTAAAGTATATTTAGAATATATTTTTACAATTTAATACAATGTTGGTCATTGGATGTAATTTCACATTTAAACCAGTTATAAACAAGTGTCAATCTTTTGATAGTTATTATCTCTTAAAAACACGCTATTTGTTGTAACAGCGGAAATTAATTATAAAATTAATTAATGCAACTTATATGTTTGGAATTTTGTAAAATAGAAATCATTTTTGAATTCGGAATATCAATTATAGCCTAGGGTGAAATTTTGGTACTTTTCTGAAAACTTTCAATTTTTGATGAATAGTGAAACCACTAAGTGGTAGGTTAAAAACTAAATTTTGCATAAAACATAATTTTACCGCTTCTGTGAATGGAATTTCAAAAATCCGAGAGACACGGTTAATATCAAGGACTAAAATGTGGTTCAATGAGATGAAAATAATTTTTGGTGAATAGTAACTTTTTACTTTTTTTACCGCGGTTAATAGTAAATAGGGTAACTAAGGGTAAATATGATATTAATATTACCCTAACACATGTCCTAATTCTATTGGAAAAGTGTAATTCGACCAAAAACAAACTTAGGAATAAAATATGACCATTTAGGCCCACTTGGATTAGATTAGGACATTTATTATTAATTTATTTAAAGAAAGGTTAAAATAGTTAAAATCAAAGTTTAATAAGTAAATCATTTTTAATATGGGGTGATACATAAGATAAATTCGATTGTAAATATTCATTAGAAAGCTAAAAATATTTACTACATGATGGTATTTTATTTGTAATTTTTTAGAAATCAAATAATTTAATTTATTTATGACACAAAGATGATGCAGTAATTATCTTGTTAATGAAATATTGACATAATTGATGTTATAAACACAACAATAAATGTAATTTGAGACTTTTTATGAATTAAACTAATTTTCTAGGTTACTATGATATATTAGTGTTGATTTAATCAACTTGGTTCGAACATATAATTCTGTTATGACTTTCACAAAAATCATGTATCAAATAGTGTCAAAATTGACACAAACTAGTTTTTAAATCAAATATTATATTATTAATTGTTATTTTATTCCTAAAAATCTAAGGTTCGGCCAAATGACTTAGATATGGATATATGTATTAATAATATTCAATTTGGGGTTCGTTTGGCATGTTATAGTAAGTGTATTAACCATATAGTGGAAGAAAACAAAAAGACACGGTAAAAGTTAAATTAATTAACTTAGAGTTAAATCTAATTGATAAGGTTAAAATAATACCCAAAAATTGTCTAAATCTTATTGGTTGATAGGATTTCGACCCATCCCCACTTTATCTTAGAAATTAGACCCTTTGGAACCATTATAAACCGATTTTGACTTTAATATAAAATAATATTTTGAGATATTCCTAAGGTGCCCCTCTCCTCCCCTATAAAAGGACATCTCCTCCCCCTCCTCCTCACACCAATTTGAGCACTCAAGCTCGGCCAACCCCTGCCAATTTCTCCTCTCCACTTACCTAGAAACATCCTAGAGGTTCTGGTCTTCCTCAAAGACCAATTTTTGTGCCCTAAGAGGAGGTCTCAAAGAGGCACTTCAAAGAAGAGGTAATTACCGTTACCAATTCTTTCATCTTTATTTCTTCTTCCACTTCTTCTTCTTAGGTTGTTTCATTATGAAGTAATAACATCAGTATCACTCATATACTGATATGTTATTATAAGTATGAAACAACCCTATTTCACCATCTATCCATCCTACGGAAAAAGAAATCACCGCGCGTGCGTACGTACGGAATACCGTCTCCACGCCGTGGTGTAATCTATTTTCCACCACCACCTTACATGGATGTGTATAATGGTGTAAAGAATAACTATACATAGTTATTACAACATCATATTGATTCTGATATATTGTATAATCCACTCCAATTCAATTCAATATTTATAGAAATGATATCATCGCTCGTGCGTACGTACGGAATACCGTCTCCACGACGCGATGAGATTCATTCTCCATGTTAACCATTTAAGAATGATTATAATGTATATATAAGAAATAATAATGAAATATATGACATTATAAATCTACTGGATTTATATATATATATACATATGTATGTCATCTACTTACTTCCATTTCAAGACAATAAGGAAAGGAAAACAGCGTTCATGCGTACGTACGGACTACCGTCTCCATGAACGGTGTTTTTCATTTTATTTATCTACCTATTATATATATATATATACTGAATATATATGATATATAAATCATATATTATATTCTGGAAGTAAGTAAATCATGATATAAGTAATAATGATGTCAAGAACAACAAGTCAAAACACCTACGATAAATGAAACGATTTTACCCAAAACGCTTCTTTAACATGGAATTTACAAAAGAACGGGTAATATAATGTCATAAGTGAACCATATATGATATCATAACAATGAATATGATTCTGTAATAAGTCAATAACATGATTTAAATCATTATACAGGAGGTTCGGACACTTACAAAGCAAGTCGGACCTAAGGTAAGGGAAATATCACAATCTCATTTTTATCCGAGATTGTTTATTCGTAATTATTTACTGGGGTGTATTTTATCATCCACATCCATGTTCCCTCAATATGTAATATTATTTCCCTCCACCTAAAATTTTTTAAATCCAATTTTACCCTTCTATGAGTTTTTAGTAAAGGATATGAAAGGAATCTTTTTTCGTTTTTCGTACGAGGTACTTTTTGACTTTTCCGACAAAAGTACGAAGAATGTTTTTTTAACTTATACGGCACGAACGGATTTATACTGTTTTATAAAGCCTTATTTTCATGAAGCTTCCTCTAAAATATTTCATGACTATTTTCAATAAAATCTCTTTCTTTTAAAATTGCATGATGTTTTGTGAAAAGAAATTGATTTTGAAGAAGAAAGGATATTTTCCTCAAGAATTCAATTCAAGTGTTTTATCAAAATTATTTTCCATATAAGATAATAAAGGATTCTGTTTCTATCCATATTTTTACATTTATTTGACTATGTTGTGATGGAATTATGTTTATTAATTCCTTTATCTTATATGAATGGTTTTATGATGTCATGTTGTTTAAGAATCCCATTTTTATTACATGGGTTATGCAATGATGTATGATTTATGATTTTGTGGCACACATAAGAAAGGATTCATTAAGAGATGGGTGGGACCTATATCTCCCTCCAATGCATTGGGTAAAGATTTCATATCTCATGAGATAGATATGGCTGGAATGGTAGGTTATACCGGTTCAGTGAAACAAGACTGAAACGAGGATTACTCGATTCAGAAAGGGACTTTGTCCACTAAGATAGTCTTGGCAATGAGTCTTGACTAACAAGAAATGATTCTCTATGATTATGTGTGTATTCAACAATGAGTAATGTTTTAAGTTATGGTTTCATTTTCACTACTATGATTTATCCCATGTTATGAAATTATGCTCTCTTTTGCAGGTTAAGATTTCCAAAAATGTTATGTTCTTATGAAAATTATGTGATTGATATTTCTTTTGTTTACCCTTACTGAGCATTTGAGCTCACCGTTTTATGTTTTCTTTTCCCCAGGATATAAAGAAAGGTTTTAGGTAAAAAAAAAGAAAGATCTTTATGGGAGATGTTGAAGATCTTTCACCACGATTAGAAGATTATAGTCCGAGTTTCCAAAGACACTAAACTATTACGGTCCTTGTGTGTGTGTTTTTGTAATGTACTAAGTATTCCGCAAAAGTAATGTAAAGTCCATGTATGTCAGGTTTCGGGTCTCTACAATGTTCCCTTACTATCGCCTTCATCTTCATCTTCTTGGAAGGGCATGAAGAATATTTTGGAATAAAAATATTCACATTGTCTTTCTGTTTGGTCACCAAAAAGATGGAAGGTTTTTCATTCTTTGTATGCTTATCTACTTCGTCATTAACTATTAATATCATGGTTTTTGAAATACTTCTAATTACATGAGTTAAAAATTCATTAATAATAAAGAAAAATGCACAATGGTTGGACTGAGAAGATTTTTTAATCAAATAGGATTTTTTAGTTTTGATTATGATCGTTCATCCAGGGGTTGGTATACACCTAAATAGTTTTTAATGGTTGGTTTGAGAATATTTTTTAATCAAATAGGATTTTTTTTCATTTTTTCAAATAGTGGTTTTATAATGGAAATAAAATGGAAAATTTTATGATGGTCAAGAAAGAAAATTATTTTTTTGTTCTTTGAGATTTTATTCAAGTTGGATTCAAAATATGAAAATTTTTTACTTTTTTAAAATATTTATTTTTTATTGTATTAATTATGGGTTTTCAAATGGTAAAAAAATAATTTAATTTATTATATTTCAAAATATCATTTATTTCATGTTTATATACTAAAATTACATAGACTCCTTGGAAAAATAATAATGATATTGTTATCTTTCACCGTACATACACACATCTATGTGTGTATGAAACTCTATATTTTTATATAGGAATTTTTTTCCACTTCGTGTTGGTTTTTGTTTATTCTGGTCCATCGATGGTGAGTTGTGAGGTGGAGGGAAACTGTGGGTTTTATTGAGGTACATGGTAAATTGGTTTGTGTTCTTCCATTATATTGGTATATAGAATTATTGGCCACGATGGCCTTCTCTTTTTACTTTTACCCAGTTTATTTTTTTATTCCAGCTGTATGATTATTATTGGATTATGTAAGTATATTGATACAAAAGGTTTGAATCATTATTTATATTTATAACTCTTTTGGTTTTTTTCTATTTTGGTTATGTGTAATTGTTCTTACATGGATAACTAAAGTATGGATGGTACAAGATTGGTTTTTAGAAAAAATATCAATCATGTGTTAACAATAATTAAAGGATGAATAGTGGGATACCTTGATACTCAGGCACTAGTTTCCATCATGATTGGATTAAGAACTCCCATCATGACTTGTGAAGGGTCAATTTATGTTATGTGTCATGTAGTTCCAATTTAGATAATTACAAAACTATATTGGATCATAGGATCATGTTATGTTCTTATAGGTTCATCTGGATTACATTTTTTTAATTGGTGTATGTCATGGTAGGTTTTAGATAGGGACATAAGACCGTAAGAGGATGATATGGGGGATCATTGTGATCACCTTCTCATTCAGAACCTGATATTACCAGGGGAATTCCTTTTTAAGACTTATATTTTGATTTTTTATTGACTAGTTAATGTATTTTTATATCAGGGAATGATATTTGATATAACCCTTTAGATGGTATATAAGCTTGTCATAGGATTTCACATGGTTTAAATATAGAAATTTTATAAAATATGTAAATTAAATTCCATTTTAATGAAAATATACCTTATTTTAGTAATGTATTCATATAAATCCCATTCACTGTATTTTATTTTTTATTTTAGACCATTATAAAATCTGGCCAATATTGTACGTTTGATGTAAAATTTAGTTTACAATCATAACCATTGATAACAAAAAATTCGACAATGACCGTTAATATTAGTATATCTAAAAAGTTATAATCAAATATACTTGATTGATAAGGAAGAAGTGATGGATTCAACCAGAAGAATCATACCTTATGAATAACATTTGTCAGATCATCTATGGGTTATGGAATCACTAGGATTTTCTTATAACTAATCCCTTGATATGAAACAATAACTGAACTTGAATGAAACAAATTATGTTATATGTTCATGATTATATATATATCTAACCAAACAATGTTCATCTAACCAATCCAAGAAAGTACTACCATCAAAAACGTTATGCTTAGGGAATATGATGGTCTAATAATTGTTTATGTATCTAGACCTTATTATTATGAATCAATATATTTTATTACAATAAAATAATAATTTTATTTATCCATTTTAATGGAAACACAAAACATGATTATATAACGTGTTTTATGAAAAATAGATTTTTATTAAAGGTAACCAAAATTTTATTGTCGGGAAATATATAGTTTCAATTAAAAAACAATAATAAATAAATACACGAGTTTTTTAATAAATTAAATTTTCATAAAATTATTTTATTAAATAATATTTAATTTAATATAAATTGGTAATTTGTTTTAATGAAGTCTCATTTAATTTATATAATGTTTTGAATGTATTTTGTTTCATGAAAACTAGTATTTTTAATAATTAAGGACTTTTATTTATGTGGAAAATAATATTTTTATAAATTAGATTTTGTAAAATAAATATCATTTTTGAAATTATTATTTCAAAATTATTTAATTGTAGATGTTTCATAATTT
This sequence comes from Viscum album, assembly GCA_963277665.1. Lineage (NCBI taxonomy): Eukaryota > Viridiplantae > Streptophyta > Magnoliopsida > Santalales > Viscaceae > Viscum > Viscum album. Next base: position 235,796,230 of record OY728167.1, on the reverse strand, counting down.
TCTAAGATGGTAGAAACTTTGGGTGAAAATCAATTATTCTATAAATAAATTGTTTTCATTATGACATCAGTGTGGCCCAAAATTGAAGTAATAAATATAATAAAATTAATAAATTAAAAAATATATTTTCAAAATAATGTAATTTATTTCTTACGTAATTTAATTAATTTCCCAAACCTATTATGAACCCTCCAAAACCTATATTATATTTTAATGGTTTAAAAAACTAATTATGAGCATTACACACTCCCACCTCATGAATGATATTATTTTAATGAGAATTGTTATTAATCAAATAAAATTCTTAAATCCTACCCTTTTTAGAAGATACCATGGGAAAAACTATGGTTATGATTTTGTATTTTGTTTATTTTATTCCGATGTTTCCAAAACCAAAGTTTAGAAATAAATTAAGAATTACTGTCTTTTGATATAAATCCCACCTAACCTCAAATTCCAATTCTCCCTAAACCCATTAAGAAATATCTTACTCTATATATACCTCTATAAATCCCGCCCAATGTGTCCTTGTGATCATAAAAATCACCTTTAATGCTTTTAGAAGAAGCCTCTCATGGTAAGGAATTATCTTCCTCTTCTTCTTTATTCCAGAAAGTTCTTTGTTTCAAGCCTATTGATTATAAATTTATCATATTTAAATTTATTTCTAAACAGAAATATATGTTCATTATTATTTCTATTTGATGAGTGACCATTTTGTTTCTCTCATTAATCCCTTCCACGAGATTTTATGTACACCCATTTTGTTGATCAAATTATTACATGATTTTCAATAAAAAAATTTCTCTTGTCAACAACCATCCCCATTTCCACTAAAATTTTATTCACCTATTTGTACATATCATTAAATTATTAGGAACATCTATGTGTGGAATCCATAATCATTAATCGTTGGATTAAAATTGATAAAATATGTTTTTATAGTTATGGTCTATGTGGCAGAAAGAGGAATGTAAATGATATGAATATGATGTGTGAGACCAGAATTATATTACACTCTAATGCATTGGGTATCATTTTTGTCTTCTGAGATATCATGTATAGTGAATGGGATGTTATCCTAATAACACTACGTTTTGATTTCTCAATGGTGAACCTTGAGTTATGCTTATGTTTTCATGATTCATTTTTTTGACACATTCATATGATTCAATGATGTTATAATATTATTCCATGATTCATCAATAATTATTATTATTATCATATTTTTATGACACCATTTTATTCCCATTGACTCACATTTACAAGCTTAATTCATATTATTCTTTTATTATTCCCTTAGTTGGAATTATATTTCACCCATTTCTTATGTGCATCCATGGTTTATACCATATACTATTATAAAATAAATACATTTTAACAGCATGTTATGGAGTTTTTAAATAATTTTTCTGAATCACTTTTTCATTCTATTGTGTTGCGAACCTATTTTTTTCAATACAACAAGCCTATAAATCTATGGGATATTATTATGTGTATATTTATATAATAAATCATCAAATAATGTGTATAAAGATTATGTGTTATCTTAGTTGGTATCAGAGCAAGGTATAGTTATTTTTCGGGATATGCATTTGAAAACCATAGTGAAAATCATAGGGATAAGGAAAAATATATAAAAATGTCCCTAAATTTGGGTACGTGTAGACTTATTTGTTTTTTGAGATCAAATATCCCGTTCTAGAAAAAAGAAAATTTGATATGGATATGGAATGGATGTACCTATGGGTAAAAACATTTAATGTAATCATTAGGTATTAGAAAAACCTATACCTTATATATGAAAAACAGTCTGAAGACTACACTCCACTCCAGACCCTCTCTAGGGATATGTTTTTCATAATCATGGGTTTTTTCAATCCATTCTTAAGGGAATAAGAATTATTAATAAATAAATTTCAATAAATAAGTTGTGTATAACTATGATTGGAACCAAGAAATTTATAGGTTAAGGTATACATGTCATTTATAGGTTAACCATTCAGCATTAATAATTTCCATTTATATGATTAATATTTTTAAAATTCTCATCCATGCTATTTTTTTACATTAATAAATATACAGAAATAGGAGTAAATTAGTCAACAACCAATGAGATGGAGAATGTTATGACAACCAAAATGAAAATACCAACCCAATATGAGAAATAATTAAGAATTTTATAAAAATACATACTCAATAAAATCAATTTTTGAATAGAAAAATAAATGAGACAGAACACACACATCCCTCTAATAAAGTGAAAATTTAAATTATGTCCTTGATGTGAGAAAGGATTCTAACTTTTAGAGTAATTTATAATCCAATAATGATAGAAAAATAGATAATATTAATTAAAAGGATAATATCTATAATTAAATGACTCAGAAAATATAATTTCATTCTATTTATTGATTATATAAATTGATAATATTATCAATGTTGTACATTGTTCAAGAATAAGAATCCCATGAAAAAAAATTGATAGATTGGAATGAATTCTAGAAAATTATTTTCAATAAATATTTTCCATTCACTCTCTAAAATAAAGTAAATAGGGAGTTACATTACCTCATGAAAAATGATGATGAATCTATCTGGGTGTTTGTAGAAAACATCAAAAGACATTCATGATACACCTTTTGATTTTTCATTGATCCTTAAAGTAAATTTGAAAAATTCTTTGGTGTGTAAAATCCAAATCTATGAAAATCATTTACAATTTTATACTTTAAGAGCTAAAATTAAATTATCTAATAATCCTTCAAATTCAAATAGATACTTGATAATATCAAGGGTCTCCTGGGACTAGTGATAGGAAGTATGGAATACAGTTTAATTCTAGAGGATCCATGTAAAAATATCATGGTGGTAAGGAAGTCAATCGTCCAACATGTAAACTGTTTAGAACTAATCATATTGAGAATTTCGTGAAGAGAATAATGAAATTATTTAGGTGTGGTAAGGAGTTGCACCAAGCTAGCGGATTTAAATGGGATAATCCCTCCAATGTTATAGAAGAATGTAATGATATAGTAAATCATTAACCTATCATCTAATGTTTCAAATATAAGGAATTAGGACTCTATGAAAACCAATATACTAAGCCAATGTTTATTTGAGATAACTGAGGACAATAACCTTTAATCCATAGATAGATGGTTGACTATATTCCATCAAAAATTCTGATTTGGATCTGGAAAGTGAACTAGTGAGGGGTACATTGGTAATTCATTTAACAATTGAAAAATTACAATTTTATTCTGGTTTTATGAATTCTATGAAATCATGGAAGTGTATTAAAACTACTCAAACAGTAACTCAATACTAGGAAGTTGAGTTATAGATGACAAAAATAAATTGAAAAATTATTTTATTCCAAGTATATAACTTCTGCCTTATCTATACTTGTTGTCTGAATTTCCTATAGAACCTTATGAAACTTCCTTTAGTGTAATTTTATTCTTTTTTGGGTATGGATTGGCATTCCTTCTATAGATCCAATATAAAATTTCGGTGTAATTAAATCCCCCTATGTATTTTGAATCAACCTCTAGTTCTATAATATTGTGTGGTGGATGGTGAATCTCCATTTAAATCATCTTCTCATGGGAGGATATTATTTCTTTATGAGAATATGTATCTATCTAAAATGATTGAGATTAAGGAAATGATCATACATTATTTTATTCCCATTGTATTATAATATGTTGATATATTTCATAAATAATTTCCTAGTCATCTTCCCATTTGAGAGGTTGAGTTTTAGATCAAACATATACCTATATCTTTTCTAGTATCCATTTCTCTATATAGAATGGAAAAATTTGACCTTGAAAACCTAAATAAGTGGCTATATAAAAATCTTAATAAAGGTTTTATATTCCCTTGTGCTCCATAATGGGGTGAACTAGTAATTTTCATCAAGAATAAGGATATCACAACAAACTTATGCATTGATTATTGTGATCTGAAAACGGTCAGAATAATCAAAAAGTACACACTACCATGGATTGGTGAAATGTTCAATCAATTACATGGACCCCATTAAATCTTGAAGGTGTATATTTTGTTTGTATATTATCAAAAAGCATTTAAAAATGAGGATAACCAAAAAAATTATTTTCAAATAAGTTATGGGAACTACAAGTTCATAGTGATGCCATTTAGACTCACTAATTCTCCTCCTATCTTCCCAGACATAATGAAATATATATAAAGGTATTACCGAGATACAGTTTTGGTATTATTTTCTAATAATATTATTATCTTCTCCAAAATCAAGGAAGAAAATGAGGATTATTTTACAATTATGTTGAAGAACATGTCAAAGGAGGATGTGTATGCTATGTACAATAAATGTGAGTTTTGGATAGAGTATGTAACATTTTTAGGGTGCATTATCGCCAGCAATGTGATATATATATATATCATTTTAAAATAGAGGTAATTAATGGATGTTATATACCAATAATTTGTTATAGATCCATAGTTTTCTTTTATTAGCTGGGTATTATCATCGATTTGGGAGAAAATATTAATGATTTTCAGACCCACTACCAAGAAAACTCAAAATGAATTTATGTTTGTCTGGACTAACAAATAAAATGAGATATTTATTGATCTAATGAATAGTTTAATCACTATTACTACAATAAAATTTCCCACCATTAGGGAAGTATTTACGATCTACTATGATACTTCCAAAAATGGAATAGGTTTTGTGCTAATAAAAAATTTAAAATTAATAGATTATTCTTCTAGCCAATTAAATTTACATGACCAGAACTGTATGATGTATGATTTGGAATTAGTTGTAGTGTTCTTCACATTGAATATTTGTTATAATTATCTTTATTGATATAATTATGACATATATACATATTATAAGATCCTCATGTATATATTCACACAAAAGGATATCAATATTCTTTAATAAATATGGATATAGCTAATCAAGGATTATGATTGTTCAATCTATTAACATCCTAGGATGGAAAATAAACTGGTAAATTCTATGAGTAAACAAAATACCACAACACTATCCATGATGGGGTTTTAATGGGATCTGATATTATTGGACACAATAAGTATGAAAATGGGAATCATAAAAGGAATGTTATCCTACCATACCATAATACCTTCTAATCCATCCATTCTTGATATAATCAAGGATTCCCAAAAAGATGATGGGGAGATATAGAAAAAGGAGGACAATATTATGAATTTCATCTTTTCTGATGATGGAGTTAAAAGGTTTGGAACCCAAATATTAAACCGATGAAAACCAAAACTAAATAGGGAACTTATGGATGATTTTAATAACTCATACTTCTATATTCCTCTTATAATTAATAAAATATATAGATATTTAAATCCAAAATTCTAATGGGATAACATGAAAATAGAGATTGTATAATTTTTATCCCGATTATTGGTATTCCAAAATTTCATTGATGAATGAAAAATGTATAAGGGTTTGATGCAACCATTTCCTATACTAGTATGTAAATGGGAAACATAACCATGGATTTCATCATAGGTCTCCACAAAAATCTAAAGACAATATGATAATTTGGGTGGTAGTTGGTTGCCTTACCAAGTTAGTGAATTTCATTATTATCAATGATTTTTTATCTATTGAACAAGTCACTATGATATAAATCTGATAGGTGTAAAACAAAATGGATTAACACTCTCCATTTTATTTAATTGAGATCCAAGATTAGCCTTTAGGTTCTAGAGAATCTTTAACATGAATTAGATGTAGAGATGAGTTTCAATATTTTTATTCCCATCATATGGATAGTTATTCTGAAAGAAAAATTCAAACTCTAGAGGATATATTTAGATCATGTCAAATGGATTTAAAATTTTATTTGTATTATCACTTTCAAATGGTGGATTTTCCATATAGCCATAGTTTCCATTCTGGAATTTTAATGGATCCATATCAGGATCTGTATGGGACGAGGTGTCAGAATTGTACATCTATGGATATAATTATAGAGTGGAAGAGAATTAGACATGATCATATCCAATAGATGATACAGAAGCTTCAAACTATTCAGTTTCAAATAAAATATTTGAAATGTAGAAAGAAAATATATGTAAGCAATCACTGATAAAACCATGTTTTTAAGGTCAAAGATAAGATATTCATTCTTATATCTCAAAAAAAGAAATTCATGAGGTTTGGAATGGACATAAATATTATTACTAGATACATAATCTCTTTTTAGGACCTCGATAACACCATATTTGTGTATGATTGACAAGCACTCCCACCTAACCCATATCATGTAAATTATGTGTTCCATGTATCCCTCTTAAATAAGTACTTACCAGACCCATTGCATGTATTGAATCCTGAGGTCGTACATTGGAGAATGATATATCATATTTTTATTAGCTAGTGAATATCATAGATCATAGATGCAAAGTTATATTAAATAAGACAACTACCCATGTTAGAGAAATATGGTGGAAGAACTATTTTTAATAGGCAACATGGGAACTAGAAGAGGTGGTAAAATAGAAGAATCCTCATATATTTTAGTGCATGAATTGAAATCTTTAGGATGAAATTTCTGAAGGTTAAAATAATTTAATGACCCAAACATTTATAAATTATTTTCCCTGATAAATGAAAATATTCATTAGTAAGTAATGTAGTTAAATAATATGCTTTCATTTTATTTAATTTGATATTACGATCTATTATAAAATATAGACATAATTATTTTTATTTTAAAAGAACATTGAAAATCCTAACCACTCTAAATAATATTAATACTATAATGGATAAAAATATGAGTATATATTGAGGGTTCCAAAAAAAACTACTTGAGACAGAAATAAGAAGCGATGGCTTCTTCTAGTATAATTATACCCTATAAAGCCCATTTTTGGAGATTTTGAGAGACATGGACAAATTATGATTTTACCTTCTCTAATAAAAATTCAGGATTAAATAGTTGAAACTCAAGAAAAACCATTTATGGGTGAATTTAGATCATTTTTATAGCATCTCACAAAACAATTTCATCGAACCACCCTAAGAATGTACTATGAATTCTCACCTTACCCATAGGGTGTATGCTGGTGTAATAAGCAGTTATGTATCAAGAAACTAGAAGTATAAAATTTTATTTTTTTAATTAAATAAAATAATAATTGTATTTAGCACCTTTCAATATTAATTTATAAATGATTAATGAGTTTTATTAAAATTAAATTTTTGAAAAATTAACGAAAATTTTATTTTAGGGATATATATAGTTTCAATATAAAAACTATTTTTTATAAATACTATTAATATGGAATAATTGTTTTTCAAAAAATAGTATTATTAAACAATATTAATTTAATTTTAATTAGTAATATAAATTAATGAACTCCAATATAATATTTTTATTTGTCAAAAAGCTATCCGTGCCAAAAAGACAATCATTTTTCAATAAATAAAATTTTTTATTTAAAAGTTGAAATTTATATATTTTGAAACTTTTTTATTAAAATAAACATTATTTATGAAATTAGTAATTCAAAATTAGTCAATGGTTATTTTTTCTTAATTTTATGAGATAGATGGATTTTTGGGTAAAAATTAAATACATAAAAAATATACAGTTTTTATTATGACATATAAATGGCCCAAATTTTATGTAATAAATTATATATAATAAATACATGACTTAATATGTTTTTTACCATTAAAATAATTTTTTTTAAAATAATTTCCATAATTTTAATAATCTATAATGAATCCCCCAAATCACATATTATAATTTAAAGATTTAAAAAATTTCATTATGAATATGAATCACATCCACATCATGAATAGTTTTATTTTTAATGATTTTAGTTCATAACCCAATAAAATATTGAGAACCAATCCTATTTGAAAAAACACATGGTAAAAAATAATGGGATAGTTTTTTGTTTTGGTTATTTTATTACATAGAGCCCAAAACATAAGTTTAAAAATTAAAAAATAATTTTTATCTTTTTTTCTATAAATGCCCACGCATACTCCCTTTCATCCTCACTCAAAACATAATGAAAATTAATTTAGTCTCCATATTATTCTCTCTAAATCTATCTTATGGGGTCCTCAATAATATATGAAGATCCTCTCAAGCTTCTATAAGCATCATATCAATGTAAGGGATTCTCTTCAATTTCCTCTTTATTCAAGTACTTTATTTGTGTTAAGCCTTTTGATTTCAAATTTTTCATCTTGAAAAATATTTTTTAAAAAAAATTTACAAGTATTATTATTCCAATGTAATTAAATACCTATTTTCACTCTCATTAATCCCTTCCATGAAAATTTATGTAAATCGATTTGATTACTTAAAATATTTCGTTATTTTCCAAGAAAATGTTTTATTTTATGAATACATATCCAAATCTAAAATCAAGGGTATTCAAATAGTTTTACCTATCCTCAATTTATTTTTAACATTCATGTCTCTAAAAAAAACTTTTAAATTAGGGGATTAAGTGTTTTTAAACATTTTCTTATGTTGTGTGATGTACATGGAAATTAATTGCAAGTACATAAATGATTATAATTGGTGGTCCCATATTTATATTACCCTGAAATGCATTTGGTAATATTTTTATCAGATGAGATTTCTTGTGTGGTTGATGATCAGTTAGCCTAAAAACCCCATGTTATGATGCCTAATCATTCATCCTTGATTTATTCTAATGATATCATGTTTTATTTTATTTCCACATACATATGGTGTATTGATGTTAACATCTTATGAAATTATACGATGTATATGATTAAGATTCTCATATTTTTATTTCTATCATTTATTCAAACCTTATATCATATTGGGGTTTGATTATAACCTTATTGGTATTTATATCTCACCACTTTCTTATGTACATCCCTAGGTTATTGCATGCAGTGTTAGAAGATCAATGGAATTTATGGTCATGTTATGGATTTTGTAAAGAATTTCATTATATCCATATTTAAATATATTATGAATCATAAATGATTTTTAAAGTAAACATGGAATATCATAATTTTATATTTTATTATATATATATTTATATAATAAATCTATAAATAAAGTGTATAAATGATATGTGTTGTTCTACACATGGAATGAAAAACCATGTAGCCAATATATGAATTACATTGAATCCCTTAAAACTATTTTTTTATCCATCTTGGTTTATTATTTCTCAAAAATTGGTTCTTAAATATTGTATATGTATAATATAGGGTCTTGATAGTGTTTTGATGTTCTAAAAATGGATTTTTTTGGAGTTTGGTATGATATTTTATTATTCCATGTATGTGTTTAATGTAATAATAGATCATTTAAATTAAAAGGGATATGTTATAGAGAATTTGGTTTTAATAACATTTTGTGTGTTTGTCATTTTTAAATGATTCCCTTCTTGTACATTAAACATTTAATATGGTTGAGTTTATTATGGTATCTGGGGAAAATGTAGTGAAATTTATCTGAACATTTTGAAAACTATTTTGAAAATCATTTGTTCAAAGGATAGAAAAATTTAAATTACAATAAGTTGAAAAAAAATCATGTTATATTTGTATTATAAAAATGTAATAAATCGGATCATTTAGTTCTAAAATGAAATAAGTTGTTTCCAAGGTTAACTTATTTTAAAATAAGGGTGGTCTATTTAAAAATGTTATTTGTAGGAAAAATGATATTTTTAATAATTTTAGGGGACAATTATTTCAATGAAAATAAATTGGTGTTATTACTGGAAGATTCATTTTGATTTTGTGATTTTAATTTTTTTTATTTTACACTTTTTTTGTAAGGGTGGTTTATTTTTAAAAAAAAGTGGACTAGAATTTAATATATTCATGTCCAATTAAATTTAAAATATTCCTCCTAAAATTGTTAATAATGAAATTATGAGGCACATTTCTAATGATGGGCATCCTGATTAGCCCTCTTTATCCTATAAATGGATTTTTTTATATTTATAAATCTACATAGACAATAAATTGAGTCGTGGATTTAGAACATTTTTTACTCTTATATCATTCCCTTTTCAGGATTTTTGGGTAACTTTCAGGGGGTTTTGATGATTTTTTGTTCTTTGAGTTCCTTGAGTGAATTGTAATTTGGTTAAGGATTGGGAATATTCTTATATGGTGTTTCATTTCTGTGAATCTAAAATAATACACGGGGTGTTGTTAATTCATGGTAATTATTTGAAAGTGATTTGAATTATATTTATTTGGGATAATTTATTTTTGAAGTTTTCTAGTTGTAGTGAGATTCATTGTCGTTCTTGTTATGGGATGCTTAAGCTTGGTTCTAGATAGGATAAACATCAAAGGACTCCGAGTAAATTATTGGGTAATCAGGAAAATGTTTTCTTTCAGTTATAAAATAATGGTATTTTTTTTATGGTTTCTTCATGAGACAATGTCTCATTTTTTACATCTTTATTTAACCTTGTGGAGTGTTGCGTTGAGGTTATAACCAATGTTTTTTCTTTTTATAGCTGGTATTTAAGATTTTTCTTTCATGTTATGAATGGGAAGAGACTAATGGATTCCTTAATAGTTTTATGATATTCTTTTTGGGCTATTTAGGTGATCTTTAGAGTGGTACCTCTTTGGGATTTTGATTGATTCTTTGGAGTCGTCGAAAATGTTTAGTGGATAGGGATTTTTGGTTATGTTCTTATCTTATCACAATTTTCATTTGTTTTACCACTTTATAAGAATTATAAATTGTGAATATACCTCGATGTGTCTCCATCTACTTGGATTTTGTGGTAAGATGTGTTGGTTTGATTGATGATTGATTTTGGTTTTTGGTGTTTGACGATATGAATTCCATTGGTTGAAGATTGTTTTGGATAGTCTTGAGATGATGGAAAATGTATAGTTGAGTTTTAATAGTTACCCATTATTTTCATACAAAGTTATCACATCTTAATAGTTGAATGTTAATTTCATAGAATAATGTTCCATGCCAAAATTTTATATCTTATTGCCTTTGGAAACATAGACACATAAATAATGGTTCATAATAGTTCTACATCGTCTCCCACATAGATCATCATAAATAGAACCCTTCTTTGACATATAAAACATAATACCTTTCTCTATAACCTGGGTAATAGAATCATAAAAAATGGTGATCTCAGAATCAATGTATGGATAAACAAGGGAGATATCAATGATTATATATGAATAATATGAACATATGTGTATAAGAACATGAATATAACAATTAACAATCATACAACATAAATCATAAATCATTATTTTGATTCGAGGAATAAATCTTGGTAGTTTATATAATAGATGAATAAAAAATGAATAAAATAACATAATCCATGGAATCAGGACATTGGCATAATACATGGAATTATGGCATACACATAAGAATAGAATATCATTTCCTTTGTAATGATGGATCTTTTCCAAGACTATCATAGTGGAATGGGTTTACTTCCCAAAAAATTATAGTAGTCATGTTTAATTCTTAAGACTATCAAACATGACAAATACCCTTACTCAGCAGGATAAACTGCCCATTCCAGTCCTATTTATCACATTTGATATTAATCATTACTAATGAATTGGAGGAATATATAGGTCCCACCAATCACATAATGAAAAGAATAAATATGTGTTCACAATATCATTCACCATTCTTCATATCATATCAATTAAAATAAATTGGTTTAATAAATATATCATCATATTATAACTCATGGAAATGAAATGGGTTTCATAATCATTTCATCACATCATCCGAGCATAAGCTCTGGAAAATAAATGGCATCCATAAAATTTGTCTCATAATATTTATAAAAAATAATGAAAATGAATAAGGATGGAATCCTTAGTTCATATCCACTGTAAATAAAAATTTAAATCATGGGTTTTATTTCATTGGTGAATGCAAATACCATTGAAATATTTTTAAAATATTCATAAAGGAAATAACCATTCCATTTTTAAAATCACTTATTTAAAAAACTATGAAATTATAAAGGAAAAATTATTATTTGAAAAGAACGTTTTAAAATTTTAAATAAAGATTCAATTGAAATACTATTAATGATAACAGTAAAATCTATTTATTAAATATAAGTTAATTTTATTATCCTTACTTGTATTAAAAAAGCCACAAAGTACCACATTTGGAAAATGACGAAATTATTCCATTCAAAAAATTTATAAAAATTAAAATCTAGGTAAAATTGACTTTAAGAAATAATTTTAGAATTTTAATAACATTATATAAATTATTATTATAAAACATCGATATAAAAGAAAACGGTTTTCAAACTAAGAGTGAAATGATGTTAGATTTCATTAAAAACATTTTTTTATTGAGTATCTAAGGTGATATAAATGAATGGGAAAAATTGATTTTCAAGAAATAACTATTGTATAATAATTTTCATTATTATATTGAGAGTTTAATCATCATATTTCATCATTATAACTTAATCATAAAAACCACAATAAATAATGAGATTGTAACATAAAATGATTACCCAGAGTTTTCCTTGCATGTAAAGAACTCTAAACTCTTTTATAATAAGTTTAAATTTATTATAATTTCGTAATACAGTTATTTTTATACATATAATATCATATATGATCCCTTTATAACATCTTAACACCCATTTATCAATAATTCCTTAAAAGTGGAATTTTAAGGTGTTAACTTCTCTTTATCTTGAGTATTTCTGTTCAGTGGTTATTTTCCTGGTATATTGATCATAGTTACATAATAATAAACATTTTAAGAATTGTATTAATATATTATATATATTCATTATATAAATATTTATATATATCCATAAATTTTAGAGATTTAAAAATAAATTAAACCGTTCATGTAGACGGTAGGCCATATGCACACATGAATTTTGTCTTAATTTTTTAATGTATAGATCTAAATATAGGTAAATATGAATTCAAAATTCTAATATCATTATAATATCATATATATTCATTGAAATAATCTCCAATACCATCAATGTAATATATAAATGTAAAAACAATTGCATCGCCTTCTGAACGTGGGAGTTCACACGTACGTGCGAACAACGTTATCATTTCCTAGAGGATTTCATGGTAATAAGGTAGATGTAATATTCTAATTAAAAAGTATAAATTTTTTAATAATATCATATATAATCATTAAACACATCATAATACTCATCTATAAAATATGGCGTTGATAAATTAATAGTCACTCTACGTGAAGATGGTAAATCCAATATATGCACGATTGATACGTTCACTTCTCATTTTATAGGAAAGAGGGATTATAATAGTGTTTTCATAATAATAATAATAATATTTAAGAATATTTAGGATACATAATTTATCATTTTATGAAAAATACTATATATTTAGAAGAAGTATAATTGAGTATAAAAGAAAGCGACCAATTACGGAGATAACCTCTTCTTTGAAATGAATCCATTAGACCGCAACTAGAATATTCTAGTGTTTGATTTTTGGAAAGAAAAAAACATATCGAATTTTTTTAGGGAATTTTATATGGGAAAATTTTCGATTATTTTGAGACAGAATAATGAATGCTGTGTAAATAATTGAGGGAGGAAGTATCCTTTTATAATTGAGATGATGGGAACATTTACAATTTCTCAAATGATTACATTATAATAAATTAATTATCCAGAAAAATGAATCTGAATCAATAGATATTCAGAGATATGTATTGATAGTGTTTTAATCCCAATAAACATTAGAATATAGACAAGTTTTTATGTTAGTTTAAACCTTATCATTATGATTAGCTGTTAGTTAAACAATTTTTTTTAATAGCATGTAATATTTTTAATATTAAAGGGTTGTAATTTTTATATAAAAGGTTATAATTGGCTAATAATTGTACACGTTATGAAATTTTCAACCATATCATATCTATATTTTATTATTTCTGGTTTCTTATTATTTTTAAATAACTTAATAAAATATTATTCTGATAAAATATCATTATTATCAATTTAAATAATTTTCATTTAGTTTTACTTAAATGAAATATTGATAAAGTTTTAATTAGAATAAAACATTTAAACCTAATACTCATATGTCATATTAACCTATAAAATTCATTTAACACTCTAAATTATTAAAAATAAATTACTTTTATATTATAAAATGTATTTATTAAATTTGTCAATTTGTTGAATAAATATTATTTTAGCATTGTGTAATAATTTAAGGTAATTAAGTAATACCTAAAAATTATAAATAAAATATGATAATTAATATAATGTTATTATTCAAAAAATTATTATTAACATTCATTCATAACTTGTTTTTTACCAATGGGAAACCAAAAAATATATTTGAAACTAAGAGGGTGACATTTGCAACATTATTTGATATAAATAATATATATGTCATTTTTGTGGAAAAGTATCCATTAAAATAATAACATTATAGAATAATGTTATAATGGTTGAACTAAATTCATCAAATAATAATTATTATGACAAATTGAGGCCTTACCAGTAATTTTTAATCAACATTTACCTGATTTACCCTTTAATGTGTTGATAAATCTTACCATGATTACAATTCATAATGACTAAAAATAAAAGGGCCCTATAAAAAATTTTCATCCTCCTGATTATAAATATATAAGTACTTTTTTCTAAAACAGTACCTATAAATGTAATATATTATATTTATCATTGTTGTGAAAAATGCATCAAAAATTAATTTTTATAAAAAAATTATTTTTGACCATAAAAATAGATTTAGTATTATATTATTCATATAAGATATATAATGAATATTTAAAACAATTTTCAAGTAAATAATATAGAAATTTTCGATAAATTCAGTTTCTAATACTTATTAATTTTGATTATTGATAAAAACAAACTGTACACATAAAAATAATTTTCCATAAAAAAATACTTTTTTATCAAATAATTTTCCCATCAATTATAATCATTTGATAACAGATGAAGTCATTTTATAAATATTTAGTCTATATATTTTTCATAAATTATTTATTACTATTCATTTCCACTAATCCAACAACTAGGTGGTAAAAAATATATAATATTTCAATAATATTTTGTGGTTCGTTTAGACCTGGTGTTGTGTGTAATGAAAGGTACCTGAGAAATGAAATTATTTAAAGAGGAAATTTTAATAAAATTATCTTGGTGAGACATTATACATACCTTAAAATGATTTTCTCCCTCTATATTTTTCACTCTCATATAAAAATATGAGGATACATTTTCCTTATTAAATCCTCAGGTTCCCAGATAGCATACTTAAATGGATGAAATCCCCACAAAACATTAACTATATGAGTGGTATGGTTTCATAGAACATTCCCCACATGATCCAGAATTTTTTTTGGTTATTCTAAAAAAATTCTAATATGTTAGCGGTGGTCTGAACCACTACTAGGCGTGATAATATATACTGGTAGTTTAAACTATTGCTAAAAACATTTGACCACATATAACAGTTATTCAAACCAATATTAATTTTTTTTGATCAAATATGTTGGCAATATAAATGAAAAATATAGAGTTATGTTTAAAATAATTGAATCCACAAAAACTGAAGCAACATAAATTAAAAAACTAGGCCATTATCAAAACATAACCATTAATAGAATAATAAAAATAGATTATGATGCATCAACACATTAGAATTCCTTCTATATCAAAATAAATAATTTCATATATAAATAGAAATAAATCAAGGCATACTATAATTTTTACATAAAAACAAGAAAAAAATATCAAGATAAATTTATAGAGGGTAGATAAAAAAGAAAACCCATGAAAATAAGAAATTTATTTCAAATATTTTGTTATTAATTTATATGAAAATTTATTTCAAAGAATAATTTGTAGAAAACTAATCCATAAAACACCAAAAAGTAACCAATGTCTAAAACAAGTAAAAAATGACATAAGTAAACTAATAATGTTAAAATATATAAGTAACATAATGGATTTTTTATGATAATAAAGAAATATCTTTGATAATTAAATAAAAATGATCAAAGAGTATATTCATTATAATTAAAATCCTTGGAAAGTAATATAATAGTAGAAATAAAGTAAAAAAAGAAGTAATAAATGCTCAATAATATGGAATAAATTTCAAATATATTTCATTTTAAATACCATAGGTTTCAGTGATCATATCCTAGAAATACTCAGATGGAAGTATCTTTTGACCAATTAATGATTTTTCTTAAAAAATAACCGCTCAACTTTTTAAAACATAGCCTCAATTGGTATCACTCCTCAAATCCTGATATTTTCATTCATAATAAGACACTTTTCATAGTCTCATCATGAATATCATAACAATTGTTTCTTTATGTCCCACATAGATACCGAAGTTTCCTTCAAAACGAGCTAATGTAATTGAGAAAGCATATTATAATTCTTATCAAAATACCAATAAAACACATTAAATCATACTCCACAACCCACCTCCAATCACCCTTTTATATCAACCCCCTGAAATTAATGAAATATATTATTTATAATCATTTAGAAATAAAATAGAAAATTGAAACATCACATTGATTAAAATTTTGTAAAGAATATCCTCTTAGTAATTTTATCAAACATATAGAATATACTTGAAATTATATTGCATTTGTAAAACAGAGAAACCTTTAGAAAAACCATTTTTGTTACCCTTCCAAAAACATCAATATAATTTAGTCATATTTTACATTAGAAATTTTGGAATGTATATGTTGATAATAAATAAGAGGTTAGTTTTAGAAAACTAAATCAACCATGGAATGTTAAAAAAAGGATGTTTTATAAAAGCACTATCCTCAAACAACAACATGGTTTCTTGATCACCATTTCATTTTGATAGTCATTCATTAATTTATTTACACATCTCCATTAACAAAACTTGTCAGTACCTGATAAACTAAGATCGAAATATTCTTTTCCTCTATCTCTAGTCTAAAATAACGAAACATGTAAGACAATTTTATTAAAAATTAAATAGTGCAGTTAATTTATATTTAATGCTAAAACTAGGAAAATTTTATATTGTTGATTAAAATGAAGTTGTATGATTTACCTATTTAATCAAACCATCCATCAATTAAATATTATTGGTGAAACATCTAGTGATCTTTTGAAATAAATCATCTAATGATCTTTGAAAAAGCAATGACCTTCATATCCTGTATCTATATATGATCCCCCTATTGTTGTTTGTTATTTTAATTGTTGTAAACTACCTTTATGTATCTCAAGGAAGGCTATAATTACAACCAATATTCTATGTGTCTTCAATCCCCACTGACCTACAAAAGGCCTCAGATGGTACTTGTCCAAAACCCATCCCATGCACATGATGAGGATGATCATCCCCAAAGGACATCACCAATTTAATCTTCATGGGAGATCGAGAAGAACTTCATTATATTGGAATACCATAGTTATTTTATTTTTACCTATAAATAAAATATCATAAATATTTATAGAAACGAATATTAAAAAAGTGAAAACTCAAAATAATTTATTCAATTAAAAGGGAATTTATACCTCGATTTTTTGGAAGGATCGTTCTTGAAACACCTATTTGATTTAGTATGGACATCCATGCAATTTTTCACTCAGGAAATTTGATTCCATAAATTTATTGTGAAAATTAATTAAATCTAAATAATATATTTAATATATTAAATAGATAATGTTATCTTATAAAGTTTTTAACCAATTAATCTATTTTTTAAAATACTCTTTGAACCAGCAATGTGGTGGATGATTTGTTTATCTCTACTTGAAACATTTATTTGTGAAATATACTAAAATAAATTACATATAAATTAATATTAATGTATACAATTTTATACCCTTATATATAAAATGATATTAATATTATAATATATTATTTAATACCATTTTCTTCTCAAGGTAATGGATATTAAAAAAACCTTCCAATTCTCTATATGTACCCCTTCTAGTTCCTTATTATACTTCTATTGAGTGTTTAAGGATGTATCATTATTTCATTATGTGATTTCCTTTTAAAAATTTTCAATTTATTAGACAAAATTTTCAATATCCACTATCATTGGATAATCTCACTAACAGTAAAGTGGAATAACATATGTACAAAGAGATTCATTTTTAAAATACTAAAATTTAATTAACCAAGGTAATTAAATTGAGGCATAATGTATTAAAATTGATTTTATCTACGTATTAAACAATTCATTCTTTCAAAATTGAGTCATATGCCTCTAATTAGAATTGTAATCCGCTCAGCCACCAAATGGATAAATAATCATGCATCATTATTTGTAGGGACCCCATAAAAATAAAATGGAACAACTATCTTCATTATATTAATATTCATGACATATGAACTATTAATATTTGTCTCCATAGTATTATTTTTTACTTCTTTAATGAAAAACTTTTATACAAAATATTCACTAACTTTATTCGCATTATTTTTTAACAATAATTGATACCCTATGAAATACGCATGATGAATAATGAGTGACCACCTATTCAACTATTTTAGAGTTAATTCATGCTATTCATACTGTATCTAGAGGTGATTTTCTAGAGGCTGATGAGATAGAGAAGGAGGTTATGCCAGATTCTGGTGGGGGTGATAGACGTGGAGTCAAAAACTGATGGGGGCAGACGAAGGGTTTCCTAGATGTTATAGGGGGATCCAATTTTATCATCATGTGTTTGTGTGGATAAGGGATCCTTATCTAGGCATTGAAAAGTATCATTAAAACACTTATTCCATTTAATATAATCTTTTTAATGAAATAATAATTACTTCAGAACATATATTTTGGAAAATTCATGTTGAAAAATAAATTTATAAAAGATAACATATGACCAGTACGCATTTTACATGATGTATGCATTATTAAATATAACCCATCATGATTCATAATAATTATGTATATGAAATGAGTTTTTTCTATGACAACAAAGTACACTTAAACATACCAAGTACATATTTCACATGACTAATTATAGATAACACTAAATAAGTAAATAATAACATGTTATCCTATAAAAGACATCAATATTATATACATGTGAATTATTTTTTATAGTGTTTGAATTAATTACATATAGTATTCCATATAGAATCCATACCATTCATTTTATATGAGAGACATAAAATTCAATTTTAAAGTTAAGTATATAAAATATATATATTTACCTTTGAATGTTATGAAAATAAGTAACGCATCCAAAGTCATCTACACATTACAAAACCAAATACATTAAAGAAACCAATTTTCCATTCTTCACAAATTGATCTTATTATTCAGGATTAATATCATATATAACAATGGAAGGAAAGCCGTAAAAATGTTTCAAAAAGAATGAAATTAGTTCAGTCTAGTATATATTATGAATAACAAAAATTCATCTTGGTTTCTAAATAACATATATTATCAATAATAATATAACTAAATGTTGTTTCAATAACTAACTTTAGTAAAACCATGAAATAAAAAAATAACATATCAATAAATACATTATTAAAACAATGTAATATAATATACATCATGAGACGATACCTTACGAATTATTGAGACAATACTGGGTATCATCGGGTTGACCCATATGTTAGCCAATAATGAAATCCTATAAAAATAACCCCATGAAATACACACACAAAATCTTCACGGGGTGTACCTCCTCGTATCCCAATCATTAACTAAACTACGGAGTGCTAGCATGTGTATTATCTAATTTAGCATATAACTCATCTGTAGATTTACTTTTAATCTACCCAAGACCTACAAGGAATTATCTAATGTGAGGTTATGAAATAATCATGATATAATATTATAATATAATCACAATCAAATAAGAAACCCACTAATCACCTTTAAAAACACTTGAAATAAATATACACAAAAAATATTGGTAATTAATAAAAAATAATTCACTTGAAATATCTATACCAAAAAAAGGATAAATAGGTTCCACCACATCAATGTTGGTATTTACATTACAAAAAAACCTTTCGACATTATCAAAAAATCCCTTTCATTTTTATAAAATAAATCTATTCCAAAAATCTAACCCTATAAGATCAATAACATAAACGACTAGTCAATAAAATCTCACTAGAAATTATATAAAATCCAATAAATATATAAAAAATATAATTTCATTATAAAATTTTGTTACAAAATAAAAAATATAATTTTATAAATAGACACACTCATACAAGAAATATTGGTTCAATAATTTAAAGACCTAAAATAACAGAACCTACTTGAAACTCTTTTACCTTGAAAATAACGATGAAATTCCTCATTAAAAGATTCAATGATTCCATAGAAAATTAATATGACACTAAAAATCAAAAAAATCATATTTAATTTGATCCTAAAAGGAAGAACAATATAAAACACTACCTTAAACCTGGTGAAAACTATCTCCATCAATACATATCACCAGAACATGCCTCAAATAACTATTCACAAACCCTGAGAACATAAAATAAACCAATAAGAGAACACTAATTCATTAGGGTTCTACCATGGTTGCGTTAATCCAAAAAAAGGGTGGTGGAGGGGGAGGGGTCATTGGAATGGGAGTCCTGGTGATGGGTTAATGGGATGATGGTGAGGGGGGATGAGAGTAACAGTGAGTTGGATCATGGAGAAACAATAAGGGGAGATTTTGTTGTATAGAGATCAGGATTAGAGGGCTCGGGTGAGAAGGGGTGACTAGGTGAATTTAAAAAAATATTTAGTGGTGTTTTGATAACAACTATCAGTAAATATTTGAAATATTTATTTGAAGTGATTTTTAAAACATCCACAATTAGTCTGTTATGATATAGTGTAGTGGTTTGAACTCTGAGTTTTGTACATGTGAAGGATTAGGTATTTACTTCCTCGGTTGAGATATATGTATGACAAAATGAACTTGAGAGATATTTGGTTGAAACATCATTCAATAATATAATGTCTCGACACAATAGTGTATTTAAAAAGGATAGAAATACCTAGGGTTTAGCTTTCCATTTATTCCAAATATCATCACCCTCTTCTTGAGAGATATTTCGAGGAATAACTTGTCACAAATTTCAAAATCTATGTCTTTCAGTAAATTTTAACCATAACTATTTTTCTTTCTCTGAGTTATTCTTTTGTGATATTGAATGGATCTAACCTTCTCTTTCATTTACTCAACTAGATCAGGTCCTAATAGATTTCAATTACTAACACAATTTAAGCATGATGAAATTATAAATGTCAAACTACAGAGGTATTTATAAGTAGTAATATGAAATCTATATTGAATGTTACTATTGTAAAAAAATTCTACCCAAAAAAGTTGTTCATCCGAATTACCATTACAATACATAGAGAAATATTTCAACATTTTATATATATATTGAATGGTACCCACATACCTACCATATTTTTTATGATGATAATCAATAATGAAACTTAACTTGGTTTCATGATCCGATTAAATAGTTATCCAAAACATCGAGGTAAACCTCTTATTTTGATCAGATACAATTTATAATGGTACACCATGAAATCGTACCACTTCATTAATTTATAATAGAGTAATCTGATCACGATGGAAATATTCTCTAATAGAAATTAATTATGTTGACCTCCTATATATCATTATTTAAATTAGATGTTTTGGGAAGTCTTCTGACAAAATCCATGGTGATTCGTTCCCAATTCCATTATAGTTTGTACAATGGTTGTAACATCCCCTGATACTTATGTATCTTATCCTTAACATGCTAACATACAATGCACCAGGAATCATACTTCACAAAATCTCTCTCCATGTTTTCCCACAAAAAATACACATTCAAATATCCATACGTCTTCATACATATAGTATGAATAGATAATGAATAACTAAAAGCTCATCCATCATCTCCTTCTTCAAATATGATACTAAAAGGACACATATGCAGTTCATAAACCTTATTATTCCTTAAGAATCATGGTTTAACCCAATAATAGTATCATCTTATCTTTTAGTTCTATATCTTTCTTATGTTCACCCTTTATTCTTCACATAGATAGATGATTGACCAATCATTTTATCCAGATATGATTTATCCACTTACATAAAGATTTCAAAATCAATCCTTCACATATCCAAAAATAAAAATGCCTTTTTTATCCTAATCATAGAAAATATAGCATGAAACTTTCAACTTAAATCAGTTTCCATGTTTTTCACTATCACTAAGTGGTAATAAATTGAGCAGTCATAATTTTTAATCAGATCCAACCATGTTCCTTGGCACATGTTCAGCTCCATTTGAGTGAAAATATATTTTAATCATTTTCATCGGAATATATGTCACACCTTTATCGATAGAGATAAGGCCTCTAAATTTTTAGTGAAATAATTACAATAGCTATCTCAGAGTCATGATTTGGGTATATTTTCTCATTGTCCTACAATTATTTTAAGGCATAACCCATAACCATATCATTCTTTAAGAGGACACACCTCGGTCCTTTATTTGATGCATCACTATAAATTACAAATCCTTCTCCATTATAGTGTAGTTTAATCATAGGTGCATTGACTAGCCTTATCATAGATTTTTTAAAACCTTCTTCACACTCATCCATCCAAATAAGCATGCCTCCCATATGATTAAACTAGGGTGGTTCATTTTATAGCCATGTAAGATTCTACACAATGCAGAGATGACATCCAAAAAAAAAGGAAAAGTATGGATCTAAGTCACAAATATTTTTTTGGGTCAATGTTAAATAACATCTATCTTTGAGGGGTATACTGATATAAACTCAAATGAGATTATATAACTCAATAATTTTTTTTTGATGAAAACAACTCATTCATGGTAATTTTTTGAATAAATATTATCTTTCCTATGGTTTTAAGCACAATCCTCAATTTATCTTGATTCTCATTCTTTCTATTTTAATAAATAAGTATATGATCTATTGATAAAACAAAAAATTGAACTTGGTATTATCAAAAGAATATTTTAATTAAATTTATTAATATATAAGGGAATTAATAAGACCAAATAGCAACACCATATATTCATAGTGTATATACCTTGTATTGAATGTTGGCTTGGGTATATCCCCTTTCTTGTACCTCAATTGATGATATCCATAATGAATATTATTTTTTTGAAAAGTATTTAACTAGATGAGTTTTATGAAACAAGTCATAAATATGGGGTGGATGATATTTTATTTATTAAGAGTGATCTTGTTATGTTCTCAATAATCAATATAGAGTCAAACTGATCCTTCCTTATTCTTGACAAAATGAATAGGTACACCCCAATGTGATAAACTTAAATAAATAATCCCCTTTTCAAAATTATTCTAGGATTTCAACATCAATTCTTTAAACTAAATTAGGGTAATCAAATATGGAGTATTGGAAATAGTTGTAGAACTAGTTGTGAGTTATATTGAAAACTGGACATCATAATTTTTTGGAAATCTGGTAAACTCTTTCAGAGAGACATTAACAAAATACCACACAATAGGCATATCATCTATGTTGAGTATACAACCAAGAATTTGAGATAAAATTCCATTTTGAATAGAAATCATGACCTATAATATGGATGTACTCTATATCAAAACTTTATTTTTTCATCACACTGACAGGAGATCAAATGGTGGTTTATAATATCAAATATAACTTCCCTTACAAGGAAATTAATATGTAAATAATTTAAACAAATTCAATCCATTCTCAAAATTACGTCAAATTATATTAGAGTAAGAGTGAATATATTTTCAAGAAACATATTCCAATAAAATTCAATTGTAGACGAATCATAAAGTAAGGTTGAAACCACCATATCATTAGGGGTTTTTACTTCTTTCTCAATATGTTATTATTTTAATAGTATTGTGATACAATTCGATATTTCTTTAGATATAAATGGGTGGGTTTATGCATAATCAAAAAATAAAATATCAGTTCTAGATAGGATGATAAGTGTTACTTTCACCACATCATTATCGTAATCCTTATTAGAAATAGTGATCGCATGATATTTCGATTTTTATTTAGGATTAAGAGATTTTTGACATCAGTAATTGTCAGTAACCTTCATATATAAGCATTGGTTATCATAATTTACATACTCATTCCATTTAATGCACTACAGTATGTGTGGTATATTCTATAGAGCTTTATTTTTATTTTCATCATTTGATAACTACTTCACATCACTTCATCAATTGATTATATAATGGCCCTCTATTCCACCATTGAATCATTTACCAATTCACTTATGAAAATTTCACCCATGTTTCCTTCCACATTTCAAGCATAAATGCAGGATCTAATACCATAATTGGTTTTAGAATTTACTTTGAATTAAATTTTTATTTTCTTTTCAAAAATATTAGATTCAAGGGTAAATAAATCTCCACCATGAATGAACTCAAATGATTTCTTCATAGATAATGAATTTAATTATGTCCAATTCCCTTAACTGAATTTGTCTTATGCCACTAAATAATCTATGAACCTTACATTTAGTTTGGATGATAATCCCAAAATCATACCTCAAAATTCTTGTGACATTTTCCTCAAAAGTATCAATAAATTCATCATCCTTAATCGTTAGATCAAGGAATTATTTCTCTATATTTAGATTAAGAATATGTGCAATGTAATTATTGAAAAATAAATTTTTAAATTCATCCCGCTCCATAGATTCTAGTTCTTCCTATTCAATCTTGTTTTTTATTTGATTCCACCACTGATAGTATTCTCCTTCAAAATGATAAATAGCTAAACTAACATTATGATATTCAAAAAATTGAAAAACATAATATATATTTTCAAATGTTTTGAGAATCACTCAGTGACTATTATATTAGAAAATCCACTAATAGAATTTGGGTGATTCCTCAACAACGAATCAATATAACATGGTTACTACTTTTTCTGAATTGGAAGATCAATGTGATTTATAGTTTGAGAAAATTGTGTGAGCATATAAATATTTTTTTTCATTTCAACTATCATTCCATTAGGTTTTTTATGAGGAAAATAATTTCATTTTCTATCACATTAAGTATTAACATGACTCATTTATATTACAACCATTTAATAAAACTAAAAAACATATTGAGAGAAAAATATTTTCATGGTGGGAAACCACATAATCTTGAAAAACATTTATAATATTTCTGAATAAAGACACCTTCTTTGATGAAAAACTAGAACATTCATTATTATTACCATGAATTCCGAATCTTTCCAATAAATAGACTTATCCCTAGGGTTATTACAAAAATTTTCTCAACATATTTTCCAAATGTTAAATAAAACATGCTCTAATATCAACTATTATGAGATGTAATTTTCATACATAGATATCACATCATAATATGTGAATATTAATTTCATAACATAATTATCCTCACCAAAAACAGAAAGGTCCAATTCCTTTGGAAACATGAACAAAAAAATAACTAGTTCATAATATTTCTGTATTAAATCACACATACATATTAATAACTAGCACCATTCATAGAAATATCATAAAAAATGGTGATCTCAGATACTCAATAAGGCTAATAAAGGAAATATCAATCATCACAAAAGAATAACAAGAATGTAAGGGTATGAGAACATTATCAACAATTATAAATCATACCCTTAAAATGATAGATCATAATTTTTAGTCATGAAATAAATAATAATAGCCCATAAGAAACAAACCATAGATGAATAGCATAACGTAATCCGTGGAAGAATAAAATTATAATAATATATGGAATTTGGGTGTAAACATATTAATAGAAAATAATTTTCATGGAAGTGAATGTTATTTTATAAGACTGTGATATTGGTATGGGTTCACTACCCAAATTATCGAAGTGGTTATGGTTCGCTCCCATGACTAATAGTATAAAAATTACATTATTCAAAATGGATCACTCCTAATTTTAGTTTTTATTATCTCATAAGATATAAATATTTACTCAATGAATTTAAGGGAGATATATGTCTCACACATCACATAATGATAATCATACATAAGTGTTTCAGTATATCAAAAATACTTCCTCATATTATAACCCATGAAAATAAATTGGAATCATAAAAATTTCATCTTAGTATAAACGATATAAAATAAATGGGTTTTATAAAAATTTCTTCATTTCATCATATTATAACCCTTAGAAATGAAATGGGTTTCATAAAAATTATTTTATGATATTCATAAACCATCATGTGAGTGAAGAAAGATGGTATAATTCTATCATATCCACAGTAAATCATCAGTTAAATAATGGGATATTGTTTTTAATAAATAAATATACCATTAAAATATCATTAAAACATTCATGATGAAAATCACCTTTCCATTTTTGAAATCACTTATTAAAAATATACCCGACTATAAAGGAAAAACATTTGTTGACGAAAAAAATTTAAACATATAAAGTAAGATTTAATGAATGTATTATCAATGATGGTTGAAAAATACTTCCATGCTTTATATGTTTAAAAATATTCCTTACATAATCTTGTGGAAAATTTTACAAAGTACCTCATTTAGAAAATGACAAAAAAATTCCATTGAAATTGCTTTATAAAAAAACAAAAAATTGGAAAAATTATTTTGAAAAAATAATAGTAGAATAGTAAAAACTTTATTGATACCATTTTTCTAGAATGTAGATTTAGAACAAAACAGTTTTTTGATCGAAGATAGAAATGAAATTGATATTACTTTAAAACATATTTTTATTATCTGAAGGACATAAGGTGAGGAAAATGAAAGAAAAATTTTACATTCATGAAATATAAATATTATAAGAAATTTCATGAGTATATTAAGATTCTAATCAAAATATATCATAATTATATATTAATCATAAACAACCTCGATAAATAATGAGATTGTAACATAGAACCTTTACCTAGAATTTTCCTTTCTTCAAAAGCACTCTAAAATCCTGCGGAAAACATTTAATTTAATGTATTTCTATAAAAATATATTTTAATAATAATAATATCATATATTATACCTTTATAAAATTTAAACACAACTTTTATAAATAATTCCTTAAAATAAACTTTTTATGGTGTTATGTGTTTCGTTTATCATCAATTTTTTAGTGTGGTAGTTTTGGTATACGTACTTTAATCTTAGATCCATCATATTAAATTTTTTGATAAACATGTAAATAATATATATATATATTTATTCATTATATTTATATTTAATTTCATCAATAAAATTTAGTGATAGAAAAATGTATTACACCGTTCGTGGAAATGGTTGGTCATGAGTATGCATGACTGTTGTATTAATTTTTCAACGGATGGAAAAAAATAAATGTAAATATTAATGAAACATTAAAATATAATTATTATATAATATTTTTCAAATATATGAATCAAATTAATAATCATTTAATTCCATGTAAAATATAAATGAAAAATGGATCAGACTACTTCGGGGAGGTGGTATTCCACACGTAAGCACAAATGACAATTTCCATTCCAAAAGAATTTGATGGAGAAAAGGTTGATATTATAGTATCATTATAGAAGTATAAATATTTCCATAAATATAATATATAAACATTAAACTCATCATAATACTCATCCATTAAATATGGGGATGAAAAATTAATTGTATCGTTATGTTGAGACGGTAAGTCGTACGTATGTACGAATAATACATTCACTTCTCACCATATATAAAAAAGGGTTTATAATGGTGTTTTAATAATCATAATAAAAATTTATAATATTTATTATACTTAAGTTATTTTTTATTATAAAATATATATACATTTAGATGAGGGAAATTAGAGTATAATATGAACAGATCTGTTATGGTGATTACCACTTCTTCAAAATGACTCCATTAGATCTCCCGTAAAGGGCTCTAAGGATGGTATTTTGGAATAAAAAACCATTATAACATGTTTTGGGAAGTTTATAAGGTAACGTAGAAGATTTTTGTTGATATGTAAGTCTCAATGTGGTGTAAATATATAAGGTATGAGGTTCACTTTTATAATAGTAGTGAAGGGATCATTTGGAAGTTCTCAAATGATTAATTTATAATGAAAAAATTCTCAACAAAAATTCCAAAAATATGGATAGTTATTTGAATATTAGTTTTTATTGGGTTTTAATACCATCAACGATTATAATTATGAATTTGTTTTTCATATGAAAACTTATTATTTTGATTAACACTTACTCAGCCAATTTTAATCTATGATAAAAAAATTCAGTGATAAAGGGTTATAATTATTACTTATATTGTAAAAATTGGACAATAAATTGAAATTTTATGACATTATAGACCATATAATAACCAAATTATCAAATATCAATATTTTTAGAATTTTTAAATAATTTATTAAAATATTTTTTTATAAAATATCATAATTATCAATTTTAAAACTATTCATTTAGTTTGACATAATCATCACAAATAAAAAGTTTTAATTCAAATATAATATTTTAACACAACAAAAATAATTCATATTCACAAATAAAATTATATTAACACTATAAATTAATCAAAATAATCACTTTTAATATTTTCAAAATCATATACTTTATTTTTTTAATAATTGAGTATGTATTTTTTTAGCCTTTTGTAAGAATTTATGGAAATTATGTAATGAAAAAAATAATAAATAAATTATTAATATGAAAATAATTTTATTATTCACAAAATTAATATTAATATTCATTCATATTAATTTTTCCACTTTATGTTTACACATATGGGGGTTTTAAAACTAGCTGATTAATATTTTATCACTTTATTTTATTTAAATAATATATAAGTTATCTTCACGGTCATTTTTCCATTAAACCAATTAAATTTAAGAATAATGTGATAAGGATCCGTTTAAATAACCCAATAATTATTATAATTACCATGTTTTTCTTCTTCACTAATTTTTAACATTTATTAACCTAATTGACCCTTTTCCTATGTGATAAATTTTACCACAGTAACTATTCATATTGACACGAAATAAAAGGGGAATATTTATCAAATTTTAAGAAAATTTATATAAATATATAACTCATTATATATAATTACATAACTATAAATTGTATCAATTAATTTTATGTTACATGTTGAAAATGAGATAAATAGTTCTTTTTCAAAAAAAAATAATTTTAGAAAAAAAATTGGATTTGTTCTTATCATATTCTTATAGAATGATTATTTAATATTTAAATGTTTTGATCAAGTATATAATATATAAGTTTCATTAAAATTATTCTCTAATATTTATTATTTTAATATATTAATAAGTATTCAATGCACATATAAACATGTTTTATAAAAACCATCACTATTATTTTCAAATAATTTTTATTTATTGTTCTTATCCTATAAAAAATGATGAATTCATATTATAAATATGTATACCATATATTTATTATATTTTAGTTTTAACTATTCATACTTACCAATCCAATGGATAAGAGATAATGGAAACAAAATATTTTATTAATGTTACACAGTTCATTTAAACCTAATGTTGTGTGTAACACAAGCTATCAACAAAGTAGAATTATTTAAAGTGAAATAGGTTTTAAAAATCATGGGGTGTTATAGATTGAAATTTCAATTCAAATTCTAATATTTTCAAAAAAATTTATCTGTTCATGTAATTTATATACTGAATACATGATTTAGTAAACCATGATTATGACCCTTTTTTGGGGTTATCTTCACTACTTGAGTTATCATGAATTGTATAATTCAATCAGTGTGGATACCATTACATAGAGGGGACCTGAGTTTATTTTTGTACATGCATGTTATGTTTGAAACGGTAACACATATATAGTGTGATTCCCAAGGGATGTTATGTGGATTACCTATCCATGTGAGTGTGTATGACGGTGGTGGCATAAAAATGGAAAATGGTTGGTAGAAACTGGGAAATTCAACCTTGCACCAAGTTTCAGCTTAGAATGTTCCATATACATGGTTAAAACACGGGTTAGAAATCCATGATTCCAAATCATGTTTTTTTCATAGATATAATTTAAAAGTGAATTTACACCTTTTCCCCTATAATTATTAACCCCTTTTCTGCTCTCCTCCCCCTCAATCGTTTTGCCGAATCTAAGAATCTCAAGGTGTAACGACCCGAATTCGGAGCCCATCCATAGGTGCCACGTACCCGGTTCACCACGTGAACTCAAGCGCATTTACCCAAATTCCAGAGACTGCCGACTACAAGTGAGGGCCTTGGTAAGTTATTAGGGAAACTATACCGTCATTTGGTAAGGTATACAATGCAAGAAAAACAATAGTCAATAGTGGAAGTAGTAAAAAACATACAGACAATGAAACTAAATAGCAGAAGCAATGAACACATAATGATAATGATATTGATGCATCATATACATGTATCTAAGGAAAGGAAAAAACACAACAACATGCTGAAATACAACTAAAAAACAAATTACGAAAGTAAACAGCAACTCCAATAGCATCGCAAGCCTAACCTTGGTCCTATGCTCTCCAGCTCCAACTAGCAATCATGTACCCGAAGTAGAAGGGCCGCAATCCATATCCACACCTACAACCATATAACCTTTTTGGGCCGAAAAGAAGGACCCAAATAGGGTGTGAGATGAATCCCTGTAGGCAATCACTAAGAGATATGTGCCCTACTGTCAGTGAGTAATATAGAAAAATTAAAGGAAATAAAAGTAGCAGAGAAACATAAATACACTAAAGTAAACAATCCTACAAATCTCCATTCACATTTTTTTAGAAGTTCAGTACAATCATTTTGATATCAACCAAGGAACCTAGAAATAGCTCTATACTCCCAAGGCAAGCAATTAATCACAACAGGTTACTCAACAGGCTAACTAAACAGCAAGCATTACAAACACAAGATAGTTCTTTGGCTTGTTGGACTCATCACAGCCAACCATAAAATAAATCACTGACTCTCTTGGTGGATCCTTCTAGAAAACCCCTCTAGTCAAGTAAACGTACAAAGGCACAGACACTGTGGGACGCTCTCACCGTCAATTCCCATGTGGTATTGCAGCTAATGATATAGACTCTCTGAGGAAGCACATACGTCTAATTCCCCCTATAGTCTCGCTACATAACTAAGGACACTCTGAGGAAGCACAAATTCCCATTCCCATAGGTCCTGGGATAGATACTAATTATAACTGACTCTCTAAGGAATCCCTAATCTACAATTCCCCCTTTAGTCTACCACACCAGGTTCACTCCGACCTGAACAGTTTAGTCTTGTCTAAATGTCTATTAGCGGCCTAAGTAAGTTCAGAAACTACATTGATAATAGCTACAAAGCATAAAAATCACATAAACAGCAAGCAATACATGCAATCAATTCAACATGCATACTAGAAAGGTTCAAAAGGGTTGCCACATAGGAAAAACCACGCCAGATGGCAATAAACAACCAAAAAAGAGAAAAAACCCATGGGGAGATCCTCAACCATGGTAACATGCAATTATTTATCATCCCTTAACTTGAAGCATAAAAGCAATCTAATGAAGATAATAAAACAAGATCAAAACCCTAACCAGAGATACCTGATACATGGGTATCTGGAACTTTTGCAATAAAAACTCAAGGACATTCAACTTAGGGAAACAAACCACCTACCTAAAACCCAGTAGATCAATATATGTGAAACCCGATGACAGATTCCCCTTAGAAAGACGTAGATCGGAAAAAACGCACAAAACGCTCAACCTACGATAACATGAAGACGAGGTGGAATCAAGAAACAAGGCCAAGTAGAACGTGGAACTCACCGCTGCGCTTCCAACGCAATCAACGGTGGCTAGAACAGAGTTCAGACAGAGGCAGGATGACTCGGATAAGATTTATCCATATGGTCGCTCTCAGACGAACGAAACCTGGAGAAGAAGACACTTCTGTGGTCAGGCACGACCTCGGTCTGTTTAATGAAAAAAATGAAAGTACATGGCGTGCACTTTTAGATTACACAGTGTGTACATGGTCTTTTCTGTAATCCTCCAAAATTGGCCTCCACGTCACCCTTACACACTGTGTGTGTGGCCCGGACATGGCCAGAACACGGCGTGTACTTAGATAGTACATGGCGTGTACTTAAAAAATTTCCAAAAACTATGTTTTTCTCAAAAACTCCATAAAAAGGAAAAGTGTACCAGAAAAGAAGATCCGGGTTCTTACAAACATCCCCCTTAAAGATATTCCTCCCAAAATTTCCCTAACGAGGTGGAGAAAAATAAACCCCGAACAGCTCCGGCCACTGCGATCGTTCATCAACCTCCCTTTCCCATGTCTCGTCTTATACTCGCCCATGATGCCATAGCACCCATACCAGAGGAACATACCACCCGCAGAGTACCTTTGTACAAAGATCGAAAATCCATATAGGATACTCCTCGAATGACGCATCGTCTTCATGCTCGACTTCCTCAGGCTGAAAGACGATAGATGGATCTGAAAAGTAACGTCGGAGTTGAGAGATGTGGAAGACGTCGTGCATGGACCGATACCTCTTAGGTAGCCGCAACAGATAGGTAACCGGACCAAATCTCCCCAACACCTCAAACGGCCCGACGTACTGCTGTGAAAGCATACCATGTCTCTGAATCTTCTTGTGTCCCAACCTCGGGGTAATACGTTAGAAAACATGGTCTCTGACCCCGAACTACAGTGGTCACCTCCGCTAAACAACATATGATTTCTAACGAGACTGTGCAATAGCCATCCTCTTCCAAATCAACAATATCTGCTCTGAGGTCTCCTAATCAAGATAAGGTCCCAGCAAAGCTGTCTCTCCTACCTCCATCCAGCACAATGGTGATCAGAATGGACTATGGTACAACGCCTCGTATGGATCCATCTGTATAGTTTCTTGAAAACTGTTGTTATAGGAAAACTCCACGAGGGGAATATGCTTCTCCCGTTAACCGCCAAAGTCTAGGATGCAATCTTAGAGCATATCCTCAAGCACCTGGATTGTGCGCTCTAACTGACCATCAGTATGAGAATGATATGCTATACTCAGGATCACCTGTGTACCCAAATATTTCTGCAGCCCCTACCATAAATGTGATGCAACGCGGGTGTCCCCATCTAAAATGAAGGTACTCAGAACCCCATGCAAGATCAAAATCTCACGGATGTACAACCATCCAAACGCATCGACATTGAAGGACTCCTTTATCGGCAAGAAGTGAGAAACCTTCTTGAGCCTGTCAATGACAAACCACACCACAACATTTCCTCTCGACGATCTCGGTAACCCTGTCACGAAGTCCATTGGGATGTTGTTCCACTTCCACTCTAGAATAGGTAGCTTCTGTAAAAGCCATGCTAGTCGCTGGTGCTCCACCTTCACCTGCTGATAGGTGGAACATCTCGTGACAAAATCAGCCATATCTCTCTTCACATCTAGCCACCAGTACTGGTAGTGTAAGTCACAGTACATCTTTGTGATGCCAGGATGAACTACCCAAATTGAGGAATGGAAGTCTCACATCAGCTCCTCACGTAAATCTGCTGGCACCCTTACGCGTCCCTGGAAACGAAAGATCTCATCCTCGCTAATGGTCCACCCAGGAAGAGGGTCCTCTCCTTACACGCTTTCCCGTAGGAATAGGACTTCAGGATCTCCCAGAAGCCTCATTAGATCTCGGTCCAGAAGTGCAGAGGTAACATCTATAGAAGATAGGAATGTCTGCCCCTACCTATCATGCACCTCCAAATGTATCTCCGAGAATAGAGCCATTAGTTTCCACACACTGATGGCCTCCGGAACTGCCTGTATCTGAGTTCTCCGGCTCAGTGCATTAGCCACTACGTTTCCATTCCCGAGCATATAGGCAAGCTCTAAATATAAGGACTGGAGATACTCAACCCACCTCTACTGTCTCAAATTCAGGCCACACTGCGTGAAGATGTACTTGAGACTCTTGTGGTTAGTGTATACCAAAAAATGCTCTCCCAGAAGGTAATGTCTCCAGCAATGTAAAGCATGAACAACCACAACCAACTCTTGGTCGTGCGTAGGATAATTCCTCTCATGAGGCCTAAATTTCCGTGATCCTTATGCAATGACTCGATCATCATGCATAAGCACTAATCCAAGTCTGATACCAGATGCATCTCAAAAAACTGTATAGCTCTTGCCCGGCTCCGACAAAACTAGGATCGGTGCTAAAGTCAATCTCCCCTTCAGCTCTAAGAAGGCTGGGTCACAAGCTTCTGACCAAAAAAACTTCCCCCCCCCCTTCTTAGTCAGGCCCATCAATGGTGCTCCTAGGTGTGAGAAGTCCTGTATAAACTACATGGTGTAACCAGCCATCCCTATGAAGCTTCGTACCTCGGAGACGTTCTTCGGCTGCTCCCAAGTAACTACTGCTCTCACCTTCTCTGGGACTTTTGAATCTCCAGTCACTGAGATGACAT
Organism: Viscum album; assembly: GCA_963277665.1. Lineage (NCBI taxonomy): Eukaryota > Viridiplantae > Streptophyta > Magnoliopsida > Santalales > Viscaceae > Viscum > Viscum album. The sequence goes on along the minus strand of OY728167.1, from coordinate 235,761,719 downwards.
GGCCCAGGAAGTGAATCTGATCCATCCTAAAGTGGAACTTTGAGTGTTTATCATAAAGTCGATGCTCCCTCAGTGTACTCAAAACGATCTCAAGATGTGTTGCATGGTCGTATTGAGTGTGAGAGTACACCAAGATATCATCCCCGAAGACCACGATGAAGGAATCCACATTAGGATGTAACACTCAGTTCATCAGTTCCATGAAAACTGCTGGCACGTTCGTAAGACCGAACGGCATAACCGTATACTCGTAAAGGCCATATCTACTCCTGACGGCTGCCAGAGGTATATCTGAAGGCATAACACGCATCTGATGATAACCGAACCTCAAGTCGATCTTCGAGAACACCCGATCTCCTCATAGTTGATCAAAGAGATCATCAATCCCCAGAAAGGGATATCGGTTCTTTACCGTCATCTAGTTCAACTACTGATAATCCATGCAAAGCCTAAGGGTACTGTCTGTCTTCTTCGCAAACAGGACAGGGGAACCCCAAGGAGAAGTAATGGGCCGGTTGAAACCCTTTTCTTGCAACTCCTCCAACTACTTCTTGAGCTCCTGAAACTCAGGTGTAGCCATCCTATAAAGAGTAATGGACACTGGTGCTTCTCCTGGAACGAGCTCAATCGAGAATTCTACCTCACGCTCTGGAGGGAAACCTGAAAAGTATTCTGCAAAGACATATGGAAAGTGATTAACCACTGGAGGAAAATTTAAATGTGAAGTCACCTAGTCATCCAGATAAAGACTAGGAATTTGGGCCATAACTCCTCCTAGTCTAGGATGCTCGTGTCCGTCTCGACTCGGTTGAACATCCCACTCGCCCTTATGAAGAAAAGATTCACCCTCTAGTGATATGAAACTCACCCTGTGGCGATAGCAATCGACGACTTCTTGGAAGGGAACCAACCAATCCATACCGAGAATGATGTCATAGCCTGTCATCTCCAGGACATAGAGGTCCCATAAGAAACTATACCCTGCAACCTCGAGAGGGAACTCCTTGCACTGATGTATGCTAGATGTCCTCATTCCCAAAGGTGTGTCGAGAGACAACATGTCAGCTGATGAAAAGACATAGAGCTCAAGACTTTCCACGACAGAAATAGAGTTATAGATATGTGAAGAACTAGTATCGAAAAGGGATAAGATAAAAATGATTCTACTAAGATCGTACCTAGAACTGTAGAGGGTTCGGGATCCTGTTCCTGATGATTCTTCTCTACAGTAAAAGTATGTCCTGTACCGCGTCCCTGTATAGCAGCCTAAAAACCTTGAGCTGCTCATCCCTAAGCATGACCACTACATCCACGTCCTCTACCATAACTTGAACGCCCTGTCAATCTCTATCCCCTAGTCTGATGTGGATCTGGTAATCCTTCTCCTGTTCGCGAGGTCGAAACTGATCCTCCTTCACTAGCCGCTAGAAGGAGAGATTTGTGAAAACGTTGCAGATGACCCATCTTGCCACATGATAGGCACTCTATTGGGTCCCTCAGGCACTGGGTATTCTTTTCCCCACTCCTCTAACACTGATAACACACCACTTGGGTGCAAGTAGAGATATCTCGTCTACCAGAAGGAATACCACGCTTCCTCGGGTCGCCTCGGGTAGACTCTCGGTGGCGATTCCTGCTGTCTGTCTGGAGGGAATCAGCCTTGGATGCTGAACCTCCCTAGTCCATAGCTCCAGTATCCCTCAGGTTCTTCTCTATGATGAGTTCTTGATTGACTATCAGTGTATAGAATTCAACTGAATGACATTCACCTGTGATCTGATCTCCGATCTGAGGCCTTCCTCAAACTTCCTCACTAGAAACAGCTCGTCATTCATTAGAACGGGAGTGAATCACTGTAACTTAGTGAAGTGGGAGGAATACTTCATAACTAAGAGAGTACCTTTCTATAGGCTGATGAACTCCCTGGCTATGTCGCCCCTCAGAGTCGCTTGATATAAGTAGTCATAAAACGTACGATGAAACTCATCCCAAGCCATAGCCTACTGGCGTCCTATTTGAGAGACTATGTCCCACATCTCTTGGCGCTGTCTCGAAGCATATATTCCGTGAGATTCACCCTCCTCTCTAGAGGCGTCTCCAGATGCTTGAAAATGGACAGCATGGCTTCCAGCCATGACTTTGCAGCCTGAGGTACTCCATCCCCTGTGTAGGTGGGAGGATGCTGCTACTGGAAGACTCGTATCAGCTCTGCCATAGTCGGGGCAGGATGATGAACACCCTAGAATGTCTGCATGAATCTCATGAAACCCTCTCAGAACTGAGCATCGGCACCATTGTTTGGAATCACTATAGGTGCCATGTCCGGAATGATGGGCGGAACTACTGGTAGTGCCTGATCGGTCGTATCCGGCATACGATCGTTGCCTGGTTCCTGGCGTGCAACAGGAGGACGTCTCGGTTCCATAGCTCTGAAAGGACAAAACACACCTTCATTAAATACAAACACAGTTGTAACAAAAGAGAGTGAAATAGAACAAGAGGGAAGGCCTTTAAATCTGAAAAAAAACATAACTACATGGCGTGTAATACTAATACACAGTGTGTTTCCAGAAATCTTACCATGGGTGTGTACCTTAGACATACATGGCTGTGTAAAAAACCTGACTACATGGAATGTTCTTAAACTACATAGCATGTGCTGACCCTTTTCTCCTAGACCAGTTACTCTTACACAACTGAGTCACACGGACTGTCCCATCTGAAGACTACACGGTGTATTTGAGTAAGACACGACGTGTACTAGACATGCCTTACCTAGCCCGTGTTGTTAAGGACACGACTTGAACAATGGTAGACACTACACGACATGTTCCAAAGGAACACAATGTGCACTTGAAGGTAATCCTCGACCCGTGTTGTTCGTGACATGGCCGGATACTCGGTTGATCATTACACAACATGTTCCAAACAAACACGGCATGTATCTATAAAGTACACACCGTGTAAACTGGGTTTTTCCAAACAATAGCCTTAGAACAGCACTGGAGCCCAGTAAACATAGAAAAGAAAGGGTTAACATGCCAAATTCTGATCTGTGGGGTCCCATACTCCCCACGAATCATTGCTTGGCATCATAACGGTGCATAGAAAAAGACACAGTATAAAAACTCACGACCCACAAAATTCCGATCCTTGAGGGCCCATAACACCTCTATGATCACTGTTTGGCATCCATGATATGAAAAATCCAACAATGATACCCTATCAACACTACAAGTATTCTATCACAGCAGCTATCACAACAGCATGCATTGTATATCAGAAATCCTATCACAACAGCATGCAATCTCTAATGAAACACAGATGGAATGGAAAGATGAATTGCATGTAATCTTCTAACATGTGCCTATATGATTCATGATATGGCATACCATCATCTCATCGGGTTGTAAGAAAATAGAACTGCAATCATATAAATAATAACACCACAAAACAAGTGCATCACCCAATGTTGAAATCAATTAAACTGTAACATTCTCAAAACTCAAAATTGGCTATATTCGATGTATTCTATCTTTTTCCCTATACACTGGTTCTAGAACACCCAGGAATAGCTATTTACCATTTTCTTATTCCTTCCTATCCATGTCTAATGTCGCTAATTAGTAAGTCAATCGAAAAAGGAGAGAACACCTCGGACACCACTTTGTAGCGACCCGAATCTGGAGCCCTTCCACTGGTTCCCTGTACCAGATTCGCCGCATGAACTCAAGCGTATTTAACCAAATGGCAAGGGATACCGACTAGAAATGAGGGCCTTGGTATGTTATTGGGGAAACTATGCCCTCATTTGGTAAGGTATACAAGGCAACACAAACAACAGTTAATAGTGGAAGCAGTAAACAACATATAAACACTGAAACTAAACAGCGGAAGAAATGAATACATAATGATAATGATAATGATACAGCATGTACATGTATTTAAGCAAAGCAGAAAACACAACAATGTGCTGAAATACAACTAAAAAACAAAGTACGAAAGTAAACAACAACTCCAGTAGCATCGCAAGCCTATGCTATGTCCTATGCTCTCCATCTCCAACCAGCAATCATGTACACGAAGTAGAAGGGCCACAATCCCTATCCACATCTGCAACCATATAACCTATTTGGGCCGAAAAGCAGGACCCAAACAGGGTGTGATAGTAATCCCAGTAGTGAATCACCACGAGATCTATGACATACTATCAGTGAGTAATATAGTAAAAGTAAAGGAAATAAATGAATCAGAGAAACAGAAATACACTAATGTAATCAATCCTACAAATATCCATTCACATTTATTAACCAGTTCAGTAAAATCATTTAGCTATCGACCAAGGAACCCAGAAACAACTCTATACTCCCAAGACAAGCATGTAATCACAACATGTAACTCAACAGTCTACCTAAACAGCAAGAAGTACAAACCCATGATTGTTCTTTAGCATGGTGGACTCATCACAACCAACCAAAAAATAATGCACTGAATCTCTGGGTGGATCCTACTAGAAAAACCCTCTAGTAAAGTAAACGTACAAATACATAGACACTCTGGGAAGCTCTCACCTTCAATTCCCCTGTGGTCTTTCAAAGAAAGATATAGACTCTATGAGGAAACACTTATGTTTAATTCCTCCTATAGTCTCACTATGTAACTAAGGACACTCTAAGGAAGCACAAAGTCCCATTCCCATAGGTCCTGTGAATGATGCTGTTTATAACAGACTCTCTAGGAAAGCCCTAATCATCAATTTACCCTTTAGTCTACCACACCAGGTTCACTCAGCCCTGAGAAGTTTAGTCATGCGTAAATGACTCTTAGCTGCCTATGTAAGTTCAGAAACTACTTGGCTAATAGCTGCAATGAATCCACAAGAATATAAACAGTAGGCAATACATGAAATCAATTCAACATGCATACTATCAATGTGCAAAAGGGCTGCCTCATAGGAAAAACCATGCCAAACGGCAACAAACAGCCAAAACAAGGTAAAACACCCATGGGGTGATCCTCAACCATTCTAACAATCATTTATTGATATTCCAATTACCTCAAGCATACAAGAAATATTTGGCAAATACCAAAATAGGATCAAAACCCTAACCCAAGATACCGGATACATGGGTATCCGACACTTTTCACTAAAAACACCCGGACATTCAATGTAGAGAAATAGACCACCTACCTGAAACTTTGTAGATCGATATATGTGAACCACAATGACAGATTCCCCTTAGAATTACGTAGATCTAAGAAAATGCACAAAATTCTCAACCTATGATAACTTGAAAACAAGGAGGAATCCAGAATCAAGGCTAAAGAAGAATGTGGAACTCACCACTGCGCTTCCAACGCAATCGACGGCGGCTAGAACGAAGGTCGGACGGAGGCACAATGGCTTGGAGATGATTTGGTCGTACGATCGCTCTCGGACGAACGAAACCTGGAGAGGAAGATGCTTCTGTGCGTCTGGCGCGACCCTGGTCCATTTAATGAAAATAAGAATGTACACGGCGTGTACTTTTAGAGAACAAGGCGTATACCAGTTCTTTTACATACTCTGCCAGAATTGGCCTCCATGTCACCCTTACATACCATGTGTGTGGCTCGGACATGGCCAGCACATGGCTTCGGTGGGAAAAGAGTACACTGCGTGTACTAAAAAGTACACAGCATGTACTTCAAAAATTTCTAGAAACATCGTTTTATCTCAAAAACACCATAAAATGGAAAGGCGTACCTGAAAAGAAATCCGGGTTCTTACACAAGGGGAGATATAACTTTCCTATCCATCGATTCAAGGATCCTTTAAGATTTCAAAAAGTTTCCAAGGTAATTCATATTTTTTATATATTTTTATACTCTCCCCTATTCCTTCAACCATTAGCCCTTTTATTTTAATACTCACTTGGAACTCTAACCATTATGTATGAAGGACTACTAGTTTGGATTTTTTGTAATATTGATGTTTTTGTCATTTATGGATTGTAAATTGTGATTCATGGATTATTTAGTTGATATCCATATAAGTTGATGGGTTTTGTAACTATTCTAATAATTTTGAAATAGGTTTTTCATTGTCTTCACTTTATTAGGAAATTCATTGGTTCTTAATTAATGATGATTCCATAAAAAATTAGGAATAATTATTTATATGATGTTTTTAAATGGAATGTAAATTATTTCATTGATATTATATCTTTTCATAAAATGGGTTTTCAAATGGTATTTATATATTTATTTTTAATTAAAATTTTTAGATGATAAATTTTTTTATAATCTTAAACAAGGGGATTCATTAAAGAGGTTTTATTGAATATATAGTCCATGATCCTTGTTCTGAATTTTCAAATAAAGTTCAATATTTTTAATGAATGCATTTTATTAGTAAAATCGGTGTGCCTAAAGCATTAAATTTTTTTCTAATATGATTAAATTTTAAGAAAAAAGGAATGACTGAATATTCAATATTATTTTTCACATGAATGTTTATTTATCACTGTATAAGGGTTTTATTACTAAGGATACACTCATCGATATACTATATTTTTATCTCACCCTATATAGGTTGTTTAATATTATATTATGATTGTATGAATGATGTGAAAGAGTTTGTTCTATGAAATGGTGTTAGAGGCGAGGAATGATATTTTTTTCATTACATTACTAATTATCTTGATTCCATTCTCACCTCATTGATTGATTTGTAATTGTAATGATTGGTAACTTAGTAGACACCAAGATGATTGAAAACCCCAATTGTGGAATATTCTATTTATAGGGTATCATTTCCCACAGAGGCTGATTAATCTGGGATGGATTATATACCAATGGTTGTCTTAGGATCCTGGTATGTTTATCGGGACCAGATAGTTCAATGGTGATATTAGGATAGAAATGTTGTTTTTTATATATAAGGGCCTATCTCACAAAATCATGTTTATATTACCTGAGTTCCCATGTTTTTATCCCATGATGATTGTTTCTTGGTATGTTGTACATTATAGGTAATATAATTTCTATTATCCCCTTATACATACATGACTTGTAGAACCACCTATATTATTATTTATTTTCATTTAATTCTTAATCTTCTCATTCCACTTTGATTCTCATCTTTTATATATGGGTGAAATGCACATGAAATGTGTTCAAAGGATGGTTTGAAAAGATGTTATATAAAAATAAGAATGTTTTTTTATATATGGGTTTGGGATTAGATTTAAAAAAATTATTTCTATGAATTTTAGAAAATTAAAACGGTTTCATTATGGATTTGTAATCTCTTAATCAAGTTTGATTAAAAATGAGAAAAGTTTTTAGATTCCTAAAATAAAGATTGTGACTTTATTTAATTATGAATTATAAAATTGGGAAAAACTTTTTTATTTACTTTATTTCGAATTATAATTCATTGAATTTTTAACTAATTAAACTTCATATAGTACATGGTGAGATCATATTTGGAAAACAAGCTCAAACTCAGAATACACACCCCTATGTGTGTTTGGAGATCCCATGTTTCATATATGTTATTGGTTTCAAATCGGTTTTGTCCTCAATTATTGGTGTTATAGATGGTGAGTTTGGGTGTGGAGGGAAACTATGTGTTTCATGGATGAACTCAGTTAGTTTGGTTTGAGTTCTATTTTTATTTTGATATATCGATATACCATCAAATAAAGTCTTCCCGTTTTCCTTGTACCCATTTTACATTATTTATTCCTATATTATATTTTTTTCTTGGTCAATATTATTATATTGATACTAATAGATTGAATCATTATTATTCATTACAACTAATTTAATTTTTTTATCTATTTTTTATACTCTTTGATCATAAATATAATTCTAGAGTATATACGATCCATGGTGGATATTTTATTAAAAGATGAAATGTTAATTATTTCTAGGATGAAATTACTTCCAAGTGTGATTACTTTATTACAAAGAACATGTTTCAACCAATGGGGATAATGGAACACGCATGAAGGCTTCTGATGGATTAGGTCATGATATTTTTCAGGTAATCCTAGTTTGATTCCTTACATGACCTCCCCATGGGTGGTGAGGGGATGTGGAGTTATTGATTTTATTTATTTATTTTCCATTTCTCCTTAGATGTACTATAAATAAATATTAAATGATAATGATGTTGGTTACATAATCACACCACCTTGATAAATAGAATGAATATAAGTTATAGTAGTAATGGGGGAATGAAAATCAGACCATGCCCATAAAATTTTTAATGTCTTGTACAGAATTCCAAATTCAAGAGTAAGAGATTAAACACTTGTAGCTTATACATTTTTAATAACTCCCCCTTAAGGGATGATCACCATAATTCATCACATTTAATTCCAAAATATTAAGAACAAGTACATTGGACTTTATAATAATGTAGATCCTATATTTTAAATTCAATGTGAGTCACAAGGATGAGTTGAATTTCCTAAATCGATGATTCTCTCTATTTATGCTCTAAAATTCCTGGTGATTGTAATGAATGAAATTTTGTTGGATTTACATTTATGAGCTTATTTTGGAAGCATGGAATCCTTCTTGACTCTATCTTTCTCCTTTGATATAATTTCCTTCTCAAATTTAACAACCAATTCAGTTTGATTCTTTTCATATTTCTCTAACTTACAATCCTTTTCCAAATTGTATCGAAATATGTTTAAACAATATTTATTCACATTCATAGTTTTTTATTTATCTATTGACTCTTTTTTTAGTACCCCATTGATATAAGTATTTATTGGTGTTTTTCTCTAATTATTAATTTTACCTATAAAAACATTTATACATTTGATATTCGCATTTCCTACCATGTTTCACCTTCCACTAGCTTTTTTTTATTTTAGTTTATACTCTTAGGGAATCCTTTCAAACCCATCCTCAAAGATATCCACCACCATCCCAATCAAATAAATTCATTATTGGATCAAATATTTTAATTTCAAATATATCTTACCCACATTTACATTTTAATTCTTTGACATTATGAAAAGGTATATATTTGAATTCTTTATGACAATTGAATAATTTTTTTGGGTTTAACATCCTATTCAGCTGAATTTGTTGACCTCTTTGAAGGATTTTATTCCACAACCTAATTTTATTCTTTATCTCCCTGGGAAGATATTATTTCTTTATTCTTCTATCATCTTATATATTTTTTAATCTTGATTAAATCATCATGAGATTTGTGTTGGCTTCGTATATACAGAATCTCCAAAAAAAACTGACCATAATTTGTTTAAAAATAACATAAACTATCCTATATTTGAAATCTTATTTTTATTGAAACACTATACCTTATAGGTAAAATATGATACATTTTAGTTGGATTCTTACTTCTTTTTTCTTTATCCCAAATGGTTTAGGGATTATATGATTATAATATACTTACATGTTATACCGTCATTCCATGGAATTATATAAAAATCTAAAACAACACTAACATCTTCTAATTAATATATTTCTTATCAATTTTGGTGAAATATGTAAAATATTATATATTGAACATATTTCTATTTTTATAATGGTTCAACCCTTTTTTGGGATTGGTTTTGGGGGACTTTTCATAGTTAATATTACCTCTTTCATTTAATTATATGTTTTTTTATATCTTTTTTACTCCTCTACATTTGCATGGTTTTTTAATTTTAATATGTACAAGAAATTGAAATAGTTCATATGAGTAATGGGATATATTTGTGTGTGACATTTAGGTGTAATCCTTTATAGGTGATATCAACCTAATCCTTCCACAATTTTGATTCTTATTTAATGAAATACTGCTTTAAGATATTGGTTTCTTACCTATTTTCTTCTAAGTTTGATGGGATTTTATAGGTCTTTCCAATTCATGATTTTTCAGTTTCACTTCTAGCTAATGATGTTTCATGTTTACTAAATATGTCTCATTATCAACTAATATCATTTTATCTTCCCAAAAATTCCTCATCTTCGGAATTTGATCCCTATGCATTTTTCCTATCCCCAATAGAAGATTATCCATATCTTTCAACCTTTTTTATTAAACAACATATCTAGGTAGACATTAAACCCATAGAGAATTTATGAAGATTATATAATTCATGGAATGAATCCTAAACAACCTCCTAAATCACTACCTTCTCACATTGATACCTTTTTAATTCTTTACCAAATTGAAGGAATATTTCATTTTAGGGAAAATTAGCTTCTTAAATGACTTTTAAATATCTATATAAAAGTGTTCTAATAGATCGTATTATTTGTTAAGTACCCTCCCAATACATTATCCTTTTCCTCTAGCTTTTTAATTTATCAACATAATCATTTATTGAATTGAAATATATAATTCAGCACTTCAATGTGGGCATTCATTATATATTCATTAACCTCATGGTGGAGGTCTTGATTAGATTCAATGAAACCATTCTACCAACGTGTAGTTAATTTATTTGTTGAATAATAGCCAATATATTTACCAATATATATATAAATTTTTTAATATATTTTGTTATCGGTTTATCCACACACACATTTGAATCTTTCCATAGATTCATAGAATATTTTTACTTCATATCTTTCATTATCTAAGGTGAATTATTAAATCCAGTTAAACAAATACGGATTAAAAATTTATCATTTAAGATCCCTCAAAATCAAATATACACTTCATTAACTCATTTTAAAATAAAGGTGGATAAAAAATAAATCCAATTTGGAGTTAAATATTCTCTAATACCAATTCAAATTCTCAATATTATCATGCTAACACACCATATAAGTGTTCGAATCAGGTCTGACCAATTTTTACAAAAAAAATTATTGTTTTAAGCTATTTCTACCATATTGTACATATGAGCCTCTCTGTTATGTTATGATGTAAATTAATCTCTTTAATATTACTATGGAATACATATAAATGTAATGTAGATAGTAAAAGTGATCATGTATGGGGAGTTTTTACAATTTTCGGACCCATTGTGGGAATCCTAATCCTTCAAGTGTTGATCTCCTATTAAGTCATGGATTCTGCATTAAAAACATTTTTTCATAATTATAGTTGGTTTATAGGGTTTATCCAGAAATTGGGTTTACCATATTACATATTTGAGGTCACCATGTAAAATAAGATACATTCCTTCACTATATTAAACAGGTGAAGGGATATTTATACGTCATCCCACTACCATAAAACTAGAATCTCTTCAACAAGTTCACAACTTCATTCATCTCCAAGAATTTGATCACATCTTCTAAAATAGAATGACACTACACCCACATAAATTGATGTACATCCACTAAATCAATGTTTCATTGACTATTATAATGTATTAAATAACTACTCATGAAACTCTACCTCTTTTCACTGAACAATTCATTTATTATATTGAAAATTAATATAGGATTACTATCAGTTCAAATAACAAAAATATTTGGTAAAAAAATTATCTGACCTAAAAAACATAGCATCATTCACTTATCCTCCATATTTATTATTCCTTTACTGTAGCAGACCAGCAATATAGGTCATCCTCTTACTCGTATTCTTCTTGAAAATAGAAAATTTGTTCTTATTGTTGCACATTCCATGAAGATTCTTCTATTTACACACTAATATATATGTTGGATCATCCTTTTCCTACTTCTTTTAGATTCTCATTTCTCTTATCAAATTCATTATCATACTCACATCACTACATCAATAACAACTTCTCCTTATTTAATCTATTTCTGTTTTTAATTTTTTCAATTTCACGTGTTGATTAATTAAATGAATTATTTAATTTTAAGTATCCAAAAATGGAATTCATATAATACAATTTGTTTCCATCAAAAAAGTATGTTTATGAAATAACCACTTCAGGTTCCTCATGATATTTAATGTATCCAATTTTCAACTCAAATGATATTTTAAAAATAAGCTTAATTGTTATTGCTCACATGGATAAATAAATATTTAATTTTATACTCTAATAGGATTCAATTATTGTTCCTCAAAATAACTCCAACAATCTCTCAAATCAATATCCTTATTTGCAAAAAAGAATAAAGATAATCATATTACTCGCTGGGGAATTTTCTTTTGGAATGTGAGATTCTAATGAAACATGTATATCATAAAGTTTAATATGTAACTAAAAGTTGAAACACAACCCTTGTTTTACTTCTTATAAACCAATAAACACATATTTTTTAGGGTATATAATCATTGGAAAGAATAATACTGGAATATTTTTATTTTTTTCATTTCTATATTTCATGAAATTTGGAAATCCCATATTTTAGGATTTGCTAAATTATCAACCTTCTATATCATATAGATTTAAATTTCATTTAAATATTCTAGGAGATCAGATCATAACTCAGTCAAATATCTAGGGTTAAAATGATATTTAATTTAATGAACAAATTTTTCTTCTATGTTACTTCATTTGCATTATTATTAAAAACAAAAAAAAAATCATTTTATTTTTATCAAGAATAATGAACTAATATTCATTTAATTGGATCATTCCATAAAAAAGATTGATTCATGGATAACCATGATTAATTATATTTTGAACTCCATGACATAGATTTAGTATATTCATTTTTTATTTTCCTTTAAATAATAAATTTTTGAAATTCAAATTTCAGACATTAAAAATTTTCTCAAATTACTGTTTCATTGATCATATTTTCTATGTCTTAAACAAAAGATTATTATTTTATTCAATGATAGAATCAGAAACCTTTTTTTTGTTTGTTATGTTTATAAAACACAATAATTTATTTAGAATCATCACATTTAATTTCTTATTAAGATATTAAATCCAAAAACTAATTCTTTTTCGATTTTATAGTTATTTAAATTATATTAATGAATGATATATTTGTAGATAGACGTGATGATTATAAACATATGGATCATGGTTGTATGAAAATATATCACGGTTATACAAATTAGCATTACGTTTTAACAATTAAATCAGATGGTAAGGTGGGACTTCCTAATGGTTGCGTAGTCCTTGATGTTCTCTACATAGCTTGGGTAATAATATTTACATAGTCAAGGATTAATGCCTATGAAAACAAGATCATTTTTACATAGAGGATTTACTGATTCATATATAAAACATGACCTTTCCAATTTTCAACTCAACTATAATATATTATGGTTATGTAGGACATAGATGGTACCCGTGTAGATTCTATAACGAGTCCATATTTTCCTGACTACAACTATAATGGTTTTAGACCTATTCAAACAATATTCGTCCTTATAAACCCTTCATTAAAGAGTGTATAATACCAAAATGCAGTAACCAAAATTCTACATAATTCAACGATATTTCATTATAATTCATCAAACCCTCATATAGTTTATAATCTATCCCCTAGAAAGATTCTCTCCAAACCACATAACATATATTATAGATAGCACTTCAAAACCATGTTACTTTTATTTACTAGGAAGAATATCTCTCAAATGATATTTGTAATGGGTTTCTCACAACGAAACTAAATTCATTAACCATTACCTAAATCCATGGGTAGGATTTTAACTTCTTTTTCTATTATAAGGAAAACAATCCTTTTCATGTTAAATAGTAGCCACTCCATTCTCCTTTGGAACACATTTACTTTCTTCATATTGATTAAAAATATATAACTATAGCTTCTCTAATTATATATAAAAATAACGTTTTTTAAAATTAAAATGGATCTTTAGAAGTCCAAGTGGGGTTTTTTTAGAATATAAATATGTAAATAATGTGGGTGATTTTGTGAAATGAGTTTTTATGCTCGTTCCAAATGTAGAGATTTTAAATAAGGGACGTGAGTTTTATAATTGAGATGAAATGTTTCAATATTGGTTTTATTTTTTTTCAAATCATGATTTCTTATAAAAAATTACTTTGGTATTCTTTATGGAATGGGGTATAGTTTAAAGAAATGTAAGTTTATAAAAATGGTTCTTGTATGTTTTTCCATCTTGAATCTGTGTTTCTGGGGGTTTTCACATTGTATTATGATTGATTTTTTAGTTTTTGAAATGTGAATGGGTTAGATTCATGTTTCATGTAATTTAGTAGTTCCTCCTATAAAGTACATGAAAAAATATAAAAAGTTTTTCATCATGGTTTAATCATTGGGTGAATCATCTTATTTTTTAGGAGTATCACATTTATGGTTGTTACCTCTGACCAAACTCTTAATTTTGTGATTTTGTTGAGCCAATAATGATTCCTTATGACTTTTCCATTACATCATGTTTTGAAAACCACAAATACACTATCTCAAGGAAAATTTCATTGCCTCCCAGTTTTAACATAATAATGATAATTTTACTTCCTCAAGGAAATTTTATCCTTACCTTCGTTTTCATTGTTCTTATTATAGTATATCCAAATCTAACTCATTTTCTTCTAAGTCTAAAATTTTGTTTCATATCTCAAACCTCAAAATTCTATTAATACTTAGATATAGATTATTTTCCTCTCAGGATCTGAATTCAGTTTTAGAATTCTCTAAAATTTAGACTCCGAATTCTTTGAAATTCAGACTCCGAATTCTCCAAAATTTAGACTCCAAATTCACTAATATTTTGACAGCTAATTCTATGAAACGTAGGTTCAGAATTACTTAGAATTCACACTCCAAATTCCTCTGAATTCAAAATCCGAATTCCTTCAAATTCAGACTCTGAATTCCATAAAATTTAGGTTTCAAATTATTTCGAAAACAGAATCTAAATATCATTGTATTTTAGACACCGGATTATTTTTATGTTAAACTATGAACTTTTATTAGACTATTAAAAAAAATTTGTTAAGAAACTATATTTTTCTTACCCTTGTTATAGTTATGAAATTATGTTTTTCATTCTATTTCAAACCAACCATTTTCTCAGTTACACGTGTACAAGTCCCTCCACGATTCAAGGAAAAATATTACTATTGGAGGAGGGAGTCGACCATTGGAGAAGTGCCTATAAATAAGAGCTCATTTGAACGATCTCACACTGATTTGGATGAATAATTGATTACTCTAGGGAACACATGTTGTTGAGGTGATATCTAGAGTGAGATACTCTCATGGTTTGTGTGTACTGAACATCTTGTTCATCTTGTATCGTGTGACTCTGAATGTTGTTGTGTACAATCTAGGGCTTCCGGAGATAAGAAGACAGAGGTGTCGACTACTTTAAATTTAGAAGACTTCCTTGATAAGGAAGATAGAGGTTCCAAATACCTTGATATTTGAGGGATTGTGGGGATAAAAAGATAGATTTTGATATTCCTATCAATGGCTTACTCTAGTGTGTGTAAGACATACATTCATGAAAGTATAAATCAAAGGACGTTTATCCAATGTTGTTGGATACCCTTCTCCATGGGTTAAAATATTTTATACTTTTTACTTTTATTTTTTCAAGTTCTTATTCTGATTAATTTTGATTAACAAGGAATGTATAATTATATATAATTCCTTTTAATTATGTATTCTCTGATTAGTAAGATTATATACGATTTAAGTTATAATCTTTTACTTATAAACATTTCTTATGTTTCACTTCCGAAATGATATTTCTGGAACATAGAAAGTTTGTAAAAGTAAGAGATCTTATAAATATACCTTGGTTAACTTTTTTAAACACATTTTCTCTTCTGGATAAAATGAATGTTTTTATACCAATTTTATAAGTTCCAATGGAATTTTAAAAGTATAAAATTCACCCCATCTTGTATACTGATCATCTAAATTCATTATTTTGATCCTACTACTGGATTTAGAGGATGATTATGAAATACTTTTATTCATATATATTTCCTTGATCAGTTTTCATTGTTCTTAATAATTTCCGTGTTAAGGAAATTTATCCTTGTTTACAAACTTTTACTATTAACAAGTTGTTTTGGAAATATATTTTCTTTTAGATGGCATGAATGAATGTTGGTTCGATTGGAAATATTATTCATACTAGAACACCTATTTTTTAAGGGAATGATTATGAATATTAAAGAGATTCTATGAAGACTTTTTTTATTAATACTAAATTGGACAAAATTTTTATGATTACTGAATATTACAAGGTTCTTGGTAAGAAGTCAGAACTTTTACTAACCATGAAAAGTAATAATATCAACTAAACTACAAGGCACACAATAATTTGTTGTGTTCTCAGACCTGGAATATATATATTCATATTTATTCTTGTGAAGATGCAAATTTTATTTGGAAGAAATTGGATGTTACTCATTTTAGTACATCCATAGTGATAGAAACTAGAAGGGATATGCTTAGAGTATAATATCATGGATTTCTATTTCCTTATGGAGAACCAGATTGCAAGGTGAAATGAAGTTTATGACTATTTTAAACAGGTTATAGTCTTTGGGTGAAAAAGGTCTTGATGATGATGCTCTTGTGGAAAAGATTATAAATATCATGCCTAATTAATGGGAATCTAAGAGAGCATATTTTGATGAGAATAAGAAAGTATGTCAAATAACTATTGAAGGGATTTTGGGAACTCTACTTCAACATGAGACAAGAATGAGAAAATATTCTTATATGAATAAGAAGAAAAATGGTAATGGGAGTGTAGACTTTACTACTACTAAAGGAAAGACTTCTCAAAGTGTTAAAGGATCCGAATCTAATAAAATTTTGAAATCCTCTGACACCTACAGTTCTAGTGGTGGAGTCTCTTCTGATGAATCCTCAGAGTATGAATCTTCTGGTCAAAAGAATCTTGGTATATTAGCCAATCTACCTATTGAAAATCATTGTTTAAGGGCTAAGGTACATAATGATGAATCTATCACAAATGTATCTTTCAATGATAATTATAGTGATATAAATACTATAAATCATTGTATGATGAGTCATCCACATTAGAAGATAACATTATACGTACTTATGATTAAGTTACTAGGTTTTCTAATCATCATGTGAATGAAAATTCTAAATTCTGGAAAAATCTTAATAAGGAAAATTATGAAATTTCTATTCTTAGTAAAGAAGTATCATATCTTCTTAATGATTATGATAAGAAAATTTTTTATTTTGAAATTAGTTCCAAAAACCATGATGATGTTTATTCTGAGAAGGATATACTTTGTAAGGATTATGAAAAACTAATTTATAAGATTTTTTTAGAGATTAACTCTAGTACTTAAACTAATTATTTTGAGGATAAATTTTTTTTAATTAAACTAAAGTCAGAAATATTTTAATTAATAATGTTTTTGTCAAACATTACCCTAGGTAAGGAATCTTTTGACAATATGTATTCCCAAATTCGACTTTTAAGGAATCTTTCGGGTTTTGGTTTTACCAGTTCAAAACTGGTTTTTAATGATAACTATTTTGTTCCTCAATGTGCTCTACTATGTAATAAATTTCAATGTGGTGGATATTGGTAGAAAAATAATTCAGTAAATAAAACACAGTCTTTAGGTTTTCACAATGCTTATTTAATTAAGAAAATGTGGACTTCTATGATTTTTCATTAATAAATTTCAATATCCAAGAATTTTTGGGTTCTGAAATCATAACACACTTATAGTTAGGAAAATAGAGAAGGCACCAATAGAAACAAATGGTACATGGATAGTGTATATTCCCAACAAATGACTGGTCACAAAATTTTCTATGAAGAGAATATCAATACGAAAGGAGGAAATGTAACTGTCAGAGAAAATGATCAGGGAGAAATTATTGGTATAGGTAACATTATTTTTCTTGAAAAAAGATTGATTTCAAATGTTTTATTTGTTAATGGTATTAATAACAACCTCGTTAGCGTATGTCAATTAAGTGATTAAAGATACTTTTTTTTGTTTTAGAAATGACAAGTTCTTAGTAGACAATTCCTTGGAATATTTTATTCTTTCTGCCCATAGGAAAGAGAATGTTTAAAAACTAAACATAGAAGACCATAGGAGTCAAGAAGTACCTTGTCATAGTGCAATGGAATATCAATCATGGTTATGGAATTGAATATTTGGACATTGTATCCTTAACAACCTATGCAAAATTTTTATGAAAATACATGTTAAGGATATTCTAGATCTTATATTTGATTCTGGAAAAGTTTTTGATCCATGCCAATATGGAATGAAACATAAATCAATTTTTAAATCAATCGGTGATGTCTCATCTACTGATCCATTACAGTTTATGCATGAGGATATTTTTGGACCAACACATTCTGGAAGAATTGAATGAAAATATTATGTATTTTTCTTAATAGATGATTAAACAAGATTGACCTGGGTGTATTTTCTAGCAATGATATTTCAAGCTTTAACTTATTTAAAATTTTTTAGAATCCATGTTAAAAATTACAAAAACATTCAATTTGTAATTATTCATAGTGATCAAGAAGGAGAATTTCAATATTCAGATTTTGAATCTTGTTGTAGTAGAAAAGGCATTACTCATAACATCTCATCCCAAGGAACTCCTCAACAAAATGGAATTTTTGAAATATGAAATTGAATTCTTTAAGAGATAAATAGATTCATGTTGATTGAGTATTCTATAGCTAAATTTTTTTGTCATGAAGCTGTAATTACTACTTGTTATACTATAAATCGAGTTTTGTTTAGACATTTTCTCAATAAAAAATATTTTGAGTTATGGAATGGTAGAAAACCTAGACTCTCATGCTTCAAGTTATTTGGTTTCCATGTGTTCATTCTGAATACTAAAGATAGTTTACAGAAATTTCCACCCAAATCAAATGAAGGAATTTTCTTAGGACAATCCATAACTTCTATAGACTATATATTTTTTAATAAAAACACTTGAACTATTGAATAAACAGTGCTTGTCAAATTTGAGGAAATAGATCCCTTTTTTTTCAAACAAAGTCAATCTACAACTTTGGATGTGTTTTCAAAAACTAATTTTCGACCATTGATTGATGATCCTTTGGATAAATAAAATTTTCTAGAAAATGATTCTGAGATATTTAACCCATAATACCTTCTACCATATGTTGA
The DNA here is from genome assembly GCA_963277665.1 of Viscum album. NCBI lineage: Eukaryota > Viridiplantae > Streptophyta > Magnoliopsida > Santalales > Viscaceae > Viscum > Viscum album. Next base: position 235,742,712 of record OY728167.1, on the reverse strand, counting down.
TTAACTGGTTTCAAAAAAACCAAATCAGTTTCTTTTGAAGAATCATCGCAGTAATAGTATCTTTGGTGATTTAAATCAACCTGTAAGGAGTAAAATTTCCTTATTGAATGAAGTAGAACATATAACATAACATTCCCAATTATAACCTAAAATCACATAAGAATATTTAGGTGTTACTTATTAGATAAAATCCATGAAATATGAGATTAATTAATTATAAATAAATAATCTATGGACCATAGTTGAAGGACCTAAGTAATCATCTGTTATTGGAGTAAAATGGGTCTTCAAAATTAAGCGTGATGAAAATGGAATCCTTGAATGAAATAAATCTAGATTAGTTTTTAAAGACTATAATCAATAAGAATGTATAGACTATTATGAAACCTTTTCTCCAGTAGCTATACTTGAATATATTCTCATTTTACATTCATTTGTAACATTCATTATTGTCAAACACTTTCAAAGGATGTTGAATGTTCATTCATTAATGGTTTTGTTTAATAAGAATTTTTTTTAACAACCTCCTGGTTTTGAAGACGCAAAACTTCCTGAACATGTTTTCAAACTTACCAATGCTTTGAATGGACTTAAACAAGCCCCAAGAGCCTATTATGATAGGCTTACAAGAATATTGTTACAAAAAAATTACATTAAGGTAAATGAGGATCCAACCCTTTTTATAACGATTTATAATAAAATTGTTTTTTGTTCAAATTTATGTTGATGACATTATATTTGGTTCAACTCAGCAATCGTTAAATGATTTCTTTACTGATATAATGAATTCTGATTTTGAAATGAGTATGATATATGAGTTATCATTTTCTCTAGGTTTTTAAATATCTCAAAAACCAGAAGAAACTTATATATCTCAAAATAATTATATTAAATATCTTCTTAAAAATTATGGATATGACAACCCTAAGAGTATTAGTACTCCTGTTAGTACCTCAAATTCACTTGATCCTGATAAAGCTGGTCAACTAGTAGATCAAACATATTTTAGAGGTATGATAGGATGTTTACTATAATTGACAGATAGTCGTCCAGACATAATGTTTTCAGTATGCTTATGGGAATGTTATCAATCTGATCTTAAGGAGTATCATTTAATGGAAGTGAAAAAAATATTTCATCACATAAAGAAAACCATGGATAATGACAATTTAATACTTCTAGTAATGATTTTGTTTTAAAAAGTATTTCAGATTATTACTTTGGTGGATGTAGAATGGATAGAAAAATCACATCTGGAAAATGTCATTTCATAGGAGATTCATTAGTTTTTAGTCATGAAAAAAGGCAACAGTCAGTAGCACTTTCCACCACTAATGCTGAATATATATTATCTAGATGTTTCAGTGCTCAAGTGTTGTGGATGCAACACACACTCACATACTGGGGTTTGAGTTTTACCAAAACACAAATTTTTTGTGATAATACTAGTGCCATTTCATAATGTAAAAAACCTTGCATGTCACTCTTGTGAAAAACACATAGATATTAGGCATCACTTATTAGGAATCACACACAAAAAAGATATAATTATTCAATTTATCGGAATGGAAGATCAACTTGCTTACATTTTTACAAAATAAATTCCCTCTGATAGATTTGAATAAATTAAACAGAAGTTAGGAATTATAACCATAAGGTATTCCTCTTTGTTAACATCATGTTGAAATCTATCTCTAGATAGTAAGAAAATATTTTTTATAGGGGGGGTACATTTTCTTGATAGTGAATCTAAAAATATTTTTGTAATCAAAATTTTTTCATAATCAATTTTTTTTGTAATCAAAATTTTTTCATAATCTAATATTTCAAAATCAAAATTTTTCCTAATCAAATTATTCTAAATCAAAATTTTTCCTAATAAAATTTTTCTTAAACAAATTTTTCTTAAAAATATTTTTCTTAATACTTTTGTTTTCACAATCATATTTTTCGTCATCAATTTTTTTTCGTAATCAATTTTTTCGTAATCAAAATTATTTTTAATAAATTTTTTTTCCATAATCAAATAATTTTGGAATCAATTTTTTTTCATAATAAAATTTTTTGTAATCAAAATTTTTTGTAATAAAATTATTTTTCATAATCATGTTTTCATTTCTAAATATCTTCAGAAACTAATGTTCTTCAAAAATAATTTTCTTCATTATGAATAATCTTCCTTGTAATGTGAAAGGTATATTTCCATTCCTAAATTACCGTAATCATATTTTACTTGTTGGTATTTCTCATTTTCTTTGTATTTTAATTTTTATATTTTCATATTAACTTCTACTAATATCCCAATGTTTATCATAAAAACATCACAAGATTGCAACCTACCAAATTCATTCTTCGATAATCATCTCAACCATCAGATTAGATTATAAGGGTTTCTATGATTGTATCATGAATGGAAGTGGAATCGTCGACTCAAACGCTTATATAATGCCTCCCAGATGCTTGTCGAATATAGTATATCAAGTCTTCGCATGCGGATGCTCTGCCCTTGTCTTTTATGGTTGTTTCGATTCATCAATGTTTCCCCAATTCCAAATGTATGTTGAAGCCTCTTCTAAAAAATAAATGTCGACTGCTACGTAAATATCTGAATGGTAGATATACTGAGAGAGGTTAGTTGATCTGAAGATTTATTGCTATGTATGAATCTATCACTTCTAAGAACATCAAGCTGAATGGCTGGGAGAGTGTATGCATATCGAAACCAATATCACAGGATCCGGTGTATCCGAAATTGATGGTTGAGTTCAAGGAAACTGTTTTCTTAAATAATGAAGAAGTGAAAGATAAATAAGTTTTCATGTGTTATGGAAAGTTCTACTCTCTTTCATACAACAAGGTTGTGAGTCTGATTGGTATTCCTTATGAAGGGCATGAAGTGTTTTGTACTCCCAAATTACATGAGGTGTCAGGATCGTTAGATAAAGAAAAGGAAATAGATTGTCTTGGCTTGTAAGATGTGAAGACATCGAAGATTGTTCACCTGTCTACAAATGTGATGATTCTTCAGCTTTGGTTTTAAGTCATTATAATTACAAAGAATGGGGATAAGTATAACTTGATGAAAATTTATTTATATATTGGATTTCGTGGTCAACCTCAAGAAGATAAACTTGGTTAAGTATATCATGGTGACAATCAAGAATATCAAGAATGGAAATCTGATGTCACAGATTATCATGTATCCAGAAATTCATTCAATGATCATCATTATTTTTCTTTAGTCATTCATAATCCCATGTAGTTCCAAGAAAATAAATTTAAATGTAATTTTGTTGAGCGATGATACATTAAGTAGAATGAAAATTTTATTTAATAGTCAATCTGGGGTTATCTATTATCAGTCAGAAGCTGTTATACAAGCTCTTTCAAAGAAACTGGAAGTGGTTGAGACATCAAAAAAGGGTGGAAAGAAGAGTAATGTAGAGGAACCTGAAGGAAAAGGAAAAAAACTATGGATAATGAAACTGAATATGCACCAACAAAATCTAAGAAGAAAAAGACGCATACTGATGAAGTTGAAGCTAAGTGCTAAGAGGATAAGAACAAAAAGAAATCAGGGGAGCCTAGTTTTAGATGGGATCCCACTGGGGAAAAATACTTGAAGATATAGGCTTCTGAAGAGTGTGAGATGCAACAAAAAGTGAAAAATTGAAAGAAGAAGTTGTCTGAAGCTAAAATTGTCCAATCCCTTCTTAAGGGTACTGAGAAAGACACTGAGAGAATTCCGGTACCGGAATATTTTTTAATTCAATCACTCGCAGAGACTCCGAGAATGAAGTTGGTAATTCTGGAACTATATATAAAGAAGAAATATTTAAAGAAGAAGAAGAAGAAGAATGAAGTGGTGATTTTGCGAAATTGATAATGAAAGTATAGGATTACCATGAGAAGGAAAGTCACTCTAATTTTTTTATCTGATTTTCTCAAGACGAATCCTCAAAACATGCTACTCAACTAATTGGTGATAAGGGTTAGAAAGAGGTGAATAAGCCAACAGATGATGAAAGTAGAAATCAGGATTTCATACATCCGAATGATCAACTGAATGGTACTAAAAATAAGCTATTGAGGAGGATAAAATTGGGCAGTTATCAGATAGTGAACATGAATCTCCTAAACAAGATGAAATCATTAAGAAAGCCGATAAGGGAAAACAAGTGGTTGTTGATACACCTAGAAAATGTGTGGTGAAGAATAAATAAGTTAGTTATTCAATTAAGGGGAATGCTGTTGAAATAGAAAATGAATCCTCACCAACCAATCTCTCAGATTCTAAATCATCATCTCCTGGACATGATTTTGAGGTGCAGTTAATTAAGAAGTTAGTTGATACAATTCCTTTAACTCTGAGTATAGAATCAAGGTTCCAAATTCTTCATCATTCCTATAAAAAGAAATCATATTCTTTTTTCATACTCATGGATAAGATTGTAAAACTTGAGGAAGATTTCAAAACCGTCTATCTTGAATATGACCCTCATAAAAGTTCATGTTAGAAAATTACAAAGTGTTCAAGGAAGAAATTTGAAGACCTCAGTGTTATTTATGAGTTTCAAGAAAATTTCAGAGATTAATTTGACAAAATAGATGTGAAGATCAATGATTATAATAATAGTTTTGAGGAAAAGATATATCTCAAACAGTATTCTCAGAAGCAAGATGTTAAAGATCAGAATGGAAAGCTTAATTATGTGGCCTTGAATAGGATGGAAGAAAGAGAACTTAGAATTGGTTCAAGAATTATTGTTAAGAAAGATGATGTCTTGAAGGATCATTCATATATTCTTAAGGCTCATCAAGAGAAGATAATGGTCTTAGAGAAGAAAATAGAAGATCAAGATTTGGTTCTCAAATGTGTGGAGGAGGATCACAAAGCGCTAAAGAGGATTAAAAACATCATGAATAAGCTGATGCCGAAAGTGAAAAATGGATAATATCATTCAATTATGAAATTTTTTTGTATTTATTAATTGTATAAATTTTTTATATCTTAATGAAATTACTTGTTTCTCTATATATTTTGTTATTTATTAGTAATATTTCAGGTACAATTTTTTTCTATTTCTTTATTTCCTTTTTGAAAATCCCAAAGGGGAGAAAGGAATGATAAAAATATTAATAATTAAGATGATATTTCCATAAGTAAGGGGGAGTTAATATATATGGGAGTTCATCTAAGTGGAAGTCCTAATCAATAAATATTTTTGATTGAATTAAAATGTAAAATATCTTTCATGAAATCAATAATAGGGTCCTTAGGGTTTCCAAATCCTGAGGGGGAGTTAGTCGTATTTACTATGATCCATAACTAAAGGGAGATAATTATTTATTTCCATGTTCATAACAATTTTATAGTCTTCATATTCTTTTTAGTAAGGATGTTTGTGCATTCATAAATGGGGATATTGTTGATTGAATACAGTTTTCTAATGAAATTTACATTCCTTCATATTTGTAAAATCAGAAACACCCTATCTATTGGAAAATTTCATTTCCTCATAGTTATATCTTGAGAAAGAATATTTTCCATCCTCAAGGAAATTTTCTCCTTACCTTATTTTTCATTTTTCTTATTATAGTTCATCCAAATCTTTCCCATATTATTTCTAGGTGATAAATTTAGTTTCATATCTAAATCATCGGAATTATATAAATACTTAGATATAGATTATTCTATTTTCATCAGATGAATTCAGGTTCTGGATTCTCTAAAATTCAGAATCTTAATTCTCTAAAAGTCAGACTCTAGATTATCTAAAATTTAGACTCTGGATTCTCAAAAATTAAGACTCCGAATTATCTTTAATTCAGGATACCAACTATCAGAATTAGGACACCGAATTCCTCAAAATTCAGACTCTGAATAACTCAAAATACAGACTTTGAATTCCTCAAAATTGAGGTCCTGAATTCATTGGAAAATAGAATCTGAATTTCCATGTATTTTAGACAAATAATGATTTATATATTAAAATACAAAATTTTAATAGAATACAAAAAATAGATTTGGTTATGAAACTATATTTTTCATACACTTATTATAGTTATGGAATGATGTATTACATTCTCATTATAACCAACCATTGTCTGATTTACACGTGTATAGGTCCCACTGAGATTCAGGGAAAAATATGACCGTTGGAGGTGGGATCTGACCGTAGGAGAAGTTCCTATAAATGAGATATCATTTAAACGAGCTCATAATGTTATGGATGATTGATTTATCACTACAGAGACCACATGATGTTGATTTGATTTCTTCAGAGAGATAATCTCATGCTTTGTGCATACTGAACATCTTTTTCATCATACTTTGTGCGACTCTGATTGTTGATGTGTACAGTCAAGGGATTCTGTGGATAAGAAGATAGAGGTTTCTACTACCTTAATGTTTGAGAACGTCCTCGATATGGAAGAAAAAGGTGCTGAATACCTTGAATTTTAAGTGATTGTGTGGATAGCAAGACAAATTCAGATATTCCTCATGAGGGATTACTCAAGTGTGGGTAAGAAAGCGTTTCTTTAATTTATATATCAAGGGACCTTTATCCACTGTTGTTTGATACCCTTCTCTTTGGGTAGAAAGATTTCATACTTGTTACTTGTTTTCTTTCAAGTTATTCTTCCGATGAATTTTGATTAATAATGAAAGTATAATTATCTTATAATTCCTTGTATTCTTGTATACTATGATTAGTAAGATTCTATATGCATTAAGGTAGAATATTATAATTGTAAAATTGTCTACAGTTTCACATCTGGAACCATATTTCTAGAACCTGGCAAGATTGTAAAACTAACAGGTCTTGTAAATTTACCTTGTTTAACTATGTAAAAAATGTTTTGATTAAGGATAAAAACTAAATATTTTATACCAACATTAAAGGTTCCAATGGAATTTTTAATTTATTCAATTCCCCCCACTTGTATCTTTAGAATCTACATTCATTATTTCAATCTTGTATATAGTTCCAGAACCACCTTTTCCCTAGGATGTCATATGTCATCATCCTTACTTCAATGGTAATCATGGTCCTTTTCAGGAACTGTATTGGTTAGCTTTTTAGAAATATTGTATGTTTAAATGAATAGTGTATAATTTTGTGATTGTTTATTTTAGGAATTTTTCTCATTGAGCTTAGCATTGGTTGAGGTTCTTCAAGTGGTTTTTGTAATCTGAATTCCTAAATTATTTTATGTTTCCTCATTTATAATGTGTTGTTTATAATGGTTAAACATATATTTTAATTTTTGAAACTACAATTTAGGATTGTTTTTGTTCATTTATAAAGTTGGTTTTTGATGGTTTTAGATATGGTAAGGCCCTGGGTGTGTGTTTTAGGTGACTAGGATGGACTTGTCCGTAGTAGATATTACATCATTGATGGTGTTGGATTGGATCATGTTGAGTTCATTGTGATATGGTATTATGGGTATGAGGTCCTAGATCTCTATCTCCACTGCTTTTAATAACCCCAGGTTATATTAATTATCAAATCTGTTCAGTAATGTTTTTGTTTATGGTGTGTGCTCCCTTTTGGTGAAAATTGATGTAGTGAATTGGATGACTTTTCATTATGATCAGTAGTTTATTCATTGGTTTTATATTATTTTAGATATAATTTATGTTTTTGATCCATTGGATGCACGAGACTTATTATTTTATTGTTTTAGTGGATTATTAGGGATTATTATTTCTATTGGGTACATTGTGATTTCATCGTTTCCATGGTGGTGTTTCTCTTTCTTTGAGTGTTTTTCGCATATCTCACCACTTTAGAGGAACTCTACATAGTGTAGAGCCCTATAAAAAGTCTTAATACTCATAAATATCTATATCCAGTGGTACAATGTTAGGTTTTTATTGGATGTTTTTCTTCATGTTTGAGGTTTGGGATTGTGGTCGTGAGGAAATGTGTATTTTCATTATGTTTTTCTTTTTTTTGAACATCATTAAGCTACTTGGAACCTCCCACATATAGGGAAGGGTAAATCCACTGGGAATTTAAAAATGGGGAGATTTATGGGTCATTTTGTTAGAAAATGATTGGTTTTCATCGATAAAACATAGTTTCTGCTAAAATGCATGAATTCCATTATAACCCATGAAAGACCTTTTGAGATCAGTGTGTTGGTGCACATATTGCACACTCTTAGTGGAAAATATACAAGAAAACCATGTATTTTTTTTTGTGGTGGGTTTTTATTTGTTCGGTCCTTACTATTAGACCATGTAGCTAGACCACGTACTGTCCAGGTTGGTCCCAGTGTGACATGCACAATTGGCACATGGTTTAGTAAATCATCCAGGATAATTACGAATGTTTTTTTAAATCACTCAAAATTGATTTTAACAAATTTTACCTCTTATTTTTTTACCCTCTCTTCTCCATCAGTATTTTGGTCAAACCTATATCATAGAAAAGCATGCTAAACCTCCATTATAATTCTATTTTAGGCCTCCTTCCATCAAATTCCCTGAATATTCGTTTGATAAATAATTCCTTTTATCTTTTTTCCCTTATCCTTTTACCTATAATCATTTCCACTTTTGTCCTTTATATACCACAAAACCTACAAGTTTTATAGGCTGAGATAGGATTTAGGGAGGTTATAATTAATGATTTTCATTGTTTACGGATTGGATAGGGTGTATTCATGCTCGGTTTGGAATTCACCATCAAATTAAATGTGTAGAACCTCTATTTAAAATTAATATAGGTAAATATTTTTGTGTAATTCACTTTAAAAAACATGAATTTTAATTTTTAATTATCTATAACAAATTTTTTAATAAATTTTGATTTTTTTATAACTAATTTCGTTTACATAAATGATTTAGTTGATTTATCAATTTTCATAATTTTGTTTCTTGTGTTTCTAAAATTTTATAAACAGTTTCATGGAATGATATGTTTTTTAAAATATGACAGAGTCTTGTTTAAATTTTATTTTCTCAATAATGTTTTTTTACCACGATTGTTTCATGAAAAAGGGAAAGGAATGGTTTATATTTTTTTTAATGAAGGAAATTGTAAGATTTCTTAAATGGTTTTTGGTTGAATGGATTTTTATTTATAAATGGTTTTAAATGTAACATCCCAAGTACATAAAGTATATGAAATTTTCATATCCTCTAATATTTGTGAATTAAATATAAAAATTTTACTTTAAAGGGGATGATATGTTTGATGGCCTACCTCATAAGAAAAAACATGTTTCATTGAAATCTAATGTTGCACACAACATTGACTCATATTGAAAAAATAATAATATAATATTATTTTTAAAATGGTAGTTAATGCATAGTCGGTATAATGGATTGAATGAATAGAAAAAACTATAATGTGATTATAAATGTTTTTTTAATGTTTTTTTTCATCTATCCAATAAATTTTAGAGGCTTAAAATAGGAAAGAATCTGATTTTAATCATAAATGCTCTAATATTCTTTAAAAGTTCATTTGACCCCCTGTTGATGGAGAACCCCTTTTAAATCTAGTTTTTGTCACATTAATATTTTATATTTGAAAAAAATAAAATTCTTGTTTAATATTGGGAAATACATAATTACATTGGATGACATTTTGGTATTTTTCTATTGATGTTCATTATTTAATGAATAATGAAAATATTGTATTTTAATTCCAAACTAAATTATAATCAAATTTATTTATATTGTCATTTATATTTATAATTGGTTTTAATGTTTAATTCGATTAATGTTGTACATTTTATTCCAATGATGGTAATTGGAAGTAATTTCACTGTGAAATTGGACATAAACAAGTGTCAATCTTTGGAAAGTTGTTATTTCTTAAAAATAGTCTTTATGTTTTGACAATGTTAATTAATTTTAAAATATTTTATGCCAATTATATGATTTTAATTTGAAAAAAATTATTCAATATTTGAAATCAGGAGGTCCAAATTGTGTAAATGGGTATATTTTATTTTTATTCATTATGAATATTTACTTATGTAAATATTTTATTTACTAATAAGTGTAATGAAATGTTATTATAATAATACTAAATAACCATAAGGTGTGTCTTAATCCTATTGGTTGATAAATGTATGACCATTGGAATCATTGGGTATATTTTGCGACCCCATGGATCTAGTTGGGTGTGATAATGACACTTTATATTAATTAATTTAAAGTAAATACAAAAATGACATAAACATATATCTTTTTGTAAAACAATTATTATATGGGTATATATAAGTTATCTCTTCAAATATAAATAATAATTTTAAAGATAAACAAAATTACAACATCATTTTATTATATTTATAATTTTTATACACCAAATAAACAAAATTATGAATGACGCAATGATAATGTTTTGATTGCCTTATTAATGAATGATTTAAATAAAAGATATTACAAAAATTAAAAAATATACAAAACCTATCCAATTATTATTGGATGATTTTATATCAAACAAGAGTAATCATATCTTCGAATTTAATATGTTTTTGACCTTTTTAAAAAGAAAATAATTTTATAATAAAATAATACTTCCAAGCATTCCTAAAGAGCCCCTCCCCCTTATAAAATGCCATCACCTCTAACCCATTACACACACCTCTCAATCCCCTCATCTCATCCAACCTATGTCTGAATAGTCTCCCAACATCACTCTATTCTACCTAGAGACCTTACCTTAGGCAGAAGACACTTCAAGAAAGCCTTTTGTTTCAATGAAAAGGTAGTTACATGATTTAAAGGAGATTAAAGAACGGATGAGTCAAGTCAGACATGAGGTAAGGGATATAGTCTCAATCTCATTTCATTAATGCATATATTGATTTATACACAAAATTGTTTTTTAAAGTATATAAACCCCTTTGACTTTTTTCATTCAAATGGAATCCTTCTATACATAGCATTTTACTAAAAGACAAAGGGAATTTTTTTAACAAACGCATTTACAACGACCTTTCCTTCGCCGAAAGAATTATTTGATATTTGTATTCCTTAAGAAGCCATAATGTTTTTGAAAAGGAAAATAAATACCAAATACTCTGTTATGTATTTTGGTATTGAAAATTGTTTTGATAGTGGATTGATTATATAAATATAATTAAATGATATATTGTGATTACAATGTGGAATTTTATCATTCCTTTATGTTTCCTTTAAATGTTTTGAAAATGTTATGATTCTTGGGAATTGTTTACATATATGGAAGTTTATGTGATAAATGAAGGGTGTGCGATCCCAAGATAGCTCTCTAATGAAATTGGTAACCTGAAATAGGTAATCATTAATTTTTATCTACAAATATTTTAGGGGATATAATGTGATGGGTAACCCAACATAACTCCCTATATAGTTGTGAAAGCTAAATTGTAAGAATGTCATGGATTCCCCAAGATACTTTTATGATTTATGATTTCTATGTGATATTCATATATCTTAGGATTTCATTAGTTATGTTAATGATCTGATGCTTGGTATGTATTTATGGACTAATGTTTTCATTCATTATTTCATAATCCTTACTGATATTGTTATGCTCATCCCAATTTTTTGATATTATATTCACATTTCTAAAATATGAATAGGGTCAAGGATGTGATCATGTAAATGAAGTGCTATCTAAAAAATAGAACTAGACATGACTCTTTTTTTCAAGTGTTTTTAATATATGAAAAATGGATATTTATTAGAAGTGACTACATGTAATATTCAAGTTGTTATGTATATGTTATGACCTAATTCTCTAAAGCTCAAAACCAGAAAAAATCCTCAATGTGAATCAGAGTACGTTTTAGACCACTTTAGAAGTTATGATATTGTTAAATTAATATCCATAAATTAATTTATGTTAACAAAGAAAAGATATAGCATTTACAGAATTCCATGTTGCTTTGACTGAGATATTTCGTTGTTCATAATGGTTTTTTGGAGAGAATATGGAATCTATGATGGGGGGACCTCTGGGGGACCACAATCATCCAAATCAGCAACCATAGAAAGTCGGAGTCGGATGTGATATATTTTTGTAGATATTGAACAGTTGAATCAGGCTATAAATGGTGGTGGTATCCATTCATGAGATCATCTAGATCATCCACAGAGGAACATGTATGTAGTGAATCATTTCATGAGGCAATGTACTAATAATACAAAGGATCATTTGAACCTGTGAAAGATGAAGAGTGGATAAAATCACTGATTAATATTTTCAAATTCTTGGGGTGTTTATTAAATTAAATGGATTGTCTCACTATTTAATGTTTTGATGGTGAATCTAATTTGTGGTGGTAAATGGTTAAAAATTTCAGGGATAGTGAGGATATTGATGCTCTTGATTGGGATGAATTCAATTGAGTGTTTCTTGATAAATATTTTCCTACGGTGGTTCAGCTTAGGATGGAAAAACAATTCTTGGAATTGAAGTAGGAGGATGACTCAATGGCAGCTTATGATGTAAAATTCACTCGATTGGAAAGGTATTCTCCTATTTTCATATGTGATCTTAATAGTAAAATCAATTTGTTTTACAAGCGATTAAATGCTAATTTGTGAAGGTATTTATCTTCAGGTGAGCTTAAAAGTTAAGAAAAACATTTTCATTATTCGAAGAATGTGGAAATGGATTTTTCCATTGATCAGGTGTTCTTTGACAAAAAATAGAATTTGAGGTCAGATGGCAGACAAAAGGGATGAACTCTTCAAAAAAAGTAAAATGTTAAGAAACACACGTTTGCTATTTGTGAAAATTGTGGTAAAAAGAATGACGGGGAATGTCTTTTGAATTATAGTAAGTGCTTCAGATTAGGTAAAATGGGGCATAAGTCTTGAATAGAAATGAAAAATATCGGGGTAATGGTTTCAAAAAATATAATTTATAGTCAGTAAAATGAGTTAAGTGCAATAAAATGGGCCATTTTGAAAATGAGGGTCCAATTAAGAACTCAACTGAGGAACAGAAGTCAGACATTAAGCAGAATGTATTGGTGAAATCCTTTTTATTTACTTCAGTAGATTTTGGGCCATTGAATGAAGTAGTATCTTTAACATTGTTTTTTTATTCAGATTATGCCAATGTGATGTTCGATTCAGGGTCTACACATTCATTCATTTTTGATAAATTTTATAATAAATTGGGAATTTCATCAAAAGATATGATACCAAAACATATGGTAAAATCACCGGGAGAAAATTTTGATACAATATGAAAATATGAGAACCTTCCCTTAATTTTTTGCAGAATGAATATACCTGCAAACCTTATTGTTTTTCCTATAGTGGAGTTTAATGTTATTTTGGGTATGGACTAGAATTATGATTATCATGTTAATATTGATTTCACAGCTAATGAGGTTTGTTTTCAGAACGAATTTCAGTTTGTCTACAAGCATGAACCCTTGATTTTTATAACATATCTGGATGCTGTTAAAATCGTAAAATATAGAAATAAATGTATCCTTTCCCATATTTCTGAAAACAATGAAAATGTTTAGATTATTGATGTGCCAGTGGTAAATGAGTATCTTGATGTTTTTCCGGATGAGTTTCCTGGTATAATACCGGATCAGGATGTGGAATTTACTGTTGAATTAATTCCTCATGATAAGCCAATTTCAAATCCCCCTTATCAAATTTCTCAAACTTAACTTTTTTATTTTAAAACAAAATTGCAGGAGTTAGTAGATAAATGTTTCATTAAAATGAGCACATCACCATGGCGTGGTCCTGTCTTGTTTGTTAAAAAAAATTGTTCAATGAGACTTTCACTAATGGAAATACAATATATACAAATGGTTTCAATCCATTTGAATAGGCATCCAAACCATCAGTATACTATATTACAAGGATTTGAAATCTAAGGGTTAGTAAGCCAATACAAAAGGCATTTACCAATGGTTTTTCTCTATCCATTGGAATATGGAAGTGTAACCTTCAGTATGCCAACAGTTTTATAGAAACTGTTGGGATATATAGTTTACATGCAGTTTTCCAATAGTTTAGAAACCATTGGTATATAGTATTAAAAAAGATTCTAAATTCTTTGATAATAATATTCTAGAAATACACTTTAGCAATGATTTTGAACCGTTGGTATTGTGTATTACCAATGGATTATTCAAACCATTGGTAAAAATATTCTAAATACCCCATACCAATAGATTCAAACTATTTTTATAGTGTTTTCCCAAAAACCAGCAGAACAACCAGCACAACATCCACCCATCCCCACCATTTTATACACCTACAAACACACCTGCAAACAACACATAAAACAGAACAAAAAATACCCACAGTGACACATAACATTTATTAGACTCTTCCAACCATAACATGTACCACAACATTGTTTTCCCCATTTCAATATTCACATGACAACCACTCTTCCAAGTATCCAATTTTAATTTCTCTAGTGCAGATATCTCATAATGGTGAGAGGACACTCAAATTTCAGAGAGCGCATGATAGTTAGAGTTACAAACATCATTATCATAATTAAAAAATAATTCATAAGGTAATTAGAGAAAGTATACACATTCAACAGGTATACACATAAACCATTAACAAATAATTCATAAATTAATTAAATAGATAATATATTCAATAATGAATTCCAAGGGTTGGTGGTTGTTCAGGGGTTTGGGGTGGCAGTCCAGGGGGGTAGGGGGTGTCTAGGGGGAGGGGTGTCCAGGGGGATGGGGGTGTCTAGGGGGGATGTGGGATTTCAGGGGCGGTGGGGCTATCCACAAGGTTGAACATTGGGGGTGATGTGTAGAAGGGATGGGGTGTCTAGGGGTTGGGGGCTTTCCATGGGTTGGGGGCTTCCATGGGTGGGGGTGTCCAGGTGGTGTGGTGGTGTCCATGGGGGGTTTCCAGGGGGTGGGGTGGTATCCAGGGGGTGGGGTGATCCAGGGGGTTGGGGTTGTACAAGGGGTGTGGGGTGGTTTCTAGAGCGTGGGTGTGGCTTTCCATGGAGGTGGGGGTGTCCAGCGGTGGGGTGACCAGGTGGTGGTGTGGTGTCTAGGAAGTGTGGGGGAATCTAGGGGTTGGGGGTGTCTAGGGGGCTCGCAATGGAGGTTTCTAGGGGGTGGGGTGTTGTCCAGGGGGTTGGTGGGTTTCCAAAGGTGGGGGTGTCCAGGGGGATGTGGGTGTGTAGGTGGTGGGGTGGTGTCTAGGAGCGGTGGGGGCATCTTGGGGGATAGGGGGCTGTCTAGGGGGTAGGGGGGATGTCCAGGGGGTGGTGGTGTCCAGGGGGAGGGGGTGTCCAGGGGTTCGGGGTTTCCAGGGGGTGTGGTGGTGTCTAGGGGGTGTGGATAGTCCAGGGGGTTGGGGGCTATCCAAGGGTGTTGGTGGTGTCCATGGGGTGGGGCTGGCTGTCCATTTGGTGGGGGTGTCCAGGGGGTAGAGGCAGTCATGGTGGTGGGGTATTGTCCAGGAGGTGTGGGGGTCATTCAGGGGGTTGGGGTATGTCGAGGGGGTATGTGGGCTGTTGATGGGGGTGGGGTGTCCAGGAGAGTGTGGCGGTCCAGTGGTTGGAGGGGATGTCGAAGGGGGGGAGGGGAATTCCATGGCGGAGGGTGTGTATGGAGGGTGGGGGTTTCTAGGTGGGGGGTTGAGTTAGGGAGGGTTGGGTGCTGTAATGGTTTTAAGAGAATTAATTTCCTGAATTTTAAGACCATTTTTATTTTTATAATGGTTTTTGAATTGTGTTTATTCCAATAGTATTTGTTTCTTTTTGAGAAACTAAATCCTTTGGGTGTGTATGGTAGGAAGGGTGATTTGGTTATTTGGAAATTGATTTCATTTTAATTGTGGGACAAAAATACTATATGATTTTTAAAATTTACCCTTAAAAGTGAATTTTATAATCTCTTATGGGAGTGTAATTATCATGTTATTCTATGGTCATTTATTATTCATTGGAGTTTCTAAAATACCATAAACTATTTTTTATTGATGATCAATGGTACTAGGAGGAAGCTAATTGGGTACCTATGATTAATGTCATCTTTGAGTTGTTAGAAACCCTATAATCCATGGGGGTGGGGGCTGTCCATGGGGTGGGGGCTTTCCAGGGGTGGGGGTGCTGCCCACGGGGGACGCAGGGCTGTCTTGGGGGGTGGGGTGTCCAAGGGGTGGGTGGGGTGTCCAAAAGGGGGTAGATTTCCATGGGTTTGGGGGATGTTGGGGATTTCCATGGGGTACGGGGTGTCCATGTGGTGGGTGGGCTGTCGACGGGGGTGGAAGGTCTGTACAGGGGGTTGATGGTGTCTAGGGGATGGGAGGGCTGTCCACGGGGGGTAGGGGTGTCCAGGGGTGGGGGCTATCCATTGGGGGGGGGGGTCCATGGGAGAATGGGTTTCCAGGGGTGGGTGCGATGTCCATGGTGGTTGTGTGGATGTCGAGGGGGGTAGGGGTGTCCGGTGGTTGGGGGTCGTCCACAGGGGGTGGGCGGGCTGTCCACAGTGGTGGGGGGCTCTCTAGCTTGTGGGTGGACTGTCCACATTGGTGGAGGGGCTGTCCAGAGGGGTATAGGGTGTCCAAAGTGGTGGGCGGGATGTCCACAGGGGTGGGGTCTGCCCACTGAGTGTTGTAGTTGGTGGTCTAGAACCAACTACTTTGTACTTTATTCCTTAATAAATTCCTTATCACATATTGATTGTTCTTCTGCATGAAAATTCATGTGAAAAATTTCATAAGGATATCTATTTTGTTAAAGGGTCATAATAGATCTCTGCTGTGATGAGAAGCTGAAAGTTTCATAACACTGTTCCTGAATGTATGTTCTATGGAAGGATGATGTAACATTACGGTCACAAAAAAGACAAGACATTAGGGGTGAGGACTCATAAAACATTGAGGCACCTTATCATGGTGTGCTCCCTTGGAAGTATCCAAGAGGATATTATGAGAACGAGACCCACCAATAGGAAATCCACATTTCATAGTGTCATTCGATGTTCCAATATGCAGACGTGTGTAGTGGTCCTTAAACATTAATATTATTATTAATGGGTATTATAACTCGTGCACTGAGATGTATTGACGAAAACTATGAGGAAACACTATTCGTAGCGAGGTAGGATATATTGGGTGTGTCATGAGTAATACTGTATTAATAGATAATGCGAGAAATGATTTTTCCTTTTTGTTCCATAAAGGAAGTGGATATCTCAGGCCCTTTGATGGAATTTATATATCCAAAATAAATCCATGCCCCTGGCAAGGTATTCGTGAGTTCAATTCCGGGAAGTCAAATAAAGAATAATTGAACACATTGGTTGATGGAACTAGCATGAAACCTGCATGATTAGAGATATCAAGACAAAGGGATTACATTACAAGGTAAGAGTTAGTAGGAGGTGACAAGTCATTGCATCATTAACTTCACTCTCTATGGTTTCCTTGGCGTTTTATTAGACACTAACCTTGGACTTGGCAGGCTCTACTTAATTCCACTGAAAAAGAGGCCTAGAGGGTCACACACTAAGTGTGTCCCTGTATCTCAAGTTAAATATTAATTTAACAAGTTGAATAATGATTTTTCCCAAATGTGGATTAATAATTATTCAAGGATTCTTGATCACATTTATTTCAACACATGTTATTTATGAAAATATATTAAGGGTGAAATAATATATTTATTAGCGAGTAATGCAATTTCATTTATTTCAAGAATAAATAGCCATTATTCAAAGTCTAATAAATGGGGTGGAGGAAATAAATTAAATGAAAAACAAGTACACACTGTGTAATAATGATTACATGTTGTGTAGTTTTTTTAGACGAGATTTTGAGGAAATAATATTTTTTTATTAAATTATTTTTTTTAGAATCAGTGCGGGTGCATGTAAAGGAATTAATGGTTCGAAATGGGGGTTTTAAATAATATTTAAAGAAATAAATAAAACTCATAAAACATTTATTTATTATAATAATGCTACAACCTCAAACTCAATTATAAATATCCTCACAACCCTAACACTTATCCAAATCATTGTGCACAACAATTCTAGAGAGTTCTATCATGGAAGAAAGAACCCATTCCACCAAGAACTCTCTCAAGACCGAGAGAGATCCACCACCACCGGATCAAGGCGATCAAAGGAAGACATCTAAAGAGAAGGTTCTTCTGCGCTATCACCAGGAGATCCCTTCAGAGACGTCCAGAGATACATGGAGCACGTGTGGATCACCACTATAGAAATCCAACACTTTGATTCTACGACACAACGAAGGATCACATCCGATCGTGATCAGAGATATCAACGAAAAAATAATTCCTTCAAGGTAATTCTTGTCAACTAATTAAATTAATTATAACCAACATATGATGATCCTATCTCAAATGTTTCAGTACTCCATCTTTTGTTTTTTTATTCATTCTATTTTGAAGATCCGGTGTTTTACATCGTGATGGATCTCAAGTTAGTCATTGTTAACACTAAAATTAATGTTGGGTACACCAACAGATGTGCTTCAATTGTGCCTGGAACCAAAAAGTGGTATCAGAGTGGTCATATTGTTGATTATAATTATTTAGTTTTTCATATGTGATTTACGCATTTAACAATTTATTTTTTCAATTCATGTTAATCGTTCATTAAATATGAATGTTGAGATTTATTCCTCCTCTCTCATTTCTCGTTCACCTAAAAAAACTAATTTTTTATTTTAATTTTGATTAAAGTAAAATAGAGGTTCTCATCCGGAGGTGACAAAAGTTTCTGACCATTCAACACCAGAATACACAGCGTGTATTCAGAAGTACATGCTGTGTAGTCTAGGTTCAATGAAACAGACTAGTCCTCCAAATCAGGTGGTGTATTGGATCCTATCTAAGCCATTTAAGAAACCGTGTGTCGACTAGGAATAGTTGGCGCACGGTTTCTAGATTACATCACATCTGGTCCAACTGAACACGACATGTAGTCCCTTAGGGTTAGGGTTGGACCATGTACCTCGTACATGAATTTCCCATTTGGAAACCATGTAACGCAGAAACTACACGGCTGTGTCCCAATGAACGCGCTGTGTACTCCAAACATTTTCGACGTACATCAACACGCCTTGTCCCTGGGCGTGTACTTCATAAGGAAAGTGAAAAAAAGTACACTCTGTGTAGTCAGAACTAAATTCCATGTACTCATCCAAATTACGTAGATTTATTAAAATTTATTATTATATCATACAAACCCTTGAGACAAGTACCTTAGTGCAAGAATAATGGTGAGGCACAACACACGATAGGTGTTTCATCTATACACATTTAATTTAACATCTGTGTAATGAATGAGAATTAATTGGGCTTCCTCCAAAGTAAAAGATACATACAAAAATAATTTTAAATGAATTTAATTGTTTAAAATTATGATGAATGAGAATCTGAAGGAAATTTAGAAAATGGTTTAAGACAAAAGGATTGATTAAATAAAGATAATTTATTGATTCGAGCATGATTTATCTTCAACAAGAACGAATAAATAAATGAAATCTAGAATTAAGTATGCGTAATTATCGTTGAATGTATGGTTGATCATGATCTAGACCAAAAACATTGTATGTGAATGGTTTCTTTTAATTTATTTATTTAAATTAAAATTTTTTGGCCTACGATCCTTCTCCTCATTAATATGTAGGGCATGCATTCCCAAGGATTCTTTTATTTAGAAACCCATGTTCACCCCTCACCAGTAATTGAGATGAATGCATATGTAATTGATGGAGCTCCCAAACTAGTGGAGGCGGCTCATGTCAGGAGCCAAAGTGAAACCAATCCAAGGAGATACAAAGGTGGACAAGTGGAAAGCTGTAAACACGAATGTGAAAGGTTCAAGGTGTTTCTCCCCCAATTCATGATTTAGTTTATCAACCACTAAATAATCTAACTAGAAGAATAATCTCATGATCAAACCATTTATTTTATTTCTGCGAGTTGTAGGGTTTATTTATTGTGGGTGTGTTGTCGCGATCATAAAATTAATTAATTAAACATGAATGCAAGATAGAACTAAAATAAAGACCGGATTATGTGTAAATATTATATTATACACGGTTAATCTCTTAAGTATATCCCAATTAATAATAACAATAATTTAATCAAAGACAATAAATTGGCAATTTACGTGTAAGGATAAAATCCCGCAATGAAATATTAAGTTGGTATAGCCTTCCATAATCTTGGATAGAATCGAACTATAGTTCAATGTGCTTGACCAATAGAAGTTGGGGTCCTTTCAATTATCAGTGAATTCTAATTCATGGTTTTGGGATGACATGAATTGGTATTCCTCAAGGTCGGACTGCCACAATAGGACATGGTTTGACCAAGAAGCAATGGTTGAGGAAATCCAAAATAAAAGGATTTCAGGATTGGGGAGTCCACTCAGCGAATCAAGGAGTTGCGAGTTAATGTAGTTGGAATTTGGAATGCCTATCTAAAACCCTTCAAGTTTCTTTACCAACGCATTTTGGTGTTATGCGAAGGGAAATAAGGATCCTTTCCACTAAATTATTCCAGAAACATAATATTCCGATGGCAATGGTGAGGGATGTTGGATTTAGATAAAATAGTGGGAGACTAATAAGTATTAATTTATTTCTTTGTCTCAGATGTTTAATAATGTATAAAAAAATTCATCTTAATTTGTAGAAATGACAAGAAATTGACTTCAAACATATCATTGAAATCCATACTGAAGAAGGAAAACCTTATCACCAGCAACAATTTCCAAAAGTTCTAGAGGCATTTAAACATCATCCTTCACCACGAATGGAAATTGATTGTTATGGAAGAGCCTATTCCAATTGAGCCTTCGAAAGAGGCTAGTGATGAGGAAATATCTCTCTATGTGAAACATATGGAAGATTCAACAGTTTTCCAATGTCACATGCGATCGACCTTGTCTAATTAGGTTCTAAAGAAACATGAAAACATTGACGTGTATAGCATGATGTATCACCTTAAGGATCTCTACCAAGAGAAGGCAAGACAAGAGAGATATGATATCTCCAATGCATTGTTTATAACTAAACATGGAGATTCTGTGCCAGCAAGGCCTCATGTAGTCAAGCTTATTAGCTACATTGAACGCCTGGAAATCTTAGGGATTAAATTCACAGATGAGTTGCATACAAATCTCGTCCTATCATCACTACCAAAGTCCTTCTCAAGATTTATTATCAACTAATAAATGAGAAATAATGTGAAGAGTCTATCAGAACTTTTGACCATGATTCACTAGGTAGATCAGGACATGGGGTGTGAGAAACCCGCAGTCCTTATGGTGAATAAGAAAAGGAAGGACAAGGAAAAGGGGAAAAATAATTATAAACGGTCGGAATCCCCCGAGTGTCATCCCTCCAAGATGGGTAAGATCCAGTGACTGGGAAAGGAACAGGAGGCGGTGTTTTTTCATGTGGTAAGAAAGGCCACTAGAAGAGGAATTGAACCCAGAAGCGTGGGGATGCTAAAGGTGTGTTCGTTATCTAGTGTAATATTTCTATTTCTACACATTAGCTATTAGATACCGCTTGTGGGGATCACATCTGTATTTTAATGCAGGAACCAAGTGTATTTAAAATATTTCTAGAGGAGAGGTGGATCTTCGAGCTGCCAATGGAACAAGGCTGACTGCGTTGGCTATTGGCGATTACTACCTCTCATTGCTGAATCGAATGATTTTGATTTTACATAAATGTTATTATGTTCCTTGTATTACCTAGATCATAATTTTTGTATCTTTTTTCGATTTATATGTATTTATTTTTATGTTTGGAAACAAGGGTTTTCTCTTTTATAAGAACAATGTACGTAATGGTATGGATAATTTAAAGAATGGTTTGTATGTATTAAATTATAAAAACCAAGTGTTGGAAATCGATAACGAAAAAGACTCACATGAATCATACATCACCAACTTGTGGCATCACCATCTTGGTCATGTAAGTGAGTAGCGCTTGAAAAAGAACTGCCCATATGCCTATTTAGACCACACTTAGCTAAAACCACATGATAGATGTCACGCTTGTTTGCAACGTAAAATTTCTAAGCCTTCATTTGGTGGATAGGGTAAAAGGGCCATAGAGCTTCTAGGATTGGTATACACTGATGTATATGGACCATTTCCAGTAGAAGCTAGAGTTGGATATTCTTACTTCATTACTTTTACTAATGATTTAAGTAGTTATGGATATCTCTACATAATGAGATATAAGTTAGCATCTTTAGATAAATTTAAGGAATTCATGAATGAAGTGGAGAATCATATCGGTAAGAAGATAAAAAAGGTTCGATCAGATCGAGGTAGAGAATATCTGAACCAATAATTCATCGATCTTCTACGGGTGTCTGGGATTCTATATCTGCTCAATCCTCCTTATACACAACAGTAGAATGGTGTTAGTGAAAGGAGGAACCAAACCTTTTTGGACATGGTGAGGTAGATTATGAGTCATGTAGATCTTCCATTATCCTTTTGGGGATATGCATTACAAACAGCAGCATACACCCTAAACCGAGTTACAACTAAGGCATTAAATGGAATTCCCTACGATTTATAGAATGAAAATAAACCCATTTTTTCTCACACACGTGTATGGGTAAGTGAGGCATTTGTTAAGGCCTTCGCAGGCAACAAAAAAAGCACCCCATGGTACAAGGTGTATCATTATAGGATATTCCAAGGAAACAAAAGGATATTACCTAAATAACCCTTAAAACAAGAATGTTATTGTCACAAATCAATACGTATTTCATGAGAGGGATACAATCCTTAAAAGAACAGTGGGAGAAAGATTGACTTCAGCGATGTTGATGCTCATGAAACACATGAGTTGGTACAGGAAAAAGTTCCACATGTCCACGTGGAAGAGGTTCCAGAAACACAAGTACTGCATTGGAGCTCAAGATAGGCAAGGGAACAAGAGAGATTTGGTTTCCTAGTCATCGAGGATGGTGCATCATTATTGTTGTACAATGATGAACATTTATCCTATAAGGAAGCCATAGAATGATGCGAAGATGCTAGGTAGCTAGAAGCTATGAATTTTGAGATGGATTCCATGTATCATAACCATGTCTGGGTTCTGGTCGATGAGCCAGTTGATGTAAAAACTATTGGATACAAATGGTTTTTCAAGATATAACTAGACATGGAAGGTCATGTTAGCACCTATAATTCAAGGCTAGTGGATAAAGGATTCATACATCGTCAAGGAATTGACTCTAATGAAAACTTCTCGTCAGTTTCCATGTTTAAATCCATAAAAATCATACATTCCAAAGCAGCTTACCATAATTACGAGATTTTCCAAATGGATGTCAAAACAAAATTTCATAATGGGAACCTTCCTGAAGATGTTTATATGACACAACCAGAAGGTTTTGTGACACTAGGTGAATCCAAACAAGTTTTCAAGTTGCATAAATCTATTTATGGATTAAATAAAGCATTCAATTCATGGAATATTCGATTTGAAGAAGCCATAATGGAATTTGGTTACATTAAGAATGAATGTGAGCCATGTTTTTATAAGCGGTTTAATGGGAATGTAATCGTTTTCCTAGAAGTATATGATGATGACATATATCTTATTGGAAACGATGTAACGTTCATATATTCAATTATGGAATGGTTGAACAACAGTATCTCCATGATGGTCTTGGGTGAAGAGACCTACATTCTAGGGATCAAGATCATTCGTGATAGATCCAAGAGGATTCTTTGACTATGTCAGGGTATATACATTGACGAGATTCTAAAGAGATTTATTATGGAATAATCCAAGAGGGTATTAGTTCCAGTGTCAAATGTCCTACATGTTTCTATGAAATGGTTTCCTCAGACAGAACAGGAGAAAGATAGAATGTGTAAGATCCCATATGAATCATCTATAGGATCCATCATGTATTCCATGTTATGTACTAGGCTTGATGTTTCTTATGCACTTAGAATGGATGTAGATATCAAGGAGATCCAAGATAATAACATTGGACTTCTGTTAAGACTATCCTTTAGTCTCCGAGAAGAACTATGGATACGTTCCTGGTGTATGGAGGAGACGAGGATCCGATCATTAGAGGGTATGTTGATGCTGGTTTTTAGATAGATATGAACAATCTGAAGTCACAATATGGATATGTATTCTGTCTCAATGGAGGTGCTGTGAGCTAGAAGAGTTCAAATCATCGAGTTATCACGGATTTTACAGTGCAGTCTGAATATATAGAGGCTACTGATGCATCCACGGAAGCCATCTTGATTCGTAAATTTGTCTAGCAGCTTGATGTGTTTCTTAGCAGTAAAGATATTATAATGGTGTATTGTGATAAAACATCATCGTTGGTTCTTTGATAAAAATAAATTTCACTTCAACGGATAAAGAACACACTTTGAATGTATCACCCCTTGAGGTATTTCTATCCAAGGTTTGAAGTTGCAGTGAGTAGAGTATCCACAGAAGAGAACGTGGTGGACCCCATGGCTAGAGGCCCATCTCAGCCGAAGCAGGAGTATCATGTGAGAGCTAACGGGTTAAAGGTTGTTAGTAGTTGACTTTAGTCCAAGTGGGAGTATGTTGGATTTGGTGTCCTAGAACCGACTAATTTTTAATTTATTTATTAATAAAATCCATATCACATCTTGATTATTCTTATGTATGACAATTAATGTGATAATGTCATAAGGATAGGTGTTGCATTAAAGGGTCATAATGGATGACTACTATCATGAGAACCCAGAAGTTCCATAACACTATTCTTGAATGTATGTTCTATCTTCGGATGATGTTATTTGAGGGACACAAATAATACAAGCCATTAGGGGTGATAAATCATAAAAAATTGAGGCACCTTCTCATGGTGTGCGCCCTTGGTAATATCCAAGAGAATGTTATGAGAACGAATCCCACCAGTAGGAAATCCACACATCATACTGTCATTGGATGTTCTTATCCGCGGACGTGTGTATTGGTCCTTAGACATTATGATTATTATTCATGGGTATTACAACTCATGCAATTAGATTTATTGACAAAACCTGTGATGACACACTGTTCGCAGCGAGGTAGGATTTGATGGGTGCATTATGAGTAATACTTCATTAATAGATAATGTGAGAAAGGATTTGTCCATTATGTTCCATAATTGAAATAGATATATCAGGTCCATTGATGGAATTGATATAGACTAAATAAATCAATGTCCATGGTAAGGTATGGGTGAGTTCAATTCCGAGAAGTCAAAAAATTATAATCGAGCACATGGGTTGATGGCACTGGCATGCAACCTGATTGATTAGATATATCGAGACAAAAGGATTACATTACATGGTAAGCGTTCGTAGGAAGTGACACATCATTTCGGAGTTAATTTCTTTCTATATGGGTGCATTGGCGTGTTGCTAGATGCTACCCCTAGACATTAGGCAGCCACCGCCTAATGCCACTGAGAAAGTGTCCAAGAGGGTCACACACTAAGAGTGTCCATGTATCTCATGTTAAATATTAATTTAACAAGTTGAATAAAGATTATTCAATGGCCATTTTAGTGAGTAATGCAGTTACATTAATTTTAGAAATAAATAGCCATTTTTCAATGTCTAATAAATGTGTTGGAGGAAATAAAGGATATGAAAAAACAAGTACATGTCGTGTATTAATGATTAAAAGCTATTTAGTTTTATTAGTCGGGATTTTGAGGAAATTATATTGTTTTATAAAAGGATATTTAATATAATCAGTGTGGGTGCATGTCATGGAATTAAGGATTCGACATGTGCATTTGAAATAAGAGTTAATGAAATAAATAAAACGTGTAATGCGTTTATTTTTCATCATAACTCTATAACCTCAAACCTGATTATAAATTTACTCACAACCCCAAAAAATTTCTAAATCATGGTACACAACAATTCTGGAGAGTTCCCTCAAGGCCGAAAGAACTCCTTCCTCCAAGAACGCTCTAAAAACTGAGAGAGACCCACCACCACTAGATCAAGGTGATCGAAAGCTGACATCACAAGTGAAGGTTCTTCCACGCTAGCACCAAGTGATACCTTCGGAAACGCCCAAAGATACATGGAGAACATGTGGATCACTGTTAGAGGAATCCTACACTTGTATTCTACGATGCAATGAAGGATCACATCAGATCGTGATCGGTGACATCAATGAAGAAATAATTCCATCAAGGTAATTCATTTCAATTAATTAAATTAATTATAACCAACATATGATGATCATATATCTATGGTTCTGGGAATCCCTCTTTTGTTTTTCATTCTTCATTCAATTTCGATGATCTGGCATTTTACATCGTGACAAATCTCGGATTGATCACTGTTAACAGTAAAATTAATTTCGGGTACACCCACAAATGTGTTTCTGATGTGGCTGGAACCAACACCGGGGAGGGGGGCCAGTCCGGGGGGTACGAGGTGTCCGGGTGGGGGGTTGTTCACAGGGGTGGCAGGGCTATCGGGAGGGCGTATGGAGTGTCCACGGGGGTGGTCGGGCTGTCTACAGGGGTGGGTGGGCTGTCCATGGAGGTGGGGGGATTTCCTTGCAGCACGAGGATTATGGGGGTGGGAAGGGATGTCCAGGGGTACGACGTGTCTAGGGGGTGGGCAGGCTATCCATGATGGTGGAGGGGCTCTCCCGGGGGTATGGTATGTCCAATGGTATGTGCGGGCTATCCATGTGGGTGGGGGGATGTGCACAGGGGGTGGTGTTGTCAAAGGGTCTGGGCAGGTTGTCCATGGGGGTGGAGGGGTTGTCCAGGGGGTGGGGGTGTCCATGGGGCATGGGGTGGTATGGATGTCCACGGGGGTGGTGAGGCTGTCCAGAGGGTGGGAGGGCTATATAGGGGGCCACAATTGTGGCTGGGTTGTCCAAGTGGGTCTGTGGGCTATTCACAGAGGTGACAGGGCAGTTGAGGGGGGTAGGGAATGTTCAGGGCACTGGGAGGGAATTCCACCGGGGTGAGTCTATCCACGGTGGTGGGGGTTGTCCAGGGGGTATGGGGTGTCTAGGGTGGTGGGTGTGTGTCCACAATGGTGGCAAGGTAGCCCAGGGGGGGATGATGTGTCCAAATGGGTGGGTGGGTTGTCCATGGGGGTGGGGGGGATGTCCGGGGGTACGAGGTGTCTGTGGGGGAGGGGGTCCACGGGGGTGGTAGGGCTGTCCAGGGGTACAGGGTGTCCAAGGGGGTGGGCAGACAATCCAATGGGATGATGGGCTATCCACGGTGGTGGGGGATATCCATGGGGAACATGGTGTTCACGGGGTGGGTAGGGCTGTCTATGGGGGTTCGGGGTGTCCAGGAGTTGGGCAGGCTATCCATGGGGGTGGCAGGGCTTTCCAGGTGGGTACATGGTGTCAAAGGGGGTTGGGAGGGCAGTCCACAGGGGTGGGGTCTCTCCATAGGGGAAGGGGCTATCTAAGGGGTGGTAAGCCTGTCCACATGGGATGGAAGGGCTATCCAGGGGGTTGAGTGGCTGTCTAAGGGGGCATAGTGGTGGCCAGGCTTTCCACAAGGGTGGAAGGGATGTCCAGGGGGTGGGCGGGTTGTCCAGGGGTCATGGGGGTGGCGGGGCTGTCCACGGGTGTTAGTGGGCTTTTGACAGGGTGGCGGGGCAGTCTAGGGGGTGGGGTGTCCAGGGGGACGAGGTGTTCAGGGGTTGGGTGTGGCTGTCTAGGGGTTAAGAGGTGTCCAGGGTGTGGGAAGGCTATCCACGGGGGTGGCAAGCCTATCCAAGGGTGGTACATGGTGTTTAGAGTGGGTGGGAGGGCTGTCAACAAGGGTTGGGTGTGGGGGGTGTCCACAAATGGAGTGTTTTCCAGGGGGTGTGTGAGATGACCATAGGGGTGGCAGGGCTGTCCAGGGGGGTCAGGGGTTTACATGGGGTAGGGGTGTCCAAGGGGGCTGGGCGGCCTATTTGCGGGGGTTTTTGGGGGGGGGGTGTCCACGGGGGTGTGTGGGATTTCCACGAGGGTGGGGTAGGGGTTGTCCAGGGCATGGGTGGGCTGTCCACAGGGCTGGAGGGATGTCCACAGGGGGAGGGTTGTCAAGGGGGTGGATGGACTGTCCACGGTGGAGGGGGGCTTTCTAGGGGAGGGGTGAATTATTTACAAGAAATATTTAAGTCATTTTTAATTATATATAGATAAAAAAATAAAGATAATGAGACCTATCTAATCATATATATATTCAGGCACAATAAATCAATAAACATCAAAGGTCTGTAATATCAGCCAAAAATTTAACAGGTCAATCTGTCCCTCATCAACATCACAATCATCACTATCATCATCATCCTCACCATCATCCTCATTTTCATCCCCATCATCATCCCCGAACTCCTCAATGACCTCCTCCTCACCCTCATACTCAGCCTCAGCCTCCTCATTGCTCTCCACCTTTACCTCTCCCTCCTCGTCACCCTCCTAATCTTCCTCGGCCTCCTCCTATTCCTCCACCGGCTAAGGCTCCTCCTCGACATCATGTCAACCACCTATATAACTTCCACTTGGTGTACCATATATTGAATGCATTAACAAAATGTATTCATCACAAGCTGTGTTGGCCTCTGGTGGAAGTGTGGGATGTAAAACTTCCATCAGTTTCATAAATTCACGGTTTTACCTAGAAGACTATTCTTCTGCCTCTATGGATCAATATTTAGCTTTTTCGGCCTATGCCTTAAACATCTAGAACTCGGTGGAACTACAACTAATAACTAAGGGGGAAAATACATTTTCAGAACTATACTCTTCCCAGGTCGGCAACATACTCTATGTGGGTGCTTATGTCCCAACACCTTATGTAAGTTACTGTTTGGTACCAAATTGTTAGGTTTCTAGGAATCAAGGGCCTCTAAAGCAACCTATTACAACTATAAATATATTATTAATTTACAAATTAGATATTAAATTTTTAAATATAAAAAGTAAAACTTACAATCTACTGCTGAGTCGGTTCATTAAATGCACTTCCATCATTCTTCCTTCTACTCGAGAAAAATAGTTTTTCTCGAGGCACACATCCTTCTATATTTAATTTATGCCTCTAAAATGAAATTTAATATTGGAAAAAATAATTAAAAATAGGATACCAATAATTAATTTCACAACTACAATTATAGGACAACTTTAGAAATTGAATAAATTATAGAGGAGGCAATAGAAAGGGTAATCCATAAAGTAAAATTATAGCTTGTCATGGTTGTTTCTCATAATCTAGAATTGTTGAATGTCCCAATGTGTGTACATACATTTTAGAATCACTGTTTTTTATTTCTTCCAGATGAATCCTAAATAATATTTAATATTTATTACTAATGAAAAACATGAAAATTTTCATTTAAATACCTGTAATGTGATTAATACCATAAATTGACTAGTCGTCCAATGAGTAATCATCTGTCCATACAATTGTAACAGACAATCATCAATGATAGTGATCGACCCTAACTTGGTGAACACTCTAGAATGTTAGCCAATGTAAAAATCATTCTTATATTCTCTCCAAGGATCACCTAAATCCTTTATATGTGTCGGTCATGTACCCTCACCATCGGCAAAATTAAACCATAGTTGACAACAAAATAATCATTCATATAAATAAAAATAATTAAATATTTCATTAAATACAACAATTTTTTTTTACACATATCTATTCTCAAAAATTATCCTTGAATTTATTTTCTAGTTGTCTCCATGAGTGCAGGTGGACATGAATGATGTCGGAGTATTTTTAAAGCATCGCCAAAAAACTCCATCATTTCTGCCCTGATTTTTCAATCATTTGATTATCTTCATTGCAGTCCACCATCAACTCCATGCAGTTGTTCCACACCGCAAGCATGCATTTTCGCCCCTACCCCATCCTCCAATCAATTGATATATATGTTATAAAATAAAAACAAATATTTTATTAATATATGTTATAATGAAAATAAGTAATGGGCTAAAAATTTGTTACGATTGTATAAGTACACCTATGGTGGTCTAATTAATGGGTGCCTCTAGATATGAAAAAACTGAAGGAACACCCTATATAGATGGAGTTGGCCCTAATGTATGCGCTGAAGGGACAGACTCTGGTAGAGCTGGATTCAATGAAGATGGAATATAAAATCTCTAAGGGAAGGAATAGGAAGTAAAATAATATGACATGGATGGCTTCCTAAATACTGGATGAGGAATGGGAATCATTATCAGATATTGTACAGACGGGTGAGGTGGATCACACATAAAGGGTGACGAAAACATGGGATGACTAAATATCTCATGTGTCTCTAACGACAAACCAGGATCAAAATGTGGGATGGGTGGTATGTCAGTGGGAGGGGAATTGTCTAATTGGAAACGCCGATCAAATCGTCTAGCTCTCGTACCATCCCCCCTTGTACGAACACCCTGAGTACTGGGACCAGAACTAGGATGCTCATTAAATAATTGTAGCCTAATATATGGATCCTGAAAAAAATTAAAAATACTAAACGCATGACATATATATTATTTAAATATATATTTGAAATAAAATACTCCCTGAAGGATCTAATGGTGGAATGCCCAGATTCGTTAGTCGATGATTGTTGTCCATAATCCGTTTTCGTCTCCTCTATTCAATTGGATTCATTTACTACATTTGAAAACAAATATGGAAGTAAATATAAAATGAAAAGTAATGTGTAACCCAAAAAACAAAATAAATAAGAGGGAATAGGGGATTCATGGAAAATTTATTCTATTGGATTCATAAGGGGTAAATCATTTTTCAAAATTAAGGTAAATTTTAATTTCTTTAGCCCAGGTAAATGATGTAGGTTTAAATACATGTTTTTCAGAAGAATAAAAACCATCATGTTCGTTACCAAGTAAAATGTTAATGATAGGTCTTAGATTTATACAAATTTTATACAAGACATATTTCAAGCATTGAAATCTTCACCAAGTTAAGAAATATTGGTTTTGTTGGTTTGAATAAATTTCAATTCCAAATTATAAATTGAAATTCAAATAAAATCGAAACCAATAAAAATTGAAAATTCACATAACAGTCAAGTTGGATACAACATATTTTTAATAAATATTAAATCAATTTTAAGAGTAACAACCATAACATCTCAAGTCGCGGTAAACAAAAATAATTGAGAACATGAATGGATGATTTTATATATTTCCCACCACAACATCAGGCTCACAGTCAACTCTAAAAATTGAACTATTGGAGTCATCAAAATTAATAAATGGATCTTTTCCAATGGTATTAGGGATGGTGTCGATTCCATCATCACCATCATCAAAAATATTTCTTGGAAGTACATAAATAAACACACAAAATTCAGGTTGAAGATGGGCTTTGACATAAAAAACATGTTTCTCCATTGATTCTAATATATATGGTTCAACAGTAGAAAGAGTGTGATCTATATCAATTAATATAAATCCAAAATAATCAATAAATGTTCATTGCCCTGTCATCGAATCAAACCAATTTCATTTCATCATCGTGACTCATCCATGAGAATAATAATCCAATATTTTTTTTTCAACAACTCCATAATAAAATACATTATAAAATCATGGTCTACTCTCTGATTCACTAGAAAAAACTATTGTGGTAGTAACCATAACACCATAATGTTGTTTTCTCAAGTAATTTTCTCGTTCAATGATAATAAAACTATACCCACTAATAAAAATTTGGTTTACTTTCACGAACAATAGTATTATGACCAAATGCCAATGCTCTTATTTACACAAAGACAAAGTCAGAATGAAAACTCAATACCTGAAATATACAACAATTTTAAACTTAAATAATTATTTTTTTAATTATTTTTTATAGAAATATTATTACATTAAATTTTAACCAAGAATAAAACCCATTACTATTCAATGTATCCATCATTCTAAAAGATAAAGTATGATAATTCCAATTTTTCAACAATTTATGCTCCATGAGGATAAAAATAGGAATATTTTAATAGATATATATATATATATATATATATGATATACATATTCAATTTAATTAGAATATGTATTTATCGAACAATTCATAGTTGAACAAAACTGTGTGATGTTCCATCTCTCTCTCTTCATGGATTAATGTCGTCATTGTATATGATCCAAGAATTCCTCTTATTTGGGAAAGTGTTGGAAAACTAGGATCAATTTTCTAATACTATTCTTTTTTGTTTATCATTGGTCTGTTAATTCTTGTAGTAAGATCAAACAAATACATAGAGTATAAATTTATACATTCTTGAGACATGTAACTGTTCATGATAGAACCTTTGGGATAATTCTTATTACGGACATTAGAATTTAATGTGTACATATTTCATTCAGTTGGATGCATCCAAGGATAAGAAATAGGTCCTCTGAGAAGTATTTTAGTTGTAATATGGAAAATAATATGCATCATGCATGTGAAAAATTTTGGATGAAATATTTTCTCTAACTCACACAAATTTAATGGGGCATCTGCAAACATTTTTTTCAAGAAAGACTTGTAAAGCATCTTAGCACAAAGATCACTAAACAAATGGAACAATCGAATAACAGACATGCATACATTATTGTAAAAATGATGATGAATTGTTATTGGAATCAACTCATGAAAAAGGATGTGATAATCATGAGTATTCAATGATTTTTTATTCAACTATATTATGTTGACCCATTTAAATATATTGATTGAATATCCATTAGGAACATGAATAGTCTCTATTAATTCAAGAAATTTATTCTTTTCTGCAGTTGTCATCAGATAATAATCACATGGAATATGACAATTAATTTCACTTATATCCACATGATGCAATTATAGTCTGATGACCCAATACACCAAGTAACACTGAGACCGTAAATCAACTTTTTTATTTCCTTTAACATTTATAAGAATTGAAAGAAACATTTCACATATATTTTTTTCAAAGTTTATTATGTCTAGGAAATGACATAGAATATTGGATGAAAAATAAGTCAAGTAAAAGAAGATACTTTACTTATTCCAATTGTAACAGGATTCAGTTGAAACATTCTTTCTCTTTATATATTTCATTTTACCCTTCATGAATGAAAACTGAACTCTTTCAATTCATTAAGGACATCAGTTCTTGACATACACTAAGGTGGATCATTGGTCTCCATGGTATTATTAAATCATTGATTATTATTTCTATATGTATGGTCACTTGAAAAGAATCTTCGATGTCCCATAAAATTGAAACTAAAATGATGTTTTCAGCTTTATGGATTGTGTATTATTCATACAAACAAGACATGATAGTTTTCCTTTCATGCTCCATCCAGAAATCATTTCATTAGCAGGGAAATCATTGATCATCCACATAAGTGCAACATACTTATAAAATATATCTTTCGAACATGCATCATATTTTCACACACCCACATCCCAAAGTGGTTTCAACTCTTCTATTAATAGTTTCATGTATAAGTCTATATCACTACCGAGATCAGAATGGAATGATATGAGTATACTGATGAAAGTGAATGGTTTTTTTTTCATACACAACCATGAGAGAAGATTACAAATGTGTATAAAAAATGGCCATGTGTTGTGTGATGTAAGAATCTACCAAAATGGATTAAAATCGTCACATGAAAGAACCAACCTCATATTATGCAGATCAGCTAAAAATTTAGGATATCAAGCATCAAATCTCTACCATGAAAATCCATATGCACGGTGAACCAACTCATCATTAGTCTTCTTTCTATCAGTATCATTACATCTCATTTTTTTAATATTTCATCGAACATAAATATATTTTGGAGTTTTGGTATCAAGGGAAAGTACCACATTAAATTCAATTGGATAACATGATGGTGTTCCATCACCTTATGGATTCTAGTGGGATGTTCAAAATTTTATACAATAATTTCATTCAGTAGTTTTCTCCCACAATAAACTGCTATCATTTGGGGAATCATGAATTTTGTTCCTTAAAAATCTACGTTCCTCAACTGACATCCATACCATTTAGTGGTTTGAGGGAATATCTGCATCATCTGGAAGTAAGTCCTTCAAGTAGGTAAGAATTTAATCGATGGAAGTATGAGAAATCCCATACATTGTTTTCCCATGAAACAATTAGATTAAAAATTCTAGCTTTTTCATTTTACCTCATTGTAGATATACTGGAGTCATGGAAACATCATTCAATTTTTTTCACCTGGACTACATCATCATTTTCATTAGACACATCATGTCAGATCATATCAAAATATTCTTCTCTTGGAATCCTTTCATTTTCATGATGAAGAATAAACAGAAACTAGTCATATAACAAATTCTTCAATCCAGTCCTCTCATTTGGATCATCCAAAATTTTAGATTTTATTTTCTCCCCATTGTGATAACACAAAAAGCAGTTTGCATGAAAACCATATATGGTTATGTGGTATCTGACTTCATCACGGATAATCAAAGGTCTTCCAACACAATTAAAATAGGGGAAGTGTATGTGACCACTATCTGAATGATTTTGAATTGAAAATTATAAAATGATCTCCAAATTTTATTGAAAATCGCTTGAGATCTGCTCGGTTTCATACATTCAAATTCAATCCATTCTGTAAAAAAAATAGTTTACGTAATTTCTTCAACAAAAATTCAATAAGATTTAACTTTAATAGAAAATATATTTTTTTAAACAAGAATTTTTCACTATATATGAAACTATATCTGACACACTACTCTATATGAGAATCATAATATAAAAAAAATTATTTATATCAAAATATCATTGAAGAACTATAAATAAGTGTAAAAGAAAAGGTACACTTATGGAGGATAATTATTCAAGAGTTAAATAAATTTTAGATCTAAAAAAATTAATATATTTGTAGATTATTTGAGTAATCACAAACCCTGTCCAAGGGGTTGGGGGTGACCAAGGGGTTGGGGTGTCCGGGGGTGGGGAACTGCCATGGGGGGTGGGGTCTGTTCATGAGGGTAGAGGGTGTCCAGGGGGTGGGTGGGCTATCATCGGGGGGTGTCGGGGCTGTCCATAGGGGTGTTGGGGATATCCAGATGGGTAGGGGGTGTCCAGGGGGTGGGTGGGCTGTACATAGGGGGTGTCTAGTGGGTACGGGGTGTGCAGGGGGTGGGGGTGTCTGAGGGGATGTGGGGTGTCTGGGGTGGGAATGTCCTGAGGGTGGGTGGGCTTTCCATGGGGTTGGGGGCTTTCCAGGGTGTAGGGGTATCCAGGGGGTGGGTGGGTAGTCCACTGGGGTGTTAGGGTTCTCCAGGTGGAACTAGGTTTCTAGGGGGGTGAGCTGGATATCCACAGGGGTGGCGGGGCTGTCCTGGGTGTACGGGGTGTCTAGGGGGATGGGGGGTGGGGGGTTTTCCTTGTGGGAGGAGCTATCCACAAGGGTGGAAGGTATTTCTAGGGGGTATCTAGTGTCCAAGGGGGTGGGCGAGCATTCCACATGGGTGAGGGGGGGGGGGGGGCTGATGGGTACGAGGTGTCTAGGGGGTGGGGGCATCTGAGGGGTTTCCGATGGGTGCGTGGTGCCAAGGGGTGGGTGGGCTGTCCACAAGGTTAGGGGTTGTCCAGGGGGTAGGGGGTTTCTAGGGGGTAGGCAGGCTAACCACGGGGGTGGAAGGGCTGTCCAGGGGGTTTAGGGTCTCTACGGGGGTGGGTCGGCTGTCTATAGTGGAGGAGGGGCTGTCCAGGGGGTATGGGTGTCTATGGTGGAGGAAGAGTTGTCCATGGTTGTGGGGGATATCCACATTTGTGGTGGGGGAGTCTAGGAGGGTAGGGGGAGACCATGGGGGTGGAAGGGCTACCCGCATGGGTGGGGTGTCTTGGGGGGTATGTGGTGTCTAGGGGGTGTGGTTTCCAAGGGTGTTTGGGGTGTGGGGGTGGCTAGTATAACGACCCATACTTTACATACATTGTTATTACTTCATAGTTGAATCATACTTATTACAACATATAACAAAACTATGGTAGGACCGTACAATTATAGTGTCTTTAGAAACTACGAAACATAAAAAACTGGTTCATAAAGCATCTACATTGTCTCTTGTTTATTTCATCATTCTACGGTCCCATTTGGAATATCCTACTTAATAACCTTCTTCCTGTCCTGGGGAAAGAAAACATTGAATAGGGGGATCTCTAATGCTTAGTAAGGGTAAACAATGGAAATATCATATTCATAACAACATATAATTTCAAAAATCATATCATGTAAAAGAGATCATAATATCATAACATGGGATAAAACATAGTAGTGAAATGTAATACCAAGAATCCTAAAATAAAACATTAAACATTTTGGCATACATACATAATCATAGAGAATCATTTCTTAGTAGTCCAGAGTCATTTCTAAGACTATCTTAGCAGACAATGTCTATTTCTGAACCGAGTTCACTCCTCGTTTCAGTCCTGTTTCACTGAACCAGATTAACCTGCTGTTCCAGCCATGTCTATCTCATGAGATATAAATAATATCCCAATTAATTTTAGGGAGATATAGGTCCCACCCATCTCATAATGATACCATTATTATGTGTGCCACAAGATCATAAATCATACATCATATCATAACCCATGTAATAAATAATGGGATACTTAAACATCATGCCATCAGATCATATTCCATATAAGATAAAAGGACATCCTAAAAAAAATTACATCATAACATAATCAAATCAATGTAAAAAATAGAGATATAAACAGAACCCTATATTATCTTATATGGAAAATAATTTTGATAAAACGCTTGAACTCAATTCTTGAGAAAAATATCATTTCTACTTCAAAAGCATTTTTCCTTTCTTAAAATGTCATAAAATTTTAAACTAAGAGAAGTTGATTAAAAATAAACTTCAAAACTTGTAAAGAAAGCTTCATGGAAATAATGTTCTAAAATTCCATTCATGACGTATATGTTAAAAATACATTCTTCTCATACTTTTGCTGGAAAAGTCAAAAAGTACCTCGTACTAAAAACGACAAAATATTCCTTTCATATCTTTTAATAAAAAAACTCACCAATGGGTAAAATTGGATTTAAAAAATTTGAGGTGGATAGAAATAATATTACATATTGAGGAAACCTGGATGTGGATTATAAATATGCCCCAGTAAATTCTGAAGTATAAACAATCTCGGATAAAAATGAGATTGTGACATTTTCCCTTACCTTAGGTCCGATTTGAATCGTACATGTCCGAAACTCCTGTATAATGATTTAAAAAATGTAATTGAATTATTCCAGAATCATACTAATTGTTATTATATCATATATGGTCATATTCTTAGCTTCTTATTAGTAATATTTCATTGCTACTTGTTATTCAGGTGTTTATGGTTTTTGTTCTAATGCGGGTTTTGTCGAATAAGTTCTTATTCTTATTTTTCGGTTATAGATACCTCATTTAAAGAATGGTATTAATGTAATATATATCACATATATTCATTCAATTTATTTATATAATCATTACGTAATGATATTCATGTAGAACAAGTCGCATCACATCATGGAGATGGTAGGCCGTACGTACACACGAGCGATGATATCGTTCCCATGATCTTGAATTGTATTGAAGTGTATGTATACTATTTTAGAATCAATATAACTTTAAAATAATCATATATAGTTATTCTTTAAACCATTATACCAATTCATGTAAGGTGGTGGTGGAAAACAGATTACACCAGGGCATGGAGACGGTAGTGCGTACGTACGCACACACGGTGATTTCATTTTCATTAGGATGGATAGAAAGTGAAATAGGGTTATTTCATATTTATAATAACATATCAGTATATGAGTGATACTAATGTTATTACTTCATATTGAAACAAATAATGAATAGTAAGGATAATAAGAAATAAATTTGAATGAATTGGTAAAAGATATTACCTCTTCTTCGACATGCCTCCTTGAAACTGTAAAGACCTGTAAAATTCAAGGGAAATTTTTTCTTAATTTTCTTTGGAATTTTACAAGAGCGCGGTTTCTGATGGCACCTGATTCCGAGGCCCGGTGTGACCGGAATCAATTTCCGTAGTTGGGCTCGGGTACGTTCAGTGAACGAACGAGCGGGAATTTCTAACTTTTGAACCGGTGCCCGGAATCGAATGCAGAGGGCACCGATGAAACCGTAGCGCCGGTAAACGCTTAGGAACTCCTGTTCTGGAGTTGCGTTCTTAAGAGTGTTGATAATAAAAAAATTGTGGATGTTTACTTTGTAATTACACTACAATTTTTATTATTTTACTCTAAGTGTTATCTCTTGTTGGAAGTTGGGTAACCACCCAACCTCCCTTGGGAGGTTATGAGGGTGGTGGGGCCCACACGAACCCCACCTCTTCAGATCCTCTAAAACCCCTCAACTCCCTCATAAGTTATGATATCTTAAGTTATAACTTTAGACTTAAATAAGGTGAGTTGTGTGTGTGTTTTGATTTTCAAACTCTTGAAATTCTAGTGTGTTGTTGTGTTAATAAAATAAGATAGTCTTTTTTTTGTGTTTAGTTTTGTCTCCTTGAGAGAGTTGGGAAGGTTCTTCTTGTTTCTTCATCTTCTTCAACCTCGACGAAGAACACGAAGAACGCCGTTCTTCAACGAAGAACTTCTTCGCCGAAGAACACGGTCCTTCCGCGACGCCGTATCCGTGACATGACTTTCTTCTTCCACGTCATCTCTTCCGCGACGGTTTTCCGCGACGAAGGCCATCGACAACGACTCTTCCTCCAACGTCAAAGGAATCGACACTGATATTCCACGACTACGTCAACGTGCGACTATCAAGGTAGGGGTTTTTATATATGATTGAATTCGTTTTATTGATTCTTCATATCTAAAATTCATGATGATGATGACCAAATGAACATGGACATCGTCCCGCACATAAACCATTCTCCTTTTTCTTTTTATTCTTCACGTGTTCTTCGTACGTTCTTCAATGCCAAATATTTATTGACGCTGGAAACACGAAGTTTTGTTGAGCGCAATATATGGATGTGAAGCCCTCGACGCAAGGATCACAATTATGTGATCGTTTAATTTTTCGGGCTTGGAACGAAGCCGCAATGGCTCGCAGAAGGAGGCGTCTAAATATTTATTGACGCTGGAAACTCAATGTTTCCCTGAGCGCGACATACAGACACGAAGATCTCGACCCGAGGATCATGAATATGCATTCGTATCATTTTTCAGAATTAAATCGAAGTCGGAATGGAGTGCGGAAGGCGGAGGCCGTTGGTGCAGGTCGTGGGGAGAAGTCGTGTGAGGAAGCAGGTGATGCGGGAGCGGGCGCATCAGGGTTTACGGTGAAGACAGCGGCGGCGCGGCAGGCTGAAGGCAGCCGCGACGGTTCTGGCGAATACAGCGGGTGCGAGAGTCGGTTCTGGAAAATACAGCGGGTGCGAGAGGTTGGCCGCTGGGGTTCAGAGGAGAGGATGCGTGAAATTGTGATTGAATAAGTTATTAGATTGGAGAGAGAGAGTTTTGGGAAATAAAATAAGGAGACAAAAGGGATAAGGGAGAGGTGTTTGATTTTGGCGCACAAGGGGGAAAAGGAACGTGTTTTGATTGTTTTTTTTTGGAGTTAAGAAAGATATAATTAAATAAACAATTAATAATAACAATAAAATATTGTTATTATTACTTTTGTTGATAAAACACCTTTTCGCCAGCAACTCCTTCGTGCGACCTCGGTTTCACGAATCGTTTGCGGCAGTGTGACCCTGACTTCGAGACGGAATTTATGAGTCCAATATTGGATGTCTTTTTCGGGTTTTTGGGTCTGGTACCCGAAGCGCTCGGAAAAATAATAGATTTAATATTATTATTAAATCTTCGACCCACCATAACTCATACGTGCGACGTCCGATTGGCTTGCCGTCAGTGGTGATATAATCCCGTCATTAATACGATCGATTCAAGTCTAATGTTGGATACTAAATTCTAGTTCGTGGTGCTGGGCCACGAAACACCGAATAATAATATTAATATTATTATTACGGGATCATGTATCGGACATATCTCTCTCATACAGTATCAGAATGACGAACCGTCTGTGACGTTGCGACACTGGAATTACGACGGATGTTTCAAGACTAATTTTGGATATTTAAGTCGAGGTTGATTCACGGGTCCCACGAGGCCCGGTTCGCGCATGATGCGGTGAAATGCAACTTTTTCACCGGCTATCCGTTTGGGACCAATGGGTAGTCCATCTCGTGTGTTTTTCCGTATGGATCGCAATGGTGTGACTGGTTTGGTTAACTGGTGTCATTTGAAGTACGACTGGGTTGGATCGAACATGAATCCAACCGGGCCCTCGGAGCGGAAACGCTTATAACTTGAGCTCTGGACGTCCGATTAACGTGCCGTCAGCTTTGTTGTGTTCCTCTTAGTGAGGCGGATCTTTTGGCATACTCCGCCCGAGGTTTTGACGCAGGTGGGGTACGGTCGGGTTGGTTTTGCCTTAACAACCAACCGGGCCCCGGGGACGAAAATGACAATAACTCTCAGACCGGGCGTCCGATCGACGCACCGTCTGTTGCGTTGAGTTCCTGTTGACGATACGGAACTTTTGGCATCCTTTGCCCGAGTTTTGGATACAGTTGGTAGTGGCCGGGTTGGATCGCACCCGAAATCCAACCGGGCCCCTGGAACGGGAAAGCTGATATCTTTCAGATAGGACGTCCGTTTGACGAACCGTCAGCGGCGTTGGTGATTACGTTGAGTAACGGTCCCTTTGAGTATACCCTATGGGAGTTCAGTGTACAGTTGAGATACGACCGGGTTTGGTTCGCACACGAAACCAACCGGGCCCCTGGGACGAAAAGGCTAATAACTCACAGACCGGGCGTCCGATCGACGCGCCGTCTGTTGCGTTGAGACCCCTGTGACGAGACGGTCCTTTGAGATACTTCTCTGTGGGACCTTGTGATACTTGGAGTATCGAACAGTAGCTCGTGGAGCGGACCCTCCCAGAGACAAGCGTGCGGAGTACGGAGATCGTGTAGCCGGCTGAGACCTGACGACTTCTTGACCGACTCGACTTGGAGTGAGTCGACTAGCCCAGTGGACGGAGCGCCCGGTATTTGGCGGCAGACCCACGGCGGACGGAGCACCTGGTAGTTGGCAGCAAACCTGCGGTACTTGACTGGAGGAGTACCTCTGTAGGCTATTTAGGTGAGCGCCCGGTATTTGGCGACATACCCTCAGCGGACGGAGCGCCCGGTAGTTGGCCGCAAACCCGTAGTACTCGACAGGAGGAGTACCTCAGCAGTCTTAGGTTAGTGAGCAGTACCTCGGAGTCGTGACATGACCACTGTACACTCCAGAGACGGATCTCTTCAGCAGTTACAGTTTCGATAATGAAAATCCTGGTTTGAGCTGAGTCAATGACCTTTGAGTTTCCTCATGATTGAGATGGGTTACTTGATAACTTAGGTATATGTATGGGCATATACCTGGGTAGTGGTTTTCCGTTGATTTCATAATCCTTATGTTTGTTCGTGATTGAGATGAGTTACTTGATAACTTAGTTATATGTATGGGCATATACCTAAGTAGAGGTTTTCTATTGAGATCTTCTTTGTGGTTATCCTTGTTGATTTTAGTGAGACCTTGAGGGTCTCGGGGTCCCTACTGAGTATCGTTATACTCACACCTGCACGGGCTATGCCCGCACCTCGTTTTGTTGGTTGCAGACGACTGACAGTGCTGACGGAGGCCGAGTGTTTGAGGACTGGACGGTACCCAGAGGTGGACTACACGACGAGTCAGTATACGGAGGTGGACTTCACGGTGAGACGACACTCGGAGGAGGTTGACGGGCGAGAGCGTTGTGGAGGCAATCTGTACCTACCCTTCAGGTAGGATCCGTGGCAGACGGCGGGACCTGAGGAGAAGTGGAGCTATCTGTACCCACCCTTCTGGTGGGATTTCTAGTGGACAGCTCGGCGTAGCGGCTTTACCTTTCAGTTGTTGTTTTTCCTTTCAGTTGTACTTTACAGTTGGGCTTGTATTTCCGGCCCCCTTTACTTTCAGCACCTTTTGTTGTACTCATTTTTACTTAGTATATTACTTCCTCTTGTACTCTGTGTTTTTGTTTACTTTTATAAAGGCAATGTCTTCCCAGTTATCTGAATTTATGCCTTTGGTGCTAGTCGCCATCCCCTGGCCTATGGAAGGCGGGCTTGGGGTAGTCACGACACGGGCCCCGAGGACGGGTCGTGACAAATTGGTATCAGAGGAGTTCGGTTCTACCGCAGAACTCAGGACTCTGATCTTTTTCTATGTGAAGCAATAGTGTTAAGGGTACCGAGTGTGGTCTTCAGTTCAGGGAGTCCAGTGTTGGTGCGGCGGCCGACGTATCCGTACACCAGGACCCTGACTACTGATCTCCGACTTTGTACACAAAAACACTGATTGCGTGTGTGTTTCCAAAGTTTTAAAGTCAGCTCAAACCAGGTCAGCTCACCATGTATAAGACGATGACCGTGTCGCATCTGTTCAGGATGTCTCCACGCAGACAGTCAGTTGGAGTTCCGAGAGAGTACTCGATGACGGATCATCGAGCGACGAGGCTCTGGTGCAGGGCCCCTTTTACTATTTTGGAACCCTCGGGTGGTGTACCAGTAGCACCACCACCTGTTGCGCAGCAGATGCCAACGGCTATACTAGCAAACTGTGCACGCTGGCGGAGCGCG
Source organism: Viscum album (assembly GCA_963277665.1). Taxonomy (NCBI): domain Eukaryota; kingdom Viridiplantae; phylum Streptophyta; class Magnoliopsida; order Santalales; family Viscaceae; genus Viscum; species Viscum album. The sequence goes on along the minus strand of OY728167.1, from coordinate 235,699,977 downwards.
TTGCACGAGTTCCAGTAGTAGAGGCCTCAGAAGTTACGAGGCGAGGCAGATTTCCAGACAGCAGAGCAGTGGCTGGAGGCGATTGCTAGAGTTTTCCACCTAGCTGAGACATCAGTAGAGTGGATGGTGGACTTCGCCACTAGTGTTTTCTAGTGAATGACCATGAGGATGGTCCGCATAGTGATGAGGCTTCCGTACGTGAACCGATGCCTGAGATAGTGCCTTTGGGTAGTGTGTCAGCTATACATCACCACCTTTTGGTCAGCAGTTACAACCGGCGGTACCGGTTGGTGACACATGTAAGTTTACTGCCTTACATGTGTACTAACTTCAGATACCTTCATGTTCCGAGGTGAACCTGACTCATAGGCGGCTGAGGACTGGCTTGAGGAGGTGGCCGAGAATTTTCTATAACTTTTACAGTTTCGGCGGGACGACATGTTGATAACTGAGAATTCATCGAGGCGTACCGAACATATCGGGTACTCGATGGAAGCGTTTCGATCAGTGTAATAGAGGTCGGACCTCTGACCATGGTATGTTTAAGGGCTTCTGATCCAGCACCTTTTCTCTATGCATTTCTACTTAGGCTAGAGTGCTAGAAGGATCCTTTGTGGTTGAGAATTCTTTGCTGATCGAATACAGCCAGAGAATGTTAGAAGTTTGGAAAGCAAGAAACTGACACCAGTCTCAGAGACTTGGGCATGTAAAATGTTTCAAGAAGAGGAAATGTTAAGGACAGATGAATCTGCAGAACAGCAGACATGGAGGCAGAGCTTGGAGAGCAGCTCGTGGTGGTGTACATTTCAACATGTTACCATCACCCGCCTTTGTAGTCCCCGCTAGACTCAGGGAGTTGGAGAGCAGGGAAAGAGGGTAGCTGCTTGCGGTCATGGAGTGCGAACAAAAAAAAGGGCTCTAAGGATGATTCGAAGTGCAGAATTTATCTTCTACTAGCTGCCGTAGCCACAGGCATCGAAACGAATCATCCCTTCCTTCCATGAATCTAGTCCCAGACCTAGAGATTCCGGTTAAGCCGTTGACTTGACCCTCACGTCTGGAGATACCTTTGGGAGGAGACTCGATAGTCACACTTACGCCGACGGTGTGATCTGACCCTTGAGGCGAGAGTCTCGGTTAGGACCTCTTGGTGGCAGCGTCGAGGCCTTACGACGTTAGTTTGAGTATGTTTTTGGCAATCACTGATCATACTCAAATTGACGATATTAGGAAAAGGTTGGGATGGGTTTTCCTTGGTCGGCGAAAAGGAAACCCTGGGAAGCACAAGATAAACTCGTGCATGGGAGGGTATAGCCGATCATTCTTGGGTCGGCCAACCATACCCTCGTGGAAGCAGGAGTTTTGAGTTTCAGTTCTAACCTAAAAAGGGAGACCTTTAGAGTTCGAGGATGGCGACCACGTTCTTATACAGGTCTCACCTCGAAGAGGTTTACGGAGATGTAGCCGAGGCGGTAAGAGATCTCCGAGGTTCAATAGACCTTTCTAGGTCCCCAGCAGGGTAGGCGAGGTGGTTTATCGCTTGACCCATCCACCTCAGTTGCACCAGGTGCACGATAACTTTCACGTAACTCAATTGAGGAGATACGTGCTTGATCCTTCACACATCATCGACCTCAGGGAGTTAGACGTCGATGATAGAGCGACATGCACAGAGGTTCCAGTGGGGATCAAGGATAGACAGGAGCAGATGCTACGAGGATGATCGATTCCTTGGGTGCACTTCCTTCGACAGTACGGGAACCTCCAGGTGAGCACATGGGAGCGGAAGGCTCAGATGCGTACTCTGTACCGCTTTTGTGACCCTAGTTTTTGATGAAGCTTTACTGGGACGTAAAGCCCTGAGGTGGGAGTAATGTAAAGACCCGTAAAATTCAAGTTAAATTTTTTCTTAATTTTCTTTGGAATTTTACAAGAGCGCGGTTTCTGACGGCACCTGATTCCGAGGCCCGGTGTGCCCGGAATCAATTTCTGAAGTTGGGCTCGGGTACGTTCAGTGAACAAACGAGCGGGAATTTCTAACTTTTGAACCGGTGCCCGGAATCGAATTCTGAGGGCACCGATGAAACCGTAGCGCCGGTAAACGCTTAGGAACTCCTGTTCTGGAGTTGCGTTCTTATGAGTGTTGATAATAAAAAAATTGTGGATGTTTACTTTGTAATTACACTACAATTTTTATTATTTTACTCTAAGTGTTATCTCTTGTTGGAAGTTGGGTAACCACCCAACCTCCCTTGGGAGGTTATGAGGGTGGTGGGGCCCACACGAACCCCACCTCTTCATATCCTCTAAAACCCCTCAACTCCCTCATAAGTTATGATATCTTAAGTTATAACTTTAGACTTAAATAAGGTGAGTTGTGTGTGTGTTTTGAATTTCAAACTCTTGAAATTCTAGTGTGTTGTTGTGTTAATAAAATAAGATAGTCTTTTTTTTGGTGTTTAGTTTTGTCTCCTTGAGAGAGTTGGGAAGGTTCTTCTTGTTTCTTCATCTTCTTCAACCTCGACGAAGAACACGAAGAACGTCGTTCTTCAACGAAGAACTTCTTCGCCGAAGAACACGGTCCTTTCGTGACGCCGTATCCGTGACGTGACTTTCTTCTTCCGCGTCATCTCTTCCGCGACGGTTTTCCGCGACGAAGGCCATCGACAACGACTCTTCCTCCAATGTCAATGGAATCGACACCGATATTCCACGACTACGTCAACGTGCGACTATCAGGGTAGGGGTTTTTATATATGATTGAATTCGTTTTATTGATTCTTCATATCTAAAATTCATGATGATGATGACCAAATGAACATGGACATCGTCCTGCACATAAACCATTCTCCTTTTTCTTTTTATTCTTCACGTGTTCTTCGTACGTTCTTCAATGCCAAATATTTATTGACGCTGGAAACACGAAGTTTTGTTGAGCGCAATATATGGATGCGAAGCCCTCGACGCAAGGATCACAATTATGTGATCGTTTAATTTTTCGGGCTTGGAACGAAGCCGCAATGGCTCGCGGAAGGAGGCGTCTAAATATTTATTGACGCTGGAAACTCAATGTTTCCCTGAGCGCGACATACGGACACGAAGATCTCGACCCGAGGATCATGAATATGCATTCGTATCTTTTTTCTGAGTTAAATCAAAGTCGGAATGGAGTGCGGAAGGCGGAGGCCGTTGGTGCAGGTCGCGGGGAGAAGTCGTGTGAGGAAGCAGGTGATGCGGGAGCGGGCGCATCAGGGTTTACGGTGAAGACAGCAGCGGCGCGGCAGGCTAAAGGCAGCCGCGACGGTTCTGGCGAATACAGCGGGTGCGAGAGGCGGTTCTGGCAAATACAGCGGGTGCGAGAGGTTGGCCGCTGGGGTTCGGAGGAGAGGCTGCGTGAAATTGTGATTGAATAAGTTATTAGATTGGAGAGAGAGAGTTTTGGGAAATAAAATAAAGAGACAAAAAGGGATAAGGGAGAGGTGTTTGATTTTGGCGCACAAGGGGGAAAAGGAACGTGTTTTGATTGTTTTTTTTTGGAGTTAAGAAAGATATAATTAAATAAACAATTAATAATAACAATAAAATATTGTTATTATTACTTTTGTTGATAAAACACCTTTTCGCCAGCAACTCCTTCGTGTGACCTCGGTTTCACGAATCGTTTGCGGTAGTGTGACCCTGACTTCGAGACGGAATTTATGAGTCCAATATTGGATGTCTTTTTCGGGGTTTTGGGTCTGGTACCCGAAGCGCTCGAAAAAATAATAGATTTAATATTATTATTAAATCTTCGACCCACCATAACTCATACGTGCGACGTCCGATTGGCTTGCCGTCAGTGGCGATATAATCCCGTCATTAATATGATCGATTCAAGTCTAATGTTGGATACTAAATTCTAGTTCGTGGTGCGGGGCCACGAAACACCGAATAATAATATTAATATTATTATTACGGGATCATGTATCGGACATATCTCTCTCATACGGTATCGGAATGACGAACCGTCTGTGACGTTGCGACACTGGAATTACGACGGATGTTTCAAGACTAATTTTGGATATTTAAGTCGAGGATGATGCACGGGCCCGACGAGGCCCGGTTCGCGCATGATGCGGTGAAATGCAACTTTTTCACCGGCTATCCGTTTGGGACCAATGGGTAGTCCATCTCGTGTGTTTTTCCGTATGGATCGCAATGGTGTGACTGGTTTGGTTAACCGGTGTCATTTTAAGTATGACTGGGTTGGATCGAACATGAATCCAACCGGGCCCTCGGAGCGGAAACGCTTATAACTTGAGCTCTGGACGTCCGATTAACGTGCCGTCAGCTTTGTTGTGTTCCTCTTAGTGAGACAGATCTTTTAGCATACTCCGCCCGAGGTTTTGACGCAGGTGGTGTATGGTCGGGTTGGTTTTGCCTTAAAACCCAACCGGGCCCCGGGGACGAAAATGCCAATAACTCTCAGACCGGGCGTCCGATCGACGCACCGTCTGTTGCGTTGAGTTCCTGTTGACGATACGGAACTTTTGGCATCCTTCGCCCGAGTTTTGGATACAGTTGGTAGTGGCCGGGTTGGATCGCACCCGAAATCCATCCGGGCCCCTGGAACGGGAAAGCTGATATCTTTCAGACAGGACGTCCGTTTGACGAACCGTCAGCGGCGTTGGTGATTACGTTGAGTAACGGTCCCTTTGAGTATACCCTATGGGAGTTCACGGTTCAGTTGAGATACGGCCGGGATTGGTTCGCACACGAAACCAACCGGGCCCCTGGGACGAAAAGGCTAATAACTCACAGACCGGGTGTCCGATCGACGCGCCGTCTGTTGCGTTGAGACCCCTGTGACGAGACGGTCCTTTGAGATACTTCTCTGTGGGACCTTGTGATACTTGGAGTATCGAACAGTAACTCATGGAGCGGACCCTCCCGGAGACGAGCGTGCGGAGTACGGAGACCGTGTAGCCGGCTGAGACCTGACGACTGCTTGACCGACTCGACTTGGAGTGAGTCGACTAGCCCAGTGGACGGAGCGCCCGGTATTTGGCGGCAGACCCACGGCGGACGGAGCGCCTGGTAGTTGGCAGCAAACCCACAGTACTTGACTGGAGAAGTACCTCTGTAGGCTATTTGGGTGAGCGCCCGGTATTTAGCGACAGACCCTCAGCGGACGGAGCGCCCGGTAGTTGGCCGCTAACCCGCAGTACTCGACAGGAGGAGTACCTCAGCAGTCTTAGGTTAGTGAGCAGTACCTCGGAGTCGTGACAGGACCACTGTACACTCTAGAGACGGATCTCTTCAGCAGTTACGGTTTCGATAATGAAAATCCTGGTTTGAGCTGAGTCAATGACCTTTGAGTTTCCTCATGATTGAGATGGGTTACTTGATAACTTAGGTATATGTATGGGCATATACCTGGGTAGTGGTTATCCGTTGATTTCATAATCCTTATGTTTCCTCGTGATTGAGATGAGTTACTTGATAACTTAGGTATATTTATGGGCATATACCTAAGTAGAGGTTTTCTATTGAGATCTTCTTTGTGGTTATCCTTGTTGATTTTAGTGAGACCTTGAGGGTCTCGGGGTCCCTACTGAGTATCGTTATACTCACCCCTGCACGGGCTATGCCCGCACCTCGTTGTGTTGGTTGCAGACGACGGACAGTGCTGACGGAGGCCGAGTGTTCGAGTACTGGACGGTACCCAGAGGTGGACTACACGTCGAGTCAGTATCCGGAGGTGGACTTCACGGTGAGACGACACTCGGAGGAGGTTGACGAGCGAGAGCATTGTGGAGGCAATCTGTACCTACCCTTCAGGTAGGATCCGTGGCAGACGGCGGGACCCGAGGAGCAGTGGAGCTATCTGTACCCACCCTTCAGGTGGGATTTCCAGTGGACAGCTCGACGTAGCGGCTTTACCTTTCAGTTGTTGTTTTTCCTTTCAGCTGTACTTTACAGTTGGCCTTGTATTTCCGGCCCCCTTTACTTTCACCACCTTTTGTTGTACTCATTTTTACTTAGTATATTACTTCCTCTTGTACTCCGTGTGTTTGTTTACTTTTATAAAGGCAATGTCTTCCCAGTTATCGGAATTTATGCCTTTGGTTCTAGTCGCCAGCCCCTGGCCTATGGAAGGCGGGCTTGGGGTAGTCACGACACGGGCCCCGAGGACGGGTCGTGACAGAAACCTCCTCTTATGGAACTAAAATTGGTCTTTGAAGAAGAAAAAGACCTCTAGAATATTACTAGGGAAGCGGAGAAGAGAAATTTTCAGGGGTTGGCCGTTCTTGAATGCTCAATGTTGTGCGAGGAGGAGAGGGAGGAGGTGCCCTTTTATAATGGAAGAGAGGAGCACCTTTGAAAAAACATAAAATATTATTTTATTATAATGACATATTCATTATTTAATAGCTCAAAATTGATTTATTTGGAAGCTAAGTTGGGGATTGGTTGAAATAATCTCTGCCAATAGATTTTAGGCATGTTTAGGTTACTATTTTAACATTATCATTTAGATTTAACTCTAGGTTAATAATTTAACTTTTACCGTGTCTTCTTGTTTTCTTACACTATAAGGTTAATAATCTTATTATAACAAGCCAAAAAAAACCCTAAGTTTTTAATTATTAATATATATAACCTTATCTAAGTCATTTTGACGAACCATTGATTTTTAGGAATAAAATAAAAATTAATAATATAATATTTGTTTTAAAAACTATTTTATGTCAATTTTGACACTATTTGTTAATTGATTTTGGTTGAAATCATAATAGCATGATTTGTTCGAAAACATTTAATGAAATCAATACTAATATGTCATATTAAGCTATAAAATAAGTGTAATTCATGAAAAGTTTCATATTTCATTTATGTGGGTATTTATAATATCAATTATGTTAATATTTCCTTAAAATTGTAATTACTGCATCATCATTGTGTCATAAATAAATTAAATTATTTAATATCTAAAAATTATAAATAAAATACCATTAGGTAGTAAATTTATTTATCTTTATAATTATTCTTTATAGTCGATTTTACCTTATGTATAACCCAACATTAAAAATGTTTTTAGATATTAAACATTGATTTTAACTATTTTAACCCTTCATTAAATAAAATAATATTAAATGTCCTAATCTAATCCAAGTGGACCTAAATGGTCGTATTTTTTTCTAATATTTTTTTGGTCGAATTAAACCTATCCAATAGAATTTGGTCATGTGTCAGGGTAGTAATAATTTCATTTTTACCCTTAATTACCCTATTTACTTTTAATCGTGGTAAATAAAATAAAAAAGTTACTATTCACCAAAAATTATTTTTATCATATTGAACCACATTTTACTACATGATATTAACAATGTCTCTCAGGATTTTGAAATTCCACTCACAGAAGCGATAAAATTATGTTTTATGTACATTTTCAAATTCTTCTAAGAGGTGGGTAAAATACGGTAAAAAGTTCAATAACATTTTTATATATCTAAAATTATTATAAAATTAATACAATGAATTACATTGAACTTATATAGGTATTATTTATCAATTTTTACCTAAAATATATTTAAATAAAATAAATAATTATTTAAATAAAACTTCTGTTTTTTAAATAGTAACCAAGTGTTTTCACTATTCATTAAAAATTGAATGTTTTCAGAAACATACCAAAATTTCATCCAAGGCTAATTTTGATATTCTGAATCCAAAAATGAAGTCCATTTTGAAAGATAAAATAAATAAAATTTTAAAAAGTGGGTATTACTATTTATAATGGCTAGTTTATATAACATATCATTGTTTTGTGAAACTCGGTATTACGTACGACGCAAGCTATCGAGGAAGGTCGCGATTGCATGTAAAGCAAGCCAAGATAGTGTTATGTGTAGTTAATGATTCCTTTGATGATGTATATAACCTAAAAACAAAATATTTCTCATAAAAATCATGGGTGTTACATTCTACCCTCCTTAAAATTAATTTCGCCCTCGAAATTCGTCACTTTGTAACAAACAGATGAGAATACCTCTCCCTCATCATATCCTCAAGCTCCCTTGTGGATTCTTCTAATTGGTGGTTCCTCCATAAAACATTCACCAAGTGAGTGGTCTTGTTCCGGAGGGCTTTTTTGCTAAGATCTAGAATCTCTATTGGATGTTCATCATAAGAAAGATCTTGCTCTAGCTTTACAACTTCTGAGTTGAGTACATGTGAAGGATCAGGTATGTACTTTCTTAGGAGAGATACATGGAACACATCGTGAACTTGATATAGATTCGGTGGAAGTGCCAATTGGTAAGCTACCTTCCAAATATGATCCGGTATTTCTAAAGGACTGATATACCTAGGGCTCAGCTTTCCCTTATTTCCAAATATCATTACTCTCTTCCAAGGAGATATTTGGAAGAACACTTTATCACCCACTTCAAACTCTAGTACTTTTTTTGGTTATTGGCATTACTTTTTTGTTGAATCTGAGTAGCTCTTATGTGTTGTTGAATAGATCTGACCTTTTCTGTCATCTCATCAACAAGATCATGTCCTAGTAGCATTCATTCCCCAACTTCATCCCAGCATGTTGGAGTCCTGCATTTATTTCCATAGAGGGCTTCATAAGGAGCCATCTGAATACTAGAGTGGGAGATATTATTATAAGAAAATTCTACCTATGGTAGGTGTTGATCCCAACCACCTTTGAAATCCATAGAGAAAGCTCTTAACATATCTTCTAGAGTTTGAATTGTTCTCTCAGAATGACTGTCTGTCTGAGGATGATAAGCAGTGATGAATCTCAACTATGTATCCAGAGTATGCTGAAGACTTCGCTTAAACATTGAGTTAAATCTCAGATACCGATCAGATATAATGGAAATTGGTACTCCATGAAATCATAACACTTTCATATCTCTATACATCTTTGTACTTCTAGTATGAATAGAGAATGAAGAATTATGAGCCTCATCCAGCAGCTCCTTCTTTAATTTTGGGATGGGAGGAACACAAACCCAATTCCTGAACCTTATTATCTCATCACAATCTAGGTTGAATTCAGGAACATTTCTTACTATCTTTTGAAACTCTACATCTTCTTTTTGTGCATCTATAATCTTCACATGTATAGATGGTTGAACATTCATTTGTGAAAGATAATATTTTTACCCATCCATTATAATTTCAAGATCCATCCTTTGTAAATCCATAAATATTGGATATTTTGTGATCCTCATCAGGGATAATCTATCATTGTCTTGTCGACTTAATGCGTCTTCCACCTTGTTTTCTTTCCTAGGGTGGTAATGAATTGAGCAGTCGTAATCCATAATCACATCCAACCATCTTCTTTGGCGCATATTCAGCTACTTTTGTGTGAAAATACACTTTAAACTTTTATGATCAGTATAAATATCACACCATTTACCATTAAGTTAATTCCTCCATATTTTTAATTCAAAGTTTACCGTAGCTAACTCCAAATAATGAGTTGGGTAATTTTTCTCATGAATTTTCAACTGTCATGAGGCATAAGATATTACCATATCATTTTCATAATAACACACCCTAGCTCCTTCTTGGATGCATCACTATGGATCACAAACCTTTCTCCACTACAAGGCAGTGCGAGCACAGGTGCACTGGATAACCTTTTTTTTAACCCCTTGAAATTCTCTTCACACTCCTCCGTCCAAAGGAAATTAACTCCTTTTCGAGTCAACCTGGTGAGTGGATTAGATAATAGTGAAAAATCATTCACAAAACATTGATAATATCCAGACACACCATGAAAATGTTGGATCTCAGTTACTGTTGTTGGTCTCGACGATCTTTCGATAACCTCTATTTTTGCGGGATCCACAGATATCCCCTCTTTTGAGATTATGTGACCCAGAAATTCATCTTTTTAAAGACAAAATTCACACTTGGTAAATTTGGAATAAAGCTTCTCCTTTTTCAGGGTCTTCAAAACAATTCTCAAGTGTTCTTCATGTTCTTCCTTTCTCAATGGATAGAAAAGAATATCGTGTATAAAGACTACTAAAAGCTGATCAAGATTGTCTCTAAAGACTCTATTCATTAGATCCATGAAGATAGTAGGGGAATTAGTAAGACCAAATGTCATCACTATAAATTCATAGTGTCCGTACCTTGTACGGAAATTCAACTTTGGTATATCCTCCCTTTTGAACCTTAATTGATGATACCCGGAACGAAGATCAATATTGGAAAAGTATTAAGCTCCATGTAGTTGGTAAAATACGTCATAAATGCGTGGGAGAGGATATTTTTTCTTGATAGTGATCTTGTTAAGTTCTCAATAATCAATGCAGAGTCTCATTGATCCATCTTCCTTCTTAACAAACAGAACAGGTGCTCCACAAGGTGACGCACTAGGGCGTATGAATCCATTATCAAGATTCTCTTTGAGTTGATTCTTCAATTCCTACAACTCAATTGTGGCCATCCTATAAGGTGCCTTTGAAATAGGAGAAGCACCCGGTATGAGTTCTATTGGAAACTCAACATCATGATTTGGTGGAAGACCTGGAAATTCCTATGGAAATACATCATCATACTATCGTACAATTGGTGGATTCTTAATCATGAGTTTCTCTCCAACCATTTGAGATAAATAACCTTCATTTAGTGGAATCAAGACCCATAATATGGATGAAATTTCCACTGTAAGGTTACGTTCATCCTTGCATCGATAGATGATCATAGATTGATATAGAATATGAAATGTGACTTCCCTTATTTTGAAATTAATATGATCTACATATAATGAAATCCAATCCATGCCATGAATCACATAAAATTCCACTATAGTAAGGATCACAAGATTTCCAGGAAGCTCATTCCCACAAACTTCAATCAAAGAAGAATTAATAACTTTTGATTCGACTGTTGTGCCATTAGGGGTTGTCACACCTAACAGAACATCTAATTTTTGAGGTAATACATCGATACACTTAGAAAATTTTTCAAAAATGAAAGAGTGGGTGGATCCAGAATCAAATAAAACATTACTACATTATAGTGGATGGTAAGTATACCTTTCACCACTTCGTTATCGTACTCCACATCGCTGATAAAAATTGCATGTGACTTTCCTTTTTCTTTAGACATAAGAGTTTTTTTGACGTCGATCATCATCAACAAACCTTGGATTAGGGCATTCATTAGAATAATTCCCCATTTCCTTGCACTTGTAACATTGAAGTGTAGGAGGTGCACTCTGTGTTGCCTTTTCTTTGTTCGAATCACTAGACATATTCTTCCCATCATTGTGGCATTCAAATGTCTGATGACATTATTTTCCACATTTTCCACATTTACTTGTACCTTTAATACAACTCCCTCCATGTTTCCTTCCACACTTTGAGAATAAGTGAAAACTCATCTTCTTTTCAGTGTGGTAATTAGATTTCCCTTTGAATTCCATTTTCCTCTTCTTATCAAACCCCTATGGCTGATGGGTTACTCTAATATCCATCTCAACCTTGAAAGCACATCAAACAATTTCCTCGTAGCTATTGAAGTCCCTTATGGCTAACACCCATCAGTGAATTGGTTTTAAGCCACTAAAGAATCTATCGATCTTACTCTAAGGTTGGATAATAATATCAGAAGCATACCTTGAAAGTCTTGTAAAATTTTCTTCGTAGGTACCCACATATTCATCATCCTTTTTCTTTATTTCTAGAAACACCATCTCCATCATTGTTCAAAGAATATTAGGGATGTACTACTTGAAATGTAAGTTCTTGAACTCATCCCATTCCATGGACTCAATTTCATCTCTTGGCCTCATATTCTTGATAAGATTCCACCATTGATCTACTTCACCATCCAAACGATATACATATAAGATGACTTTATCATGTTCAGAACATTGAAGAACTGAAAATATCTTTTTAGTGGTACTGATCAATTGTTCAGACATTAATGGATCAGCAGACTCGCTAAATGAGGGTGGACGCTGCCTCATGAAGTATTCAACATAATTTTTCTCCTTCCTTTTCTCATTTGAAAGTCCTTCATGATTAATTTCTTGAGAATGTTGTGTGAGCATGGCTACAAGATTTTTCATTCTAGCTCCCATAACATTTGGTTGCTCAGGGGGACAATCATTGCATTGCCCGTCACATTCTGCATTAACACGGTTCCTTCGGGTTCCAACCATTGACCAAAACTAAGAAGAATATTGTGAGCAACACTAATTATAATAGGAAAAACACATAATCATGAATAAAATATCACATTTAAGGCCTTATCATAGGATCTTCATGGCCATTTCTAAAACACTAAGGTTTTTTCTTATGCTTAGACATATCCTTAGGGTTCTTACTAAGGATTTCACATGTTAGTTTCCAAAGGATGACAATACCTTTCCTCTGATACCAAATATAAAGACCCATACATTACATACATTTTTATTACTTCATAATTGAAGAATACTTATTATAACATATAACAAAATGATGGTAGGACCGTATAGGTATAGTGTCTTTATAAACTGGGAAACATAAACAACTGGTTCATAAAGCATCTACATTTTCTCCCATTTATTTCATCATATCTAGAGTCCCTTTTGGCATATCCTACATAATAAACTTTTTCCTAGCCAGGGGAAAGAAATCATACAAAAGGGTGAGCTCGAATGCGTAGTAAGGGTAAACAAAGTAAATATCATATTCATAAGAACATAGCATTTCAAAAATCATATCCTGCAAAAGAGATCATAATATCATAACATGGGATAAATCATAGCAGTGAAAGGTAATCCCAAGAATCCTAACATAAAACATGAAAATTTTTGTCATACACACATAATCATAGGGAATCATTTCTTAGTAGTCAAGACTCATTTCCAAGACTATCTCAATGGACAATGTCCATTTCTGAACCGAGTTCACTCTTCGTTTCAGTCTTGTTTCACTGAACTGGATTAACCTGACGTTCCAGCCATGTCTAACCCATGAGATATAAATCTTTACCCAATGCATTTTAGGGAGATATATGTACCACCCATCTCATAATTATACCATTCTTATGTGTGCCACAAGATCAATTATCATATATCATAGCATAACCCTTGTAATAAAAATCGGATTCTTACACATCATGCCATCATAACATAATCCATATAGGATAAAAAGATATCATAAAAATAATTCCATCATTAAATAATCAAATAAATGTAAAAAATAGGTATAGAAACAGAAAACTATATTATCTTATATGGAAAATAATTTTGATAAAAATCTTGAACTCCATTTTTGAGGAAAATATCCTTTCTACTTCATTTTTTTCCATTATTAAAATGTCATACATTTTTAAACTACGGGAAGTAGATTAAAAATAAAATTGAAAACATGTCAAATAAGCTTCATGGAAATAATGTTGTGAATTTCCATTCAGGACGTATAAGTTAAAAAAACATTCTCCTCGTACATTGGCCGGAAAAGTCAAAAAGTAACTCGTACTAAAAACGACAAAATATTCCTTTCATATATTTTACTAAAAAACACACCAATGGGTGAAATTGGATTTAGATAATTATAGGTGGATAGAAATAATATAACATATTGAGGAAACATGGATGTGGATGATAAATATTCCCTAGTAACTATTGAAGTATAAACAATCTCGGATAAAAATGATATTGTGAGATTTTCCCTTACTTTAGGTCTGATTTGCATCATATATGTCTGAACCTCCTGTGTAATGATTTAAATAAAGTCACTGACTTATTCTAGAATCATACTCATTTTTATGATATCATATATGGTTATATTCTTAGCTTCTTATTAGTAATATTTCATTGCTACTTGTTATTCGTGTGTTTATTTCTTTTTGTTCTTCTGCGTGTTTTGTCGAATAAATTCTTATTATACATTTTACGATATAGATACCTCATTTCCAGAATGGTATTAATGTAATATATATCATATTTATTCATTAAATTCATTTATATAATAATTATGTAATGATGATCATGTAGAACGAGTCGCGTCACATCGTGGAGACGGTAGGCCATATGTACGCACGAGCAATGATATCGTTCCCATGATCGTGGAATTGTATTGAAGTGTATGTACACTATTTCAGAATCAATAACACTTTACAATAATCATATATAGTTATTCTTTACACCATTATACCCATCCATGTAAGGTGGTGGTGGAAAACAGATTACACCACGGATTAGAGACGGTATTCCGTACGTACGCATGTGCGGTGATTTCATTTTCCGTAAGATGGAATGAAGGTGAAATAGGGTTGTTTCATATTTATAATAACATATCATTATATGGGTGATACTGATGTTATTACTTCATAATGAATCAACTAAATAAGATTATGTAGAAGAAGAAATAAATTTGAAATAATCGGTAACATATATTACCTCTTCTTCGACACGCCTCCTTGAAACCTCCTCATAGGGAACTAAAATTTTACATTGAAGAATACCAGGACCACTATAATATTACTATGGAAGTGGAGAAGTGAAATTGGTAGGGGTTGGCTGAGCTTTAATGCTCAATGTGGTGTGAGGAGGAGAGAGAGGAGGTGCTCTTTTATAAGGGAGGAGAGGGGCACCATAGAAAAAACATAAAATATTATTTTATTATAAAGTAATATTCGGTTTTTAATAGCTCCAAATTGATTTATTTAAAATATAAGGTGGGGATGGGTATAAATACTCTCATCCAATAGATTTTAGACTATTTTAGGTTACTATTTTAACCTTATAATTTAGATTAAACTCTAAGTTAAATAATTTAACATATACCATGTATTCTTTTTTTCTTACACTATAAGGTTAATAAACATACTATAATAAGCCAAACGAACCCCAAGTTGTTAATTATTAATATATTTAACCTTATATAAGTCATTTGGCTGATTCTTTGATTTTTAGGAATAAAATAACAATTAATAATATAATATTTTTTTAAAAAACTATTTTATGTCAATTTTGACACTATTTGGTAATTGATTTTTGTGGAAATCATAACAGCATGATTAGTTAGCAAAAGGTTAATTACATCAATACTAATTTGTCATATTAACATATAAAAATTGTGTGATTCATGAAAAGTCTGAAATTATATTTACTTGGGTATTTATAATATCAATTACGTTAATATTTCCTTAATAAGGTAATTACTACATCATCATTGTGTCATAAATAAATTAAATTATTTAATATATAAAAATTATAAATAAAATACCATTAAGTAGGAAATATTTTTATATTTCTAATGAATATTTATAGTTGAATTTATCTTATGTTTAACTCTACATTAAAAATATTTTTAGTTATTAAACTTTGATTTTAACTATTTTAACCCATTTTAAAATAAAATAATATTAATTGTCTTAATCTAATCCAAGTGGACCTAAATGGTCATATTTTATTCCAAAGGTTTTTTTGGTTTAATTAAACTTATCGAATAGAATTATGACATGTGTTAGGGTAATAATAATATCATTTTTACCCTTAAAACCCATATTTACTTTTAACCGTGGTAAATAAAAGTAAAATGTTACTATTCACCAAAAATTATTTTTATCTTATTGAACCACATTATACTCCTTGATATTATCTGTGTCTCTCGTATTTTTGGAAGCGGTAAAATTAAGTTTTATTTACATTTGAAAATTCTCCTAGGAGGTGGGTAAAAGTCAGTGAAAAGTTCAATACAATTTTTATATATCTACCATTATCATAAAATGACTCTAGTGAATTACATTGAACTTATATAGGTATTATGTATCAATTTTGACCTAAAATAAATTTAAATAAAATAAATAATTATTTAAATAAAAATTTGTTTTTTTAAATAGTAACCCAGTGTTTTCACTATTCATCAAAAATTGATTTTTTTCAGAAAAATACCAAAATATCTCCCTAGGCTAATTTCGATATTCCAAATCCAAAAATGAAGTCCATTTTGAAAGATAAAATTTATAAAATTTCAAAAAGTGGGTACTAATATTCACATCGGCTAGTTTATATAGCATATTGTTGTTTTATGAAACTTGGTATTGCGTACAACGCAAACTATCGAGGAAGGTCGTGATTGCGTGTAAATAATTCCAAGCTACTGTTGTGTGTAGTGAATGATTTCTCAGATGATGTATATAACATAAAAACAAAATATTTCTCATAAAAATCTCAGGTGTTAAAGCCAGGGCGGCGGGATGTGCATTCAGTTGGGGGTTTTTCCAGGGGATAGGGGGTGTCCATGGGGGTGAGTGGGATGTCCATATGTGTGGCGGGGCTGTCCAGAGGGTACAGGGTGTCCATGGGGTTGGTGGGGACTCCATAGGGGGTGGAGGAGTTGTCCAGGGGGAGGGGTGTCCAGGGAGGTAGACGGGTTGTCCATAGGGGTTTGGGTTGTCCAATGGGGTAGGTGGTGTCCAGGGGTGGGGGCTGTCCATGGGGTTGAGTGTGAGTCCACAGGGTTGGGGTTCCAGTGGGGTGGGGGTTGTCCACGGTGTTGGGGGGCTGTCTAGAGGGGTCGAGTGTGTCCTGGGGGGTGGGGTGTCCGGGGGGATGGGGGTGTCCTGGGTGTGGGGTGTCTAGGGGGAGGTGGGCAATCTATAGGGGTGGGGCTGTCTGGGGGTATGGGTTGTCCACTGGGGTGGTGGTTATCCACAGGGGTGTGACTGAGAGCTATGAGATTTATCTTGGTTGTAATTAATGTTATGAAAAACAAAAAATTGGTGTTAAGGATTAGAGTAATATTTTTAGTTATACTCTAATTTGGTAGGATTGGTGACATGATAACATGATGGTATCAAGTTTATAATTGAGAAAATGTTTGGGAATTGGATTCTGGTGGATGGAATATGAGTTAGTGAATATATATAGGAAGTTATTAGGAATTATATGATCTATGGTAAGGAGTTTTTATGTATTTTCATCATCATGCTATGATGATTAAGGGTGCTTTCCTATATGAAGTTGTATGGATTCCTCGACATTTTTTTCATCATAACAAGAATTAAATTTAGCATGTCATTAGAATGTGAAATACAGATAGAATCACTATTCATTTAATACATGGATAGGTATGATTTTGAATATGTGATGTGCATATGGTAGTAGGTCCCTGTCCTATGTGGATATATATGAATATTTTCCTCCACTGCTCTATGTATGACAGGATTCTAAAAGGCTCCCACCACCTACCAAGGATATATTAATTCTACAAAATTCTGTTGTGAGAAAATCTATTCATACTATATAGATGATGTCACTTGTAGATCATATGATTTATTTCTCATCAAGATGACTAAACAAGAACCAAAACCCAAGATGCCTGAGACCTATCCAAATCTTATAAGTGATGACATCCCATTGCTTATTGGCGAACTATGGAAGTGATGACTTCACACCTGCAAATACCCCACTCCCAAACTCACCCCCAGTAGACTCCCCCTGCACAGCCCCTTCCCATACACCCACTACACAACCACTCGCCCACCTACACCACCCACTTGCACAGTTCCATACCCCCACCTGCACAGCCCACAACCCCACCTGCACCCCCCACTTTCAAATCCCCCTTCCCCCAACCCCAACTACACAGCCCCACACCCCCACTTGTACACCCCCTCCACACCCCCAATAGTCTCTAACCTACCCACCCCCCCCCCCCCCACCTACACCCACAATTGCACAACCCCCCTCCCCACCTCATGCCCAATAGACTCACCCACTACACACCCCCACCAGCACGTCCCCCTTCACCCACTTCACATCCCCCCACCTGAACACCCCAACCAACATAACCCCTACCCCCACCCACTGCACCCCCATCACCTGCACCCCCCACTTCAAATAAATTTTATTCAGAAAATCATATCAGTCGAAATGTATAACAAAAATAGAAAAAACGAAATGCAATTGTTGGTTATAACATACTACACAAACCTCAGGTTTTGGAAATATTAAAACCTAAAAAAATAGATGAAAAATATTAAACCTGAGGTACAAATAACAGATTTAATGTGTATAAGAAAACAAGTTTATGAATGAAGATGATCTGGTAGAATAATTTTTTGAGTGAGAGACCTATTATTTCTCAGATTGTTTTCTACAATCGTGTGGATGGGGGATTGGGTCTACTGGCAATTTAGGGGAAAATTTTCACAACGGTTTTAAAAAATAGTTGGGAAAGGTAAGCCATTCCAACGGTTTAAAAACTTTTGGGAATGCCTTCCTAAAACTAACATATCCAAACATTTTTATCAAATAGTCGACTTAAAGTCATCTAAAACTCATATATCTCCGTGGTTTTATTAAACAGTTGGGTAAAATTCGCAAAAACAAATTCATTTCCAATGGTTTAGTGAAACTGTTGGGTAAGGACCTGTATAGACCCCTATTACAATAGTTTACAAAAACCATTGGAAAACATCCATTGTAATTTCCTCCATTTATAGTAGTGTTTTCTTTGATTATAGGGAATTTAATAACATCACTATTAAGAACAAGTATCCTTTTACTAATATCGATTATTTTTTTGACCAGCACCAGGGAGCTTCGGATTTTTTGAAGATTGATTTCTTCTCAGGGTACTATTAGTTGAATGTAAAGGTAGAATACATTCTGAAGACCAAAATTTATACTAGATATAGCCATTATGAATTTTTAGTTATTACATTTTTTTTAACAAATGCACATGGTGTATTCATGGATATTATGAATACAATTTTCTGTGAGTTCTTGGATAAGTTTGTGATTGTGTTCATTGATGATATTTTGTTTTATTATGAAAGTAATTAAGGTCATGAAAGTCAATTAAGGGATTTATTTTAATCCTTAAAAGAAAATAAACCGTATGGGAAATTCATCAAGTGTTAGATTTGGTTCAAAGAAATTTCATTCCTTGGTCACATTGTCTCAAAAAAAATTAATAGATATTGATCTTTAAAATACAAAAGTTGTTAAATAATGGCCAATACCCACAAATATAATCGATATCCGTATTTTTCATGGTTTTTTAGGTTATTACAAGAGTTTTCTTGAATCATTTGCACTATTTTCTAGCCCACTGACTAATTTATCTTGAATAGGTGTTTAGTTCATTTGGACAAAATAAATTGATGATTGTTTTCCAGATGTGAAAATAATATTGGTGGATGAAAGTGTTTTGGAATTACCTCCTAGAGATGGTGAATTTGTTATCTATAGTGATTCTATGTTTAATGTAATTGGTTGTGTCCTTCTGCATAATGATCATGTAATAGCTTATACTTCACGTCAGTTGAAAATTCATGAGTTAAATTACCCTGCACATGATTTGGAATTAGTAGTTGTTGTTTTTTCTATAAAAATTTAGGGGAATAATTTTTATGGACTAAAGATTGAAATATAAACTTATCACAAATGTTTGAAATATATATTCACTCAGAAACAATTGAACATGCTATAGAGGAGATGGATGGAAATAATCATGGATTATTATTTCATGATTCATTACCATCAATGAATTGAAAATAAACTGGCTAAGACTTGGTGTCAAAAAAGTAACACAACATTAAACTTGTTCTGTTTGGAACAACATCATTTCATTTAATATTTGATAAACATTGGAATATACATTTTTGGTGAAAGATATTCCTGTGTTTTGTTTCAGATGTCAGTGAAATCAACTCTATCAGACAAAATTAAGAAAGTATAAAAGGAAGACAGTGAGTTGCAGAAAAATGTAGAATTGGTTCAGAAGTGTATGTTTCTTGATTTTAACGTTGATAATGAATTTATATTGAGGTTTGGGTTGTGATTATGTGTGCCTTTTTATTCACAATTGAATAAAGTTTTTTTATGTGAAACTCATAGTTCTTCATTTACAGTTCATCCTGGAAGTACTATGATGTACAGAGATATTTCAGAGTTTTACTGGTGGGATGGAATTAAAAGAGATATTTCAGACTTTATTGTAAAGTGTTTGACTTTTCAACAGGTTAATGAAAAGCAACATTTACTGAAATGGATGCATCAACCTTTACAAGTGCCACATTGGAAATGGGAAAATATATCAATGGACTTTGTTGTGGGATTATTGAAGTCATCTCGAAGAAATAATCCAATTTGGGTTATTGATGATCAATTGACTAAATCAAATCATTTCCTTCCATTTCGAGATATTATATATCTATATCAACTTTTTCTATTGAATGTTAATGAGATAGCCTGGATGCATGAAGTTCCCCTCTCCATTGTATAACATTATTAATCCAGGTTTACTTCTATCTTTTGGAAAGACCTTCACAAGCCATTGAGTACTGAATTAAATTTTATTACAGTTTTTCGTCCTCAATCAGATGGGAGGTCATAATGAAAAATTCAGACCTAGAGTACTTGTTGTGTTCTTGTTCAATGGATTACTCAGGATGTGGGGACCAACATATTTCTTTGGATGAGTTTTCTTATAATAACAGTTTTAATTCCAGTCTAAATATGTCTCTAATTGAGGCATTATATGTGCATCACTATCAAACTCTAGCTTTTTCGGATGTAGTAGGTGAAAGAAAACTGATGGGACCAAAATTGGTAGATGACATGGTAGAAAATATTTAGTTGATTCAGAATAACATGAGAACAACTCAGAGCTGGAAGAAAAGTTGTGTAGATAATCGGAGAACGGGTCATCCTTTTGGGGAATGTTATCATGTCTTTCTCATCGTTTCTCCATGGAAAAGTGTGATTCATTTTGGTAAGAAGGGAATGTTGAGTCCGCGGTTCATTGGACCCCATAAAATCGTAGGGAATGTTGGACCAGTTTTATACCGTGTGAATTTACATCCAGGTTTATCCAAGGTACACAATGTTTGTCATTATTCAATGTTGAGAATGTATATGCTAGATCCATCTAATGTTTTGTGCCTATAGGTAGTTCAGTTGGAAGAGAATATCTCTTATGAGGAACAACCAGTCCATATTCTAGACCAAAGAGAGAAAGTTTTATGGAATAATGTAATTCATCAGGAAATAGTGTTGTTGAGAAATCATATAGTGGAAGAGGCAACGTGGGAATCTGAAAATTCTATGAGAGATAAATACCCCCACTTATTTGATAAGTCAATAGAATTATAGGGACGCAATTCCCAAAGTGGGGGAATTATGAAACATCCTAGGTAAATAAAGAATATGAAAATTTTGTATTAATTAATATTTGTGAACTAAATATTAATTTTTCATTAAAGGGATTCTATGTTCGATGGAGTACCTGATACACAACAATGAGTTTCTTTGAAGTCATACAATGCATATAATGTTGAGTCATATAGAAATAATAATAATAATATATTTTTATTTTAAACGGTAGTTAATGAATATACGTTGTAATAGAATGAATGAATAGAAGTAACTAAATAATGATTATACGTGTTTTTTAAACGTTTTTACTTTTTCCCTAAACTTTTAGATTCTTAAAATAATAAATAATCATATTTTAATCATAAATACTCTAATATTCTTTAAAAGATTGTTTTACCCCCTTTTGATGGAGAATACTTTTTCAATCCAGTATTTTTTTCACTTTTATATGTTTTATTTGAAAAAATAAAATTCTTCTTCAAGATCAGGACATCAAAATTTACATTGGATTGAATTTTGGTATTTATCTGTTGATGATCATTTTTTAATGAATAGTGAAAATACTGTATTTTAATTCAAAACCACATTTTAATATAATTTATTTATATGGTTAGATTATATTTTTAATTTATTTGAATGTGTAATTAGATTATATTATTACCATTTATTCCAATTTTGTGCATTTGAAGAAATTTCACTTTGAAATCGGACATAATCAAGTGTAAGACTTTTGATAGTTATAATTTCATAAAAACATTCTTTTTGTTTTGAAAACAGAAATTAATATTAATTTTACTTTTTCCACATATGTGTTTTGAAATTGGAAAAAAGGATTCAATATTTGGAATTAGGTGGTAAAAATTGTGTAAATAGGTAACTTTTATTTTTAGAAATTATGATTCATTAATTTGGTAAATATTGTATTTACCCTAGTTAAAGGGTAAATATGGTAAATAAGGGTAAAAAAATATTACTATAATAATATTAAAATATCCTAAAATGTGACCTAATCATATTGGTTGATAGGTTTTTGAAAATGGGCATCCTTGTGTTGATATTGTTACCAGATGGAGCCACATGGAAGTGATAATAACACTTTATATTAATTAATTTAATGTAAGGTAAAAAATGACATAAGCATATATCTTCTAGTAAAACAATTTTTATATGGGGATATATAAGTTATCTATTCAAATATAAATATTCACATTAAATATAATATGTTTCCCTATATCATGGTATTTTATTTATAATTTTTAGACATCAAATAAATATTATTTATTATTATGAAATGATGATGTAGTGACAACCTTATTAATTAATGATTTAAATAAAATAGATTATGAACATTAAGAAATTTTCCACAACCTGTCCAATTATTATTGGACAATTTTATTTCAAAGAAGAGTAATCTTATGTTCTAATTTAAATTTTTTTGGCCATTTTGAATCTAAAAATAATTTTATAATAATATAAAACATTAAAACTTTACTAAAGATCCCATCCCCCCCTTATAAAATTCCGTCACCTCTAACCCATTACACACACCTCTAAAGCCCCTTGTCTCATCCAACCTATACTCCAATAAGCTCCCAACATCTCTCTCTTCCATCTAGAATCCTTACCTTAGGCAGAAGGCACTTCAATAATTCATTTTGGTTCAAACCAAATGGAGTTACACTATTTAAAGGAGATTAAATAATGAAAGTGTCAAGTTGGACATGAGAAAAGGGAATTATTCTCAATATCTTTTCATTGAGGAATATATTAATTTATTGAAGACATTATTTTATATAGTGTATAAACCCCTTTTAATTTTCTTTTCATTCAATGGGAATATTATTCAACGTAGCATTTTACAAAATGATAAAGGGAATGTTTTTTATAACGTATGCGGTGACAACGACCTTTCCTCCATCTTGAGAGTTATTTGATAATTGGATTCCATAACAAGACTTAATTTTTTTAAATGAAACTAAATACCATGTAAACTTTAACATATTTTGGTATTGAAAATGGTTTTGATAATGGATTGATTATGTAAAATATATTTAAATAATATATTGTGATTACAATTTGGAAATGTAATCTTTACTTTATGACTGTTTTCTTGGTTGTGAATATCTTATGGTTATTGATAATTGATTACATATATAGGTGGTTCCATGATAAACCTAGGGTGGGTGTGCCCGAGATAGCTCTCCAATGCATGGTGTAATGTGGCAAAGGTAAATGTTAATGTTTCTCCTAAGAGATTTTAGGGAATATAATATGATGGGTATTCCAATGTAACTCCCTAAAGTGATGTGAAATCTACAATGTATGTATGTTATAGCTTCCACAAGTTTCCTTTGTAATTTATGATATCTAGGTGTTCTTCATAAATCTTATGATTTCATGAGGTATGTTAAAGAGCTTATGATTTTAATGTATTTATATACTAATGTTTTATTTCATTATTTTTAATCCTTACTGATATTTTTACGATCACCCCATGTTTTTTAAATGTTTTTCACGTAACTTAAAGATGAATAGAGTCAAGGATGGGATCAAGGAAAAGTCATGCTGTCTAAAACATGGAACTAAACATAACCCTTTTTCAAGAGTTTTAATTTAATGAAAAAATGGATACTAAGTATAAGTGTCTACATGAAATATTCTAGTTATTTTGTATAGTTATGACCTAATTCACTAATGACATAAACCTGAAAATATCCTCTATGAGAATTATTAACTTATTTCAATTTTATGTAATGTTTACGTATGGTTCCTTATATTAAAGTTAGTGTTATTTATTTGAAATTTTATTATAAATGGGTTTACACGATTTTATTTCAAGTCTTATTTTAATGACATATTACCAATGTTTTGAAATTTCATGGAATTTATGTAATGTTTTGAAAGAAAAGAGTGGGTGGAACTTTATAATCTTTATTTTATGATATATGGGTGACTATAATAAAGACCCTTTTTGGAATTTATTGGTATAAGTTATATAACCCAACAGGGATGATATATATATCTGAATTTTATTTTGTGATGATTATGAAAATAATATAGTGGTTGTTTCATGTGAGGGTATTGGAGATGAGGTTTGGGATTTATTTATTGTGTTTCATATTAATCCTTTTGAAGGTAATTTGGTTTTATTTTATGTGCACGTTAATTTTGATTAGTATCATGAATGTAATTTGAATTGAAAGATGTCCTCGATGATTGCAATACATTGGGTAGATTTTTTGTTTACTATGAAGTGTTTCCCGATAAGAGAGGCTGAGAACTAAAGAGATGGATTATGTGGCTAGTTGTTGCTTGATTTCTCTTAATATGTATTATATACCCTGAATAGTTATACAACACTTCTAGGAAATTGGTGGATAATTACTGTTGTCTTCAAGTTCCAATCACTATTTTAGGTTAGTATTACTATAGACCTATGTAGTTTCCCATGATACCTTATTCTATTAAATATAACCCATGGGTTCTAATTATATTATTTGTTTGTATCCCATAAATCTTGATTGGTTTTATTAGAACCATTACTTCAGTTGTTTATATTTTTATTCCTTATGGATACCTTGGTTCCTATTTATGGTTTTTCAATTTTTTATGGTTGCTATTTCCCTTTAAATTTATTTATAAACTGTTTTGGAAATATTGGTTTCAGGTGGATTGAATGCACTAGTGGAGGATGATCAACTCATTTTTTTATCGTAATTGTTTATTTATTTGATATATACATCAAATAAGAACATCATAACTAAAAAAATTGAATAAAATATTAATAAACATGATAATGTCAGAACCAAATCAAAAGTTCATCAAATAATAATTTCTAATTAATTTTAGCATCAATATAATTACCTTGTGATTAATTATTTCTTTTATAATGAATATGAGAATGTATCTATGGAAAATTATGTTTTTAATATTGTAATAAAGTGTAGATTCCATATATAAATTATCAATTTATGATCCATGAACCTTCAGACATTATTTTATGGATCTTTGGGTTCTAGCACGGAAGATCCAAATTCATGGGTCATTCATATTTGATCGCCATGAGAATCACATTGAATAAGGATTCTCCTTGATCTCATCCGAATCGGGAAAGGTGGTACATGTGGATCACTCTCTACTCTTGAGAGTGTTCTTGCAGAGGTTCTTTATATTGATTCAGAGGATTATTAGGAGTCATTTTTCCCAACCAAAATAAAGGGTGACCCATAGTGTTATAAAATAATATAATTTGGTATAAATAGTTCTAGTAATAGAAAATCATAATTTCATATTCACACTTATTATTTTACTAATCTCTAAGGAACCCCATGTCTATAATATAAATATTACTATTTCATGAGATTCACAAAACTATTGAATTAATTATATATTATTTCATGAAAAAAACATTAAAAATTTATTCAAATAAAATTTAGTATATATTATTTCTCACCTGGACTTAAACTATATTCTTCAATGCTCCACAATACGTATCATCCATTGAATAATGACTATTTATTTAGTAAATAAATATCACTACATTATTTATCAGTAAATAAATTGATATTATATTTACCAAATAAAAAATAAATATGTATTAAATATTCCACTCACAAAATATTCTCTCGAATAAATAATGATTTAATATATGTGATCAAGAAAACATAAATAATTGTTATACAATGTACGATAATAATATTTATTCAACATGTTAAATAATAACCAATATTATTATTTAACTTGGGTTCTAGATAACTAAGATTCTGGATACACTTAAATTGTGACCCTTTAGGCATCATTGTCGTTACCATTAGGTGAAGTCATCCATGGTCTAAGGTCATCATTTTGAAACATGAAAAGGAACGCATATAGAAAGAAGTTAATTTTCAAATTACAAAAAACTTCATATAGATTCTAACAGTGTAATATAATCCCTTTACATTATAGGTCTAATCATGTAGGTTGTATGTTGGTGTCATCAACCTATGTGTTGGTTGTCTCTTATATTGACTTTACGGAAATGAACTTCTCCCCAAAACCTCATGTCCATGTATTTACTTGGGATATTTCATTTCCAAAAAATGTGCTATGATATCAACTTATATTAAATAATAATAAGGTAAAAATCCTTTATTATATTATTTATTAACGAAATATTACTCATGGTGCACCCAACTTATCCTACTTCAACATAAACATATTTCATTAAAGTTTTCATAAATATATAAATTTAAATGAAGATTAATATTCATTAATAATAATAATAAATTATAAGGATAAATATTCACATCTATAGAAAGAAACATACAATGAACATGTAAATGTGGATTTCTTGCTGGCGAGTCATGATCCATAATCTATTACACTGGAAATTACCAAGAAAGTACACTATGAAAAAGTTCCTCAAAGTCCAATGAGTCTCAAAACATTATATCGTGCATCAGTTGTGTCCCATGAAATGATATAATCCACCTATAGAAAATATATTTAAAAATATTTTAATGTATCTTATATTTTCATATCATAGTACATAACTACTCTGACCTATTAGTGTGACAGTTACTCTTTGGACATTATTATATATTATATAAAATAAATTATAATTAGTGATTTGATAAGATGTTTATAAATTTTTTAAAAATGAATACTGGTAATCATAATTTACATAGATGTAATTACTAGGGAACCAACTCCAAAAGACACCAAATTACACTAGCACCAACTTATAACAATCTCCAGTCCGATAGATCTCACATGATGTTCATGCTTCCAATGAGATTAGGATTTGGTCAAGGTGTATGTCATGGTTTGTTTAATTTAAAATCATCTTAATTCAACTTCATTCCTATGAAATAAACCCTCAAGAGGTGATAGTTTTGAATTATATTATTTGTTTGATGGTCTGACTTTGGGTCCTTTTCATGCCCCAACATAATAGTATTATTAAAATATAAAGTGATATGGTATTTAATGATAGGAACAACATAGATATATTATATAAATTTTCATATCCAAATATTTTATTTAGATACATCATAGTCATTTATATACTCAGACTACCCTTTAGAATCAAAAACATCTTTCTACTTTGACCTCTTCTAGCTTAGGGTTCTTTCTTTGAGAATAAAAACATATCACGACTATGTCTCTAGATCATTATGATATGATGGAAAATTAAAATCATTATAACCCCTTATTAATATATCCTCTTATACATCATACAATATGATCATATTTTTAGTTATTCTCAGATACTTCAGGATATCCTTAATAGTAGACCAATGTGGTTCACCTAAATCCGCTGTTAAATGCCTACCATGATCATGGAATGGGAAATATCAAGAATAATATGTAACATAGAATATGTTATTTATCATATCATTGACATCTATGGGATCTTAATAATTAATTATTTCACTTATTATTTCAAAGGACATAATTTTGTTTTTCAAATATGTCTACCTTGAGACACTAGAACCAATCCTCTCTCCAATTGTTCTCTACTAAATTTATTTAGTATTTGGTCATTATATATACCTTCACATAGTCTCTAACGCCCCGATCCCAGTTAACTAGAGTTAGTGCATTATTACATAACATTAGAATTATTACAAGGAATCAATTTTCGATGGACCGATCAATTCAACAGTCCTGGAAAATAGATTAAAAACATAAACATTACAATAAAATTATAGAATGAAAAAGCCCAACAACATTGTCCCATTTTTAATAGATTAATATCCCTTAGCATATCCATGGTGGTCAACCATAAAATACTTCTTCACATCCTGGGAAAAATAAATCAATGAAAAGTGTGAGCTCAGATGCTCAGTAAGGAAAACAATATAGAAGAAACTTTCATAAATAAACACAAAAATTTAACCCATGACTAAAAAATCCTTTTAAAATTTAAACATTATAATTTTATGAAAAAGATATAATCATATAATTCCATTTAATTTTTCTCAGGGATATTATACTGGTAGACTAATCACATGTAATATCAAATAACCACTTTCATAATGATGGAATTCATAATGCAGGACATTAATTTCTGTGTCAAGGCCTCGTGCCTAGACCTAAGGGCTAACTATAACTGGAGCCCAACCCGGATAGCCTATGTAACCGGACTCCAACCTGGAGAGCCTTTTTAACTGGACTCCAACCCGTAGAGCCTCTGTAACTGGACTGCAAACCAGAGAGCCTCTATATCGGACTCCAACTGGGAGGGTATGTTGTAACCAGACCCCAACCCGGAGGGCTTACTTTTACCAATCCCCAACCCAAAAACATATTAGTCAAGCACATTATTCTTAATAAGAGGTGGAAATATATCATAAACATTCATATTAAAACTATCATAGGAAATGTCAATACTTTAACCATAAACCATGAATAATATAAAAATATCACATACATTGTCAAATATACCACAAAACCTTCAACACAATATGGAATATTGTATCTATAATAAATCAACTTCAAACTAATTTAAAATCCATCAAAGGATGTTGACAGAGATGAAAATGGTCAGTAAAATGCTTTGAGAGAAATACCACATTTTCATGAAATCATTTAAAAGTATCACAATTTATAAAGGAAGTCATTTAAAATAGATTTTTTAATAAAAGTTTCCCATAACGCTTTGAAAATATTAAAAATAATAATCATTCCAAAACATTCATTTTTATAAAAATAAATCCTTAAAATCATTTTGAAAACATGGACATTAATTAAAAGGGTTTACTAAGATAAATCATTAAAAAATTTCAAATAAATAGATAGTTAAATAGACCCTCTCATAAAAACATAAAATATTCCTTTTGAATTTTTTTTATGAAATATGGGTAACGATGTTAATTATGTACCAGAAAATACTTACACATGAACAATCTCAGATAATAAGGATATTGAGGAAATAACACTTACCATACACGTTCTTTTGGTCGAGGGTATGCTTAAACTCTTGTATAATGACCATCGTTGGTTATTAAATTATACCACAAATATATTCATATTTATTATATCATACATGATTCATTTATGACTTTATACGACCCATTTATATACAATTTTCATTTTAAATTAACGTTTTAGTTAATAATCGCTTTCTTTGTCGTACGACTTATAACATGTTATTCTTGATCGTATCATTTAGATCATGATTTAAATACTTCCATATTATTAAATTTATTTATATATCACATATATTTAGAATAAAAATATTTTCAATATATAGATATATGAAATTGAATGAACCGTTTATGGAGATGGTAGGTCGTACGTATGCAAAAACGTTGTTTTTGTTTTCATATCGTATTGAACAGAATTATTTGAATAAGATATATATAAGTACATATATATATATATATATATATATAACTCCAGTATCATTATTATTTCATATATTACATACTTATTAATGATATATTTATATTTATAATCATCATTGAATGGTAAACGTGGAAATGAATCTCATCGCGTCATGGAGACGGTAATCCGTACATATGCACGAGCGAAAATATCATTATATTGATGGTGAAATCAAAGGTAATTGGATGTTATATAATATATAAATAATATTCGACATGTTATATTTATTATTTTCATTATTTTTATTCATTATTATACCAATCCATATAATGAAGTGTTTGAAAAACAAACTACACCATGAAGTAGAGATTGTAAGCCATACGTAAGCACGTATGGTGACTTTGTCATTCATGTGATGGATAGAATAATGATTATGGTGGTAAATTATATATAATAACATCACAATAGATATAAAATACTTGATTTATTATTTTATAATGGGAACAAAAAAGAAAGTGGAAGTGGAAGAAGAAAAGAACGTGAAAGAGGTGATGAAATATTTAGCTCTTTTTCGGGTTCTTCCTTTTAATTTGATCAAAAGGAATCCGTAGGTTGGCTTTCTGACCAAAGGAAGGCCACTAAGATGAAGGGGGAAATTTTTCGAGGATATTTGGGTAGGGTTTGTCCGAGTCAAATGGATTTGATGGTGTGAATTAGAGGGAATGGGAAGTTCCCTTTTATAAGAAGATGGGTGTCACTTTAAGGAATGCTTGAAATTTTATTTTATAATAAAATCATTTTTTGTTCCTAATGGATCCAAAATGATTTATTTGTAAGATAAGGTGAGTATGGGTTGAAAAAACACTCAACCAATGGAAAAAAGTTGATTGAATAAACCCCAACATTTCATATTATCGAATTAAATTATTGTAATTTATTAAAAGTCTCAGATTACATTTATTTGGATATTTATAACATAGATTATTGTAATCTTTTTTTAATAAGGTAGTTACTACATTATCATTGTGTCATAAATAAATTAAATTATTTTAATATTTTTTTAAATTAGGACTAGATACATTATCTGTATCCATTTGATAAAGATATATTCTACCTTAGTTGATGGAATAAGAATATTGGATCTAATCATTCGTAGAACCAGACAATTTTATTTCCAAAAACATTAAAGCAGAATTAAAATAAGAAAGAAAATTTAAAGTAAAAAATATCATTATAGTAATTATAAAAATAATAATAATTTCAATATAATTAACCACCCAAGACCACATTTCAATATGTATACTATGAATAAAATTATTTATTTTCCATTGTGATGCCAAGGTGTGGAAACAATGAGTATTTAAGTTACCTTATATCAAACAAAAATTTTCTGATCATTTCCCCTAAAAATATTCCTCGATTTGCAAGTACTCATTGATCTCATAATAAGTCTATGTATAAAAACCAAAAAATGTTCTTATTTAAATAATGTGTATCTCCATTATCTTAAATTTTTATAATGTTTTACAATAGGATCACATAGAAAGAAATTAAATATTCTTATGAACATTTAACATCATGTGTTTTTATAAACTACTACAACTGTGAAGTATAAAGGGATAGGAAAAATTACTAGAAAAAAGTAACACTTTTCTTCATTGTGTAGGAATGTTATATTGGGACTAAAAAATCCCAATATCATACAAAATATTACAATGGTAAGACAAATAATTTATAAATAAGGTGAAATATATAAATCTAGACTTATTCAATCCACTGGAATCATTTCACCCACAACCATTACTATAATATATGAATATAGAGTTAGTGAAATTGACAAGGAACAAAGAACAATTGTGAAAGGGGTGTATCAGTTGTTTCCTTTCAAAAAATTATAACATTTGGGAACATAACCCCTGAAACTTTTTATATTTTATTATTTTCAACTTTTATAAAATTCAATTACATGCATAAATAGAAAATAATGCATTGAAGTTGTTATATACAAGGGTTTTCCTCTATTTTAGAACCTATATTCTTTCCAAAGATATTCCGACGGGTCTATAGAAATGCACGGTAATAATGAATTGAATAAAACATGTGTCAAAAACAATTATTATATACCTTGAATCTCCATTTAAGAATTTTTATACTGAATCCCTTTAGTTTACATGTTTTTTCTTACAAAAAAATTGGAGCCACAAAAAATGAAAGAGAGAAACATTTTACTCCATAAGAATCTATAGGGAAACTCATTCTAATGTAGCATGGTCTAGTAACCCTCAGTCCGATGAACCATAAACTGATACTAATTTTTCAATTTCTTAATATATAACAAAATAACACACCTCAAAAAACATACCAAATA
This sequence comes from Viscum album, assembly GCA_963277665.1. Lineage (NCBI taxonomy): Eukaryota > Viridiplantae > Streptophyta > Magnoliopsida > Santalales > Viscaceae > Viscum > Viscum album. Next base: position 235,668,172 of record OY728167.1, on the reverse strand, counting down.
GGAGAAAAATATCCTAAGTCTGATTCTCTTTGTCCAGTAAACTGAACTTTTAATAATCTGATGTTCTTATTAGAATAATCTATATGGAAACTCTTCTTCAACATGAAACAAATTTTTTTTGGAAAACTCACATTTGAAACCAATTATATAAAGTATAAATTTTTTAATATGGTTGAATTGTTTATAGTAACATTATACCTTCCAAGACTATTTATTGGTGGACATAAATAATTAAGGAGGGAGACTAAAATTATTTTACTACTCACCGAAATTATCATATATATGAATTTTACACACATTTGATCAAAATATTTGAGAACTTAAAACCTTCTCATCCCTTCTGGTGTCTTCTCAAAACTTCTTGAATTATCCAGAACATCTCAATTATCAACATTACTGGAATGAGAACATTTCAAAAGATTTTTTTAGAAATTAATAATCCAGATCATCTCATTCTAGAACTCTATTAATCATTTGAATTCTTTTGACCCAAAATAAAAGAAAACAAATATGATTTATTCTTTTTACACTCTCGACCAACTGAAAAGAAGTTTACAAAATGGTTAAATCATATAATGACTTTAGAAACCTTCAACCACTATCATGTATAAATTTCCTTACATCTTGTGAAAATTTATCTTTCTTACACATAGTTAGTCTAATAGATCTTCTCAGTTATATATAAGATCTCATTCTGATAAAAAAATCATGGTCCAAGAGAACATCTCAGTCTAATTGTCTTTTGATGGAGCTTCTGGAAAACCACAATTTTTGGAAACTCTGTAAAATTTTCACTTCCCTTTTCTTCTTCTAACTCCAGCTCATATCATGAATACCTCATGATTTTTAGTAACAATAATGTACATAAGTTCATCATATAACATGGATATGGAATGTTATTATCAGTCAAACTTTAGAAAATTATGACATAACAATTTTTCCTTATCTTCACCAAACAAATATTCATTAAAAAACATCTTTTCTTTATCTCAATAATATATTTTTTATTATATTAGCAAAGCAATTTTCATATACTCAGTATAAAACATCTCATTAAAACAAACTTTTATTCATATCACTAAAAACATTCATTTCAATAACATCTGAGTTTCATCATTTTAACAAGTTCTAACTCAATATATTCTTTGTATGATGTATTTCATATGAAAAAACACTTACAGTTTCTCATGTCCAATGTTATGAGTCTCTTATTGTGTGTTTGATCACCAAGTTTACAAAACACATGATTTATCCTAATTTACAACAACTTATCAACAGAAAAAGTTACACACTTTCAACAACACAACTTTCACCACATTTAAAAGAACATTGTTTTTTAAAAAGATAGATTTCAACAGAATAACCATTAGTAAAACAAAAAAACATGACAGGTCTTCAATATCCCTCTATATATTTGTTGAAAAATCTCATTACTATCATTAATAACATTTTAAACTCATCATTTTTCAACTCTGTCTTTTTCTCGCAACATATTTGTGAACAAATCATGTTTTTTGAATTTTACCAAAACATGGCCTTTCTCAAAAGGTAGTCCCCAGACACCACCCTATTGTATAAAGTAATGTATTTTAATGAATTACATCCTTCAATGGAAATCATGTATGTATCCATGTAAAGATAGAATTCCCCTCACTTCTATCTTTTCCTCTCATTTTTTATACCAACGTTTTTGTTAATTGCAGCTTTAGATTCATTTAAGAAAGAAATGTGCTTCTATATATCTTATAGGATAATGCTGTAAAAAGTATCGATAATTTAAACATAAAAAAAATCACATTGTATGACTTCCTTTTTTTCTAGAGATTCATTTATAAGTGCTAATCCTGATGTTGCAGCTTCAATTCCACAAATCATTCTTTTGGCATTTCTTTTGTGAAGATATTGGTAGTATGATATTATGTTCAAATGTATTCCAGCAAAACATCACCACTATTAAGCATTTATTTTATAATGTAAAACATGATATTAAAAAAAATTTACCTCTATTGTTTGACAAGAGTTTAAGAAAGATCAATTTCACACTGATTATCACAATGTTCTTTAATGGTTTGCAAAATTATACTTTTAAATATTATATATGAAATATTATCCTCAACATTTGGGTACATGGAAGTATAGTATCAACATATTCTTATTATACTATTCTCAAATCTACTAAACTCTATTTATTACTACTCCAACACACACAACATTCTCCTCTGAAAAATTTTCCTCCAATAGTTGATTTTATGTCATTTTACCAGGACAATGTACATCAATATAGCCATAAATTATTATTTCACAACAACTTTTTTTTATTAAATCATATGTAAATTTATTTCCTTTATCATATCTGATAATTATTTTTTACAACATATGGTACTCTTTAATATTAATTTGATAACTGGCACACAAAGTCACATCATAAACAACATTAGGTTTTGAGGTAGTGAGATAAAGAAAAAATTCTATTCGATTCCAAAATTTTTTCTAATTCACACTTTTTCTAATTTCATATTTACTCAGAATTTTCTACACTGAAATCAGAGTTGAAAATTATTTGGATTATTCCATACCAAATGTTTTTATGATTCCATGGGAATACTTTTCTCTAGAGATAATAAAATTTATATTTCTTTTTGTTAAACTTGTAAACCTTGGTGGAATGTTAATTCTACCAACATTGAAATATCAAAATCCATATTCAATTATTTAGAAAATTCATTACACAGCTATTATTTATCCAAATAAAATATTATATCATCCACATAAACAATTACAATTAGGGTGTTGAAGTTAACATATTTCAAAAATAGGTTGCTATAAATTGTCCCATTAGAAGAATTCATAATTCTCAATAAATTTTCACATTTTTAATACTGATAATGTGGTGATTTTTTAACCCATTAAATTATTTATTAAATTTACAATCCTTTCCTCAATAATTATCAAGTAAAAAATAAATAGTGTTGTTTAATATAACCCTTTTCATTAATCTCTTCATTTAGAAAAAGATGACTTTACATCCATCTGGTAAACATTGTAATTTCATTGTGTATCCACTTATTGAAACATTATGAGAGATTATAATCTTCAAACTGAGTTAATGGTTTCCTAAAAATTAACATCTTCCACAAGTCCATATTCTTTTTCAACAAATAATTTTTTCATGACACTTCTCCTGGTTCATTTAACTAGTTTTTTAGAACCCATTTTTTTCAAATTAAATATTTATTTTTATACATGGAAAAAGTTCCCAAGTGTTTTTTCTCAATAAGATATAACTCTTAATTAATTTAATAAACCCATTCCTTGAGTTCAACTACTTTGGAGAGTAATTCTAGTTCAACTTGTGAAATGAGTGATGTCTGATTTTATAATCTCAATCTTCTTCATGTGAAAACCAAAGATTTTTTATTCCCAATAGTATTTTTTATTTCAATGTGTTTTTCTAAAGTAGTAAATTTCAAAGTTTCAATTCCCACTTCACATTTCTCATTACATGATTCTATGAATATTGATAGGTAAATTTTTACAGACATTCACTTTCATTTGAAATTTTTAGTTTTTCTTGTACATCGTTTTTTGTATTCCTTATTAAAGAATTTTGTTGTTTGATAACTTTCACACCATATGAATCCAAGATCTTTTAAAAACACATGATCCAAAATTTATAACTACTTCAATTAGGTGAATATCCCATGAATATTTTTTCTTTGTCTTTCTTATCAAATTTTCCATGATCTATATTTTTTATTTTTTGTGAACATGTAATTCTAAAAAATTGAAGTTTGTAAATGAGGGTTTTTGATATAACACATTTCATATGAAGTCCTATTACATTATTAACTCAACAAAATATTTTTTTAACATGTAAAGTATTATTAATAATTTCTATCCTATATGAAATTGAAGGTTTTTATTCTACTAACATGATTCTTCCCATGATCTCAAAATTACTTTTTTCCTTTAATCCAACCATCCAATGGATATAAGACCATCAAAACTTTATTGTAATAATTATAAAGCCCCATTTTAAGGTAATAATGGGGGTACCCAAATATAATTCACTGACTTAAGATATATCATGACCGAGAGGAAACATAGAGTAAACCAAACTCACAACATAGAGCAGCCCCTACCCCGCATTTTTTCCTTTCATCTACTCCATTTTTTGTGGATTTTAGGGAGAACAAAACTGATGTTTGATTCTATCATTTCTCAGATACGATTATAAATCAATACATATGAATTTTGTATCATTATTTATTCTCATCTTCATTAAATAAACCCTCATTATATATCTATATATTTTATGGAGAATCTGAACATCTCTACCGCCTCTTACTTATGTTTAATAAACATGATGTTGGTCATTTGAGTGAAATAATAAATACAAGTAATAAATTATAAATATATGTTTGTCTTTTGATGTCTAATTAGACCAATAAATAAGAATTAAAAAGTTTAAGTGGTCTGTTAGACTTAATCTCAACATTCTTATGATATTTAGTAGTAACATTCCCTTTCTGAGAAGTTAAAAAAACAACTACTTCTCTTCTCATTAATTAAGGAATATTTTTAACATCATCAACTTTAGAAATTTGTTTCATAATTTTACTCCAAATTTTTATAAATATATGATTCACCTACTTTTTATCATCAGTATCACTAAGATAACATGAGTTTTCAGGTTCTCTAAATTGAAAATTGTTTCCACTATTTCATTCTCCTCTTGTAAACAATTGTCCAACTTACAAACACTTGGTGATAAAATAATATTTTCTAAAAATAACTTATATTACATCATCTTAATGTTTAATTACACAAATTATGATATATTTTATCCAATAAATGAAAATAACTTCCATAGATTAATTTTTTTTGAATCGAACAATTCAATTCTGATTCATATGATATTTAAGGAACTATCTTTCCCCAATGTAGCAAATCCTCCATCATGATTTTCAAAATCTCTTATGATTTTGAAATTACCTGTCATGTTTCATGAACAACCACTATCATGTATACATGGTTTGTTATTTTTTACATGCTTTTAAATATGTCACAATAAAAAAGAACTTCCTTCAAATTTCTTCTTTCTATATTCTTTTTCATTTATACTATATAAAAATTATTCTGAAAGGAGTGTCATAGATTTGTCCAAAAATTTACCCTGTTGATCACATATTTCATAAAATTCTTCTAGAAAATCAAACTGATTTTTTATAGAAATATTCTACCATTTTTAAATTTTACTTTTCTTACTCCCTATGATTTAAGAATGATTATTATTATACACCCACCATTCCTTCCACTCGGTTCAATACTCGTTCCTAGAAAATATATGTTATTCCAACATTTGTAAGTTATAAGGCCATAAATTCTATAAAAATATCAAAACCTATCAAATAATGGTTTTTTATAGCATAATTATCATTCCATGTAATAATATTGTCGAGGATTATAAAATATTTCACCTCCAGTTACTCCTTAGTATGTGACAACATTAAATTGGAATTAATTTTTTATTTCTATATATGTAATAGGTTTTTATGTCCCTTATCAACCCAACATATCCCAACACTTTTATTTACATATAAAATGATATAAAAATCAGATGAAATTTTTAGTTTAGTTGGTGTAGAATTCACCTGAATATTAGAGTGAGGTTTTCCTATAGCTTTAGATGATTCACCTTATACATCTGATGCCTTGCTGAAATTTTTATACAACAACCTTATGGAATTTTAGGCCTCAATAAATATTTATTGTTACTTTTTAACATCATATTTCGTAGATTCCATGTAATGAAACAAAATTTCTGTGTAATTTTTTTAAATATATGGGAATTAAAAAGTCCGTGAAATCTGACGGCACATGATTCCGAGGCCTGGAGTTCCAAGAATGATATGTCAATTTATTTTAAAGCTTAAATTAATGTGCATAAGTAGTATTACTGAAAAGGTGGAATAACACTCAAACGGTTACACAGATCGGAAATATGAGGGCACTAATGTGCTCCGGATGGCAGGTTTACCCTAGGCGTGACTTATGTTTAGTCGGCGCGGGCCTCCTATTAGAAATCCCAAAAATTGAATCACCATAAATAAAATAATAAAATAATGTTATTTTATTTTTCAAAGTCTTATAAATCATGAATGGTAACTCAGATAGAAAATTTGAGACCACCGCTGAACTCGTGAGGGTATGATTTATTTAAGCAGATACTAACTTTGGCCGGCACGGGCCACCAGAAAATGTACGTTTTTGGCCATAAATAAAATAATTAAGTACCAATATTTTTATTCAAAAATTCATATCATCTAAACGGTAACTCAGATTGAAAGTATGAGAGTACCTATGGGTTCTTTGGGGCGTGTTTCACCTAGGCGGAGCCTAACCTCGACCACAGTGGGTCATGGGTGACTGATCATAATTTTGTGAATTTTTTTTTCCGGTACGTTCAATAAACGTGTGAGTGGAATTTCATAACTATTGAACCGGTGCTCAGAATTGAAATCTGAGGTAACCGTTGAACTCGCAACTTCGGTGATTGGTTAGTGATACCTTCACTGTAGTTGCGTTCTAACGAGAATGGAAGTTAGATTTTGGGGTTTTTTAATTATGATAAATAAAAATAAGGGTTAACTTATTTTTATTCCTTGGGGGTTAAAACCACCAAGAGGTGGTTAGTTTTGGGGCCCACCCTCACAAAACCTCCTTTGGGAGAATATTATTTGGTGGGGCCCACACACGCTTCAAACCCCCAAAACCCCCCCATTTATATGGGATGAAACCCTTAAACATCGCTTGAGTTAATTAATCCAACCCTCTCTTCATTTTATTGTAACTTTCCACCTTCCCTCATAAGTGTTCCAACCCACAAAATAATTAATGGCATTAATTAATTAATTTTAAATCGTTTGAATTATTTTGGACAACAATTAAATAATGGGTTAGAAAAACCCATTATTTTGGTTGGAACTTTCTTTTTGGTAGAGCTTTGGAGAAAAGTTGGAGACATTTATTCTCCCAATGAAGAACGCCCCTCTCCAGTGAAGAACAATAGACATCTTTCTCTCCCTCTTCAACTGGGAAAATAAGGGGAAACACCGACGTCCTTAACGAACGCCGACGATGTCAACTTATTTATCTTCTTTCAAGGTCAATAGAATAACGTCCTCCTTTCTGCGACTTTGTCAACTATTGTCGTCAATCGAGGTAGGGGGATTTGAAATATTTTATATAGGATTATAAACCTCTGTTCACCATCGTTCAAATTTCATGTTTATGGTTTTCCAAATTTTATCGCCATGACGAGGAGGGCTCGGAACAAAAGAACATGGACCGACCCTTCCCTTTGGTTGTTTTTAATTGTTGACAATGGAGACGGACCGAGAATAAGCCGGTGGTGTAAGGCCACCGGGTCGCCACAATGGTACAGCACCGTCGTGCTGCATAGAGAACTGAGCCGTATCCAGGCGGGCGACCGTGGTGATGGAGGGGCGCGGTGTCGTCGCACCGTGCCAGAAGAAATAGCAGCAGATAAAAGGGTTGTGGAAGATGGACATTGGGTGCCATGTCGTCGCGCCGCGCAGAGGAGCTGGAAGTCGCGGCTAGGCCTGGCCCCAATGAAGGGGGTACGTTGCAGTTGTGTTGTGTGGAGGCTAGCAGAACCGCAGTGTCGTCACACCGCGGTGGAGGAGCCAGGGGCGGCCGGGTGAGCCGGTCGTGGTTGCGTGTTATAGGAGGGACCCCTTATGTCCTGCAGTTCACCGAATAGGCACCTAGCTCCAGTTCCTTCGAAATCCCAGGGTGCCACATCAACCCCCCCCCCCCCCACATGGCGTGGTTAGCCGGGCCATGCGGGTGAGCCAACCGGGCCGCCCTTGGGCCAGACTGCTCGGTTCGGGAGTCCCCTTCGGGCAGGGCCGCCCCCTCGGGCCAGGATTCTCGCTCGGACCAGCTCATACCCGTGATTGGGTCGGAGCTCAGTCCGGACCGGGTCGGCCCATCTCCCTCCAACTGTGTCGGACCAGACCCGGACCCATTTCGACAGTTTACACCTTTTTTACCATATCTCTGGCTATGGGCGTTCGATCGACTAACCGTTTGCAGCGAAAAAAATATCCAAGCGAGATGGTTATATTTTCATTCCCCTCTTGAGTTTTGGACACAGTCTGAGTATGTTCGGGTTTGTTTGAACCTAAAAACCAACCGGGCCCCAACAATAGAAATGCTAATAACTCACAGATCAAACATCCGATTGACGCAATGTTTGTCGCATTGGAACCCTTACGATATAGAGGTCGTTTGGGTTACTCCGTTGTGGGTTTTAATGGTGGTTGAGGTATGAACGATATCTCAAGGGAAAATTCTAGGGATGTAAAGCACACCGGGTGTGAGGAAACTAGTGGCTTGTAGTATGGTGAAGGATAAAGACAGATCATATGGAGGACAACACTCAGCGATCTTGTGTGGGTTAGTGAATACCAATTCTGTGTGGGTCAGATCCTGTGTGGGTCAGCGCTCAACGATCCTATGTGGTTCAGTGCATACTGATCCTGTGTGGGTCAGATCATGTGTGGGTCATTGCGGGGGTGAGTACCTATTGATCTTGTGCCGGTTAGACTCTGTATGGTAAGAAGCAGTGCCACTTGTCAAAATATGACGATCTAGGGTCGCGACTAATCATCAGCACTTCAATACTACACTAAAAATCGTAGAATGATCTGAGTCAATGATTTTTTGTTTCGTCATTGTTGAGATGGGTTACTAGATTACTTAGGTATATGTATGGGCGTATACCTATGTATGGGTTATCTATTTATTCGTACTTTTTGGTTTATCCTTGTTAAATTTTATGAGACCTTGAGTTTCTCGGGGTCCCTACTGATTATCTTTATAGTCACCCATGCGCGGGCTTTGCCCGCGCCTCGTTGTGTTGGAAACAAATGACAGACAATGCTGACCGAGGTGAAGTGTACGAGGACTGGATGGTACCCAGAGGTGGGCCTCATGAAGAGTCGGTACCCAAATTTGACGGATAGATGTGGAATGCTGAGGAGCCTATTTGTACCTACCCTTCTGGTAGGATCTGTGATAGACGATCCAAGAGCTTCTAGACACATTTCAACTATTTTTATTTTTAGTTGTACATATTTTGTGTTTCCCAGATAATTTACTATTGGGCTTGTATTTCCGGCCCCATTTACTTTCTGGCACTTCTCATGTATACAATATTTCATAGTTTTTGCTTCTAGTTGTGTACTCTAATTGAGTGTGTTTACAATTTATAATGGCAATGCCTTCCGAGTTTAGGGATTTGTGCCTTTGGTGCTAGTCGCCATCCCATGGAATATGGAAGGCGGGCTTGGGGTAGTCACGATATTAACCCCAAGGGATGGGTCGTGACAAATTAGTATCAGAGGAGTTGGTTCTGCCGCAATACATAGGACGCTAATCATTTTTTTCTGTGAAGAAATAGGGTTAAAGGTAATAAGTGTAGTTTTTAGTTTAGGGAGTCTAGTGTTGGTGTTGCGGCCGACGTATCCATACACCATTACCCTGACTACTAATTTACGACTCAGTGCATGAAAACACTAATTGTGTGTGTGTTTTCAAATGTTTTTCGTTAAGTCAACTCAACTAGGTCAGCTCAGTAGGTAAAATTGTTTGACCGTGTCACATCTGTTCAGGATGTCTCTATGCACACAACCAGCTACTGTTCTGAGAGAGAACACGATGAAGACCCACCAAGCGATGAGGCTTGGGTGCGGGGAACACTTGCTATGTAGGAACCTTCGGGTGGTAGACTAGAAGCACCACCACTCGTTGGGAAGATGATACCACCTGCAGCATTGGAGGACGGTGCATGCCGACTGAGCGTGTTACATGAGTTCCAGCAGCAGAGGCCTCTGAGGCTTCGAGGTGAGACAGATTCCAAGGCAGTAGAGTACTTGCTGGAGGTGATTTCTAGAGTTATCCATCTAGTTTAGACACTAGTAGAGAGGATGGTGATATCATCTACTAGTCTTTATGAGTGAGTGACTATGAGGATGGTCCACATCGTGATGGAACATTGGTACGTGGACCATTTCCGGATTTAGTACGTTCAGGTAGTGCGTCAACTATACCACTACCTGTTGTTCAGTAGTTACAACCTGCAGTACCGATATATGACACTAGTAGAATTAGTTCCTTACACGTGTTTCAACATCAGAGACCCCTTAGGTTCCAATGCGAGCCTGACTCACAGGAGGCTGAGGACTGGCTTGAGGAGGTGGCTGAGAATTCTCTAGAGCTTCTTCAGATTCGACAAGATGACATGTATGTATCTGAGTATTCATCGAGGTGTACCAATCATTTTTGGTACTCAATGAATATGAAACAATCCGCGACTTAGAGCTAGGACCTTTGAGCAAGGTGCGTTTAAGGACATCTGAGCCAGCACTATTTCTCTTTGCATTCCTACTTATGTTAGGATGGTAGAGAGGAAATTTGTGGTTGAATGTTATTTAGCTAAGAGGATACAACCAGTGAATGTTTCTAGTGAGAAAGTAGAAAACGGGAACCAGCGTCAGGGACTTGGGGATGAAAGATGTTTCGGGAAGAGGATATGACAGGGACAGATGAATCTGTAGGGCAGCTGATGTGGAAGTAGAGTTAGGAGAGCATCATGAGGTGGTTTACTTTTTGACATGTTACAACCACCCTCCTTTGCGGTCCCCACCGGCCTCAGGGAGCTAAAGGGAAGGGGAAGAGAGTAGCTGCATGCAGTCAAGTAGTGTGACACAAGGGCGCTAGGACTGATTCGTGGATCTGAGCCAGTTCGATGGATCATTCCGGGCACTGTGGGCCTCGGAATCACCTGACGTTAGATTTTGAGGACTCTTAAAATTCCCATATATTTAAATACAATTACATAGAAATTACAGGTCCTCACAGTCAAGTAGTGTGACCCATGCCACTCCCTCGGACCATCTCAGATCCATGAACCGGGTCGGACCCCTGTATGGACCGGGTCGGTCCAACTAGGTGGGACCGGACCCGGACCCGTTTGGAGAGTTTAAACCTTTTCACCCATATCTCGGGCTACGGGTGTCTCATCGACGAACCGTTTGCAATGATGTAATGATCAGAGTGAGACAGTTCTATTGGAATACCTGCATGAAGTTTAGACACATTGGGAGTATGGTCAGGTGGGTTTCAACCTAAAAACCAACCGGGCCCCTGGAACAGAAATGGCAATAACGCACAGACCAGGCGTCCAATTGATGCACCGACTGTCGCGTTGGAACCCTTACGACATGGCGGTCCATTAGGTTACTCATTTGGGGAGTTTAGTGTCTGTCGAGGTACGAACGATATATCAATGGAAGATTCAATAGAACTCGAGCACGCCGGGTGCGAAGAATCCAGTGGTTTATAGTGAGGCAAAGGTTGGAGATATATCATACGGAGGTCAGCACTCAACGATTCTGTGTGGGTCAGGGCATACCGATCCTGTGTGGGTTAGATCCTATTTTGGTAAGAACTCTCCGATCTTTGTGGGCAGCGCATACAGATCATGTGTGGGTCATATCTTGTGTGGGTCATTGCGGGGGTTAGTACATATCGATAATGTGTTGTTCATTGCAGGGGTTAGTACCTATCGATCCTATGTGGGTCAGACTCCGTATGATCAGAAGAAGTGCCTCTTTTAATGGCTCATTCCTTATTTTCCATTGAGTGTTTTTTTGTTTTTATCATCGTTGACTTTAGGAAATTTGATGATGGGAGTTCTCTCGATTTATTATGCACACCATGCTATTTTTTTGAAAAAAATTTACATTGAAGTATTGGAATCATCTAAGATGAGCCCCCTCCCCCCTACATTAAGGATAACGTAAATGTTGAGAAGTACAATTTCTGACGGGTGCGCTGGTCTTGGATAACAACTTTTTTTGTTCGAACAATAATGAAATTTTTTTCTTTATTTATTATGGTTGAGATATTTTCATCTACTCGTTTTTATTTTTGGATGTTCATGGATCACATTCAATCCATAACAATGTTACCTCTCATTGAAATTAATTTCAAACATATAATATTGATTTTATATGTGATTTCATTTCATACAGATTGATCATTGATAATTCCCCATGAATTCTTCAACATTATAAATGTGTGATCAATTGCAAAAAGAGGATTGATTTCATATTCGAACGACCAAATATAATGGATTGGTGTTTGCTAGAATATTCTCTTATGAAATTCAATTATAAGGTGTCGAGGTAGAATGTAAACTAAATAAAATGGAGGCATATTTCAGTAAAGGGGTAACTGAAGAAATAATGAGTTATGTGCCTGTGCTGCCACCTAAAAAGACACTCATCATGAAATTCCATTGAGATGAGGAGCATCCATAATCTCCCTAGGATTACGAAAAACATCATATGTATTTAAAGAAAATGTTGATATAAACATAATTTAATAATCATTAAAATTCAATCGGAATTTTAGAATAACTCATCAGTAATTCATACATCATCACCAAAAGAAAAACCAATTTAATAATAACTTAAACAACATAAACATTCAAAAAATATAATAATTGAAAAAAAATCCATTAACTCGATTCCCAATACCCTCATATGAATTATCCTCTTCTTCTAATAATATAATGGTCCCTCAATAATCATAACTGTAAGAGGGAAATGACCATTGTTGTTGATGGTACTTAATCACTAAAAATAAACACAAACATTCCTAAATAACTATCCAATGTTTTTGGAGGTCATGATTCATCCAAAACTAGATCACATTATGAGAATCAAGGATAAAACCTGAAAATCCACTCATTCTACAAACCCCGAGTGGTGTTATTAGGTTTTGATATCGATAACCCAATAGGTAATCACCATGAATTCCATGATTTTATATTCAAAAAAAAAGTTTGAAATAAATTTATAAGATAGTTTTTTTTGGTGAGCATATGAAAACCAAACATCACAATCAACCATTTTATAAAACAAAAATATATTTTTTTCATTTTAAATGAATCCAATCAACTGGAATTCATTTTCTCAGCCTAAGACCCATTTACTAAAAGAACACCTTTAGAAACCCATTTTTTAAAAATAAAATTTAGAATCCCCTTTACAAATTTAATCCATGTGAACAATGCCTTTGAAATTACTCTTTTTTCATACTTTTAAAAATAACACTAAGAAAAAACCCAATATAATGAAATAGAACTATAAATATGTAATAGAAAAATAAAAACTGAATAAATACTAAATCTTATTAGAAATTGAATAATAAAAATGAATTAAGACAATGAGAAACAATCACAACATCATCCATAAAAGTGAGAGTGTGCACCAGAAAATATGTAACACCAAAACTATAATCCATGACACATGGAGAGGAGCTCTATCCTATAGGTACCATAGGTGACTGGCTCTCTCATGAAACAATAGCCGACTATGTGACCAGAAAAAGTAAACAAATCATGGGAGTCCTTGTAGTATCACCAATAACAAACCCTAACTAGTAAACACAGTAGGACATAGAAACAATTGTGTGGTTACCTCTCTATCTACAGTCTTTTATGTGCCAACAACAAAACATATAACATATAAATAATCCCATTTATCATTAATAAAAACCCAAAATCAATAAAAAAATTTTAATTATAGTTATTGACACTTGGAGAGAAGCTAAAACCTATAATTTCAAAGGTAACTAACTTGAACATGGCACAATAGATGAATTTGTGACCTGAAAAAGTAAAAAAAACATGGGATCCCTTATAGTATCACCAGTAAAACCCCCTACCAAGTCAAAAAACTAGGCCAGGGCAACAATTTTCCCTTAACCTATCTATCTACCATCTCTTATGTGCCAGCCACAAAACATATAACATTGAAATCATCCCATTCATCGTTACTAAAACCCCACAATCAAGAAATCACATTATATCCATTCCTCCTTTTTAAATCCCCTTTGATTTCATTCTTCAAAATCAAACATTTTTCTTGATTTAATTACAAAAACATTGGTAAGATCAATTTGTTTTTAAATGAAATAATCATTTAAAAACATTTATTTGAATAAATTTTTGAAATCTACATTCAGACATTGAAAATATATTTCAAATCATCACCTTTTAAACATTATACACACATTCAATTACATATATATTTATAACCACCACTCAATGCACCTATTCACATGTGAATATGTTCACATATACACACACACCCTAAATATGTGACAAAGAATCAAACATGGAAAGATACATCCATATCATCTTATATAAATAAATAACCTGAGACAACTACAATTAAACTCAATAAAACTACCCAAACAAAGAATCCCAAAATAATTTATCCCGTGAACTCATGCATCACCCAATGAAATTACATAAACCATGTAGAATTAATTTTAAATAATTATTTCTTTGATAAAAACCATAAAAAAAATTTATAGGACAAAAATAGAATTTTTTCTTTTAATGAATTTGGAAAGAATGGCCAAATTAATAACAACCCAATTATAAATGAATTTTAATTCCTTAATAACATCGAGAAATATACATTTCAAAATAAAATTTAACATAGATGGATTTTATAAATTCAATGAAATCTAATTTAATACACCCAAACACATGTAGTATATATGGGAAAAACAAAACCACGAAAACCCTTACATAGGGAAAACACAGATGATGTGAAACCTTCAGAAATGGTCAGTGGAAGGTCCCAAAAGAGGATCACACACCCTAAAAACCAAATCCATGATGGTTTAGAATCTACATCCTTGGTTATGGCATGTATGGGTAACACACAGTGATATTAAGGAAAGAAAAACCAAGAATAATGAAGTAGAGTGAGAGGAGTGAGAAGAGAACCTTGCCTGGGTGAAGATCCACTCGAAAACACACTAGAAATCACCAAGGGGAGGAAATAAAATGAGGGTGCACACATAGGTTGGGGGATTTTCAATCCTTTCCATTCTATCTAAGAGAGGTTTAGGGATATATGGGGGCACAATTTGGAGTATATAAGAGGGGGGAAATTATATTTTGTTCATTTTACTTTATAACTCTGGGCACATCACACGATTTCCATTCAATTTACCCAAATCATGAGCCAACCCTTTACCCATCATTGGGCATAGTGGGAACCAACACGGTTGTCTCACTCTGTCAGAAAAATTGTGCAAAAGGGCCTATATACATTTTAAACCTGATTTCAATGGCTTCCACATGGTTTAAACTAACCCTACGACATTCCTGGTTTGATAAATAATTTAAAAATTTAATAGTGTGGGGTTTTAAATTCCTTAAAAAATAATGACCAATGAATTAATTAATTAATTAAGGTAAAATAGATTAGTGTGGATAAATCTCCCCCATGATACCATTTTCTATACCTAGAAATCCACTGGACATGAGGAGAATTATTTAATACAAATCTCAAATGGGAAGGGAGGAAATGATTTGACACAATCTCCATGATACCGAAGACCAAATTTAACTAAATACACTAAAGATGTATCAAAAATATACAAAATTCTACAAATCCTCAAATAGATATTCTCACATAACATCTAATGGGAAAATCAATAAATAATGACCCAAATTTGTTCTCACAACCATTTGAGAAGTCATATAGTGTGGTGTGTCAAGAAGATTGTAACCCATTAAAAAATATTTATATGCGAAAAAACCCGAACCCTCCATCAATCATCAAAACCATATAACTCCTTTAAAAACCCACCCCAAATATCAAAAAAACAACCCTTTACTCTCCCATAATCAAAACACAGGGCACCCCAACAACAAAAAATAGATCATCAATAGAAAATGGAAATGAGGTAGTGACACCTCAAAAGTTCCACCAAACCACTCTCAAAGGAGATCCAAACCCCAATAACATTCCAATGTTTCTAAAACATGAAATGTTCAATTAATTGCATTTTTTCAGTGAGTGTTTGTGGAAAATTTCAATGTTATTAAGGTTTTATAGATGTTATGATTTAATATATAGTCTTTTTGATTAGAAGTCATTTTTCATTGGTGTTTGAAACATTGTTTATAATAATGATTTGAAGAAGGAATTGAATATTCCATGAAAACAAATGATTTAATTTACATGAAGAGGTTTGGATAGTGGTTTTGGTATTTATTTAATGTGGAAATTAAAATTTTCATTTTACTTGGAATCATTCTATGTATTTAGTCCTTAAAAAATATATCCACTAGGATAGCCATCTAGGGGGAGCGGAAAATACCACTATGTGGGAAACTGAGCTCAACCCCAGTGAGCCAAATGGGATAACCATAGTCACAAAAGTGAATGGGGAACCAAGAGAAGTATCAAGAGGTGGATCACCACTGTGAGGGGTGGCACTGTGACGAAGGTGGGCACAGGAACACGCCCACAGAGAACCCGTATAGGGCGGTACCAAAGGAGGAGGAAAAGAAATTATTTATTAGTTGTTATTGTGGCTTGTAATATAAGGGATTAGACCGACACATGCCATTTTCAGGTGGGATTGAAAATTTTCATTCATGATAAATCATGGTCATATGATAGGTTTAGACATTTTATCACTGTCATTCGATCATCTCTTTATGATCTCAATCATGGGATCTGTTCGCTGAATATTCTGAGTTGTCTGAAATCTTCAACACATCTTCTCCTTCAACAAGCTTAATTCAAGAAGCTTATTGTCAATCTAAGAATATCTGTTCTCATTGGATCTCCATGGAATAATTGAGTGAAGCTCCATATAATATATCCATTCATTGATTCATAGTTCTAAAGATCCATGGATGATCTAAAATAATTATGAAACATAGTTTTCATAATTGAACTAGGTTCAAACAATGTTTTTTTGTTGTGCATATGATTAAAAATTCCAGACAGAGATAAAGGATACCCTATAACAATTGGAATGTTCTAATGGGGAGAGGATAAAATGAATCTAATTAATTCCTGAATATTATTCAGTAATTCTCTACGGCTACAAATACTGAGGTAGTGTTCATTTGTTGTTTATATTTATCTCACATTTGGGAGTAGTTTTCTGAGAGAGAAAGAGTTCTGTGAACTCATTGGTTCATGGAGGATCTGTGATATCTATGTTTGTGTAAAGGTGAAGAATCCTATGAGTACTCGATATATGCATTGCACCCTCATAGTGCTTCATGAAGAATAAAGATCCACAAACCATCCATGAATACTTGATAAGAATTCATTCTCTCAATCATGGGTAAAGATCACTATGAACAATCTCTTGCCTGGTTTGTGTGATTAACTTTGTGTAGCCACATGCAGTATTTACTTAAAATTCATTTCATGTATAAAGACTTGCGCATATTGTGTATATACTCATTAGGGTTTCCACATAAGAAAGAGACTACATGTATCATTATATACTTTCTTGAAAATTAATATGAAATCTAGTTCTTTCACAGTGATTATGAAAACTGATGTCAGTTGGTTTGTGCAATGAATAAAGTTGTTGTGCATTATGTATATGCATGAGGATTGTGTATTGGGTTGGTGTGATATTTTTTGAGTTTTCAAGATCTAATGAGAAGGGAAATACATGTATTCATGATTACATATACATAAGTATAATAATAAAAAAATTAAACATACATGCATACATAAAGGGAGTTCGATGTGTTATGTATCATCTAAACATGCACATGTGAAATCTCAGGAATATACCATTTTGTGTTAATAATTAGGAGAATGGTGTATGTAAATTGTGATGTGAGAAAAGAAAATATTGTGTGCTTTAGGTTATCCATATAAATACACATACATGTATTATATCATGTTCATATTCACACGTGATGAATACAAGATAATGTCATGCATTATATAATATAGGTGCATGAATATTGAATAATCACATGTGAAGTATATGTTTTCTAATTAGTATGTATTTGTTTGAGACTGAAGCCAGAATAGTAATTCTATCAGTGCTTCATAATATTTGTGTATCTGAGTTATCAGTTCATAGTGAGGCTAGGTCTTCAGTATAAGAAATAATGTTTTTCCTGAGATACATTGTATTGAGATAGATGATTATATTTAGGGATCATAATTATATGAACATGTCCATAATCAGTGAAAAGGAACATGAATTGTATATGGGCTAGTTTGATAAATAAATCTCATGGGGAAGATTATAACATCATCCAATCAGTGGATAAAACATTTTGTGACTCATGATTGTGAAGTCATTACTGGGACTCTGAAGCAGTGTATATCTCTTGTGGGATTCTAGAGAAGGATGGTGGGATGCTAGAAAACCTATGGGATGATGTATAAATATCTTCTTAGGGGACTCAGATTCACTAGTGTATGTGGAAAGTTGTAAACTCTAGTGGGACTATAGAGTAGAACAATGTGGGACTCAGTGTTGATGGGAATCAGACATTCCATAGTTGTAATCATCTATATATAGTGAAAAATCTATAATAAGGGGTGATTACCGGTTCCAGTAAGGATGTAGGTATTAGTACCTATCCTTTTAAAAATGAATGTGTGTTTTTCATTCATTAAGTTATTTCATGCTGGATAAGGGTCAATATTAAAGGAAAGACAACAAGACATTAAACAGTTATAGAGATTGAATCAAAAGTAAAATATTTTTAAAAAATTTATTCCACTGATTCAACCACCTCTCAGTTGTATCTAACTAATCCTAGACCACATCAAAAGAATCATCTAAAAAACCTGAATCATCCTCTAACTAGGAATAATGAGAAAAATGCAAAACCCACAATCAATCCTCTTCAAACAACATCAGTTCGAACCCTAGGTAACGAATAAATATAAGTCATAACCTAGGTTCTCATACCAGATACATCATTCATGGTGATCCCGTCAAACAAACAGATATTATTTGGTTCGTAATCTCAACTGGTTCAACATCCATCCTTAGTAACCAAACCACACCTAAGTTTTTCCCACCTAACCATAGAACCAAAATCAAACGTCACCATCCAAGACCACTCACAAAACTCCAAAATACCCAAACAATCCAATGAGGCATGAGAAACACAAATTTATAACTAATATAAGAGATACCTAGTGTCCAAAGAATCACAAATATTAAGAATTAATTCCAAATTATGATTGACTAAATGACCCCATAATATGCGATCACCTAAACTCAACGACACTCAAGATTGTTCGGGACAGCCTGATTTAAATTATATGATGACACAAAAAACCTAAACAATAAAAAATCCAGTAAATAATCATGCCCAACCAAAATAATTTTTCAATTAAAATTAATCAATTCAAAGGAAGTAATGAAAAACACTACAAAAAAAGACACAAAATAATCTAACCAAATGTCTCCTGTTGAACCATTTCAAAACAATGAAATTAAATTTTAAAACCCATAAACCAATTGAAAACCCATTTTGAAGCCCAAAATAACTCCATTACAAACATTTCTAAATCGCCCAAATCCAACTTCATTTTTAATTCATTTTGAAAATCTCCCTAACAAATTTCAAACCCAAATTTCATTGTTTGATACACTTATATATATATTTGAATGCCAACCCAACACATCTATAAAATATTTTACAAACAGGAAAACTTTTTTTTATAAATATAAGATCAACCACATCCATTAAAACTTACATTTCCCCATTTAAATCCATTTTATATCAAATGTTCTTTTCAAAATCCATTCAAAACCATTTCAAAATGTACATTTCTATTTTAAATTATTTAAACTTTACCCGAATAAAAATTTAAATATCTAGAAAATTTATTTATCAATTTTTGATCTAAAATACAATTTCTCAACATTATAAAATATCTGGAAAAAACAAATAGGACTAGTGAATTCACAATAATTGGTTGGATGTATTGGTGGACTATGTGTCAATCAAACATTTTTCACTATGAGTTGCATATAACCATTTACACAGGCTCCACACACATTACCATATGGTGTGAGATCACCCTGTACAACTGGATCATCTTTTGTTTCATCCCAGAACAAAATGAATAGATCAAATAGTTCAAAATATCATAACTAAACCGAAAATAAAAATTCAACACCCAAAACCCAACATTTCAAGGTATCTTGAGGTTTATTATGAGCAAGTGTTGGCCAAAATATTCTATTACCTCCCACTCAGGCCCTGATGGTCCTACCTCTATCTACCAAACATTCCGGAATTTTTGTACCTCTCACTATCATATTGATGTTAAAGAAAAATCAACAACTCTTTTGACACTAGATATTTAATTAGATGTTATTTTAGTTGTTATTGTTTCGATATAATATTAGGTTGTTGGTCGGTCAATAATTAGATTTAATAAGTATTTGGAGGGCCATTTTGAAGGCCTTGATAGGGCATTTCTACCTACCAATTAAAGGCAAACCAACAATCAACCAGAGGAAAACTATCCGCCAGTTGATGTGACAGGAAGTGGAACATGAATTCTTTCTAGCCTTACCAGGTAGTATGTTATGGGAAAATAGTGTTACCTTCACACTGCCTCACCCATTGACAAGTTGGTGGAGCCTAGTGGCCGATCAATGGATTTTTTCTAGAAAGTCTAACTATCAATTACATGTTTCCCCGTTCAGATTATCTCACATTTTAATAGATCTTTTGGACCCAAAAACCTAAAAAATCATCAAGCTAATGCCAAACTCTATAAATATACACCCCTAGAAGGATTGGAATGTATTAGTTTCCTAGCAGTTAAAATTTGGTTACTATTATGCCATCACTTGATCCATATTGTTCTAATTGTTGCCTTTATTTTCCCCCCCACATATTTATCTCCCTTTCCGTCATTTTTTCATTTCAGTCTTACTAAGAATTGGGAGTGTACTTTAAATGTTTTTTACTAAAAAACACCCCATCATTTTCTTTGTCTTGGTGGCTCATTATCACTAAAGTGAGTGTTTTGAGTTTATTTCTAAAACCATATAAAATGTAAGTGTGTTCCATTGTATTGGGTTTCTATCTATAACAAATTAAAAAGAAAATTTTTCTAGGTATCTTTGATACCATTAAATCCAATGGATAATAAATCCCTCAAGCCTTTGTGGCGAGAAGATTTATACACTCGTTTATGTTTTTGGTCAAAATCGTTTATCATCTTACCTTGTCATTTATTTCCCACTGTGATTTTTATTTAATATTATTTATTGAATAATTTTATAAATTTATTTAATTTAAATATTTAAAAGTAATTAACCCTTCTATACATCCAACTTGGAAAAATAATTGGTATCAGATCCATCATTGGTTTATAAACCTCAATTGGTATCATGTAATGATCATAAATTTTGGACACTTCCACTAACATCGATGTTTAACTTGAGGTGAATTCAATTAGTTGATCTCTATTATTTTTTGTATAAGATTAAATTTATTATAAAAATCGCATGTCTACATTTCGTAGAAGAATTGGTTAACCCATTTAGAAAATTTCGATGCATGGTTACATACCCACTAATGAATAGAAGGACAAATGGACATCTGATGATATGGTAGCCTTTTAAATTTATGAAAAATCCCTGAATTCCATTCATTTTGAGTTTATAAAAAATAATTTAATCATATTTATAAATGAAAAATTACACACGAAATCTTGAAACTTCTTGAATTCATACATGAGGGAACTAAAATTGTTCAGGGCACTATAATTTACATGTATCGTTAAGACTTTAGAATATTTAATATTCATATTAATGGATATATTTTTTTATGTTCACTCTCTTTACTAAAATAATAAATGTTTAAATATATATTGGTGATATTCTTACCATTGAAATTAGTTTTAAAAATATAATTTGGGTATTTTTCCTATTCATGGTCATCCAAGGTAACAATAATTTGAGAAGAAAAAGAAAATTAAGAACATTCCAGTAGAATAACTCATTAGGTCGCTCAGGAAATATGAGATTACCATAAAGTGAAAATATATAAGGAAGCGAAGGAATTTAAGAATAGAAAAATATTTCCAGTAAAGGAGTCAATTCTGACTCTTCTATTAGTGATGAAAAAAATTATCACTTTTCCAAGAAGATGAACAAATTAACGAGGAATAAAAAAAATTCATCGTTCCAAAAAGAAGAATCAACATTGAAAACAGAGGTAACATTATATTAATTTATGAAAAATTAAAAAATAAAACTTATGTGCCCTATATTTAAAAATACGATAAATGAGAAGAAGAAAAGAAAGAAATTATTCAATGTTTCTACATGGAGTTCTAGTGATGACTCCCTATCATGAATCAAATCATGTGATGCTAGTGCAAAATGTCTCATGGACTAAATTGAGGTTGATTATGAGGATAAATGTATCAAAAGAAAATACTAAAGAGATACCTACTACATGGACAACTAGTACTCTAGAAATATATGCAGTGACTACTCTTGGTTAAACCATATTTAAATGATTGATTAAGGCCATGTCACCAATAATGATAACTCAAGGAATAAGATCAAAGACATATACACTATTGGTTTTTTAAATTATACCATTATTAAAGATGTTTGATATGGTGATTCATTAAAACATATTTTTCATAGTATTATCCAATTTTTTGATAGTGATTTGAATGTTTCTTTTGAAAATAAGGTTTTTAATGTTTTTGAATCCAAATAAAATATTATTTTTTTATCTTGTTGATTTTAAAATTACTATGTTATTCATTTAAAATATATTTTTTATCCATAATGTTAAATTTATTAGTGAAATACATATTTATTCATGGTTATGGAATTAATGTATTTGTCATTGTGTCACACACACACACACACTCTCTCTCTCTCTATCTATCCAAAATAAACTTAAATAAACTAGTATGGGATTTGCCTAAATTTCAATCCAAAAATGAAATTGTGTGTGAGACTTGTCATCTTGATAAGAAATAAAAATATTCCATTCAATCTATAATGGAAGTACCCACATAAAATTCTCTTCAGTTTTTATATGTTGATTTATTTATACTAAAGCCAGTTTAATGTATAAGAGGTATACCATACAATTTGGTAATTATCAATGATTATATGATATTTACTTATGTTTATTTCTTGGATCATACAAATGAGGCCTTTAAATTCATTATTTAACAAAAAAATATGGTTGAAAATGAAAAAGGGTATAAGATCATATCCATTCAATGTGATATTAATGTAGAGTTTGTAAATAAATATTATGATGAAACATTGTAATTCACAAGGTTATAGTCATTTTTTTCTTCACTTAGGACTCCCAGAAAAAATAGTGTTTTAAAAAGATAGAATAAAACTATACAAGTTATTTTAGGAACTATTTTGAATGAATTTATACTCCACCAATACTTTTTGGGATGAGGGAGTCAATACTACTTGTTATAACTTGAATAATGATCTCGTAATACACATCCTTAAGAAGACCCCCTATGATATTTGAATGGTAGAAAACATAAAATTGACTATTTTATGTTTTTTGAGTGTAAATGAAATATTATTAACACCAATGAAAATTTTGGAATATTTATTCACTAATATGATGAAGGTATTTTCCTTGAACACATTAACTCCTGTAAAAAATATATATAACAACCCAAGACTTTATGATACATGTCCCTTTAAATAATTTTAATTTCTTTGATAGCTTTCTTCATATGAAAAACCTAGTTTAAATAAACTACAACATACTATTGTAATATTATAATATTATAGTTATCACCGAGCCAGTAGATTATAGTGTTTTAATATAAAAAATTCTCATATGAAAAATATTTATAAATATTCCATTTAATACAAATGTATTCATTAATTATTATGAAATAAGCACTCCATTTTCAGAAAAAGATATATTTTTATATCTTAAAAATGGTTTTTATTTAGGTTTTGTAGGAATATTATATTTAATTAATCGAAATTTTATAATTTTTTTGAAATAAATTATATCCTTTATGAAATAATCATATCAAAATTATCTTAGGGTCAAAATTTGAATTTTTTCTTAAAAGATTGAATTTTCAGTGAATATTGGGAACTATCGATTTTTGTAAAAATGATTTTTATTTTCATTAAAAAGTATAATTATGATTTGAATTTTATCTAAAGAAAAAATATTATTGTTTAATTATATGAATTCTAATAAATTACTTTTTAATCATCATTAAACATTATTTTGTTATAAGTTCATTTTTGTGCTTAATAAATGCATTTTTCTAAAAACTATTTTTCATTTCATTTTACACTTTTATATTAAAATTAATTTCTAAAAATTATTGGAATAAAATAATAAAAAATGGATTCTAAATTTGTAATCAAGAGGACTAAATTTGGTATATAGGTCCATATAATTTTTTTTCATTATGAATAGAAATTGTAGTAAAAATTTGTCGCATCAATAAGGGTAAATTCTCACGACCCGTCCTCGGGGCCGGTGCCGTGACTACCCCAAGCCCGACTTCCATAGGCCAGGGGCTGGCGACTAGCACCAAGGCGTAAATCCCAACAAAAGGGAAGGCATTTCCTTTGAAAAGGAAACAAGCACCACAGAGTAAGAAAGCAGAAAAGTAAACACTAAGTAAAAACTGTAACAAGCTGTGCTGAAAGTAAAAGGGGCCGGAAATACAAGCCCAATTGTAAAGTACAACTGAAATGAAAAACAACAAATAGAAAGAAAAGCCGCAGTGTCGAGCCGTCCTCTGTAAGTCCCACCTGAAGGGTGGGTACAGATAGCCTCCACTGCTCCTCGGGTCCACCTGACCGCTCCGAGTACGTCCCGCCCAGTGGTCCACTTCCAGTTACCGTCCTGCTCTGCAAGCCTCCACCACGATCAGTGCTGTCCATCGTCTGCAACCAACACAACGTTGTGGGGCATAGCCCATGCAGGGGTGAGTACAAGCTACTCAGTAGGGACCATGAGACCCTGACGGTCTCCCAAAATCCACAAAGGATAAACCACAAAGGAAAGATACAATCACGAAGTAACATCTGACACAGCTTAGGGATATGCCCATACATATACCTAAGTCATCAATTCCCATTCGGATCCAACGTCCGAGCCCAATCAAAACCCAGTCCACATAGGAAAGCCAAACGTAAATCCACACAGGACAGCACAACACAATCCACAAAGGAGAGTAAATAGTAATCCACATAGGATAGCTCAACACAATCCACAAAGAAGAGTAAACAGTAAATCTACACAGGATAGCTCAACACAATCCACAAAGTAGAGTAACACATGATTCATCTCACACATGTATACTTCTTCGGATGGAGATAAAGATGATCACTGATCCATCTAAGTTTTCGGACCCAGAAAGGATCGACAGGTAACTATCCCCCACAATGACCCACACAGGATCGGGCCCACACAGGACCTGTAGGCGCTGGCTCACACAGAACCGCTGAGCGCTGACCCACACAGGATCGGACCCACACAGGATCGGGCCCACACAAGACCTGTAGCACTGATCCACGTAGGATCGCTGAGTGCAGTAGTCATCGCAGTCCACTGAGGATCTCTACACAGTCGTCGCAGCAGTCCACTGAGGATCTCTGCACAGTCGTCGCTGTCGAAGTAGCAGTAGCAGCCAGCTCTAGGGTTCCTGCACACAGCAAGCCCTTTCGGGAGTGTCCGCTCCACGAGCCGAGAGGCTGATACATCAACTTACACAAAGTCCGAAGTTGATGTATCCAAGCGTTCTGTATCGTCAACATGAACTCAACGTCGCAGACGGCGTGTCAATCTGACGACCGATCAGAGAGTTATTGGCTTTTTCGTCCCAGGGGCCCGGTTGGTTTTTAAGGAAAAACCACCCCAACCGTACTCCACCTGCATCCAAAACTCATGTGGAGTGAGCCAAAAGATCTGTCTCACTTAGAGGAAATCATCAAAGCTGACGGTACGTCAATCGGACGTCCGTAGCTCAAGATATGAGCGTTTCCGCTCCGAGGACCCGGTTGGTTTCGTGTACGAACCAACCCGGCTAAACTCAAATATTCCGAAACATTGAGTGCAATATACCGAAACGACCGTCTCGATCCAAGGATCGCGTTGCCGCTGACGGCGCATCGTTTGGAGGCCCGTAGCTCAAGTTACGGGCATTTGACCGAAAACGGTCCGAAGACGGGGGGTCCGGGCCCGGCTGGTCGGACCGGCCTGGCTCAGCTCGGTCGAGTGGCCGAGCACCGCAGATCGGATGTGATGTGGCCCCCCGCGTGGGGCCACGCTAGATCAAAGGACACGGCTTTGCCGCATCCGAGTGCGCAGGACTCGCGCGGCCGCGGGTCCACGGGCGCCGCCGCCGAGCCGGTGACCCGCGCCGTCGGCGGCTTCCGCGGGCCACCGGAGTCGCTCGATTCCGTTCCCGTCTACGCCGCTGCTCCTCCCGGGACTCATTCTTCACAGCGGAACCATCAAACTTCCGTTGTGGCACATTCCGTCGTCGCCCTTCAAATCCGCACAACAACGAAGAACAGCGGAGGGTTGTCGGGCCGTGTTCGTTTGGCCTGCACCCTCCGCTTTAGATAAAAACTACGGGAGAAATATATTCAACACATGAATCAAAAATTTTAATGAATTAAAATTGTTCTTATTTTCCGGGATCTTCACTTTTAAAAGAAACGATCACGGGAAAAAGGAATTATTCACAACAACCCCTACCTCGTAGTCATCATCGTACGCACGTTCTTCATGGATTTGTTCGTCGCGGAAGGAGGGGATCGTCACGTCGTCGCGGAAGGGGCGTCGTGTCGTCGCGAAATCCGGAGATGAGTCGGTGAACTCAACTGACCAAGAAAAAACAGATTTAATTATATATAATTAAATCCGTGTTTTGTTAAAAACCACAAAGGAGATTTAAGAGAAAACTGAAGTCTCTTACCTCAAACAGCTGATCGAAGATTTCGGTGCGGAGGAAGAGACGTCGCAGAAGAATGTTGCAGGAAAGGGAACATCGGCATCGCGGCACACGGCATCGCGTCGTCTATTTCCGCAGGTTTGGCGTTCTTCGTCGGAGGTCGGCGTTCTTCGCGTTCTTCGCATTCTTCGCGAAGGAGGATGATGGCTCAAGGATTCTGTCAAAGCTTCTCAATGTGCAATCCTCCAAAATTCGTGTTGGTCTTATTTTATTATTATACCAATGAATGAAAAAGGGTAAGTAATGACTTAATGAATTCGTAGAATTAATTCAACGAAATAAACCGTCCAATTAATTCAACGAATGAAACTGCCCATTTAATTCATGAATAAAACCGCCCAATTAAATGGTGTGTTAAGAATTTAAGAAAACGCGTCAGTTGACTTTCATAATGACGGGTTTTCGTTGGTGCGTTACTTAGAGGAAAAGAAACGGTGGGGCTCGTGCGGGCCCCACCTATAACGACCCATACTTTACATACAATATTAATACTTCAAAATTGAAGCACACTTATTACAACCTAGGACAAAACCACAAAGGATCGTATAGGTATAGTGTCTTTAGAAACTGGGAAACATAAACAACTGGTTCATAAATATTCTACTGTGTCTCCCATTTATTTCATCATATCTAGGGTCCCTTTTAGCATATTCTACTTAATATCCATCTTCCTGACCAGGGGAAAAGAAAACATAAAAGGGTGAGCTCAAATGCTCAGCAAGGGAAAATAATGGAAATAAAATTCATATCATATCTCTGTGATAATCATAACCTGCAAAAGAGATCATAATATCATAACATGGAATAAATCATAGAAGTGAAAATGAGATCCCCATAATCATAAGATAAAACTTGAAACTTTGTGGCATGCACACAAAATCATGGAAAATCATTTCTTGTTAGTCATGACTCATTGCCAAGACTATCTTAGCGGACAAAGTCCATTTCTGAACCGAGTTCACTCCCCATTTCAGTCCTGTATCACTGAACCGAAATAACCTTCCGTTCTAGCCATGTCTATCTCATGAGATATAAATCATTACCCAATGCATTGGAGGGAGATATTTGTCCCACCCATCTTATAATGAATCCTTTCTTATGTGTGCCACATAATCATAAATCATACATCATCACATAACACATGTAACAAAAATGGGATTCTTGAAACATCATGACATCATAAAAAAAATCATATAAGGTAAATGACTTCATAAAAATAATTCCCTCACAACATAATCAAATCAATGTAATAATAGGGATAAAAACAGAACCCTTTATTATCTTATATGGAAAATAATTTTGATAAAACACTTGAACTCCATTCTTGAGAAAAATATCCTTTCTTCTTCAAAAACACTTTTCTTTTCTTAACATGTAATACAATTATAAAATAAAAGAAGTTTATTAAAAATAAACTTGAAAACTTGTAAAGGAAGCGTCGTGGAAATAATGTTTTAATAATCCATTCATGCCGTATAAGTTAAAAAAACATTCTTCGTACTTTTGTCGGAAAATTCAAAAAGTACCTCGTACGAAAAAAACGACAAAATATTCCTTTCATATTCATTAATAAAAACTCAACGAAGCATAAAATTGGATTTAAACTATTTTAAGTGGATGGAAACAATATTACATATTGAGGGAACATGGATGTGGATGATAAAATACACCCCAGTAAATAACAAAGTATAAAAAATCTCGGATAAAAATGAGATTGTGATATTTCCCCTTACCTTAGGTCCGATTTGCTTTGTACATGTCCGAAGCTCCTGTATAATGGTTTAAATATTGTTATTGACTTATTCCAGAATCATACATATTGATATTATATCATATATGGTCATATTCTTAGCTTCTTGTTAGTAATATTTCATTGTTACTTGTTACTCGGGTCTTTATTGCCTTTTGTTCTTATGCATGTTTTGCCGAATAAATTCTTATTCTTATTTTAAGGTTATAGATACCTTATATCCAGAATGGTATTAGTGTAACATATATCATATTTATTCATTCAATTCATTTATATAATTACTATTTAATGATGATCATGTAGAACGAGTCGCATCACATCGTGGAGACGGTATTCCGTACGTACGCACGAGTGATGATATCGTTCCTATGATCGTGGAATTTTATTGGAGTATATATATATTTTTTCAGTATCAATATTACTTTATAATAATCATAAATAGTTACTCATTACACCATTATACCCATCCTTGTAAGGTGATGGTGGAAAATAGATTACACCACAGTGTGGAGACGGTATTCCGTACGTACGCACACGCGGTGATTTCATTTTTCCGTAGGATGGATAAAAGGTTAATTAGGGTTGTTTAAAATTTATAATAACATATCAGTATGTAAGTAATACTGATGTTATTACTTTATCATGAAACAACTAAAGAAGAATAAGTTGAAGAAGAAAGAAATTGAAAAGATCGGTAATGGATATTACCTCTTCTTTAGAACGCCTCTTTGAATCCTCCACTTAGGGAACTAAGATTGGTCTTTGAAGAAGACCAGGACCTCTAGGATTATTCTAGGGAAGTGGAGAACTGATTTTGGCAGGGGATGGCCGAGCTTGAGTGCTCTAATTGGTGTGAGGAGGAGGGGGAGGAGGTGCCCTTTTATAAGGGAGGAGAGGGGCACCTTAGGAATATCTCAAAATATTATTTTATATTAAAGTCAAAATCGGTTTATAATGGTTCAAAAGGGTCTTATTTCGAAGCTAAAGTTGGGATGGGTCGAAATCCTATCAACCAATAGGATTTAGACAAGTTTAGGGTATTATTTTAACCTTATCAATTAGATTAAACACTAAGTTAAATAATTTAACTTTTACCGTGTCTTATTGTGTTCTTTCATTATATGGTTAATACACTTACTATATCATGCCAAACGAACCCCAAATTGTTTATTATTAATATATATATCCTTATCTAAGTCATTTGGCCGAAGCTTACATTTTTAGTAATAAAATAACAATTAATAATATAATATTTGATTTAAAAACTATTTTGTGTCAATTTTGACACTATTTGATATATGATTTTTTTGAAAGTCATAACAGAATTATATGTTCTAACCAAGTTGATTAAATCAACACTAATATATCATAGTAACCTATAAAATTAGTGGAATTCATAAAAAGTCTCATATTACATTTATTTTTGTGTTTATAACATCAATTATGTCAATATTTCATTAATAAGATAATTACTACATCATCATTGTGTCATAAATAAATTAAATTATTTAATATCTAAAAATTATAAATAATATAACATTATGTAGAAAATATTTTTAGATTTCTAATGAATATTTATAGTCGAATTTAGCTTATGTATAACCCCATATTAAAAATTATTTACTTATTAAACTTTGATTTTAACTATTTTAACCCTTCTTTAAATAAATTAATTATAAATGTCCTAATCTAATCCAGGTGGGCCTAAATTGTCATATTTTATTACTAAGTTTGTTTTTGGTCGAATTAAATTTATCCAATATAATTAGGACATGTGTTAGGGTAATAGTAATATCATATTTACCCTTAGTTACCCTATTTACTATTAACCGCTGTAAAAAAAGTAAAAAGTTACTATTCACCAAAAAATTATTTTTATCTCATTGAACCACATTTTACTTACTGATATCAACCGTGTCTGTCGGATTTTCGAAACTCCATTCACAGAAGCGGTAAAATTATTTTTTATGCAAAATTCAGTTTTTAATCTACCACTTAGTGGTTTCACTATTAATCAAAAATTGAATGTTTTCAGAAAAATACCAAAATTTCACCCTAAGCTAATTTCGGTATTCCGAATCCAAAAATGAAGTCCATTTTGAAAAATAAAATTTATAAAATTTCAAAAAGTGGTTATTACAATTCATAACGACTAGTTTTAATAATATTTTAATAGCATATTGTTGTTTAGTGAAACTCAGTATTGCGTACAACGCAAGCTATCGAGGAAGGTCGCAATTGCGTGTAAAGTAAGCCAAGCTAGTATGTAGTGAAAAATTCCTTCGATGATATATAAAAACAAAATATTACTCATAAAAATCTCGGGTGTTACATTCTACCCCCCTTAAAAAGAATTTCGCCCTCGAAATTCGTCACTTTGTATCGAACAGATGAGGATACTTCTCCCTCATCATATCCTGAAGCTCCCATGTAGATTATTCAAGTTGTTGGTTCCTCCATAAAACTTTCACCAATCGAGTGGTCTTGTTTCAAAGGACTTTTTCGCAATGATCCAGAATCTCTATCGGTTGTTCTTCATAAGAAAGATCTTGCTCCAGTGGTACAACTCTTGAGCTGAGTACATGTGAAGGATCAGGTATGTACTTTCTTAGGAGAGATACACGGAACACATCGTGAACTTGAGGGATATTCGGTGGAAGCGCCAATCAGTAAGCTACCTTTACAACACGATCCAGTATTTCTAAAAGACCGAGATATCTAGGGCTCAACTTCCCCTTCATTCCAAATCTCATAACCCTCTTCCAGGGAGATATTCGTAAGAATACTTTATCACCCACTTCAAACTCTAGGTGTTTTCTTCGGTTGTCGGTATAACTTTTCTGTCGACTCTGAGCTGCTCTTATGTGTTGTTGAATAGATCTGACCTTTTCTACCATTTAATCAACGAGATCAGGTCCTAATAGCTTTCTTTCCCCAACTTCATCCCAGCAAGTTGGAGTCCTGCATTTTGTTCCATAGAGAGCTTCATATGGAGCCATCTGAATACTGGAGTGAAAGCTATTATTATAAGAAAATTCCACCAAAGGTAGGTGTTGATCCCAACCTCCTTTGGAATCCATAGAGAAAGCTCTCAACATATCTTCTAGGGTTTGAATTGTTCTCTCAGACAGACCGTCTGTCTGGGGATGATAAGCAGTGCTGAAACTCAACTGTGTATCCAGAGTATGCTGAAGACTTCGCCAGAACTTCTAGGTAAATCTTGGATCCCGATCAGATATAATAGAAAGTGGTACTCCATGCAATCTTTCCACTTCCTTTACATATATCCTGGCAAGCAGATCCATAGAGAAATCCTCTCTAATAGCAATGAAGTGTGTAGAATTTGTAAGACGATCAACTATGACATAGATAGCATTATTGCCTTTGGATGTTTTAGGAAGTCCTGTGACAAAGTCCATAGTGATGTTTTCCCATTTCCATTTGGGTATGGGTAATGGTTGTAACATCCACTTAGACTTCTGTCTCTCAGCTTTAACTTGATGACAAACCAAGCATCGAGAGACATATTCAGCAACATCTATTTTAATGTCATCCCACCAGAAGTACTCTTTCAGGTCCCTATACATCTTCGTGCTTCCAGGATGAATATATAATGAAGAACTATGAGTCTCATCCAGCAGCTCATTCTTTAAATCGGGGATGGGAGGAACACAAACCCGATTCCTGAACTTTAATATCCCATCACAATCAAGGTTGAATTCAAGAACATTTCTCACCTTCTTTTGTAACTCGACATCTTCTTTCTGTGCCTCTTTAATCTTCACATGTATAGATGGTTGAACATTCATTTGAGAAAGATAAGATTTTTCCCCTTCCATTATAATTCCAAGATCCATCCTTTGTAAATCCATAAATATTGGATCTTTTGTGATCCTCATCATGGATAAACTAGCATGGTCTTGTCGACTTAATGCATCTGCCACCTTGTTTGCTTTCCCAGGGTGGTAATGGATTGAGCAGTCATAATCCTTAATCAGCTCCAACAATATTCTTTGATGCATATTCATCTCCTTTTGTGAGAAAATATACTTTAAACTTTTATGATCAGTATAAATATCACACCTTTCACCATAAAGGTAATGCCTCCAAATCTTTAATGCAAAGATTACCGCAGCCAACTCCAAATCATGTGTTGGTTAATTTTGCTCATGGATTTTCAACTGTCTTGAGGCATAAGCTATCACCATATCATTTTGCATAAGAACACACCCCAATCCCTTCTTGGATGCATCACTGTAGATCACAAACCTTTCTCCACTACAAGGCAGTGTGAGCACAGGTGCACTGGATAACCTTCTTTTCAACTCCTTGAAATTCTCTTCACATTCTTCCGTACAGACAAACTTAACTCCTTTCCGAGTCAACTTGGTGAGTGGATTAGATAATCATGAAAAATCTTTTACAAAACGTCGATAATATCCAGACAAACCAAGAAAACTTCGGATCTCAGTTACTGTTGTTGGTCTTGACCATCTTTCGATAACCTCTGTTTTTGCTGGATCCACAGATATCCCCTCTTTTGAGATTATGTGACCCAAAAATTCAACTTTTTGAAGCCAAAATTCACACTTGGTAAATTTGGAATAATGCTTCTCCTTTCTCAGGGTCTTCAATATAATTCTCAATTGATCTTCATGCTCTTCCTTTCTCTTTGAATAGATAAGAATATCGTCTATAAAGACTACCACAAATTGATCAAGATAGTCTCTAATGATTCTATTCATTAGATCCATGAAGATAGCAGGGTCATTAGTAAGACCAAATGGCATCACTATAAATTCATAGTGTCCATACCTTGTACGGAAAGCCGTCATTGGTATATCCTCCCTTTTGACCCTTAATTTATGATACCCTGAACGAAGATCAATCTTGGAAAAGTATTGAGCTCCGCGTAGTTGGTCAAATAAGTCATCAATGCGTGGGAGATGATATTTGTTCTTGATAGTGATCTTGTTAAGTTCTCAATAATCAATGAAGAGTCTCATTGATCCATCTTTCTTCTTAACAAATTGAATAGGTGCTCCCAAAGGTGACGCACTAGGGCGTATGAATCCCTTATCAAGATTCTCCTGGAGTTGCTTCTTCAATTCCTGCAACTCAATTGGGGCCATTCTATAAGGTGTCTTTGAAATATGCAAAGCACCCGGTACGAGTTCTATTGAAAACTCAACTTCACGATTTGGTGGAAGACCCGGTAATTCCTCCGGAAAGATATCATAAAACTCCCGTATGATGGGCATATTCTTAATCTTGAGTTTCTCACCAACCATTTGAGATAAATAACCTTTATTTAGTGGAATCAAGACCCATAAGATGGAAGGAATTTCCACTGGAAGGTTATATTCATCATTGCATCGATAGACAATCGTAGATTGATCTAGAATATGAAATGTGACTTCCCTTCTTTGGCAATTGATATGAGCTCCATGTAGAGAAAGCCAATCCATGCCATGAATCACATCAAATTCCACTATAGGAAGGATCACAAGATTTTCAGGAAGCACTTTCCCACAAACTTCCATCGAAGAAGAATTATAAACTTTTGATGCGACTGTTGTGCCATTAGGTGTTGTCATAGCTAACTCAACATCTAATTGTTGAGGTAATACGGTGATACCCTTAGAAAATTTTTGAGAAATAAAAGAGTGGGTGGATCCAGAATCAAATAAAACATTTGCTACTTTAGAGTGGATGGTAAGTGTACCTTTCACCACTTCATTATCGTACTCCACATCACTGATAGAAATTGCATGTGACTTTCCTTTGTCTTTAGCCTTAAGAGTTTGTTGACGTCGACCATTATCATCAATCCTTGGATTTGGGCATTGATTGGTATAATGCCCCATCTCCTTGCACTTGAAACATTGAAGTGTAGTAGGTTCATTCTGCGCATCCCTTCCATTTTTTGCATCATTAGACATCTTCTTCCCATTATCACGACATTCAAATGCCTGATGACCTTCCTTTCCACATTTGAAACATTTAATTGTCCCTTTAAGACAACTCCCTCCGTGTTTCTTTCCACACTGTGAGCATAAGGGAAATCTAATCTTCTTTTCAGTGTGCTCTTTAGATTTTCCTTTGAATTCCATCTTCCTCTTCTTATCAAACCCATTTGACTGATGGGTTACTCCAATCTCCATCTCGACTTTGAGAGCACATCGAACGATTTCCTCGTAGCTATTGAAGTCCCTTATGGCTAACGCCCTTCGAAGACTTGGTTTTAAGCCACTAAAGAATCGATCGATCTTACTCTCAGGTTGGATAATAATACTAGAAGCGTACCTTGAAAGTCTTGTAAAATTTGCTTCATAGGTACCAACAAATTCATCATCCCTTTGCTTCAGTTCAAGAAACTCTTTCTCCATCTTTGTTCGGAGAATACGAGGGAAGTACATATTGAAAAATAAGTTCTTGAACTCGTCCCATTCCATGGACTCAATTTCATCCCTTTGCCTCCTATTCTTAATAAGATTCCACCATTGATCAGCATCTCCTTCCAAACGATACACTGCTAGGATGACTTTATCATGTTCAGAACATTGAAGAACTGAAAATATCTTTTCAGTAGTACTAATCCATTGTTTAGAAACTAATGGATCATTAGACCCGCTAAAAGAAGGTGGACGCAGCCTCATGAAGGATTCAACAGAATGTTGCTCCTTCCTTTGCTCGTTTGGAATTCCTGCATGATTTATTGCTTGAGAAAGTTGTGTGAGCATGGCTACAAGATTTTTCATTCCATCTCCCATATCGTTTGGTTGCTCAGGGGGACAATCATTGCATTTCCCATCACATTCCGCATTAACACAGTTCCTTCGGGTTCCAGCCATTGACTAAAACCAAGAAGAATAGTGTGAGCAACACTAATTATAATAGGAAAACCACATAATTCAAGAATAAAATTTTCATGCTTAAAGTCTTATCCTAGGATATTCATGGCCATTTCTAAAACACTAAGATTGTGTTCTATGCTTAGACTTATCCTTAGGGTTCTTACTAAGGCTTTCACATCCTAGTTTCCAAAGGTTGACTATACCTTTCCTCTGATACCAACTATAACAACCCATACTTTACATACATTATTAATACTTCAAAATTGAAGCACACTTATTACAACAAAGGACAAAACCACAATGGACCGTATAGGTATAGTGTCTTTAGAAACTGCGAAGCATAAACAACTGGTTCATAAATCTTCTATAGTGTCTCCCATTTATTTCATCATATCTAGGGTCCCTTTTAGCATATTCTACTTAATATCAATCTTCCTGACCTGGGGAAAAGAAAACATTAAAGGGTGAGCTCAAATGCTCAGCAAGGGCAAATAAAGGAAATAAAATTCATATCATATCTTTTTGAAAATCATAACCTGCAAAAGAGATCATAATATCTTAACATGGAATAAATCATAGAAGTGAAAATGAGATCCCCATAATCATAACATAAAATTTTAAACTTTGTGGCATGCACACATAATCATGGAAAATCATTTCTTGTTAGTCATGACACATTTCCAAGACTATCTTAGCAGACAAAGTCCATTTCTGAACCGAGTTCACTCCTCATTTCAGTCCTGTATCACTGAACCGAAATAACCTTCCGTTCTAGCCATGTCTATCTCATGAGATATAAATCTTTACCCAATGAATTGGAGGGAGATATTGGTCCCACCCATCTTATAATGAATCCTTTCTTATGTGTGCCACATAATCATAAATCATACATCATTGGATAACACATGTAACAAAAATGGGATTCTTGAAACATCATGACATCATAAAACAAATCATATAAGGTAAATGTCTTCATAAAAATAATTCCCTCACAATATAATCAAATAAATATAATAATAGGGATAAAAACAGAACCCTTTATTATCTTAGACGGAAAATAATTTTGATAAAACACTTGAACTCCTTTCTTGAGGAAAATATCCTTTCTTCTTCAAAAACACTTTTCTTTTCTTAACATGTCATACAATTATAAACTAAAAGAAGTTGATTAAAAATAAACTTGAAAACTTGTAAAGGAAGCTTCTTGGAAATAATGTTTTAAGAATCCATTCATGCCGTATAAGTTAAAAAAACATTCTTCGTACTTTTGTCGAAAAATTCAAAAAGTTCCTCGTACGAAAAAAACGACAAAAGATTCCTTTCATATTCTTTACTAAAAACTCACCGAAGGGTAAAATTGGATTTAAACTATTTTAAGTTGATGGAAACAATATTACATATTGAGGGAACATGGATGTGGATGATTAAATACACCCCAGTAAATACCAAAGTATAAACAATCTCGGATAAAAATGAGATTGTGATATTACCCCTTACCTTAGGTCCGATTTGCTTTGTACGTGTCCGAAGCTCCTTTATAATGGTTTAAATAATGTTATTGACTTATTCCAGAATCATACATATTGATATGATATCATATATGGTCATATTCTTAGCTTCTTGTTAGTAATATTTCATTGTTACTTGTTACTCGGGTCTTTATTGCCTTTTGTTCTTATGCATGTTTTGCCGAATAAATTATTATTCTTCTTTTAAGGTTATAGATAACTTATATCCAGAATGGTATTAGTGTAACATATATAATATTTATTCATTCAGTTCATTTATATAATTACTATGTAATGATGATCATGTAGAACGAGTCGCATCACATCGTGGAGACGGTATTCCGTACGTACGCACGAGTGATGATATCGTTCCTATGATCGTGGAATTG
Source organism: Viscum album (assembly GCA_963277665.1). Classification (NCBI taxonomy): domain Eukaryota; kingdom Viridiplantae; phylum Streptophyta; class Magnoliopsida; order Santalales; family Viscaceae; genus Viscum; species Viscum album. The sequence goes on along the minus strand of OY728167.1, from coordinate 235,630,735 downwards.
TATTGGAGTATATATATATTATTTCAGTATCAATATTACTTTATAATAATCATAAATAGTTACTCATTACACCATTATACCCATCCTTGTAAGGTGATGGTGGAAAATAGATTACACCACGGCGTGGAGACGATATTCTGTATGTACGCACGCGCGGTGATTTCATTTTTCCGTAGGATGGATAAAAGGTGAATTAGGGTTGTCTAATATTTATAATAACATATCAGTATGTATGTAATACTGATGTTATTACTTTATCATGAAACAACTAAAGAAGAAGAAGTTGAAGAAGAAAGAAATTGAAAAGATCAGTAATGGATATTACCTCTTCTTTGGAACGCCTCTTTGAATCCTCCACATAGGGAACTAAGATTGGACTTTGAAGAAGACCAGGACCTCTAGGATTATTCTAGTGAAGTGGAGAAGGGATTTTGGCAGGGGTTGTCCGAGCATGAGTGCTCAAATTGGTGTGAGGAGGAGGGGGAGGAGGTGCCTTTTTATAAGGGAGGAGAGGGGCACCTTAGGAATATCTCAAAATATCATTTTATATTAAAGTCAAAATCGGTTTATAATTGTTCCAAAGGGTCTTATTTAGAAGATAAAGTGGGGATGGGTCGAAATCCTATCAACTAATAAGATTTAGACAAGTTTAGGGTATTATTGTAACCTTATCAATTAGATTTAACTCTAAGGTAAATAATTTAACTTTTACCGTGTCTTTTTGTTTTCTTTCACTATATGGTTAATACACTTACTATAACATGCCAAACGAACCCAAAATTGTTTATTATTAATATATATATCCTTATCTAAGTCATTTGGCCGAACCTTATATTTCTAGTAATAAAATAACAATTAATAATATAATATTTGATTTAAAAACTATTTTGTGTCAATTTTGACACTATTTGATATATGATTTTTGTGAAAGTCATAACAGAATTATATGTTATAACCAAGTTTATTAAATCAACAATAATATTTCATAGTGACCTATAAAATTAGTGTAATTCATAAAAAGTCTCAAATTAAATTTATTTTTGTGTTTATAACATCAATTATGTCAATATTTCATTAATAAGATAATTACTACATCATCATTGTGTCATAAATAAATTATATTATTTAATGTCTAAAAATTATAAATAAAATACAATTATGTAGGAAATCTTTTTAGCTTTCTAATGAATATTTATAGTCGAATTTATCTTATGTATATCACCATATTAAAAATGATTGACTTATTAAACTTTGATTTTAACTATTTTAACCCTTCTTAAAATAAATTAATAATAAATGTCCTAATCTAATCCAAGTGGGACAAAATGGTCATATTTTATTCCTAAGTTTGTTTTTGGTCGAATTAAACTTATCCAATATAATTAGTACATGTGTTAGGGTAATAGTAATATCATATTTACCATTAGTTAACCTATTTACTATTAACCGCGGTAAAAAGAGTAAAAAGTTACTATTCACCAAAAAATTATTTTTATCTCATTGAACCACATTTTACTTACTGATATCAACCGTGTCTGTCCGATTTTCAACATTCCATTCACAGAAGCAGTAAAATTAAGTTTTATGCAAAATTTAGTTTTTAATCTACCACTTAGTGGTTTCACTATTCATCAAAAATTGAATGTTTTCAGAAAAATACCAAAATTTCACCCTAGGCTAATTTTGGTATTCCGAATCCAAAAATGAAGTCCATTTTGAAAAATAAAATTTATAAAATTTCAAAAAGTGGTTATTACTATTCATAACGGCTAGTTTTAATAATATTTTAATAGCATATCGTTGTTTAGTGAAACTCAGTATTGCGTACAATGCAAGCTATCGAGGAAGGTCGCGATTGCGTGTAAAGTAAGCCAAGCTAGTATGTAGTGAAAGATTCCATTGATGATATATAAAAACAAAATATTACTCATAAAAATCTCTGGTGTTACACCACCTCACAAATATCCTACAAAGAGGGTAGGATATTTTTGGATAGCATCCTATCCGGATCAACTCAGCTTAAGCCGCTTTAAGTGGCTTCAAGTGGCTTCCAAGTGGCTTAAGAGAAATAAAATAAAGTTTGTCAAACAATTATTTTATTTCTTAACTTTAAGCCTAAAAATTAAAAACCACACCTGAGCAAACGCAACTCCGGAAGAGGCGTTTCTAAGTAAATACCGGCACTGCGATTCAATCGGTGCCCTCAGAATTTGATTTCGAGCACCGGTTCAAAAGTTAGAAAAACACACTCGTCCGTTCACTGAACGTACCTGAGCCAAACATCGGAAAATGATTCCGGGCACACTGGGCCTCGGAATCAGGTGCCGTCAGAGACTGCGTTCTTGTAAAATTCCAAAGAAAATTAAGAATAAAATTTCCTTCAAATTTACAGGTATTTACATAAATTGTGTAATTATGATTATAAATAAATAGAGAACGCAAAAAACAATCCATAAAAATTGTATTAATTTGATTGGATATTTGTTTTTGGACCATGACCATTAAAGGCTCCAATATATGGAATTTTTTCCACATTCCTTTGATAATGACCACAATATAATTTTAAATAATAAATAAAATCAAATTTTCACTCTCTTCATTTTAATATATATAAATTTTTATATGGCTACGAAGAGGTTGTGTTTAGTAATATGTTTTTATTTGAAATTTAAATGAATTTTTCTCATCATGTTAATTTATTTTTAATTTTTATTGATGAAATATTTACCTTAAATGTTTACACAATGCCGACATAGTACTTGTGTAAACAAAAGAAAAATCATGTAAATGATTTTAAAAACTCTAAAAGTAATATTTTAGTGTGATTTATAGTGTTCTAATAATTATATTGATCTATATAAAATATTTTGGATTTTTTAAAAGTTTATATTCTAATTCAATTTATATCTTTATGGCTCTAAAGTCTATTTAAATAAATTGATCCAAAAATGACATTAATGATATTTTATGATAAAAAATATTTTATTAAATGATTTAAAATACATAAAAACCAATATTGATCCATGTTAATGGGATATGTTTTAAAATATAAACCTTGATACATTTGATGTTCACTTTTCCTTTTATGGTGTCATTATTAACCCTTAAATAATACGAAACAATGATATTGCGGTAGTTATCAGAATGGTTGCGGGGAGGTTAAGACTAAGAGGTAAGGGTTAAAACACCAATTAAATTTGAAAAATTATTATTGGATTATATAATTAAATATTATAATAATAATATATTTAAAATATTTCAATTTGGGGCCCACATGAACTAGAAAATTAATTTATATTAATTTAATACTTTATGTAATTCCAAGAGTGTCCCTCCTCTCAATTATAAAATGGAACCTTCTCTCATCCATTATTCAAAATTTTTAAACCTTATATCTCCACCATTAACAAACCTAATAAAATCATATATACTTCCCTATATATTATATCTTATGGTCTTTTCAAAATACCACCCTTTCAAGGCATAATATGTAGGCCAAATGTGGTTTCTCAATGAGGAGGTATATCCCTTTTCCTATTTACATTAAATATATTTCCACAAAGAAATAATATAAATAAATTATAATAATCATAAATTAATAACTCTAATATCATAAATATAATTTATAATTATTATGTTACAATGATTTTCCACGTCTTTTCTGTCCCCTGAAGGTGAAGATATTACTCGTCCATATGTACGACTTACCATCTCCACACATAGGTGTAATTCATTTTTCATCACCATTTTATTGATGGTTATAGATATGGAATTAACTAATGTATATATATATATATATTATTTATGACATAATTATGAATCTCTAAATAAAATTTATCATTTACCTACTTACGCTTCAACTTGTTAAAAATGATAACGTCACTCGTGCATATTTGTGGACTATCACCTCCATTAAGCGATGTGATTAATTTTTCATTTAAGCATTCATGGATAATTTTAAATATTTATAAAATAAGTATATATGATATTTATATCATTATTAACATTCTATGGATGATAGAACCCGGAGATATATATATGAGGACTGAAACCACCAAACCAAATCGTACATGAAAAATGAAATAATGGACACCCAAAAATGATGATTTTAATAAATAATTATTAATAAAATGGTATTAAAATGTTATAAGTGGATAATATTTGTTATTATAAGTATTAATATCTTTTTGGTATATAATTATAATAAATCTAAAATTATTATACTGATGTTTAAAATCATTTACATGGAATGTCGAACTTGAGGTAAGGGATTTATTTGAAAATATTATTTTTATTTTGGTATTGATTATGCTTGAATTTTCATTCAGTTACGTTATATGATACTTATCTAAAAATAAATTTAACCTTATTTTTAAGTAATAATAACATTTTATTCTCTTTTCTACATAAATATTTGGGAAAAAAATTTCATGCAAAAAATACTATATTTTCTATTTGGTCGTGAATATTTTTCTTTCGTGTTCATAATTTCATTTAAAGGATTTTGATAATATTATAATATTATAATGTGCTTATTTAATTTAATTTTTACCCATTTATTATTTTCACGAATTTTTTTAATAAGAATCAACTTTTAATTTCCAAATGAGATATTTTTTTATAAAAAAGATTGAACAAAATACATATTTTAACAAACACTACAAGGACAAATTTTCTTGATGTCATGACTACTCTTTTCATTGATGATTCCTTTAAAAATGTCCATGGATATTTTAGAAGAAAATATTTTCCTAATATTTTGAAAATTTTAATATTTTAAATATGTTTTTTTTCAAAAAGAGAAGGGGTTTTTAATTATGAAATGTTCTACTAATATTATAAATGTATTTTCAGTTATGAAAACCCCTATTGTTGTTATTGGGGATATGATCTAGTGATTCTGAATATATTATTTATTGAAATAGTTTAAGATGATAATCCTTAGTGTTATGTATTGTTGATTCAATACAAATAATTTATGTATTGTAAGGTATTTTTAGAATGAATTGTAATTGTCATTTATAATGTGAGGAACTAATTTTATGTGCAAGTGATGGTTGAGGCCCGATTATAGATAGCATGTTGACACATTGATCAGTATCATGGGGCAAAATATTTTTCATTTCATATTATATGATTATTTGGTTTAAAACTAATCTCTTATTAAGAATGAAATATTTTTTGAGAGGCTATAATGTTATGATTCATCATATATTAGTTGAGAGGCCTTGATAAATAATGTCAAAAATTACTTATTTCCTTTATTATGATTACGATTTTCAATATCCATGTGTTTTCTATGATAATAGTGGTTATGGATTTACATTGAAATCAGTTGTTGATTTGTTGTCATTTGATTTTATTTTCTATTCTTCCATATTGATTATTCCTTAGTTACGCATGATAGTTTTCACGTACGAAACCCTTCATGATTATAGAGATCACCATTTATTTTCTTTCATTTCCCCATGATTTGGAAAAAGATATTATGAATTATATCCTGGATGTAAGAATGTTTCTTATGATATGTTTTTTTATTTCTAACGTAATATGATAATCATATATATATATCTAGTTTTTTATTACTCTAAAACTAATGGATATGTGGAGATGTGATTCCATGTATCTTATACCAATATAATCAATTAAAAATTTGTTCCAGGTAAATGGAGTTTGAGTTTTTTTAGTTCCCATCAATGTATGTTTATTAGGAACCCTAGGAACACGTTTTTAAAAAAACATATCTAACATGAGAATTATGATAACCATTTCAAGTATTTTATAACGTTTACCATTATATGGATTTTTTTATTGATACATATTCAAGTTTATCACATAAAAACCTCAATGATTATATTTTTAGTTGGATGTAATGAATTAAAATGGTAATATGATCATATAACATGTCTATACATCTTATCTGGTAGAATTGTTTTTGAATGCGATTCATGAATTTTTTTTACTCTAATAAAATTTCATTTAATTTTGGGTGTAGACTGAACCTCTTGATATGGATCCCACATCAATTTATGATGAAGTGATGTTATATTTGATATTATAAATCAACAAAAGATCATCTATCGGTGGGAAGATTAACCTAAAAACCCAATGTAAATTTCTTTTATCATATAAATTTTGTAACATATTTTTGAGGGATATTTATCCCAATGGATGGGGAGAAACTCAACATTGAAAATTTTCTATTTCTGGGAATATGTTGAGGTATTTTTTAAGGAATTTACTAGTTTTTTTTCTAAATCATGAATTTTAGTTTTCAATATAACTCATACATGGTGCCATTCTTATTTTAAACAATTCATTTAGAACGGACCACATTGATTTGAAAAAATTAAAGAAGATGATCCATGAGAATCTAGATAAGGTATTCATTCATCCTAGTGATTCACAATAATGTGCAACTATTCATTTTGGTATGAAGAAATATGTGTGAATGCATATTTTCCCTAATTATTGGGAACGTAAAATGAGATCTATTGAGAATATGTATTATCTACCTTGTTTTGATGACCTGCTTGTTCAATAATGAGGAGAGAAATATTTTTCCAAGATTGACCTTTGATCTGGATATCATCAGTATAGAGTCATGAAATAAGATATACACAAGACAGCCTTTTTTACGAGGTATGGTCATTATTAATATAAAGTAACAATATTTGGACTTACAATATTTTTTATCTTCATGGATTTAGTGAATAGAGTCAATATAGATAAAAATGATAATATTTTGTAATCTTTATAGATGATATTCATATATATTAAATGATCAAGGAACAACATGAAGAAAATTTGAGGATTATGCTGATGACCCTGAGGAAGAGGAACTTATATTCCAAATTTACCAAGTATTAATTTTATCTATAAAAAGTCTGATTATTGGGTCTTACAATTTCGTGTGAGGGAATATTGGTCGATCCTTCATAGATAGAATTTGTTGAGAAACAGCCCAAACCAACCATGGTAAACTAGATCCATATTTTTCAGGGGTTTATGGGATACTACTGATTATTTATATGATATTTTTTATTATTATCTAATCCACTCACCTTGTTGACCTTGAAGGGGGTTATGTTCTTGCGGATAGAAGAATGTGGGAGAATTTAAAAAAACTGAAAAAAGGTTGGCCAGTGTGCCTTTTCTTATACCACCCAATAATAGGGAAGACTTTTTTATATATACAGATGAATCGAAGAAGGTAATGGGATGTTTCCTCCTTTTGAATGATATAGTGATGGATTATGCCTCATTCCAATTGAAAATCCATGTGAAAAAAATACATGAATAATTATTTGGGGTTGGAAGGAATATTTTTTCAATTAAAGATATGTTGAATTATTTTTATGGTGAATTATTTGATATATATATATATAGTTCATAAAATCATGATGTATATATTTATATAGAAAGAGTTGAATATATGATATATAATTTCGTTAGGTATGATCAATGATGATAAATTCTCAATATATTACCACCTTAGGAAGGAAAACAAGGTTGATGATGCTCAGAGTTGGAAATACCAAGATAGCATGTCCATAACGAGGATTGAATGAGATATAATACTAATATATTTACAGAAGATATTTATTTACATATAGAGGAAGGTGGACTTATCTTATCTTTATTATATGAATGATCAAAATTCCATCCATGAGAGGATCAAGAAGGTGTAGGAGGAAGACGGGGAATTATAAAATAGGGTGAGGAATATTCATGAGTTCAACAATGATTATGTTTAGATGATAATGTTTAGGAACTATGTATGTTTTCGTTCAATCCCATACATGAAGTAGTTGTTGGATGAATCTCATAGTACATCATTCTCTATTCATAAAATAAGTATAAAGATGTATATGGATCTAAAAGTTTATTTCTATTGAGATAACATGAAAAGGGATATTACAGAGCATGTATTCTAATACCAAGTACGTCAATAAGTTATGGCTAAGAGAAAAATGTCAAAGGAGATATTAAAACAATTAACTATACCAGAATGTAAATAGGAAAATATTTCCATGTATTTCGTTTTCAGAATCCCCAAAACATCTGAAGACTATAATTGTCTTTGTATTGTAATTCATAACCTTAGAAACTAAGTTCATTTTTTATATTATATAATATTTCTCTATTGATCAAATTACTTGGTTACAAATTAATGAATTTTTTAGATTTGATGGACAACCTCTCTCTATAATATTTGTTTAGTATCCAAAGTTCAAATTAATGTTTTTGAGAAGTCTTCAGCAGGATCTGGAAACATAGTTCAGTTTCAGTACAGCTCATCACTCTCAGAGAGATGGTCAATATGAGATAGACATTCAAACACTAAAATAAATGCTAAGAGAATTCTCTATATATTTTAAAGGTGATTGGGATCAAAACCATACTTTGGTGGTATTTTATTATAATTATATCTTTATCTTGTGAATTAATATGGCTCCATACGAAGCTATAAATAACAGGAAGTGAAAAAATACAATTTACTTGGATGAAGTTTGAGAAAGATATCTTTTTGGATCTGATCTAGTTGAGGAAATGGTTGGGATGGTTAGATTAATTCAATAGCACATAACTGTTTTTCAGAGTCAACAAAAAGGTTATTATTCTAATAATCAATGAAATGTATAGTATGAAGTTGTTGATAAAGTATTCCAATGAATATCTCCTTTTAAGAATGTTGTGAGATTAAAAAGAATGGAATGTTGATCCCTAGATATATTTTACCCTTAAAAATTATTGACCATTCAGGATGGTGTCTCATCACATGAAACTTCCACTGAATCTTCATCAAGTTCATAATGTGTCTATGTATCTCTCTTGAGTAAGTACATACCTGATACATTACAAGTACTTAACCCATAGGTCATACCCCTATAGAAATATATATTTACAGATAAAAACATGTGGATAATCAAGATTATGGAGAGAAAGTTATATGAAACAAGACCACTAACTAGGTCAAATTATTGTGGTGAAATCATATAATTAAAGAAGAGACATGGGAATGTGAGGATTGCATGAGGAAAAAGTATCTTTAGAACATTAAATTAGAGTAAAAAAAATTTCAGGGTGAAATTATTATAAGGGGTACGAATGTAACACAAAGATATTTTATGATATATGGCTTTTAGAAAAATTTAATTTCTTTGCTATCTTTCTTTACACAAAACAATGAGTTTAAACAAACAACAACGCACTGTTAGAATATTATTATGTTATATTTTTCACAAAGTCATTAGATTTATTGTTATGAATATGATTAACCCAATTATGAAAAATATGTGAAATAATTTTATTTAATATAAAATTAATGATTAGATATTAGGAAATATGTTCTCAAATTATAGAAGAAGATATTTTTTCTTTTATTAAAATCAGTTTTATTTCACTTTTTGAAAAAAATATTATAATTAATTTCTAGATATTATAGAAATTTAATTAAATAAAAATAATATAATTTTTTAAATCAGTATATCAAAAATATCTCAGGGTGAAATTTTGAGATTTTTCTGAAAAGTTTAATTTTTCATTGAACTGTGAAAAATACTGATTTATGTATAACTATAATTTATTTTCATTTAAAAGTCACATTATTATTTTAATTATATATAAAAGTACCATAATTATTCTTTAATTATATTAATTATAATTAATTACATTTTAATCACCATTAAACCTTATTTTGGTTATGTTCATTTTTTTGCTTAAAAATTCATTTTTCTAAAAACTGTATTTTTATTACATTTTACACATTTATATTAAAATTGATTTCATCCACTTTAGGAACTTGAATATAGAAAAATGTATTCTAAATTGTTAATTATTACGTAATTTTTTTTAAATAGGTCCCTTTATTTTTTTCATCATGAATAGTAATCATAGTAAATATTTCTCATGTCGCTAAGGGAAAATATTTTAATTAAGGATAAATATAACATGATAAGTTCTAAAAATATCCCTAAAACATTTATTATATTTATTGAATTGGTTTTTTCAGACTATTAACATAAAATCCTCTGTAATGATTCTATTTATTCACACTTTCCATTGATAATGAAACTAATATAATTTTAAATAAATAATAAAAACAAAAATTTCATTCCCTTCATTTTAATATCTATTTTTAATTTATAAGGATAAAATAAGTAATTTATTATTTTAAATGGTCATTTTAATCATAAATTATTTTTTATCATGGTAATTTTAATAATTTTTTAATGAAAGAATTACCTTAAGTTCTTACACAACGCCAACATTGTACTTGTCCAAGTACAAGAAAAATCAAGAAAATGAATTTAAAAACTCTAAAAAAATATTTTTCGGGTTATATATAGTACCCTAAAAAATATATTTATATATATAACATATAAGGGATGTGTTAAAATTTTATATTAGAACTACATTTTTATCTGTATGACATTAATGTCTACTGAAATGAATATTTATATAAATGAGGTATAAGATAATTTATCAAATGATTTAAAATTCCTAAAAAATATATTTATAAAATTTAATGGTATATGGATTGAAATATATAACATGGTCTAATTAGGGGCCACTTTTCTTTATATGGTAAAATTCATAACCCTTAAACAATAAAAAATATTAATATTACAGTAATTTCAAAAATGGTTGTTGGGGGGTTAAAACAAATTGATATGGGGTAAAAATGCACTTAAACTTGTAAAAATAAAATTTTATGAGAGTATTTAGACTTATAATAATAATATCGTCAAAATATATTAATTATGGGCAACTTTATCCTGAAAATTATTTAATATTAATTTAATACATTAAGTAACTGTAGGGGTTCCACTCCCGTCACATATAGAAGGGAACCCTCTCTCCTCCATTATCAAACATCACTACACTAATAACATAAAATATTCATTACCAATGTCCTAGATATTTTTTTTTATCAAAAATACTATCTTTATAAGGATTAAGATTTGTTCCATTTGCGGTTTCTGAATGAAGAAGTATAACTCTTAACTGAGTACTTTCGAATTTATTTATTCTTCTACATTTTATACATTTATTGTAACCATCCTAAAATAACAACTCATGTATAATAAATATAATTAGATATTATTATTATTATGATAAAATGCCTTTCCACCTATTTTCCACCCCACAGATTGAGAAAACATCCCTTGTGCGTACGTACGACTTACTGTCTCTACATAGAGATGTAATTCGTTTTCAACCCCATTTTACATGGATGGTAATACACAAGGAAATACTGAATATATATAATTGTTTTGATATAATTATGATTTTTAAATATAATATATCATCTACCATCTTACCCTTCCACTCATGAAAAAATGATAGCGTCACCCGTACGTACATGTGGTCATCCACCTCCATGAAGCGATGTGTTTCATTCTTAATGTCCACCTTTCATGGATGAATATAAATATGCTTATAATAAATATATATGATATTTATATCATTACTAAAATTCTTTATATTGTGTAACTATGATATATATTCTAGACTGAAACCACCAAATAAAATCTTATATGAAAAATGAAACAGTTAACACCTAAAAAAACGATTTTAAAAGAGAATTATTAATAAATTGATATTGGAATGTTATATGTGGATCATTTATGTTATTATAAGTATTAATATTTTTATTTTATTGACGTATATTTAATATAAATTTATTATATAGGAGGTTAAAATCACATATGTGGAAAGTCAAACTTGAGGTATGGGAGTTATTTAACAATGTCATTTTATTTTTGTATTATTTATGCTTGAATTTCCATTGAGTGAAATTATATGATAATTATATTAAAAACCATTTAATTTTTTTAATTAATATTACAATTTTAATAACTTTTATAATTATTTTATTAGGAATTTATTTTAGTAAAACCATTTTTAATTTTTATATTTGATTGGGAATCATATTCTTCTATGTTTGAATTTTCATTAAAAGCATTTAAAGAATATTTTTAATATTATAAAATGATATTATAAATTACTTTTCCCCAATTTTTTTGACATTCTATATATTTTTTAAAAAATAATCTTGTTTCCATTTTTTAAATGAGGAAGTTTTTAACAAAATTGTGAACAAAATCCATGACTTATACACTGTACGAACTAATTTTTCCACTATTAGGACTACTATTCTCATTGAGGAATTTTTTTATGAGTTTACATAGTTATATTAAAATAAGATGTTTTATTATTATTAAATATTTTTTTTATTTTAGATAATATTTATTTTCAAAATTAATAGTGTATTTTCCTCAATAAATGATCCATCGATATTTTAAATGGATTTTTATCTATTAAAAAACACATTGATGTTTCATCTTATATTATCCAATGATATAATATTTATTCTTTATTTTGATGATTTATGATGATTAAGTAATTATATTCCATATTCATGATTCAATATAGATAATTATTGACATATAGTGAATATTGATAATGAAATGTATTGATTATTCATAGTATGAGGAATGCATTGGACATAAAAGTGATGGCTTGGGCCTAGATATTGATAACCCCTCGACACATCGATAGGTTCCATGAGACAAAATAATATCCATTCCATATTAGATGGGTATTTGGTTTACAACTAATAATTTATTAAGAAGTATTTTTTGGTTGAGAGGATATGATAGTAATATTCATGATATCTTTGTCGAGAGGACTAGATCATGATGGTCCATAATTATGAAATTCTATTCTTAAAATTAATTTATCCTTATACATGTTTTTTCATTGTCGATATTAGTCACGGATTCTCATTTAACTCATGTGTTCAGTTAATGACATTTTTTTGATTATCCACTCCACCATATTGATTATGGATTATTTACTCATGATATATTCAATTGTATATAACCGTTAATGAAAATATAATCTCACCATTTATTTATTTTCATTTCCCTAGGATTTGAATAAGAATATTATGAATAATATAATGGATCCAAGAATATTTAATGGGATAAATTTTTTATATTTTAAATGTAATTCGGAAATCATGTATATATCTATTTTACCTAGACTACTCTACTGATTGATCATGTTTAGTGAGATTCCTTGTATCATGTAAAAATATAATAGTGTTAACATTATCTATGGATTACAAGAGTTATGGTTTCTAAAACATCACATATTTAATAAAAGGACAAATACTATATAATAATATATCTAAATATAATTTTATTATATTACCTAACCATAATCCCCAAATAGTATATGTTAATGTTGAACTACATAAATCAACCTTAAATGAACCAACTACTTTTAATGAAATTGAATTTCATGAATAAAAACCATTAATCCCATTTACCCAAGGCATGGGTAAACTCTAAAGACTATCCATGAGAAAATGGTATCATTGATTTTCAATATGGAAGATGTAAAAGAAGATTAGTTTTGAATGAGGTTAAACATCATTCTTTTATTTCACCCATAGAACCCATAAATATTGATGATTACTTTAACAATGAAACATGTAAACATTTAATGAAAGAAGAGTAAAACTAATTTACAAGGAACAACATTTGCAAACTTGTTGAAAGACTCGATGAACATCCTATTATTGGCACCTTATGGATTTTTAGAAATATTTTACATGAGAAAGACAACATCACTCATAACAATGATAGAATCATAGATAAAGGAAATAATCAAGAATACGATAGTGTTTATTGTGGTACAATTTCACCCATCACATGGATTGATTCTATTATAACCTTATTGACATTCTACGCCCATTTAAATTTTAATGATTTTCAAATGGATGTTAGATGTGAATTTTTTAATGTTTTTATTTCCAAAATTGTTTTTGGAGAAAGCCTCACAATTTTGAATATTCAAATTATGAAAATAATGTATTTATGTTAACCAAGTTCATTATGGTTTGAAACAACTCCCTTGTACTTGGTATGAGTAGTTAATTAAATACCTCTTAGAAAAGGATTTTGAAATGAGAAAAATCTAATTCTACTTTGTTTTTAAAAAATATTTAGAATGATTTATTAATTATTAAAACATATATCAATTATTTTATATTCGGTTGTAAAAAAGAATATCATTTTAATGATTTTTCAAATTTAATGAGAAAATAATTTCATATGAGTTTTATGGGAGAATTAAAATTTATCATTATTTATGAAATTTATAAAAATAAGGTTGGTATTTTTATAAGAGAAATAAAATAAAATGTTAAACTATTAAATATTTTTGAAATTATTCATTTTAATAAATATGTACACCTATAAGTACTTTTTTAGGCTAATAGTGGATGAAACAGATAAATCAATTGATAATATTATTTACAAAGGTATTATTGGGTCGCTTTTTTATGTAATTGTGACCATGGAAGAAATTTTGATTAATGTTTTTAATTGTGATTGTTTTCAATCAAATACTAAAGTATATCATTTTAAATAATATAAAATAATTTTTCAATATTTAAAATGTTTTAAAACCCTTGGGTTATTTTCTACATAAGATACTTCATTTGAACTTACTAGTTTTTAGGATGATGATTTTTAAGGATTCCAACTATATTAGAAAATTACTAGTAAAATCTTCCACCTACTGAGAAAATAAGTATTCTATTAGTGTAGGAATAAGAAAAAACATATTTCTCTTTCAATGGATGAAGTAGAATATATATCCATAAATAGATATTGTGCCCAAATAATTTAGATAAAAATAGTCTCTTAGATTATAAACCCAATAAGAACATGTTCCTAATAAATTTGATAAATTAGTGCAATTAGTATTTTTATTAATCCCATTTTACATTCACATAAAAATAAAATTTTTCATAGTCACAACATTGTGTGATATCACATTCAAATGAGAGTTATATTCTTAGAATTTATTATAATAGATCTTTTATCAGATAACATTTTCATAAACGACCTTACTTTAGAACACTTTAATTTTATTAATGGGGAGTGACGTATGGATAGATTTTGATACTCACATTCGACTTAATAAAGATTTATTTTTATCCATTTATTTTAAAAAATACATCTCTATTAAATTTTATTACTAATTTCATTATGTATTGAATAATATTTAAATATAAATTTTGTGTGTTTTTTATATAAAAAAACTAGATCTCCTTAGTTTTATTTTATTATCATTGTGGGATGATCATTGGATTTGTTATGAGATATTTTTATTTATGTATGGATTGTATACCCAATGCATGGATCTAATTTTTATATATGCATTATCCATTACCTATCTAAAATTTGTATTTGATTTTTTGATAACCAAAATTCAGGAGAAAGGTGACAGTGCTCTGATTTCTCTAGAGGTTTGTAGGTTTTCATATGATTATTTTATTTATTCAAACACTTTTAATATTTTAATTATTTATGTATTTTTAATTGTCCTTTAAAAATTTAATATTGTGTTATATTTATTTTAAACATAAATTGTTTTTATATTATTTTAAAAATTTTGATTATAGAAAATCATTTTAAATTTATTATAAATTTCATTATGAAAAATTGAAATATATTTTTAAATTACCACATTTATATATATATATATATTTGAAATGAATCTTGTCATATTCTTTTAACTTATTCTTAACATAGCTTTTATTTTAAGTATTTATGATCTTAAAAAATGGGATATTGTTTTACCTGTAACTGTAATTTTTGTTTTGATCATCACAGAAACCTCTTATGATTTTATCCATTTCACATGATGTTGTTTTAGTATCTATTTTGTGCCTTCTATATTAGGATGTTGGTTGGTCAATAAATAGGTTCAAGAGAAGTTTAGAGGTCTAATTTGAAGTCCCTCATTATGCATTTCTACTAGTCAGTAGGAGGAAAACCAATGGCCAGTTGGTTTGTAGGATATCAGATCTTTCACACTTTCTAACTTCACTAACCAACCGATGGCCAACCACTAGGCAACTAGTGTACATAGCAGTGGAACCATAACACATTCCAACCTCACCAACCAACTTATTAAGGAAATATAGTGGCACTTTCACACCACATCACCCACAAACAAACAAGTGGAGTCTAGTGGTGACCAATGTAATCTTTTGAAAATGTTAAAATATTTATTTAAAGTAATTCCCAATAGCCCTCTAACATAATAATGATTCATTTTGATTCTTATGAACCTCCAAAATCATTATGGGACCTCTAAAGGCTATAAATACACCCAAATAAAGTCTTTGAAAATATTGGTCACTTTACAACGACATTTTCATTAATATCATTCCTTCACTTGAGTTCTCACTATCACTAATGTGAGTGTTTTAGGTTTATTATTAAAACCATTTAAAAAATTTTCTTTCTCTATATTTGTTTTCTTAATAAATAAAATTAAAATACAAATATTTTTGGTTGTCTTACCTACTCTTAAATACAAGGTATACCAATTACATCATGACTTTTAGTAGATCATATGTATGAACTCATATTGTGTTTTTGGATAAACTCCTTTATCATATTTCCTCATAATTTATTATTCATTGTGATTGCCCAATAAATTTATTTATCACATAATTTTATTTCATTATTTTTTTAAAATAATAAATGAAACATCACCCTTTGTTCCTATCCTACTCAGTCCAGTAGAAATAAAAATAGTCTCATTGAAACCTAGTTCTCCTTTGGACCTGAGCCTACCATACTATTTGTATGAACTGACTGGGGATGGCACATGAATTGACAACTGAACTGGCTCTCCACTGACCCATGGGGACTTCTTAACCCCCTTGTGAAAACCATAAGTTTCATAGTCTTATAAAGAAAACATTTGGTATTATTTTTCTGAGATAAACATAATTTTATACGTAGTGATATTATACAAAAAATCATGCATGACCTGTTTGCAAGTCATATATAAACAAAAAAGTAAAATAAGAAGTTAAATATAAACAAAAAAAATTAAACACACAATATATATAACAAATTAAAAATAAATCTCGTGGCCCACATCCTGATTCCCTCACACAAAACAATCCCTTATTCTTCCGCAACCTCCGCATATATAGTGTTCCACCAGTAACCAAAACTAAAAGATATAAATAAAATATGTGTTTGAAGCTACTGAAACACTTAAAATTAACATTAACATGCGTGGATTACTATCCAAAGTGACCTGAGGTCATGCTCTATAAAAACTCGGATACCATTATGAGAATCAATTCTAGAACCTAAAAATCCACTTAGTATACAAAAACTAAGTTATGTGAGTAGTGTTTGAGATCGATATTCTAATAGGTAATAACCACAAAGTCCATTATTTTCTTTAAAAAATTTATTGTTTGAAATACATTTATAAACTATATTTTATAAGTGAAATATGAAAACCAAAAATCATAATCATCAATTTTATAAAAATATCACTCCGTATTCTTTATAAATTATAACAATCACTTTGAAATAATTTCATCTGCCTAGGTTTCATTAATTTATTCCATGCATTTAGAAATACCTTTTTTAACCCCCATTAGAATATCCATCACAAATTCAATCCATGTGAACAATGCCTTTAAATTTCCCATTTTTTATTCACAATAAAAAACAACAATAAGGAAAACCCAATATATAAAAATGAAACAACTATAAAGTAATTATTAAATTATTCTAAATAAAATACTAAATTATAGAATAAGTATGAAATAAAAATGAATAAGGGTAAAGAAAAACAATCACAACATTATCCATAAATGTGAGAGTGGGAACTAAGTAATATGTAACACCACAAGAATATTCCAAAACATATGGGGAGGAGCTCCAACTTATAAGATCCAATGGAAAATGGCTAACTCATGGAACATTAGAAGACTACGTGACCTAAAAAAGTAAACCAAACTAGGGATCCATCATAGTCTCACTGACAATGACCCCAAGATAGTCCACTTAGTAAACTAGAGAATCACCTATCTTGTTACCATCCAACATATGATATCCCATGTGCCAACTAAAAAAATACATCACCAATATCATCCCATAATAAAGAGCATAGGGTGAAACCATTACTCATTTAGAAATCCCCTTTGAATGATAACTTAAAAATAAAAGAAGAATCATTGAGGCTATTTCAAAATCATTTGGTAAGATAAAACTATTTTTAAATGAAAAAAACCTTTTAAAAACCCACTTCAAAAAAGTTTTTGAAAATAAAATACAAACATAGAATTTATATTTCAAATATTACCATTTTTAAGATTACACACATATTCAATTATATATATTTATATATTTATAAACATCTCTCAATTCACATATTCACATTTTCTCATATGAATATGTGAACATGAATATATATATATATACCCATACATATGTACACAAGCACCAAACATGTCCAGAGACATTCTTAACATTGGTCATAAGTAAATGACATGAGGAATAAATAAATAATCTTATTAAATCTCCTCAAACAAGGAAACCCCATATAATAATCCTTTGACCTCATGCATCATCCAATGAAATTTCAACAATAAAATCAAATAATTTTTAAAAAACTCATTCTTTCAGGAAAACCACTATATATATTTTATTGGATAGAAATATATTTTATTGTTTGAAATAAGATTAAAATTAAAGGAAAATCCATAACAATCAAATTATAAGTTAATTTTAATTCCTTAAAAACATGACCAATATAAATTCAGAAATAAAAATTGAACATAAATGGAATTTATACATTTAAATAAATAAAATTTAATTCACCAAGGCACATGAATTACATTAGGTAAAAGTAGAAGCATTAAAACACCTACTAGTGTGAGCACATGCAATGAATAACGTCTAGCAATGACAAGTGAAAGGTCTTGAGATAAGATCACACACCATAAAAATAAAATATGTGATAATTTGGAATCTATAACCCCACATAAGGTTCATATAGTAAAAAAATAGTTAGAGGGTGGTATGAAAACTATGAAGAAATAATAATGGGATGAGGAGGAGAGAATAGAACCTTACCTAAACGGAGATCAACTCGAAATTTCATTAGAAATCGGAAAGCGGAGGACGTCGGAGGACTGATAATGTGAACGAGGGAGGGATTCCTTATTGCTTCATATAAGAGGGGGTAAATGTAACACCTGAGACTTTTATGTTATATAAATCATCAAAGGAATCTTTTTCCACACAACACTTGCTTGGCTTGCTTTACACGCAATCGCGACCTTCCTCGATAGCTTGCGTCGTACGCAATACCGAGTTTCACTAAACAACAATATGCTATTAAAACTAGCCGTTATGAATAGTAATAACCACTTTTTGAAATTTTATAAATTTTATTTTTCAAAATGGACTTCATTTTTGGACTTAGAATATCGGAATTAGCCTAGGGTGAAATTTTGGTATTTTTCTGAAAACTTTCAATTTTTGATGAATAGTGAAACCACTAAGTGGTAGGTTAAAAACTGAATTTTGCATAAAACTTAATTTTACCGCTTCTGTGAATGGAATTTAGAAAATCCGAGAGACACGGTTAATATCAAGGACTAAAATGTGGTTCAATGAGATGAAAATAAATTTTTGTTGAATAGTAACTTTTTACTTTTTTTTTACCGCGGTTAATAGTAAATAGGGTAACTAAGGGTAAATATGATATTAATATTACCCTAACACATGTCCTAATTCTATTGGATAAGTGTAATTCGACCAAAAACAACCTTAAGAATAAAATATGACCATTTAGGCCCACTTGGATTAGATTAGGACATTTATTATTAATTTATTTAAAGAAGGGTTAAAATAGTTAAAATCAAAGTTTAATAAGTAAATCATTTTTAATATGGGTTTATACATAATATAAATTCGATTATAAATATTCATTAGAAAGCTAAAATGATTTCCTACATAATGGTATTTTATTTGTAATTTTTAGACATTAAATAATTTAATTTATTTATGACACAATGATGATTCAGTAATTATCTTATTAATGAAATATTGACATAATTGATGTTATAAACACCAAAATAAATGTAATTTGAGACTTTTTATGAATTACACTAATTTTCTAGGTTACTATGATATATTAGTGTTGATTTACTCAATTTGGTTCGAACATATAATTCTGTTACGACTTTCACAAAAATCATATATCAAATAGTGTCAAAATTGACACAAAATAGTTTTTAAATCAAATATTATATTATTAATTGTTATTTTATTCCTAAAAATCTAAGGTTCGGCCAAATGACTTAGATAAGGATATATATATTAATAATAAACAATTTGGGGTTCTTTTGTCATGTTATAGTAAGTGTATTAACCATATAGTGAAAGAAAACAAAAAGACACGGTAAAAGTTAACTTATTTAACTTAGAGTTAAATCTAATTGATAAGGTTAAAATAATTCCCTAAACTTATCTAAATCCTATTGGTTGATAGGATATCGACCCATCCCCACCTTATCTTCGAAATAATACCCTTTGGAACCATTATAAACCGATTTTGACTTTAATATAAAATAATATTTTGAGATATTCCTAAGGTGCCCCTCTCCTCCCTTATAAAAGGGCACCTCCTCCCCCTCCTCCTCACACCAAATTGATCACTCAAGCTCGGCCAACCCCTGACATTTTCTCCTCCCCACTTCCCTAGAATAATCCTAGAGGTCCTGGTCTTCTTCAAAGACCAATCTTAGTTCCATAAGTGGAGGATTCAAAGAGGCGTTCCAAATAAGAGGTAATATCCATTACCGATCTTTTCAATTTCATTCTTCTTCAACTTCTTATTCTTTAGTTGTTTCATGATAAAGTAATAACATCAGTATTACTTACATACTGATATGTTATTTTAAATATGAAACAACCCTCATTCACCTTCTATCCATCCCACGGAAAAATGAAATCACCGCGCGTGCGTACGTACGGAATACCGTCTCCACGCCGTGGTGTAATCTATTTTCCACCACCACCTTACAAGGATGGGTATAATGGTGTAATGAGTAACTATTTATGATTATTATAAATTAATATTGACATTGAAATAATATACATATACTCCAATACAATTCCACGATCATAGGAACGATATCATCACTCGTGCATACGTACGGAATACCGTCTCCACGATGTGATGCGACTCGTTCTACATAATCATCATTACATAGTAATTATATAAATGAATTGAATGAATAAATATGATATATGTTACACTAATACCATTCTGGATATAAGGTATCTATAACCTTAAAAGAAGAATAAGAATTTATTCGGAAAAACACGCATAAGAACAAAAGGCAATAAAGACCCGAGTAACAAGTAACAATGAAATATTACTAACAAGAAGCTAAGAATATGACCATATATGATATCATATCAATATGTATGATTCTGGAATAAGTCAATAACATTATTTAAACCATTATACAGGAGCTTCGGACACGTACAAAGCAAATCGGACCTAAGGTAAGGGAAATATCACAATCTCATTTTTATCCGAGATTGTTTATTCGTAAGTACTTACTGGGGTGTATTTTATCATCCACATCCATGTTTCATCAATATTTAATATTCTTTCCATCCACCTACAATTGTTTAAATCCATTTTTACCCTTCGGTGAGTTTTTAGTAATATGTATGGAAGGAATCTTTTGTCGTTTTTCGTACGAGGTACTTTTTGTCTTTTTCGACAAAAGTACGAAGAATGTTTTTTTAACATATATGGCAAGAATGGATTTTTAAAACATTATTTCCAAGAATCTTCCTTTATAGGTTTTCAAGTTTATTTTTAATCAACTTCTTTTAGTTTATAATTGTATGACATGTTATGAAAGGAAAAGTGTTTTTGAAGAAGAAAGGATATTTTCCTCAAAAATTCATTTCAAGTGTTTTATCAAAATTATTTTCCATCTAAGATAATAAAGGGTTCTGTTTCTATCCATATTTTTACATGGATTTGATCATGTTGTGATGGAATTATTTTTATGAATTCTTTTATCTTATATGAATTTATTTCTGATGTCATGATGTTTCAAGAATCCCATTTTTGATACATGTGTTATGTGATGATGTATGATTTATGATTATGTGGCACACATAAGAAAGGATTCATTATAAGATGGGTGGGACATATATCTCCCTCCAATGCATTGGGTAAAGATTTTATATCTCATGAGATAGACATGGCTGGATTGGTAGGTTATACCGGTTCAGTGAAACAGGACTGAAACGAGGGTTACTCGATTCAGAAAGGGACTTTGTCCACTAAGATAGTCTTGGCAATGAGTCTTGACTAACAAGAAATGATTCTCTATGATTATGTGTGAATTCCACAAAGTTTCATGTTTTAAGTTATGATTATTGTGATTACATTTCACTACCAGGATTTATCCCCTGTTATGAAATTATGCTCTCTTTTACAGGTTATGATTTCCAAAATGTTATGTTCTTATGAATACGATGTGATTGATATTTCTTGTGTTTACCCTTACTAAGCATTTGAGCTCACCCTTTTATGTTTTCTTTTCCCCAGGATATAAAGAAAGGTTTTAGGTAAAAAAAAGGGAAGATCTTTATGGGAGATGTTGAAGATCTTTCACCACGATTAGAAGATTTTATTCCGAGTTTCCAAAGACACTAAACTATTACGATCCTTGTGTGTGTGTTTCTGTTATGTACTAAGTATTCTGCAAAAGTAATGTAAAGTCCATGTAAGTCAGGCTTCGGGTCTCTACAGTTGGTATCAGAGGAAAGGTATAGTCAACCTTTGGAAACTAGGATGTGAAAGCCTTAGTAAGAACCCTAAGGATAAGTCTAAGCATAGAACACAATCTTAGTGTTTTAGAAATGGCCATGAATACCCTAGGATAAAACCTTAAGTGTGAAATTTTATCCTTGATTATGTGGTTTTCCTATTATAATTAGTGTTTCTCACACTATTCTTCTTGGTTTTAGTCAATGGCTGGAACCCGAAGGAACCGTGTTAATGCGGAATGCGATGGGCAATGTAATGATTGTCCCCCTGAGCAATCAAACGATATGGGAGCTGGAATGAAAAATCTTGTAGCCATGCTCACACAACTTTCTCAAGCTATGAATCATGCAGGACTTCCAACGAGCAAAGGAAGGATCAACATTCTGTTGAATCCTTCATGAGGCAGCGTCCACCTTCTTTCAGCGGGTCTAATGATCCATTAGTTGCTGAACAATGGATTAGTACTACTGAAAAGATATTTTCAGTTCTTCAATGTTCTGAGCATGATAAATTCATCCTAGCAGTGTATCGTTTGGAAGGAGATGCTGATCAATGGTGTAATCTTATTAAGAATACGAGGCAAAGGGATGAAATTGAGTATATGGAATGGGACGAGTTCAAAAACTTATTTTTCAATAAGTACTTCCCTCTTATTCTCCGAACAAAGATGGAGAAAGAGTTTCTTGAACTGAAGCAAAGGGATGATGAATCTGTTGGTACCTATGAAGCAAATTTTACAAGACTTGCAAGGTACGCTTCTGGTATTATTATCCAACCTGAGAGTAAGATCGATCGATTCTTTAGTGTCTTAAAACCAAGTCTTCGAAGGGCGTTAGCCATAAGGGACTTCAATAGCTACGAGGAAATCATTCGATGTGCTCTCAAAGTCGAGATGGAGATTGGAGTAACCTATCAGTCACATGGGTTTGATAAGAAGAGGAAGATGGAATTCAAAGGAAAATCTAAAGAGCACACTGAAAAGAAGATGAACTTTCCCTTATGCTCAAAGTGTGGAAAGAAACATGGAGGGAGTTGTCTTAAAGGGACAAGTAAATGTTTTAAATGTGGAAAGGAAGGTCATCGGGCATTTGAATGCCGTGATAATGGGAAGAAGATGTCTAATGATGCAAAAAAAGGAAGGGATACACAGAATGAACCTACTACACTTCAATGTTTCAAGTTCAAGGAGATGGGGCATTATGCCAATCAATGCCCAAATCCAAGGGTTGATGATGATGGTCGACGTCAACAAAATCTTAAGGCTAAAGACAAATGAAAGTCACATGCAATTTCTATCAGCGATGTGGAGTACAATAACGAAGTGGTGAAAGGTACACTTACCGTCCACTCTAAAGTAGAAAATGTTTTATTTGATTCTGGATCCACCCACTCTTTTATTTCTAAAGAATTTTCTAAGGGTATCACCATATTACCTCAACAATTAGATGTTGAGTTAGCTGTGACAACACCTAATGGCACAACAGTCGCATCAAAAGTTTATAATTCTTCTCCGATCGAAGTTTGTGGGAAAGTGCTTCCTGCAAATCTTGTGATACTTCCTTTAGTGGAATTTGATGTGATTCTTGGCATGGATTGGCTTTATCTACATGGAGCTCATATCAATTTCCAAAGAAGGGAAGTCACATTTCATATTTCAGATCAATCTACGATCGTCTATCAATGCAAGGATGAACATAACCTTCCAGTGGAAATTCCTTCCATCTTATGGGTCTTGATTCCACTAAATGAAGGTTATTTATCTCAAATGGTTGGTGAGAAACTCACGATTAAGAATATGCCCATTGTACGGGAGTTTGATGATGTCTTTCCGGAGGAATTACCGGGTCTTCCACCAAATCGTGAAGTTGAGTTTTCAATAGAACTCGTACCGGGTGCTTTGCCTATTTCAAAGACACCTTATAGAATGGCCCCAATTGAGTTGCAGGAATTGAAGAAGCAACTCCAAGAGAATCTTGATAAGGGATTCATACGCCCTAGTGCGTCACCTTGGGGAGCACCTGTTCTATTTGTTAAGAAGAAAGATGGATCAATGAGACTCTGCATTGATTATCGAGAACTTATCAAGATCACTATCAAGAACAAATATCCTCTCCCACGCATTGATGACTTATTTGACCAACTACGCGGAGCTCAATACTTTTCCAAGATTGATCTTCGTTCAGGGTATCATCAATTAAGGGTCAAAAGGGAGGATATACCAAAGACGGCTTTCCGTACAAGGTATGGACACTATGAATTTATAGTGATGCCATTTGGTCTTACTAATGCCCCTGCTATCTTCATGGATCTAATGAATAGAGTCTTTAGAGACTATCTTGATCAATTTCTGGTAGTCTTCATAGATGATATTCTTTTCTATTCAAAGAGCAAGGAAGAACATGAAGATCACTTGAGAATTATATTGAAGACCCTGAGAAAGGAGAAGCTTTATGCCAAATTTACCAAGTGTGAATTTTGGCTTCAAAAAGTTGCATTTTTGGGTCACATAATCTCAAAAGAGGGGATATCTGTGGATCCAGCAAAAACAGAGGTTATCGAAAGATGGTCGAGACCAACAACAGTAACTGAGATCCGAAGTTTTCTTGGTTTGGCTGGATATTATCGACGTTTTGTAAAAGATTTTTCACGATTAACTATTCCACTCACCAAGTTGACTCGGAAAGGAGTTAAGTTTGTCTGGACAGAGGAATGTGAAGGGAATTTCAAGGAGTTGAAAAGAAGGTTATCCAGTGCACCTGTGCTCACACTGCCTTGTAGTGGAGAAAGGTTTGTGATCTACAGTGATGCATCCAAGAAGGGATTGGGGTGTGATCTTATGCAAAATGATATGGTGATAGCTTATGCCTCACGACCGTTAAAAATACATGAGAAAAATTACCCAACACATGATTTGGAGTTGGCTGCGGTAATCTTTGCATTAAAGATTTGGAGGCATTACCTTTATGGTGAAAGGTGTGATATTTATACTGATCATAAAAGTTTAAAATATATTTTCAAACAAAAGGAGCTGAATATGCGTCAAAGAAGATGGTTGGAGCTGATTAAGGATTATGACTGCTCAATACATTACCACCCTGGGAAAGCAAACAAGGTGGCAGATGCATTAAGTCGACAAGACCATGCTAGTTTATCCATGATGAGGATCACAAAAGATCCAATATTTATGGATTTACAAAGGATGGATCTTGGAATTATAATGGAAGGGGAAAAATCTTATCTTTCTCAAATGAATGTTCAACCATCTATACATGCGAAGATTAAGGAGGCACAGAAGGAAGATGTCGAGTTACAAAAGAAGGTGAGAAATGTTCCTGAATTCAACCTTGATTGTGATGGGATAATAAAGTTCAGGAATCGGGTTTGTGTTCCTCCCATCCCCGAATTAAAGAAGGAGCTGCTGGATGAGGCTCATATTTCTTCATTCTCTATTCATCCTGGAAGCAAGAAGATGTATAGGGACCTGAAAGAGTACTTCTGGTGGGATGGAATGAAAAGAGATGTTGCTGAATATGTCTCTCGATGCTTGGTTTGTCAACAAGTTAAAGCTGAGAGACAGAAGTCTAAGGGGATGTTACAACCATTACCCATACTCGAATGGAAATGGGAAAACATCACTATGGACTTTGTCACAGGACTTCCTAAAACATCCAAAGGAAATAATGCTATCTGGGTCATAGTTGATCGTCTTACAAAGTCTGCACACTTCATTGCAATTAGAGAGGATTTCTCTCTAGATCAGCTTGCCAGGATATATGTAAAGGAAGTGGTAAGATTGCATGGAGTACCACTTTCTATTATATCTGATCGGGATCCGATATTTACCTCGAAGTTCTGGCGAAGTCTTCAGCATACTCTGGATACAGAGTTGAGTTTCAGCACTGCTTATCATCCCCAGACAGACGGTCAGTCTGAGAGAACAATTCAAACCCTAGAAGATATATTGAGAGCTTACTCTATGGATTTCAAAGGAGGTTGGGATCAACACCTACCTTTGGCGGAATTTTCTTATAATAATAGTTTTCACTCCAGTATTCAGATGGCTCCTTATGAAGCTCTCTACGGAAAGAAATGCAGGACTCCAACTTGCTGGGATGAAGTCGGGGAAAGAAAGCTATTAGGACCTGATCTCATTGATGAAATGGCAGAAAAAGTCAGATCTATTCAACAACACATAAGAGCAGCTCAGAGTCGACAGAAAAGTTATGCCGACAACCGAAGAAAAGACCTAGAGTTTGAAGTGGGTGATAAAGTGTTCTTACGAATATCTCCCTGGAAGAGGGTTATGAGATTTGGAAAGAAGGGGAAGTTGAGCCCTAGATATATCGGTCCTTTCGAAATACTGGATCGTGTTGGGAAGGTAGCTTACCGATTGGCGCTTCCACCGAATCTCTCTCAAGTTCACGATGTGTTCCATGTATCTCTCCTGAGAAAGTACATACCAGATCCTTCACATGTACTCAGCTCAGAAGTTGTACCGCTGGAGCAAGATCTTTTTTATGATGAACAACCGATAGAGATTCTGGATCGTAGCGAAAAAGTCCTACGAAACAAGACCACTCGCTTGGTGAAAATTTTATGGAGGAACCACCAACTTGAAGAAGCTACATGGGAGCTTGAGGATATGATGAGGGAGAAGTACCCTCATCTGTTTGTTACAAAGTGACGAATTTCGAGGGAGAAATTCTTTTTAAGGGGGGTAGAATGTAACACCTGAGACTGTTATGTTATATAAATCATCAAAGGAATCTTTTTCTACACAACACTTGCTTGGCTTGCTTTACACGCAATCGCGACCTTCCTCGATAGCTTGCGTCGTACGCAATACCGAGTTTCACTAAACAACAATATGCTATTAAAACTAGCCGTTATGAATAGTAATAACCACTTTTTGAAATTTTATAAATTTTATTTTTCAAAATGGACTTCATTTTTGGACTCAGAATATCGAAATTAGCCTAGGGTGAAATTTTGGTATTTTTCTGAAAACTTTCAATTTTTGATGAATAGTGAAACCACTAAGTGGTAGGTTAAAAACTGAATTTTGCATAAAACTTAATTTTACCGCTTCTGTGAATGGAATTTCGAAAATCCGAGAGACACGGTTTATATCAAGGACTAAAATGTGGTTCAATGAGATGAAAATAAATTTTTGGTGAATAGTATCTTTTTACATTTTTTTTACCGCGGTTAATAGTAAATAGGGTAACTAAGGGTAAATATGATATTACTATTACCCTAACACTTGTCCTAATTCTATTGGATAAGTGTAATTCGACCAAAAACAATCTTATGAATAAAATATGACCATTTAGGCCCACTTGGATTAGATTAGGACATTTATTATTAATTTATTTAAAGAAGGGTTAAAATAGTTAAAATCAAAGTTTAATTAGTAAATAATTTTTAATATGGGGTTATACATAAGATAAATTCGATTATAAATATTCATTAGAAAGCCAAAAAGATTTCATACATAATGGTATTTTATTTGTAAATTTTAGACATTAAATAATTTAATTTATTTATGACACAATGATGATGCAGTAATTATCTTATTAATGAAATATTGACATAATTGATGTTATAAACACCAAAATAAATGTAATTTGAGACTTTTTATGAATTCCACTAATTTTCTAGGTTACTATGATATATTATCGTTGATTTAATCAATTGGGTTCGAACATATAATTCTGTTATGACTTTCAAAAAAATCATATCTCAAATAGTGTCAAAATTGACACAAAATAGTTTTTAAATAAAATATTATATTATTAATTGTTATTTTATTCCTAAAAATCTATGGTTCGGCCAAATGACTTAGATAAGGATATATATATTAATAATAAACAATTTGGGGTTCGTTTGTCATGTTATAGTAAGTGTATTAACCATATAGTGAAAGAAAACAAAAAGACACGGTAAAAGTTAGATTATTTAACATAGAGTTAAATCTAATTGATAAGGTTAAAATAATTCCCTAAACTTGTCTAAATCCTATTGGTTGATAGGATTTCGACCCATCCCCACCTTATCTTCAAAATAAGACCCTTTGGAACCATTATAAACTGATTTTGACTTTAATATAAAATAATATTTTGAGATATTCCTAAGGTGCCCCTCTCCTCCCTTATAAAAGGGCACCTCCTCCCCCTCCTCCTCACACCAAATTGAGCACTCAATCTCGGCCAACCCCTGCCATTTTCTCCTCCCCACTTCCCTAGAATAATCCTAGAGGTCCTGGTCTTCTTCAAAGACCAATCTTAGTTCTCTAAGTGGAGGATTCAAAGAGGCGTTCCAAAGAAGAGGTAATATCCATTACCGATCTTTTCAATTTCTTTCTTCTTCAACTTCTTCTTCTTTAGTTGTTTCATGATAAAGTAATAACATCAGTATTACTTAAATACTGATATGTTATTATAAATATGAAACAACCCTAATTCACCTTCTATCCATCCCACGGAAAAATGAAATCACCGCACGTGCGTACGTACGGAATACCGTCTCCACGCCGTGGTATAATCTATTTTTCACCACCACCTTACAAGGATGGGTATAATGGTGTAATGAGTAACTATTTATGATTATTATAAATTAATATTGATACTGAAATAATATACATATACTCCAATACAATTCCACAATCATAGGAACGATATCATCACTCGTGCGTACGTACGGAATACCGTCTCCACGATGTGATGCGACTCGTTCTACATAATCATCATTACATAGTAATTATATAAATGAATTGAATGAATAAATATGATATATGTTACACTAATACCATTCTGAATATAAGGTATCTATAAACTTAAAAGAAGAATAATAATTTATTCGGCAAAACACGCATAAGAACAAAAGGCAATAAAGAACCGAGTAACAAGTAACAATGAAATATTACTAACAAGAAGCTAAGAATATGACCATATATGATATCATATCAATATGTATGATTCTGGAATAAGTCAATAACATTATTTAAACCATTATATAGGAGCTTCGGACACGTACAAATCAAATCGGACCTAAGGTAAGGGAAATAGCACAATCTCATTTTTATCCGAGATTGTTTATTCGTAAGTACTTACTGGGGTGTATTTTATCATCCACATCCATGTTTCATCAATATGTAATATTATTTCCATCCACCTACAATTGTTTAAATCCATTTTTACCCTTCGGTGAGTTTTTAGTAATATGTATGAAAGGAATCTTTTGTCGTTTTTCGTACGAGGTACTTTTTGACTTTTTCGACAAAAGTACGAAGAATGTTTTTTTAACATATACGGAAAGAATGGATTTTTAAAACATTATTTCCAAGAATCTTCCTTTATAGGTTTTCAAGTTTATTTTTAATCAACTTCTTTTAGTTTATAATTGTATGACATGTTATGAAAAGAAAAGTGTTTTTGAAGAAGAAAGGATATTTTCCTCAAGAATTCATTTCAAGTGTTTTATCAAAATTATTTTCCATCTAAGATAATAAAGGGTTCTGTTTCTATCCATATTTTTACATGGATTTGATCATGTTGTGATGGAATTATTTTTATGAATTATTTTATCTTATATGAATTGATTTCTGATGTCATGATGTTTCAAGAATCCCATTTTTGTTACATGTGTTATCTGATGATGTATGATTTATGATTATGTGGCACACATAAGAAAGGATTCATTATAAGATGGGTGGGACATATATCTCCCTCCAATGCATTGGGTAAAGATTTTATATCTCATGAGATAGACATGGCTGGAATGGTAGGTTATACCGGTTCAGTGAAACATGACTGAAACGAGAGTTACTCGATTCAGAAAGGGACTTTGTCCACTAAGATAGTCTTGGCAATGAGTCTTGACTAACAAGAAATGATTCTCTATGATTATGTGTGAATGCCACAAAGTTTCATGTTTTAAGTTATGATTATTGTGATTACATTTCACTACCATGATTTATCCCAAGTTATGAAATTATGCTCTCTTTTGCAGGTTATGATTTCCAAAATGTTATGTTCTTATGAATACGATGTGGTTGATATTTCTTTTGTTTACCCTTATTGAGCATTTGAGCTCACCCTTTTATGTTTTCTTTTCCCCAGGATATAAAGAAAGGTTTTAGGTAAAAAAAAGGTAAGATCTTTATGGGAGATGTTGAAGATCTTTCACCACGATTAGAAGATTTTATTCCGAATTTCCAAAGACACTAAACTATTACGATCCTTGTGTGTGTGTTTTTGTTATGTACTAAGTATTCCGCAAAAGTAATGTAAAGTCCATGTAAGTCAGGCTTCGGGTCTCTACAGTAAATGAGAGAGAAATCATTATTTTGGATAAATAAACGATGGTAAAATTGTTTGTTTTTTATTTTTTTAGTCTCTTGGTGTATCGCATGGCTGCCACATGGTTTAACTAAACCTCACGCCAACCATGGTCACTTCACATGGAACACATGGAACTCACATTGTTAGATTTCATGGTTATACATACATTCACAAATAGTGTTCAAAACCTCTATAAACAGTTGAATCGATTTTCAAAGTCTCTATACTATTTTCACTAACCATGCACTAATAACGAGGAAGGCTAAATTTCATAAAAATTTTATAATATTGAAATGGTCAGGGCAGAAACTCCTCAAAAAAATATGAATAAATAAATAAATAAATAAATAAATAAAAATTTTGGTGTCGAATAGTTGGTTGAGATGCATAAAAAATATCTTAGTCTTCCAATCATTATTGGGAGGTCATCAAAAGAAATTTTCTAATCAATTCCTTTGAGGGTATGGAAACATATTAGTGTTTGGAGGTGGATGTTACTATCAACGGTGGGAAATTATTCCTGATAAATATTTTGTCCCAATATATTCTAACATATGTCATGTATTTGTATAATTTAAAATAAAAAATTATTGATTAAATTCATACAACATTTGAAAATATATTAAGGGGTAAAAATATGAAAAAAATAAAAAACACATGGTCTTAATTTAGAGAATTTATATTTTCCCAAGCTCTCAGGTGATTTGGGATTTCAAAATATTGAAATTTTAATGAATATATTATGGATGAGAAATTATGGAATCTTTAATTATATATCACCAGTACTCTTAAAGGAAAAATATTTTTGAAGAAATGATGTTTTACATACAGAGGTAGGCCTGAGATCACATTTTTTATGAAGATGTTTAATGGGATAATTAAATATATAACATTTTTTAGTTTATTAGTTTAATAATTATATTCTATTTGTAAATATTTAGGAGTATCCATGACTCCTAGAAGCATATTTCAGGTTTATCTTCTCAAATTCTCCTTCAGAGGTGGATTTCTCAGTGGTCGTGATTTAATGGATCATGAATCGGTAGGATGGTATGTGGATATGGTTTCTTAAATTTTTAATGAGAGGGATATAAATTTTATTTTTATTATACCTATTTTTTAAAGGAGGGGGTGGAGAATAACTATTATGGTATTTTCTGAAGCATATGGAGTTTACTATGAAATCTAGTTCAGTGGTACAAAATACATTTAAGACGATGAATTTTTCACAATGGTTATTTATAACCAATGTTATAAATTATTTTCCATATCAGTTATTTTATAATTTATGTGAAAAATATAAGGCATATCTTTTCAATGTTTCTTATTTAGTAACGAACACCGATATTGAAAATCTAGTTTTCCATGTCATTTATTTAATAACCGATATGAAACAATGAGTTAGCACATCGATTATTAAATAAAATAATGGGAAAATCCATTAAAAATATTATCAAATGACAGGATGAGTCATTATTTATTCATTCATTCATGTGAAATCAATTTATTTTTTCTCACGTGGTGGACTCTAAACCTTCATTTATTGATTTAGTGGCCTCAATTCTCTCGCATTTAGCATTAACCATTTTCTTCCACCCTCAACCATCGTCGACCAAACACTTTTGTTCTCTCTATACGGTCCTACCATTGTTTTCACCTTCTCAATATCACCCTTACCATATCAATTTTTTTTGGGTTTATTATTTTTATTTTTAGTGCATCCATGATATTTGCATTTATAATTTTAGTTTTGATTTTCCATTCGATTTTCCATTCTGGAACCTTTTCTTTGTTATTTGTATTCATTGTTACAATTATTCACACGTCTATGATATATTTTAATTTTTGAATTATTTTTTGAGATTAATGTTTAATTAAATGATTATTTGAGGATTTTTTGTTACAAATAATGCTAGTTTTATGATTATTGTGTGTCTAAGTTATATTTTTTGACGATATTGTGATTGAGATTTTGAAGGTATAATGGATTTTGAAACTTTAATATGATGTATTGATGATATATATATATAGTTTATTATACATATTTCATGATACTTTTTATGTTTTTTATTAAATAATTGAAATTAAATTTATTCAATGTAATAAATATTTATCAAATAATTTGTATTTATTTTTTATGAATTATTTAATTGAATTTATTTATTGTTATTTATAAAAGTAAACATTATATAAAATTTCAAAATATAATTACATATTTTAAATTATTTATATTATATATATATAATAATGAGTAAATGCTATATTATTTTACTATGAAAAGTGATGAATTTAAGGAAGGAGTTGATGTTTTTTTTGTAATTTTAGAAACAAAATGTTCCATAAAATGACCTATTTTTCTATCCTTGCTTTAAATGATTAAATATAATGAATTATAAAATCCAAGAAATTGAAGATCATTTAAATTATCATTTTCTTAATCCAAGTTACAATTCTTGAATTTAGTATGATAAAACTAGTCATAATTCAAGATCTATTGATGATGAGGATTTTCATGATGATAATTCCGATCAAATTGATGAAATGATTTATAATATTAATTTACAATCAATTCTGAAAGAAAAAATAACTGAGAATCTATATGGTGATTCTAAAAATAAATTATCTATATTGTATGAAATTTTTTGTTTTATCAATGGTGTGATTATTGATTATCTTGAAGGTGACAAATGGATGGAGTGTTAAGAGTTTTATATTGTTACTACATGTTTTGGAAGACATACTTCCAGAAGACAATGATCATTTAAATTCAAATTATAAAGAGAAGAAAATATTATGCTAGACGGGTATGAGGAATAAGATTACAAAATACTACATGGATGGTTGTGTATTATATATGAATGAATATGAAGATCTGTCAGAGTTTCCTAAATAGGAGATAACATATTATTAGTTGAAATTAAAATCACTAAATGATTTAAATAATGTAGACACTCCTTCTAAGAAAATTTGGTATCTTCCTAAAATTTATCTCTTGAAATATTTATTAAAAAATCCAAAAGATGGAAAAATGATAATATGAAATATGTTTGAGTAGATATATAATGTAAAGTTAGGTTATCCAGCTGATTGTCTATAGTGGATGAAAATAGATCAACAATTTATTATATTTGGTAATGAATTTAGAAATGACAGACTTGGATTATGAATAGATAGAAAGAATCCATATCAAATATTTATTAGAAAAAAATAGTCCATGGTGTGTTTTATTGGTAATATACAACTAATCACCTGAATATTTAATAAAGATAAAATATATTAGGTTGAGTTTAATGATTTATGGACCAAAATAACCTACAAATGATATTTATGTTTTCTTATAACCATTAATTGAGGATTTGAATCATTTATGGGAGGAAGGTATTAGTGTTTTTGATTATTATAATATGGAACATTTTCTTCTGCATGCATTGATTATTTTCACTATAATTTGATTCTAAATGTATGGAAATTTTTTTGGATATAGTTTTAAGGGTCAAAATTATTATCCCATTTCTAAACAATAAACATCATATTGTCAATTACAACATGTGGAAAAAATAGTATACATGTGTCATTAGAGGTTTTTTTATATGGATTAAACTTATAAAATATTAAAAAACAAATTAAATGTCTCACAAAAATTTTATATTTCTCTAAAACCTTTGGACATCAATCAATATTTTGAAATGGTGGAAAAACTAACATCACATTCCAAAAGACGCAACGATTTGGTAATGATGGAAATATTTTAAATAAATTGTCAATATTTATTGAGTTTCCGTATTTTAGATATAATGAGTGAAATATAACATTTATTTCATGCATGTGAAGAATAATTTATGTGACATCATGATTTAAATATTGTTAAATATTAATGGAAATAATAAATATGGGTTGAATGCAATAATGGACTTATACTCATAGTAAATATGTTTGAAATTACATCCCACTCTTAATGGAATATGAACAAAACAAAATCAATCTTTTCATACATTATCTAATATGGATATAATTAGATATTTTTTGTGTCTCCATGGTATCAAAGTTCGGCATGGTTATTCATCAATGGTAAAAAAATTGTTTCACTAAATTATTTGATGTTGTCAGACCTGAAATCTCTTCATTGTCATTTCATGGTGCAATAAATCATACCCATTTCATTGAGTTTCATATTTCACATCCCTGAGAACATCATTACCATGATGTTGTGTTATTTATTCAATTTAATTTTTAAGAAATTTCTCGATATTAATTCATTGAACAATTTAGAGATTGATGAAATTTATATACTATATCAATTGGAAATTTAATTTCCTCAATATTTTTTGATATCATGGTGCATTTAATGGTTCATTTTGGGTGAGAAATAAAGATTTTCATACCTTCATATCTATGATGGATATATCTTTTTTAATGGTATATGAAGATATTTACGGGATGTGTTAATAATCATTGTCGACACAAATCCTCCATTATTGAGATGTTTATTTCTGAGGAGTTTATTGATTTGTATACAAGAGACTTGTTTTTATAAGATCACATCAGTTTTTCTACATCTCACCATGAACAAAAAATTTATGGGGGAATGAGGATCTATGGCATGAATGTAAAATCATTATAAAGTTAGTAGATAAAGAAAGTATATTTATTCATCATGAATAATATAGGCGATGCCAAAGCATATATACCTTTTAATATTAATGTGTTAAAACAATTTTATCAAATAAAGACAGATATGAGGATTTTAAATGAACATAAAAACCTATCATCCATAGTTTAAATAGACTATGTACGGTAGATCAGATATGTTGAAAGCAAGGATATGTTTAGCAGGTAACACAAGATTAAATTTGTTATCATGGTATGGGTATGAAATTAATGGATATAAAATTCATATGAAAGACCAGGATAAAATAAGTGTGATTCATAATATTAGTGTATTCATGTTCATAGAAGCAATGATTATTTGATGTTCCGAATAAAGAAACTCAATATCTACATAATGCGCATATTACATAATCATTAAATAAATATGGGTGGTGGATTATATTAAATTTTGAGTTCCAATGTTTAACTATAAATGGGTTATCGATAACAATAGTTTCATACATGATGAATTTGGTATGACACTGTATAATATAAATACATTTCAATACAAAACTGATTATTTTATCATGAAAACACATTAAAATAAAATTTTCATTATTATTGATCCATCAAATATGTTGTGGTTTATTATTTTATATGATAAAAAGTTATTTTTGGGGATGATGATTTATTTGGGATCCCTTAATTCATATAATGATTAATAGAGAATATCTATGAGTATTTCATAGACATGATTTGTTCCATATGTAATAATCATGACGATATAATTTGAAAAAAAAATCCTTCTGTAATTTATTAATATGAAATTTAAAATATATTTATTTTTTTTCTTTTTAAAATATCATAAATTGTTAGATATATTTTTTATATTTAAAACATATTTTATAACTAACATATTAAATTTTTTGAGATTACACTAGTTTTTTTATTTACTCTTTTATTTATTGATTATATGGGAAAAAATTATTTATAATTTCATGTCATGATCCATCCCCTGAGGGCCATGCCACGAATACCCAAAGAAAACCTCTAAAAGTCTAGGGGCTGGAGACTAGTACTGAAGGTATCAACCTGCAATTTGGAGTAAATTTTTTTGTACATGTACAGTGGCACACTCACAATCTCCACCCATAATATTGGAATAGAAAACGAGTATGCTATTAAGACAACCAAAAAGATTATAACTGTAAAAACTGGAATTGAAGGGTCCAGAATACAATACTAACAAATAAAAGAGGAAAACAAGAATGTACCAAGGTCCAAGAAAATCTATCCTCTAAAAACCCTAATTTTTGGGATGTTTTAGAGTGATTATTGGACATTGTAGGAGTATGCATCACTTCTAAGATCTCTCCGGGCACCGTATGGTCCTGGGAAACCAAGGCCTCCATAAAAGCTTCAATAATATATAATAAACATGACATGTGTGGGAAAAGCTAATGTAGGGTTGAGTAACACAATACTCTATAGGTACCCCAAACCAAAAAGAAAGGAAAAAACGGAAAAGTACACACAACGAAATGGAATGAATACATAGTTATAATCTAAAGGAAGGGAAGCAAGACTGTCAGTCATAATGCTTAACAACATATAGTACTGAATCACTCATCATTGATGAGTGATTAGGGCTGGTAGATCACATAGACCAAAACATTATATGGGCCAGCTGGATCACATAGCAAATATCAAATAATGTGATTTATGGATCAGTAAGACATGCTCCTCTCTTAGGATAGCCGGATCACTTAGACCCTCTTGTATCTTAGGCCAGCTAGATTACATAGACATTCTCCTCTCTTGGGCCAATAAGATCACATAGAGATACTCGTCTCTTGGGCCAACTGGATCACATATACACTCTCTTCTCTTGGGCCAGTTGGATCTCATAGACCCACTCGTCTCTTGCGAGATCTGGATCAATTAGACCTGCTCCTCATAGTCATCTCGATACATCCAGCCACAAGATTCTCGCTCATATCGCACTTGATTCCATGAGATTATACTCCTCAATACATCGTTCATATCTAAACATCCACAAAAGTCAACTTAATGTGTACCAAAAGTATAGCGTCACCCGAACCAACCCAACTCAGGTTCGTCCCTCTAGGACGTCCCAAACTACTAGGATGGTGTAGCCCAATGTGAGTGGTCTGAATTGGCTTCCCCGGACGTGGCAGCAGTCACCGTGTCTTCCCTGGTCAACATGGAGATTTCCCGGCGTGAACACCCAGTAGATCTCCATCGTGATCCCCTGTCATGGTCCTGTTGGACCGGGGCCCTCCAGCCGTGAGACGTCACTGGGTGTCACAGCCTCCAAAACCTCTCTACTGGATGATTCTGGAAGCCCTTTTCACTTTCCCAGGGTGGTTTTTGTGGCTCTCTGGACCAACGTGGTGCACCTCCCTCTGCACCACTACAACCCGATGGTCACAACCTCCTCCCCCAGATGAGGTGCCGCATTGGTGTCATGGTATCGAACTTCCATGGATCAATGGGCATGAAATCCTCCATTTTAGCGTACCATCGGTGTGCGCAGGCTCCCACATGCAGCCGCTGCCTCATTCCACCTCTAACGGTGACCTTTTATGTAGAAACCCCATGTTGTCGTGACTTCCTACAAGAGTATTCATTCGCTCCAATTGTGATCCTCCTCCATGTTGTGATCATTGAGTTCTTGCAGTGATGGATATAAGGGGAACAATGAATGGAGGTGGAAGTGGATCACATTAACACCCACGGTGGAAGGATTGGGCCTTGTTAGTGTCAGCTTTAATCCATCCATGAATAAAATTTAAGGGTAGCTGTTTCGGTGCGGATGTGCGTCGGGTTACGCTGTTCCGCCAGGACGCGTTCGCGCGTGCACCCGTCAACCCGAGGGGATGGGCGCGCGGCTTGTGGTCCCGCAGTCCCGCTTTCCAAGGGCGGGCGGCATCCGTCCCTTATTCAGGGGCGTCTGCTCCTTGATCGAAACCGGGATGATGGGATGTCGGCTTCTCCTTCCTTGGACGTCTCCTCGGAACTTGTCGCCTAATCCGGGTCTCCCTCATAGACTTAAGAATGTTCGTGAATCTCGTTCCCGGCGCCATATCTTCATGGACACCGGTTAATTACGCTGCTTCCGCCCGGACGTTCCAAGGAGTCTGGGCGGGGCAGCAACCTGCGGTGAGAAGGCCGGGTGGCTCTGGGTGCTGGGGGCGTGTCGTAACACTGCGGCTCTGCACGTCTGTCTTCCGTCCCTAATAGGGCTTCTCGAAGGCACGATGGCCTGAGGCATCCCGTACTAGGTGCGGGGAACTGTGTCACCTGAGGTTTTCCTCAGCTTCCCGTGTTTAACACGGGGTATGCCGCGAGTTTAACGTCCAGCGGGGACGGCATCGGACCGATCAACACGAAAAGTGGATCAGATGACAGAACCCCTTGCGGGGAACCTCCGACGCTGGGGCCAGCACATGGGCGGCTTCCCAAGTAACGTGGAGTGAAGTGAAGTGGCATGACCCCACCGGGATGTGGCGGCCCGGGTAAGGATCAGGGTGGATGATGGAGTAAAGAGCTTGGACCCCAGAGGGGCTTCCTACGTACCGCGCGTTAACACGGATCAAAGTCAACGTAGTTCGGGCATACAGTTTAACGTCATGCTGGACGTCGGCAAGCCGACTCACGAAGAGGTCGAGGCCGCCGGGCGGAGGATTGAACCGAACCACCTCGCACGGAGGGGGATGGAACGGCCGGGTGGATCACAGTTTCACGTCATGCTGGACGATAAAAGGGGAAATGGAAAAGGGGGGCTGTGGGGAGGCACCGTGGAGATACACACGGGCAGTCTTCCACAGGGGCGGATTCATAGGTGAATCAACGCAAGCGTGAACCCTGGAGGGGTCCACTGATGGACGAACGGACGTAAATACGACCGGAACGACCAGGTGGTGGGCTTGGGCCTCAGGGAGGCTTCCTACGTACCCTGTATAGAAGACAGGGATCAAAGTCCACGTAGTTCATTCTGTCAGGACTTACGCACTTGGGGCAGCCCGGATGCTGCAAAACTCAGCTGGAAGGGACTTGGACCGAAAGCAAAAGACACCTCGATCCCAGTCAGACCCTCTACTGGCTTCGGCAGTGGGGAGGTGCAATGGAGATACACATGTGCAGCCTCCCACGAGAAACTAGGGGTTTGTAATACCCTGCCCCCGTAGGGAAAAGCCACTCCCATTAAATCGTCCCAAAAGGGGGACAATCCCGACATCCCTGCAGAGACGAGCGGGTGGGGGCCACGTCCAAACCGGGGGAGACCCTGCGTGCGGAGCACGGGATCAGGTTGCGGACGGTTTAGCGTCTTGCCAGACGAAGTACAGTTTAACGTCATGTGTTGAGGACGAAGCGGACGGTTTAACGTCTTGCCGGACGAAGTACAGTTTAACGTCATGTGTTGAGGACGAGGCACTTGGCAGTTTAACGTCTTGCAGCACGGACGATGGGGGCTAGGCAGTTTAATGTCGTGCAGCTTGGACGGGTGTGCAGTTTAACGTCATGCTGGGCATAGGTTGCCGGACGAAGCACTTGGCAGTTTAACGTCTTGCAGCGCGGACGATGTACAGTTTAACGTCGTGCAGGACGTATATGCAGTTTAACGTCATGCTGGACGAGTATGCAGTTTAACGTCATGCTGGACATAGGTGCGTGTCACTTCGCGCAAGCCTGGAGGGCCGCACGGGAAGACAACGCACGGTGCGGGCACCCGGGATGAGAATCATCGGGTGCCACACAGGCGGGTACCCTTAGGAGGTCAACGGGGGCGACCCTGGCAGATTGC
This sequence comes from Viscum album, assembly GCA_963277665.1. Taxonomy (NCBI): domain Eukaryota; kingdom Viridiplantae; phylum Streptophyta; class Magnoliopsida; order Santalales; family Viscaceae; genus Viscum; species Viscum album. The sequence continues at coordinate 235,590,265 of OY728167.1, read as the reverse complement.
GCGCAAAAAGGAAGCTTTGCGCGCAATACTGCGGGCCGGCGCGCAATCGGGGCGGCTGGCGCGCAATTGGGCCAGCGCCTTGCGCGCGGATGTTTGAGATTGCTCACACCGGGCTTCGGATAGCGCGCGGGGGCAACGGCTCATTCTCTAATGAATGGCCACTTGAAAGAAGGGGGGGTGCGCGCAATCGGGCCGGATTGCGCGCACCCCGGGGCAATTGCGCGCAAGCGGGTTCTTTTGCGCGCAAAGGCCTTAGGGTGAGTGTTTATTCAAATGAAAGGAGCCAGCGGGGATTGCGCGCGAAGGCGGACCCCGAGGCTTTCTTGCGCGAAAGAAAGGAGGTTACCTGAAGTTCGTCATTGCGCGCGGAAGGGGTTGAATTGCGCGCACGAGAGACGTTTCGACTTCCAGCAACCTTTGTAACGTTGGGGGTCGCCTTGTATTTATAGGCAACCCCGGGCGCGGAATCCAGGGTGCGAGCGCGAAATTCATCTCGCGGGCGCGGAATCGGGCGCGGCGCGTAAGGGAGTCGCGCGGACCCGCGGCGCGCAGAATTGCGCGCCGAGCCGGCGCATTGCGCGCATCCCGGGGGTTTTCCGCGCGGGACATCACCTTTGCGCACGGGCCTCTGAAATTCCGCGCACGGCCTCCGGGCCCTCCGAAACATCCTTCCGACTCCAAATATGACCTCGCTTTCCGCATCCGGAGCTTCGTTTGGGAGCAACGGACTTTTCCGGCGTCTACAGTAGCTAAATGATGATTTAAATCAAAACACAGATTAAACATGAATCTATTTTCCTAATGTTTTCCCCAAATCTAACCCATACCACAATAACTAACAACCCATGGATAAACTTTTTGGTGGTTTGATGACTTATCGTTGATTTAGATAGAAGTAATGATAAATAAGATCACAATGAATAAAACCCTACCTGGTAAATAGATTCGATTAGAGGATGGATTCATCACTGAAGTTGATCCATCTACAAATGTACTCAATACGTAATCGAGCGAGAGATCTGTTGAAGAGGATGATGAGTTCTCAATGTTGTTGATGATCTTCATTCATTATTCTTCAATGTTGATTTTCTATAGATTCAGTGTGATTTTATAGATCTAGATCTAGTCTCTAATTCATGTTATCCCCATTAAATGGGGAAACGTGTTGCTGCATTCCCAGCACGATGTGTTTCCGCCATTACAATGTTTCATTTATGAAACAATTTTTCTGTTGATTTGTGTTGTAGTGTCATTACGTGAAATAATTTATGGAATTATACAGTAGGCTCTTTGTTGCATTGCAGTAAAACAATTTTGAATAAAATAAACTGTTTATTTTTTTTATTTTTTCTTAAAAATTCAAAATATTAATTTCGTTCCTCGACCTGAACCAGTTGAAGTTAGGTCCATTCTTAGGTAATTTTTTCATTGAAATGAAATGGTTCAATTTTATTTTTAATTCAGGAACACGTTTATATGTTTCCAAAGCTGTGCTTGCACGCCATTTTAATTAGCTTGATAAAGATCAACCATTTATTATGGGCACATTGGTCCTTATAATCATGTACCGTCTGAGTATATGGTATTGAAATACTCACAGATAATTTAAAAACATAATATGGAATTGGGGGATATTACCTTACCCCCGCCTTTAGGGATTCAAGTCCTCGTAATAGAAAATAAGGGATAAACAAACAAATGGGGGTACTTAGCACAGATCTAATACTCCCGCTCCAAAGTGATATCTTAGATATTCATGTGCTACCATAGAACACACACCAGAGGAATCAACAGAACATTAAGTATTCTCTCAAGTCATTCCTCAACCTCTATTGAAAAGTCTATAAATATTTCTTATCATTGAAGTCCATCTCACCCCAGGAAATGATGTGCGATGGATCATATAGGTACTTCCTCAGCTACGACACAAAGTAGACATCATGCACCGGGTGCATCTGTGGGGGTGATCTAAGAGGTATGCCACCTCTACAACCCTTCTTAGAATCTGAAATGGGTGGATGAATCTCAGATATAACTTACCGCCCTGGACAAATTTCTGTAATGCCCATGATGGTGTGTCCCAAAAGAAGACATTGTCTCCCTCTTTGAAATCCAAGGGCATCTTTCTCCTAAGAGTATAATATTTTTTTCCTTCTCAATGTAGTCCTCATCCGCTCACTGATGACCACAACATTCTCAGTGGTAGCCCGTACCAACTCCAGACCCATGAGTGCTGTCTTCCCATGGTTTTTTTAACAAAACGATGATCTCTATTTTCTCCCATAAAGAACCAAAAACATTTCTATACCAATGGTGGAGTGGTATCTTTTTTTGTACGAGAACTCTAACAGTAAAATTTGATCCTCCCAACTACGCCTGATGTCCATGATTCAAGCATGAAGCATTGCCCCTAAATCCTGGATGGTCGTCTCCATGTGACCATATATTTTTGAGTGGAAATCTATACTCATGTGATGCTGAATTCAAAACACCTCATTAAATCCCTTCAATAAATGGGATGTAATGTGTGTGTCTCGATCTGAGGATATCTTCCATTGTACCCCATGGAGTCGAACTATCTCATTCGCATATAGGCTTCCTAATAACTCTATCGATCCCTACTCCCAGATGGTATGAAGTTCGCCGACATGGTGAGTCATTCAATTATTACCCAGATAGTATCATGGCCCCTATATATCAGTGTTAATCTGGTCATGATGTCCATAAAGATACCACCCCACATACACTTTGGTTCCTCAAGTTATTGGGTCAAGCATGATGGATCCGGATCCCCTGCCTTCACCTACTAAGAAGTGTGGTACTGTGAAACAAACTCTTACAACGATTTCTTCATACTCATACACTGGAATTATATGAAAATCATGTTAAATATTTTCTAGTCCTGGATGTACCACCAAAATGATGTTTTCAAACTCCCTCAGAACATCCTAACACAACGCCATAGGCACAAAGGTGCTGCTTTGAAAAGGACGGCATGCCCCCCCCCATTGAAAACACATCAGGAGCATTTATTGAGGATAACTGAGTACAATATGGCTCACACTCAACAACCACAAGCTGTATATTCCTAATTCGATGTAATAGGATGGGAGTGATATTAATCGAATGGAGGTAAGATACTCCATCACAATACATGAAGGATATCTCCATCATGGAAAACCGCTTTATACTTCATCAGGACACAACCCAATCTGGTTCCTGATGCGTCATATAAATATATATACCCAATTCCCTCTAATCGTAGTATCCAGATGGGGGCACTCGTCAGTCTTTTCCTTAGCTCCTGGAAACTCTTCTAGAACCTATCCATCCAAAAGGATTGATTTTCCTTCCATGTAAAAGATAATAAAGGTTATTTTCCCTGTAAAATTCAGGCACAAAAATCTAGAAGTATCCATCCAATCCCTCAAAACCCTACACCTCAGTCATGCTCCTAGGTGGATCACAAGAAAGCACCACCTCTATCTTTGTTGGATCCACTGTAACTCTAGCCACTGATACAATGTGTCCCATAAAGTGGAAATCCCAAATCCAAAACTGAAACTCTGTGATATTCCCATAATGATGGTGCTCTAAGAGTGTATCCCGAACTATCCATATGTGTGTAGATTTCTCCTCTTAATACGCCTAGTACACCAGGATTTCATCAATGAAACCATGAAAAAATGGTTGAGGTAAGGCTAGAAGATCCTATTAATTATTTTCCTGAAAACGTCTAGGGAATTAGTCACACCAATGGACATCACCAAGAACTCATAATGGAAATACCAATATATAAATTCTATCTTCTATACATCCTCATACCATACATGAAGATGATGATTGCCCAATCAAAGGTCTATCTTCGATAAAAATATCACACCCTTTAGCTGATGGAAGGGGTTATCAATCCTTGGTAGTGGATAATGTTTCTTCACAATCACCTAGTACAGGCACCAAATGTCCATGAAAAACCTCAAAATCCCAATTTACATCGTGGAAATCAACAATAGGGCTACCCATGGTGAAACGACGGGTCTTAAAAATCCCTTCTTCAAAAAATACTTCAATTTCACCCTTAAGTCAAAAATCATTACACGAGCCAGCTGATTTGATGATGTGGATATCAGTGCTATTCTAGGGTTTATATCAATCTGGATGCATCCCTCTCTATGAGGAGTTAAACCCAGTCATCCTCAGGAAATATGTCTTCATACTCTTCCCCCATTACAGGATAGCTTGGACTCCTCTCATCCACAACACTGTGGGTGAGGCTGGCCCACTGGTGAGTGATCGTCTGCAACATCCTACAAGAAATTTTAAACAATGCTACAAGAGCTCCCTTCATTTTGGTGAAGGAAAACCTAGTCACATACTTGTGGACACAGAACACATTGTGCCTAGGACAATTGATCTGAGCATGAACTATGGATAAAAAGTTCTTACATAGGATGACGGTGTAGGGCCTCAACGTCGCTACTAGAAGATCCCTGCTGAATATCTTACCTCCAAGAGTTATCTCACACTACCTACACTAGTGTTTAATCATTGAATACCCTCCTTTAGTAGTATCTAATTATAATTATTGATCCAACGACTCCCCTTGAATATTCGAGCTCTGAAAAAAGTCCATATAAAAGAATGAGTGGCTGGTAACTGTGTCTATAAGAACTACCACTAAGGTGGAGAATACATATATTGTACATCTCATCATATCTGGATTTTTGTGATCATATGTATCCATCACCTGAATCTGTCCTCGTCTCTATCCACAGAATCTCGGAGACCATGGCGGACCACCTGGTGTTGGTGGTGGTAGAACCTCGATCCTCTTCCCACCACCCACTACTCTTCCCTTTCCCCTTCCACATCTTCCTCCATATGGAACATATTTCTCGACCCTCTACCTCTAACATGGCTTCCCTCCACCGTACTTTGAGAATCTACATGGAATGTTAGGTAGTAATGAGCCATGTTTCCTTGCATGCTGCACAAGTAGCACACCATTCTCTTCTACTGACTCCATTTTCCCTGGTGGTCTCGTACAACTGACCATGTGTCATAGGGTTATCCCCTAAAAGGAATGATGCAATTGGGTTTTGGTGTCAGCTACCTGCTACCCACTGTTGAAGACTCCACCGCTTGGTGTTTACTGATATATCATGTCGTTGGCGTGTGCTCGACCTGGAAGCTCTCAAAAAGAATGGATCTCTAAAAAACCTCATCCTGACTAGGGATTCTATGCAATACAATGGAAAACCCGATATCTCAACATAGTCCCTTTTCAAAATATAAATCTTGAAAGAACATACCTCATACCATATCTGTAGAGTGGAAAGAAAACTCAATGAATCTCGTTGAGTACTCTCACACATTCATACAACTCTATTATAGGTGCAGTTGCTCCTATATGCACACTGAGCACAACATCATGGAGAAGAAATACTCACTGAAGAGGAACTCAATGTTTATCTAGGTTTGGGTCAGATCAACGTGTGTTTGGATCGTCAAGGTAAACCATATCCCCAATATGACCTGAAGAAGGCTCTAGACTAATATCACCATCTGGTCAAGAGGCATCCTCACTAGACCGTAGTCTTACGTAACTGCCTGAAGCCAATCCTCAACCACCTCAGGTCAGTCTCACCCATGAACCGAGGAGGTCTCCCCCTCTAGAACTCGTGTAAGGCACTGAGCCTGTGCACATCCTGTTCTGGTAATGATGGTAGGAACTGCTGGTTGGTGGGTTGTGGTAACACTGGTGCACCACCCGATGAGTCCATCTCCAGCATCAGTTCTGAAATATACAACTCATTTCTGGGTGTACCATCATCGTTGTCACGTATCAGAATCCCAGATGGCCTAGGCATTGAGGCATCCTGAAATATATTAATATGTACCACATTAAAATTATTATACCTAGTGAAAAGAACGTAACGAAAAAGGACATGAGAAAACATCCTATTCTTATATGATGAATGAAAGCTCATTTTTTCATTTACTGAGTCAAAAAGTATAATTCAGGTTCCCAGTGTATATATTAGTCAGCCACCTCACCAACACTGGCCTCGCCGAGAATGAAGGACTAACACAAAAAATTCAAAACTGTTTCCACAAAAAATACCATATACTCCTAGTCTGTGAGGTAGAATTGACCACCTCTGATACCATTTTTCAGGACCCTTCCCTCGGGGCCCGTGCCACGACTACCCCAAGCCCACATCCCAACGTCCAGGGGATGACGACTAGCACTGAATGAATGAACAAGGAAGTGGAAGGCATTATCAATGTACATGTACACACACACACACACTCACAACCCCAACCCACAATACATTAAAGGTAAATGTGGATTCCACTGAGACAACCACTAAGCGTAAAACAGTACAAGATGAATGTAAATGGGACAAAATAAAAGTCCAAAAAAGAAAGGAATAAAACATGAAAGTACAAAGGTCCCAGAAAATCAGTCCGCTAAAAACCCTACCTGAAGGGTATGTGTATAGTGAGTACTTGAAGCTGTAGGAGTACGACTTGCCTATCTGATCTCCTCAGACACTACCTGGTCCTCGGCCACAAAGGTCTTCATCGAAGCGTCGATTTTCAGCACAAGGCACGACATGGGTGGATGATTCCCATGTAGGGGTGAGTAAAAAAATACAACGCAGCAACCCTAGACCACAAAGATATACCACAAATGAAAATTACACACAAAACAATGGATAGCTCACACAGGTATAATCTAATGGAATGAAATCAAGACTATCAGCTGTAACACTTAACACCTTGTATTGTTGAAGCACTCATCCATGATGAGTGCTTGGGGATAATAGATCATCTAGACCCTCCCTACACATGGAACTACAAGATCACTTATACCCCCTCATCACTTTTTCCAACTAGATTACTTAGACCTACTCATCTATTGGGGCAACCAGATCACTTAGACCAGCTTGTCTCTTGAGCCAGCTGGATCACTTTGACCCACTCATCTCATGGAACAATTCGATCACATAGACCTGCTCATCTCTGGGGATAGTTGTATCACATTGACCTACTTCTCCTCTACTCCATATGGATCACCTAGACCCACTCATCAGAGTATTCTCGATATAGCAAGCTTCATGATTTGTTCTTGTAGTGTGCTTGGTTCCAGGAGTGTTTATTCCTAAACCCATTGTGCATGCCTAAATTTCCATAAAATTAAACATAGTGTATCAGAAATGGACGACCTCATTGGGAGGTCCCCAATTATGAAAATGTATCTTCAATTGGATGTACAGTTTGGAAGTTATGACCATTTTAATAAAAATGGTTTTTTGTGTCTAGGTCCGGTATGACTCGGTTGGACCGAACCGACCCAACCCTAGGGCCCATCGACCCAACCTAGTAAGGGTCCTTCGCATACTGACAGGGAAATCAGTCCATCACTCTAGGTTGTAGGAAGACATGGCTTGCCGGATTGCGGTGGTGGTCGTTGCGTCCGCCCCTAGTCTGCACAGCAGTTTTCGCACATTACTGCCCCATGGATCGTCGTGGGGCCCTATTGTCTTGGTCCCATTGTAAGATGAGAGCTTTAGTGTAGTCGATGTTTTCAGACATGAAAATATATTTTTATGTTGCCTCTCCCACTCCTCCACCTCCATCTATAGATCCCACTCCTCCACCTTCGCCTATTGATCCCACTCCTTCACCTCTGCATGCAAATCCCACTCCATCATCACCTACTAAGAACCCATATCCCAAAACTCCTCCACCAAAACATCCCATTTATTGTGAGTTATATGTTTAGGATCCACAACATCATTTTTGTGTATATGTGATTATATATTATATTTGGGATATCGCTTATCATTCATAAATAGAGATGAAGAATCTTAGGGTCACAATGCCTGATATGATAGATAGACCAACAATAATACCATTTCATATAGATGATATCACTACATTTGGAATGAGTATCATCCATTTTTAGTTTTTCCATCTAGATATATATGACAAATTACCATTGAGGTATTCATATATTATATCTTTTATTTTATAATTGTGTTAATTTTTTTTTCAAAATTTCAAAAATTTTATATTTATCTATTTTATAATAGTAACATTATAAAGGTAAATACATACTATATAAATCAAAAAAATTATTGAACACATTAGTATGATTATTTTAATACTTGTATATTTTATAATGATATTTATTTTAATTTCATACATTTTATTTTCAAACAGGGAATGGTATTACATTAGAGATACAATTGGAAAGTGGAGCACAATGTTAAAATATGTAAATGAAAAGATGAATTATACTTTATAATTATTATTTCTTGGATGGAAGTACTTAAAATATTATTTTTAATTGACAATAATTTTTAAACACAACTTTTATATTCATGAAGTAATGGAATGCATATATTATGCTCTAGGATTAATGTTTTAAATAATTTGAACCTAGATAGTTAAAAAATTACTTCAGGTTAGATTTCATTATAATCATTCTATTACTTTTTTCGTTCCTTATATTGAGAGTACATGAAAATTTTCTGCTTTTTAATTTCTATCTTTTTAAGGCCCTGATTCCTTATACTATACAAGAGCTATCTCAATTACAAAGATAATGGGGGGATTATTTAATAGGTTTGATTGATTTTTTGTATTTTATAGTATAAATTATTAAATTTAAATTCCAAATAATAAAATTTAAATGATTTGAACATGTGATGTCATTTTCTGGTTGTTTGGAGACAATATTTTTTGTTTTTTATTGTACAATTGTGTTTTTTATTTAAATTTAAATAAATTATTTTTTATGTTGGTTATTATATAACCAGTGTGATGTTTTTTAAGTTAGTTTATTTATTGGTTATATAAAAACTGTGGTGAAAACATATTTTACAAATCACTTATTTTAAATAACCAATGTGATAAATTGTTTTCACATACTTTTTTATATATCCATAGTGTAAAATAACCCCAGTTATAGTTTTAGGCTAGTTTCTATAACTATTTTTTGAAAATCATCTTTAAAAAAAATTATAACATCTTTTATTAATAACCTTCATGAAAAGAATATTTTAAATTTCATCTACAATATAATCTCAAGGTAACAAATGTTAAAACCCCAAAAAAATGATGTTAAAAACCCTTTTTTACACTTATGGTTGTTGGATTTCTATGAAGATAAGTAGTATATACAGTGATGTCTCTTGGAATAGGGTTTCATCCCTTTATTTTATTTATATAATTAAATATTTTTGAGGAATTTCATTAGAAATGTACTTCCAATTTTACCATTTATATTTTCAATTAATGTTTCCACTTCACATTAGTTTTTATTATTTAGTAATAGTGAAGAAACAGTTTTTCATGCACTATTTTGATGCCAGTCACATGCAATAATTCAGATATTATGTGGTAAGAAACTATTTCTATTTCCTTTCTAAATTATTAGTTAAATTTAGGTATTTAAAAGTTTGAATATTTTATTGGATACCTTTTTTTCAGAAAAATTTATGATTTCATGGTTTATTTGTATGCAACATAATGATATTTTTACCAATAATAAATTCTTTCAAGAAATGGTTTTGATGCAAAGGCCTATAGATTTTATTTAAATTTCATGAAATCAAAAGGAAGATGATTCTTTTAGAGTGTAACATTTTGTAATTAGTAGTTGGACACTGCTGGAAACTGGCACAGTTAAGGATAAAATTGATGCTATGGTGTTTGATGAATATTGGGTGTTTATAGGGGTTATTGGTTGGTGCTACCTAGGCTATGTTTTATGATACATAAAAAAAATTATTTTATGTTGGAGTCCTCTGATTGCGAAGGTTAAGGCAGTTTTTTGGGTTTGTGGTTTGAGATTTTTAGGGATTATGAGAAATTTTAATAGAGTAAAAATTTAATTCCTTAATTAATTAGATACCCATTGTTTTCAATATACTATGGTTCTTCTTGGAGGATATTTTGTCTTCTGGTTATTTTTCATCCATCCTACCATTTCCCTTGTTTGGAGAGAAAGAAATATAAAATTAAAAAATGTTTCCCAATTCAATGTTATTTTTATTTTCAGTTTTGGTTTGATGTATTACCTTTTTAAATAAATAATTTTTTAATCATGTATTTTAACCATTAATATATTTTCTTTCTTGGTTTCAAAAAAGTATATCAAAGAAAACAATTATGAAATTCCAAGTGATATAATTTAGAGGGTTTGTCCAAATTATAATTTATACTTATATAAAGGGATTAAAATGAGTCTAATAAAAATTATTTGAATATGTTGTACTCATTTCAATACTATTTCAAGATCACCCATGCATGAAATATTAATCCTACACAAAAATAGAAATCAATAACATGTTATATTTATGTGTACTATACACTAAAGTGAAACTGTAACATTTCAAACATAATCACATGGGTTTGATTGAAATCACTAAGGGAGGAAAAAGGAGATCTCATATCCATAGTTTATCCATGGGATTCACCAAATAATATAAGATTCATATGGGATCTATTCCACTTCCATGATGTGCAACCACCTTTCAAGGGGAACGAAGTGAATGAAGAGAGATACATGTGTATGGGATTCTATTCTAAAAAACATGAAAACCACAAAGACATAAACCCATAACATGGATATGATATATATAATCACTCGTGGAAGCTCTATGAGAGCTGATGTGTTTTCTCAAGTGTTATGAAACATGAAAGAATTATTTGACTTGTGAATTATTCATATGAATCCTTCTCCCTCCTTGCAATATATCTCATATAATTCCTTAAAAAATTATTTTCAATATAGGTTATTGAGAAAATTCATAGGTAGTATGAGAATATGCAACCGTAATGCATGAAAAACATAATTTACATAAAATACCTAAATAAACAACACACACACACAAAAACATCATTTATATAAGTCTTTAGGGAATATATCCTTTAATATCCCACAAGCACTAAATCCTAATATACTTAGCTATATTTCAGCTAATTTTTCTCATATACAATATGTTTTAATAAATTATCCAAAATTAATTTTGGATATTATCTAAAACAAATTTTTAATGTTATAATTAAATTCACCATGTATCACATCATATGTAATACCTTATGAATTCCCATCCAAAATAGTTTTGGATTTACTCTAAAACACTTTTATAGTATGTTTCCGAGATAGACTCAATCCATATTCAGTTAACCAAAATGTGCAAGCCCACCATCCTTTATATAAATTAAAATAAATAGGAATATATGGATTCATAAATGTATGCAAAGAGAGGCCTATTGAAAAGTGTCAATTCGTCTCAGGATATAAATGAATCTGGAATGATCTCCATCAAACACATGTATCTCTATATATGTGTCCACCAGTCTGTATCATATGAAAACATGAATTCTCATATTTTCCATTTATCTAAGTCATCGAGTAACTATAGGACACAAATAATTTCAATCCAATAAATCCAACTCATACGTTCTTGATTATCAGAGAATAGAATAAATTGGTCGGTGAATATATCTCATGCCATTCATCCTTATTGTTCAGTACATCTTATGAGCTTTATCCGGATAGATATATAATATATTGGTTAGGTCAAACAATCTCATAGTCTATCTCAATTAAGGGACCATATATCATACACATCATAAAAGATGAAAAATCCCATCTTTGTTAAGCTCCATCATGTGACATAATCAATGACATGCATAACTACCCCCATATTATCTAAGTCAATATGTAGACATATGTATGTAGGGTATCAATATATAATGGTTATCATGCTAGGTTTCTCACCAACCATATGTTGTGGGGACTCAAATATGACCCGTTCACCCCATGAAAACCAAATAAATATTTACAACACTCTATGTAGTATACATAGTGGGTCCTCTAGAGCACGAAAACCCTTTTTGTGTCTCATGAGAATATTTTGTATCTCTATATAAGAATCCTACTCATGATAACATTAAAATTTAACCGTAAAATATTAAACATAATTAATAAAATTTATTACATATAACTCAAAGCCATACTTTGAGAGGTCAATTATAATTACACACACAAAATGTAAATCTATATATACATATATGATGCTAAGGTGAAATAATGATAATGTGAAGATTTCTATTCGTAAATTATGATGGATTTAATATTCCTAAAACTCATTTATGAATATTTAACAAACCAAACATGAGCATAAGTTTGTCATATCATATATAATAAACTGCCAGATTAGCCTTACGTCCATTGTACATTATAGGTATTATTAACACATCACATACATATATAATCTCTCCCATATCTCTATGTGACTATATGATAAATCCCTCCCATGAACCATTCAGTGATAATAATCTATTAATTAATCAATCATGAATAATAGTGTTATTGAGGAGTCATATTCCTTTCCATTTAAATTCGTGAACACATTCAAACTTCGTAACATCATAACATTAAATGTTATGATAAAAATGTTTTATGTTTACTCAAAACTACTTCAAATTTATCAACCATCATCATTGGAACTGTAAAGACCCGAATTTTAAATGTAATTTTTTCAATTTATATGGAATTATTTCAAGACCGCGAAATATGTCGGCACATGATTCTGAGGCCCGAAGTGCCCTGAATTATCTGTCAAAATTTTGTTAAGCTTTAATTTTCGCGCACAAACCATTTTCCAAAAAAAGTTTAATAACTCATAAAAGGTTTCCTGGATCATAAATCCTAAGGCACCGTTTCATTCATTATGGAGGGTTTACCCTAGGTTCAACTTATGTTTGGTCAGCACATGCCTCCGGTGAGAAATCTAAAAAATGGCACAACCGTAAATAAAATAATTAAATAAAATTATTTTATTATTCAAATTTTCATAACTCACGAATGGTAACATAGATTTAAAATCCAATACCACAGATGAAATTGTGAGAATATGCTTTTCTTTTGATGATAATATCTTTGGCAGGTGCGGGAAACCGGTGAATGCTATTTTTTTGGTCGTAAATAAAATAATTAAGTGACAATAATTTTATTGAAAAATACATAACATTCATATGGCAACATAGATAAATGATCTGATAGTACTGTTGGGTTATTTAGGTCATGTTTCCCTTAGGTAGAGCCTGATCTTGAATGGTGTGGGTCAATGTTGACTGTTAATATTTTTTCAGAACTTTCTTTTGAGAAAATTCAGTAAAAGCACGAGCGGAATTTTCTATATTTTGAACCGGTGCTCAGATTAAAAATCAGAGGGAACCATTGAATCTGTAGCACCAGGATTCTCTTAAGGGAGACTTTACATTGACCACAATAGCTTTGGTGAAAAAGTAATGTCTTGTAAAATTTTATAAGAAATGGGATAGAGTAATTTTTTTTTTATTTTCATTAATATCCTCCAACAATCAAGTGGAGTGTGGGGCTAGTGATGTGTCAAGCCAATAAATTTCTTACCCGCACAATCCTACATAACGACTTCATTGGGGAAAATTGGAAGGTTCCAAATTTATGATCCCCCATTAATTCGCCACATTGTTACCTACCCTCCAACTCTTATATATATATATGGAGCTTGGGGAGTGGTGTCGACACAGATTCACCAAGCAATGAAGTGCTGAAGGAGTACCGAGACACCAAACCCTTATATGTAGGGGGTTTATTTGTTTAAGTATTTTAAATGATTTTCTTCTTCCCCGTAAAATAATTATAGGAAGAACGTGGACCAACTAACAAATGGGTGGATCTTCGATTCATTCATTTTTGTGACAGGTTGTCATGTTGTATTTCTATAGGGTATTGATTGTTGTTTAATTCAATTGATTATTAATCCATTAAACCCACATTATGTTTAAATCTAACGTTGAGGGAACGATCCTAACTATCTCATCCTGGACCTTCTGCTACTTTTCTACCCTTTCACCCTTCATGTAATACCGCCAACGCGATGGGACACCGACTAACTATGAAGAAGTCGTGCACTAAAACACACCACAAGTGGAGTTCGCATCACAATGTCGTGATGGTCATCGGAGAGGCTAGCACTGGTGGTCCACGGAGGAGGTGTGGCACGTCATCACACACTGCCAGTGAGCACGGGGCCACAACTCTTCATCAACGGTGGTCGAAGGAGGTGGTCGGATCATCGGCCTGCCTGAGAAGGGTAGGGCAGCGTGCCATCGCGCACCTCCTGTGAGAAGTAGGTCATGGAATAAGCCGCAGTGGTGGAGGTAAAACCCGCAATTCTATTGGGTTCCACGGATACCATGTGGCACCCACTCGGTGTCGCCACTTCAGAAACCGAACAGACTCTAGGCCATTCTGGTGTTCGGGAGGCTGGGGGGTCACACCCCCCACGCCGACTAGGGAGGACCCCCAGAAGGTTTCACTCCACCGTGACAAGGCCATCACCCTAGCAGGATGCCACACTACTAGGAATCCCCCTTGCAGGCCACACACTATATGGATCGGGCCCCCTATACGGGACGCCCATTGAGGGCCCCCCCATACGGGTCAGGCCTCCCCACGTGGGCCGCCCTTTGCGGGTCACCCCCATGTGGGTCGGTCCCACCGGGTCGGACCAGACACGGGCCCCACCAGTCCCATAAACACATAAAGCACCATATCATGAAACGAGGACGTCCGTTTGATGAACCATCTTTTGAATTGGGATCCATGGACCGATATGATCCTTTTGATATACTTATCATTAAATTTTAAATAGTTAGAGTATATCCAGCTTGGATCGAACCCGAATCTGATAAGGGCCCCGAAACTAAAATGCATATAACTCACATACCACGTGTCTGATTGTTGGATCGTCTATCGCGTTGGATCCATTTCGGCATGGAGGTCCATTGGATTATTCCTTTGTGGATCATAGTTTTGGTCTAGGTACGACCTATATCATGAGGTGAATATACTGTAGAACTCGAGCGTACCGAGTGTAATAAATCTAGTGGATGGCGGTGAGACATTGGTGAGAGACAGATCATATGGAGGTCAGTTCATAGTGATACTTTTTGGGTCAGCACATACTGATCTTGTGTGGGTCAGATCCTAGGTGGGTCAGCGCTCAGTGATCCTACGTGGGTCAACACATACCGATCCTTTGTGGGTCAGATCCTGTGTGGGTTGGCGCTCAGTGATCCTTTGTGGGTCGGTGAATACCGATCCTGTGTTGTTTAGATCTTGTGTGTGTCTACGCTCAGTGATCCTCTGTGGGTCAGAACATACCAATCTTTTGTGGGTCAGATCCTGTGTGGGCCAACGGTAGTTATTTATCTATCGACTAAAGCTGGGTCGGATCCTATGTGGATCAGTGTGTTGGTTAGTTCCTATCGACCAGCTATGGTTCAAACACTGCATTGTCAGAATATGTTCTTCTTGATATAATAAGATGTTCTAGCTTTGCAACAAAACATTTGTAATTCTATAATTCACTAAAAAACGTTTTTGAGATGAGACACGTTTTGATATGTGGCTATTGCTTTGTGCTTCGTGATTGAGAACATTATTTGTGGTTTTACTTGTGGAATTATGATATTCATTTAGGGGTCTCGGGGTCTCTACTAGATATTTTTATATTCACCCATGCATGGGTTTTTCACGCACCTTATTGTGTCTTGTAAAAACAACAAGCAGTTGTGATGAGATTTGACGGTGACAGGACTAGACGATGCTCGGAGGTGAACCATTTTCCATGATGTGAAGCATGGAATACTGATTGTGAGATGTGATACCCTTCATGTAAGATCCTTGTTGGGTGATCCATGAGATAATTTTCACCTTTCATCAGTTTTTTAATTTTTAGTTTTACTGGTACTTTTCTAGTTGGGATTGTATTCCGACCCCTTTACTTTCAACACTCTTTTACTACAACCATTTACATCACAATTGCCTCTTTTTTCGTACAACTCATTGTGTTTGTATAGGATTAAAGTAAATGCCTTCCCATTTTTGGGATATATCATTACGATGCTAGTCACCAGCCCCAGGTTTATGGAAGTAGAGCTTGGAGTAGTCATAGAACGTGCCACAAGGGACGGGTCCTGACAAAGTAGCGTCAGAGGATATAGTTTCTACTAAAGAACATGGTCTCTGATATTTTCTATGTGGAAATATTGTTATATGTAATCACTGTGGTTTCTAGTTTGTGGAGTCCTGTTTTAGTAGGTCGGCCGACTTATCAATACACCCATACACTGAGTTCTGATTTCCTACTCAGTGAATGAAAACATGAATTGCGTGTTTTTTTGGAAAATATTCTCTTTTGATTTCTTTGGAGTCTTCTCACTAGGTCTAACTTAATGCCAGAAGACAACCTTTTATTTATCAGGATGCTTCCACAGAGACAACAAGCTTGGATTCCTGAGATAGTACACAATGACGGCCCACCGAGTAATGAGACTTCGGTGTAGGGTCCTCATACGATGTTAGCACCTTCGGGTTGTGTACCAGTAGCACAACTACCCATTGGGAATCCGTTTCTACCAGCCCCACTAGAAGAAGGTGAACGCCGACTGAGCATGTTTCATGAGGTTCAGCAAGAGAGGCCTATGAGGTTCAGAGGTATGTTGGACCCGTAGGTGGCTGAGGACTGGGTGGGGGCTGTGGAAAAATATTTACTCCTAGTTGAGACACCAGTAGAGAAGATGGTGATCATTTCTACATGTCTTTTCTAGTGTGTAACTATGAGGATGGTTTGTTGGGTGAACAAGATTTGGTACATGAATCGATGCTTGAGATTGTACCTCTGAGAAGTGTTCAAGCTTTGTCTCTACACATTGGTCAGCAGTTACAACCAGCGGTACTAGTAGAGAACACATGTATGCTTTGTTCCTAACCCAAGTTTTCAGCATCAGATACACCTCAGGTTTTGAGGTGACCCCAACTCAAAGGTGGGAATGGAATGTCCTTATGTGGTGGTCGTGTTTTCATCTTGCCATGGAACCATTCGATTAGATGGTGGTCCTGGTAGAAAGCATTTAATGTGGCTCAACAGGACGATGACAGGGTATAGGTTACCCTGATCTTGAGAAGAGGTTACTTTTATATGGACAAACATTATATTCATCCTTAATTAAGGGGTCTCTTACTATAAAGAGATACGATATGAGAGTTCCATACAGCTTCTACATCTTCGGCAAGACGAAATGACGGTAGCTGAGTATTTATCGAGGCATACCGACGATCCTAGGTACTCAATGAATACAGTAAGGTGAGTACTTCAGGGATCGAACATTTGAGAATGGTGTGTTTAGGGACATCGAATCTATCACTATTCCTCTATGAATTCCTACATATGTTAGGGTTCTAGAGAGATCATTTTTGGTTGAATATTATTTGGATGAGCGGATACATCCAGTGAATGTTGTTAGTTGGAAATTAAGAAACTGATGCCAGTAATAGAGACTTGGGCAAGTAATATGTTTCATTAAGAGGAAGTGATAGGGATAGATGAATATGCATGGAACCAGATGTAGAAGTGGAGATATGAGTCTAGTATTATGTGGTACACATTTTGACATTTTACAACCACTACCCTAATGTGGTCACCACCGGGCTCTGGGAGATGAAGAACAAGGGAAGGGAGTAGCTTCATGCAGTCAAGGAGTGTGACCCAGGGGCTTCAAGAATGATTAAAGGAACAATTTTCTTCTACTACAAGATTCCATATTAATAGACATAAGTACCAATCATTCCATATTACCACAAATCTTTTTCAAGACCTAGGGTTTCTGGTTAAACTGATAACTTGACCGTTAAGCATGGAGGTACCATTGGGAGGAGACTGAACAATCACACATATAACGATGTTGTGGTAGGACCGTTGAGGCGGGAGTTTAGTTTAAAACCTATTGGTGGCATCGTTGAGGCCTTACGAGGTTAGTTTGGGTATGGAATGGACATATATAGTTCATACTCAGATTGACTGTATTATGAAAAAATGTTGTGTTTTATCTACAACTACGGAATAGGGTTTTCCATGGTCAGAGAAAATAGTATCCCAGATAGCACTGGAAAAACTCTTGCAAAAGAGGGTGCATCCGATCACTCTTGAGTCGGCGAGCCTTACCTTCGAAACAGTAGGAGTTTCGTGTTTTCATTTCCCAACTGGAGTGGCAGTGTGTTGGAAAAACTCTTAAGAAGTTGTTTCAAGGATTACATCCCAGAAGGGAGAGGGACTTCTACTTTGGTTGGGCGCTATTAAAGTATTGTACCAGACTTCTCCAGTGTAGCATCACCCTTTTCAACTTTGATGAAGATGGGGGATCCATTCCTATGGACATAGAAGTGTCAGCAGAGCTTTCAGGATATGAGACAACATCAGTGGATAAAGATCATCTAGGACTATGACCTTGAGATAGTCTTTACTAATGGGAAGGGGAACATGGTAGCAGATGCACTAAGTAGGAGGTTTGTTCTACAGCTGCTAAGTGAGGTGTCAGAGTAGCTATTCGTGCTGCAGATATCGTTTGTGGGTAGAGATGGAGAAGCATACCTCTATTCTATGACCATCACTCCCTATATTCAACAGCGAATTTGGGAGGGATATCTTGTAATGTTGACTTTAAAGCCCAACGTGATTAGATATCCTCAACACAGTCTCCAGATGGATTTTCTAAAGGTTGGGAGAATGTTGTACTCTTCATTGGACACACCATAGTATTGATGGCACTACATGAGGAGGTGTTGAGGGAGTTCCATATGTCCCATCTAATAGTACATCCTAGTTTGGTGAAGATGTACCAGGACCTCCATAATTATCACTACTTGCCAACGATAAAGAAGGATGTATCATAGTTTGTTTCACGTTGCATCACTTATCAGCAAGTGAAGGCTGAGCACTAGGTTCCATAAGGATTAACACAATCACTAGAGGTTCCAAAGTTGAAGTGGGATGGAATCTCCATGGAATTTTTGATAGGGATTCCACATACGTCCAAGGTACGTGATTTAATCTGGGTGATCGTTGAACGACTCACCATGTCGGTCCACTTCCTACCTATTAGAGAGTCGGGATCAGTAGAGGGCTTGGGACGACTCTTCATACAGAATATTATGATATTTCATGGGGTTCCATAGAAGATCAACTCTGAAAATGACACACGTTTTACATCCAAGTTATTGAATGGATTATATGAGGTGTTCAAGACTCAGCAATGTTTGAGAACTTCCATTCATACTCAGATGGATTGTCAGACGGAACAGACCATTCAGATGCTGAGGGACATGTTTCGTGCATGCATCAAGGATTTTGGCCATAGTTGGTAGGATAAAATTCCCTTGGTGGAGTTCACATACAATAATAGTTATCACCCCCCATCAGTATGACACCATTCGAGGCCTTGTACGGTCGACCTAGAAGATCACCACTATACTGGTCAGACCTAGGGGAGTCTGCACTTATGGTTCCATAGTCGGAACGTGCTATAATTGAGAAGGTGTGGATCATCTAGGAGTGGAAAAATACTGTATATATTAGACAATAAACTTTTTATAACAGGGCTAAGACCATTGTAGTGAATGGAGTGAGACCATGTCCTCCTATGGGTCTCACCCCGACGAGGATTACAACGTTTTTGCCGGGGCAGCAAGCTATCTCCAAAGTTCATCAGACCGTTCTAGATTCTTAGTAGATTAGGTGAGGTGACATATTTTTAATCTATTCCCCTATAGATGCATCCGGTGCATGTTGTTTCCCATGTATCACAATTGAGGAGATATGTGCATGATCCAACCCGCGTCATCAACCACGGCGAGCAAGAATTTGAGGATTGGGAGGAATTTTCGAAGGCTACATTCGAGATTGAGGATCAACATGAGAGAGACCTTTGTAGGCAGATAATACCTCTAGTGTGTATTCCTTGGGAGTATATGAACCACCAGGATAGAACATGGTAGTGAGAGGCTCAAATTCATGCTCAGTACCCCCTTTTGTTTCTCTAGTCTATGATTTGGCTTTCGGGGATGAAAATAAATAAGGTGGGGAGAATGTAAGGACCCAGATATTTCATATTTTTTTTATTAATATGAATTTATTTTGAGACCACGGAAACTAACCATGTGCGATTCCGCGTCTTAATGTGCCCAGAATGATCCGTCTAAATTTTGGTAAGCTTTAATTAGCGCATGTAAGCTGTTTTCCTAAAAAAGTTGAATAACTATTAAACAGTTTATTGGATCAGAAATTTAAGGGCACTGTTGTGTTCAGGATGGAGGGTATACCCAAGGCGCGACTTATGTTTAGTTGGCACACATCTACTATGAGAAAACCATATAATTAAATAACTGTAAAATAAATAATTAAATATGTTTTTTTATTTTCCAAATTATTATAACCCATGAACTGTACCTAGGATTGAAAATATGAGGCCACCGCTGAACTCATGACGGTATGCATTCCTCATGATGATATGTTCATTGGATGGAATGGTCCACCAATGGATGTTAGTTTTTTTCAGTAAAGAAAATAATTATGTGAAAATTATTTTTTTGTAAATTCCATAACTTCATAATGGTAACTCGGATTAAAAATCTGAGAGTACCGTTGGGTTTTTTGGGACATTTTCCCCCTAGGTAGAGCCTAATCATGACTGGTGCATGTCAAGGGTTATTTTTAATATTTTTTATGATCTTTTTTGGGTATGTTCAGTAAATGCATGAGTGGTGATTTCTAATAAATGAACTGGTGCTCGGATAAAAAATATGAGGGAACCATTGATTCCGCAGAGCTGAGATTCTCTTAAGTGATACATTACTTTAACAACAATAGGTCTAGAGAAAATAATATATGTTTTGTTAATTTTTAAATTAAATGGGATAAAATAATTTCATTATTTTATTTTCTTTCATATCCTCCAACGGACAAGCGGAGTGTGGGCCAAAAATGTGTCAAGAAATAAATTTTTGGACCTGCCACTCCTTAGTAACGACGTCATTGGGGAATTAGTAAGGTTCATAATTTTTTATCCCCCATTAATTCCCCACAAAATTACATACCCTGCCCCTCTACTATATGTATGGAAATTTGGGAGAGGTATCGACATAGTTTCTCCAAGAAACAAAGTGCTAATGAAGTACCGAGACACCGAACCCTTTGATGATAGACCCAACTCTAGTAGGAGGTAACTGGAAACAACAAACCTCAAACCTATGGACGGCGTATGAGCGGTGTAGTTGGAAACATGTTGTGAGAATGAACAACACCGACCAAGCTTCAAGCGTAGGACTTTCTCTGACTATTCAAGATAGGGAGTTTATTTTTTTACACATTTTAAAAGATTTTCCTCTTCCCATTTCTTGAATAATATGAAGAAAGCTGACCAACCGACTAATGGGTTGATCTGCGATTCATTCGTTTTTTGAGGGAGGATGTTACGGGGTGTCTCAGTAGAGTTTTTTTGTTATTTAATTCAATCAATTATTAAACCCTTAATCCTCCATTATGTTTTGAGTTAACGCGGAGGGCATCAGAGAAGTTGGAACTAGTGAGCCGCTAAGGAGGTGTGGCGCACTGTTGTGAACCGTCGGTGAGAAAGGGGACACATATCGTTATCCGCTCCTCGAAGGAGTCTTGCGGCCATGGAAGGGAATGGTGGTGTGCTACCGCGGGCCCCTAGTGTGTAGTAGGCCATAGCCTAATCTGCGGCTGTGGAGGCAGAACACACTCTTTGGGCGAGTTCCGTGGTGACTAAGCGGTGCCCACTTGGAACCGTAGCTTCGAAAATCTAACGGCCTATGGGCCATTGGGAGTATGGTAGTATGGGAACCCCCCCCCCCACACACACACACACCGGCTAGGGCGGACCCCCCATCGGGTCATGGTCAACCGTGGTTGGGCCGCTGCCCTAGCGGGATGATGCCCTACCGGGCTGCCCCCTTATAGTTCAGGCCACCCATGTGGGCCCCCATGTGAGTCTCCCCTATGAGGTTTGGGATAGCCCTCGGCCAAGAGGCCCAAGCCTACCGCGGAAGCAGCCAGATCAGGTCTGTCCAGGTCTGTCCGACCAGGTCAGACCGAACCGGGGCCCCACCTAGCCCAAAAACACTAAAAGGCCAACCTCTTGACAACTAGACGTCCTCTTGACGAACCTTCTGGGGAATTGGGATCCTTGGATCGAGACGATCATTTTTTTATATGCCTCTTCACTTTTGGAGATAGTTGGAGTATGGCCAGGTTTGATCGATCCTAAATCAGACCTGGCCCTGAGAAAAAAAATTCTTATAACTCATATATAGGGCAACTGATTGACTCACCTACTGTCAGGTTGGAACCCATATGAAACGGTGGTACTTTGGTTTACTAATTTATGATGATATGTTGTGGTCTAGGTACGACTGATATATCGAGGGGCAGACAGTACAGAACTCAAGCTCACCGGGTGCTAGGAATCCAATGGCTTGAAGTAAGGCGAAGGATGGAGGCAGATCATACGTAGGTCAGTGCTCAATGATCCTGTGTGGGTCAGCACATACCGATCCTATATGGGTTAGAACATGTGTGGGTCAGTGCATAATGATCATGTGTGGGTCATAACATGTGAGGGTATGCGATCAGTTATCCATTGTGGATCAGCACATATCAAACCTGTGTGGGTCATATCCTGTGTGGGTCAGAGCAGGTTAGTTACATATCGACTATGGGTGGATTAGATCCTCTTGGGATCATTGTGGTAGTTATTACCAATCAATCCTATGTAGGTTAGACTATGTATGGTGAGAAGTAGTGCCTCATGACAGAATAAGATGATCTAGCTTCATGACTAATCATCTGTACTTTTATACTTCACTGAATACCTGGTTTGAGTTGATACTCTATTTGATATTTTCCTGTTGATTTTTTCATTGTGATTGAGATCATGCTTTGTGGTTTTCCATGTTGAATTCTGAGAGACCTTCAACGATCATAGGGAATCTACTGGGTATTTTTATACTCACCCATGGACGGACATTACCCACACATTGTTGTGTCTTGTGAATATGATGAACAGGTGGGATGAGCATTAGGGGAGCGAGGACTGGACAGTGATCATTGGTGGACCATTTGGCATGACATGATGTAGGGAATACTGATCATGAGTTGTACCTACACTTCTGGTAGGATCCATGGTGGACAATCTGAGATCTTTTTTTCACCATTAAGATATTTTTTACTTTTAAGTTATACATGTACATTTCCATCTGACTTTTCAACTAAATCATTTATCGTGTTAAATTTAATTTTTTCATATTTTTAAGGTAATATTATTTAAATTTTACATCTATTAAATATTTTATGTCCCTATTTTCATCTTTATATTGAATTTATATATAAAAATATAGTGGACTTTTGAACATTATTACTTTTAAAACCCGCCTCATATCTTGTCTTCAAGATTAATATAAAATTATTTTCTACCACTTATATGATTGGAATTTGGAAAAATGCATCCTTTATTTTTAATCATAATAATTTATAATTATATTACGGTAAAAATATATTGTTACCAAAAATATTTGTGAAGGAAATTAAAATTAATTACAGTGATAAAGGTAAAAATGAGTTTTCATAGTGGTTAAATTTTAATATTAAGGTGTCAAATAACCTATAAAATATTCAAAAGAATATTTTATGAAAACTATTAGGCCATTAAACATCTTGGAGACCAAATTTGGTTCATTATTTGAGGAAAATTATTTATGGGATACATCTCAATAGTGTTTCCTTTTTTGTATTTACAAGAATGCCACTCCTCTACAACTATAAAAAGACACTCACCCCACTAACTTATTCAAACCTATAAATCCCTTTGTCTCATCAAAAACCCAAAAAAATTATCACCTCAAATACCTAATCTCGTACTAGAATTATTTTTTGTCATAGAACAAAAACCAAAGACATTTTGTATAAAACCAAATGAGTTACGAAAAGAAGATGTAACATTCATAAAAGAGCTCCTTTATTTTATTTATTTATTCACACCTTAAATGATTCATATATATTAAATATATATTAAAATTATTATCCTAAATATTATTTTATTTTTTATATTAAATATATAATTAAAAGGAACAAAAATAATAGAGTCAAAACACACTTGGAAAAAATAAAATTAACACCTAAAAGGATGGAAATTGTGATTGAATATTAGAAAACATGTATTAATATATTATTAATAGATTATATATGACATAATATATAATAATATGGTTATTTAAAAAGTTATTAACATGTTTTAGACCACTATAAAATAGGATAAAGAGAACGAATCTAACAATAAATGTAAGGTGAGGTAATTTTATCTCACCTTTTTATGTTCGTCAGATACATTCCACATTCACCACACATTTATTTTCTATTTCATATATACTTCCACATGAAATGTTCATCTCAATTTACATTCCATTGAGAATGATTTGTTATTATGCACCAATTCACTTTTATGTGGTGTATATACTTAAATTTTGAAATTTAGTATCAATACTAGTTCCAATTTCATGGTATTTTATGTTTAAATTTGATTTATCTCATCCAATATTATAATAATTAAAATTGCCAACTGGTAAAAATTATCGCATAATCTCAATTCCTTTTGTAACTGTAAATTTTCACTTGAAACAATCACATTATTGTAATAATTTTTCTTTGGAAACTATATTTTATTTAATATCTATGATCTTCTATGAAATATACGATTATTTCATAAACCGTATAATATTTTTAAATATGGTGTTTTCTTTGAATGTTATAAAATTTAATTAGGAAATACTGATAAATTTGTATCCATTACACAATAAGGATATTTAATAAAGAACGTTGTTTATGATTTAAATTGATTAGTCAATATATGATAAATGTTTTGGAAATAAAATATATGGGGTGGGATAAATTAATGAAAGCCTCTCTATGCATCGATAGTCTCATGGGATGAATTTAGTTTGTGAAATGCCCATCACGTTTGCTTCGAAGCATTTTTAAACAGTATGGAGGATAGATCATGATAGTAGTGTCTTCTGAAAGGTATTAACACAAATCATAAGGGTTTCTACACAATGATTTAAATTTACTTGAGGTTAGACGTTGACTATAACTATATTGAGGATAGATCTTGATAGTTCAAATGTCTAACATTCTGCATTTCATCAAAATTCTTATTCCATGTGATTATTTGATTAGTTAGAATTATATGTTCACTTTTCGAGATCATGTGATTATTTATTTATAACTATTAGATCAAGTTTTATTCTTTCCATTTTATTATGCTCTATCCAGGTATTTAATGACATGGGTTCTAATTTTTTTACCTTTTCATATTTATTAATCTCATTGATTCATTATTTTTTCTGTTGTACATAACACTTACTGAGAATTTAATCTCACACTAATTTTGTTTCCTTTCCCCAGGTTATAAAGTGAACTCCATTAAATGAGATTCAATTTTGATGAGAATTTTATTTATTATTTATTATGTTTCATTTTCTATTTCCAATGTAAAATGGGATTCATGTATGTAATCTGGTTTTCAAAAACTACTTATCTTATCAGTCCTCTGGGATTTGAATTTTGTATCTATGCTAATGTAATAATGAAACCATCTCTAGTATAATGGGGTTGGGGTTATTTAACCCAGAATGAAATACTAATTATTATTTTTATTAATAAAAAACCATTATACCTTATTAATTCTAATATTTACACCACATGAACCATATTTGGGATTAAATAAAAGCCAAATACATTAGAGAGAAACCATGGAGTATATTGAACCTATGAATTTTATATTTCTATTATGTTTTTGTTGTATTAATGTGTTTTTATATGGTTCTAATAGATTATCCACTATAGATACTCAAAAAAATCATTGCATTACCATTATTATTGATTTTTCTAATGAAATGTTATATTCAAAAGATTTGTTTGGTCTTTGGGCGATACCAAAGCTCTTTAGCTTTCATGATAGCTATTGGAACCATCATTGTTCGTCCCCTCCCCCACCTAAGGATTTGAAACTAGGACTTACTATCTACTACATTGTGGTGTGATCTATTATAAAAATAATATTCCTATATAGTACATGAGAGAGTTATAAGTGAATTATATATATTCCATGGGAACTCTGCCCTGTCATGAGGCTTTTCAAGAATGGGTTTGATGCCCTTGAAATACAAAAAAGTACTATTTAAACCTTTTATTGGAAAAAATAATGTACAACATCATTGGTGGATGGATTCACATGACCAATACATTGTATCAGATCAATGGGATATCATTGATATTCTTATGTTAATTTTAAGGGGGAGATTATTGGACCATGGATTTTCCATATCTCCCCTTGAAATTCTTGACTGAGAATAACTTCTCCACTTCTTAGGTTTGTGATCCTATAAAAATAACTAATTCCCATATGGGGCTTGAATGAGTTCATGGTACAAAATATATATATTTTAGGAATTATCACATATCATAAGTTATTTTTTATAAGTTATGAGATTCCCTGTAACGAAAAAATAATGCATGCTGAACCATAGAGAGGATAAAATTATGTATGAAAACACCTATGTGTAGATTCACCAAACGTTTAGTTGATCCACCTTTGGGGTTTTTATTATATTTATTACCAATGGAAATGAGATGTGGACATGGTGTGAACAAGTTAAAAAAAAAATTCCTATTGGTTTTTTTGGAGGTTCATAACCAAACATTATTAATGGGGAATGTTTGATTTGATGAGTTCTATCCTTATTATTACAATCATAGAATGTACACAATTATATTGGAAATTATTTGGATGATTTTGAGTTTTTAAAGGAAGGGTTGAATGATTTTTTATGTTTAATTTGTATGTTGTAATGTTGTTACCAAACAATTTCAATCTTTACACTATTATGTGGAAAATGATTTTGAGTTTTGTATGACTTCAAGAGGAATTTTGTGTTAATTATTATTTATAATGATTTTAAAAATTCAATATCATAATAATTATGGAATGGATGATGATTTGTTTTTGTAAGATTTCATTGTATAAGTAATAGAAAAAAATAATCTGACTACTGACTAACATAACTAGTCATGCCACCTATCCAATATTATCACCTAACCAAGATTAAATCTAGAATCTATCCGACATTGGTTGTAGTGGGTTCATATCCAACACAGGTTGGTTCAGGTGTGAGTACATCGGTATAAACTTTTAGGAAAGTAAATTAATCATAACATCTAATTGTATTGGTCAACGAAGTTGGATATTAGGGGGAATCTACTCAAATTGGACATAATTGAGACAGTGATGAAATATTTTTGATTATTAATTATAATCAATTCAAGTTAAAATTTAATATAGGACTCAAAAATAAAACACATTGTTCATCCATTCAAAAATACATGGGCATATAGAGATTAAACTGAGATGATTCTGTATTACTCATCTTCATCCTTATTTTATGCAATAATTTCATGTCAATGATTAAAAATCATGTATTAATGAGTTCAAACCACTATCATATCCATAGATAACCCTAAACAATTGTGAGTAGTTCCTAGATCATTCAAGAATGTTACATGATATTGAAGTTGATGTTTAGTACATCCAGTAAATAAAATAATGAGGGGGGTTATCTAGAAGATTAATCCAAATATAAAACTATGATTCTATGCTTAATGTATCATATAATAATAATAAAATTGGAGATAGTACTAATATGATTCATGTTTAAGTGAAGTAAAGAACTCAAAATGTTGAGATATGCTTCAAAATTAATCAATAAGCTGAATAAGGGTAATAGATATCATTTTAAAGGTATATAGTTTTAAGAGTGAGATATATGAAGGTAACTCTAGATGTATGATTCTTTTGTAAGGGAATCATGAATTATATAACCCATGTAAAGTTAATTTGATAGAAATATAAGTGTAATATGTTAGTTTTATTATCTATTCAAGAGTAAATTGTGTGCCACATAAAGGTACTATGATGATTGGTTTTCACATAAGGTTAATGAGAAAAGCCTAATGTTTATAGAAGGGTAAAATTATTCTACAAAAAGGTAATTTATGCATACACTGGACTATGTAAAGCTAATTTTTGAGCTGTTTGAAGGCTAACTGGACTTTCATAAGATTAAATTAATAGTTGTGAAAAGAGAATTTTTTTTATTATGTGGGATGATCTATCAATGTATGATGATGTGTTTTTCTAATCCTAAATAACATGAATCATTCTCCATGATTCTTCCAATATTTTCCACATGGGATGAATAATACTTTTTGTGATTATTGAATCATATATAAAGGATCCTGGATCCCCACTGTTTAGTATGAATTAATGTAGTTATAATGATATTATTCCATGTGTATTTCACATATTTGTACTGGTAGATAAGAATGAAAAGAAGTGAATATTATTTAAATATCTTGAAGATTATAACCAATTAAATTACCTAATTTATTGGAGAGTTTAAATGATAATAATATCATCATTTTAGTCTTAAAAGGGTGAGATTTCAGGAAATATTTGAATGTTGAATGTTAGAAACTATTAGAATAATGGAGTCAGAGCTACCAAATCTAATGGGGGTTTAATTATCATGAATTTTTTAAAATAATATTCAAATAAACATGGAATGTATATTTTGTGAGGTAGAAGAAATAAAAAAAGAGAGTGTGATTTACAATAACCACTACACATTCTACAAGACAAAAGAAATGAAAATAGAAATATAATACCAAAAAATATTTAAGACACTGTGTATCAAAGAAGTATTGAGAACCAAATCCACATATACATGTTCATTTTTACAATGTTTAAGGTGATAATTACAATGTAGTAACAAGATCACACATAAAATCTATTGGAGAAGTAAATGAATATACGATGAGTTGTTAGCATTACGTTCTGTTTGATGATATTTAGGATGAGAAAGTTGAGTGATCCAATCGATAATATAAATATATATTATAAAAGTATAATATAGACGAGGAAACCTTATTTGTTGCTTCTGTGAGACAACCTATGGACTGTATTGATCAAGTTAGAATATGTATTTAATCACAATACGTAACAGAATGAAAAAAATTTTATGGGATATATAGATATTACACTATATTATCTAAATCAAGGTGATAAAATCCAAATCTTCTGTGTGATCAAGTATTGTTGGTTCTAGATTAAGTATGTGTACAAGTCCATTAACTTTCCTAAATATATTTTCTTAATAAATAGAAAGATATACATGTGGGATAATAACCATGATGTACTTGGGACACTATCATCTATATAAGAGGATGAACTTATTGTCAAATTTTGGTATCCTATTGTTTTTTAGGTTATCAAATATACATGTGATCCAATGGAGAAATAATATGAAATAGAAAGAGGCATATTTTCATTTTATAAGTGAATAATTAAAAATCAATAAAATAATTATTTTTTTTAAATTTCCAAACCAAATTCAACCAACCTAAAGTATATACAAACACCTTTAGGATACTAAAAAGTGGTATTTGAGCTATAGTCACACCACTATTGGATTCATTATAATTTTATGGTTTTTATTTTTTTAGTTTCACTTCTAAAGGAAACATGGAATGAAAACATAGAGAATTTGAATCAAGTGGTGATTATATTTTAATTTCATAAAAGACTCGGAAGAAATAAATGTAGTTGAAAATGATGAAGAAGGATTCGATATTTTCCAACGAGTAAGAAAATATAACTTTTATATGATGAAAATGGTTTTTATAAATATTAAATATTTGGTTGATAAATATAATTACAAGAAGAAGGATAAATATTATACATCAAGCCCATCAAATCTCTTATATGAATATAAGGTAAATTGAAAATCATGTCTTGATTGTTCCTATAGTGGATCAAGAATAAGTTGAGAAAATTTTCTCTCTTAAGATCTACTGGATAATAAAATATCTTGATTAACATGATTACATTGAAGAAACATTACAAGGATTTCCCAAATATTATTATGACTGTATTCTGGGATCCCTTAATGAATAGTAGGAATATGCCACTAAAATTGAGATGTAATTGGAGAGGAAGTTAAAAATCTAGGATGGAGGTAAATTATTGTGAAAAAATATCATCAATAAAGTTCAGGTAAAAATTACCAGGAATTTAGAGCTCAATGATAAACGATCCAAACATGAGAAGTAATTTATAATGTAAAATAAAGTGAAATAATAATAGTTTAAATAGTCATATTATAATTACCATGCATTGAATGAATAATAATATTCAATAATCTATGTCAAACATGCTCAATTAGAAGTCATGTAAGCCATTTTACTACATGGAAAAACCAAAATGTATGAGGATTTTGATGAAACATTAACCAAGGATTGTGAAGAAAAGTTGAGTACATTAGAGGATCTTAAAAATATACCTAATAAGAAATTAATTGAAATTGATTTCAACAATGAAAAATTTTAATCTATTGAAGATATATACCCATAATAAACTAAGAATAATTGTGTTTTCACACATAATTATATAGACACATTATGTAAAAGAATACATATATCTGGTGGAAAAATTATATTGAAATCATTTAAAAAGCCATCTAAAATAGATAAAAAAGGAAAGGTGACATCAATATTAAACTAAAAACCATGTATTAAATCTATTATCAAAAAAATATAGTTTTATATAAAAAATCAGTATATAAATAGATGTGGATGTTTGAATAGAATCATACCACTATATCAAGGTTGAATAAATGGAGTTATAGTACTTTTTCCTTTAAAGAACCAAAAATATTTGTATGAAAAAACTCAAAAAAACAAGCTATCAGTTTTGAAAATTATGGGAAAATGTAGTGGGGAATATTAGATAAATATTTTAAATTCATTTCTGGTAGTATAAAATGACTGGGCACATGAAATTGGGTTATTTTGAAATCCATAAATTCAAAAACTCCCAATGATGACCATTTTAAGGAAAATAAATCTATAAAATATTAATGGAATTGAAAATAAGAAAAATATGTGTCATACAAATATATTTTAATTGTTACAAATTTATATGGTATGTGAAATGAGTATGGTAACAATGATGATTCATGATTATCTCAAAATGTATAAAATTAATATGAGAAATGAAGTCCATAAATGTTAATGATGAAATAGGATACATCATTGGGATATAAGTAAAAGAATTATAGAAATCAGAATCCTCCCATGATGTTTGATAAAAAGTGTTCGTCAACCTTGTACAAAAAATAGAATGTAAATAATTTTCCATGAACGTATATGAAGTATAAAATATGTTCTCAATGTAAGGGATATAATGCAGTAAATAAACCTCATAAATTTCCATGTAGAGACTCCAATAATGTCAGTCATGTACCCATAGAATGATTTTTTATTTGGCTAATAGATTTGGATAATATAAGAAAAATTGGAAAAATATATACAAAAAAATGACAGTGATAATGTAAAATAGACTATTTCATAGTACGATCCTTAATTTAATGATAGGTTGTAAAAAATTGATAACCCATATGGAAAATATGAGTTTTGTGGGATATATAACATGGTTTGGAACACTCTTAATTATTGTTTAACTGTTATTCCATCATAATATTTATACATAAAGGGCATAAAGACTAAATTTATCAATAAAATTGTTGAAAAGATAATTTTTCCACACAAAGAAGCTGATGTTGAGTACATTTATTTGATGTCTAATATAAATATGAATATGAATCCCAGATATGGAAGCTTGAAGAATGGATAAAATGGGGCATATTTTGTGAGAACAATATCTCAAACCTAGAGATCAAATTTATTTCTAAAGAGATCAACCTTAACTTATGAAATTATAAGTTTTATTAGTTATTAAAATGTATAATATTGAAATTGAAGAATGATATTAGATAAAATCATAAGAATGAGTGAATGTTATCAAAACTAGAATACATAACAGATGTGATCTATTCTAGTTCATTATCTACCTGAAACAACATGTAAATTTTTTATGAATGATATTCATCATGGTTAATGATTTTTGGAGTTTATCATTATGGGGAAGACAAGTGAAGAAGATGTTTAATGAATCTTCAAATGATGATAATTTTGCCAATATTATGTTATAAAAGTTCATGAAGAATAATTATCAAAAGGTTGTTTCTTGGTATTCTATCACAATTTTATTGTCAACAATTGTTTTATATATTAATTGGGATAAATTATTTTCCAATGGAATGAAAAATATAAATTTCAGATGATCTAGGGAGGATTCAAATTAAAACATACTAGATGTGACATGAATAATTTTAATATGTGTTTTGTGTGGGTGCACAAATTCATGTTACAAAAAAATTATACATATACTTGCAACAACCAGTGTTAAAATTTGTCATAAACATGAAATATTTTGATAACTCCATAATGATGTAATTTGAAAAGTGATAATAGTTGGTATAATTTTCATTCAATAATTTTAAACCATTATTTTATAATTCAAACCCTAATGTTTTTACACTGATCATGATCACATATACATTAATTGGGATGTATAAAGCTCATTGCTTAAGAATGAATATATACCACCCTCTTTAATATAATATCTATTTTTTATCAATAAGGGGAAGAAATAAAATGATAGATGTTGGTGATAAAAGAAGAGAGAATAAAAAATTAATAATGTTCTTGTAAATAAAAATTAAAGGGACATACTGACATAAATTTTCTAGGCTAGGTATTGAAAATGTACTAATTGTTGATTGTTGAACCCATTTTTTGATTTGTGTTTTATTTGTTATAAATGGATATAAGATGTTAAAATTGAGTCAATGTGTTAGTGAATATATACTTGGAGGTTTCTTTGGATGTTCCAAAAAAACATGATTAAATTAGAATAGTTTGATTGGAATAGTTCGATCATTATGATTATAATCATGGAAAGTGAAAATTTGTTTTTGAAAATTATTTGGATAAGGTTGTTATTTAAAAAGAAGTACTGATGGATATTTGAATATGAATGCCAATGATGTTATGACACTACCACTATATTTTAATGTTCACAATGTAATTTGGAAAAGGAATTTTATTTTTTCATGACTTAATAGAAAATTTCATATGAATTTAATTTTTTCGAGGATTTGAAAAAAATATGGACATCATATGATTTCTGGAATGGATTCTGATTTGAGTTTCTATTAATTCGTCATATATATAAGAGAAAAAAACTATCTAACTCATGGCTAGATCATCCAACCACGTATCCTAGTTACCATTAGTATCTAACCAAGATTAAATCCATGATACCACCAAAAATGGTAGTCTATGGTTTATAACTTACATGGGTTAGCATGGGTATCAGTTTCCATGTCAATATAGGAAGGTGGGTGAAGTATTCTTAACATCCACATGATTTGGTCGATATAGTGAGCCAGAAGAGAGCATTTCCTCCTAGGAAACATCACTGATTCAGGGATGAAGAAATTTGTTTATTAATAAATCTTATTTCATATTAAACATCATTGTGGGACTTAAAAATAACATGTATTGTTCATCTGTTTAAAAAGATAAATACAGGAAAAAAATAAACTTGAATGATTCCATATTATTCATCATTAACCTTATTCCATGATAGAATTTCATTCCACTTATTACTATTCATGTCACAATGAGTTTGATTCTATCTAGTGGTCACCATGTAGGATACTAAGTGGTTCATGGAACACCCATGGATGTGTCAAAACATTGAGGATGAAATTCAGCACATCCAGTGAAAAAGTGAATGAGGGGATAGTCGGGACCCATTTTTTCCTCGTAAGACTTTGAAATATTAATAAATATTTTTCAATATAATTGAACTAAGATGGAATTAAATTATGATAGCCTACATTCCTAGAATTATTTATATAAAAAAATTAATTATATTTTATATTTTATATATTGTTAATTAAGTAAAATTGGATTACAATTAAAATTATTATTAGATAAAAAATATGAGACCACAGTTGGGTCTAGAATGTTGTGTTTACTCTTAGAGATACATAAAATGATTCAGAGCATGAAGTTTGGACCCCTTGCTCATTGAAGGTGTGTTTAAAAGAATGAATTAATGAAATAATTAATTAAATTAATTTTTGACCAAATGAGATCCTATAAAATTAAGTTAAGGGAGAATTCTATAGGGTTAGCTCATAATTATCCCACCACCGATGAAGCTCTCATCCTCCTCCCCATGGATTATCCCTTTAACAAACAACAAACCTCTGGATGAAGGCAGATCGAAGCGCATTTTACACACCATCTTCTTTTGATTGCATGAGCATGTTCTTCAGCAATGATCTATCCAAACTAAGATAAAAATCATTTTATATGGGTTTCCCCCTTATAATTAATGTATTTATTATATCATATTTCTTCATCCTATTTGTTCCCTGATATTGACCATTTCATGCACAAATGTACTAAAACATAATTTTTTATCAATTTTTTCTATCCCAGAACCCCTATTCTAAGTCATTGACCAAGAATAATTGGCCAAATTTTTTTGAAAAAATCTGATCATGTTCCTATTATAAATATTGTTCTTTGTATTATTCACTAATAGAACCCCACGATTCTCAGTTCAATAGTTTTCAAACAACCCTAGCTCAATCAGGTGCCCAGATTTGAGGCAGATCAACCAAACATATATGATATCATGATTGGAGAATAGATCTAGAATCATCATGATGAAATTATGTTAAATCCGATGATTTGGGGATATATTATAAGTTTTCAAATCGTTAGGTGTGTGCGTACAGAATAATGATACACCCATGCGTGACTATGAATGATTTTTGATGAACGATGGTTCAAATCCATGATTCACGGCTATATCTGAAATTTTCAGGCATAATTGAGGCATAATCCTTGGTGGTAGAATCTAACTGGAGTCACAGATGATGATCTGCAAAAATATGATTGTTCTAGAAAAATCCTGACGATACGCCATGTAGGATGAAGAACACCTGGCGTGTATCCTCCCTCAGTGGTGGCATTACTGTTTCTGAAGAGATAAGGATTACAAGCCATAATGTCTTCTCTTACTTTTCGTGTATACCCTCCCCAGCTGAAAAAACCATGTGTTGGGTCAAAGGATTGGTGACTCGCTGTAAGAGAACACACACATGGGTTGGACACATGGCCAGAATCACAGGTGGTCCGACACTCTGTTTACTAGAGTACATGGAAACATGGTCCGATTACACAGACACGATGATAATACACGACCTTATCATCTAATAGGTTGGACATTCCATCTAGTACACCAACACGACATATACCCCTCCACAGATGATATCCATGTACCAACCATATACACTATGATGCAGTGAAGTGGGACCGCATATCATATGGGTCCCTTCACATGCCGTTTACTACTTGATCTCTTTTGAATAATCTTTGAATGTTTGTATCTCCTTCATTTGGACACATAGTTTTTATCATGAGATGCCTATATTGAGTGTTATTCTATGTAGAATGTTATGGAACCCTCAAAAGAAGATTTTGAGATTAGAAGTGAAATTTCATAGGTTTATAATGTGTAATGGTGACACCAGATGAAGAAAACAATCATAAAAATCACCAGAGTACTGTCAGGATTACTCTCTAATAGGGCTGGTTAGTGGAGTTCCCCGATGATATTTATGAGTTACCCTTCAGTAAGATTGGGAAGTTGGGTTCCTTGATATTCCAGACATAACCTCAAGCAGTGATGGGTGGTGGAGTTCTTCGATAACATCTCCAAGATTATCCTCCAAGAATGTTAGGTAGTGGAATTCCCCAATGACATCTACCAGGTGTGACCATCCCACAGGGCTAGGCAGTGGAGTTTCCATGAAAACTCACCAAACATACCATACAGTAGGATTGGGAAGTGGAATTCCTCGATGAATATCATGAGTGGGACCCCCTAGTATTATTGGGAATTATATTATCTCTATGACTACCATAGTAGGACCCTCCCATCGCACCAGGGCACAAGATCCTTTCCCTATACTGGAGACCCCTCGAATTTGCGATAGAGCGAAGAGGTGTGGTTCAGCAAACCGTCGAACTCATGAGAAAGAGGGACACTTTCACCAAAGAGACATGTTCATGTGATGTGACTTAAACCATGTGTGTGAGTTTGTACCATCCAAATAAGATAGTATCATGGTGTGATAATTGAGTCTCTTAGAATTGTGTGTTCTGGGGAGACACTTGAGATGTTGGGCATCATAGATGGTTTTCCATTGGAAATGTAGGTTAATCTTTTTCTTGGGATAATCAATGATATGGAGATCTTCTTACTCTCTCATTTAGGTTACTTTTACTGAGAATAATATATATATGTTTTGTTTCCATACCGGCTCTTTATGTTTTGGTTACTCTCCTTCTACGAGAGATGAAGACACGCATGGTATGTCACGTGCTTTCACTGTCTAGCTTCTCAGGGTTGGATGA
The DNA here is from genome assembly GCA_963277665.1 of Viscum album. Classification (NCBI taxonomy): domain Eukaryota; kingdom Viridiplantae; phylum Streptophyta; class Magnoliopsida; order Santalales; family Viscaceae; genus Viscum; species Viscum album. The sequence goes on along the minus strand of OY728167.1, from coordinate 235,553,822 downwards.
TACAAATCTCTAACTATACGTAGTAAAGAATCAATGAGAATATTATATTATAACCATGTTGGGATCCTTGTGTTTGGATTAGTTTAATTTCACTATAGAAAGAAAAAAATATTCTTTAAAAAGGAGATTTGAAATATTGGACATATTATGTTCTTTTTATAATATTTATGGTCACTATTATGAGGAGTGACAATATGAATGAACTCAACACAATCCTCGTGATGATGTAAAGAAAATTTAAAAATATATAAGAACACAGGAGAATAAGAAAAGAAGATATACGTTGGGAGATAAATAATAGAATTAGGTTGTGGAATCAAATCATCCAAAGAGGTCAATATTGTGTGATAAACGGGATGTTAAACCTACATAGAAATATTAATTCTATTGTGAAAAAACGTTCAAATATAAACATTTTCATAATGTAAAATAATTAAAAGGAGAATGGAATTAAGATATATTTCAAATGAAAATATTGAATACAATAATGATATTATAATATTTGGATGGTGGTGGATATCCTTTAGGACCAGTATGGAATGATTTTTACAGAGTGTAAAATAAATGAAAAAAATGTTTGTAGAAGGTACAACATGGATGGAAATATAGCTATCAAATGTAAAAATGTTTTTCTAGATGAAATTAATACATATAGAAAAACAGAAATTAGTACTTCTATCAAGAGGGATATAGAAAAAAGGTAGTGAATAGATAAATAAAAATATGGGCATGTGAATATAGAGTGTTTAAATATTTTTCCATATTAGTTGGAAAAGTATTATAAGTTAGGGAAATATGAAAAGAATCAAACATAATTGGTTAGTAAATTTTAAAAGACAATTCTAGCTATGAAGAATGATAGAGTCAAGAAGGATTCCATGTTTCCAACTCAATATAAAAAATCTAGATCTAATAAAATTTCATTCATTACAAACACTGGGAATTTTAGATCATCATTGGAGAGAATTTTCAGGTTAGGAAATTATTCTCATCCTGGTGACTCAATTTGAATACCCAATAGAGGATCAAATTTATTCCCAACTTTAATGTACATGTTCTTCAAATTTGGTCATTAAAAGTGATTAATTATGGTTATAATATCTTAATGGGGAGTTATTAAAAATGTTCAAGCTACAACAGTTTAATCTCATACTCTTGAATTTGGAATTACAAACAACCCCATAAAATTTGATGGACGAGGCATGATTTTCATTCTCCCTTCACTACTCTAACATATAATAATTCCATTTATCATGGTGGTGTTAACATCTAAACATCATCATTGTCAATTAACTTTTTACTAATAGTAAAGCCAAGAATAAAATTTAAATAAATAAAAATAATTAAGAACCCCACATCCCCTCACCACCCTTGAGGATGATATGTAAGGAATCAACCTTGGTTGACCCAAAAAATAACCAGACCTAATCCATCAGAAGTCCTAATGAATGTTTCATGAATACCATGGGTTTAATACTAGTGATTGATAATCTAGTAAGCACAGATGGTTAATATTTCAACATAGAGTTAATTCACGTGGGATCTTTTACTAAATATCCACCATGGATTTCATATACTATATAATTATATTTAAGATCAAATACGTATAAAAAATAGATATACAAAGAAATTGGGTTGTAATCAATATTAATAATTCAATAAATTTGTACAAATATACTTATATTGTCCATGAACAAATATACTATTTTAATAAATAATGTAAAATGGGTACATGTAAAATGGAAAGACTGTATTCGATGTTATATCGACATACCAAAATAAATATAGTACCCAAACCAAACTAACTGATTTCCTCATTGAATTTCATAATTTACCTCCACACCCCAACCCATCATCTATAACCCCATAATGTGAGGAAAAATCCAATGTGGAACCAATCACCTATATGAACCATGTGATCTCCATACACACACATGAGTGTGTATTCTGAGTGTGAGATAAATGGACCAATATGATCTCACCATGGAGTCTATGAAGATTCATTAATAAAACATTCCATGAATGAAAATTTGAAATAAAATAAATAAAATAAGGGTTTCCCTATTTTATATTCCATAATGAAATCAAGTCACGATCCTTATATTAGGAATCTGAACAGTTTTGAAAATTTTAATTGATCTTTATTATGATATTACAAAAATGTAATGATAACCTTTTACATTCAAAAAATTCATACATTTCATTTTTTAAATATTCACACACCCTTATTTAAAAAGTAAAAAATTCCTCTTATTCTAAATCATCTTTTAAACCCATCCTTTAATCGAATTTCAAGTGTATGTCCACCCATATATAAAATATATGAATCAAAGTGGAATGAAAATATTAATAAATAAATTTTAATTAATAATAATATATGTGGTTCCACAAGTAATGTAATTATAAGGGGATACTAGAAAGATAATTCCATATATAGATCCACCTACCAAGGAACTATCAACATTGGATAAAAACAATGGCACTCAAGTAATATAAACTTCATTTTTTGAGATTGACCCTTTACAAGAACTATAGAACTTATCTATCTGAATATCACCATCGAACTAGTTAGGATTGATAACCATCCCAGGATCATGAAGCAATGATAGGTATATAATCCATCCCCAGATTAATCTTCCTCTATGGGAAATGATACCCTAGAAAGAGAATAATACACACCAGGGGTTTTCAGTGATTTTGGTCTCTACATAGTTACTTATCATTCCAATGAACAAAAAATCATTGTGGTGAGCTTAAAATCAGGATAATTAGTAATGTAAAGAACAAAAAATATCATACATCACCTCTAACACCCTTTTATAGAAAAACCCTTGAACATTATTCATCTAATCATAATATAATATTAAAAAACCTATTTAGTGTGAGATAAAAATACGGTAAATTAACGATTGTAACATAAGTAATAAAACCCTTATAATGTGATAAATTGTGATTCATGTGAAAAATAACATGGAATATTGAGTCCTTACCTTTTTCATAAAATTTAATCATTTCAAAATAATTTTTAATTCTTTAGACAAACCCATTTTTTCAATCAAAATGAATTCTTCAAAAACATTGATATTTTATTTGAAAATTCAAAATATGGATCATGGACTATATTTTCAACCAAAACTCTTCAATGAATCTCCTTGGTTGATTTTATAAAATAATTTATAATTTAAAACATTTAATTAAAAACATGTATATAAATCCCATAGAAAATACCATTTTACGACAAGCTATAATTTCAAATAAATAATTTACATTCCATTTCAAAACATCATATACATAACTATTCCATTATTTTTATGTAATTTTTAGCACTAAATAATCCAATTAATTTCATAATAAAGTGAAGAAAAAGAAACACATATATCAAAATTATTGGAAAATTGATAAAACCCATCACCTTATATGGAGAACACCTACAAAATCCAAGAATCACCCTCTAAATATCATAAATGACTAAAATATCAATATTAGAGAAACCGAAACAACTAGTCCCACTAACATATTGGTTAGAGTCTTAAGAGATAATTAAAATAAAAGGGTGAACAGAAGAAGGAAGAGGTGAGAAGAGGGAAATATAGAAATAATAGTCATTACCTTGAAAAATTGTTGAAATCTCATAGGATCCATGAATCAAATGAGAGGAAATTTAGAGCTCCCCTTGAGATTCATAAATTCAGCCGAATGAGTGAGGGGGGAGGAGAGGAGAAAAGGGGTTAAAATTTAGGAATGAAAATATGTAAATTATTATTTAAATGATATATATGAAAACAACATGGTTGGGAATCATGGTTTTATAAACCATGTTTTAACCATGTATATTGCACAATATAAGCTACAACTTAGTTCATAGTTGACTTGCACAGTTTCTACAAACCATTTCCAAATTTTATGCCACAACCCTCATAAACACTCACATGGATATGTAATTTAATTAACTTCCCATGGGAATCAAACTATCTATATTTTAACCTTTTAAATTTACCATGCAGGTCTAGAAATAATCTCAGGTCCCCTCTATGTAATGGTATCCACATAGTTTGAATTAATCCATTCTTTATTACTCAAGTAGTGAAGATTCACCTACAAAGGGGTCATATTTATGGTTTACATAATAATGTAATGACTATATGAAAAACATGAACAAATAAAAACAATAGGAAAATTTATGATTTGAATTTGAATTTAAAACTATAACACCACATGTTTTTAAGAAATATTTCTCCTTAAATAATTTTACTTCATTTTTAGCTTATGTTACACACAACATTAGGTTTAAATGAACTGCGTTACACTACTAAAATATTACGTTTGCATTATCTCCTATCCATTGGATTGGTGAGTATGAATATTAATAACTAAATTATAATAAATATATGGTATACATATTTATAAAATTAATTAATCATTATCAAATGATAAGAATAAGAAATAAAAATTATTTGATAATAAATGTGATGGTTTTTTGAAAAAAAATTTATATGTGCAAGGTTTTTTATAAATATGTTAAATAAATCAATATTAGTGAATAATTTTAATGAAATTTATATATAATTTACTTGATAATAATTTTTAAATATTAAATAAACATTTATAGGAATATGATAAGAATAAATCATATTATATGCCTCAAATGTCTTTTTTTGATAAAGAAGTATTTGTCGATTTTTTCACAATTAATAGAAATTTAATTCATAACATTTATCGGTATTTAATTATATATAATTACATACATATTATAATAAAAATTTTATGATTTAAATTATACCCTTATCACATTATTCATGTATTTTTATTATTTAATGGACACATGAAAATGAAATTGACTTATATATTATATAAATAAAATAAAGTGACAATGTATTACACTCATTGTTTTAAAAACAGCTTATGTGTTAACATAATGGAAAAATTTATTATGAATGAATATTTTTATTAATTTTGTGAATAATAAAATTATATTAATATTGGTAATTTATTTCTAATTTTTTGGTGTTACGTAATTACACTAAATTTTTGCACAAGGCTAAACCAATATTTAATAAATTATTAAAAAAATAAAGTAAATTATTTGGAAAATATAAAAATTTATTAATTTGATTAATTAATAATTTTAATATAATATTATTAGTGAATATGAAAAATTATTATTCTGTTAAAAGATATAATTTAATTCAATCTTTTTATTTATTTCTTTTATGTCACAAAAATTGAATAGTATTAAAATTGACAATTATGATATCTTATAAACATAATATTTTTTCAATTATTTAAAAAGATTAAAAATATTGAAATATTAGAATTTGGATATTATATGGTCTATAATGTAATAAAATTTCCTTTTATGGTCCAATATCCACCGTATTTTAATAGTTATTACCCTTTAATATTGGATTCTTTTCACTGTAGATTAAAATTGGTTAACTAAGTGTTAATCAAAATGATAAGGTTTAATATGACAAAAAACAATTAAAAATGATAATAGTTGATGGTATTAGATACCTAACCTGATAATATAATATCTATCCATTTTTTGGATTTCTTCTTGAGATTTATTTCATTATAATTTAATCTTTTGAGAAATTCCAAAATTTACCTTCACCACTATTATAAAATGTCACCTCATATATTACATTTTTAGAACACATTGGGACAAAAATATCAACCTAAATCTTCCATGTTACCTCATAAAATCCCCATTACATGTTATATAGTGTTTTCATCCAAAAACCCATCCTTAGATCCATTTAAGGGAGATCTAATGGAGTCGTTTCAATGAAGAGGTAATCCCCATAACCGATCACTTTATTTTATACTCTAATTTATAACCTATAAATATATAGTACATATAATTAAATAATAACTTCTTGAAAATATATATTCAAAAAATTTATTATGATTATTAAAACACCATTATACATCCTCTTTTATATAAAGTGATTAGTGAATGTTTTCTTTCGTGCATACGTACGACTTACCGTCTCCAAATAACGATACAATTAATTTTTCATCACCATATTTTATGGATGAGTATTATGATGATTTTAAGGTATATTTATTATATTTATTAAAAAATTAATATTTCTAGAATTATACTATAATTTAAACAATTTTACCATCCAATTCCTTCAGAAAGGATAATGTCGTTTGTGCTTACTTGTGGACTACCACCTCCACCAAGTAGTCTGATTCATTTTTCATTTATATTTTAATTGTACGTAAATGAGGTTTAATTTGATTAATATAGTTGATAAATATGATATAATAATTATCTTTAAACTTGAATTAATATTTACCATTATTTTTTTTCATCCGTTGAAAAATGAATACAATAGTTATGCATTCGTATGACCTAAAATTTCAAAAAATGGTGTAATATTTTTTTTCTATCACTAAATTTTACTGAAGAATATAAATATGTATATAATGATTAAATATATATATGTGAAATTTACACCATTATCAAAACATATAATATGATTGAACTTAGAATAATGTATAGGAACCAGAACTACCACACTAAAATATTGATGATAAACGAAACAGATAACACATGAAAATGATGATTTTAAGGAATTATTGATAAAAATTGGTGTTTAAATGTTATAAAGGGATAATATATTATATTATAATAAGGAAAATAATTTTTTATAGAATTATTTAAAATTTAATTTTTTCCCATGGGATTTTAGAGTGCTTTTGAAGCAAGGAAAAATTTTGCTAAGCGTTTTATGTTACAATATCATTATTTATCAATTTTTATTATGATTAATCTATAATGATGAGATATTATGATAAAAATCTGAATATATTCATGAAATTGATTATGCTATTTTTATTTTATGAAAATAAAAGTTTTCCCTTAAATTTCCTCACCTTAAGTACTTAAGATACCATAAATATGTTTTCATGGAAAAACAATTTCATTTGTATCTTTGATCAAAAAACCATTTTCTTCTATATCCAAGGTCTATAAAAATGGTTTGAAGAAAGTTTTTACTATTCTACTATGAATTTTTAAAATAAATTTTTCCCATTGTTGGATTTCCAGAAAGTCAATTAAAATAAATCATTTTGTCATTTTCTAAATGAGGTGCTTTGTAAATTTTTCCAAAAAATTAAGAAAGGAATGTTTTTTAACTTATACGACATAAAATGAATTGAACACCATCACAAATAATCCTTTAATTGATGCTTCCTTTAGAAGTTTTAATTTTTTTTCAAATAAATTTTTTTCTTTATAGTAGATTATTTTAAAAAAATATATATATTCAAAAATGGAATGGTTATTTTCTTCAATAATGGTTTAATGATATTTTAATGTTTTTTTATTTATTTAAGAAAACATCACATGGTTTCACATATGATTTACTAGGGATATGAGTGAATTATACAATCCATCTTCCTTATCAGGACCATTTGTGAATATGATGATATAATTTTTATGAAACCTAGTTCTTTTCAAAGGGTTATTTTATGATCAAATGATGAAATGTTTATAAAAAATATATCTATTATATAGGTTATAATAGGATGATATATTTATGAATCCAATTTATTTTCATGGGTTATAATATGATGATTTATTTATGATCCAGTGGAACACATATGTATGGTTTTCATTATGTGATTGGTGAGACATATATCTCCCTCCAATTCATTAAGAAAATATTGATATCTTATGAGACAATCAATAGTAGAATAGGGTTTGAACCATGTTGAATAATGGAATTGTAATGCTATTAGTCTTGGTATTGAACCATAACCACTATGATGGGTTAGGGAGTGAACCCATACCAATATTATAATGTTATAAAATATCCTTCACTTCCATGAAAATTATTTTCTATTATTATTTGTTTACCACAATTCTATATATTATTCAAATTTTATGCCTACATGGATTATTTTCTATGATTAATAAATTATTTGGTTCTTATAGACTATTCGTATATATGTCATGACTAAATATTATGACCTATGATTTTAAGGGTATTATTTTTAATTGTCGTGATCATGTTCTCATACCACTATTTTCATGTTATTCTTATGTGATGATTGATATCTCCCTTGATTACCCTTACTGTGTATTCGGGATCACCATTATATTATTATTCCATTCACCATGTTATGAAGAAAGGTATTATGTATGATATTTCAATGAATGTTTCTTGTTAAGAATATCTATGTTTGAGTTGATACAGAAGTATTATGAACTAGTTATTTGTTTGTCCATGTTTCCAAAGGCACTGGACTTTTATGATTCTGATGTGGATAATTATGTTATGAAATTAATTTTCATTTATTATGATGTGATATCTATGTATAAAAAGAATGGGTCACTATAGTTGGTATCTGAGCAAGTTTTAATTATCCTTTACAAACTAGGATGAGAAAATTTTAGTAATAACCATAAGGATAAGTCTATATATAGGATAAAATTCAAAAGACTTGGTGATGATCATGAATGGCCTAGGTTATCATCAAAGAAGGTGTCATTATTCAGACATCCTATAAATTATTTTTCAAGATTATGTGGTTTCCCACCATCATTATTTTTCCTATAAATATGATTTTATATTTTATTAAATGGATGAAATCTGAAGGAAATATGTTAATACTAAATATGATGGAAAATGGAATGATTTTCCTCCTAAGAAACCTAATTCTATAAGAGTTTTAATGATAAAACTTATTTATATTCTCACACAGACTTTTCAAAATATGAATCAAATTGATCCTCTAAATCAGAAAAGGTGTTAACCATGTTATATTGTGTTCATAATTTGGAAACACCAACCATCATTAAGTGGGGTTTCTAATATAATGGTCATTGGGTAATGATCAACACCTTTGAAAATATATTTTAAACTATTCAGTGTTTAGAATTTGAGAATGTTATTTTAGCTATTTAGCATTTAGAAGATGAAGAATATTAGTGGTAAAATCTTATAAAAAACATGTGTGAATAGGAACGACATGAATATATGGAGTGGGATGATTTTATAATGTTATTTATCAATAATTACTTTACACAAATTCTTAATCTAAAATATTTAGAAATAATTCATTTTGTTAAAGAAGAAGGGTGATGAATTTATTGGTACTTATGATGAAATTATCAGAAGACATGTTATATAAGAATTTAGGATTATCATCCAAACTGAATGTAAGGACGATTGAATATTTAGTGGCTTAAAACCAATTAATTTAAGGTATTTAGCCATAATGGAATTCCTTAGCTATGGAGAAATCATTTGAGTTCTATCAAGGTGGTTATTGAGTAACCCATCAATCTCATGTTTTTGTAAAGAAAATAAAAAATTAATTCTTAGGAAATTCTAAAACCATATAGAGAAAAAGATCCTTCCATTATGCTTGAAATGTGGAAGGAATCATGGGTGAAATTTTGATAAGAGAATTTGAAAATATTTAAATGGGGGATAGGAGGGTCATCATACTATTAAACATTGAAGTGATGGTAAGTAGTTATCAAATGATTCAAATATTGAAAATGATTCATAGAATGTACCACACATACTATACTGTCTAAATGGAATTTTTTTGGAATGTATGATAACTAATTCTCAAATATGATGTTTATTGAAAATGAATGATGTCAAAATCCTCTTAATCCAGGATAAAATGGAAAATATCATGAATTTAATATTTCTAATAAGGGGTACAATAATGATGCGGTAAAAGGTACACTTATCATCCAATCTAGAACTAAAAATTTCTTTTTTGATTATGCATATACCCACCATTTTATATATAATGAAATTTCCAATCAAATCACAATATTGTCTCAAAACATAAATATTGAGATAGAAATAAAAAACCCTAATGGTATAGTGGTTTCATCCCAAGTCTATGATTCTTCTAACATTGAATTTCATGGGAATGTGATTCTTGAAAATATTTTCATTATTACTATAGTATAATTTGATGTTAGTTTGTGCATGTATTGACTTTGTTTACATGAATTACTCATCAATTGACATGGAATGGAAGCTATGTTTGATATTCTCAATCAACCATGGATCTCATAATAGTTAGATGGAAAAATGATGTTTCGATATAGATTACACCCCTCACGTGGGTCATGATTTCGATTCAAAACTGTAATTTATCTCAGATGGTTGGGTAGATACTCAACATATAATATATTTATATTTTGAGGGATTTTATTTAAGTATTTATGAAAGAGTTTACCATCCTTCCACCGAATCGTGAAGTCGAGTTTTCAATATAACTCATACCTAGTTCTACACCAATTTCCAATACTCCATATTGAATTACCATAATTTAAATTCATGAATAAAAGATGAAACACTGGATTAATTTTTGAAAAGGGGTTCATTCACTTAAGTGAATAACCTTGGGGTGTACCAGTTTGTTTTGTTAAGAAGAAGTATGGTTCAGTGTGACTTTGTATTGATTATAGAGAACTGAACAAGACCATTCTTAATAAAAAAGTATCATCTACCCCATATTGATGACTTGTTTGAACAAATGCATGGATTTCAATATTTTACCAAGAATGATCTTCATTCTTGATATCATCAATGGAGGCCCAATAAAGAGGATATACCCAATAGAACATTCAATACATGGTACATACACTATGAATATATGGTGATGCTATTTGGTCTTATTAATTACCCTCTATTTTAATATATTTAATGAATATAGTCTTTATATATTACCTTGATCAATTTTTGGTATTATCTATATATTATATACTTATTTATTATAAGAGTAATGATGAGAATTAAGATCATTTGAATATTGTGCTGAAGAACCTTGGGAAAGAGAATTTTTAGGAAAAAAAGTACTAAAAATGAATTTTTTATCATCTGAAAGATTTTTTATTATGTTATATAATCCCAAGTGAGGTAATATCAGTAGACCCCTCAATGAAAGATGTTTTTTACCATTTTCCCAGACCAAAATTTGTGACTGAGATCCATACTTTTATTTTTATGAAGGATATCATTTGTTCTTTGTGGAGAATGTTCCATGGATATAAAATACAATCACCAAGTAAACCCATAATGGATCCATGTTTCTTTGGATGGATGGATGTGAAGAATGTTTTATGCAACCAAATATAAGTCTAATTAATGCACCTATGATTACAATACACTATAATGTAGAAGGATTTGTAATTTATATTGACGAATCAAATAAAGTATTGAGGTGTGTCCTCTTGCAGAATGATATGGTTATGGGGTATGACTTAGAAGAATATAAGGACCATGAGAAACATTACCCCAATCATGATTCTGAGTTAGATACAATATTTTTCCCCAAAAAAATTATAGGCCTCATCTATATGGATAATGGTGTTTCATACATTCTTATGAAAATGTTTACAAAAATATTTTTACTCAAAAAGTGCTGAACATGTGCCAATGAAGATGGTTGTATCTGACTAAATATTATGACTGCTCAATATATTACTACCCAGTGAAGGTGGAAAACGTGGAAAATGATCTATGATCCAAGGTTCATGCTATATTATGTATTATTAAGATTAAAATTTATTTGTTATTTTTGGACTTGCAAAAGGATTGATCTTGAAATATTGAAGGATGTGGAGAAATCTTATCTGACTAAAATGAGTGTTCAATCATCTATCTATGTGATGAATAAAGGGGAACATAACGAAGATATAGAGATACCAAATAAGGTGAGAGTATTCTTGTGTTAAACACTGATTTTGATGGAATAATAAGATTTAGGAATTGAAAATGTGTCCCTTTAGTGCCATATTTGAAGATGGAGAAGAAGGATGAAGCTCATAGTTGTTCAATATCTATTCATCCTAGAATTTTGAAGACAAATATATATTTGAAAGAGTACTTTTGGTTGGATATCCTAGAGAGAGATATTGTGGAGTATGATTCCAATTTATTGCTATGTCAGCAAGTTAAATCTAAGAGGCATAAGTATAACGGGATGTTACAACCATTACCCTTACTAGAATGGAAATGGGAAAGCATCACCATGGATTGTTTTCACCAAACTCCCCAAAACATCTAATGTAAATAATGATATATGGGAAGTCAATACTATTCCTTTCTATTATAGAATATTTCTTTCATGATCACCTTATTCGGTTATACATTAATGAAGTTGTATGATTTCATGGTGTATCATTCTCAATTATATCCAATCAAAATCAGAGTTTTACATGAATGTTTTGGATAAGTATTTTGTAAGATCAAGTAACTGAGTTATGTTTCATCATTGATTATTATCCTCAGAAATATGGTAGGTCTGAGGGTACCATTAAATCTATTGAAAACTTTTTGAGATATTTCTCTATGAATTTAAAAGGTAGTTGGGATGAAAAAATTCCTTTGGAAGAATTTTCATACAACATCAACATTAAATATGATGTCCATATTACACCTTATAAATACCTCTGTAGTTTGATGTTTATAATTTCAACATGCTGAAATGATGTTAGAGAAAGAAATCTATTGTGACCTCATCCAATTGAGTAAATTAATGAAAAAGTTAGATCCATTCAATGGGAAAAATAGTAACTCATAGTAGTTAAAATTTTTATACTAAAAATTGTCTAAAATATATATATTATGATTTTGGTGGAAATGTATTCCTAAAAATATCTCACTAGAAGAGGGTGACAATATTTAGAAAAAATGGAAAGCTAAACTCTTGGTATATCTGTCCTTTTTGAATTAATGATTATGTTGAGACAATATCTTATCAAATTATGCTTCCACCAAATATCTCTAAATCACATTATGTATTCCATGTATCTCTATAGAGGAAGTAAATACCTAATCATTCACATGTACAAAACTCAGATTTCATACCACTACACTGTAACAAAATAGATGAATAGTGGTAGTTTTATAAATCACTTTTAATAAGTATTTCAAATATTCAGCGATATTTTTTAACAAAACACCACTAATTAAATTATAAATTCCCCTAGTCACCCCCTTCTCACCAGAGTCCCATAATCCTAAGATCTATCCACTAACATTTCTCCTTACTATTGCTCCATGATCCCCCTTACTGCCAACCATGTCCCGCCTCACCTTCATTCCCTTTCCCCATCTCCACCACTCCCATTACCCTGATCCCCCTCCCCCTCCACCAATCATTTTTGGTTTGACACATCCATGGTTGAACCCTAAAAAAATAGGGTGCTCTGTTTGGTTTATTTTTGGTTCATTAGGTTTTGTGAAGAGTGATTTGATTCCTGTTCATGTGACATTCATTTAAGGAGACAGCTTTCACCTAGTTAAAGGTAGGAATTTATATTGTTCTTCCTTTTTTGGATCAAATTAAATTATGTTTTTTTATTTTTTCTTTCCTATTCATTTTTTAGTGAATCATTGGATCTTTTGGTAATAAATTTCATTGTAATCAAGGGAAACAAGTTTCAGGTAGGTTCCATTATTTTAAATCTTTATATTCTTGAACCAATATTTCTTGCATAAGTGTGTGTCACTTTTAAAATTATATTTGTTATTTTTTTATAGATTTTTATAATGAAATTATATTTTTGATAAAATTAGTGTATTTTATATAATTTCACTTGATGTTTTATTTACTAGTAAATTATTATTTTGATATTATGTGGTTATTTTTGTTGATTCAATTTATTTTATCATAATGAATTTCCTGTTTTTAAAATTTTTAATGTGTTTTTATTATGTAATTTCACCCATGAATTGGTTGAACCTTTTTTCATTTTTTTGTTACAGATCTTAAAAATGAATTATATTTTATTAATTATAAATATTGTATTTGTATATTTATTTTAACAGTTTTTATAGGTGATTTGTGGGTTTCTTATTTGATTAGGTTTATATTATAAAATGATATCAGGATTGATTCATATCCTACCATTAGATACTTCATGGGAGGAAATGGGTAATTAAATGGTAAATCGACAGATGAGTTATATGCTACATGAGATAATACAGCGGATAGAACTCCCTAGTTTAGTATATGATTGGGATATGAGGAGTTCCACCCAGTGAAGATTTTCTGTAGGTAAGTCATGGGGTTATTTTTATAGGATTTCATTATAGGCTAACATATGTTTCCACCCGATAATACCCAGTATTGTATCATTACTTCCTAATGTCTCTTCTCTTGATCTATGTTATATTAATTTTTTTTATCATGTATGTATTGATATATTAGATATTTATTTAATGGTTCTACTAAGTTTCATTTTGATACATTATTTAGTTATATTGCTATTATATAACATATGTTATTTTGAAATACTATATTTTTTAGCCATAATATATACAAGACTAAACTATGTTCATTATTTTTTGAACATTTTATATGGTTTTCCTTAAATTATTATATACTATATTCATTGTGAAAAATAATATCAATGGGTGAATAAAGGAAAATAAGTTTTTCTATTAAAGTATTGTGTTTGGTAATGTAAAGAGGATTGTGGAAGCTTTACTTATTTTCATAACATTCAAATGTAAATAAATATATTTTATATACATTACTTTCAAAATTGAATATCATGTTTCTCATAAAAATTGAAATGTATAGATTCATTATGGTATCTTATAAGGAATTAATTCAAACCCTATAAACACACATTCACATATATATAATTTTGATGTCTTATGTATCTATACATATTATTATTTACTTATTAGGTGTTATCTAAATGTATTCAAGTGAAATATGTACTTGGTATGTAGAAGTTTACATCGTTGACATAGAAATAACTCATTCCATATACATAATTATTATAAATTATGTTGGGTTATATTTATTAATGGGAAAGTAATTTAAAATGTTTATTGGGCATATTTTTATCATTTATAAATTGATTTACCTCCATTATTTTTCCAAAATATATTTTTTGAAGTTATTTTTATTGGCTTATATAGAAAAAATTCTAAGGAATAAGTGTTTCAATGATCTTTTTCAACACCTAGACGAGGTTACCATAACCACAAAAAAATATTATGTAAAAATTGGATCCCCCCTTTATCATCTAGGTCACCATTCGTCTGCCCTCATCAATGTTTGAAACCCCTTCTATCTCCCCCACCAGTATCTAGCAAATCCTCCTCTATCTCAACAACATTTAGAAAATATCTTCTAGATTTAGTAGTTTTAGAATGAAGTGAATCTACAATAGGTAAAGTGGTGGTTAATCAGGTTTTAACATGAGGATATCAGAGGGTAATAATTTTTGGAAAAAATTTTATTGTGAATAATGTTACTAAATATTTATTATAACAAGATTTCATAAAATATGGATAAAATCATACTATGGTGACAAATATTAACAGTTCATAAGTCTGATATCTTAATACATTTATGATAGTTGTTCTATTTGATTGTTATGGGGTCTCTACAAATGATGATGGATAATTATTTATCCATTTGGTGGCTGATCTGATTACCCTATAATTATATTCATATTCCACAAAATTGAACCAATGAAGTATTTAATTCCAAGATAAATTTAATTTTAATAAATTATCGCAAAATATAATTCCATTAGTTAATTAAATTATAGTATATAAAAAATGAATCTCGTTGTACAGATATTATTCCAATTTACCATTGATGATCTTATCACATGATAGTGGATGTAGAAAAATTTTGGAATGAAATGGAAATAAATTAAAAGAAAATAACAGAATGAAATAATGATACATAATTTCACAGTCAATAGAAGTATGATAAGTAACTATAAGGGGTACATAGAGAGATTTTTAAGGTGTTTGATAATAGCCATTACCATGAAAAGAAAATGGTATTAAATAATATATTATAATATTTGTATAATTTTATATATAGGGATATGAAAATTTATATATTAATATTAAATTATCTGTAATTTATTTTGGCATGATTTCAGAAAATATGTTTCAAGTAGATCTAAACAAATTATAACCCACATTGATAGTTCACAGAGTATTTCAAGAAACAGATTATTTAGATTAAATAATTATAATATAACATTTTCTATTTCATATATTAAATTTTTTATTTGTCTATGATTAATGTAGGCAATAAATTTAGGGAAACAAGTATCACAAGAAAAATATTTTCTCGATGTTCATACAAAATCAAGTAGGAGTATCGTGAATGAATCTACCAAATTTATTTCTCAATTCCATTGGCCAGTTTTTTTGGGACATAGGTTATCTTGGTTGGACATAAAGAAACAATTGTTATGATAGTCATTATGAGACTATGAAAAGTATCTTATTTTGAATTACAAGATTAGGATTCAAGGAGTGATACCTAGTGATGCTATGTTTGAAAATGTTGAGAGGCTATTTTTTAGGATCTTCATTAATTGGTCATATGATACATCCACTTGAGCATGTCTAGGATTGGAGCAGTATAACCTATGGTATTTCCAATGATATATATTTTAAATTTCATCCTTATCATTGAGTATTGATAACTTATATAGTTACTTTATTTCTACAGTTATATTACTTTCCCATGATTTTCATTATATTGATAATATTATTCGATCATTTTTTATTCTTTATCAAATATATTTATTTATTCTCATAAAAAAATCATTATATTACATGTATATTTTAACATTATTAATTTACTTATTTCATGTTTTACATGGTTTCGCCTTTGGTTATTTTTTGTGTTATTTATGTCTTAGTTTTCTCTAAATTTTTCTTTCAAATGTATTTTAATTCAAACGAAAAAATAAATATTTGAAATAAATTTCTTATTTTCTTTGGTTTCTATTATTTGTAAAACCTCTGAGAATGTATCTTGTTAAATAAATTTTTTTCAATATATATATGTATAAATTAATGTACGCCTTTTTACATTTCTGTTTTATATGTAATTATTTATTTTGATATGGATGCAATTCCTATGTGTAGATTCAATATAAAATATTTTTATTATTATTGTAATGGTTATAATTTGAACTATGTATTTTTTCTATCAATCTTCCGTTATTGTAGTAGATTTTTTTTAAACATCCCTCTATATTGGTTATTTATACTGCTACAATATTTGGCCAAAACAATATTAATGACGGTTTAAATAACTATTATATGTGGTCATATTTTTTTGGTATTTGTTTAAACTACAACTGTATATTTTCAAATCTTGTAGTGGTTCAGACCACCACTAACATATCAATAGTTTTTTAGAATAAAAAATATATTTTCTGGATCATATATATAATGTTCTATGAAATAAGACAATTCATCTAGTTTATGTTTTGTGGTGAACCCATCAGTTTGAGTAAGCTATATGGGAACCTGAGGATGTAATAAGGAAATATTATCCTCATATTTTTATACTAGAGTGAAGAATTTTGAGGGAGAAATTCATTTTAAGGGAATTACAATGTATAAACCAGATAAATTTATGAAAATTGTTTCTTTATATAATTTCATTTCTCTATTATATTTCATGACACACAACACCGAGTTTAAATTAAACAAATAACATTATTAAAATATTATAAATTGTTTAGCACCTAGTTGTTGGATTAGTGTATATGAATAGTAATAAATAATTTATGAAAAATATATGGTCATAATATTTATATAATTAATTAATCTTTTCTCAAATGGATATAATTAAAAACAATAATTATTCGGAAATAAAAGTATTGTTTTTAGGAAAAATCATTTTTCTTCATGCAATTTATTTTTATCAATAATTCAAATTAATAACTATTATTAAATGATAAATGAAATTTTATAAATTATTTAGATGAAATTTTTTCAAAATATTAAATATATATCTTATAGAAAAAAGATAATAATAAATCTATTTTTATGCTTAAAAATAATTTTTTTATAAAAAGCAGTTTTTGTTGCATTTTGCGCACTTACTTTAAAAATAATTTTATCCATTTATATGTATTTAATTAAATAAAATTAATTATATATTTATAATAAGTAGGTTAAAATTTGGTAAATATGACAATTTTATTTTTATTCAATATGAATTGTAATCGTGGTATGATTTATCACCTCATTAAAGGGTAAATTAGGAAAATCTAAATTAAAAATAAGTGAAACGGCCATATTTTTCCATTATAATTATTATTTGATTAATTTAATATGACAATTATAACGTTAGTCTATATTGTTATTATTTTAATGGAATCTTTACCATTAAAATGACTTTTATATTATTTAAACCAAATAATCTTTCAAAATGTCACTCTCTATGTTTAAAATATTATTATTGTTTTCCCATATGTACAAAAAACATGTAATGAATGAATCATAATAATAATTTTGTGAATAATGAAATTATATTAATTATGGAAATATATTTTTAATTTTTATATATTATATAAATACCTTAATTTCATACACAATTTTAAAATAATAATTATTCAATTAATTAAGAAATAAAATAAATAAATTTAAAAATATAAAAGTTATATAATTTTAATAATTTATAGTGTTAAATGAATTTTATAGGTTAATATGACATAATATTCTTATGTTTAAATGTTTTATTCTAATGAAAACTTTTCCTTATTTCATTTAAGTCAAATTAAATGAAAATTGTTAAAATAGATAATAATGATATTTTATCCAAATAATATTTTATTAATTAATTTTAAAATAATATAAAACATGAACTAATAAAATTTGTATATGATATGGGAGAAAATTTCAGGACTTTTACAATTAGTGGTCAATTTTGACCTTTTATACAAAAATTACAACCATTTAATATTAAAACATTGTTACGGTAGTTAAAATTAACATAGGTTCATTAAGGGTTAATAAAAATGATATGGTTTAAACTGACATAAAAACTTGTATAAATTCTAACGTTATATTTGATTACAACCCTATCCAACATTATCTATGAATATATATACATTCAGATTCAGTTTTCATGATAATTAATTTATAATAATTTAATCATTTTAGAAATTCTAAAAGTGCCCCTCACCTCAATTATAAAAGGGAACCTCCTACCTCAATTATTTACACAAAATTGATCATTATATCTCAAAAAGTATAAAAATTCCACTTATAAAATTCCCTAGAAAAATTCTATATGTTTTTTTCATCCCATAAAACAAACACTAGATTCCTTTATCTATGATCTAATGGAGCCGTTTCAAAGAAGAGTTAATCGCATAAAATAATCACTTTCATTTCTACTCTATTATACCTCATCTAAATTTATGGTATTTTAATAAAATAATTAATTATGTATCCTATATATTATTAAATGTTATTATGATTATGAAAACTCTATTATACACCCTCTTTCATATAAAATGATATGTTAATGTACCACACGTGCGTACATTTGATTTACCATCATCACATAGATAGACTATTCATTTAACAACGCCGTCTTTTATGGTTGAGTAATATGATGGAATTAATTTTTATATATAAAAAATTATACTTCTTAATGATAATATCTTATCTACCTTATTACCATAATATCAATTGAGAAATGATAATGTTGTTCATGCGTAGATGTGGACTACCACTGTTAAAAAGCGATGACATTCGTTTGTCATTTATATTATAAATTTACTGTAACAGAGATTATTTTGATGAATATATATTACATAATAATTATATTATAATGGTGAATTAATATTTACCTTTATTTAGCTCAATCCATAGAAATATTAAATCAAATTTCTTTCGTGCATACGGTCTACCGTCTCAATGAATTGTGTAATTTTTTATATATATCTAAAATTCATGGATCTCTATAAATATTCATACAATTAATATATATATTATATTAATATAATTATTAACATCTTTATTATTACGTAACTATGATAAATATACATGGAACATTACCAATGAACTGAAATACTCAAGATAAAGAATAGATATCACCAGAAAATGATAATTTTAATGAATTATTAATAAAGGGGTGTCCAATTTTTATAAGGGGATCATATATGATATTATAACTATAAAAATGACTATTTTATATAATTAAAATAAATTTAAACTTATTATAAAAGTCTTTAGAATTCATTCTAGGAAAGAAAAACACAGGGTAAATGTTTAATGTAACAATCTATTATTATTGGGGTTTTTATGATTATGTAATAATGATGAAATATTATTATTAAAATCTAAATATAATCATTAATATTATTATAATATGGGTTTTTCTAGAAAAAAAATTATTCCTTTAATTTTTCTCAAGTAAAATAATCAACAGACCAAAAATATGTTTTTATGTAAAACTGACCTTATTTTTCTCGTCGATTGAGAAACCATTTTCTTCTATATCCATGTTTTATAAAAATGTTTTAAAAAATTTTATTACTGTTATAAAATTATTTTTTAAAGTAATTTTTACCCATGTTTTCCTTTTCATAATTTTTTTTAAAGGAATAAATTTTCATTTTCCAAATTTGATTTAAGAGGATTTTCCAATAAATGTATGGATAAAATATTTTTTTAACTTATATACCATGAATGTTATTCACCATTATCATTAATATTATTTATATTTAGTAATTATATAAATTTTTAAAACAATTTTTTTTTAAAAAAAAATTTCCTTTATAATTTCAATGTTTTTTAAATAAGTGATTTTAGAAACGTAATTGTTATTTCCATTAAGAATATTATAATAATATTTTAATGGTCTTTCTATTCACCAAAGTATAAAACTATTGATTTCAATTTTTATTTACACTATATATAAACCAAGGATAAATTCCTTTTCATTATCTTTATTTTTTATAAATAACATGATACAAAGATTATAGAAGACGATTTTTTCATCAGGTTTTGCTCTGATGAGATGATTAAATGTTTATAAACCCCATATCAATTCCATGAGTTATAATATGGGGAAGTGTTTATGAATCCCGTTTTTTTCATGGATATTATATGTATAATGATGTATTATATTTTAGAACACATATGCATTCTATTCATTATGTGATGGGTGAGACCATATCTCCCTCAAATGCATTGAGTAAAAAATAATATCAAATGAGATTAATAAGACTGAACCCAGATTGGCAAGGTTGTTTGTCTACTATGATATTCATAGGAATGAAACTTGAATACTGTGATTTTTTTGGGAGTGAAACCATTCCACTATAATATTCTTTGAAAATATCCTTGACTACTACGTAAAATATTTCTATGCTTATGTGTATGAAATAATTCCATGTATTATGCCAATGTCCTCATTCCATGGACTATGTTCTTTGATTCATATATTATTCAGGTATTATATACAACCAAGATTTATTTCATGACTCAAAAATATTATTTATGATTTATGTTGTATTATTTTTATATTTTATACTCATGATCTCATACCCATATGTTCATGTTATTCTTATATTATTATTTATATCTCCCTTGTTTATCCTTAATAAGAATATGAGCTAGCCCTTTTTTTATGTTTCCATTCCCCAGGTTATGAAGAAAGTTATTATTTATTATATGTCAAATAAGGGTTCTATTTATGACGATCTATGTGGGAGACGATGTAGAACTATTATGAGCCTTTTTTATGGGTATATTTTTCTATAAGCACTAGAGCTATACAATTTTGGCATGGATCATTATTATATGAAATTAATATTCAACTATTAAAATGTGATATCTATGTATGAAAATTAAGGTAACCAATAAAAACTACACTAAACATATTCCATCATCCCATGACTATCGAAAAAAATATTCAAAAATTTGAACTCATATCTTCAGACAACACCATCCCCAAGAGGATGGAGATTCATCGAGGTATCTTCAAAATTTATAATTCTTCAAAAGCGGTGAATCAGAATTGAACACTACTAAGACAAGTACATCACAAAAAATCCATATCCACTAACCATTTTCATCCACTCAATGGAACCAATAAAAATCCCAAAGAGGTACCACCCTTACGATCATCCAAATAGTCCAAAAATAATCTCATAAAACTATTATTGAAGTCATTAATGTTGTCCCATTAAAAACATGCCAAAAAACACTTCAAAACCAGTTGTAATAAAAAAATATATTGGTGATAACCTTCACCAATCACTCTAAAATGGTAAATTTGGATGTTAAAAATGAGACTCTATCTCATGAAGAAAACATAAAAATATTACCTTCATTTTTTCACTAAAAGGAAAACATTTTCTTAATTACCCATTTATTGACTTGGAAGCCGCCCATGTTTAGCCTATCTAGATCCAACCATAAGCATCCCACAACATGAACCACAAGAGATATCACTATAAATGTATATCCTCAAAAATAAATTATCCCAAATAAACTTAATTCAAATAACCTTTAATGAATTACCATGAATAAAAAAACATCCCATCTATTAATTGAGAATCACCCAAAAGAAACACTATATAAAATAGTCCCAATCCTTATCCAAATTACAATTCACTCAAGGAACCCACATAATAAAAAATCCTCAAAACCCTCTAAAAGTGACCTAGTTATTCTGAAAAGGGAATTATATAAGAGTAGAAAAATATCTAAATCAATCACTCCATTCAGAGTCTGAGTATAGTAAGAAATGAAAAATATCCATTTCTAGGGTTAAAAGGGACAATCTGGATGATCATCCTTAGAAATATACCTCTTAATTTCCTTATTAACCATTTTAGAAGGAATATTTTAATTAACATAGTACATTAATATATTAAATTCATGTAACAAATTTTTAAAAAATACACCACCCTTACCAACAAGGGGGAAATTAAAAAAATATAAAATCACAAAATCCAAATGAACCTTCCAGTAATAACACCAATTTATTTTCATTAAAATAATTAATTCCAAAAACTAGAAAATGTAACACCCAAGGAATTTATGATAAATATTATTTTTAATGTCGTTGATGTCTTTTTTGTATATTTCACCTAAATTATTGTTTAATATATGCAACAATATATTAGTTTGTAGTATACGTAACACTATTCTTGGCTTGTGTTGCACAAAATTTCATGTTATTTCGAATAAAATTCATTTTACACAACACCAATTATATAATTTGATCAATGTATACATTAAATATATTTTTATTATGTTATTCACAACACCGAAGGAATATTCCCCTACACACAACTCTGACTTGGCTTGCATTACACGCAAGAGCGACCTTCTCAATAGCGCATGTTGTACGAAATACGGAGTTTCACTAAACAATATATTATTTTAATATTATTATTAACTATACATTAGGAATAGTATTAACTATATTTTTAATTATCATTCATTTTACACATTTTCTAGATCTTGGTATGAGAACAAAATATGTTTTTCGGGTAAAATATGTATTTTCTAGAAAATGCAGCTTTGTTGCCTTTTGATGGTGTACCCATTTTAAATCTATTATTTAAAAAGTTTATAAGTTATATTTTAAAAAATAAACTTCTTATAGTGAATTAGGATATAAAAATTTACATTTGATAATTTTATCATTTTTTTGCGATAACGTTCAAATTTTGTTGAATAGTAAAACTACACTAAATTTTAATTAAAAACAAATTTTTTCAACAAGATAATTTATATAGATAATTTGTAACATGGAATGGTTTTAAATTATAAATAGAATATATTTTTACCATTTAATATAATTTATTTCATTATGATTAATTTTACATTGAATGCATAGATAAAAACATTTCAATCTTTTACAATTTTTTAAATAAAAACCCATTTTTTCGACAACAGGGTTAATTTTATATTATTTACTGCATATTATGTGCCTTGAATTTGAAAAAAGGATTCCGTATTTGGAATATGTATGTAAAAATTATGTTAATATGCTACATTTAATTGTTGGTCATTATGAATAGTAACGATGGTAAATTTTATTTACCACAGTTAAAAGAAAATCCGGAAATTAGGGGTAAAAATAATATTATAAAATTACCCTAACAACAACCAAAATATTATTAGATGAATAAATGTCGACCAATATCACGTAAGGGTCAGAATAGATTCATTTCATGGACTTTTTACCATGAAAATGATGTAATTATTATTAAAACCAAATAAAGTTACAACAAGTCACTATCTTATATCTTATAAGTGTAATAATTTTAACATGGTGATAAACATCATAAAACATCAAAAATAAATAGTCTCCAGAAATAAAAAAAATATCTACATCATGTGAATTTATTTAGAATATTAAGGGATAAAATTATTATCATTAATGATGACACGATAATGATGTAGAAATTATTTTATTGATTGAAATATCAAATATATGATGTTAAAAATATTAAAATACATATTATATGTACTATTTAATGTTCTCCACGATTTTTTTAGACAAATATGACATGTTATGGATATATTAAATATTTTGGTTTGGATATATCTCCTTGTGAGGATTTTATTAAAATCCAAATAAATGAATTGTGTCAAAATTGAAAATATTGTTATTTTATAAAAATAACATATTATTAAATTGATTAAAAATAAAAAAAAATATTTTAAAATTTTAAATTGAAAATTATATGATCTAATATGTGAAATTATCCAATTATGGAGAATTCATAAAATATATGTAATTATTATATAACAATTTAAAATTTAGAATAATATTACAACAAATAAAATAAAAATGATTTAATAAGGATAAATCAAGTTGATAAGGTTTAAAATAAATTCCCAAAATGAATAAATTTTATTAGTTGATTATATTACATCCCTATATAATCTTATATATGAATTGAGTTAGTTTGGGAGGTTTTATGTGGGGTGTGTATTTTTCATAAATTAATTTATTTGGGGTTTTCAGAAGTGCCATGCTCCTTCCTTATAAAAGAGAACCTCCTCCCTCTCATCTTCACAACATCATGAGCCTTCATGATCGGAAAATCCTTATCCATTTATCATCTCCACTTCCAAAGAAACATATTATAGATCTGGGTCTTCTTCAAAGACCAACATTAATTCCCTAAGAGGAGGTTTAGAAGAGACCCGTCGAGGAAGAGGAAATATCCTTTAACGATTCATTCAAATTTACTTCTTCTTCTTCGTCCTCTTTTTTATTTGTTTAATTATAAAGTAATAACATAAGTATAACTACTATAGTGATATGTTATTATAAATATTAAACAACCATATTTCTCCATCTATACATCCTTTGGAAAATGATATCACTATATGTGTGTATGTACGGAATACCGTCTCCACGCCGTGGTGTAATCTGTTTTCCACCACCACCATTCATGGATAGATATTATGGTAGAAAGAATAACTATATATGTTTATTATAACATGATACTAATTCTGAGATATTCTATCATCCACTCTAATACCATTCAATAATTATGGGAACAATATCATCGCTCGTGCCTACGTACGGATTATCGTCTCCACAACGCGATGAGATTCATTCTCCTTGTTAACCATTCAGTAATGATTATAAAGTATCTATATTGAATAATAATGAAATATATGAAATAATAATGCTACTGGATTAATGTATATATACTTCATCTACTTACTTTCATTAGGAAATGAATACAGTGTTCAAGCGTATGTACGGCCTACCATCTCCATGAACGGTGTATTTCATTTCATTTATCTATCTATTATACATATATGTACTGAATATATATGATATTTAAATCAGGTTTTACATTCTGGATGTAAGTAAATCATGAAATATGTAATAAAAATATCATGAACAACAAGTCCAAACTTTTACGATAAATGAAATGAGTATTACCCAAAACGTTGCCTTAACATAAAATTGACAATGAATGGGAAATAGGAAGACCTAAGTGAATCATATAGCATATCATAAATATTATTATGGTTATGTTACAAGTTTATAATATATTTAAACCATCTATACATGAGGTTTGGATACATAGGAAACATATCAGACATAAGGTAATGGATAATTACTCCATTCTCGTTCTTATCCAGGATTGTTTATTTGTAAGTATCTACTGGTGATATATTTATCATCCATGCCCGTGTTTTCTAAAAATATTTTCATAAAATGTTTACTATTATTCCATTAATGTTTACAGCAATTTTTACCCTTTGTTGAATTTTACCACATGCAATGGAAGGAATCTTTCTTTTATTTTCCATACAAGGAACTTTTTGAATTTTCTGGAAAAAGTATAAAGAAAATGTTTTTTTAACTTATACGGCATGAAAAGAATTTAACTGTTCATAATGCCTTATTTTCATGAAGCATACTCTAAAATATTTCATGATTATTTTATACAAAATCCTTTTATTTTAAAATTACATGGAATTTTGAGAAATGAAAATTATTTTGAGAATATAGGATATTTTTCTCAAGAACTAAGTTCAAGTGTGTTATAAAAATTATTTTCCATCCAATATTATATAGTGTTATGTATATATCCCTATGATTACAATGATTTGATTATGTTATTGTGGAATTATTTTTATGAAGTTCTTTTATCTTATATTGATTATATTATGAAGGAAAAATGTTAAAGAATCCTATTTTAATAACTTGGGTTATTCCATGATGTATGATTTAGCATTTTGTGGCACACATATGAATGGTATAATTATGAGATGGGAGGGACCTATATCTCCCTCCTGTGCATTGTGTAATGATTTATATCATATGAGATATACATGGCTGGAACATAAAGTAAATTTAATTCAGTAATACTTGGCTAGAAGGACATGTAAACCAGGTTCAGTAAAGGAATTTGTCCACTATGATGGTCTTGGAAAAAATGAATTTTCTCTTATGGAAATCATATCATATGATTTATGGTTTTCCATAATTCCATTCCATTTTATCAGGATAAATATTCCTTTATGATCTATGCCTTATGTACTTCCAAGATTGATGTCATTTCCCATGATTTTGATGTTTCATGTTCATGTTTTTACATTCAAATGTTTATGGATTGTTTTTATGTTCTCTATGTTTACCCTTACTAAGAATTTGTGCTCTCCATTTTTATGTTTTATTTACCCAAGGATAAAAAGAATGGTTTTAGGTAATAAAACAGAATATCTTTTGTCGGAGATGTTGAAGATTGGAATATTATGTTATCAGTTTCCAAAGACAATAAACTAACAGAGTCATTGGGTGTATTTTTGTGTCATGTATTATGTTTCCAGAAAATTAATCTAATGTCCATGTATGTAATGATTTGGGTTTCTACACTTGGTATTAGAGTGATGGTTTAGTCAACCTTTGGAAAATAGGATGCGAAACATTAGTGATATCCCTAGAGATACTTCTACGGTATGTCTAGGGATGTCCATAAGGTTAAGTATAAGTATAGGTTATAGTCCTAGAACTATGGTGAAAATCATTTAATTAAACCTAAGATGTTAGATATTGAAGGTAATCCCCTTTTATTATTTTGTTTTCATAACACGATTTTTTCCTCTCACACTATTTGTTATGGGTTTTAGATGATGGCTAGAACCTGATGGAACTGTGTTGATCAATGTAATGGGAATGGAAAAGATTTTCCTCTTGAACAAAAAAATGATATGGAAGATGGAGTGGAAAATATTATTTCTATATGTACAGAAGATATGAATCATTGTGGACATTTAGAAGAGAAGAGAAGGGACCAATATTCGATTAAGTCCTTCATGAGGCACATCCACCTTCTTTAAATGGGTCTTATGATCCACTTACTACTGAACAATGGATCAGTACCATTGAAAATATATTTTCCATACATCGTTGTTCAGGACATGAAACTTTCATTTTGGGTGTTTACCATTTAGAAGGTGAAGCAGACTAGTGGTAGACTCTACTTAAGAATACAAGGCCCCAAGATGAAATTGAATCCATAGAATGGTATGAGTTCAAGAACATATTTTTCAATAAGTACATTATTTGTATTCTTTAAACGAAGATGGAAAAGGAGGTCCTTGATATTAAGAAAAACGATGATGAATATGTTGGAATATACGATGTTAATTTTACAAGGCTTGCAAGGAATGCATTTGGATTTTACATCCAACCGGAAAGTAAAGTTGACTGATTATTAAGTGTCTTAAAACCAATTATTAGAAGGGTATTAGTTATAAGAGACTTCAGTAGCTATGAATAAATTGCACGTTGTACTATCAAGGTAGAACTAGAAGTTGGTGTTATATATCCATATCATGGTTTTGACAAGAAACAAAAGATGGAGTTCAAGGATAAAAATTGGAACAATGGTGAAAAGAAAATTAATGTTTCTTATGCTCAATGTGTGGAAATAATCATGGTGGAGATTGCCTTAAAGGGATTAGAAAATGATTCAAGTGTGTAAAATAAGGTCATAGAGCAGTTGAGTGCCGATGTAATGGGAAAAATGTTTCTAATGATGTGAATAAAGAAAAGACTAGAGAGAACACACCACTAACACTGAAATGCTATACGTGCAAGGAAAATGGGCATTATTCTAATCAATTCACTAATCCAAGGGTTAATGACGATCGATGTGAGAGACCTCTTAAGGAAAAGGACAAAGGGTAGTCACATGCGATCACTATTTGTGATGTTTAGTATGAAAGAAATGTGGTCTAATTATTAAGTGTTTATGTAATGGGATTTCAAAATAGTGTCATGGTATCTCATTTTTAGTTTTATAGAATATTGAGATATATATGTATTGGTTTATTATGGTTTTCAATAATTTTATTGTACTTATTTCCATGAAAAGTGATTCAAATATTTTTTGAAAGTAGATGATAAGCGCATAATGGAGGGATAAAGAGAAAATATTATGTATGATAGTATTAATGAGCTCATGAAACATATAAGGACAATGTAATATCATGGTTTGAGTATATATAATTTTTGGGATTTTGGTATGTGGAAAGAGTTAAATTTTGATAGAACTCATGTTTTCACTAAGGTTCTATGGTAATTAATGTTTCAATAGAATACATCATTAAAGCATTCACAGGTTTGGAATTCGATCAACAAGATATATGTTATGATATATGAGTGATAAATAAATGTATTCACATTCTTGATTGATGACCTGTCTAGTAATATTTTTGTTTATACTATAAGATTGTACATAAGTATTTTGGATAAGCCTAAGAATTGTAATGGAATAAGTTAGACATCTGATAGTATTGTTTAAGGAATAACAATTTTTTTTAGAATTTTAGAATTTTATAGTTTTAGAAAATGTAAAACCTGTAGAACGGGCGACAACCCGTCGCACCAGACAAGGATGCAGGAATCGAATCCACAACTGAAGTGCGACATGCCTTTATCGCGAACCACTGTCTTACAAGAAGTCCCTGGTTTGTAGAAATTAGTTTTATTTAATTAATTGGTATGATAAATAATGTATAAGTCTATTTTTGGAATCATATACGATTAATCTCCCCATAGATGGAATAATTTATTTTTAATAATTTGTGCCATCACATTTGTGATAGAGACAGATGGAAAAACATATCATTCTATCACATGATCTGATAATACATCATGAATGATAAATTCCACTTCATTTATTTAAATAATAGATGGAGTGGAAATTTTTAATGGAATGTCAAGAGATTATATTACATTGAAATCAAGTATATATTTATCCTCATGTAAAAATTCATCATCTTTATGGAAATGATCTTGAAAGACAAAAATGTTATCCTAGTAATCTCATATCTAAAGATTCATATGGTACCTTAGGTCATTAGAAATTTACGGCTTTTTGATTCTTGGATTTTTTGTTCCCATGTTCAGTACAACTATTCATTAGAACATGACGGTTAGATTTTTCCTACATATCCATATTTTGACAAATATTCTCCTATGTGGAAACCCAGTGATGAGTTACATTGGGTGACCATTATTTTTCTAACTCTCCTTTTTAAAATTAGGTTTTAGTATTCGTTTTTACGATATGGGTTTCTATGAATGAAACTATCAAGTATAAAACCATTTATAACCCCAATGAATTTTTGGGGCGAAATTAATTTAAGGGGGTAGAATGTAACACCACAATATTTTATGGGGAATATTATTTTTAATTTCATTGATTTATTGTTTTTTACACTTCACAAAGATTATCTTGCGCTATACACAATACCGTATTAGCTTGTAGTATAGGAAACACTATTCGTGGCTTATGTTCCAAAAAAATTCAGGTTATTTCGAAAAAAAATTCATTTTACACAAAACCAAGTATAGATTTTGATAAATTCATAACTGAACTATATTTCTATTATGTTATAAACAACACCAAAGGAATATTTCCCTACATTCAACCCTGACCTGGCTTGTATTACACGCAAGATCGACCTTCTTGATAACTTGTGTTGTACGCAATACCGAGTTTCACTAAACGAGATATTATTATAATATTATAATGAACTAGCCGATATGAATATTATTAACAATATTTTGAAATATAATTCATCTTACACATTTTCTAGATCATGGTATGAGAACAAAATAAAATTTTCAGGTAAAATAATTATTTTTAAATGAATGCAGTTTTGCCGCTTTTTGATGGCGCACCGATTTTAAATATAGTTTTTAACAATTTTATATGATAAATATTAAAAAATAAACTTCCTTTTGAGATTCCAGATATAAATATTTACATCCGAAAATGTTTTGAGTTTTTTGGATATTGTTCATACTTTGATCGATTGTAAAACAATGATATATTTTAATTAAAAAAACATTTTCATCAAGATAATTTATATAGTTAAATTAAAATGTTGAATGGTTTTAAAGTATAAATATAATATATTATTACCATTTAATATAATGTATCTCATTATCATTAATATTACATTGAATTAAAAGGTAAAAACATTTCAATCTTTTGCAATGTTTTAAATAAAAACCCATTTTTTCGACAATAGATTTAATTTTAAATTTCTTACTGCATTTTATATGTCAGGAATTTAAATTAAAGGATTCTATATTTTGAATAAGTAGGTCCAAAATATGTTAAAAGGAAACTTTTTATTTTTGGGCATTATGAATATTATCTAGTGTAAATTTTATTTACCACAGTTAAAGGTAAATCAGGAAATTAAGGGTAACAATAACATTATAAGATTACCCTAACACATGCCTAAATTATATTAGATGAATAACAGTTGACCCATATAACCTATGGGTTGGAATAGATTCATTTCATTGACTTTTGACCATCAAATTGATGTAATTATTATAAAAACCAAAGAAAGTGACAGCATGTCACTCTCTTATATCTTATAAGTGTAATAATTTTTATTTGGTGATAAAAATTATAATAAATGAAACCTAAGTAGTATCCAAAAAACATTTATCTAAATCATGTGAATTTATTTAATATTTTTATGGATTAAATATTTATCATTAATGGTGACACAATAATGATGTAGAAATTATTTTATTGATTGAAATATCAAATAAATGGTTATAAAAATATTAAAATATATATTATATGAACTACTTAATGTGATCCACAAATTTTATAGAAAAATATGACATGTTATAAATCTATTAATTATTTTGGTTTGAATATATACCATGTGTGGATTTTATTTAAATTCAAATAATTGAATAGTGTCAAAATTGACGCTATTGTTATTTTATAAAAATAAAATATTATTAAATTGATTTAAAATTAAAAAATATTTAAAAAAAATTAAATTGAATTATATATTGTCTGAAATTTCCTAAAATATCAAATTATAGATGATTCACAACACATATTTAATTATTTATAACAATTTATAATTTAGATTATTATTACAACAAATAAAAATAATTATATTAAATAAGGATAAATCCAGTTGATAAGGAATAAAATATATTCCAAACATATATAAATTTATTTGGTTGATGAGACTACAACCCTATCTCATATACTCTTCGAATTGAGTCATTTTTTATGTTTTTATGTGGGTTTTGAATTTATTATAAATTAATAATTTTGGGGTTTCCAAAAGTGCCCCTCTCCTCCCTAATAAAAGGGAACCTCCTCCCTCTCCTCTTCACAACATTTTGAGACATCATGCTAGGAAAAAAACTGTCAATTTCTCTCTTCCACTTACATAGAAACATACTAGAGGTCTTGGTATTCTTCAAAGACCATCTTTAGTGCCCATAAAAGGAAGTTTAGAAGAGGCGCGTCGATAAAGAGGTAATATCTCTTACAGATTCATTCAAATTTATTTTGACTTCTACTTCATTTTATTTATTTGTTTAATTATAAAGTAACAACATATGTATCACTAATATATTGATATGTTATTATAAATATGAACCAACCCTATTTCAACTTCTGTACATCTTTAGGAAAACAAAATCACCATGTGATCGGTTAATCATTATATGAAAAAATAGAATTCAGGAAGTTCCAAATTTTTATATCTAAATTAATTTTTTTAATATACTTTAATTATGACTTGATTTATTACTGTTACATGAAACATTTCTTCATGTTATATCTTATTAGAAATTTTTCAGATATATTTATTTTAAATTTAATCACTTTTGGAATTAATTGTAGTGTAATTATACCCCTTGATGTTTTCTATTATGTGATTATTCTTATATATTCTTATTTTTGAAAGGATATTAACGTGAATTTTTTTTATATTGAAAATATAATTGAATAAAATATTAAAACTATCTCACACCCTTATCACATAGTACATCGGTTTTTAGATGCTAATATTTTTACATAAATGAAAAAATATTATCCCATTCATTAATAAAAATTCTTGTGAATATATTATAAAATATTTATTATTACAAACAATAATTGATTGAATTTTATTGTGAACATTGAAAATATTTCGTAACTATTGAATTTCAAAAGCTATTTTGAGCTTTTAATGTCAAATTTTCTTCTCCACTTTTGAATTCAACTTTAGAGACAATGAATGGTTATATGTGTGGGGGAGAGGGTCTTCATATTATGAGCTAATCTATTTTTTTAGGTTAATCCCATAAAATTAATATAAATTATTTTTATGAAAATTTCATTTTTTTCAAAATTATTTCAAAATATGAGGATCTTTTGGCTTTATTATACACCAAAATTCAGTAATACTTAAGGGATAATAACATACTTGTTGTCGAGGGTTGTTTTGAATCTGGCTTTTTTGAGGATGAATGATTACTAATGGATATTTATATTGGTTTTAGGAATATTTTTTAGGGACAAATAAATATAGAGATATATGATAGATTTTTGTGGAAATATAATGAGAGATTTAGGAAACTTGAAAAATGAAGATAAACCTAGGGGACATGTTTTTATTAAAAAAGTAATCACCTCAATAATCCAACCGAAATGTTACTAGAATAAGTATTTTAGGTCTGGTGTAAAATGGGGAAATGGGAACCCAAATTAATATCTGATACACTATGCTCTAGGTGTGTTTATTCCCATTGTACATTCAAAATAAGTGCATTTTCACAGTGCCCTGTAGAAGTAACATGGCTAGGTAAAATATAGAATAAAATAATAATAAATTGCCTAGTTTTAAAAACTAAATTCCTTATGGTCATGGTAATTTTGATATCCATATAAATAAGGGAAAAATGACATGTATGAAAATTATTTAAGTTGTTTCAATAAAGTGATTAATCAAAAATACTAATTTATAACATTGTTTTTTGGAATCTAGGAGAATGTAATGGATGAGGGTGCCTTTATTAGGGATGTTAATTCCACTTTTATGTGACCTCCTATCACACATTGAATTATAAATTATACTTGAATTAAATTAATTTATTATGTGTATTCATATATGAGGCATGACATCCCCTTTACATTATTCTTATTTATTATCCTAATCTTCTATGGGTATTTTAATTAAAGCCTAATTTATTTTAATGATTCCATTAGAAGACCCACTATCACAGATTTTATTCCTCTAATTTGAAAATACATTTACATGCTTCATTTTGACCTGTATGTTTAAAAGATGAATATTTATTTATAAAAAGATTAGAAATCATGAATTCTATTGAGGTTAATAAATTCCAAAGTGTTGGGGAATTTTATAACGTCTTTAAATGAATTTATTTTCCACATTTTTTATTTCTGTTTTTTAGAATTTAATTAATTATTTATGGTGTGACATATAAATAATTTCACAACCGTAATTTTATAATTAGAATTATTAATTAATAATTTCTTAATTTTAAAATTTTATTAATATATTCTATAATATCTACGTTTTTTACTTATTTTTATATTTTTCATCTAATTAATTATTAAATTTTAATTCTACTTGACCCCTTTTATTTTATTTTTTTGTTTTTTTCTGTTAGTTAATAAATTTTTCATTATATATTATTTATATAACTAAAAACGTCAAATTATTTTTAATATTATTTGGTTTTTAAACCTAATATTATATAACTTTATATTAAAATTAAAATATTTAATTTGATTTCTATAATTAATGTAAATCATTTGACATAAATTTTTTATTTTAATTTAATATTTAATTTTAAAATTATTAAAATATCAACTTTATAATTTTAGTTATTTTATAATTTTTTTATTTTTGATATTTTCTATTTTCTATTTTGAAATTATTAATTACCTAATTATTTTAAATTTATATTAATACATATTTTATTTTGATTTTGTTTTATCAATTGAATTATTTGGTCATTGTCAGTGTCTTTAATTCATAATTTTTAAAATTTTATTTATTTTAATTAAATGATTATTTTACCTTTAAAGCTTTCATTATATTCACTACCAAGAATCTAACTCACTTTTGGAAAGCCAATGGTGACTCCTTGTTTTTTGACAAACTCATGAGATCACTCTCTATTGGGAATAACCCAACGGTGAGTCCCGCTACCCAACACCACTATTTTTCCACATTTTACTTCAGTTACCATTGGTAAGAACCCGATGGTGACTCCCTTAATCCTCCCCATGATGAGTCCCCTATTCACCACCAGTAATCGATCCACAATATCCACTACTACATCTCTGTTTCCACTCCTTTCCCACTCACCCTAGAACCTTTCTCACCTCTAACACGCTCTTCTAACATTCTCCCAATTTCAACCACAATTACTTACTTCAACTTTGTAGTCACTGCTAAAAGGATAACCCAACAGTGACTCAACACCTTCAACCAATGCCACTTCCAGACCCTCTATTGTAGTAACCACCAATCTGAATAATAAGTAAAACACTACTCTAATTTTATGAATCAAATGCTTGAATGACCATCAATGACCCCTAACTCACCATTATCATTTTTAAATCCACAAAAAATCAACAATAAAGGAATAAATCAAAGCCCAACCCCTAGCCGATCTATTAAACCCAAAGATGGTACAACTCATCGACTTGATATAATGCTGAACCTAGATACTTCGTGATAGGATGATGATATAAGAAGGTGATTCCTCATGTGTACCACCTAGAAGAAGTAAAAGTCACATCACAACTATTGGATTTCTTTATTGGCTGAGATCCACTGAAATCTTCCTCAGAACGCCAACGTTCACTTGATTATTGGATGTTGTCATCCTGAAAGTGATCATTGTGGATGAATGAGTCTCGAACGGAAGCCAAACTTCTCTTCAATGGGAATGATATCCAC
Source organism: Viscum album (assembly GCA_963277665.1). Lineage (NCBI taxonomy): Eukaryota > Viridiplantae > Streptophyta > Magnoliopsida > Santalales > Viscaceae > Viscum > Viscum album. The sequence continues at coordinate 235,518,270 of OY728167.1, read as the reverse complement.
ACACAGTTTGATTATTCTTGGAGTGGTTAAATCCATGAATCAATATTCTATGTGATTAATTTCTTATAGAGGGTGATTAATAAATATTATTCCAAGGTGCATTGCGATTAAATTTATGTGAAAAGAAACATTAATTTCAACCAGAATAATAAGAATTTCGTATCTTATTGCTTGATCAATTTCTACTCAGTTTTTTTTCCTATTTTTTCATAAACTATTTTCCTTGATTAGTCGTAGTTTAAGTTACAACCTATTAAATAAAAAAAATTCTTTTCATTACTTATTCCAATAAAATATAATAAAATTTAAATGTAAAGGTAGTCTAATGTTTATAGCATATTTTTTATAAATTTTTTTTATTGCACTCTCATTTAATATCCCTCCCTTGGGATCGTCCCTAGGAACCGCTATACAAAAGTATGTATGAGTTTTATAAATAATTAATATTTGGTTCATTTTATTAAAGAATGTTTCAAGCAACTAATACAATCTGTTCTTTACAGAAATAACATTAAATTCCTTTAATTTTTTTTTACAAAAATATATATTTTTTTACATAATTATTTTGAAATCTGTGTTTCATTTGGATTTATTCTTCAATTAAATTCATTATTTCCTAATGGATTAAAACTTACTGTTTGTTGATGGATTCTTTGAATATGAATTTTTAAGGATGAAAAATTTATGAGTGAGGATGGTTATTACATTCATGAATATTCTATTTAGGAACTAAATATGAGAGTGATATAGGATAGATATTTGTGAAATTTTGATCATACCTTTAGGAATCTAGAAACATTAACATGAATCGTGGTGACTAATTTTAATTTAAAAAAATAATAGAAAACACTCTGGTGAGCCATCATAAATTGTAATGCTATATATTTATCTAATATCGACTAAACTAGGGAAATGGGAACCCACAGTGAACATTTGTGATAGTAGGCACAGTGTGTGTGTAAGACATATGTACATATAAAATATGTACAACTGCACAATGCATTCTTTATGTTACATGTTTAAATAAAATTCAAAAAAAAAATAGAGAAATAGAAAAAAATGAAGTTCATTGTTTGTAAAAATAATTTCATTAATGTGAGGTGAATTTTGAACACCATATAAAAAAGGGTTCCATTGATTTGTTTTAAAATAATTTATGTTGAATCAATAATGTGATTCAGAAAAATTAATTTAATCCTTGATTTTTGAAACCTTTGAGAAAGTGATGGTTAAAGGTACCTGTTGTTTGTATTTTTAAATCAACTTTTTCTTAACATCATAGCGATCTTAGTTTTAGAACGTAGAATTGAATTGAAGAATGTAAATTCATGGCTTCATATAAGAGGCATGACATCCTCGAGTATGAATTATTACTTTCCCCATTGATCAGATAGTATGTTTTTGAATTTACAAATGAAATATTTTTAATAATTCTATTGAAAACAATGAAGTTCTTTTTTTAGTACTCGATGTTTTTTTAAATAGATTTACATGGATTTTTTGAGCCAAATGTGTAATAAACATGTTTATTTTTCAAAAAAATATGGAATTTTTTGAGGAAAATTAATGTTTACTTGTGGCAGAATTTGATTTGGCTGTTAATTAACCTGATATTCCTCACCATTTTATTATTTAATTAATCATTTAACTAATTATTTATTCCATTTATGTTAATTAATTTTACATTAATAATTTAATAGTCTAAATAATTTTTTATCTTTTTTTGATTAATTTTATTTTATTTCTCCTATATTATTATTTATAGTTATTTATATTTTCTTTAAGATATATTTGAAATTATTTTTGACGAACTTTTATGTTTTTAATATAAATTTCTTATTTTTTTAATTTTTCAATATTTTGTTTAAAAATTAATTTAATTTGTGAATGGTATTAATGATATTAATCTATAATTAATTAATTTTAATATTTAGCATAATCTCCATAATTAAATTCATCATTTAAATTTTATTTTTTTGTTCAGTTTATACATTGGGTATCGAATTATTTAATTTCTCTGCATTTTTATTTTTACATTTTTATTTTAATATAATATTTTTTTATTTTTAGTGTTATATTATAGAGTTATTTATTTATTAAATTGTTTTAAACTTTTATTAAGTCATGTTAATATTTTAGTTTCATTTATTTAATTATTAAATTCAGTTTTTAAATTTTAATTTCTTTTTTTAATCATTCTAATTTTATTTATTATTTGTTTAGTTGTTTTTATTATTTTATGTCTGTAGGTGCCAACAGTGGCTCAGTCCCATACTTTCCCTAAAATAATATCCACTGTTGTGACCCAACGACTGCAGAATGACCCACCAATATCATTTCTTTAACTAAATTTCATTCACCCACCATTGGGAATAACCCAATGGTGAGTCCCTGAATCACTGACAATGTGTCCATCGGTGACACCTGCAAGCACTACTGTTTTCCCTTACTCACCACTAATCCTAGTCACCACTGCAGCAAATCTTTTATCTCTTCCTATAAAATGACTTTACGTCGACCATGGCACCCACTATTGAGATCTTTACTCACTATGGGTACAACGACCATCCCCCATTGTAGTGGTGGATCTACAATCATTACCAATATAAAAAGATAAACCACCAACTTTTGGATCAATCTTTCGCCAAATTTTATCCCCAACACGAAACTAGAGCTTCATTAGATCTGTACATACCCTTCTAAATAAGTCACTATTTACCATGAACCAAACACTCATTGGATCTGAACAAGTCAAAACCACTATTATCCCCCACCACCTTCAATATTAATCTACCAATAGCTTCATAAAAACACTCACTACATAAACACCAACCACTAGATACAAGATTAAAAACGACACACCATTGACCAAAAAAGGCTATCGTTGTCCGAATACACCTTTTACCATATGATTTTCTCCACCAACCCCATTGAACATAATTAAAAAATTAAAACCTATGTATCTTCATCCACTGTTGGAGAACCCTATGCCACTAGTTGATCTCCAATGCAAACTAATCACCACTAGACCCCTACCTCTAATAGATAAATAAGCCATTATAGATTGGGCATATCTGCAGATGTGTAATCTACCTCCACCATCGTTTAGGGCAGAAATATATTCCACCTACCCATCTGGAGAAAAATAGAATCCCTCATGCGACCTGTTAATCACAGAGAATAAAAATTAAAGGAAAAAATAAGTTCCTATAAAAAACAATAAAAAATTAATAATATAATTAAAAAATGTTAATAATAGTAACTATATAACAATAATAATAATAATTAATAATAATAAATTAAATAAAATAATGTAATTTAATGTATAATTTAATAAATACATAAAATTAATAACTTATAAATTTTAATAAAACCATAAGATAAGTTGAATATGGAAGTTGTATTGTGGGTGGGAGCTCTCCCATGGAGATATTGAATTATTCGGTTTCATTTCCATGATGTTGCCTCAATTTTTTAGTCACAAAATGGTTTCAGGTAGGTCCTCTATATATGGGTCAAGGAAAATGAAAGTCTTTTATGTGGTGGTGGCCTTGATTCCCTCTTTGAGACTTACTTGTCACAATTTTAGCAGGGATGGATCTCACAATGATGCGACTGTGTCAGATCTGATGGTAGAGGGTGGTGTGGGTTATAAATCTGGTTATGCGATGGTGGTGTGTGGGTGTGGTGAGATGTTGAGTGGAATCTCTGTTGATGTTTTTGAACTGGATTGTGTAGGGATAATGGGTTGCAAATCTAGCAGATCAGGTGGTGTGGATTCTGATGCGATGGCCCCGTCTGGTGTGAGGTCGATGGTTTGCATATCTGGTTATTGAATATCTGATGGAGTGGAGCTAGATGGTAAATTTGACAGTTGTAGGATGTCGTCTTTTTTTGCACTGCATCCCCTTTTCATTATACAAGGACTCTACAGTTGGTATGATTCATAATAAGGGAAACATTTCCCTTGTCAAACAGATGTTAAAGCGGTCTCATAATTCCTCAAATTCAGAAATCATTCAATAATTATGAGGGTTATCTTTCATAAGGGATTAAAGCTGTGTAAATGGATGATTTGGCTGTGTGACTCTTATTTGTGTGGGAAATTTTTGATTGGAGAAATTTCTCTATGGGTGGGGTATTTTTTCACATCCTCTTTCCCACATAGGATATGAAGCTAGAGAGTGGATTCTTCGATCAGTCACTCTCAAATAAGGCACCAGCCATATTTGAGAGAGGGAGAAAATTTCAATCATTTGGAGGTATGTAATTCGTCTTTCCAATTGTGGTTCAATTTTTTACCTTAATTGGTTACTATGGCACCAAAATATTCTCTAGGATATTTCGTTATCCATTGGTTTCTTGATTAATATTGTTAACAAAATAGATCTAGTTTGCTATGAACATTATCTGTGGTTTGTGGTTGATGATGACATGGTGTCAACCCATGTTGATTAGGTCATTAATTCTACTGATTTGGATGAACACAAACATAAGATTGAATATGAAAAATTTCCAAGGTTCTGTAATGAATGCAGTGTCATTGGGAATAATGTATCATCATTCAATATGTCTATGACCTATGATTTTTGTGACGCTCCTGGTCACTGTGAAAGTAACTGCTTCAAAGAAGCATGAAATCCTATAAACGGAAGCGGGGTGCATGCCGCTACCTCTCTGGATACACCTATGGGTGTTTCTATGGATGAAATTATGGGTCTGGTCAAGGGATTTAATTTGATGCCAGTTAGAGATGTTTCATGGATGAAGGAGGGTGCATGACCTAAATCTGACCAGAATGGTGTAGAAAAAAATATCTTCCTATGTCTTGGGTGTAAATTGTTGTGGATAAAGATGATAATGTGGTTGGAAAGGCATATGTATCAATAAATACCCACAATGATATGGCCCATATATCTTCAAAAAATAGAGGATGTCTCTCCAATTCATAAATATATTATTCAAGATGGATTGATTCTCTCTATTTCAATGGGATTATTAGAGAAAAAGAAGGCTGACACTGCTATTGATTTTGATGAGTTGGAGAATTTTGAAAAGGATATCCATGCTAATGTTGATATTTAATTGATTTAGTAATAATCATTGATGTACTCTAGTAAGAATGGTAAAAATGAGATGGTTTTGTCTTTTCCTAATAAGAAGATTCCTATGAGTACGGATATTGTACAGCACTTTGAAGATGATTTGGGAGGGGCTTGACAGCATGCTAGGACATGGAAATGGTGTCATCATTCAAAAAATTGTGGTTTAGGATGTGGTCAAGTGATTGGTATAGTTCATGAGGGCGTGGTCAGTGCACCAATGCTTCTTCCAAAGATATTACTCTGGAGCTGCAAAATATCAGGGAGAAATACTCTAGGCTCTTCAAGCAACAGAAGGCACAATCCGAGTGGGAAACTGCTGATGATGCTAACGAGTCTGGCCATGATCATGAGGATGAATCTGATCTTTATTATACGTAGATTTTTTCCATTTCTGGAGGGGATTAATGCTTGTTTTCCCCCATACTATCCTTTGTTGTTGTACTTTTATTTTGTAATAAAATTTTAGGCCTGAATTCGTTCAGTGCATGAATTTTTTGGTACAATAACCATAATAAAAATGATAATAAATAAACATAATAAATAATTGAATTACATTTACATTAATAATATTATTAAATAAAAAAATTATAAATGGTTTATCTTAAAAAATTAATAACATTTAACTAATATTTAAAAAATATTTAATGTGATTATCTTTTTTTAATGATATAAAAATATTAACAACAATAATAATTAAATAATTATATGTTTAATAATAATTAAAAAAATAATTAAAAAAATGAAATATTCAGTTTAATTAATAATGAGTAAATTAATATAAATTATAAATAAAAATAATTATAAATAGATAAAAATTAATTAATATAATAATTTAATATCTAATTTAATATATGAATTGTAATAATAATAATTTATTTATTAATAAGACATACAATTTTTAATGTTTTAATTATTGTTTGTTTTCACTGAGCATAATCCATCCTGAATGGCATCAATGTTTTTTTCACCAACCATCAGGCAGTTAGTTAGAATGGTAATATTAACATATGAAGGATGAAGTCATGTGTTTGGTGACTGAGAAGACACACTAAAATCAGTGCTTTCCATTGGTGACCAATAGGTAGATAAATAGAGGACATTAAAATTGAGGGTAGATAGTAGATTTTAATATTCACATCTCACTTTCAAAGAAATACACATAGCAGAAGCCGAATGGTAGACCAATGAAGACCCGAGTAGAGAAGAAACATAGTATATGAGAGGGAGATTTTTTGCACCATTTTTTTCAATTTCTTTAGTCTGTAATTGAAATACCTCAAATTTCTATTTTGAATATGATCATTGGATAATATTCCAATTGTTTACGGATTTTTAAATTTATTGGTTAATTATTTGATTTATTCTCATCATTTATACAATGATTTCAAAATTGAACAGTGAGGTCAATTTAAAATTCACTAATGAATATTTTTTTTAGGAAATTAAAATGATATTGATAAAAGAATATTTTATTTCAGAATTATAATAATAAATTTAGGAAACACAAAAACTGAACATGAACACTAGGGACCCATTTTTATTTAAAAATAAATAATAATCACGTAATGGATAAAATCTAAATGGTGGTCTTGTAATTCATTTGAAACCAGAGTTAAATTGACAAATGAGAACCCACAGTGAACATCTGAAAAACTAGGCACCGAGTGTGTGTGTGTGTGTGTGTGTGTATGTCGTATGTACATTTATAATAAGTTTGATTTATGTTTCAAACATCTAATAATCATGTTCAATTAATGATATTGTTCTTTAAATCATTTCTAAAATCATAAATTAGAAATAATTTTAATATTATAAGGAGTTTTATTCCATTAAAACCATTTTTTATATTTCATCACAATTTGATGATTCTTGTTGTGTAGAACTTTAAGAATCAATCTCTTGTGTTATTAATTTCATAGTGAGGGAGATTAATAAATATTATTCTAATTGGTTTTATAACTAAATTTTTGTGAATAGAATATCCATTACAACTATTAGAGTTTTAATTTATGACTATCTTCTTTGATAATTTTTTATTCAGTTTGAGTTCTTGTTTTATTCATAAATAGTTTTCCATGATTCGTTATAGTTCCAATTACAACCTATTTCATTAAAAAATATTTTTCTAATCATTATTACATCAAAAAAAATATAATAAAGTTAAAAAGAAAATTATACAACTATTTAAAGTGGATTTGTTTTTAATATTTTGTTTTACTCTCATATACAGTCATGCCCTTGGGTTCAAACCTACAATCTTCTATACAATATTAATTAGGAATTTTATAAATAATTAAACATCGGATTTTTTCAATAATGAACATTTCAATCATAACCACCTGAATTTGATAAAGGATATAGAATAAAAATGCCACAAACATTTTTTTATATGTCTTAATATCAATGTGAGAGTCTATACATTGCTACATTTGGTTTTTCTTCTAGGATATACATTTTTGAACAAAATATTTTTAACAACACAATTGGTTGAGTTAATTATTATCATGATCCACATTCTACCTATGAATAGAAAATCCCCTATAAACAACTTTATTTTACATAATTTCCATAAGATAAACATTACATTTCACAAAATAAACCCAAAATCCCTAGAAAAATAGGATTTCTGTATATGAGGACCATTAACATTGGAGGATTTTTTCAAAGTCTTATGAAATTTTTTCTATAATTGAAAAATTATAGACTCCCTATTTGAAATTCAAAATGTTAAACATATTATCATAACATGGGGAAAAGAAAACGTAAGAACTAGCTGAGCTAAAATAACTAGAAATAGACTACTTATCAACATGTCATCAATGGTAAATCATATTAATATGAGAAAAAATGGTTAGGGGATAAATTTTTTATTAAGAGAACATTGAAAGGTATTAGTTATCTGTAATACATGTTAACAAGATATGTAATCATAGTGAAAAAAATATATACTATAGGAAATGTGAATGGAATCATGTGAAATTAATCATGAGTAATGGATCAAAATCAGCTGCCTGTAGAAATATGTCATTTCATATAATCATAGTATGTAATATAATTATGCAACAAACATAAGAATAAAAAATATTTTAAAAAAACAATTCAACATCATGTTCATAGAACAACTTTAGAACAAGTCTTCCCATATCTCATTGGTATAATAATATTATGAACAAATATTCCAATATTTCATTCAAACAAAAAACCATTAAACGATGAATCTAAAGTATAATTCTAAAAAAACATTTAAAAAATGCTTCAATAATCTCATTACTGAAAAATTTCTTCATCTAAAGTCATATAAAACCATAACCAATTAATTAGAGGGATATATAATACCACACCCATTATCCTCCAAATATATGTGTTCCATATAAAAAACATTCATCATGTCATAAAAAACCCATGAAAAAATAATATGTTTCTTAAATAATTCAATAACTATCATAACATAATATTAATAAAACCCATGATATAAAAAATACCATTTCACAAAAGGAATCATACCCTAATAACATAAATATAGTGATCAAGACATCAATTTTTGAAATATTAACATTATAGGATAAATTGAAATTAAAATATAAAATTTTTCACCAAAAATTTTAAAACATTGATGTAAAAATTAAATTAAAAAACTTTTGGTAAAGGGAAAGAGAAGAATTTTAAAAGAGTTATTATAAATATTTCCAATTTAAAAACATCAAAAATACATAATGGTTATAAAAATGTATAGTAGAAGATAAAATATTTTATTTTGATTAAATAGAACATATTATGAATATTTTGAAATTCCATTAATGAAAAATCCATATTACAAAAAAGAAAAAATACCCTCTATATTAAAATAAATAAAGTATTATATAAGGATCATTGGTGAAAAAAATTTGATTTTACAATAGTCAAATGAGAACATTGGAGGAAGTATGAATAGGGATATGGAAGAAAAATCAATTAAAATAAATAGGAAATATTCGTTACAAAAATCCACTATCATGAAATAATGAATAGGGAAGAATACTTTGGAATGAAATGTGATTTCAACAGAATATTATTCAAATAAAACATAAAATTAAAATTTGTTTAGAAATATAAATCATTAAACATAATATTCAATGATATGTGACTATATCCCAAGGAAAATATTTGGGTCATGATAACCCTTTACAATATAAGGTACATTTAACTCAAAACCAATTGAAAGAGAGAAAAATTCAAATCGGTCATAAATTACAATGAATAATTTATATTTGAGGATATAAATTATCATTAAGGAATAATATATCTTATATAAAATAAATTATGTACATACTTTAAAATATGTCTCAAATAGGGGAATTTGAGATAAAAACCCATTTTTTATTTAGTAGTTTTTGAATAAAATGTCATTTGAAGCTTAAAAATAATATGATTTTATAAATACCACGATTTAAATCAAGAATTATTCAAATGTAAATTATTTTTTATTATATACATGATATAAATATTAAATTTATACATACAATTAAAACTTGTCTCAATAAAGAATAATTGGGACGTAAATCCATATAATTTAGTTATCTTTACAATTAAAGACCCTGAAATGGTGTAACATGATTTATATTTTTAAATATCATATATAATATGAAAATTATGATAAAAATAAGCTCATGGTTGATATATACACTAATCATATTATATAACTATTGAATACAATTCATATCTCGATGAACAAAAATTGAGGTGTAAAAACTATAACATTGTATTCCTTCTTAAACAGATTTTCCCAACCCTCTTGTTCAATGATCATAAATATCATAATAAGTTATATCATAATATTAAAATTAAAAAAATAATATCTTCATAATTATTTTATAAACATAGATCAAAGCTACATTAACTTATTACTATTTTTATTCATTTTAGGGAGTTATAACATTAGGTTTCTTTTAATTACAAATTTCATGAAGAGGATATTGATTCTCACTAAGTGGATTAATGTTCCTTACTCCTAAATAATTCAAGATATAGTAATAAATTTTTTTAAATGATAACCTAATTTCTAATCGCATTAGTATAAAGACATGAATACGACTTGTAAAAATGGAAGTAACGATGAACTATTTTTCACTGTGTTTAATAATTTAAAGGTGATATATTAATAAATATTTTAACATTTTAAAAAAAATAAAAATTAATAAAAATAGATTAAATATATCAATATTACATTAAATTTACATTATATTACATCCATTAAACATTTATGACACAATCGTTATTCCATTATTTACAAAGGTGGTTAAATCAACCCAAACTGTAACATGTTATAATGATTTAATAAGTAGAGGGAAGCATTTAGATAATGATAATTTGACATATAAAGGAACATAAAAATTTATGAAATATAATACATCCATAGTGTATCCTTTATTAGAAACACCAATGATGGGTGGTGATGATAAAAAAATCGTTATTCGTGGAGCATGTAGTCCACTATACATACGATTATCGATCCCATGTCTCAATGAATGAAAAGAATGATGGTATATTAAAAATGATCACATTATAATTTTATTTTTTAAATATAAATAATAATAATTCATCAAATTAATCACTGATACCGACATTGATAGGTGGTGTTGATAAATGAACCACATCACTTCGTGGAGGAGGTATTTCACATGTATGGATGATCAATGTTATTGTCTTCATCGTAGTGGATGGCAAATATTGAATAATTATTTTTAAATTAATATTATTAAATTTAAGTATAATAATAATAAATATTACATTATATAAATATGGTTAGATAATATTTGTATGAAGGATATTAAAAGTCAAGTCAAAGAGAATGTGATATCACGTAGGATTCATGAGTAATCTGTTAGAAAAATCCTTTGATATGAAGGATTTATAAAAATAAAGGAGATCATAACTTTTTGAATATGGGAGAGGTTTCTAGGAGGATAAATGTTTTACAGTTGAAATTATATTTTCAGATTCTTGGTGGGCCATGATGCAGTGGGAGTGTTTTCTTTTTATATGTTTTGAATAGTACAGTTTTGGAATTAACCAATACATTTTCAATAATATAGTATTTCTCTTCAACGGTCAATGTATCCTAAATGGAAAATGTGGATGGGAAATATTTTTGGGTCTATACATTCCTCAACCACTCATTCTGGATAAAACACATTTTTTTTATTTTAATTTTTTTACTTTTACCCTAATTTAATTTTATTGTGGTAATTAATTTGTAACACTTGTAATTAATATCGATGATAAAAATTAATAATATACATTTTATATAATTTTAAAAATTAATTTTCATAATTTTAAATCAATTTAGAAAATAATTTATCTAATTTTTTGAAATGTTATTTTTAAAATAAATGCACAAAACCAGCAAAATAGTTTTTCTGGAAAAGTGCTTTATTAAGTAAAAAAATTTATCCACAATATTATATTCTCATATATTCTAATTTTTGAGTAATAAATTTGTTTGTTATAAAAAAAATTAGGTTGATTTCAAAGCTAGTCAAAAACAAAATTACACCATCAAAACACTTAATTATAAGAAAAGACGAAAACCATTTTTCATTAATGTAACATTTTAATTTAGTTACAAAAATATTGGACAATGATTTTCCATGTTCAATGAATATTTTAGATTGAATAATTATATTTATTAAATATATATTTTATTAATTCAAAATAATTTTAATATTCTAGGACACACTAATATAATGATAAATTCATAAAAAATATAAAATTCACAAAAACCATATTTTTTGTAAAAAGGAACATTTTCAGAAAAATGTGGTAATTAATATTAATTTTATATTATTATCATTAATCAAAAAATTATTTTCATTTTTTCAAATTAAATTTATAAAATTTGAGAATTCAATATTTAAATGAAATCAAAAAATATAGTGTAATACTTTTCATATTGGAAATGATATTTTAAATTTAATAAATATTAATTATTATTATTATTTGTCAATTACTAATTAATTTATAGGTAATATATTATTCATATAATAAATATATTTTCTTATTATTTAATTATTCTATAATTATTATTTTTTTCAATTAAATCAATAGTTTTATAAAAATATATTTTAAGCATAAAAGTATTTTCAATGTTATTATATCTATACAATTTTCACTTCATTGGTATTAAAAGTATTATTTATTTTATTTATACATATATTTAATTTTTCTTATTCCTATTAATACCTATTAATTTAATGGAAAAAATTTAATTTTATATATAATATTTATATTTTACATCAATATATCATGGTTTTAATTTCAGTTCAGTGTTGCTTGTGGATCAAGTAATCCAACAACTTATTTATTAAAGGAAAATATATAGTGATATCTTTTCTTTTTACACACGTGTTCCATTATATCTCTATGGATACAATTAAAAAATTTCACTGGATGAGAGTAGTCTTTTTTTGGATACATGTTTTCTCAACAATCTATGTGAGCTCATCCCCATTGGTCAGGGTAGAAAATATCTTGAAAGAACAACGAACTCTTTTTAATAAATTCAACTTTAAAATATACCTGGTGAATAAAAAATGATGAACATAGACTACTAAATTCATGTTATGAAATTCCTTTGAGGGTTTACGTCTTAATCTTCTCTCATACTCAATACTACAGGAATAGGGGAAAATATATTTTTAGGTAATTACATTTTAACATCATTTACATATTTGTGTTCTAATATTCCACTTCTCCTCAAAAAAAATATTCAATACTATAATAATGAGATTATTTTATATGATCATCAACCACTCAATCAATGAACATCCTTAATATTTATATGTAATAATATTATATATCTTAGAGAAATTTATATTCATTTATAGAAATCACACTTTCTTATCATGTCATTTTCCATATACCAGAATTGGTATATTAAAAAAATATATCGAGCCTACCAACAATGAGAAAAATGAAAAAATACCAAATTATAGCACCCATAAATTTTCACACACTTTTCAATAATACAATTACTTGGTCTTGTCTCCCTCGATTTCTTTTCAATGATAATTTCGCAGAACTGGACTTTTCTTCTTCAACTAATAGCCATGCTAGTTTTGAATTCCCAACATTGACATGTAGTAATAAATAATCATGAAAATGTGGTTGTGATTTTGACAATCACCAAATAAAAATTCCATTTTAATTTCATTGGATAAATGTTAGCTCTTAGTGAATTTTAACTTCTTAGAGCTTGATTTAATTAATTATAGTGAAACATATCATAAAACTCAGCTAATGAGAATACCTCTAACATAAAAATATCTTAAATAGAATCACTATAATATTTAACAATTATTATGGTAATTAGAATTAACAATTCATCATAAAAATCACATCATCATTATTCATGAAAAAAGAATAAATTAATTTAAACATCATTGAGATCTCACACATTCATTTAAACCTGTTTTATCTACTTTTATTTATGAAATGTGGATCATAGTTTCATAATGTGTCTTTAATCACATTTCAAATGTTATTTTATAATATAATAACACTCATTCTTGAATTAATACGACCGATTGTTCTTTTTAAAATAATTATAGTAACCAATAATTTCATCTGATATATATTTTCAAAAAATCCATGTTTTCATCCTTACATAGATATGTAATTTGATTGTGCAAGATTGAAATGATTCTTACTCAATAAAATTATGGTTAAATAGGTAATAAATCATCCTTATGGAGGTTTGAAAATATCCATTTGAAAATGACGCCTATGAAGATGAATTTTAAGTATTTCATATGAAGTTTACACCGATCAATATCATATCAACAAAATTGAAAACGACCCATGTAAAATGAGAAAACCAAGATTCTGAACATATTACGTTTACCTTTCTCCATGTTCTCTTAGTAAAAATTAATATTTTAAATAGAATGTCATCATTATGGTGCATATGGAACGATACTTAGGAAAATTTGTAGTCATAACCATTTTCGTATATGGAATCACAAATTAAAAAAGTCTTGCTCTATGTTTAAAACAACTATTAAATACATAAATATAAACTCAAACAACATAAATCACCTTAAATTATATTGAACGAGTCCCCACCCGTGCGTACGGACGACATATTAAATAAATTATTTTTCTTTTAAAAAATAACACATTATAAAAGTTACCTATTATTAGTAATTTTTATTAATTTGTAATAAGATAGTATTGGTATATATAAATGGAATATACACAGAGAAAATCGGGATACAACAAAATAAAATTTCAAGAGATCAAGGAAAAGTAGTTACTGTTTTTAGAAAAAAGTTTCCAAATAATTTCAAAATGCATACTAGTTCTGGTTCTCTTCCATTTTGGGAAGTGGATTAATTTGAGTAAAAATGTTAGAAACCAATTTATAATTACACAATATTATATGAAATTCATTTATTTTAGACATTTTGAAGCTAAGATATTTTTGAGATGTGTTCCAGGATTGTTGCAACATCTTTTCACCTTTATTTTCCAGAAAATGAACTATGTAGATGAAAATTTAATTATATAGATTTATAATTAGCAATGAATATTTAAATACCAAAATCCAATATAACAATTAAAGAGAAAAAATTTCATAGAATTTATTTTTTATATGTGAAAAGAAATCGTGGGGCCCTATTTTATTGTCATAAAATGATTATCACAGTAGTGAAATATTTTGTAGTAACATAAGATGATAGCAAGTACATGCCATATTGTAGGCATATGTCACTTCTAGTTCTGTAGTGAAGATATAATTGAATTTTTAATACTAAAATAATTTTATCAAATCACTGCAATTAATAAGTTATTGCACTATACTACAACACAAATGACAGCCATAATTTGAAATTAGATCAAATGATAGGGAATATAGTATTAAATGAATTGATGTGACTGTGAGATGTATAAAAATATAGAATGATATTACAAAGTGGAACATAAATGAAATAAACGAAGTCATTACATTAAATGCAGATGAATGTAGCAGTTTCTAAATAAAGTGTGTGCCTGGTATTTTTAGGGTCCTCCATTGAGAATAAAATACATGTATTGATGATCTAAAAAACCATTCCCCAGTATTTTTAGGGTCCTCCATTGAGAATAAAATACATGTATTGATGATCTAAAAAATCATTCCCTGGTCATATTAAAATTTACCACATAGTACATGGTACTATTTTCAAATACATGTATCACAAGCGTTTCATAGAAAAATTATATGAAACTATTAACTAATAGAAGAAAATGATCCACTTTTCATTAAATCGCCATATGCTTATTTGTTCCATAATGCTGAGTATATCACAAAAATCTAGTTAGAGTAAACCCTGTCCCATTGAATACATGAATGAAACCATGAATTAATATTTACTTTATTGAAAGCAATTAAATTAATCAAAGATACAACGTTCATGCTTATTCAAGGAGGAAGAGATATAGAAAAGAAGGAAGAGATATAGCAAACGTTGTAACTCTAAAAACCCCACATGAACTATTATTATATTCCTTCCCATGCTAAGAACCCCTACCCCAAATCAATCCACAATAGTTTAAAAGGCCAAAGAAGCACGCACTCACAAGTGATCATGCAATTTTTAAAATGAATTGAATTAGAACAATAGATATAGAAAGTCAATTCATAGAATTATCTAGCTCAAATGTTGTTGGGACTGTGGAGGATGGTGTGAAGATCTAAGGTTGAATGTCATAACTAATTCGGTCCGTTCAGTCAATCTAATCTTAAAAAATGGAATCCAATTATAATGAATTGTTATCATTGTCAATGGAAAAAAATTAAAAGGCTCTACATTAAAAAATATAATCCACAATAACACATAAACGAATGGTGCACCTTGGACTCAGCATATTGAATTCACAAAACAATATCAATTTGATTGCATATGTAAATACCCATATCAACTTCATTATTCATGATACTTCAATATATGTATCATATATAGACTAATATAACATCCCATACAATAAAACCACATAAATGACCATTAATCTATAATTTGAATTAACCTATTGTACTAAAATATTAGATATAAAAGATAGTGTGTTGGTTAAAATGGAAAGTTTTAAAAATCCTAAATGACCCTATGAAAGGAACTTGCGACACATGACCCTGAAGATGAAAATAAATTAGTAAAACCATAAATTAATACATAAGTGGAAATCATGTATTATGACTCCATATAGAATCTATATTTGGTAGATTATCAGATGCATAAGTAGGATACTCATTATCAAAATGTGTTTGAAAAATTTTATGATCATGTTTTATACCTTCAATATTGTTCTTGTTTTTAATATTGGGAAAATAATCTATGATACATGTAGGAGTTCACATGTCTACAATATGTGGAGTTGAAGTAGTTTCCATTATCCCACCATGAAATTATATAGTGGATGTAACTGAAGAAACATGAGGATGTAATGTTCCAGATGAACATGGTGTTTTACTACCAACGTACTGGTTTCCATCTGATTCCCGGTTTAAGACTAACCCCTTACACTACAAGGCATTAAATGAGAATACATTCCCCAACGGTTAAAACAAATATAACTGAGTACAAGAAAGAAAGCGGCCCAAGAGAGTGTAGTATCATCAAAAAACATAGAAGATACCATTTTACCACAAAACATAGGGAAAACCATACATATAAAATGAATGAATTAAAAGTTGTACTCATAGATCACAAAATGATTAAAAAGGGAACACACACAACTAGAATTTTCTTCATCTTCTCAGTCAATTCCTTCTGCATTTGTAAATATTTCTTAAAATTTTAAAATTCATCAATAGATATATTTCCATTCTTTCTAGCAGCTGAAGAAGGCCCATTTATAATAGATTTTCTAGGAACATCATGAGATCTGGTAGTACAATCTCACATATTTTCATATGTGGTTCAAATTGAAGATACCTTGATAGGAAGAGGGTAATTATGGGAAAATGTGGAATTTTAATAATCCCTTGATAGAAAAAAAATTGTTGGTTCCAGAGAACCCCCTACATACAGAAATAGTAAAATATATAAATCAGCCAAAAATAAAAATCCTTGAATCTACACATTCAATCAAATGTTGAATTTCCACATTTCAGTATTCCATTTTAATATAGAAGGATGAGTTAGATGGTGTAGATATATTTTTTTGGCTACAATAAATGTATTCATGTTCTGAGATTAATTGGGATTTGATGAAGGCTAGAAAATTTAGAAAAAAATATAACTTGATATAAAGAGAACAAAAGTAGTATAATAAAAAATAGAAGCATCAGAAAGCAGAGGAAAAGGGAAAGGATATTTATGAAAAGAGGAAATATAAAAAGTATGGTTTCTAGAGTTGATACCAAAGATATCACCTTGGTTAATATATAAAGGTTTAAACATCCAAAATGAATTGAGGTAGATGATCAATGATCATCTATTATTCCAAATAATATCAACTAAACCTGCATTATGAAAATAACTGCATCAATATGATTATCTTTGGATGGGAAATTTATGAATCTGAATATAATAGTACAAAATTAAAAGAATATTTTAGTGATATGTCATGATACACAATGATGAATTCTATCACATACCATTTAATAGAGCCGTATTCATTTCCATGAGGATACACAAACAACCGACCATTAAAATTAACTCTCTCATATAACTTTCAAAGTTGTTACTGTTGGACCCTTAAAACCAATGGTTAAAAAACTGGGGCTACCGCAGCATCTGATATGGGAGTCTTTTGAACCCAACAATGCCATTCCTAATCCCCTATGACATTTATAATTCAACAAAGAAGTGTGAAAATGACTCCTGATGACCACATTCTCACCTAATGCATCTAGAATAGCTGTAGAATTTTCTCACACTTCATCACAATAGATGTAAGAATAAATTATAATTGAAAATAAATGAAATTTTTTTATCAATATCGAAAAATAAAAAATATAAAGTATCCTAATTATAAAATAATAAAAATTATCAAAAACCATGAAACATGCAGTTTGAAATTACCGAAAAAAGGAATATATCTTGTTTTGAAATAAAGGAAACAGAACATAATCTTTTATTTAACATAAAATGGGTGAAAACTGTAAAAGAAACTAATTTTTTAAGAGAATATTTTGTTGCATTTGGTGCCAGACCCTTTTAATCATTTCCGGATTTTTATCAACTGCCAGTAGATTATTTCTTCATTATTACAGTGGACCAACACTTCTGGAAGTTGGATGATAGTAAAATCATTCCCTACAGTGTTTAACATAACAAACAGACAGATTAAGTGGGCTGAGGAAAATTAATAATGTTTTCGTGCATAGAACATTTGAATAATGAAGTTACTTTTTCACATTGTTTATATACCTTTTCCACATTGTTTAAATTCTTGAAAACCAAATTGAAATAATTTCATGAAATTAAAGGTATTTTTTACCTAGTTTTTTTAGTGATGAGGAGTTATAGTGGTGGAATAAGAGCAAATAAACCTTGACCTGAGTGCATACACAATCATGCAATATGTTTACCTGCAGTTACAATAATACTTAAAAGTAAGAATATATAATGTGTATGAGTAATAGGGAAACACATTAATAATAAATCCATAAATATTTATATAATATCTGTAAAATCACAATGTATAAGAAATTGGAAAACACTGCATCAATCATTGTTGGGAAAAAAACACCTACATCAATCCTCGCTGGGAAAGAAACACCTACATCAATCCTCGCTGGGAAAAAAAATACATGCATCAGTCTTCGCTGAGACAGAAATGATACACATCTCTTAAGTTTCTTGTCCATGCTAGTAAATTGAAGGCATTAATTCGATCATCCCATGCACATTCAACATTATATACGTTCATCACTATGCTGGGATGAGAACAATCAATGTATGTATAGAAACTCTTAGACATCCCCACAATCTACAACATTTCATCATTCTACAGATCCATTGACGTGTCATATGAGATGGATATCCCATAATAGAGACAAAACCTGCTGAATCACAACATAATCATACTAAAATACTACCTTGTCAATATACATTGGAGTCTATAGTGAACACATAAACATATGAAAGCATTATATTCATCTGTTTCATATGATTTTAGTCCAAAAAAATAAATATGCAGTGGATTCAATAGTTAAATCATATAACATGCATTCATATGTTGGAATAAAGGGAGGTTAACTCTATGATTTTACAACTAATTACCTACATTCATATAGTGTAAATGAAAATGAAAAATGATGCCTGGTAGGGAGGTTAATTCCACAATTTAAGGAATATATATATATTTTAGAGATCTGGAACTTATTAGTGCTGGATTCCCTTGATCTCTTCATGTGTAGGTTACACCTGCAATATATTAAAAAAATAATCAATATTCATCTTAGAAGATGATGTTCGTAATTAAAACATTTTGTGATGAATATCCCATAATGGAGACAAAACATGCAGAATCACAACATAATCATACTAAAATACTACCTTCAATATACATTGAAGTCAATAGTGAAAACACAATCGCACTAAAGTATTATAATCATCAATTTCATATGTTTTAGTTCACATAAATAAATAAACAGTGGAGTGAATAGTGAAAATTGAATACCTGCATTGATATGTTGGATGAAATAGAAGTTAACTCCATGATTTTAAGAACATTAACCTACATTCACATTGTGTGTAACTCCAAATAAAATATGATGCATAGTAGTAAGCAGAAACAGTAATCACTCATTCTGAGGGACGTATTGATAATTGGATATATAAAACACATACCCACCAATTATAAGTTCAACTAATGCATGGACACAATATCTTGCAACATTAATTTCAATCTCACATAAATAACACATCCATTCAAATCATGATGATATGAGATAAAAATATCAAACACACTAATTATGAGGCGTGAAACAATGATAAAAAATACAAGAAAATACAACGAACAATATGTTTTAAAATGAAAATTTTAATATAAAATCATTATAATCATCTATTTATTATGTTTTTAGTCCACCAAAATCAATATACAGTGGAGTAATTAGTGAAATCATATCTCATGAATTCATATCTTGGATGAAAGGGAGGTTAACTCTATGATTTTACGACCAATATCCTGAATTCATATAGTTTGTAAATGCAAATGACAAATTATGCATGGTAAGGAGGTTAATTCCACATTTTTAGGAAAACATACCTGTTGTAGAGATATGGAACCTTTTAGTGTAGGAGTCCCTTGATCAATTCATGTATAGGGTGTGTCACCTTCAATATATAAATAAAAATAATCAATATTCATCCTAAATGTTGAAGTGCGTAATTAAAACATTATGAGATGAATATCCCATAATGGATACAAAACTCGATGAATCACAACATAATCATTCTAAAATACTTCCTTTTCAAAATACATTGAATTAAAAAGTGAAAACATAACTGAAAATACAATAAACAATATATTATAAAATGAAAATTGTAATATAATCACAGGATTAAAAAACGTGATTACTGATATTACCTTCAAAAACAGCATGTGTTACATGTATTAATGACATTAAAGTAAGATATCCTGAACAAATCATGTAAAATTAAGAATGAAAAGATTCTATTGGATGAAAAATTTCATAAAATGGATGATCACTATTTCAAAAATATGCATTATTGTATGATGTGATGAAACTTTGAAGGAAAATATGAAAATGAAATGATTCAACTGCATGAAACAATTGTATAAAATTAATGATGAGTAATGAAATGGGTTTTACTTATGGTGCCAATGCTTCATGAAATGGGGATAGAACACCTTTTGTGCAGATCCTGATCATTATTGTCTTTGAATACTAATAGAGATATGTCAATAACATAATGGGGGCCAAAAACTGATCTTTGAAATCAGTAATATTGCATTAAATTGTTGAATCATTATATCAATATGGTTAAATAAATAGCATAAAATCGAGAATAATCTAACAGATTAGTTAGGAATGAAAACATACCTGGTGTAGGAGGAGTCTAGAAATGGTTGAATCTGCATCAAGGGTCAATTTCCAGATGTCGGTGAGATTTACGAATGAAGAGGAAGATTGATTTTCCATGGAAAGAGGAGGTTCAGTGAAGTTGAAGTGCTTCGCGAATCATTTGCAAGTCGTCTACCACATCGGTCGAAATTGAAGAAACATTTGACGATTTGCTGATTGAATTTATACCTAAGCGTCGGCTGAAACTGTTGTAGATTGATATTAATGTCGGAAGAAAATTATGGCAATGTGTGGGATTAAACGACTGTAGATTGACAATGATGTGGGAGGAAGACAATGGCTAATCCTGGGATAAATCTGATGTAGTTTGAGATTGATGCTGTAGGATGACGATGGATTAGCGTGGGATAAAACGAATCTAGATTGATATTTCTGCCGAAGGAAGATGCTGGAGGTTGAAGGATAATCATGGGAGGTAGATGAAGGAATAAGGAAACCCTAAGCAGGAAGATGAATTGCGGTAAGGCGGAGCTCTTAGACGTGGTGCGATGGATATTGTGGGATTTTGAGTAGAAACCAAAGGGTGAATTGGTAATTAGAGAGGCAAATTTGGTGACGTGGATGAATGTGGAGGTGACACGTTAGTAGGGAAACACCCAGGTTTACTAGATATAGTAGAGTAGAAGTATATATTGTAGATTACATGGTTGCAATCAAATGTAACAAACCACATGTCTTCAAAATTTCCTCTAATACATAGGGTTATCCAATCTCCCCATTTTATTTTATTTTATCAAATTCATTTCAAATACATCTAAATATAATAAAACAAATCCCTTATAAGTAACACCACAAAAGAATCCTTAAATCAAAACAAACCACGAATGAGATTCTTGTTGATAGAACACCATAGAGTAATGTAGTGTTTGGGAGGGAATTCTATACAATGATGATAAGAAACATTTTCATAGGTGTTAAAAATTATTTCTCTTTATAATATATCACTTATATTATCTTAGAAAATACATAGTGGATACCATATATTAACTCTCATTTTATATAGTTAAACTCATGTCTATATGTTTTGAGTACAAGAATGTGAACATGATATGTACATGATTTTATCTATTATTAATTCCATTGAGTGTTTAATTTTATTTTTTACATTACAATATTCATTCACCAAGTAAAAATGTTCCACAAAAAGTAAACATCGTATTAATACAATCTCCTTACCAATCAACATATGTAAAAACATAGAATGACAAATACAACCTGGATCTATGAAAAAGGTCAAAAGTCAATATATTCCAAATGTATATCCATATTTTCTTGGATAATTACATGTGACAGACCTTAGGATAACTTTGGAATGTTCCAAATAGTGTCACAGAAAATACTATATTTTTTCAGTATGATATTATGTATTAAAGGTTTCTTATTTTCTTTTATACTCTTTTTAATTCCCTCATGTTCTAGACTCATAATTTTATTATATAGTTATAATAGATATAATAGTAGAAATAACATGGTGTTCCTACACTCCCAACCTCTTCAATAACTCCTTGGAGTATTTTACTTTAGATAAGAAAATATGATCAACTCCATGTATGAATTGTAACCCCAAAAAGTATGACATCCAAATTAACATAATTTTTTTAAAATTTCATTTTTATTTTCTCCAAAAAATCATAAAAATGATACAGTTTTTTAGATAAAATAATTATTTTATTCACATTTACCATAACAATGTTAGTACACTTGGGAAAATCCTTCAAATATAGATTTCTACAATCTTTTACATTTGAAAATTTCATGATTCTAAAGTATCCATCCAGAATTGCATTCTATTATCATATGATCCATATAAATCAAGATAATTCTTTATTAGGAAATCACAACATTATTCAAT
Organism: Viscum album; assembly: GCA_963277665.1. Classification (NCBI taxonomy): domain Eukaryota; kingdom Viridiplantae; phylum Streptophyta; class Magnoliopsida; order Santalales; family Viscaceae; genus Viscum; species Viscum album. Next base: position 235,495,238 of record OY728167.1, on the reverse strand, counting down.
CATTATCAATAATAAAATAGTCGTTTTATTCAATGAAAACATCTTCCTCAGGATGACCATTAATTATAGTAGATTCTACATACCTTTGATAAATTAGGTATTTTTTTAGTTTACATTACTAATTAAATCCTTATAGTCACAATAATTTCCACTGGTGTTAAATATTCGTTAAATTAATCTCATTATACATGAGATAACCCCATGAAATATAGTATTTACTTATTTTTGTGACTTATCCTTTTCTATTTAGTTTGTTTTTAAATATCCACTTAGTTGCTATAAGGTTTTCGTTCTCAAGAATAGGAAGTAGATTAAATGTGGAGTTCATTACTATTTGATAAATCTGTCATTTAATAGAAACGATCCACTCTTCATTCTCAATGGCCTAAAAAATAGTTTGAAGTTGAACTTGCGAAATAATTATGGTTTCGTTCTCAAATGTTGGCCTTATTCTATTTTGGATAAGTGTATCTAATTAGAGAACAATTTTCTCATAATAAATATGTTTCTTTATATATTTATGCATTAGCCTCTACATATAAATATATTATTTATATCTGCTCACATATGGGTAAATTTAAACCTTTAACTTATTCATTTTCAGCCTCCTCCATAACATGGTTCACTGGAATAGACATATTTATATCTCAAATAACATATAATTATCCCTTAATAAATTCAACTATTTTATTAGTATTTACTATAATTTCTTCATTTTTACACTCTACATGATTGTTTTTTAATTTTCTATAGCATTTTTATCAACATAGATATGAATTATATATGATAACAGACACTTATATTGATCTATATTCATGATTTTCCATATTTCCATTATTTATCTTCATGTTAAAAGGGATTCAAAATACCTTGAAGTATTTTACTATAGTCTTTTTATGGTAAAAAAATATCATATGGAGCCATTTTTGTCTTAGGTATATAGAAAAATATATTCTAAAAGTGTAAAATAATGTAAAAAAACATCTCGTAAAATGATATATGTATGCTTTTTATTCTAGAATGGTTCATAAAATGTCCACACCAAATTTATTTATACTCCCAACTAAACATGTTTTATGAAAATTATGTGGTACAATATTTTTATAATTTATTATAGGCTTTTCAATGTAGATCTCAAAGTAATTACCAAGTTATTCTTTGTTGTTTCCAGATCATATCTTTGTTATGTAAATACCAAGATCCGTTGTAAATTTCCTTTTAATTATTTTATATTCTTTTATGGCCTTTAATTTATGCTTCATAAGATAACATTAATCATCAGGGTATACTAATTAATTAAGTTTTTAATATAAATGTCACCTTTTGTTGACATGTTCCTTATGGGTCCAAACGAATCTAAATATATAAGTTATGATAGTCAGGTGGAATGATTTTATACATTCATGTGTTTCCATTTAACAAAATTCCCCTTAAGGCATGTTTCCCAAAATAATCCCATATATATTTTTATTTTGGAAATAATTCCCAATAAAATATTTTGGAAATCATTCACATTTTTTTCTAGAAAAGATGTCCTTGTTTTCAATACCATAAATAATAATAATATTTTACATTCATATAACATGAATTAGATGGGTCACCAATTTGAAACAGGTTCTCACATGTTCTTGGTCCTCCTGTGATGGATCTTCCATATTTTAAACATTGTAAAATGCATGAGTTCTCTTGGAAAACAACCTATTTTCCTTTATCAAACAAAAGGATCATACTAAGAAAATTGTGTTTTAATACTTACAAAAATATATCATATATGGATTTTATTCCCATTGATTCAATATTATAATTTCAAACACCTTATATAATGCCCCAACCCCAGAATCCCAGAGTTAGTGCATTATTTAAATACATTGGAATTATTACAAGTTATCATGCCCCGAAGGACTGATCATTTTTGTAGTCTTGGAAAAAATATTACATACAGGAATGTTACATTACACATTCAAACATAAGACACAACGTAAATAATCCATTCAGAATGAAATTATTACCCTAGCTTAACCCTTCATATAAAAAATAATACAATTCTTGGAATCCTGTGAAAACACAACATAAGAAAGTGGTGAGCTCATATGCTCGATAAGGCTAAATAATTTAGCAGAAGCTATAAACGTTTAAGGAAAGATTCTTGAAAAAATCGACATCCTTTTAAACATAAACTTCAATATAATGTGGAGGACATAAATATAACATTACCATAAACACTCATTGGGATATTTTATTAGTCAAATAATAACTTGTAACATTTAATTTCATAATGATGGAATGTCTAATATCAGACATCATTTGCACATAGTCATGGCCTCGTGACAAGACAAAAAATAAGTTTTTTTCATGGCCTTGTCCCAAAACACATGTTTTTCTCATGAGACCTACTGATGCATCAAGGGTATTTAGCGGGCCCCACCTGTCACTTATTAATTCCATTGCATTCCTCATATGAAAATGTGGTATATAACACAATCATTCGTATAAAAACAAGCATAGGAAATTTCAATACATAAACCATAAATGATGAAGGGTATAAAAATAACACATAAAAAATCGAACATATCATATATCATTTGATACAATATAGAAGATTGTAATATAATAAATAAACCGTAATCATGAATAATATCCAGTAAATAATTTTGACATAGTTGAAAATTATCAGTAAAAATTTTTGAGAAAATTATCCTTTTTTTTAAATCGTATAAAAGTCAAACAATTATAATTGAGATAATTTAAAATATATTTTTGAATCCAAGTGTCCCATACCAATTTGTATTTTTTTAATGTAATTACCATTTTATACAAATCTTGTCCATATAAATAAGTCTTTAAAACCATTTTGAAAATGTGGAAATTAATGATAACAATTTAAAAGTATAAATATTTAAAACATTTAAAATGATTTTATGGTAAAAATATAGCTTAAAAGAATCATTTTGAAATATCTTTTTTGAAACATGAACATCAATAACAAATATGTACACGAAAATACTTACACATAAATAATCTTGGATAATAATGAGATTGAGGAATTAACCCTTACCTTGATCTTTCATTTGGTCGATGGTACTTTAATCTTATGTATAATGACCATAGTATGTTATTGAATTATACCAGATCCATATTCATTTTTATTATATCAAAAATTATTAATTTATGACATTATACTACCCATTTAATAATGATTCCCATGTTAAATAAATATATCAGGTAATAATCACTTTCTTTATAGTATGTGTTTTAACTTTTTATTCATTATCGTATCTTTCAGATAATTATTTAAATACTTCTATAATATAAAAAATTTATATATAATATATATTTATACTTTAAATATTTATAATATATGGATATATGAAATTAAAAACATCGTTTATGGAGACGGTAGATGTACGTACGCATAAACATATTTTCTGTTTTCATATCGTATTGAAAAAAAGAATGCGAATAAGATATATGTATGTAAATATATATATATACAGAAGAATTATTATTTCATATGTTACCTAATTATTAATAACTTATATTTTTATAATCATCGTTGATTGGCGAACCTTTAAATGAATCTCTTCACACCGTGGTGACGGTAAGTTGTACGTACACACGAGCGACGATATAATATCCTTAATGATTTAATGTTGTGGAATATGATGGTAAATTAATTTTACATAGAAATTAACATGTTATTTTTATTATTTATATACATATTACTCGCCATTATATCCATCCAAATAACATAGTTTTGAATAATAAATTACACCACAACGTGGAGACAATAATTCGTAAGTACACACGCATGGTGACACTGTCATTCATAGGATGGATATAATAATGATTATTATTGTACCATATTTATAATAACATCACATTATGTAGATGGTACTGGATTAATAATTTTGGTATGGAAATAACAATGTAATCTAATGTTCTAGAGGAAATGAACTTTGAAAGAGGTGATAAAATAATTACCTCTTCATTGTGTGTTTCCTTTTGATTTGAACAAAATATATCCTTAGGATGGATTTATGCTCAAGGTAAAGCTTCTAGGTTGAATTCAGGGAATTTTTTGGGATATTTGGGCAGGTTATGGCCAATCCAAATGGATTTGGAGGTGTGATTTTGAAATAAGGGGAAGTGCCATTTTATAAGAGAGGTCAGGGTCACTTTAGGAAATGATTGAAATATTATTTTATTATGAAATCGTTTTCAGTTTATAATTGCTCAAAATGTATATTTTTCGAAGCTAAGGTGGGTATGGGTCAAAATAATCTCAACCAATAGGTTTTAGAAAATTTTAGGTCACAATATTAACACCATATTTTAGATTTAACTCTGAGTTAAATAGTTTATCTTTTACCATGTCCTCTTGTATTGTTATAATAAATAGTTAATAATCATACAATAAAAATACTATAGAAACCCAAGTGGTTTATTTTATATATATATAACATTATATTACTTCATTTCCCGATACTTATCTTTTTATAAATATCAATTAATAATATAGTATTTGTTTTAAAAACACATTTATGTTAATTTAGACACTATTTGGTATTTTATTTTTGTTCGAGTAATAGCCAATTTATCAATTCAAAAAAAATTATTTAATAAAACTGGAAATTCCATATTAAACTAAAAAATTATTGGATGGAATAATAATAATAAATTTAATTTTTTTAATATTTATAATAACAATTATTTTTCACTTTCATTGATAAAGTAATTATTGCATCATCATTGGGTCATAAATAAGTTTAATTATTTAATCTATGAAAATTATAAATGAAATAAGATTATGTAGGTAAGATTTTTAGATTTAAAATTAATATTTATAGTCGAATTTATCTTATGTACAACCCAATATTAAAAATGGTTTAGTTATTAAACATTGAATATATCACTTTTAACGCTTCTTCAAATAAAATTATAACAAATGTACTAATATAATTCACATGGACAAAAATGATAATATATTATTCCTATGGTTTTTTTGTCGAAATAAACTTATCCAATAGATTTAGGACACATGTTAGGATAATTATAAAATCATTCATACCTTTAATTACCCTATGTACTTTTAACAGTGGAAAATAAATGTCATAAATTACTATTCACAAAAAATTATTTTAATCTTATTGAACCACATTTTACCAAATGCAGTCAACTGTGTCTCTCATATTTTTGAAATTGAAGTCACAAAAGTGGTAAAATTATTTTTTTTGCAAATTTGAAAATGTATCTAGAAGGTGGTTAAAAGACATTAAAAAGTTCAATAAAATTTTATAAATTTGATTTTATTATAAAATGTATCCAATGAATTAAATTAAACCTATATAGGTATTATATATTTATTCTGACATAAAATAAATTTAAATAAAATAAAAAAATATTAAAATAAAAAGTCGTTTTTAAACAATAACGCAGTGTTTTTTTACTATTCATCAAAAATTGAATGTTTTCAGAAAAATACCAAAAAATAACCATAATTTAATTTGTTTATTCCAAATTCAAAAATGATTCAAATTTTACCAAATTCAAAAATTATATGTTTAGATAATGAATTTAAAATTATTTACTATTTTCAAAACCAAATTGAACGTTTTTTTAAAGTAAAAACTATCAAAAGATTGACATGTGTTTAACTTAAATTTCAATGTGAAAATACTTATAATGTCCTAAATTTTATTATATGATAAAAATAAATTTTAATTTTACTTCATAACCATTAAAATTAAGAATTTAACACTATAAATTATACTATTTAAAATATTCTTTTCAATAAAAATTTAGTATTTTACACTATTCATCAAAATATGGATGTTATCAAAAAAGTGCCCAAATATTATCCAAAAATAAATTTTTATGACCCTATAATAATTAATATTTTAATTTAAATATATTTAATATATAAAAGTGTCAAATATTGGTTTCAAAATGGATTCTTTATTAAAAGGCTGTAAAATTGCATTTTTTTAAAATACTTTTTTTATCTTAAAAAATGAATTTTTTCTTATATTATTTATAATAAACTAATATAATTGATTATAAATTATATCGAATATATAAAATTCAATATTCAGTTAATATTATTCATAAGTGCTTTTTGAACGGCTAGTTTGGTATGTCGTGGTGTGATCAAACTCGGTGTTGCGTGTAGCGCAATCTCTATAAAGATATCATGTATTATCAAATCATGCGGTGTTACAACCTTAATTATAATGTATATATAATATATAAATATAAGTCACCATTTTTTATTATCTTCCATAACATTTATGATTTTGTTGTTTCTAGTCTTGCAAAATGAATTTCCACTATCATGGATCCATGGTCTTCCTGTCTTGATTGGCATCAATACTAGTTATAATATGAATCAATTATCTTCTTTATTATTAAAATGTAATTATTTCCCATTTTAAATTTAGTATAATTTTTTAGAGATATTATTTATGAGCTTCTCAATAAAATGCACTAGTCTATTACATCTTCCACAGACATCCTTTAGACATTCAAAACAATTCTACGTAGGGATCCCTATATATTTTTTTGTCACGGTCATCTTCTTTGGATGTTCATTATTTTAAATGAATTTATTATACACCATTACACATTACACCCTAAAATTTAATGTATGTTTTTACAACATGTGTATTATTTATGATGAAATATACCACAACACCAATGATATACATTGAAACCGAATCTTTTATTAAATCTATAATTATGTTCTGAAAATTTTATTCAAAATTCATTCCTAAACTATAAAGATATACCATGATTTTTCATGCTCCTAAAAGAGGGTTATTTTTATTATATTATTTTTTATTCACTTGATACAAAATAGAGTTAATTTTTCTCATTTATATCCTAGAATGGTATATATTTTGAAAAAGGACCCACAATTTTTTGAAATCCAGATTTATATTTTAGTGGATTTTAATGTATATCTATAACTTGATATAGTGTGCTATAAATATCATATATTATTAATTATTTATACTGGATTTAATTTTTTTTTCAAAAGACTTATTTAACACTTTTCAACACATGTTCACTTTTATGTATTTTTGATTCCATATTTCCCATTTCATCTTATTTTAATATGTGTTTTTCATGAAGATCATTGTTGATATTTTCATGCTCCATACTGTTCATCTTGAATTTATTGAGTTTGCCAATAATTTTAGTCACTCCATTGAGAGATTATTTGTTTTCATTAATTTTATTAATATCATATTTTTTTAATGTTTTTTACTTCAATATTTTACTTGTTATTTTTCTTGAGGAATGCCTCTGAATCAAATATTAGTATATTATTTATGAAATTATATTCACTACCTATCTTATCAATTCTAAAACAGTTTCCTTGGTCTGAATCGTTATATATAATGATTATATCATTTTTAGTGACTTTTATTTTGATTGGTTTCTACATGAAGATAATTCCTCCTCTTATTTTATTTGTAAGGTTATCACTTTTCTTATGGGAAATATTTTCCTATTGTCACATATCGTGTTCTTTGGTTTAGAGCCTTTTCCCCATTTCTTATTATTTGGATTCTCTTCATACTCATCCACATGGAACTCATATTTATTTTATTTGGGAAGATGAATACAAAATATCTAGTTCCACCACAATTGATGAAATCCAAGATAAGTTTAAAATTATTGTCTACATTACCCTTTTTTTGTTTTTTGGAGATAAAATAAACAATTAACTAACTATTATTATCCATATAATGATAATAATAATAATAATAATAATAATAATAATAATCACCATCACCATAATTATCATAACCATAACCATCATAATCACCAGATTATCTAGGATCTCATGCTAAGGATTATTTTTTTATTATGGCTTCAAAAGCCCTCTCATATTTTACTTCCTTCCTAAAGTGAGATTTATTTATAATTTTATAGGTAAAGATAATATTTTGTTACTCATCTGGTAAAAGATATTCTCAATATTTTATTGTATAAATTTTTAGATTAAATCAATCACAATAATTCCCCATGAGTTTCATCACAATAATGTCATCATTTATTTTTCCACTAAAATATATATTTTGTCTCGATATTTAATTGACTATATTGAAGTAATCATTAATTGATTCGCCCTTATTAATTTTTATATCATAATTCTCACTTATATAATTTTTTATCTTGATTAATTTCTATTATAACTTTGCTCCATAACTACATTAATGTTTGTCTAAAATATCTTTAGAAATTTTTAGTCTCATCATTTTAGTAAACATATTCCTAGATAGAGATATTAAGATGTGGTTATTAGATTTAACATCAAACGCAAGGTTCCTTTTATAAATATATATATGTTTCTCAACCCGTTATATAGTTGTAAATCCCAATATGTATGGATCAATAACATAAAAACCCAAGTAAAAAAATATGCAAGTAGTCATTTTTTATAAAAATATAAATCCATTCAATAAAATGTGTTAATTCCTAAAATATTAATATAATTTATATTTTCCATGGTTGTAGACCCTGATAGAATCTAATAGAGGGAACCTTTACTTTGATTCCAATTATTAGTCCAAGTGGATCAGTTGGATACACTCTGAGGGGGTGAGTTTGTGTAGCATTGTTTTTAAATTTTATTAATTTTAAATAATCCACTATAGTGAGTTAGGACATGATCCTCTCAATAGGTTATCACAACTACACAAAAATGTGAACAAGTATAGTATAACACCCTTATATTTTTTAATATATATTCCTCAAAATAAAAAAATTTGTTTGATATCTTATCAAGAACGATACCCGAAAATTATATAAATATTATTTTATATTATAAAATGAACCAAATTATCTGGTATTTAAATGAAATATAATTAGTTAAAATAAATAATATTTCATTTAGGAAATACAATTGATCTTAAAGATAGTTATGATGTATTTTGTTTATTGGATTTTTTTTGTCATATAAAATTTATTTAAAATTTATATAGAGAATTAATATTAAGAGAATTTTTTTAAAGAAATGAATGAAATTAATTCATTGGTTATCAGTCATTTATAAATGAAAATAATACAATTTGATGTTAAAAAAGATTTGTTTCCAAAAAATGATTTTTTTGTGTGATATATTTTTTATAATAATAATTTTTTTAATAAATACTTATTAAGGATTTTATTTAAATTATAAGATAATATATTCAATAAAATATGTTAGCATTAGTTTATATAGTTTTACTATCCAAGGAGTTACAATAAATTCAGTTTTATGCATAAAAATGTATTCCTTCTAAAAATGGTTTTAATTGGGTTTTGTGTTCGTACATTGAAATAAATTTATTCCACATATAATAATAGATTTTAATAAATTGTTTTCTATATTTTTGATTTTCATATCTAATTTTTTAAAATATGTCAATTTCATTTTTATTCATTATTAATATTATCCATGGTCAATCATTGTCACTACGGTAATGGTTAAAATGGTTTTAAGGGTATAAACTAAAGAGATAAGTGATAAAATAACATAAAAACTTATCCAACCCCTATTTTTAAGTTTATTTATCCCAAAATGTATCTTATTTTTGAATTCGGGTTACATTGGTGCTAATTTAAAATGAATATGTCTTTATTATATTTTAATTCTTCTATTATTTACAAGAGTACCAAACCCCCAATATAATAGGAGGTCCTTGAACCATCACTCCATCACCGAATTTGATTCATCTAGATCATCCAATCCATGCCAAAATAAAATCATAACTTTTTTAACTAATCTTAGATCCTTTGGCATTCCCAAAAGACTATCCTTTGAAGGCTTAAGGTGTGCCCTAAAGGAAGTTCCCCAAAGAAGTGGTGATTGTATTTACCGATCTATTTTGAGTTTATATCTTCATTAAGTCATTATAATATTATATAATTATATTAAAATGGTGAAATAATTATCCCAATAATAATTAACTATTGTTTTTTAATGGTACAACTATTTTATACCTCATATCCTATGATAAATGATAATGACATTAATATGTACATATGAACTACCACCTCCAGTAAGGGCGCAAGTTTTTTTATGTGTTATCCAAACAATGATGGTAATATAGATGGATTTAATGAATATTTACGATATATATGATATATTTATGACTATGGATATATATATTATGTCATACCACCCTTTCTTTCAACTCATTGAAAAATGAAATCAGTACTCTTACGTATGTACAGACTATCGTATCAATGAAGAGATGTAATTAACAATTCAAAAACAATTTATATGAATAGTTAAACAAGTGTATATGTTGAGTAAAAAAATTATACTTATAACTTTATTAAGACTATGGGTATTATGATACCATGACCATTGTGTAATCACCAGAACCTTCGAACCAAAACATGCATGGAAAACGAACATGTGTTTACCAAAATGTTGATTTTATTGAATAATTATTAACAAATGGGTAATTAAAAATGATAATATAATTATAATTTTTAAGATCGTTATAAATATGTTTATGGAATAAATTTATAATAAATGTAATCTAATTATAAATTAAATTTAAAGATTTTATGAAGAATGTCTGGACCTCATGTAAAAATCTATATTGAAATCTCATTTTTAATTAGGATTATATTTTCTTTAATATAATTTTTGGGAATAATATAATATTTATATTTTATACTCTATATATTTTCTTCTCCTATATATATATGGGGTTTTCATTTTTTTCATTTCATTATCCACTATTTGATACATTAAACAACTAATAAATTGTTTTTAAGAAAATTTGACTTTATTTTATCTTTTTTTCATTTAATTATCATATCTTTGTGAATTACAATATTGGATATAAGTTTTATAAAATAATTAGACATTATTTCATCTATGGTTAAAATTTTCTTCTTCCATGCCCGTGTTCTTTAAATTTTTTCGTGAATGTTATTTTCATTGATAAAGTTATTTTTTAAAGCCGTTTTGAACTATATTTGACAATATTTCCAATATTTTAAAGGAATCATCTTGTTGTTTTTTGAACAATGTACTTTTAAATTTTTTACCAAAATCATGAAAATAATATCTATTTTAACAATTACTAAATTAATTAATTTTACCCCCATCATTACTATTATTTTATTTTAATCATCCTTTTTAAATTTATATGGTTATTTATGAAGAAAATAATTATGTCAATACAATCCAAAAAATTATTTAAATGTTATAAAAATAAGTGGATATTATTCTCATGTTTTCATATAAAGGTTTTATTCTCCTTTTATATGTATCAATTATATATGTCAACATCCTTTGATATTTATTACTATTCATTGGGGATATGATATAAAAACACAATCTATGTTATTCTTATGGATGTATTACGATTATGTGATGTTGATATATTTATGAAACCTACTTCGTTTTCATAGGTTTTTCTATGATGGAGTTGTAAATGATTCTATGATATTTATTTACACATACATATGGTTTTAATTGTATAACTAGTGGGTCTTTTAAATCTCTACAATGCATTGGTTAATGATTGATATCTTATATGATAGTATGGATGATTATGGCTAGTGAACCCATTATATGGATGAATATATGTTGGGGAGTGAACCAAATCTATTAGTCCAATATGTGATAATGGTACTAGAAGTTTTCCTTGGCTAATGAATGAAATTTATATACTTATAATTATTCCATAATTCCAATGACATATTCTTATTATTAGGATATGATATAATTACTCATGATTGAATAATTATGATTCCTCACTCTTATGAATGATTTCATATATAAGGTCAATGATTTTGGATATGGTTCATGATTCATGATTTGTGATTAATTTGGGATGAACATCTTAAATTATTATTATTCTTCCATACCCTTATACTTATCTTTTAATTGAATATGATTATTGATTGATATATACCTTTTTTAACCTTATTGATCATATGTTCTCACCCATTCTAAAGATCAATTTTCCCCACATTATAAAGAAATGTTTTAAGTTGGTTATGTCTTAGAACGGTACTATGTGAGGAGAATGTTTTGGGAGATGTCAAACTTATTTCATGAAATATATTGATTATGTACCTAGTATCTAAATACACTAATACATTATGATTTTAGGGGTGTGTTATTGTGAAATATATTGAATATTCATCCAGATCGATCTGAGTGCATAAATAGTTATTGTTAGTGAGGATCTCATCTCAGGGAATGTTAGATTGGATAGATTATTCACATATTTTGAAATATGATAATGTTATGAAAAATAAAATTTTTCCAATAAAATATTGGGAAGAAGGTCACTAGAACCAAGAGATCATATTCTTGTGTTAAATTTATAATTAATTTAATTATTTTAGAATAATTATTACCATGTTCCAGACACTTTACTTCTGTGTAGATTTTGAATATATTAAATTGTTTTTGGTAATATATCTTTCATTGGTAAGATCCAAGAGTAGAACCCATATTTCTACAATCTATATGTGTTACAATGATCTAAAAAAAACGCCGATTAATCGCTCGGTGTTAGCATGGTTGATTGGTTATCTTATTTTGTTCATCTATATTACTTAAATTTTCATAAATCTCAACAATGTTCACTTGATCTTCTCATTTTTGATATGATGTGAGTGGGAGGAGATGAATTCTAGATGGTAATGCATTGTACATAATGATTCTCGATTAACATATCATTGATTTTATAAGTGTTCTATTTATAGACCATTGGTAATGATGTATATTTTAATTTATTAAAAAAGATTCCCTTAATAAATTTTAAAATTCATATATTACACCATTCCATGTTTTAAATAAAATAATATTATAATAATTATTTTTTTTATTCCATGACACGCGTTAACTATAATAATAATAAATATTATTTTACAATCTTCAAAATTAATATTTATCATTAGACATGATATTGGTATGCCCATTCTCTTTTTAATTTATCAAATACCCAATTAAATATTTTATAAAATATTTATTCAAAAGATAAATATTTCATTCAAAATATATAAAATAAATATCATTTAAATATTAAAATAAATATTTATTAAATATTGAAATAAATATTTTTTGTTTCCAAATCCAAAAAATATATTTCTTTGTCTTGAGAATTGTTTTTATTCTAAAAATTAATTTAATAATTAATTATAATTGAGATCATCTGAAACACTTAATTTGTGATCCTCTAGGTTTCTTTCTCATTTTCATTAGGTATACTGGTATAAAATCAAAGATTAATATTTTGTAATGGGTCAAGAATCCAAAGAGAGTGAACCTAATTTCACAACATCAAAAACCACACATAAGAACCTCCTATACAATATAATCCCTTTTTTCAAAATATAGCATCATGTGAGTTTCACACCCATATCATCTACCTATATGCTCATAAATATTTCTGGGACTATATAAAATAAACACATTTTTACACCATGAACATGGGATTTAATGTGAATACTATATTTCAATCAAAGGGATGAGATATCAATATCAATTAAAATGAAATGTAAAAATCCTTCCTCAAATAATTCATTAATAACAAGACATTTGTGATGCACTCCACATACCCAATATCACCACAAACGTTTACCATAATGGATTGATGTAAGAAATTTAAGTCCATGAGTAATGATATTCTTTAAGAATAATATTAATGAATAAGGACCACTACTCATTCTCATAGATTGGAATATCTGATGATGCGTAAACATGTGGAATTATGATTAGGGGGCTTTTCTCATAATCTCCCATCATAGAGGTTATCAAGTTAGGACTTCATGACAAGAAGTATCATGTATTTATGAGTACTCAAGCCTAACAATCAACATGACATGATTCATATCATAGAATGTTATCTGACTATAGAACCCATTTTAAGAATATCATCACAGAATTGTAAGGTTGTAATCATAAAAGGGTGCTAATATTCCATTTTAATGCGGAAAATACTCTAGGAAAAAATTACATTAAAGTCAAAAAAAACTATAAAAAATACATAATAAGAATATTAAATTAACAATAACATCATATATTATAAATGTAATACCAATTACAGAATTTTTTTTCAAAACACCATATTTTATAGACTCCCACATGGAGTAGATGAAACTACAATTGACTTTAAATTTGATTGACCTCACATGAAGATAATGTTTCTATTGAGTTAAGGCATTATTCAAGGGTCCACCATTTTATGGAGATTCTAGTCACTATTACGTCACCTCTCTAATTAAAATACCTCATGATAAGATAATTCAAAAGTATGTTCTTTGTCTATTGATGTGACCTCAGAACAGTTGACATAAATACCCTTACTGTATTATCACAATAGTGTGTTATTGGTCCTATACATATAAATACCATGTCAATAACATGGAAAATGTTTTTTATAAAAATTATTTCTTTAACTATCTCTGAATCCATAATATACATACAATCTACTGCAAATTCAATACCGATGAATATCATTGAGCTCTTCTAGCTCACAACACCTCCATTGAGAGTGATGATATATCTTATATGGGATTTCATATAATCCTGATCTAGTTGGAATCTAGAAAAATGATATCCCCTGGTAATTACATCCTTGTCTCCTCTATAGACCGTGAACATATCCTTGGTTCATATATGTTACATAAGGATAGTCTTGAATTCCATCCAATAGTGTTCACTAGGGTCCGTAGCGCCCCATCCTGGGTGCCACTATGTCCAGTTCCATGATTTAGTTTGTTACGTGACCTTAGGCATTCCTTCCAATACAATAGATTCTATCAACTAGAAGTGAGGGTCTAACTAGACATATTTTGAGAGTATACCATCATATTTAGATTAATCAACAACACATAGAATACTATATAGAGGAAATAATATGAATAAATATAAAATAATTACTATTGCTTTTCCCAAAATTCTGTATGTTCCCACAACTAGTGGTGAATATTCAATGTCATTTCATATTGTTCCTTGTGTGTTGGAATAACAAAAAATAATGTAAAGGAGAATAATCTTCAAAATGGGTCCCAACTCCATGTCTACTGTAGCGTCCCGAGTTTTGGTTCAGATGAAATTCCAATGGAATTTAAATTTTTTTCATTTAGTGGATGAAATTTTCTTTGAACCAAGTATATTAATGTATATATGGGTTTTGTAACACATAAATGTGTATTATATTTTGAATTGGTTGAACGAATGAGATGTTTCAAGGGTGTCCCGATGATTTTTCAGAGTGATGGACCCCAGAAACTCATGTTTAGAAGGACAGGTAAGGGAACATGGTTATTTTGAAACTGTGATGCCCACTAACAGAAACATTGTGGATAAACAAGTGGATCTGAAGGACCCCATAGTTTGGTCGAACCATGAAAGTAGATCTATAAGGTCGTGAAGGTGCTAAAAAATATTTATAGTGGAATTTTTCATGGGTTTAACACAGTTTTCCAAACCATGTAGCCAGTACGTGCGAGGTGGTTCCTTGGGCAGAGGTTCATGCACTATTGGTGCAAGAATTAACTAGTAGTGTGACCAAACCATGCATCTCATTAAAGGGACTAAAAATTACCAAAATTCACTTCACTAATTATTTATTTCTCCCCCTATTTTCTTCCATCATCTCTAAACTACCAATCGCTCCTAGGATATCCAACCTTCCTCCTTTAGGTATAGAAATTAATCATTCACATGGGATTCATTTTGAATTACCATTATCTCATGGGAAGCATATCAGTATGTTTATGACTCCTACATCCTCCTTTCATTATTTACCTTTTCCTAATTTCTGCTATTTTTGTGCTATCTAATTCACCCTATATTATGGTCATTTCTTCATTTATTCAATTTATCTCAAACAAAATACTTTCGTGAATGTATATTAGACATTTATAGAATCCCATGAACGAGGTACGTTCTCTATATATTTCCCCCTCAATGTCTAATTTTTTAGAAACTGTTTCATTATTCCTCGCACTAGTATCTCCATGAAACACCCCTCATATATGAAATTATATTTGTTGAACCTCATACCATAATTATAGTAGCCCTTGTATATTAAATTTTTGGGGTTTTAGGTCATAGAACTCATGATTTTTCTACACAAATTGGTGATATATTTGAATGTATTTTATTACTAAATTGATTTTTAGTAAAACCACATGATGAGGTGCGTTGTCTTCTCAAATGTAATGAGTTGATAAATAGAATGTTGAAAGATATAATACCATATTATGTTATGTCATAGTGACCAAGACATATCATAATTATTTATGGCCCCATATTTGTGGAATGAGATTGATGATTCCTTAAAGAACACATGATAGAATGAACATAATTATAAAATTAAATTTTTGGTGTTATCTACCAAGGGAATCCAACCAGGACCTGTAACTTTTATTAAATTCTATGTATTCCTTTATAATATTTAAGTACATTTAATGAATTAAAATGCATTTTATGTGAAAGGATTTATTATTATTAAAATTAAAAGGGAATATAGGTGTGTACCTTTATAGTATACTAGTCTTGTGGTGTGTTATGATTAAGAATAGTGCCCACATAAATTTTCCTTTATACTAGAATTATGGTCAGATATGGGCTTTTTTTTATAATTGAACATAAATGATTATATGAACCATGAAATCCTTGAGTGATACACCGGTTCTGTAATATCACACCCATCATTGTTGGATTGAGATGTTAGATAGACATAACAGGGCATTAAGTGAAAACCCCAAGTGGGCAATGGTGGGTAATAGATTCCAAGGGCTTCATTAATAAGTGGGGATGATTTTACCTTTAATGTAAAACAACCAACCAAATCTTACATAACTAAATAACCACTACATTATGAAAAAAAACAATGCAATAAAAATAAAATGAAACCCATTGATATAAAAAATAACTAAAAAGTGTGCCATAATTAAAGACTACAGAACATCAAAGTACACAACGGAAGACCAAATCCATCATAATCCAAAAAATACAAAATTGAAATATGAAGAACCAAACATACTCCTTGATCCAACATCAAAAAACATCCCAAGTATTATGACGCACCACTAATGAACATTGATACTTTACCTTTTCCCGCGTCTCGATAAATAATATCTACAAAATCAGAAATGTTTCAAAGAAGTGGTGAGTAATTAAACTCAATATATTTTCCCCAAATTACTTTCCTACTCTTGCCATAAGGATAGAAAAAGTTAGAAAATTTATATAAAACAATCTATATTTAGACATTTAAAAGAGATCAACAATTTATTACTAGGCACCAAAGAAGTTTTCTAAAATAAACCAATTTCCATGAAAAAAACCCAAACATTTCATTCCAACAATTTCTAAAATTTAATTGGCATTAGCCATTCCATATCAAACACAACCACACAGAAAACAATCCCACAGAGAAGCCTAGGGTTACCATTTATGGTGGAAATTCCCATCCATAACCCATCCCCTTTTTATTGTGGGAATCCATAACCAATGTTAATCAATTAAATGCATTCTTAACCAATTAATCACCACCACACATGTGAAACTTTTTATTCCAGGAAAATTCAATCATTTCAATAAACAACACCTTTATTAAAAATTATAACAACAATAAATTTCAATAAAACTAACCTTTTATGGAAAAAAATATTAAAACAAACCATTTTGATAAAAAACATTTATTTAAAACTATTTTCCATCTATCAAAACCAAATAACAATTTCAAATTTATCATATTTAATTAATGTTTCCATTATCACTTTGCACTAAAACAACCAATTTTCACAATTCCATAAATCACCACAAAAGGCAGTTTTCATCAAGCATTTAAAAATCAATTCATAAAAAATATCAATAAAAATAATAAATTTGAAATAAATTCTTCATGTTAGAAATATTGGAGTCGACAGTGAAAGCAGTTACCTTGGGATTTAAGGTGAAAATAAAGAACGACACTAAAACACCATCATAAATGGGTTAAATCACTATAAATTGGCCATATATCTCTTCCCCTAGAATCAAATAGTCCAAATATAAATATAATTGGAATCATAGACCTAATATATATCCACAGTGGAACTATATCTTTGAAATAGGGAGAGAGAGGGATGTTGATCTATGAAAAACATGGAAAACCAACCATAAAAAATAAATTAGTATGAAAATAAATATTCACTGCCCCATGAAAAGACTTTGTATCACTTACATTTCGATGGGGGAGAGGTTCTACGACCTTTGGGAGGAAGAGAAATCATGTTAGGGTTGGTTTTGGGAAAAAACTATGGGTCAATACATAATCCCAACCTAGATAAACATTTTTAGTATATTGTTTTAAATCCAGGTATGTTTAGTCTCATGATTAGACAAACCATTCCAAAACTATGTTCTATCCACCGCCACAAGAAAAATACTCACAGAGTTGGGTCACACAGTTTGAAATCTATGTGCCAACTGTGGAAAATCACAATTTTCCACTTTTTATATTTTTTACTCGGTGGCAGCATGGTTTGGAAAAACTGTACACCATCCCCTTATCCCTTGCCTTGTATTGGATGGTTTCATGTAGGAGTTGCACACGTTCCACTAATGGTTCACTAATGATCCAAATTTAGAAAAGCCTCAATAACATGACAAGACCATTCTATACCCTCCCAAAATTCACCGAAACACATTAAATAATAAAAAATTATAATTAAAGGGTTACTTACATGAAACCAATGGCATTACATTCTCTCCACCATTGGCATTTCTGTCCTCATAAATTAGGAAACCACCATTTCTCTGAAAGTTTTCAGACCATTTCCCTTTTAATTCCTTCTTCTCCTACCATGTCTCTTCCTAAATTTGACCATGGTTCCACAAAACCAGCACTAGACCGATCCTTTTCCATGAATGACTTTATCTTTCATATATAGAAGTTGTATTGGGATATTAACCAACAAAGCATCCTAATCTAGGTCAATGTGATCCCATCTGATCACATAGTGATAATCAAACTAATACTTTTTCAAATGAGACACGTATAACATATTATGTATAGTGATAAACTATGGTTGAAATTCCCAGAGATATTCCATCTCATCCTCCCATTACAGTATCTCAAAATGGCCTATGTGTAAAGGAGATAAATTGACTTAATTCCCAAAATGATGATTCCAATGACTTGGGGAAATCCACAATAACACATGACCACTCACCTTGACTGAAAATGTCCATCAATGATGATACACATACAATTTCTGAAAAATATGAGCCATCTCCATATTTGTTTTTATTAACTCAATATTCTCCATTTTTTCATGTACAAGGCTCATACCAACTTGTGATGTCTCACTTTTTCCCCCCTAAAAAAGTAAATAATGAATAGCATTCCAATAAAATTATTCAAAAGGATCTATATATATCGAGGCCTAATAACAGCAGTTATCTGTAAACCCAGCAAATGCTATGTTCTCTTCCCATATGCCACCAAAATCCATTACACAAACCTAGACATCACTCCATACATTTGAATCATCCTTTAGGATTAACCATCATTCTGAGGATGATAGGACATACTCATGGTCATCATAGACCCAAGGGACTTCTATAAGGATTTCCAAAAACGAGGTGTAAAAATCAGATCTCTGTCTAAAACTATCAAATGTGGTATCTCATGCCTCTTTACTACTTCTCCGATATAGATTTTAAACAACTCCACCAACATATGATATACATTAATATTGATGAAATTGGATAACTTTGTGAGATGAGCCACTATCACCCATATGGCAATGTCCTTACGAACCATTATTGGGGGACTTGTTTCTAATTCCCATTTATATGTTCCCATTTCTAATCTAGAATAGGTAAACACGAAAACATACCTGTTGGTCGATGATGCTCATCCTTAACTTGATGTTTATTTAATAATATCGAAACAAAATCATCAACATTCATTTTCATACCGATCCACCAAAACATCACTTAAAACACCTTGTATATCTTATTATTTTAGGATGAACAACCCATCATGAATATTGTTAGCATAAAGAACATTTTCCCAAAAATACCTAGGTAAAACCATCCAATTATATAACTACAACACATAACTCTCATCTAGATTCCATCCCTCAATGGTCTCCTCACTATTATGTTTCAGCCTCATAGCCATGAATTCTCCATTAGATGCTTAGGCCACATTAACTCTATAAACAAAATTAAGAACAAATAAAACTGGAATGAAAACCCCAAATTCACCTTGGTCTTTATATTCCATTTTCAACTCGGCTAATACTATCATCAAATTCCACTCTTATGAAGCTTTTTTTTTAACTAATTATATATCTCTCTACTTAATCCATCTGCCACGAAATTTCCATTTCATGGTTTATAAATCATGTCAATGTCATAAATTTTTAAATACTCCATCCATATTATTTTTCATAAGTTCAAATCCCATTGAGACAAAATATTTTTCAAGCACTTATGATTCATAAACACAGTGAATTTACCAAAAAACAAGTTAATGATGCCATGTATTCAAATCATAGATAATTAAATAAAAATCTAAATAAAGTGTTGGGCAGTTTTATTCATGAAACCATATCTTCCTTGATCCATAAGCAACAACTAGATCTCCTTTCATGATAACAAATCCCAAATATGATCCCAATGATTCACAATAAAACACATACCCTAGACCTTCTTCCAAAAAAATAATTTTCACGCAGATGCAAGGTAATTATTTCCAAGTTTTTATCATGCTCAACACTTTTCCTTGATTAGAAAAATATGTCATCCAAAAAAACCACCACAATAGAATCCAGATATCACGAAAATATTAGATTCATTAACACAATAATTACCACTTTTGAATTCATATGACCTAATGGCATTACAACATATTCATTTTGGTCATATCTACTCCTGATTGTTATTTTTGGAATATCCTTCTTTCGAACCTGCAATTGGAGATATGTTGACTGCATGTCAATTTTAGAGAACCAATGAGATCCCCTCAATTGATCAAACAAATGAAAAATATGTTGAAGTTGATACCTATTCATTATTTTAACATGGTGAAGATTACGATTTTCCACACACAATTGATGAGTTCCATTTTATGTTTTTGATAAACAATACTCGTCCATCCTATAAAGACTTTCTCGGCCAAATGAACCATGCTGACTCCTTATGTACTAATCATGTTTTAATGATCACAAATCCTATTCAACCTAGTTATATCCTGCAAATTATATCAAATCATGTGTATTGTAGTTTATGTATTCTCGTGATTTAAAAATATCTTTTCAATATCTTAATTTCTCTACATACAGTTTAATTACTTTATATTATCCTTGATTTACTTTTATGATACCTTATTTGAAAAATTATTAAGTCTGAATACAGACATTTTCAAATATCTGAGAGCCAATGTGTCTGCCACTACTTATTTCATTCTGAAAAACCAAACAAGACTCTGTGACAATCAAACACCGTGAGAACTAGACACCGTGAACATACATACACTGTGAGAACAAGAAAATGTGAACAAGAAGAAACAGTAAGAACAAGACATCATGAAAAAGCAGACAATGAGAGAACAAGACACCGTGAACGAGACACCATGAACAAAACACTGTGAACAAGATACCATGAATGAGACATAGTAAATAATACATTGCGGAAAATCTATACACCATGTGAAGGAGACATTGTTTCCATGACATATTGTGACACCATTTCCTAATATGTTTTTTAATTTTCGATTTTCTCTCTAATGGTCATATTTGAATATTTTAAATGCACTAACATAATTAATGTTTCATTTTAGACATATCATTTGATAGCATGAGGTACGAGGTGGGGTATCCATGAAACCTATCGGCTCCAACACATCCACTCCAAGAAAAAAAGAGAGTAGTGCGTCCCAAAAACAATTGTGTGCATGAACGATTGTAGAAAAAAATGATACAAAAGAACAATATGGTAAGCGTGAGAGATATAACAGAATACATTTTTGTGAATTGGATCGTGCATCCTAATTCTTCTGAATAACTCATGAAGCATACTGAAATCCTGAGAACATCTTCGCACTGTAAAACACCACGAAGAACACAAGCAGAATCTTTTTCACTTTCGACACACTATTTTCCATATGAGGACTTGAGTTATACATCTACTTCATCTCAAGAAGTCCAATGCTATAAATATAAACACTCGAGAATTTCTAAACCTATCTCAATATCTCTACTTTGTTGTGTATCATTTTTTTATTTCAAGAAGTGTGTGTTTATGTATAATAACACACTCTGACTCCTGCATTTAATTTAAGGACACATAATATACTTACTCCAAAATATTTTTAAACTTGTGTATACCCACGAAGAACTTTGGAAGAGGTCCTTGTCTGGCTTAGACAGTCTTATGCACTATTATTAACCCCGATCCAAGGTGTGGATCAAGTTTATATATATGAACTGAATTGTGGCAGGTGATCACCAGGTGGAGTGGATTAGGTCTCGGCTTGAGACTGAACCACTTGTTTCTTCTCCAATGTGTTTCTTATTTTAGTCTTCTCTCTATTAATACTTTATTGTATAATTCAGAAATCAGTAGACTAAATTTGATAGATAGTCCTGGAAAGAAGTTATATTTGTCTGGTCTTAGTAAAATAGGATCAATGGTGATTTTAATAACTATAATTAATATTACTAAGAATTAATCAATATTGTAAGAAGTTATTTATGAAGTCAAACGTTCATGACCGTATAACCATGATTAACTGGTCTTTCTTTATTATTTGGGGGAAACCTTTTTAATAACATTTTTTTAAAGCAGAAATTTTTATAGTACCTAATTCACCCCCCCCCCTCTTGACAATTCTACCCCACCAACATTTGTTAACAGAGGTTGTTTATAAGGACACTTAATAACCCTACTCAACTGTGATTGTAGTTTTACATTAATGAACTTTAAATTTCTATTAATTCTAAATTTATGGATCTTTTAACCTATTATGTTATTATGGATAATGGATTGGAAGGTGTTGTAACCAATAGACCACCATTATTTAATGGAACCAACTATTCTCAATTGAAAATTAAAATGAAAATTCACTTAGAGAGTATGTGTTTTGAGATTTGGTCCAAGATTATAGATGAATAAAATATTCCTTCTACTGATATAATTACATAGGATAAACCTACCAAAACTACATAAAATAAAAATTCCAATGCTATGAATGTTTTATACTTCTCCTTAGGAGATGAATAATTCAATAGATTTTCTTCTTGTCATATTTCCCAAGAAATCAGGCATACCGTGTCTGTTTCACATGAAAGAACATCTAGTGTAAAACGGATGAGACTGAATAATTATACTGTAAAATATGATAATTTTAAAATGAATCCTAATGAGACTATTTCTGACATGTATCTTAGGTTCAATGATTTTTTCAACCGAATCATTTATCATGGAAGAGAAGTCACTGCCAAGGAACGAATCATGAGAATTTTCAGATTTATGCCTGATAGATGGTGGGAAACCTCTATCTGTATTAGAGAATCGTTTGACATCAATAAGATACATGTAAAAGATCTCATTGGGAAACTGATGATGTATAAAAAATATTAAAAGTCAACAAGGAGGAGGAGAATGAACCAAATAGTAAATTCATTGCATTCAAGAACCCCACCACTAAACACAAAGACAATGGAAAATTAGAAGATTATATAGAATGTTCTAGTATTGAACAATCATCACCTGATAGTGACTAGGAGATGGATAAAATATCCAGATGATTCAAAATATTTTTCAAGAAGAATAATTTTTCTGAAAGCCTAAATTCAAGGGAAAATATGACCAAAAAAGAAGTTAGAAAAATGGTTGGAAGAGAAGTGACAAGGCTGATGAAATTATCTGCATTGAATGTGAGCCCAAGGAACATATCAAGGATGGCTGTCCAATGCTCAACTACTAATAGAAATATGAGGACAAGGACAGAAACTATAAAAATTTAATTAAAGCAACCAGGAGAGCTTATGAAGACAGTTCAAGAGACCTAGAGACATCACATGATGAAGTGGGTAACAATGCCAATATGTGTTTTATGACATACAAATATAAAGTAACACTGGACTCTCCTATTCTTAATTCATACTATTATGAAAATGATAGTGACAATAATAATATGTCTAATGAAGAAATGCTTGAATACTGTAACACGCTGTAAGAAACATGCAATGAACTAAAAGACAAATATATATCATTGAAAAAATAACATGCTCTTTCAGTGACTATTGAATTTGAACTCACAACTGAAATATAGAAAAATTCATTACAACTCAAAATAAAAACGAATCAATAATGTCTAATTACAAATTGAAGAATTATCTATAAAAATTAACCAATGCGAAAAATACACTTACCCAAATTCTAGGAAAATAGATTTCCCCTAAATACAAAACTGGCATTGGTTATCAACATGGGACGAGAAATCTTTTTAGAAAAAATTTTGTTTCTAAGTCATGGATATATTGTTTTAATCCCAGTTCTGGACACAAATAGACTAGTTCAAGTCATGATACACTTTCTACTATTTCATGTTTTTTGTACCATATAGTGTTTATTTTTTAAATAATTTACTTAATTCTTATAGGAATGATATGACGAAAATATAGGGTTCCTAAGGCATTTATTACTAATATTACTGGACCCAATCAAGTATGGGTACCATAATCTGTTTTTCTTGATAATTTTGTAGGAATGCTACTTAATGATTTACAGTAAAATTTTATGGTACTTAGACAATGGATGTTCAAGGAACATGGCAGAAGACTACTAAAGCTTTAATAAATTAATCAAAATAGATGGAGTTCATGTCACATTTGGTGACAATGAAAAAAGAAATATCATTTTCATCAACAATATCAGTAACTCTAATTCATTATTGATTTATAAAGTACTATTTGTTGATGGTTTAAAATATAATCGACTTTGTATCTCACAATTATGTGATGATGGATTTCATGTTAAATTTTAAAATGGTTCTTCTACTGTCCTTGATTCTAAAGATTAATTGTTATTCACTACATTATGAAATGAAAATGTTTACTCTCTTAACATATATTCTTTAGCTTCTCAAAATGCTTCATGAATAAGTGATTTTCATATAGAATATTGGCTCTGGCATAGGAGACTAGGACACTGTAATGTTCACTCCCTTAGAAAGATAACAAGAAAAATCTTAGTTAATGGCTTACCCAAACATTAGTTTCCAAATGAAAAAGTATGTAATCCTTATCAAATGGTAATGAAATACAAAGTTTTCTTCAAACCAAAGAAAAAAGTGTCAACTTCTCATCCTCTTGAACTGGTTCACATAGATTTGTTTGGACAATCTAGAGTTTCTAGTTTAAATAGGATGCACTATGTTTATGTTCTTCTGGATGTCTTTTCTAGAGATACTTGGTCCTTATTTATTGCTCACAAGATTGAAGCATGTTCTTATTTAATGAAATATGCAAGTCTGTAGAAAATCGTAGTGGACTTAAAACTAAATCATTATAGATTGATCATGGCCGTGAATTTCCAAATCAAGAGTTTTCATCCTTTTTCTAAAAAAACTAGTTATAATCACAATTTATCTTTCCCTAGAACACCTCACCTAAATGGAGTTGTAGAGAGAAGAAATAGAACCCTGGAAGAGATTGCTAGAACAATGATTAGTGAATATGACCTTCATATTTTTTTTTGGGCTTCATTTGTTAATATAGCATGCTGGATAATTAATAAATTGTTGATCAGACCTATTCACAAGATAAATCCTTATGAGTTATGGAACAACAAAAAACCCAAGGTTAACTACTTCAATGCTTTTGGTTGCAAAGTCTATATTATTAATACTAAGGAAAATCATGAAAAAATTTCATCTAAAAGTGATGAAGGTATCCTATTAGGATATTCCATTTCTAGTAAATCCTATAGAGTGTTCAATAAAAAAATACCAATGTGTGTAAGAATATATCCATATGAAATTTGATGAAACATATCCACATAAGCCTAAAACCTCTTTAGAGAACCTAGAGGATGATATAAACATCAATTCAAAATCCTAAAATCCTTATATAATAGAATCAATAAAACCTTCCAGTTCTTGAAATCCATTAAAATCAAGTCACAATGAACCAAAAACTATTGATGATCCTGAAATCACTAGTCCATCCTTTTCTAGAGCTGTTAGAACTCTTTAGAACCATCCCTGATATGATATTGTTGGAGACACAGATAAACGAACTCAAACTAGAGCTTCTCTTAGAAGTCGGGATGATCATCAAGTCTTTTTTTCAAAACATGAACCGACACACATAAATGATGTTTTTAATGATGAATTTTTGTTGATGGATATACAAGAAGAACATAATTAGTTTTAAAGGAACAATGTTTGGAAACTTGTTGAAATACCTAAGGACACTTTCACCATAGGCACTAAATGGGTGTTTATAAATAAGGTAGATGTATCTAGTAACATAGTTAGAAACAAGGCTAGATTAGTTGCACAAGTCTACAGTCAAGATGGAGGAATTGACTATATGGTGACTTTTACACCAGTAGCTAGAATTGATGCCATCAGAATCTTGCTTTCCTATGCTGCAAATCTGAATTTCAAACTATATCAAATGGATGTTAAGAGTGCATTTATAAATGGGTATATAGATGAGGATGTTTTTTTAATAACCCCATGGTTTTACAAAGCAATATTTTTCAGATCATATTTTAAATTTATGCGATGCTTTATATGGTTAAAATAAGCTCTAAGAGCCTGGTATGATAAATTAAGTACTTTTATTATTTCTAAAGGTTTTAAAAATGGGATAGTTAATCCTACCCTTTTTATAATTTTTTTTCTAATGATGATTTAGTTGTTCAAATCTATTCATATGACAATATTTTGGTACCTTCAACAAATTAGTTGTGTGTTTATTTTTCTAAAATGATGCAAAATTAATTTTAAATGTGTTTAATGGGTGAAATAAAATTCTTTCTGGGATTTAAAATTATTCAAAATAATGATGGAAATATTTTAACTCACGGTAAATATACTAGAAATATTCTCAAACGTTTTGGATTGGATAACAATAAATGTAGTGACACTCCCATGAGTACCACATGTATTATTGATCTTGATGAATATGGAAAATATGCTGATCAAAACACATATAGAGGAATGACTTGATGTTTACTCTACATAACGTCTAGTCGACCTGACATACACCAAATGTAGGACAATTCTATCCTAGAATACAATCATTTTAATTAGTTAGTCCTTGTAATGATGACTTCCATGAATTTATTCAGATAGAAACATCATCTCTGGAACATGTCACTTTTTAGGAATGTCAGTAGTATCATGGTGTACTAAGATACAAAATTTCTTTTTCCTTATATATTGCAGAAGCTGAATATATAGATCCCTGCAGTTTTTGTGCAAAAATCGTGTGGATGAATCACACATTACTAGATTATGGATATCAATTCAGGCATGTACCTATAAATTTTCACACACAAGTGCTATTTACATCTCAAATAACCATGTTTTACATTCTAGGAAAAACCACATTGATGTAAGAGATCACTTTTTGAGAGATCATTTTCAAAAGGGTGATATCACTTCCGAATTCATTGGTACTGAGTGTCATATTACAGATATATTCAACAAACCATTAAATTTGGAAAGAATAGACTACATCATACATGAATTATGAATGAGAGCTTTTAAGGAAATGTAATACTATTTTGTATCTTACTGTTTCATGTTTATAGTCTCACATTTATTATTTCATGATTACTACCTGACAGTTACTATCTCACCGTAACACACATTCACAGTCTCACCATGAAGTTCATTCACTGTATCACTGTGAATATTTTTCACTATCTCATCGTGAAGTTATTTTATTGTCTTACTATAATGACCCTTTACTGTCTCACTGTGAAGTTCATTCACTACCACACTGTAATATCCAGTTACTGTCTCACCATGAAGTCCATTATCGGCCTCAAAGTAAAAATTCATTATGATTTTTTTAAAAAGTAAAAACCGCATCGTGGAAATTAATATTTTCACCTTTTTTCCTGTACATTTACTTTTGCAACGTTTGGTATACCAAAATGATAAAATAATGAATGTGTCACTCGATTCTTCACTCTGTATATCTTCTAGTCTCTCATTTTGAAACCTTCATCAACCATGCAACCCTTTTCCCTCTATCCAACATTTAGTTGAAGCCCATGATGAAACACCCATCATCGTCGACTCGTAGGATGCGCAACACAAAGAAGAAGATAATTTTACCTTTGATAGCACCCGAAGGACCTCTAAATACAAATTTGTTAAACAGAGTAGTAGTTCCTGAGAAAGAGATTTTCCCAAAGTGGAATATGTTGAGTAAGTATCTAGTATTGAATGTCATAAAAGAGAAAGGCTAGTTAGAGTGATTTTCGAAGGAAGATAGACCTATATACATTAATTTAGTGGCTCATGTTTATCATTATGTTATGTTCTCATTTAATTATGAAGATGGCTATGATGTACAAAGCTTGATAAACGGACAAAGATGTACATTCTCATAGATTTTAAGGGTAGCATGCCTTAGGATACCTCATGAAGGAATATTTGAAGACTATCTGAGATGACCTCCTCCATCAACCGAATTATTTGATCTAGTGGATGCTTTGAAAGACTTAATTGGAAATGGCACCATGATTTGATCCATTACTACATAACTAGATGGAGAACCTCGGATTCTGTTCAAGTTTATTCAGATCCTTATTAGCCCATAAAAATATGATTTTTCTATTTTGAAATATCAGGATGTGATTCTAATTCATCTTACAATAAATGGGCCTAAGATATACCTTTGTAAGTATATCATTCACAATATGTGTGATCTGATCAAAACAACATCCTAGTCAACCAAACTTTTTTACACTCAGCTTATCTCGCCATGCTTCATGCCCAAGGTATAGTTGGACCTAATGAAGAAGTTATAATGGTTTTTTAGTATTTCATTTATAAAGATACTATTATGAGGATAAAGATAAATTGGAACCCTTCAAAAAGGAAATGGGTGGAAGATAATGATAGAATTTATGAAAATTTGAATCCTGTAGAACATCATTAATGACCAAAAGATATTTATGATCTTGATTTGGAACCATATGAAGTTTTTGAACATGATGAAGAAGAAGTGAATGTTTTGTCTCCAAGGGAAACTATTTAGGTTGAGTAATACACTACTCTTATCCCTCTTTTCGTAAGTGGAAAATATGTTCATGCACCTACAGATGTTTTCACTCTGGAAGATCATCCCAGGTTGAAACTAATTATTTTGTCCATGAAACCGAGAAGAATGATGTAGAGAAACCTATAGTGGAAGAGTTACCTATTATTAAAGAGTTCAATATTGAGTAAATCCAAGTGAAATAATCTATTCCTGGAATCATCCCTTCAGGTTAGGAAAGGATGGAGATGGCCTTTCAGCTATCTAATCAGGAAATGAGAGAAGAACTATGAGATTAGTTTGTATAATTAGATCAAGATACTACACTTATCAGTCTTGAGAAGGATGTAACCATTGAGGTGGAGCAATCCCCAAATCTGGAATCTCTTGAAATACCAAATCCAGTTAATCCAAGCCTTGTAAGCCCTCAGTATAAATTCCCCAGTTTCTATGATGTGGATGACTCTAAAAAAGTTTCAGTAAAAGGACTTGACCTTTTTACTATGTTCCAACTGAAATATGTCTCAAATCTTTCCCTTGATAAGGTACCTGAGCCTGTACTAGTCCTTATTTCTGATCCTTCATCAGAAAATCCATCCTTTGTGAGCAAAAATGATCTGAAGGAATTTGGAGCCACAATTTTTTCTTGAGTTAAAAAACACTTGAATACTCAAACTACTCCTCTAACTAATTTATGTAAGATATATTCATCCCTTATGTTTGAAAAGATAATCGGGATTATTCAACCCAAAATGATTCTTGAGATTCGGAATGTAATAGTTGAAAAAATACTGCTTAGTGACTGTGTGAAGACACTAAATGTTATGGTTGATGACATGCAGAAAGAAATGAATTCGAGATCAGAGCTCATTTCTCTTCCTATGTAACCTATTGTTCCTCACGCACCACAGAATGTTTTATCTTAGATTCAGCCAAATTTATCGTCTTTATCTAAAAAGTTCATAGAAAGGAACAAACTGATTCTGAAAGAGATGAAATAGCTAGTTGTTAATATTTACAAACTCACTGATGAGTGTACGAGGTGTCTTTAAAATGTTATAAACCAATTGAAATCTCTCACAACCGATGTAAATGCTTCTAGTGCCTCAGGAAAAACCTCTCAACCTTCTTTGGACAGTGATATTGTCAAATGTGTAGTAAAAGAATAGATTCAGACTGTGCTTAGTGGCATCAATAATGATTCTCTCTCTAATGTTTTCTTGAATAGTGAGAGAGTTCTGGACATGATCCCAATCCCTTCTAAATTTTCTAATAAGGATTAGCAATATATTACCAAGAATGAGTATTTCTACTTCAACAGAATCATCTCCAATAATGACATGACTTATCTTTTCAATTATATTTTGGAAAAAATTCAGATTCCTCTTGTTACTCAAGCTATCAAGACCCAAGTCCAAAAGCTCACAGAGTGTACTCAATTGTTGGACTAGTTAATGGAGATCTATGATTATTTTGAGAAAGCCATGCAGTATGGTGGATAGATCATTATGTATTTTATTAATCTTCTGAGACCTTACCTTCATGTACATAGTACGTCCATTGTTTCTCCTGTGGATTCACCTTTAAGACCTAGACTTTCTACCTTCACCTCTTCCCTAGAATCCTCTACTATGTCTTCTAGACACACACTGAGTCAGATCAGGCCTGTGATCCTTGATCAAAAACTACCTCTGTCTTCTCCTTCTCCTACTCTAGCTCCATCAGTTTTTGAAGGCATACCTTTAACATCTCTATCAGCCACCTCACTCCCTCATACTACCATCACTTCTACTCCCATGGCTTTGTCTTCGGCTACTAATTCTAAAGGCATAGAGATAGATGACCCCTGAATAAGAAGAGTGATTACTCCTTTTAATAGGAATGAGGTTTATTTTTTTAATTTTTTTTTCATACTGGACCTTATTTGATTTAATGAACTATGTACTTTTCATGAATTCTATTATTTTGTCTTTTTGTTAATCCCAATAGGGGGAGATTTATATATATTTATCTCTATATCTATAGTTGAATCAAATATACTCTTTAAATCTACATGATTTGTGATCAGAGAAAAGGGGTAGATTGTGGCCTCCTCATGTACTAATCAGGTTTTGATGAACACAAATCCAATTCAACCTAATTAAATCCTATAAATTATATCAAATCATGTGTATTCTTGTTTTAGTATACTTATTCTTTATGATGATACATTCAAGATCTTAATTTATCTAAATTGAGTTTAATTAATTTATATTATCCTTTATTTACTTTTATGATATCTTATTTGCAAAATGATTAAGTCTGAATATAGTTTTTTTGAAAAATATGAGACTCCATGAGTCTGCCACTGGTTATGTAATTCTGGAAAAGAAAACAAGACACCATGACAAGATGACACTATGAGACCAAGACACTGTGAACAAGTAGACACCATGATATCAAGACACCGTGAACAAGAAGACACCGTGAGAATAAGACATAGTGAAAAACCAGACACCGTGAGAACAAGAAACCGTAAACAAGACACCATGAATGATACCCCATATACAAGACACTATATAAAAAACACCGTGAACGAGACACCCTGAACAAGAAACCATGACAAATCTAGATACTGTGTGAAGGAGACTCTATTTCAATGACATATTGTCACACCGTTTCGTAATATGTCTTTTCATTTTTGATTTAATCTCTAACGGTCATATTTGATGATTTTAAATGAAATGAAGTAATTAATGTTTCATTTTAGACATATAATTATATAGTTAGAGGTATGAGGTGCAGTATCCTTGGAAACCTTAGACTCCAACACATGCACTCCATGATAAAAAGAGAGCAGTGCAGCCCAGAAGTAAGTGTGTGCGTGAAATCATGTAGAAAAACACGATACAAAACAACAAAATGGTTGGTGTGAGTGATTTAACAGAATACATTTTTTGAATTGGATCATAATACCCAATTATTCTTAATAACAGATGAAGAATACTAGAATCCGGAGAATATCTTCACGCAGTAAAACACCACGAAGATCCCAAGCCAAATATGTTTGTCTTGTGACACTCAGTTTTCCATATGAGGACTTGAGTTATGTATCTACTTCATCTCAAGATGTCCAAAGCAGAAGAGATCAACACTAAGAGCATTTATAATACTATCTCAATATCTTTTATCTGTTGTGTATCATTTTATTAGCTTTCTAGCAGTGTATGTTTCTGTTAAATAACACACTTTGTCTTCTAAATTTAACATAACGATACAATATATCCTTAATAAAATATCTTTTTGCACTTGTGTATACCCACAGAGAACTATGGAAGAGGTCCTTGTGTGGCCTGGTTGTTTGTACCGACGAAGAACTGTGGAAGAGGTCCTTGTGTGACCTTGAGATTCTTATTAACTATTTTTAACCCCAATCCAGGGTATGTATCAAGTTTATATATATATAATTCTTGGTGGTAGGTGATCACCAAGTGGAGTGGATGAGGTCTTAGCTTGAGACTGAACCACTTGTCTCATATCTGATGTGCTGCTTATTTTAGTTGGCTCTATTTGACAACTTTATTGTATAATTCTGAAATCACTAAATTTAATTTGATAGTCAGTCTTGGAAAGAAGTTATAATTGTATTGTCTTAGTAAAATAGATTCAAAGGTGATTTCAATAACTACAATTAAGATTACTGAGATTTAAGCAAACTTCTAAACATTTATTTAAATAGTGAAACATTCATAACCGTATAACCGTGATTAACTAATTTGCCTTTAATATTTTGGGGAATCCTTTTCATTAATATTTTTTAAAACCATAAATATTTATAGATACTCAACTCATTGCCCTTCTTGATTAATCTAGTCTGACCAACAAACCATTTTATTTCTATATATTCAAACTACATATTTGGTTCTTTTAACTCAATTGGTTATGTATGGTAAAATGGAATAGAGATAGGAATGATCCTAGAAAAGATATCCATCATAAACTCCACTTCTCTGTTGGGTGGAATCTTTGAGATTTTATCAGGAAAAACATCTGGAAACTGATACAAAACCACTGGGAAACTACTATTCTTGATCTATTCTATTTATACAAAAGATTATTCCACCAACTAGTACGAGATCATTCCAACATGTTCTTCCAACAAGATTGTTCCACTAATCATTACATTTCTATCTCCTCGAAACAGATGCTCGATTCCATCTTTAGTTGTAAAACTAAACATTCTGGAATAACATCTTAAGTGAGACTTGAAAATTTTAATCCAATCCATACCCAATATCATGTCGTAGAAATTAATATATAGAATAGATATATTCCATTTCATCTCAACTCCATCAATAGTTATATAACATGCTCTACACACAAAGGATCGACATTCTCTTTGATCAAGAGGATTTTTCAGTTTCAACACTGAAGGCATCATCTCATCATTTAAACTCAGAAAATAAATATCATGATAATGAATAAATTAATGGGATTCACCCATATAAAACAATGCTCTCATAAGGGTAGAATTCTAATGAATCATACATCTCACCATCGATGGTCCAAATTGATCAACCACAAAAACCTTCTTTGCTATATATAATTTCATGCTTTATATACATTGTTACTTATTGACTTGTTGAGATTACAATTACTAGGGAGTCATGGTATTCCTAGATCACCATATATATAGCTCTATTTTACTGATGATAAGTAATATATTTCCCTCATCCCATTGAAGCATATGAGTCATGTGACCCCTAAGAAGTTTCCCAAACACCCGACCATAGAGAACGGTGACAATAGAACTAAATATTCCCCATGTGATTAAAATTATGGAGTTCTCAAGGATGTTTCGTATATTCTCACTTAAAGTGACTACAAGAGACACACTATGAACATCTCATCTTGATCTTTGGTTTCGGAGGAATATTTACTCATCCTTACAGATGATTATGAGTCATTGCCCCACCTTAGACATAGGTGAATCTCTTCCGCTTATTCCTAGATTTAAAGTTCCCACTGTTTCCCATATGTATCATCATACCCCCTCCCCCTGTAACTCTAGAGATGTATCTATCTTCCATCTTTTCTCCTTTAACAATCTTTGTATAATCCATAACATAAATCATAATATTCATTGTGATAATCTCCTTCCTCAGCCCTAATTCAACAATGTGTATCTTCGTGGATGCACTAGTAAAACATTGGGCACAAAAAGGACTAAATTTATAAATGTAGCCACATACTCTGTGAAAAAAAAATTTCCAACATCAATATGATGAATAAGTTTATTCATTGAATTCTAATTGTGTGGATATAGAATTTGTTTTAAAAAAATTCCTAAAAATCATCCCATTTAAGGCCAGGGTCAAATTTACCCTTAACAACAAAATATGAAAACTGTTGTGAAGGATCATCTATCATATACTTCACCAGATTCAATTTCATATTAGCTAGTGTGCTAATGAAATTAAATATTCAACTCATCAGTTTTAGCCAAACTTATACCTTTTCTGTTTCTGAATCACCCTAAATGATGAGTGGATTCTACTTTTTGATCTAAACAGAATGATCTACTTTCCTTGGTTCATCCCTTCGATTCCCTATTTCCACAGCCTGAAAATATTGGACTATACTATGGACCAGTTATTGGTTCACCTATGGATCATGTGAAACTACATTTTTAGAAGCCTGTTCCGGTGGGTTTCTATAGTGCCTACTAGTATCTATTTTCTATATAGAAAAAAATTCCATATGTCTCACTCTCAATCAATAGAAGGCTTAACAATTTTAAATTATAACACCTCATACTATCAAATAGTACTTTCCAAAATTATCATTTACCATGTTCAACCATTTGTGAAAAAAAATTATCTTGATATTTGAAATCAATCAATTTCCAAATTACCACAACCACACTGTTTTCAAAATATTACATTTAAAAAAATTCATCATTTTTAAAAAACCAACACATTGAACCAAATCATTATTCAAAATAAAATATACACTCCTAATGTGAATTCATTACTAAAATTTTTGTCATGGTCGTATCACTGGCCAAAACCATGATAGTGATATTACAAATCCTATAAGTGTCTCCAA
This sequence comes from Viscum album, assembly GCA_963277665.1. Lineage (NCBI taxonomy): Eukaryota > Viridiplantae > Streptophyta > Magnoliopsida > Santalales > Viscaceae > Viscum > Viscum album. Next base: position 235,459,886 of record OY728167.1, on the reverse strand, counting down.
AATAATTAGGTAACAAACTCTTGGGTAACATGATTTTCATAATAAAAAGGATAGCTACATATTTTATTTGATAAATTTCATGTTATTACAATCCAAATCCTTTCTACCAACCTGATATATGGAATAAACCAGACTAAATGTAAACTTTAAGACTGAGAGAAATGAGGAAAACTTTTTTGTCAAGGACAAACCAAACAGATATAACTTATAACATCTTGCCCCTCCTCATTATCATCAGAAGGTGCAAGGACAATACACTACATTAAGAGACATCCCCAATATGCCAAATGCTAGTAATAAATTCCTAGGGATTCATTGAAAAGTTGGGGATGATTTTCCATTAAAATTAATAGAACCAACAAAACATGAAATAATAAAATAACCACTACATGATGCATGATAATAATGTGAAGCAACTCAATTCAATACCATTTATATTAAAACAAAATACAAAACGGTTCAATAAATTAAAAATACAGAACATCAAGGTACATGGTGGAAGACGAAAAAACTAAAAGACTCCAAAATGGAAATCCAAATATCCAAAATTCGCCACACACCATCTCCACAAAACAACCCATATATCATGGTGCTACACTAAATATGTGTCTTACAATACCTCATCCAAATTATCAATAAAAAATATATTTCAAAATCATGAAAGTGAAAAACCTTGGGTGAGTTATTAAACTCATTATATTTTCCTCAAATGATTTCCCTACTCAATACACTAGGATAGAAAATTTTTGCACATATATATAAAATAACATTAATATAAAACCATCTAAAATAATTAATAAATTCACCCCAAGGCCAAAAAATTACAATTCAAAGTAGTTTCCACAAATAAACCAATTTTCAAAGAATGATAACAGACATTTCATTCAACCATTTCAGGAATGTATTTGGAATTAAATATTCCATATCACATATCCACATAAACCCACACACACCAAGACACATTTTTGGTGTTACCATTTGCGGTGGAAATTCATATCAACAACTCATTCCATTTTGATGGTGGTACTTCATGAACAATTTGCATCCATTCCACACACATTTAACCATTTAAGACTAATCACACATGTCAACCTATATTTTCGAAAACAATTCAATCATTTCCATAAATTTCCCCTTTATTGAAAACCATAATAACAAACCATTTCAATAAAACCAAACATTTATGGAAAACACTATTCCCACAAAAAAATTCAATAAAACCAAAAAATTTATTAAATACCATTTTCCACAAATCAAAACAAAATTAAGATTTTTAAATCAACATTTTGAAATCATGTTAACAATATAACTTTCCACCAAAACACCCAATTTGAACAATTCTATAAATCATCACTAAAAGAGGTTTCCATCAAGCATTTCAAAACAATTTAAAAATTAATATCAAGAAAAAAATAAATTTGAAATCAATCCTTCATGTTATAAATTAAGGATCTATGACTGAAAACACATACCTTTGGATTTAAGGAGAAAATGAAGAATGACAAAATAATTCCAACAAAATCATATTGAATTTCCATAATATAGCCTTAGATATCTTACCCTTTCATAAACGGATAAATTTAATCATTATTGGTATAAAAAACGTTATATATATCCAAAATGGAACTAGATCTATAAAACTAAGAGTTAGAAAGAAGTATCTCTAAGAAAAACTAGGAAAAAATACCATAAACAATGACTTACTATGAGAATCCGGATTCATGGAAACAATAAACACTTTTGGATAACATCCAATTCAATGTATCGAGGTTCTACTGCCCTTTGGAAGTAGTAATATTGAGTTAGGGTATTTTTGGGGAAAAAATGAGGTACTGAAACATAATACTGACATAGTACCACTTATTTGGATATTGAATTTAATACGTGAATGGTTAGTTGTATGGTTAAGAAAACCATGTATTTAAGAAATACCTGCCACTACATCAAGGAGGAACCTTAAAAGATAATAACACCATGTTCCGGCCATGAAAAACCTCACATTCCCACTTTTCACTGTTACTCCTAGGAGGCTGCGATGTTTGGAAAAATCGTGTTCATTCCAGTGTGCCTTCCCCTTAACATATATATCATTGTGAATGGTTTCGTATCAGATTTTAATGGATTACACCAATCATGTACCTATTTTTAACCTTTATTAAAGTCATCCAAACATTCCCAGTGTATTCCTAAACCTCCCAAAATTTTACCAAACACTTTACAAACATAAAAAGTATAAATAAAGTGTTACTTACTAGAAATCAGGGGTACTATAGGTTCCAAGTTACAAAATTTAATGGAAGGGATCCTAGGATATTATAGACTATATATACCTTGGGAGATACTTGGGTATCCTAATTATATAATTAAAATGATGGGTTCAAATGTTAACGAATTTGTACATATGAAAGAAATGACACTTGGTATGCCTTGGATGGGCTCACCATTCATTTTCCATACCTATGAATGAGTAATACGAGTTCCTTAGAGAAGCAAAAGATGATGGGTTTAGTGTCTATATTATAATCCCATGCCTCAAGTGGTACTAGGTCCCCTATGTGCAATACCTGGCATGAGATCCAAGGGTTTGTTTTATGCAATGCCCATAGTGTTACTTAAAATTCCATTTTTGGATCTCTATGGAAGAACTCGTACATGATTTTTTAGTCCCCCTAGAATGATACATTGGATTAAATTAATGGATCACCTCGGTTGTGATTATGGTTCCTATTATCAAATTATAACAATGAAATACATGTTAAAGATTTTTGTTGTGTAGCTTTTATACATGGAAATGTCCACCATGAAAAATCGCATACCTGGGATTGATTATTTTTCTGCTACATATATCATGATGACCCACATTATATTTTTAATGTTTCACTTATGTTCAGAGACATTTCAGCCTAGGTAGAGGTAGGTAGGGTGAGCCAGGTGTCCCTTAGGAACATGTGCTGACTGGTTTACTTTTAGTTTATTTATTTATTTACATGGCATACATTTAATCCATTAAAATTTGAAATCATTGAATAGATTATTCTTTAGAGACCATTTTCTGTGGAATGTTGACTATACCTCACACCCTACTCATGACACCATTTCTCTAGTGGACCCAAGAAGTTCTAATGCTCACATGCCAATAGATTATTTTTTATGATGTACATTGTACACAAGATCATAGGAGCAAATAACTAAGTTAGTACATAGGATTATAATGGATTTCACACTCAAGGGTTTCATTATTTTCACTATTGATGTACTAATTGTGTCACATGTTGTATTTTTATCTATTTAGATTTATTTAGCACCATCTGGACTTGTATGTATAGTTGTATAGTTTGAGTTTTCCATTTTATCAATTGTTATATTTTTCTTCCACTACTCAATCTATTATGTAGAGTACATTCACTTTTTTTTGGTTCACATCTATTATAATGATGTGATACTATGATCAGGATATTATAGTATCCCCATCATACCTTATTTAAAACCTCATGGCTAGTTAGAATCCTTTGACATATAGTTAGGCATGCTTGAGGCCTTGTGGTGATCAATCTAGCTACTAGTTTAGTAGTAAGTTCGGTCTGAATGTTTCAAATTAGTACCATAGACATGTTTCCATTTGTATTAATATTTTTTTCTAGTAGACATGAGACTAGTAATGTATCGGAAAATGGTAAATATCTATGTTTGGGAGTGATCATAACAAAAATAGGGAAAAACTATGTTGCCATGGATTGGACCGTTGTTTGTGATATTCACTATTACAGTTGATTTTTTTACCTAGAGAGATCGGTATACCTTCCCCTTCTTAATGATTTATTGGTTTTATATTATTTTTCCCTTGGCCTGAATCAATAAGAATATATCATTACCTGCATCATTATAGACCCATATAGATTCACATTCCAGGTATATTCCATGCCATGCATATTTCATTGATTGGTTGTTTGAAATTTCATGATGTACATTTTATGTTTATTATCATTCTAATTTAATTTATATGTTTCAGAAAATATATTCCATGATTCATGATTAGATATTATGACTAACTTACAATATATTTGGGTGATTAATGAGTATTCTTTACTCTATATTCTATTGTTATATGATTATTTCCATGCATTCCTGTATCGAATGAGATGTTCCGAATTCCTAGGTATAATTTTAACATAAAAATTTCGATTAAAAATCGAGCATCAATATGAAGAGTTTTTTCCTACATAGATTTATGATGACACCTAAATTAACCAATATTGAGTTTTTTGAGAAATGAACCATTTGCTTCATGGGCTGAAACATACAGTTTGTGATTAAATGGGATCTAATTTTCAACGTATAAAGTTTGAGGGCACATTATAAATTTGAAAATGGAAACCCATATAATTGAACCACTATAAAAAATCATGATATATCTTGAGACCATAATTTAAATATAGGAGTTTTTAAATTTATACTTAAAAACTAATTGGTTGACTATGCACCTCAGACATGGCTTCCCCCAAGTAAACAGGACATGGTTTGGTATGTTTATGAGATAGGAACTAGTAAGGGTCTTTCATAGTCATAATAATTCAAATGTTTCAAATAGTATCTAGATGAACCTAAAATGACTTGACTACGACCCCTGTAGGTCACCTATAATTTGAATCGCCTTTGTGAAAAACCACATGGGGGTATACAAATGAAATATAAATATTGTCATTTAATGTGTCCAAAACGTCCTATAATGGTTTAAATATAGGCATATGGTAGAATATTACATGACAGGTCCCCTTTTAAATATATTACAAATCTATCGTATTATTTTGAATCTATATTATTTTTGAGTCATTCATTAACTAAAATGCCAATTTCAACTTAAAGGGTGTTTTCCTCTATTGAGTGAAAATGAAATTTTCATTAACTAAGCTAGTTGTGAAACCTTATGAATAACTAGTTGATAATGAAAATATTTTTTTGATGAATTTCCTATTTATAACATGATTTCTATTAAGTAAATAATTTTTAAAAGGATGTTTGATAAATATTTCTTATGTTCTGGGTGGATTTAGCTAAATAAAATATCAGATAATTTATCCTTATGATTAGTATTAGATGTCCCTTAAAACTAAGCCTTGAAATGTTTAATGATCAATTTTTTTTAATGTTATGAAATAAAATGAATCCTTAATGTGAACTTCATATCATGACCCTCTTGTAAAGGTGGATTAAACATCGATTTGAGTACATTCTTTTAGATGGGAATATGAGCGTCACCCATAGGCCCCTTCATATATATAACATACTTTAATGGTAGATAATATTGTCTAATGGACTTTTAGGAGTGACACACTTGTTGGTTCAATGCTTTATGTTTAGGTAAGGGGATATCCCAACGTAGGTTGCACCCTTAGAACCTTAAAACCTGGCTTAATGCCTATGATATTTTTTATGTGTGGTACCCTTCCAAATCCATTTTCCATTGTAGTAAATTTAGTTTCTAAAAAAACACCTTTAATTTTTATGGGGGGTAGTGTGGTGTTTTGACCAACATTATGGGTGTTATCGTTAGGAAATTATTCTTTTTAGTGGGATGTACATGCCTAGGTAATGGTTGACCGCTTAGTGGTTTTTGTGACCCTTCGTTCTCTTCTTTATAATTGGATGACTCCTGAGGTCATGTGCCTTTTTAAAAGTCATTATGGTTAGTATTAATATGTGATAGATCATTTATGTCGGACAGGAGATACTTTAATGCATAGGGATGAGAAACCTTTTGATAGTATCAAGAAGGTTATGTAGTGTTAATGAAATCTTGGGGGAGTATGCATTGATACATGTGGTGCCCATCATGTTACAAAATATTACAATGAACTATTTGAGTTCAGTATTAATTGATAATCTTTGAGATATTACGCTATGTTTATGGGTCATCTTCTTAGTAGAGTGACCTATGAATTAAAGGAAAGCATATTCATTCCAATGATCTAGATGATTTTTTAAAAAGGGATTACGTGTTTGACATGATGGTTGGGTTTTTTAGTCTATTATAACTAATTATATTGTACACATGGATGTAACTTAGAGGGATTGTCTTATGTATGACTAAAGTAATTTTATCACAGAGTATTTGTAAGAATCTTTTATATCCCTTATTTTGGTTCAATGTTTGATAAATTCTGTCGATACTCTCTAGGACCAGCCTTTATTGGCCAATGGAGTGTGTCCCATGAGTTTTGTTTTATTTTTTAGTTAATGTAGATACTATGAAACTCCTTAGGCGGGGTTCATAGCATTAAATTTTGTAAAACATTCCCTTATAAGTAGAAGGAACAAAACAATGAAGAACCATTTGGAAATGATCAATACTATCTTAAATGTCTTCAAGGACGATGTGTTTCAAAAATAATTAGTACTAGAAAGTAAACAAGATTATGATATGGTGGAATATATATGAAACCCTTCAAAAAATCATCGATTTTGGATAAACTCCAGTGGTTTTACTTGTGTTATTGTAGTATTCCTACAATGTTAAAGGCATTGTTTTCAGTTAATGATGATGTATCATAATGGGAATCTATGATATTTTTAAAATAGGATGACTAGTGGTGGTATGACTTCTATTCATTCTAGTAGTTGGGTATGGTTGGTTTGAAACTACACTAAGCAAATTTTTTCGTGCAATACGAGTGACTTGGGAAATTTTTGGAAATTTCTCAAATATAATTCGGGTAATATTTTCTTAGTGATGATCATGACCACTATATTTTCATCATATAGGATAAGCTGAGATAGTATCAGTTATATAATGAGGTAATATATTAAAATTGAGTTCTATTTTAATAAATAGGATCTATCAATGTTGCATAATAGAAGTATGGTTATTATTGAGCCATGGTTTCTCTAGAGCGATACTTTGGTTCCCCAATTATAATGCCTTGAACGGACTCACAAACACAGGTTTCTTCCTTCTAAATTGAGTTCGAAGTTGATGACATATTTTACATAATAAATGATCCTGATGTGTGGACATAGACTTTGTACTGATCAATCACTTGTAAATTTCAGTGTATGGTCTACCAGAGATGAGCTCCTTGGACTCCAGTTGATGATTCCAAGGCCACTCTAAAACATAGTCAGGCTCATATGTGATGTTTGAAAAGTAAAAAATATAAGTGTGATGGAACATGTATACATCATGTTCATACTGTGGAATGAAAATATAATGAACGTTTTGTCTAGAGACATCACTGAAATTCAATTATGGGATTTGCTGAGTGTTCTTGGAGAAAATATCAAGGTTACTTCGTTTATAGGAATATGGTATATCTCTTATAAGTAAGCATCCGTAAATTACATGTGTTTTGAGGGTAGCAAACTAGATATAGTTAGACTTGATACCTCTCTCTTTCCATATGCTATCTTTGAGGAATCACTTTCTTCCATGGGGTTAGGAAGTGGGAAGCATAGTGTGGGTTGGAAAAGGATTCTATGAAAATATGTCTTATCGTAGATAAATTAGGTCAGTTGGGATATGTGCATTTTTTCATCCTATGAATCATATGTTGTGTGTCTTTAGACATCTAAGGTATTATTAAATTTAAAATTCCTTCATTATATATACCATGAATTATAATTTTCCTTTTTATGGTATATACCATGGTGGAGAGAACCAAATGATGGTCATTGGAAGACACAATTATATGATTGTTCCTCAAGCTATAATGGGAGAAGGAAACTCGGTCATGATGTCATAGTCTTGAATTCCGTAATTGAATCATGTTTCTATAGCTTCTGTAAGTATTCTTATGGTGATGTTAAGAGTTGTGTTGGGAACGTGAAAATTTAAATGACTGTATGAAAAAAAATCATCACTGTATTAGGATAGTTTTTTTATTCATTGTTTTCCCAAGGTTTCTTGTTGATGTGACATTCTATGGTGGGGTGATTACAGAATCCCTCGTTTTTTACCAGATGAAATTCCAAAGGAATTTTGATTTTTTTCAATTTTTTGGACGGACCGTTATTTAGACTAAGTCTTGGAATGTAAAACTGAGTTGTGTAGAACATAAATGTATTGTTTTTAGACAAGGTTAAAGGAATGGGATTTTTCATCAGTGTTCCAAGAGTTTGGGGAGCACCGATCACTAGAATCTCAAGCATAGAAAGACTGGAAAGGGGGAACGATTTTTCTGAAGTAGTGTGGCCCACTAGGTGAATCTGTGTGGCTTAACCAGTGGAGTTGGAAATAACACATTGTTTGGTATAACCATGTGACATGAAACTCTATCCCATGTGGGTGCTGAAGAATTATTGACAGTGGTATTCTACATAGGCTATGTGCATTTTTTAAAACTCTGTGTCTATCTCGTGTGAGGTGGTTTCTTGGGTAGTGGCTCATGCCTGATTGGTGCATAGTTTGGCCAATCATGTCCCAAGACTATGAACCTCATTAAAGTGTAATGAAATTAAAAAAATTACATAACCACCTTTTTTACTTCTGTACCTTATTATTCCAACCTCTCACGCACATCAATCCCTCTAGGGAGCACCACCCTTCCTCCACAAGGTATAGAGAGTAATCGTTCATCTGGACTGCATTTTGAGTATTTCATTTCATATTAGAGGAATATTTTTATGTCTACAACCCATCCTTCATTATTTATTTGTTTTTATTTTCCTCAAATGTCATATTTTGTTGCAAGTCAATCAACCTTTATCATGTTGATCATTTGTTTCGTCAATTTTTCCCAAATTTGATTGTTTCCAGCATCAATATTAGATGTGTAGCGATTCCCAAGAATAACGTATGTGGTATATAGATTATCCCTTAAATTAATTCCCTTTATAAATTGTTCTATAGTGTCATGCAACAATATATTTGTGTGATGCCCTTTACATTTTAAATAAAATGTGTAGACCCTAATCCCCTAATTATAGTTTCCTTTTTATATTTAAATAGCATGGTTGATGGTCATATACCTAATGTTTAATCGACCCTTATTGGGGTTATATTTGGAAATATTAAATAAATAAATTTTTTGTTAATAAAACCTCTAGATGAGGTGTTCTATATTTTGAAATGTAACGAGTTAAAAAATATAATTTCAAATGATATAATACCCCTATAACTTAACCCTTAGTTACCAAGACATATCGTATGTTTTTATGGACTCATATTTGTTGAATTATAATGATGATCCTTTTTGGCACACTTGTAACAAGGACAAACTTATACAATTGAATGTAAGGTGTTATCTACCATGGGATGCTCATCTGTCCATATTCCTTTTTTTAAATAATAATAATTACCTAAAAATGGATAGGAACGTTTAATGGATTAAATGAAATGTTGTGGGAATTACCTTATTATTCATAATATTGAAATGTTAAATGGGTGTGGCCCACTATAGTGTACTTTCCTTTTGGTGTGGCATGCTTAAGAACACGCGCAACTTAAATTTTCCTTTGTACTTGAATATTGATGAGGCATTTACATCCTTTTATAATTCATCTTAAATGATTAAGTGTTCTATGAATTCCTAGTGTGATATGTGGGTTCATTATTATGGAATTCCATGGATGAGATTATATGCTATTTTATATTGTATATACCTTGGGTGATTCTTCGAGCTTTTAACCAGTGAATTCCAATGATTTCCTCATAGATTACCCAGTTTGGACTTATGTCACGAGATATTCTCAATATGCCTTATACGTCCTCATAATTCATTTTCCATACCTTCGCCTGAGAGATACCAGTTCCCTAGGGGAGACACCATGGATGATATTAGTGGCTATATGGTAATCCCATGGCTCACGTAATACTCAGTCCCTTATCTGTGAGACCTTGGATGGGATCAAAATGTTTCTTTCACAATATGTCAAGAGTGATACTTGAGATTTCATTTATTGAACACCATATATTAACTCATATGGTATTGGTTGTTTATAGTTCCACAAGAGTGATACATGATATTCCATTTATGGTTTTCCATAGATAGGTTTACAGTGTCTCTTATTAAATTATAAGATGACATAAATGTTAAAGTCTATGATTTCATAGTTATTATCCAAGGACATGTCTTCCATGAAAAATCACAATCCCAAACATTCTCTTTTTCTTCATACTTATATCATGATGAAACACATTATATTTTTCTATTCATAATTTAATTTTAAATGAATTATATTTATTATTAATTTTATATTTTTTCTAGAAAATGTTTCATAAAAAATCAATTAATTCTTATATCATTATAATGTCAACAATGTGATATTTTTTATAATATTGGTTTTTAAATATTCACCCAAAAATCATCTATTTCTAAAAATTCTCATACATTCATCCTAACATAATTGTGAAAATAAAAAATAATAAATGGTAGCCCTTTTATGAAATTAAAAATATATATCTATAAATTTTACTTTTGAATATAAAAATGTATTATTTATATTATAATGATAAAATAATGGGATGTATATTAGTAAATAGCATGCGGATGTGGTGTTTACCTACTATAGGATGATATCATGTATTAATGTAATTGTAATATATATGATTTATTTAATGTGATAGAAATATGTGTGGTTATAATTAAGTGATTGATGGGTTTGATATATCACTCCAAAACATTGGGTAAATAATTATACCTCACTTGATAATGTTGTTATGTGTGGATATGAATATGGTTAACAATGTTCATGAATTTATGTATCGGAATGATTATGGTTAGCTATGTTTAATATATTATAAGTGGGAATGATTGGGTTAACTATGTTTATAACATTATGAGTGATCGTGATTTTGGTTATTCATGACCACAACATTTATTATATTCATTAATAATGTTATCTATGTTCCCAATGTTTTCATTTAATATGATTGTGTGTATGCCACATGCATATGTTATTTCCCAAAAATTATGATTATTTTCCCATATTTTCAAATTCTTATAACATGGTGATCCTTTTTAGGTTATATGTTTTTCTATCATTCTTTATAAACAACTATTATGATTCTAAATTCTTTTTAATCATCAATTTATTCCATTATTATGTTTTCTCACATTATTACAGTATACTCCTTAATTACTTGTTGATATATTTTCCCATTACGAAAAATATAATATCTATAATGGCTCAAATATTTTAGGTACTTTACATCAATACTTTTTCTCCAATTTAAGGTAATTGACTTATTCTTTTCTAGGGTGTAGCCTCAAGTAACATTCAATCATTTTTAGAGAAACTTAATGGATTTTAATAGGGTGTATGATTTGTGAATAGTTAGGGAAATCCATGTGGGTCTCCCTGAACAACTCTTCATATAGTTATAGAGGAGTAATAGATGTGTCAGGATTTGGGGAAACCATGTGAAATCCTCCAAAAAACAATGTAACTCAGGATAGAGTTAAATCGAATAGTTGGCTCTAGATTTTCCATATCATTTGAAAAAACCATTAGGGGTCCTCTAATTGGTAGCGAGGCTAACATATTTGGCTCATATTTTTTGTAAACTATGGTAGATAATTGTATATGGGTTTTTATTTATTCCAAATATTTGATTATTAACCCAAAACCTCCCTAAAACACATCATTCTCCATCATGCCACAGGCTCTCAATATTTGGGAACATGATGTTCATTCATAGTGATTCACCTCTCAATGAACCTTTAATCTATTAGATCTCTAGGATTTTTCTCATGTGGATTCAAGGTAAGTGGTTTTTATTCCTCCTTTATTCACATTCCTTCAAGATATCCTCTCTACTTCTTGGAAATAATCATATATCTGGATGGTTTTGGCTAGATTTATGAATTCTTTTATAATCTCAAAAGAGATTATCATTTAATCAATAGATAGAAATATATATATAGTGAATTATCCTTATCTATTGATCTATTATATATATTTTTGTGATGGTAGTTCGCATTGGGTAAGCCTAATATAATTAATTACTTTATCATGTTCATATTCTAAAATTTTGAATCTATAATTCCTTATGAGATATATTGGGATTGATTATAGGGAATTCCATACTTGGTACTGATCTCGGTGGTGATTCTCAACCATGGATTTCAATACTATTGAGTATAGAAGCCTTTACCATTTAAATTACATAAATAGTGTGTTGTGTTCTATGATATGGTTGTTAATGTGTGTGTCATGAGATCCTTGATTGACATGATTCACATGTGAGTGCGTGTGTAGCCTATGAGACTATTTCTTAATAGAACATGTATGTGGGTGTGGTTGTGGGAATAACTCACGATATATTTTCATTAAATGAAATGATTATTACTTGATTTATTATTTCTAGTGTTTGGATTCATGTTTAGTTTCCCTCTTGCAAGTTGCAAGGTACCAGGTGGGACTAACACAAATAGTTGGTCCCTTAGAGGGGGTGTTCCACCTTTATGAGTTGAAGGGTGTGATTTAATTTCTAGAGACAATATTTATGGATTAGTATTTCTCTAAATCAAGATATTAGGTCAAAATGTCTGTACATGGTTTACTCCAGAGCCGGATATAGGGTCGACATGTCTGAGTGTGTCTTTCCCGAGAGCCGTGAACAGGGTAGACATATGGACACTATGATTTTTTCTTATTGTTCGATGTAAATTTATTCATTAAATGTGGTACATGGATATTAGATAGTTTGATATGTTTTTCGACATTATGTGTGATCAAATGGAATTATAGAAGTCATGTAATAGTAAATTTTGACCTTCCCTCAAAGATGGTGTTGAAGAAGGTAAATCTGGGATTCCTGGTAGATTGGATAATTCATGATGACTCAAAAATTGTTTTTTTATTTATGTTTTTAAATTCATATCATAGAATAAGATTTTATAAATGTGTTTTTCACTTATCGTGTGGAATAATTTGTGGTTTAGTTCTATTTTTATACTTACACCTTTCATGGGAATCTCAATACATCTGTAGGTTTCATGTTTAAGGATCTAGAAAAGGTTAGTTGCCCTACACCGGGGAGTTGACCAAGTGGAGATTGGAAACTAGAGGAACTTCCGAGAAAGGACCTAGAATATTACTACAATGTTTTTATTTTATTTTCATGGTTATCAAAAATTTGTTAACTTACCACATTGGGAGTATTTTAGTAACTTTGTTTATAAAACACATATTCCATTTATTATTACTTGATGTTATTATTGTGTTGAATCGGGATATTTATCATTAATTTTTGTGAAATTGATGAATGAATATTGATAGTGATATAATACCCCCAAGGAACGGTTTGGATCCTTACCACTATTCGATAGCCTCTTGTGTATAGGGAGATGGGCATGAGGTCATGTAACCCCCCAACGGGACCCGATGATTTTGTCATGATAATACAAAGGGGAACAAAATGATTTTTTCGATTTTATTTTTATTAAATTATATTATTCATCACTATGTTTGGTTAAAGTTAGAAACAAATATGGTTAGGTGAAACTCATGAAGGGTAGTCATTCTTTTCCATGACAATCAAATGTTTAATGAGTTACTAGTTTGAGGGATTATTGTTATCATTCTATCTTTTACTATTGATCTATTTCACCTTAAGTGGTGCATATAATTTACATTGTGTTATTATTTATTGGATATTTTTCAATTCATGAATCCAGACTAGTCATGTAGGATCACATGCCATTAATATGATTTCTTAATATTTACAACAATTCAATTAATTAAATGTCATTGGTAATTTCAGTTTTTTTCTTTTGTGATATAATTTGACTAAAATATTTATTAATTATAATTATCATTCTGTTTTTTGTATCTATACATGATTGTGACTATTTTTTTTGAATTAAATATTTATATTAAAAAATATATAAATGGGTATCCTCATAGGACGAGTCGTATTGTAGTATTCTTTTGGTTGTGATTTTTACTACTCGAGCATTGTTTCCAATTAATATTTTGAAGTCATTTTAATTGATTGTTTGAAATTTTAGATAATTTCTCTAAGTAATCATCTTACTGGGACACCTAAATAAGTGGATAATTATTCTCATGTAGGGGAGGTAGCTTCTATAGTTTCTCCATTCATGCAAGAGTGTGATACTTTTCATGCTATAATAGTTTTTCCAGTGGTTTAGGAAATGTATCCACATTATCCTGGAGTATTTCTAATAATGAAGGTTAATTATGGAAGAGCACATAGGATGTTGGAAGATTATGCTCAGGGATTTTATCATCATCATCCCCCATCATTACATGGTACTGCAATACCCTAGTATGTTAAGGATTTGATCAAAATCATTGAGGGAATCTATGATATTTTGGTGTCTCTAAATGATTGATGGCTTATGTTGGATGCTTTCATAAATCAAGGACCCACTTGGAGATGGTGTTGTGTGATTAACCATGTGGATATGAATGATTTTTTGACCTCGTAGACTTTCAAGAATATTTTCATGGAGGAGTTCTTCTTAGATGCACTAAAGCTATATCAAGATCAGGGGTTTATGGATCTCAAGTAGGGGTTGATGTTGGTATCATTCTATTATGATCATTTAATAGAGTTTATTCAATTCACTCCTCTTCTGGTTGGGAATTAGGTGTAGAATCCATGAATGTTAGAGACTGTCCATTTACTAGAACTATGGTTCAATGTTAGGAATTTTAAAAAATCGACATACTCTTGTGTTCTTTTCAAGGCTCACTTAATTTAGAAGGGACTAATGGAGGACAAAGATGTAGGTCCTCTTCTAGCTTTTAGTGGAATAGTGAGTAGCATCCCATTCAATTTTTGGGGTGGTTTTACCTAAAATATGTATTTGATATCATAATGCATGTGCCATGGTGGTGAGATATTGTTGGATTAAAATAATAGATCTCAAGCTACCTATGTTGGAAGAAGTACTATTAGGTGTTATAATTGAGGAATGAATGGGAATTGTCTTATGTTTTGTCTCAATAATATTAAATATTTCCATTGATATGGAAGGACAAGTTATCTATAGATGTTTTTTATAAATTCCTCAGGGTTAGGTTTTAAGATATTAGGTTATGGGGTGCTCATAGGACCACTTCAGTAGATTTCCACTTCATAGGATTATATATCCCTTGAAATTCATTACCCAGATAGGTAGGGTTTTGGATATGACACAGGAAAGGTGTATGTGGTTGACTATGTTATGGTAAATGGTAGGGAGGGACATTCACTAGTTAGATGTATAGATATGATTATATTTTCAATCTATACTACTTTGTTTGATACATGATCTTCCCATTTTTTTAAAATCTACTTATGTCAATGTTGGGTTATGATTTTTGGTCAAAATGATTTGTAAATTTATTTCTATTGATACACCCTTAGGTAGGAAGTTAGAACATCACTAGAGATATACATAGTGTCCTATAGTATTTTTTTACTATAGTATTTTATGAGATTTTATTATCTTATTCTTGACTGACTTCGATGTGATATTTTCATAGAATAGTTGAGCAACTATTATGTTCACATCGACTGTTACAAGGGGAGAGTATCATATTATACAAATGTGGGATAGAATGTTTTTTGACCATTGTTCGAGGTGTTGGAGTAGGCATCAAGAGACTATACCAATGTCATTTTGGATCTATTACAACATAGGTAACATTCATGCTTCGTGCAACAATCACTGAATAAACACCCTCCTCTTTTCCTCTAGTGTTGAACTGTTATCGGGATGTGTTTCTAAGTGATTTATCAAGTCTTTCTCTTATTATAGAAGTTCAATTTTATTATGAATAATATTAATATAAAAAACAATATTGAATCCTCTATATCATATAGAATTGGATAAGTAAAATGAAATCATGGTATAACATGAGGATCTAGAGGTAACGAGATTTATCAGACCAAACACTTCTCCATAGGGTGCTTATGTTTTGTTTCACTAAGTAGGGATATTGAATCTTCCAATTATTAATTAACTAAAACAAGATAAATATTTTTTATTAAATAATATTGAACTGTTATCAATTATTGAATATTTTTGTCATATTAGTGGATCCCAGTGGTTCTCTATGATTTACTTTTCATTAGTCATCCCTCAGATTCAGATAAGATAATACTTTTTACCTAAGACAATGTTTAGAAGAATATATAAAATATTTGGTAATCTTATCATTCCTTTTGAGTTTGATAATTATAAAATGGTTTTTATCCTCTCTTGAATAGGATATTCCATCCATATCTTGGATACATCGTTTTATTTTATGAAGATATCATGATATACTCACCGACCCTATAAATGTATTCTACACAACTTGAGATTATATTGAGTACACTTTCTGCACCTTGAATTTATGCCAAGACATAGAATTTTCACTTTTTGTATTCAAGAGTTGCGCTTCCTTTGGTATGTGATTTATAATTATTGAATCTCATTTTTTCCAAATATGGTATAGGTTGTGATTACTTGAGAACGCCATAGGAATGATTCTAAAATTAGAATTTTCATAGGTTTTTTCAGATACTACAAACATCCACTATTTGGAATAACCTATGAATGGGCATTCCAATATGGTGATGATGTTTCAGTGGGAATATCAGTTTTAATAATCCTTCTAATATTTGAATATAATATTTTTATTAGCACTAATTTTTAGCTCATCATAGTTGGGTATTTGTTACACGGTATGCTATAATACCTAGGCTGTTGGTTCGGGAGTTATTTTTATATAGAGAGATCATGTAGTTTGTTATGGATTCCATCATCCATCGTCTCATGAAAATAAATACCCTATGAAAGATCTGAAGTTTTTTTTAGTGGTTTATGCTTTCAAATTTTAGATACACTATCATTTCTATGAGATATTTTTCAATTATATTGACCATAAGATTTTGAGTTATATTTTCTCTTAGTGGGGAATAAATATATATTAGTATAATTGGTTTGGGTATCTTATAAAATTTTACATTTATTTACATTACATTATTGTAAAGGGAAATATTGTTGAAAACAATATTAGTAGGAAAATGAAAGATCATGGAGAGAACCCTTTAGAGGAGGAATGCATAATGAGGATCTTATTGGATGAATAGTATGTAGGTGTATCTATAACATAAGGGGTATTGTATTATTCTCCATTAATTATCAAGTCCACCTTTGTGAACTGAGTTAAACCTAACTAGGATACGTATTTTGAGTATGTAGTGATACAAGAACAATTGAAGGGGAAAGACCTAGTTCCAATATCATCTTTAGATAGAGATGATGTGATCTATTATTATGGGAGTGTTTTTGTTCCTACTTACATGAGAGAAAATATAATTAGATACTCTCATGATTCATAGTGGGATATACATTCATGATCAATAAAGATGTATCATGATATCAAATTGAATTTCTAGTGACTTCATTCGAATAGTGACATTGAAGACATTATATCTTTTTGTCTAACATTTTAGATGTTTATGGTCGATTTTCAGTGACTGAAGGGTTTGGTTCAACCTATTATTATTACAATGATTAATTTAGATGAGATTATAATAGACATTTTTATGGGGTTTCCCAGGGCCCCAAGAGGTCAATATTATGTGTGAGTTGTGGTTGATTGGCTGATGAAGGTGACACATTTCATTTCAATATCATAGAATCATTCCTTAAATTAGTTGGGAAAATCTATATCAGGGAGATTGTATGGTTGTATGGAGTTCCAAAAAGCATAGTACCTAAATGAGATAGTAATTTCTTGTCATGTTTTTAAAGAAGATTGAAAACAAAGATTTGGAAGTAATTTAAGCGGAGTACAATGTATCATCTATAGAACGATGGGTAGTGAGAGTTGATGATATATATATTGTATGATATTCTCTTATTCATGCATCCTAGATTCTAATGGAACATGGTAAGATAAAAATTAATTATTAGAGAATTTATACTATAAATTTTACCAATATTCTATTCAGATAAAACAATTTGAGTCTATTTACGTTCAGTCATGTTTTTCACCATTGTGTTGGCATGAATCATGTGGGATTACAATTGTCAAGATGAGTATAGTGTATGAAACCTCATATTGAGTCCAATTGATTCGATAGTTATTTTTTACTACTTGGAGTTGGTATCACTCATATACTAACTAGAGGCGACATCCCTTAGATTTTGTGTGGTAAAACATATTTTCTTGTGGGTGTGAACTCCAATGGGACATTAATTGTTATGGGAACATGGAAAGTTATCAGAATCTTTTTAGAGAACATTTAATAATATTGATCATATAATAATAGTGGCCAATTGATTATATATCCCTCCATGATATCAATGTAGGATAATGGCTTATATGTGTCTCAGATTTGGTCGTACTATCACTATATTGTGCATGTGATTTACAGTGAGGATGTTGAGTTCAAACCCGATGCATAATTTTTGGAGTGATAGGTATGAATTATACACTACTGTGATAATTGTTTAAGGGGGAATATGATATGACTTGTTTGAGTTCTTGGGTAGTACAGAAAATTCCAATAGGGGTCTTGCGAGTGTGAATATGATGTAGGGGATCAAGGGCCTGAGTTGATTGAGTAGGTACTCTAGAGATAGTTACTGAGGATAAGTAGTCCTTATCGGAAGACATTATAATGGACAAAAATGTTCAAGTACAGTATGTGTTACTAATGACCCCTCTTTAACTCTTTTGAGTTATTAATTTTTGGGAAATTTTTTGGTTAAATTATGGATTGTTTTTTAGGAAATTGTGGGGTTTTAGAGGGTTCATGGTTTGAACATAGTTAGGGAAAATAGTCAGGATCTCCACAGCAAACTACATAGATTATTTGAGAGGGAAAGTAGTCGGATCATTGAAATTTAAATCAATGAAGCATCATCTATGAAACCATATAAAAAAATGATGGATTAGTAAACCATGTGACTAAAAGATAAACATATTTTTAATTAATCTTTATGTTTCTTTTTTTTACTCCAATCCTTTTGAACCCCTTCATTATTCCTCCTACACATTGGGTTATCAAACCTATATACTCCTAAGGTAATTCTTGTTGATTAGTATCTCTTTAAACTCCAAATATAGTGGATCTATGGAATTAATCCATTTGTATTCGAGTTAATAAATCATTCATCCTCCGTTCATCATGTTCCTTCATGATATCATATCCTCTTCTTGAATGAAATCATAGATATTGGATGTTGTGGTTTGATATACAAATTCTTTTGTGATATAATAAGATTTTATGTTGATAGATAGGAAACCAGATCCATATAATTGTCATGTACCCTTAATCAATTATATATCTATTGGAGGTGGTGGTTCTCGTTGGGTAAGCCTAGTCGAATTAAATCCATTATCATGTTCTTCTTATTAACCCTTGAATCCAGAATCCCTTGTGAGATGAAATTGGATTGGTTAAAGGAAATTAATTCAGTGAGATTAATCCGGCTGTTGATTCTTGACCTTGCAAAATGATACTGTGAAGATTGGAATTCTTTACCATTTTATGGACTTTGTATGTTAGTTGAATACTATTAAATTATTTTGTGCATTCATGTGTCATGAGACCCTTTCTTGATATGATTCATATGTGTGTGTGTATCCCGTGATACTAATTCACTTAGGAACATGCATGTGGGTGTGTGTGTTTCCAATGAGACAATTTACTAACAGGATATGCATATTACTTACATTATCAAGGCTTGTGTCTGGATTGATGTTTTTTATCTATGATCGGTTTCAATGTACTAGGTGGGTCTACATTGACTATTGGTACCATAGGGGGGGTTATCATTATTTGGGATGAATGATGTGATTTTACCTTCACTGATGACATTTGTGGATATGACATGGCCCATATCAAGATATTGAGTAAAAGCGTTGTGATATGGCTATCCCTAGAGCCAAATACTGGGTTGACATGTGTGAATATGGCTTTCCCCTGATCCGTGAATTTGGTCAACAAGTTCACACCATGATTTTTCCTTAAAGGTGTGTATATAATTGTTCCATAAATGTGATGTGTTAATATTTGTTAGTTGGATATATTTTTAGCCGACATGTGATCACATGGAATGATCTACGTCATGTAATGATCACTTTTGACCTTCCTTCTGGCATGGAGCTGAATCATGTAGAGTAAGGGTTTTTGTATCTTGGTTGGGGCATGATGACTCAATACATGATTGTTCATATATTATTTTACCTCCCTTTGATGGAATACACTTTTTAATATGTATTATAAACTTATGTTTACGATGCACTGGTGGTGTCCTACTAGGTTTTTACTCACACCATACCTAGGCATCTTGATGTACATTGAGATTTCACTATAAACGATACAACTAAGGGTAATGCTGTTGTGTCGAGGACATGAGAAGGTGGTTCTTGGAGGATGGAGGAAATGATGAGACAGAACATAGCAATATTTTTTTGTGTTTTAGTTTATTTTATTCGTTATAATACATTAGATAACGTACCACATTGAGAGTCATAATTAATTTTTTTAATAATTGTATTCCATTTACTATGGCATGATGATACCATTATGGTGTTTTGGGATTTTTATTTTTAATTTTTATGACATTGGTGCATGGATCTTGATACTGAGGGTCTAGTATCCCCAATAAATGGTTGAGTCCCTTACTAATTGTTGGAAGCCTCCTATGTATGAGGAGACACACAAGTGGTCATGTGACACATTGACATAAACTCATGATTTGGTAGGGGTATCATAATCTCATCCTTCTTAAAATTTACTATTTCCCCAAGAAACTATATGAATAAATATTTTTAAGTGGAAATAATTTATAGTGAACTTTAATGTATATTACGAAAAAATAATGTTCAATTATACATTTATATTGAAAATCTTTCGAGTCACTAAACCTTTAGGTTTGGGATATTGTGTTTATTTTTGAGATATAATGTTTAAAATATGAAAATGATATAAAATATATTCATATTATGGTGATTTTATCTCAAATTATTTATTTAAATATGGAGATCAAATTGTATGTATATATACACATATACAAATGTATTCAAATATATATAAATATATGTAATGTTTGTATATATGTATGTATATGTGAATAATTATATTAATAAACATATATTTATTTAATTATATGTATTATAATATATGTATATAAATATTAAACTAAGTATATATTAAAACATATATACACATATATATAAATATTTTTATATATAGTTAATATAACAAATAAAATCATACGGGATAGTGGTAATGTTTTGTGATAGTAATGTGTAGGCGGGGGTTTGAATCATACAGTAATATCCAGGAAATTCCATGTAAATTTTTTAATAAATATATGGGATAATTCTATGACTAGATTCATTAATGACACTTGATTCTCGGGCCTGGTGATCCTAGAATATAATTTCGATCATTATTTATGTTCTTTTAAATAAAAATGAGAGTGGATTTTTCTAAATTTTAAATTGTATTTTAGATCAAAATATGAGGGAACCATTGAACTCAAAGTGTCAAGATTAACCTAGAATGAACTTATCCTTGACAGGATAGGGTCGACTGGACTATAAAACAATCATAATTTTCAAAAGATAAATTAAAAAATTAAAAAATCTTTTCTTTTATTTTCCTCACCGTTGAGAGGTGGCATACCAACACTAAATTGTGGCAATGAGTAGGTGGAAAACCACTTTAATGAGACAATTTAACTGAAGTGACACATATACACTATTTAATTAATGAAACAGAGTAATGGAATGGTGACACAACGTAACAGTAATGTTGCAACGTGTTTCTCTATTAATGAGATAACATTTTGGAGAATCAGAAGGTGGAATTTCAATGACACATGGTGAAGGTTATTATCTCCAACATAGAATACTGATGAATTCATGTGACATTGGAACACCTTTAAGAACATGACTGATGTGTGATGAATGCCATTATCATTGAAGAATAGAATGTGGATTCACGCTGACCGATTGCTCGAGTGAAAAACACAATCACAAAAAGGAGTTTCTATATATTAATACTTTTCCCCATTCATTATTCTAAAACAAATAACATGGATCCACCCATGAACAGGTTGATCCTCAGATAACAAGTTCTTGTAGGAGGGTGGATTTATCTCGGAATTATTGAATTAGGATTAATTATTTTTCTGAATGATCTTCAACTCTAATCCTCCCCAAGATTATACTCTAATGTGGAGGGTGCAGGCCGACATGAACAAGTACTGACCCCCACAGTCTTGGGAATTATTCATCGCCAAAACATAGAAAAGGAATAAAGAAGGTTTGGAGTCCTTATTAGGGATGGAGACACCCTATGGAGACCAGAGTAGCAGATGACATGAAGAATGAACCACTGAAGCAGACCCAGTGGTCTGTAGAAGGCTCTCTTGGTGGGTGGTAGTGCCCCGCGATGGAGTAATGGAGGTGACAGACATGGCCAGATCAGACCGAGGTGAAGCAGAAGGAGCCTCCATCATTAGTCGGTTGCTAGAGGATAGGGGACGTGGCCCCTGGGATGCATCTGTGGGCTTCGCGCGTCATGCAAGCCGCGGGTCTCCATTGCCACGTGGTCCACCGACCGCATGGGGGGAACAAAACATGGTCGGCCGAGCTCACATCGGCAGACTAAACAACACTCTATTAGGTATTTGGACTGAGGGTGACCAACATACCAGTTACATATTGGTATTGATGATACTAGGTCCATGAGTGACCCCATGGGGTGGACACCTAGACGAACAAGGCCAGGTCCAAAATGGACCAATGGGCCTAGCCCGATGGCCAGACCAGACCAGATTTGGTTGAGTTAGCTGAACCAAACTAGCAATGTGGGCCCCCATGCTGGAATTTTCAGGTCGGTCTGATCGGGTTAGACTGGGCCAAGACGGAACCATCACCTGTTTACATCACCAATATCTCTCAAACCGGGTGTCTGATTGATAAGATTTTTGTGGTGTTTGAATCCTCCTAAAGAGGCAGAACTATTGGAATACACTAAGAAGGATTTTATGGGTGTTGTAACATGATTAATGGCTTGAGGAGAGTTTCCTCTCAGAATCAAGAACACAACTAGTGCAGATCCTATGTCAGACTGAGACCCGAATACTACTGACAAGAGACCCTATGTGGATAAGCTATGATGGCATAGTGGGAAGCAACTTTGTGGGAACCAAAAGGCCCACAGTGTGGACCAACATTGTGTGACCCAACAGACCCATGATACTCAATGGGAAAGAGTACCACAGCAAGATGAACAATGTGGGAAGTGGATCTATTTGACTCAGTAGGGCCAGAGTGGGGAGCAGCACTGTGTGTCCCAGCATACCCAGGGAACATATCAGAGATGAGTACAACAATAGTCCAAGGATAGTGGGAAGTGGATCTGTGTGACATCGTAGGCCCACGGTGGGGAGTGTCTCTATGTGACACATCATACTCATGGTACTCATCTGGTAGGAGTGACCTAGTATCCCCTTGAATCCACTGATAATACTGATGGTCTTAAATTCCTTCTCTAGATTATACCTGGTGAGAATTTCATTGCTTCGTGATCATGATATATAGTTTTCTTCTGGACTACACTTTGGTCTTCCCTTCTGGTTTAGGGTCCCTACTAAGAATTTTGTTACTCATCCATTCACGGGCTTCCCCCAAATGTGTAGTGTATGCTGCAGACAAATGAAGACATGACACATGACATGGTGGAACATGACTAGGTGGTTCCCACTGAGATGAGGCAGTAATGAAGTGTTTCTCCTATATCCAGCAGAAACACTATACATAGCCATCTGGGGGGGGGTTCAACAAATGTCTTATCATCAATCTCATGATTACTCTTCTTCCACTTGTCTTTTGATGGATTTTTATTCTGGCCCATTTACATTCAGTTGTAACTTTAAACTCAGTAGTTTTATAGTTGCATGAATATTCACTTTTCCAGTTTTCATTGGACATGGTTGTGTGTGTGTGTTCATGTTCTCAATAAAATTCCTCCCACATGTAGGTTGACACCTTTGACACTAGACAGAAACCCCTGGCCTTTGGGAGGTGGTCTTGGGGGAGTCACAACATGGGCCCTGAGGGACGAGTCGTGACAAAGTTGTATCATAGGGGATTGGTTCTACTTCAAAGACAAGGATTTTGTTGTTTTTGGGACATTGTGTTAAATTTTTCGAGTTAAATTATTAGATTCGGGGAGTCGAGTGTTGGTGAGGCGGGTGACATATCCATATGCCTGGACCATGAATTATTCTTTCTGGCTCTATACATAAAATCCTGGGTAGCATGAATCATATATGAAATGAGTGGTTCTTTATGTTCTTCTTGAATTAGAGTCAGCTCAACATGTATAATCTATGGATTGTGGTACATCAAGATCTATTTCAGGATGCCTCTACGAAGATAGCCAACAAGGATTCTAATGGATGACCATGAGTACAACCCTCACAGTTATGAGGTATCGGTTCAAGGACCCATGCTAGTGATGTCCATGTCGGGTGGTGAACAAAAGTTACCACCACCCATTGATCAATAGTTAATACTAGATTTAGTGGTAGAGGATGCACATAGCCTCAGTTCCTTGAATGATTTCTAGAGATAGAGACTTTCCAGGGTTAGGGGAGTGACAGATCCTTAGGCTGCTGGGCACTGGCTAGAGGTGGTGATGCGGGTATTCCACCCAGGGATGATGCCTCATGACCATATGTAAATATTATCTACAAGCCTTCTTCAGGGCTCGGCAGGGAGATGGTGGAGTTTGATGATTTAGACTCATGAGGAGAAAACCCTCTCATGGGATGACTTAAAGTGTCTTTTCTGGGAGGATATCTTGCAAGCAACCATGCGCTCGATACACATACAGGAGTTGATTCCACTATAGTAGGGAAACATGTCAGTGGGTGAGTACTCTACAAGGTTTACAGACCTCCCCTACAACTCTACAGATATATAATGTGACCCATTATTCATAGACCAAACTTTTGAGAAGGGATTCTGAAAGGAGATCTAGGAATAAATAATTTCCCATAGCATCTCCACTCAAGCTGGAGTTCTAGAGCGAGCTCTACTAGAAGAGAGCTTATTCACACAGGTGGCACTGACGATGGGAGCTACCACTGGGCGACATGCGGTTGTGTATTAAGTGGTGAGAAGAATGCATCCGACGTAGGGACTGAAACACCCGATTTTTTTATGAGAAATATTTTTTTTAATGTTATATACATCATTAATGGAATCTTTCACTATAAAAAACACTATCTAGGTTTTCTTTACACGCAAACGTGACCTTCCTCAATTGATTTTGTTGTACCCAATACCGAGTTTCACAAAACAACGATATGTTATATAAACCATCCATTATGAATAGTTATAACCAGTTTTTAAAATTTTATAAATTTTATCTTTCAAAATGGACTTCATTTTTGGATTGAAATATCGAAATTATCCTAGGTTAAAATTTTGGTATTTTTCTTAAAACATTCAATTTGTGATAATTAGTTAAAACACTAGGTAACTATTTAAAAAATAAAATTTTTATTTAAATAATTATTTATTTTATTTAAATTTATTATAGGTCAAAATTGATACACAATACATATATATGTTCAATGTAATTCATTGGTGTCATTTTATAATAATCTTAGATATATAAAAAATTAATTGATCTTTTCACCGTCTTTTACACACCTCCTAGGAGAATTTGATAATGTACAGAAAACTTAATTTTACCGCTTCTGTGATGGAATTTCAAAAATCCGAGCGACACGGTTAATATGAAGAAGTAAAATGTGGTTAAATAATATAATTTTTTTGGTGAATAGTAAATGTTTACGTTAATTTACCACGGTTAAAAGTAAATAGGGTAATTAAGGGTAGAAATGATAGTATTATTACACTAACTCATGTTCTAATTCTATTGGATAAGTTTAATTCGGCCAAAAACAAACTTAGGAATAAAATATGACCATATAGGTCCACATGGATAAAATTAGGACATTTAATATTATTTTATGTAAATATTAATATGAAATAACCATATTCTATCTTCTATCCATCCTATAAAAAATGAAATCACCAAGTGTGCGTATGTACAGCCTACCGTCTCCACACCGTGGTGTAATCTATTTTTCATCACCAACATGCTTGGACGGGTATGCAGATGTAAGAAATAAATTTTTATGATTATTTTAAAGTGGTATTTATTCTTAAATAATATTCACCATATACATCAATACAATTCCACAATCATGGGAATGATATCATTGCTCGTTCGTACGTACGGCTTACCGTCTCAACGATGCGATGAGATTCACTATCCATGTTAACCCTTAAAGAATGATTATAAAGTATACATAATAAATAATCATGAAATATATTACATAAAAATGATAATGTATTTATTTAAATTTCATTTACATACATCCAGTCAATTTAATAGGGAAACGAAAATAGCATTCATGTGTACGTACGACCAACCGTCTCCATGAATGGTGTATTTCATTCCATTTATTGATCTATTATATATATTTATATGATGAAAATATATTATATATAAATCACTTTTTACATTCTGGAAGTATTTAATCACAATCTAAGTAATCATATGAATAATTATAATTCAAAACACATACAATAAATGAATCTATTTTACACAAAACACTTCTTTAACATGGAATTGCAAAAGAACAGGTAAAATAAAGTCATAAGTGAATCATATATGATATCATAATTATTATTATGGGTTTTTTACATTTTATTAATATTTTTAAACCCAATATACAGGAGTTTTAGACACATATAGAAGAAATTGGACCTACGGTATGGGATACTTATTCCAATCTCGTTCTTATCCGAGATTGTTAATTCATAAGTATTTGCTGAGGTTTTATTTATCATCCATGTCCATGTTTTATAAAAATATTTTCATAAAATGCTTAATATTATTCCATGTATGTTTAATGTCATTAATAACCTTTTTTGACTTTTACTACATGGTATAGAAGGATTCTTTCTTTTGTTTACCAAACAATGTACTTTTTGAGATTTCAGGAAAAAGTACGAGGAGAATGTTTTTTTGAAATATATGACATGAATAGATTTTTACAGTTTCATCACTCCATATTTACATGATGATTGTTTACAATATTTCATGATTATTTAAAAAAATTATTTTCTTTTAAAATGGAATGACACATTGAGAAAAGAAACGGATTCTGAAGAATAATGGATATTTTCTTCAAGAATTCATTTCCGGTGTTTTACCAAAACTAGTTTCCATCCAAGAGAACATTATTTAATATTTTTATGTTTCTTGTATAAAGTCCCCATTATTTAAATGGTTTATTTTTTTATGATGAAATTATATCCATTGTTTTATATGGATTATATTACAATTGGATGAGGTTTTTGAAACCCATTTTAATCATTGGGGTATGATGAATGATTTTTGTTTATTTTGTGCCACATGAAATAATTATTTATTTATGAGATTGGAGGAAACTATATATCCCTCAAATGCATTGGTTAATGATTTATATATCATGAGATAGACATTGCTGTAATGGAATGTAAATCTGGTTCAATAATACAGGGATGGAATGACAAGTAATCCTGGTTCGGTAATGGACTTTGACCACTATGATGGTCATGGTAGCAATGCCTTGGCTACTATGGAAATAATATCACGTGCATTATAGTTTTCCAAAATTCCTTTTTTTATTTCCATTCAACTTTATCTTGATAAATGTTCTTTTATGATCTATTCATTATTTACTACTAGGATTTATGTCATTACTCATGATTTTGAAATTTTATGTTCATGTTTTTATGATCAAATGTTTATGGATTATTTTATGTTATTCATGCATACCTTTATTGATCATTTTAGATCAGCCTTTTTATTTTTTCTCTTCCCCAGGATATAAAGATTGGTTTTAGGTAAAAAAAAAAAGGGGAAGATCTTTATGGGAGATGTTGAAGATCAGACACCATGATTAGAAGATTATGCTCTGAGTTTCCAAAGACACTAAAATAATACGGTCTTTGGGTGTCTATTTTTGTTATGTATTATTTATTCTTCAATGTAATATAATGTCTATGTTCTCTATGCATTGGGTATCTACAGTTGGTATCAAAGAGGAGGTTTAGTAAACCTTTGGAAATTAGGATGCGAAAACATTAGTGATATCCCTGTAGATATTTCTAAGCTATGTCTAGGGATGTCCCTAAGGTTAAGTATATGTATTGGTAATATTCTTAGAATTAAGGTAATGATAATATAATTAAATATATGATGTTAGATATTGAAGGTACTCACAATATATTATGTTTTTTCCTAGCATGATTTTTTCCTCTCAGACTATTATTTTTGGGTTTTAGATAATGGCTGGAACCGAAAGGAACTATGTTAATGATTAATCCATTGGGAAATGAAATGATTGCCTGCCTAAACAAACTTATTTTATGGTAGATGGAGTGGAAAATATCATTGCTATACTTACAAAAGATATGAATCATTCTAGAATTCCAAATTAGTAGAGAAGGGAAACACATTCTATTGAGTCCTTTATGAGGAAATGTCCACCTTATTTCAATGGGTCTTTTGATCCACTTATTATTGAACAATGGATACATACCATTAAAAAGATATTTTCCAAACATCACTGTTAAAAACATAAAAAATACATTTTTGATGTTTTCCATTTAGAAGGTGAAACAGACCAGTGGTCGACTCTTATTAATAATACAGGTCCCCAAGAAGAAATTGAATCCATGGAATGGGACGAGTTCAAGAACTTGTTTTTCAAAAAGTACTTCCCTTGTATTATTCAAAAAAGATGGAAAAGGAGTTCCTTGATCTTAAGTAAAAATGTTGATGAATCTATTGGTATATACAAGGCGGATCTTACTAGGAATGAATGGTATGAATTTGTCTTTATCATCCAACCTGAATGTATTGCTGATCGTTTTTTTAGTGACTTAAAACCAAGTCTTTGAATGGAATTATCAATAAGAAACTTCAGTAGAAATGAAAAAATTGTGCACCATGATATAAAAGTACAACTGGAAGGTTTTTATACATATCAATCTCATGATTTTGACAAGATACGAAAGATGGAGTTCACGGGAACATCTCAAAAAAATGATGAAAAGAAGAAGAATGTTTTTTCTACTCATTGTTTGGAATGAATCATGTTGGAGATTGTCTTAAAGGAACTAGAAAAAGTTTTATGTTTGGAAAAGATGGTCATCGAGCAGCTGATTGTCGATGTAATGGTAATAAATTAGCTAATGGTTTGAATAGAGAAAACACTACCGAGAACACACCACCAATAAATCTATGATTCAAGTGCATGGAAATGGGGAATTATGCTAACCAATTCCCTAATCCAATGGCTATTAATGATCGACATAAACAACCTCTTAAGGCAATGGACAAAGGGATGTAACATGCGATCACTATTGGTTATTTTGAATAAGACAAAGAAGTGGTGGAATGATTACGTGTTTATGTAACATGATTCCAAAATAGTTTTGTGGAATCTCATTTATAGTATCACACAATATTGGAAAATCTATGTTTTTTATTTTCATTAATTTTATGGTACCCGTAACCAGGAAAAGTGATTGAAATATTTTTGGGAAGCAGATGATGTGTGCATAATGAAGGGATAAGGAGAAAATAATATGTTAGATTGTATTAATGATACTATGACTCATATAATGACAATGTGACATCATGGTTTGAGTATATAAAAATGTTGGGATTTTGGCATGTAGAAAGAGTTAACTTTTGATTGCATTCCTGTTTTTACTAAGGATCTATGTAATTCATGTTTCAAGAGTATACATTATTATGTTATTCACATGTTTCGAATGTGACCAACAAGATATATCATATGATATATGGGGGATAAATGATGGAATTCACATGCTTGTTAGATGACCTCTCTAGTAATATTTTTCTTAATACTATGAGATTGGACATAAGTATTTTGGATAAGAATAAATATTTCAATGGATTATGTTGGAAATCAGATAGTATTGTTTATGGAAAGAAAATTTTGATATTATTTCTTGAATTTATGTTATTATTGTTTTAGAAAAAGGACAACCCACAGGACTGGCAACAACCCGTCGCGTTGGACAAGGATGTGAGAATTGAACCCACAACAGAAGAGTGAAATGCCTTTATCGCCTAATACTGGCCTAAAATAAGTCCCTGGTTTATAGAAATTAGTTTAATTTTATTATGCTGAATGACAGATAATGTATAAGTCCATTATTCGAACCATATACGACCAACCTCACCATAAATAGACCTATGTATATTTAATATCTTGTGCTAACCTTTATGTGATAGAGACAGATGGAATGACCTATCATTCTATTGCATGATCTGCCAATAACTCAAGAAATAAAAATTCAACTTCATTTTTTTAAATAAGATATAATGTGGAAATTGATCATGCAATGACCAATGATGATATCACACTTAAATCAATTAAGTATTTCTCATTATTTAAAAACTCATCAACTTTAGGTAAATGATCATGAAAACCAAAAATGTTGTCCTAGTACCCTCAAATCCAATGAATCATATGGTACACAAGATCGTCAAAATTTTATGGCATTATTCTTGTTGGATTTTTCATAGCCATGTTTTCTACCACTCTTCATCAGAACATGATGGTTAGGTTTCTCTTCCATATACATATTTTCACCTATATTATCTTATCTGGAAACCCAATGCTGAGTTATATATGGTGAACATTATGTTTATAACTTCTCATTTTAAAATTATGTTTTAGTATTCCTTTTTATTATGTGGGATTATGTGAAAGAAAATTTCAAGTAGTAATCAATTTATAACCCTAATGAATTTCGAGGGAGAAATTCATTTTAAGGGGGGTAGAATGTAACCCTGAGAGATTTTATGATAAATATTATTTTTAATTTCTTTGATTTCATGTGTTGTAATCTACACCATGATTAACTTTAACTATAAAAAAACACATTATTTTCTTGTATTATACGCAATAACTATTCTTTCCTTGGGTTGCACACAATTTAAAGTACTTTTGAAGAAAATTTATTTTACACAACACTGATTATAGATTCTGATCTTTGTATAAATGAACTATGTTTTGATTATATTATACGAAACACCAAATGAATATTTCACTACACGCAACCTTGACTTGGCTTTTATTACAAACAAAACTGACCTTCCTCCATTGTGTTTGTTGTACGTAATACCGAGTTTCAAAAAACAATGATATATTATTATAAAATTATTATGAACTATCCTATATGAATAGTATTGACCAAATTTAGAATTTTATAACATTATAATACATCTTACAAATATTCTCGAACATTTTATAAGAAATTAAATAATTTAAATATTTTTCAAAAAATACAGTTTTGCCTCTTTTTGAGGGTGCATCCACTTTGAATCTAGTTTTTGACACCTTTATAAGTTCAATTTGGAAATATAAACTAATTCATTTCAATAAGGACATAAAAATTTACTTTTGATAATTTTATAATGAATTTTTTGTATAATTTCATATTTTGATGTATAGTAACAATACGCTAAATTGTAATTAAAAAAAACTTTTTTTCTTCAAGATAATTTATATTGTTAAATTATAATATTTAATGCTGTTAATATATAAATAGAATATATTTTTACCATTGTATATAATTTATGTCATTATCATTAATTTTACATTGAATTCATAAGTAAAAACATATCAATCTTTTTTAATGTTTTAAATAAAAACCAGTTTTTTCTACAACATGGTTAATTTAAAATTAATAACTAAATCTTTTGTGTTTTGAATCTGTAAAAATAGATTTCATAAATGGAATCAGGAGGTTCAAATTGTGTAAATATATAACATTTTTTAGGCATTAGAATAGTAACTACGGTAAATTGTATTTACAACCGTTAAAGGTAAATCAGGTAATTAAGGGTCAATATAAATATATAAAATTGTAATAACACTTGTATTGATTTCATTGGTTGATTATATTTCTCTCGAAAACCTACTTGGGGATAAATTTAATATATTGTAACCCACATGGAGGAGATTATGACCTTTAATTTATTTTATTTAAAGGGAAGTGAAATATGTCTCACGGAAACATTATTAGTTAAATTATTTTTAATATAAGGTTATACAGAATATAAATTCTATTATAAATACACATTTTTAAGATAAATTGTTTTCCTTCATCTTGGTTATTTATTTTCATTTTTTGAGAAATATATAATTAATTTAATATCTTATACACTAATGATGCAGAAATTATTTATTTAGTAAAAAATCCATAATATAGTTTTTATTAAAATAATAATACCCATCAAAAGGACCAGAAAATTGACCAAACCTTATTGGTCGAGTATATATATAAACATAATCATCCAATGGTAGACTTGTGGAACATTTAGAGACTTATAAAACTGATTATGACATTAATATTATTTTATTTTAAATGATGTCAAAGTTGTCACCTTCATAATTTTATAAAGATAACATTTTAGAAAAAGGTTTTTAGTAGATAAATTCTAATAAAAGTATTATTATAAAATATTTTAGATTTATCTTAATAATAATATTTTTTTAATTTTTATTCATCAAATATGTATATTAAATTATTATACAAAAATGTTGTTGTAAATATTTTTTTAAGAGAAATATCAAATAAATGGTTTTAAAAATATTAAAATAAAACTTACATTAAATAACTAATGTGATACACAACATTTATAGATACATATGACGTTGTAGGAATATATTAAATATTTTGGATCGAACATATATTCTGTGTGGATTTAATTAAAATTCAAATAATTTAATAGTGTCAAAATTGACACTATTCGTATTTTACTAATATAACATACTATTAAATTGTTAAAAAATATATTTTTTTATTAAAAATTACAAATTGAAAATTATATGCTTTAAAATATTATAATATAACTAGTTATTGCCAATTCACAACACATAAGTATGTATTTTTTAACAATTTAAAATTTAGAATATTATTATGACAAATAAAATCAAATAGACTAAATAAGGATAAATCAATAGGATAAGTTTTAAAATAAATTCCAGACATGTATAAATTTTATTGGTTGTTTTTATTACCACCATATCCCATTTCATCTATGAAATTGAGTCATTTTGGAGATTTTTATCTGGGGTTTGATTCTATTATAAATTAATATTTCATAGAGTTTTCTAAAGTGCCACGCTCCTCTCTTATAAAAGAACACATCCTCTCTCTCCTCTTCACACTATTTTGAGCATTAATTCTTGGAAAAAACCCTACCCATTTCGTTTATAAAATTCCCACGAAATATACTAGAGGTCCTTGTAGAGACCCGAAGCCTGACGTACATGGACATTACATTACATTTGCGGAATACTTAGTACATAGCAAAAACACACACACAAGGATCGTAATAGTTTAGTGTCTTTGGAAACTCGGAATATAATCTTCTAATCCTGGTGAAAGATCTTCAACATCTCCCATAAAGATCTTCCTTTTTTTACCTAAAAACCTTTCTTTATATCCTGGGGAAAAGAAAACATAAAAGGGTGAGCTCAAATGCTCAGTAAGGGTAAACAAAAGAAATATCAATCACATCATATACATAAGAACATAGCTTTTGGAAATCTTAACCTGCAAAAGAGCTCATAATATCATAACATGGGATAAATCATAGAAGTGAAAATGAGATCCCCATAATCATAACATGAAACTTGAAACTTTGTGGCATGCACACATAATCATAGAAAATCATTTCTTGTTAGTCATGACTCATTGCCAAGACTATCTTAGTGGACAAAGTCCCTTTCTGAATCGAGTAACCCTCGTTTCAGTCCTGTTTCACTGAACCGGTATAACCTACCATTTCAGCCATGTCTATCTCATGAGATATAAAATCTTTACCCAATGCATTGGAGGTAGATATAGGTCCCACCCATCTTATAATGAATCCTTTCTTATGTGTGCCACATAATCATAAATCGTACATCATCGCATAACCCATGTAATAAAAATGGGATTCTTAAACAACATGACATCATAAAACAATTCATATAAGATAAAGGAATTCATAAAAATGTTTCCATCAAAACATAATCAAATCCATGTAATAATAGGGATAAAAACAGAACCCTTTTATTATCTTAGATGAAAAATAATTTTGATAAAACACTTGAATTGAATTCTTGAGGAAAATATCCTTTCTTCTTCAAAAACACTTTTCCTTTATTAACATGTCATACAACTTTAAACTAAAAGAAGTTGATTAAAAATAAACTTGAAAACTTGTAAAGGAAGCTTCTTTGAAATAATGTTTTAAAAATCCATTCTTCCCGTATAAGTTAAAAAAACATTCTTCTCGTACTTTTGTCGAAAAAGTCAAAAAGTACATCGTACAAAAAACGACAAAAGATTCCTTCCATACATATTACTAAAAACTCACCGAAGGGTAAAAATGGATTTAAACAATTGTAGGTGGATGGAAATAATATTACATATTGATGAAACATGGATGTGGATGATAAAATACACCCCAGTAAATACTTACGAATAAACAATCTCGAATAAAAATGAGATTGTGATATTTCCCTTACCCTAGGTCCGATTTGCTTTGTTCGTGTCCGAAGCTCCTGTATAATGGTTTAAATCATGTTATTGACTTATTACAGAATAATATTCATTGTTATGATATCATATATGTTTCACTTATGACATTATATTACCCGTTCTTTTGTAAATTCCATGTTAAAGAAGCGTTTTGGGTAAAATCGTTTCATTTATCGTAGGTGTTTTGACTTGTTGTTCTTGACATCATTATTACTTATATCATGATTTAATCCCTTCCAGAATATAAAATATGATTTATATATCATATATATTCAGTATATATATATATAATAGGTAGATAAATAAAATGAAAAACACCGTTCATGGAGACGGTAGTCCGTACGTACGCATGAACGCTGTTTTCCTTTCCTTATTGTCTTGAAATGGAAGTAAGTAGATGACATAAATATGTATATATATACATAAATCCAGTAGCTTTATAATGTCATATATTTCATTATTATTTCTTATATATACATTATAATCATTCATAAATGGTTAACATGGAGAATGAATCTCATCGCGTCGTGGAGACGGTAGTCCGTACGTACGCACGAGCGATGATATCATTTCTATAAATATTGAATTGAATTGGAGTGGATTATACAATATATCAGAATCAATATGATGTTGTAATAACTATGTATAGTTTTTCTTTACACCATTATACCCATCCATGTAAGGTGGTGGTGAAAAATAGATTACACCACGGCGTGGAGACGGTATTCCGTACGTACGCACGCGCGGTGATTTCTTTTTCCGTAGGATGGATAGATGGTGAAATAGGGTTGTTTCATACTTATAATAACATATCCGTATATGAGTGATACTGATGTTATTACTTCATAATGAAACAACCTAAGAAGAATATGTGGAAGAAGAAATAAAGATGAAAGAATTGGTAACGGTAATTACCTCTTCTTTGAAGCGCCTCTTTGAGACCTCCTCTTAGGGCACTAAAATTGGTCTTTGAGGAAGACCAGAACCTCTAGTATTATTCTAGGGAATTGGAGAAGGGATTTTGTCAGGGGTTGGCCGATCTTGAGTGCTCAAATTGGTGTGAGGAGGAGGAAGAGGAGGTGCCCTTTTATAAGGGAGGAGAGGGGCACCTTAGGAATATCTCAAAATATTATTTTATATTAAAGTCAAAATCGGTTTATAATGGTTCCAAAGGGTCTTATTTCGACGCTAAAGTGGGGATGGGTCGAAATCCTATCAACCAATAAGATTTAGATAAGTTTAGGGTATTATTTTAACCTTATCAATTAGATTTAACTCTAAGTTAAATAATTTAACTTTTACCATGTCTTTTTGTTTTCTTTCACTATATGGTTAATAAACTTACTATAACATTCCAAACGAACCCCAAATTGTTTATAATTAATATATATATCCTTATCTAAGTCATTTGGCCGAACCTTATATTTTTAGGAATAAAATAACAATTAATAATATAATATTTGATTTAAAAACTATTTTGTGTCAATTTTGACACTATTTGATATATGATTTTTGTGAAAGTCATAACAGGATTATATGTTCGAACCAAGTTGATTAAATCAACACTAATATATCATAGTAACCTAGAAAATTAGTGGAATTCATAAAAAGTCTTAAATTACATTTATTTGGGTATTTATATTATCAATTATGTCAATATTTCATTAATAAGATAATTACTGCATCATCTTTGTGTCATAAATAAATTAAATTATTTGATTTCTAAAAATTACAAATAAAATACCATCATGTAAGAAATCTTTTTAGCTTTCTAATGAATATTTACAATCGAATTTATCTTATCTATAACCCCATATTAAAAATGATTTACTTATTAAACGTTGATTTTAACTATTTTAACCCTTCTTTAAATAAATTAATAATAAATGTCCTAATCTAATCCAAGTGGGCCTAAATGGTCATATTTTATTCCTAAGTTTGTTTTTGGTCGAATTACACTTGTCCAATAGAATTAGGACATGTGTTAGGGTAATATTAATAGCATATTTACCCTTAGTTACCCTATTTACTATTAACCGCGGTAAAAAAAGTAAAAAGTTACTATTCACCAAAAAATTATTTTCATCTCATTGAACCACATTTTAGTCCTTGATATTAAGCGTGTCTCTCGGATTTTCGAAATTCCATTCACAGAAGCGGTAAAATTATGTTTTATGCAAAATTCCGTTTTTAACCTACCACTTAGTGGTTTCACTATTCATCAAAAATTGAAAGTTTTCAGAAAAATGCCAAAATTACATCCTAAGCTATATTTCATATTCCAAATTCAAAAATGAAGTCTATTTTACCAAATTCATAACATAGGAGTTGTATTAATTAATTTTATAATTAAATCCCGCTGTTAAAACAAATAGCATGTTTTTTAAGAAACAAAATCTATCAAAAGATTGACACTTGATTATGTCTGGTTTAAATGTGAAATTACAACCAATGACCAACATTGTATTAAATTGTAAAAATATATTCTAAATATACTTTAAAACCACTCAAATTAATAATTTATCACTATTAATTATTTCGATTAAAAAAGTTGTTTTTAATTATAATTTAGTAATTTTCACTATTCATTAGAATATGAAAGTTATCCGAAAAGTACCAAAATTTCACCTTAGGCTAAATTCGATACTCCGAATCCAAAAATGAAGTCCATTTTGAGAGCTAAAATTTCTAAATTTTAAAAATTGGTTATTACTATTCATAACGGCTAGTTTTAATAATATTTTAATAGTATATCGTTGTTTCGTGAAACTCAGTATTGCGTACTACACACGCTATCGAGGAACGTTGTGATTGCGTGTAATGTAAGGCAAGTCAATGATGTGTGTTGTGCAAGCTTCTTTTGGTGTAGCGTAAAACACAAGACATTAATGAAATTAAAAATAATATTTTTCATAAAATCTCGGGGTGTTACATTCTACCCCCCTTAAAATGAATTTCGCCCTCGAAATTCGTCGGGGTTATAAATGGTTTACTATTTGAAAGTTTCTTTGATAGAAACCCACATCGTAAAAAGGAATACCCAAACTTATCTTTAAAAAACAAAAGTATGAAACGTAACGGTTACCCAAATAAACTAATCACTGGGTTTCCACATAGGTGAAAATATGGATATGGAAGAGAAATCTAACCATCATGTTCTGATGGAGAGTGGTAGAGAACATGGCTATGGAAAAGCTAGCAATCACAAAGCCATAAATTTGTGATGATCTAGGGTATCATCTAATTCATCGGATATAAGGGCACTAGGACAACATTTTTGGTTTTCAAGATCATTTCCCTAAAGTTGAAAATTTGAATTACAATAAATACTTACTTTATTTTTGTACAATCTCACTGTTGTTCATGCCTTGAACAATTTCCACTTCATCTCTTAAATAAATGAAGTTGAATTTGTTATTCGTGAAGTGTTAGCAGATCATGTGATAGAATGACGGGTCATTCCATCTGTCTCAAACAAAAGGTTAGCAAAAATTATATACATAAGTCGATCTATAGTGAGATTAATCATTTATGGTTCCTAAAATGAACTTATACTTCACATATCATACTGCTTAATATAATAAAACTAGTTTTCTACTAAACAGAGACTTCCTGTAGGTCAGTGGTAGGCGATAATGGCCAGTCACACTTCGGTTGTGGGTTCGATTCCTACAGCCTTGTCCGAAGCGATGGGCTGTCGCCCGTCCTGCAGGTTGTCCTTTTTCTAAAACTACATTACTATAACATCACATAAATAATATCAAAAAATGTTCTATACTTAAACAATACTAACTTATGGTTAAAATAATCCATTACAATCTTTAGGCTTATCTAAAATACTTCGGTCCAAGCTCATAGTATAAAGAAAATGATTACTTGAAATGTCGCCAACCAAGCATGTGAATACCATCATTTATCCCCCATATATCTTGTTGGTCACATTCCAATCATGTGAATACTTTAATGATGTATTCTCTTGAAAAATATGAATACCCATTAAACCTTAGTGAAAACATGAATGCTGTCAAAAGTTAACTCTTTCCACATACCAAAATCTAAAAATTCTATATACTCAAACCATGATATAACCTTCCCCTTATATCAGTCATGAGCTCATGAATACTATCAAACATTTTATTTTCTCCTTATCCCTTCATTATGCGCATATCATCTACATTCCAAAAATATCTGAATAACCTTTCATGGATACTGGTAACATTAATCAGACAACAATGTAACAATCCTTACATGTCTCTTTATTCCATAGTGCCGTGAGATTACTTATACAACATTACACATGATAAACATGTAATCATTCCACTACATTCTTAAACTATTGACCGAGCTTCAACAATTCTTTCATCTCACATATCATTTGTAGTCTCTTCATCATCATCCACATAAATACTTCCCATTCGACCATACTGATTATCTTCATGATACTTTCCCTTAGGGCATTGGTTTTCATAATGCCCATACATTCCACATTTAAAACATTTAACCATTGTTGATGTCGTAGCAATACCATTATCCTCACCCATGTTGTTAACTGAACCTTTTCCTTTGCATTTACTTGCTTTGTGTCCTTCTTTTCCACACCCAAAGCATCTTCCAGTTCCTTTGAAACATCCTCCTTGATGCCTCTTCCCACATGATATACATAGGGGAAATTGAACTTTCTTTCCTCTTTGATCATCATGAAACTCCATCTTTCTCTTATTAGCCGAGTCAGGAAACTTACCAAATTTTACTTTATTGATCATATTATGAGATTGCTGATTCGGCATAATAATGATGTTTGGACTTCCAAATCCCATTTCATTATGAATAATATCATTCCATTGTCCATCATATCCTCCATTATCGTGAATCATCTTGTTTCCAGCCATTTTCTAAAACCCAAAAGAATAGTGTGAGAGGAAAAAATCATGCTAGGGAAAACAACATAATAAAGGGGAAGTAACTTCAATATCTAACATCTTAGGTTTAATTCTATGATCGTTAGCGTAATTCTAGTACAATAACCTATACGTATACTTAACCTTAGGTACATCCCTAGACATACCGTAGAAATATCTCTAGGGATCTCACTAACGTTTTCGCATCCTAGTTTCCAAAGGTTGACTAAACCTTTCCTCTGATACCAACTGTAGAGACCTGAAGCCTGACGTACATGGACATTACATTACATTTGCGGAATACTTAGTACATAGCAAAAACACACACACAAGGATCGTAATAGTTTAGTGTCTTTGGAAACTCGGAATATAATCTTCTAATCCTGGTGAAAGATCTTCAACATCTCCCATAAAGATCTTCCTTTTTTTACCTAAAAACCTTTCTTTATATCCTGGGGAAAAGAAAACATAAAAGGGTGAGCTCAAATTCTCAGTAAGGGTAAACAAAAGAAATATCAATCACATCATATACATAAGAACATAGCTTTTGGAAATCTTAACCTGCAAAAGAGCTCATAATATCATAACATGGGATAAATCATCGAAGTGAAAATGAGATCCGCATAATCATAACATGAAACTTGAAACTTTGTGGCATGCACACATAATCATAGAAAATCATTTCTTGTTATTCATGACTCATTTCCAAGACTATCTTAGTGGACAAAGTCCCTTTCTGAATCGAGTAACCCTCGTTTCAGTCCTGTTTCACTGAACTGGTATAACCTACCATTTCAGCCATGTCTATCTCATGAGATATAAAATCTTTACCCAATGCATTGGAGGGAGATATAGGTCCCACCCATCTTATAATGAATCCTTTCTTATGTGTGCCACATAATCCTAAATCATACATCATCGCATAACCCATGTAATAAAAATGGGATTCTTAAACAACATGACATCATAAAACAATTCATATAAGATAAAGGAATTCATGAAAATGTTTCCATCAAAACATAATCAAATCCATGTAATAATAGGGATAAAAACATAACCCTTTTATTATCTTAGATGAAAAATAATTTTGATAAAACACTTGAATTGAATTCTTGAGGAAAATATCCTTTCTTCTTCAAAAACACTTTTCCTTTATTAACATGTCATACAACTTTAAACTAAAAGAAGTTGATTAAAAATAAACTTGAAAACTTGTAATGGAAGCTTCTTGGAAATAATGTTTTAAAAATCCATTCTTGCCGTATAAGTTAAAAAAACATTCTTCTCGTACTTTTTTCGAAAAAGTCAAAAAGTACCTCGTACGAAAAACGACAAAAGATTCCTTCCATACATATTACTAAAAACTCCCCGAAGGGTAAAAATGGATTTAAACAATTGTAGGTGGATGGAAATAATATTACATATTGATGAAACATGGATGTGGATGATAAAATACACCCCAGTAAATACTTACGAATAAACAATCTCGAATAAAAATGAGATTGTGATATTTCCCTTACCTTAGGTCCGATTTTCTTTGTTCGTGTCCAAAGCTCCTGTATAATGGTTTAAATCATGTTATTGAATTATTACAGAATCATATTCATTGTTATGATATCATATATGGTTCACTTATGACATTATATTACCCGTTCTTTTGTAAATTCCATGTTAAAGAAGCGTTTTGGGTAAAATCGTTTCATTTATCGTAGGTGTTTTGACTTGTTGTTTTTGACATCATTATTACTTATATCATGATTTACTCCCTTCCAGAATATAAAATATGATTTACATATCATATATATTGAGTATATATATATATATAATAGGTAGATAAATAAAATGAAAAACACCGTTCATGGAGACGGTAGTCCGTACGTACGCATGAACGTTGTTTTCCTTTCCTTATTGTCTTGAAATGGAAGTAAGTAGATGACATAAATATGTATATATATACATAAATCCAGTAGCATTATAATGTCATATATTTCATTATTATTTCTTATATATACATTATAATCATTCTTAAATGGTTAACATGGAGAATGAATCTCATCGCGTCGTGGAGACGGTAGTCCGTACGTACGCACGAGCGATGATATCATTTCTATAAATATTGAATTGAATTGGAGTGGATTATACAATATATCAGAATCAATATGATGTTGTAATAACTATGTATTGTTATTCTTTACACCATTATACCCATCCATGTAAGGTGGTGGTGAAAAATAGATTACACCACGGCGTGGAGACAGTATTCCGTACGTACGCACGGGCGGTGATTTCTTTTTCCGTAGGATGGATAGATGGTGAAATAGGGTTGTTTCATACTTATAATAACATATCAGTATATGAGTGATACTGATGTTATTACTTCATAATGAAACAACCTAAGAAGAAGATGTGGAAGAAGAAATAAAGATGAAAGAATTGGTAACGGTAATTACCTCTTCTTTGAAGCGCCTCTTTGAGACCTCCTCTTAGGGCACTAAAATTGGTCTTTGAGGAAGACCAGAACCTCTAGTATTATTCTAGGAAATTGGAGAAGGGATTTTGGCAGGGGTTGGAGGATCTTGAGTGCTCAAATTGGTGTGAGGAGGAGGAAGAGGAGGTGCCCTTTTATAAGGGAGGAGAGGGGCACCTTAGGAATATCTCAAAATATTATTTTATATTAAAGTCAAAATCGGTTTATAATGGTTCCAAAGGGTCTTATTTCGAAGCTAAAGTGGGGATGGGTCGAAATCCTATCAACCAATAAGATTTAGATAAGTTTAGGGTATTATTTTAACCTTATCAATTAGATTTAACTCTAACTTAAATAATTTAACTTTTACCATGTCTTTTTGTTTTCTTTCACTATATGGTTAATAAACTTACTATAACATGCCAAACGAACCCCAAATTGTTTATTATTAATATATATATCCTTATCTAAGTCATTTGGCCGATCCTTAGATTTTTAGGAAGAAAATAACAATTAATAATATAATATTTGATGTAAAAACTATTTTGTGTCAATTTTGACACTATTTGATATATGATTTTTGTGAAAGTCATAAAAGAATTATATGTTTGAAACAAGTTGATTAAATAAACACTAATATATCATAGTAACCATGAAAATTAGTGGAATTCATAAAAAGTCTTAAATTACATTTATTTTGGTATTTATATTATCAATTATTTCAATATTTCATTAATAAGATAATTACTGCATCATCTTTGTGTCATAAATAAATTAAATTATTTGATTTCTAAAAATTACAAATAAAATAACATCATGTCGGAAATCGTTTTAGCTTTCTAATGAATATTTACAATCGAATTTATCATATGTATAACCCCATATTAAAAATGGTTTACTTATTAAACGTTGATTTTAACTATTTTAACCCTTCTTTAAATAAATTAATAATAAATGTCCTAATCTAATCCAAGTGGGCCTAAATGGTCATATTTTAGTCCTAAGTTTGTTTTTGGTCGAATTACACTTGTCCAATAGAATTAGGACATGTGTTAGGGTAATATTAATATCATATTTACCCTTAGTTACCCTATTTACTATTAATCGCGGTAAAAAATGTAAAAAGTTACTATTCACAAAAAAAATTATTTTCATCTCATTGAACCAAATTTTAGTCCTTGATATTAACCGTGTCTCTCGGATTTTCGAAATTCCATTCACAGAAGCGGTAAAATTAAGTTTTATGCAAAATTCCGTTTTTAACCTACCACTTAGTGGTTTCACTATTCATCAAAAATTGAAAGTTTTCAGAAAAATGCCAAAATTTCATCCTAAGCTATATTTCATATTCCGAATTCAAAAATGAAGTCTATTTTACCAAATTCATAACATAGAAGTTGCATTAATTAATTTATAATTAAATACCGCTGTTAAAACAAATACCGTGTTTTTTAAGAAACAAAATCTATCAAAAGATTGACACTTGATTATGTCTGGTTTAAATGTGAAATTACAACCAATGACCAACATTGTATTAAATTGTAAAAATATATTCTAAATATACTTTAAAACCACTCAAATTAATAATTTATCACTATTAATTATTTCGATTAAAAAAGTTGTTTTTAATTATAATTTAGTAATTTTCACTATTCATTAGAATATGAAAGTTATCTGAAAAGTACCAAAATTTCACCTTAGGCTAAATTCGATACTCCGAATCCAAAAATGAAGTCCATTTTGAGAGCTAAAATTTCTAAAATTTAAAAAGTGGTTATTACTATTCATAACGGCTAGTTTTAATAATATTTTAATAGTATATCGTTGTTTCGTGAAACCCAGTATTGCGTACTACACACGCTATCGAGGAAGGTTGTGATTGCGTGTAATGCAAGGCAAGTCAATGATGTGTGTTGTGCAAGCTCCTTTTGGTGTAGCGTACAACACAAGACATTAATGAAATTAAAAAGAATATTTTTCATAAAATCTCGGGGTATTACAGTCCTGGTATTATTAATAGACAACCATTAGTTCCCTAAGATGAAGCTTAAAAGCGGCATGCCGAAGAAGAGGTAACAACCTTTTTCGATTATTTCAAACATCGTTCTTCTTCTACTTCATCTATATGAGTTGTTTCATTTTTAAGTACTAACTCCAGTATCCCTATTATACTTATATGTTATTATTAATATGAAACAACCATACTCCATCTTCTAACCATCCTATAAAAAATAAAATCACCACGTGTGCGTTCATA
Organism: Viscum album; assembly: GCA_963277665.1. Taxonomy (NCBI): domain Eukaryota; kingdom Viridiplantae; phylum Streptophyta; class Magnoliopsida; order Santalales; family Viscaceae; genus Viscum; species Viscum album. The sequence goes on along the minus strand of OY728167.1, from coordinate 235,415,653 downwards.
TAGACTACCATCTCCACACCGCGGTGTAATCTATTTTTCATCACAAACATAAATGGATGGGTATAATGATGGAAAAAATTACTATTTATTATTATTTTACTGTTATATTGATTCTGAAATATTATATGCAATACACTTCAATACAATTCCACAGTCATGAGAATGATATCGTCGCTCATGCTCACGTACGGCTTACCGTCTCCACGACACGATGAGATTTATTGTACATGTTAACCATTAAAGAATGATTATAAATTAAATATAATAAATAATCATGAAATATATTACATAATAATTATACTGGATTTTTTTAAATTACATTTACTAACATCCATTCAATTTAATAAGGAATCGAAAACATCGTTTTTGCGTACGTCTGACCTATTGTATACATGAACGGTGTATTTCATTCCATTTATCGATCTATTATATATATTTATATTCTAATATATATTATATATAAAACATTTTTTACATTTTGAATGTATGTAATCTTGAAATAAGTAATCATATGAATAATTACTAGTCAAAACACGTATGATAAGTGAAATGTTTTTACCCAAAATGATGCTTTAACATGGAATTGACAAAAGAACGGGTAATAAAAAGTCGTAAGTGAATAATATATAATATAATAATTATTATTATGGTTATTTTACAATTTAATAATATGTTTAAACCCCCTATATAGGTTTTTCAGACACATACAGAATAAATTTTACCTACGTTAAGGGATAATTATTCCAATATTGTTCTTATCTGAGATTGTTTATTCGTAATTATTTATTGGAGTTATAGTTATCATCCATGTCCATGTTTTATAAAAATGTTTCCATTATAGTTTCACTATTCTTCCATGTGTTTTAAAGGTCATTTTTACCATTGTTTGACTTTTATCACATGGTATTAAAGTAATCTATCTTTTGTTTTCCATGCGAGGTACTTTGTGTCTTTTCGGGAAAAAGTACGAGGAGAATTTTCTTATAAATTATACGGCATGAAAGGTTTTTTACGGTTTTATGAAGCCTTATTTCCATGAATATTTCATTAAAATATTTCATGAATATTTTCATCAAAACTAATTTTTTTAAAATTTCACTGTATTTTGAGAAAAGAAAATGATTTTGAAGATGAAAGGATATTTTTCTCAAGAATTCAATTGAAGTGTTTTAGAAATATAATTTTCCATCTAAGATGATATTGATTAACATGGTCATGATTCATGTGTAATGTTCATATCATTTATATGGTTTGATATTATTTATGACGAAATTGTATCCATTATTCTTTATAGATTATGTTATGATGGGATGATGATTATGAAACACATGTTATTTTTTGGGTTATGATGAATGATTTATGTTTATTTTGTGGAACACGAAATAATAATTTCATTATGAGATGGGTGGGACCAATATATCCCTTTAATTCATTGGGTAAAGATTTATATCTCGTGAGATAGACATGGATCAAACAACAATTCAATCAGGTTCAGTAATATAGGGATGGAACTATAAGTAAACCCTAGTTTAGTAATGGACTTAGTTCACTATGATGGTCTTCGCAGGAATGTCTTGGCTACTATGGAAATCACATCCTATGCTTTATGGTTTTCCACAATTCCATGTTTTATTTCTGTGCTATTTTATCTTGATAAATGTTCCTTTATGATACATCCATTCTGTACTACCATGATTTATGTCATTAATCATAATTTTTATGTTTTGTGTTCATGTTTTTATGTTAAAATGTTTATGGATTGTTTTATGTTCTTCATTTTTACCCTTAATAAGAAATTGAGCTCACCATTTTTATATTTTCTTTTCCACATCATATAAATCACTACTAGAAAATAAGTCTTTACCAATGGTTCAAAACCGTTCGTAATGTTGGTATAAAGTATGGAATAATATATACCAACGGTTATCCAAACATCAGCAAAGTAAGGTGTAGGGATAGTGATATTCCAACATTTTGTGGATAATTGTTGGAATATCTTAGGCTATCCACCTTATACCAACGATTTTAAATAACCGTTGGTATAATGTTTTCACCTATAGTTTGAAACTATTGGTAAAGAGTTGGTATAAAACTCTTGATGCCAACGGTTGTAAACCGTTGGCATAGGCCATGCTATGAAATTGAATCAGCAAGCTGCTCTGAGCTGTTCCTGTGACTGTTGATCTGCTGCTGTCTAGGCCTCATTGAGTGATTTTCAGGCCTGTATTTCTAGGCCTGAATTTAATACACAAATATAATGAAAACATATACAATTAAAAACATCATTCTAAATCAATTAGTTTCCACCATCCAGAAAATATACACATATAGAATCAAAGCATAACTCACAAGGAAATTATAAACATACATAATTGATTTAGAATTCAATTCCAGGAGACAATTACATTTGAAATACGAAATTCAATTCATTATTGAATACAGAATGGAATACATACATAATTTAATTTCAAATTATGATTAAAATACATAAAAAACTAAATATGTAATTATATGTTTTATACAGAAATAAGAATACATAAAAAATTTCATTTTTTATAAGACATACATGATTGAATAAATAGATTAAAAGATAATTACCATAAAATAAGGGAATGGATAAATGAATTCAACCAAACAAAAAAATATTGTCCCACTATTTGGGTTGGTTGTCGTTGAACATATGGATGATGATAATGGGTGTGTATCAGTGAGATTGTGTGACTTAGGTAATGTATTTGTATTTGGAATAATAAATGACATGTGTTTTAGAATAGGATTAGGAGTTCCTTGCATGAGAAGTGGATTCTGTAAGGCTGGACAATGGATCCTTGTGATCAATTATCAACAAAAACCGAATACGTTTGGTTGATATTCTGTATGCCAGTTGTTTTTACTTAAAATGTTGTCCATTTTAAACAAAATACATAAAATTCGAGTGATATGGGTGACACCATGCCTTGGAATGAGGCGGGGTTGACTCGTACACGTTACAAATGACCCATGGATCATTTTCCTGATGTATCGACAGAATCTGAATGCATTTGTTGGGTTTTCTGTATGCCAATTGTAGTTTTCACTTAAAATATTATCCATTACAAAAAAGTGAGACATATTTAGTGGAACTGGGCACACCGTGCCTCAGATTGAGGCAGCGTTGACTCATACACATTCCAAATGACCCATTGATCATTGTGATAAAGTATTAAAAGAATCCGAATATGTTTGGTCAGTTTTCCGTATGTCAGTTATTGTTTTCACATAATACGTTCACCATTTCAAATAAATGTGAGACATATTGAGTGGTATCGGCCATACCATTCCTCAGATTGAGGCGGGGTTGACTAGTACACATCACAAATTACATGTGGATCATTGTGCTAAAGTATCAAAACAATCAGAATACGTATGGTCAGTTTTCTATATGTCTGTTGTTTTTACTTAAAACAATGTCCATTTTAAACAAAATACAGACACTTTTAGTGATACCCGCCACAATGTTCCTTATATTGAGTATAGGTTGACTCATACACATCAAAAATGACCCATGGATCATTTTCCTAAAGTATCAACAGAGTACGAATGAATTTGTTCGGTTTTCCGAATACTGGTTGTTGTTTTCACTTGAAATGTTGTCCATTTCAAATAAAAGTGAGACACTTTGAGTGGTACCGGACAAACTGTGCCTCATATTGTGGAGAGGATGACTCGTACATGTTACAAATGACTTACGGATCGTTGTGCTAATGTATCAACACAATCAGAATATATTTGGTTGACATTCTATATGGCTGTTGTTTTTATATAAAACAGTTTCCATTTTAAACAAAATACATACATTTAGAGTGATACCCGCCACACTGTGCCTCATATTAAGTAGGGGTTGACTCGTACATGTCAGAAATGTCCCATTTATCATTTTACTGATGTATCAATAGAATCTAAATGTGTTTGGTCAGTTCTCCATATGCCAGTTGTTGTTATCACATAAAATGTTGTCCATTTCAAATATAAGTGAGATACCTTGAGTGGTACTGGAAAAACCGTGCTTCAGATTGTGGAGCAGTTGACTATTACATGTTTAAAATGACCCATCAATCGTTGATCTAATGTATCAACTCAATCAGAATATGTTTGGTCTGTTTTCCGTATGGCAGTTGTTTTTACTTAAAACCATGTCCTTTTTAACCAAAAGACAGAATCTTTGAGTGATAACCACCACACCGTTCCTTGGATTGATTCGGGGTTGACTCATACACATCACAAATGACCCATGGATCATTTTCATGATGTTTATATAGAAATCTGTATGTGTTTGGTCAGTTTTTCGTATTCCAGTTGAAGTTTTAACTAAAAATGTTGTCCATTTCAAATTAAAGTCAGACAGTTTGAGTGGTACCGGCCAAACCGTGCCTCAAATTGAGGCGTGATAGGATTGTACATGTCACAAATGACATATGGATTGTTGTGATAAGGTATCAACACAATAAGAATAAATTTTGTTGGTTTTACATATGTCTGTTGTTTTTACATAAAACAGTGTCCATTTTAATCAAAGAATAGACACTTCGAGTGATACCCGCCACATCGTGCCTCAGATTGAGTCCCGGTTGACTCGTACATGTCACAAATGACCCATGGATCATTTTCCTAAAATATCAACAGAATCCAAATGTGTTTGGTTGGTTCTCAGAATGCTAGTTGTTGTTTTCACTTAAAATGTTGTCCATTTCAAATAAAAGTGAGACACTATGAGTGGTACCAGCAAAACTGTGCCTTAGATGGAGGCCCAATTGACTCATACATGTCACAAATGACCTAAAGATTATTTTCCTAATGTATCAATACAATCAGTATACATTTGGTCAGTTTTCCATATGGTTGTTGTTTTTACTTAAAATAGTGTCCATTTTAAAAAATAGACAGATACTTCGAGTTATACCAACCACACTGCGCCCCTGATTTAGTCGGGCTTGACTGGTACACATCCCAAATGGCCCATGGAACATTTTCTTGAGGTATCAATAGAATCCGAATGTGTTTGGTCGGTTTTCCATATTCCATTTCATGTTTTCACTTAAAATGTTGTCCATTTCAAATAAAATAGAGACAATTTGAGTGGTACCTGCAAAATTGTTCCTATGATTGAGGTGCAGTTGACTCATACATTTCACAAATGACCCATGGATCCTTTTCAAACGGGATCAACACAATCAAGAATTCGTTTGGTTAGTTTTCAGTATGGTTGTAGTTTTTAATTAAAACAGTGTCCATTTTAAACAAAAGACAGACACTTCGAGTGATACCTGCCAAATTGTGCCTTATATTGACTCAGGGTTGACTCGTACACAAAAAAAATGTCCCATGGATCAATTCCCTGATGTATCAATATAATCCGGATGCATTTGGTTCGTTTTTTGTATCCCAGTTTTTGTTTTCAAATAAACTGTTGTTCATTTAAAATAAAAGTGAGACACTTTGAGTGGTACTGGCCAACCCGTGCCTCGGATTGAGTCGTGGTGGACTCGTACATGTCACAAATGGCCAGAATGAATATGTTGGGATTCTATAGTGTAGGATAAGTTTCACAATGGTCTTACTTGGGTTTCATTCAATATGATATTTAACCAGATTTTTATCATGGAAAATTACACGTGTAAAATAAATTGGAGTTTCTGAAGTTGGAGAAAGTGAAGCGTAGTCTTCTAGAGTTCTGCAACCACTTTGTTGAGTTGGTTAATCTTACACAATATCTTTTGAAAAATTATTACATAAAATCTTTTAGGTTTGATATGGAACTAAGGTAAGATGTTTGGTTGATGCTATTTCAGTTTATCCTTCAAACCTTCCTGGAGGTATTGGATAATGTTTATTTTTATTAGGAAGACATATTTACTTGGGAAGAGCTTTAGTGGATGAATTTATTATTAAAAGTTCTTATTTTTGTTATAAAAGTAAGTACAAAATTGTCCAGTGTTCTACAATACCTATTCGAGGGGCTTCTATAAAGAACCAACATGTTATTTTCTAACCGTGAGGTATATTTTTTTTAAACCGTGATGCATAATGTTTTTCAATGCTGATCGTGGTTCCAAGCTCTGAACAAGCCCAGAATCCCCATAAACCATTATAACATCATTAGGATAGCATATTTGGTAAAAAATAATTTGTTATATTGAATTAAAAAATATCTATACAAGAGTGAAAAAACCAGGTTCAAAAATAAAGAGTTATACAGAATTAAAAAATGTAATGGATTAATCTACCCCCAATCCCCATCACAATCACCACTGTCATAATCAGCCTCATCCTCACCGCTATCTCTATCGTCATCATCATCCTAATCATCATCTCCATGCTCATAATTGGCCCCATTCTCTCCCTCGGCCCAATCCTCACCCTTGGCCTCATCCTCGCCCTCATCCTCATCCTCATCCTCACCCTCATCATCTTTAACATCCTTGTCATCAGCAGGAACGTCATCATCTAGACTGCCACTAGAACTAATTCCTTGTGCACTGGATAATGCACCCATCGATGACATATATGTCTGAAAATCCACATGGCCTCTGGTGGAAGTGATGAAGACAATGATTTGGTCAGTTTTATAAATTCTTTCTCCCTCGTTTGAACATGTTCTTCAAACTCTGTGACCATTTTATTGGACTATCTTTCATTCTCCTTGACCTATTCCAACTCGGTGGCACTAGAATGGTTACCTGGAGAGGACTAATACCTCATCGAGAATATATTCTTACCAGGTCGGCAGCATACTCGACCAGAGTGCTCATCTCCTAATACATGATATAAATGATCGTGTGGACCTAAATTTCCAGGATCCATTGCATCAAGGGCCTCTAAAGAATCCTGTTAAAAATATTAATAGATTTTTAAATTTCAAAATATATAATAAACTTTGAAATAAACAAATTAAAACTTACAATCTTTTCTTGTGTCGATTCATTTACAGCAGTTCCATCTTTTTTCCTTCTACTCGAGCAAAACAATTTCGCTCGAGGGGTACGTCCATCAATATTAAATTTATGATTCTGTAATGAAATTGATACAATATAATATGAAAGTATAATCATATATTAAATATTCAATAAATCAAATAATTTATGTAGTAAACAATAATAAGGGCATGACTTAACGAAAATTTATAAACAACTATATCTTACCAGCTGCCTCTCATGATCTGACATAGTAGTGTTCCCCAAATTGTGGAGGTATTGTTTTGAATCACTGTTTTTTTTGTTTTTATTAGAATATTCCTAAATAATTTTTAATAATAAATAAAATAATATTAAGGAAAAATATGCAAACTGTCATTTTAAAACCTTAAATGGGATTAATACTATAAATTTGGAAGTCGCCTAGTGGGTAATCATTTTGCGATATTGCTCTATCGATCAGTCATCCATGATAGGTAATATCACCAACTTTGTGGCCACTATATCACACCATCCAACATACAACACATGCGTACATGCTCTCCAATGCTCTCATAGCTCCTTAAAATGTGATGGTCGTGCTCCCTCACCATCGGAGAAGTTAAACTGATGCTGACACCCAATAGATTAATTCATATAAAGAGGAAAAATAAATCATTAAATCCAATAGATTTAAACCCATATTTTTGCCCACACATTATCCTTGACCTCATGTGGATGATGTATCCAAGAGAGAGGGCTAACCGGAATGATGTTAGAGTATTTGGCTAGCATCGCCAAAAACCCCCAATAATCCTACCCAGATTTATCAATAATATGTCCATCATCATTGTATTCAACCATCAACTATGTCTGGAGGTTCCATATTGTACGAAATAAAGTATGCCCCCTCCCCACCTCCTATTAGTAGGAGAATCTGTTATTAATTAAAAAAAATCATTACATGTTATAAAAAACATAAATTTTGGTATCAAAATTTGTTACATTTATATAAATATAAATGTGGTAGTCAGATAAATTTGTGTCACTGGATGTACATAAGCTAAAGGAATATACTTAATAGATAGATTTTCCCTTAATGTACGCTCCTCACCCACATACTGTGTCGGAGTAGGAGTCAAAGGGGGCATATAATTGCTTAGAGATAATGAACCAGAATAAAAAGATGATGGAAAAAACGTCTGGGAAACTGGTAGTGTAATCATCGGAGGCCTAAATATCTCATGTGTCCCTAAAGACACAATAGGATCAAAATGGAGCATAGAAGATACGTCTGTGCTAGGTTCATATTCCATTCGATTAAGACCAGTGGATCGTCTAACTCTCAGACCATGAGATCCCGCACCACCAGCCACAATACCAGGACCACCAGATGATCGTCTAACTCTGACACCCACCCTCCTACCACCAACTTCTGTATTGGGGGAAATATTAGGCTCCGTGTCGAATAACTCTCTTCTAGGTGGTGGATCATGAAAAAAAATTTAACAGAAAAGTAAAAACATGATATTATAAGATATTGAATTATATATATTTGAAATAAAATACTCACAACAGTGAAGAGTGGAAGAATTCCCATCTGTATCATGCGATGATTATTTTCTATCATCTCTTTCTTTCACCTCTCTTCAATGGGTGTCATTTCCTACAATGAAAACAAATATGGAAGTAATTAGAAACAGATAACAAATGTGTAACCCAAAAAAATATAGAAAAACCATTCTGATGTAAAAACATAAAGAAACAAAAGATTTATGGTGGTTTTAAGGTTATTACTAGGATACAAACTCTGAATGATGTTGGTGAAAAATGTGGGTGAGAACACGACTTTACGATTCTATATATTTCCAACCACAACATCAGTTTCACAATCAACTATGACAAATGTGTTATTGGAGTCATCATAAGTAATAAACGGATTTCCTCTAATTGCAGTAGGGATAGATTCAACTTAATAATCATCATTATCAAACACATGTCTGGGATTTACTTCAATAATTACACCAAATATAGGATGAAGAAGATCATTGACATAAAAATATAGTTTCACCATTGATTCCAATACATATGGTTCATCAATGGTGTAACTCCTCGACCCCAGCTACCCAGAGTCGTTGCATTATTACATAATATTGGCATGATCACACGGGATCTAATCCTGAAGGATCGATCAGTTTAGCAGACTTGGAAACACTAGATGTATTCATAAGCCTTACATTACATCATAAATTGAAAACTACAACAACATATTCTCTTCATATCCCCTCATATTATGCCTGCAGGTCATTCATAAAATACTTCTTCACATCCCGGAAAAAATAAAACATTGAAAGGGGTAAGCTCAAATACTTAGTCAGGATAACAATATGGCGGAAACTTTCATAAATAAAATAAACATTTAAGGAAATGTATAACTAAAACAAAAGCCTTTTAAACTTGAACTGCAACATAATATGTCAAAGATAAAATGAGATAATTACATTTACTTATTCACATGGATATTATACTAATCGAATAATCACATGAAATATCAATAACCACTTTCATAATAAGGGAATGCGTAATGCCGGAATATCATTACCACTTAGTCAAGGCCTTCTGCCAAGACCACAAATAATATTTTTCCAAAGCCTTATCCCAAGACACTAGTTTGTCTCATTAGACCTACCGATGCATCGAGGAGCTATAGTTGGCTCCACTTATCACATACTAAGTCCAATGTATTCCTCAAATCAAAAGGTTTAATGATAACATAAACATTCGTATTAAAACTAGCATACAAAGTGTCAATAATTTATCCATAAACCACGAATGGTATAAAAGTAACACATCTGTAGTAATAAATATCACAAAACCTTCAATACAATATGGAATTTTAGTATCATAATAAATCAACTTCAACCAATTTTAAAATCCATTAAAGGATTTTGACATAAATGAAAATTATTTGTAAAACAATTTGTGAGAAATAAAAATTTTTCATGAAAACTTTTAAAAGTCACATAATTTAGAAAGGAAGAAATTTAAAGACATTTTTGAATAAAATTGTCCCATACCACTTTGAAACTTTTGAATGGTATTATCATTTTAAAAATATTTATTTCCATATAAATAAATCCTAAAAACCCATTTTGAACACATGGAAATTAATGTGAATGATATAGAAGAATAAATATTTAAAACATTTAAAATGATGTTTTAGTAAAAATTTCCTTTAATATTATCATTTATAAAACACTTTTATGAAACACGGTCATGGATAATAAATATGTCCTAGAAGATACATACGTAGAAACAACCTCGGATAATAATGAGATTGTGAAATTAACCATAACCTTGTACTTTTCCTTGATAGAGGGTAGGTTAAACTCTTATATAATGGTGAAATAATGGTTATTAAATTATACACGAGTTATATACATTAATATTATATCATATATGGTCTTTTAACATTGTTTTGTTAATAATATCATTGTATTAACATCGTTTCACATCTTAACTGATACGTTTTCCTTTATATGCTTTGATATGTAAGCCGTTTTTGTTATGAATAGGTTGTATCTTATTCATATACAGAATTATATCATGTCCTCGAAAATTATTTTTAATCATAAAATGAAAATTAGTCTTGAATGGATACGATGGGGAAAGAATCTCATCACATTCGTGGAGATGGTATTTCGTACGTATGCACGAGTGACAATATCATTCTTTTGATATTAAAATAATATATAATTGGATGGTATATCATATATACATAATCATAATCATGTTATATTTATTATTTACATCAATTACACATCATTATCATACCCATCCAAATAATAATGTTTTGAATAACAATTACACCATGACATGGAGACGGTAAGTCGTACGTATGCACGTATGGTGACATGTCATTCAAAGGATGGATATAGTACTGAATATGGTTGTAACATATTTATAATAACATAATAGTATATAGAAGACACTAGATTTATAAATTTAGAATGGAAACAATAAAGAAATAATAAGTGGAAAAATAAAGGAACTTGAAAGAGGTGGGTTGAAAAAATTACCTATTCTTCGAGTTCTTCCTATTGATTTGATCAAAAAGGCTTCATAGGATTGCATTCTGATCAAACTAATGACTCTAGGATTAAGGTAGGATATTTGAGAGAGTGTTTGGGCCAGTTTTGGCTGAGCCAAAATGCTTTTAAGGTTTCAAATAAAGATAAGGGGAGTTCCCTTTTATAAGAGTGGTGAGGGGAACCTTAGGAAAAGCAAGAAACATTAATTTATAATAAATTCATATTCGGTTAATAATGGATAAAAACTAATTTTATTCGAGGATAAGGTAGTTAAGGGTCTAAAACCACCCAAAAATATGTTTTAGACAGGTTTGAAACACTATATTATCCTTATCTTTAAGTTTTCACTCTTAGTTAATTAGATTGACATTTACTATGTCTCTTTGTATTTTTATATTATATGGTTAACAATCAAACTATATACTTCCAAGAGAACCAAAAGTGGTTTATTAATGATACAAATATCTTTATATAAGTATCTTGGATGAACCATAGATTTTTAGGAATACAATATCAATTAATAATATAATATTTGTCTTACAAACTCTTTTATGTCATTTTTGACACTTTTTGGAAATTGTTTTTTTTGAAAATCATAAAATAATGGTTACTTCAGAAAAAGTTAATTAAATATATCCAAACATGTCATATTAACCTTGAAAATTAGTGTAATTCATAAAAAGTCTCAAATTGTTTTTATTTGGGTATTTATAATATCAATTATTTTAATATTTCATTTTCAAGGAAATTAATGCATCATTATTGTGTCATAAATAAATAAATTTATATGGTGTATAAAAATTATAAAACAAATACCATGATCTAGGAAATCATTTTACCTTTCCATTTAATATTTATAGTTGAAATGAAAGCTTATATAACCCCATGTAAAAATTAATGTTCTAAAAGATATTGGTTTATTTCATTTTTTTCCCTTTACATTATGTTAATTAAAATAAAGTGTCATTATCCCTATTAAGTGGATCCATGGGGTCCCCAAATAAAACCAAAGATGTCCATGGTAGGCCATTTCTCATAAAATTAGGTTAGGACACGTTTTAAGGTAATTTGGAATTGTTATAATATTCTGTTATCCCTAAAGTACCTTATTTACCTTTAACTGCTTTAAATAAAAGTCAAAAGTTACTATTCACCACAAAAACATTTCATCTTATTGAACCACATTTTACATACTAATAACAACCATGTATGTTGGATTTGTGAAATTCAATTTACAGAAGTGGTAAAATTTCATTTTAATGAAAGTGTCTGTTTTTTTAACTACTACTTAGTGGTTTTACTATTAATCAAAAATTGATATTTTTCAGAAAAATACCAAAAATTCAGTCTAAGCTATATTTTATATTCCAAATTCTAAAATATGTCTATTTTATAAAATTAAAAACATATAATATGAAATAATTAATTTAAAATTAATTCCCTTTGTCAAAACAAATAGTTCGTTTTTAAGAAACAATATCTCTCAAAATATTGACACTTGTTTATGCCCAATTTCGAAGTGAAATTTATTCCAGTGACAAGAATTGGATTAAATGGTAAAAATATAATCTTATTACAATTTGAAACCATTTCACAAGATAATATAACCATAAAAATAAATTATATTAAAAGTGAGTTTTGAATTAAAATAAAGTATATTTCAATATTTATCAAAAAATGATTTTTATCAGAAAAATAACGAAATTTTCACCAAAGTAAATTTTGATGTCCCAATTTTAAATATGAATTTTATTTTTTCAAATATCATATATAAAAGTTTCAAATATTGGATTTAAATAGGGTTCTCTATTAAATGGCGATAAATTTTCATTTCATTAAAAATACTTCTGTTATCTGAAAAAAACGAAATTTGTTCTTAAATTATGTCTAAGAAACTAATAGTATGGATTATAAAATTATAAGGATTATATAAAATTCAAAATTCAAATAAAACTATTCATAACATCTTTGGAATGGCTATTTTGGTATGTTGTGATGTGGTTGAACTCAGTGTTGCCTATTGTGCAAGTTATTGCATTACTTTGAAGAAATAACGTACTATGAAAACTTGTGGTGTTACATTCTCCCCTCCTTCAAATAATTGCATCCTCGCAATTTGAAATTCTTCTTCGAAAATAAATCGTTGAAAATAGAAAATACATTTGTGGAAAACCCATATCGGTAATAGGGTTAATAAAATTTATTTTTAATAAGAGGGAAAGGGAAATAAGAATCATACCACCAAATTATGGTTTTGAATAGGAAAACATTGGTGGAAATTATAGACACGTAATTAGAGGGAAAATGTAAATATTTAGAGGGAGTGATTGAGGTCATCAATCAAAAACCAGTGTAAAATTGATGGCCTCAAAGCCATCAATCTATGATTATATAAAATATCATTGGTTAAACATAAGGTATTAGGGTAACACATTTTTTTTATGATTCCTTCTCAAAAGTCTAAGAACAGAATAAGAAAACATGTATAGTGTCATCCTTCAACTAATTCCTACTACAACTTTATCTTTCATTCCATAAGATTTCAAAAATATTAAATTTCTCATAATCGTATAGTGTTCCAAAATAAATAATTTATAATTCATTTGTGAGATTATAAAAAAACTACATTATACAAACATTGACATCACATAGGACAGTGTTAGGTGATGCACCTGTGTCTCCCTTCAGTTGCGGGTTCAAGTATTGCGGCTTTGCCGAACGTGGCGGGATGTCGCCCGACCTCTGGGTTTTCATTTTTATAACAATAAATAAATAATCATCAGAAATGATTTAACCTTTACAATAGTATGAAATGTCAAATATAATTTATTCCAACCTTTAGTATTATCAAAATTACTTATGTCCAAAGTCACAACCCAAAATTTATATGGAAGGTAAAAATAATGAAGATCTTTTTTTTGCAATGTAATAAAATGTGAATACCTTCATCATGTATTATTTTAAAATATGGTAACACCATAAATTATCATAAACCCTTATTGTTTACATTCATGCTCCCTTATACCTTATAGAATACTAGATATGTTCCTTATATCCAAAAAATTTTAAAACATTAACAATGATGAAATAAACAAAACATTAATCAGTGCCAAGGTAGTAAATAATATCCAATAAAACTTATCCAAATAAACCATCCCTTTTTCAAAAATTACTACCTCAGTATCAAGAACAAATTAAGGATTACCATTCCTTCATCCATTTATTTTCAAAAAAAATTTAACATGCTATTGAGTCACTTTTCATAGTACCATATAATCTCAAATCCTCAATGAAATAGTACTGCAGTACAATCCTTATTTATCTCCATAATTCATATAACTGGTACATCGTTGATACAACACTTAAATGAAATAATTAATTAATAAAAACATAATAACAATAGTCATTCCTCTTCATCTGTGGTAGTATCATAACTTTATTTTTATCCAATATCATTATTTGGAGCATACTCTGATTATTTAAACATTGATTCATGTAGTGTCCCCACTACATGCAGATGAAGCATTTTACATTTGAAACCTTTTTCCCACCCTTTATACCACGAACGTGGTGTCCTTTTTCTCCAAACATATAACATACTCACATTACCATCAAGAATTTTCCATGGTGATTCTTTCCATAGAAATAACATATGGGAAAATCATTCTTTAACTTCTTCCTCTTATCTATCCTTCTCTCAACCATCCTTTTCTTCCTTGGCTTCCCTTAAAATCCATAGGACACAAATGATTTTTTAGTTATCTTATCAACACATGATACTATTTCTTCATATATTGATAATACGTGGGCTAATATTTCCCTTCTAAATTCTGGCTTATAACCACGAAAGATATGATACTTCTTACTCATTGGATCGTGCGTATTTCTAGAGTTTTCATTCCTTCTACTAAGTGCCATTTATAAACAATGGGATACACAATATTAGTTAATGAATCACAATACCTAATCCCAAACTTGTAAAACACTTAAAAAAATTGAATATTTTATGAATATAATCCATAATCAGAACAATGTTCTCTTTGGGGAAGTATATACTCATAAACCCTTAATAATGGTTTGTAATGAAAATGAGAATTATCCAAAGAATATTCCCCAAGTGTATTGTATCAAAGATTGCAGCAAGGCCCGTTTTCATGCACCAGTTTTCATTAGAGTCTAGCACAAAGGGGTGTTTTCAAGTATTACCCCTAGGTACATCTGTGCTAGAGCTGCCTCTACCTGCTCATATCCAGACAGGGATGTATTGCTTCCAAAAACTCACAAAATCTTTACTATACCAAAAATCTAGTAATTTATTCTATTATATTCCTCAATGTCTATCTTAGGGCTATAGGCTCTAATCAGAGATTACCTAAATCAAGATTCCAAGGTTTGTTACTAAACTTCCCATGATACCAACTGTAATGCCCCGACCCCAGTTACCCAAAGTTGGTGTATTATTACATAATATTGGCATGATAACAGGGGATCAAATCCCTTAAGATAGATCAGTTTATTAGCATTGGAAAAACTAGATGTATTCATAAGTCTTACATTACAAAATAAAATGAAAACTACAATAGAATAATTTCTTCATATCCCCTCATACTCTACCTTCCGATCATTTATAAAATACTTCCTCACATCCTGGGAAAAATAAAACATTGAATGGGGTGAGCTCAGATGCTCAGTAAGGATAACAATATGGCAGAAAATTTCATAAATAAACATAAACAATTAAGGAAATGTATAAATAAAACAATATACTTTTAAAATTGAACATGAATCTAATATGGAGAAGATAAAATGAAATAATGCAATTTACTTATTCTCATCGATATTCTACTAATCTAATAATCACATGGAATATCAATAAAAACTTTCATAATAAGAGAATGCATAATGTCAGACTATCATAACCACATAGTCAAGGCCTTCTTCCAAGACTAAAAATATGACATTGTCAAGGCCTTTTACGACGACACCAGTTTGTCTGATGATACCTACCGATGCATCGAGGAGCTATAGTGGGCTCCACTCGTCACATACTATGTTCAATTCATTCCTCATATGAAAAGGTTTAAACATTACATAAACATTCGTATTAAAAATAGCATACGAAATGTCAATACATTATCCAAAAAACCATGAATGGTATAAAAATAACACATCCATAGTCAGAAATATCACAAAACCTTCAATAAAATATGGATGTTTTGTATCATAATAAATCAACTTCAAACAAGTTTAAAATCCATTAAAGGATTTTGACATAGATGAATATGATTTGAAAAACTCTTTTAGAGAAATATCCATTTTCATGAAAACATTTAAAACTCACAAAATTTAGAAATGAATAATTTAATGAAATTTTTTAATCAAAGTGCCCCATATAACTTTGAAACTTTTGAAAGGAATTAAAATTTTAAAAACATTCATGTCCATATAAAGAAATCCATAAAACCCATTTTGAAAACATGGAAATTAATGAGAATGATTTAGAAGAATAAATATTTAAAACATTTAAAATGATGTTTTAGTAAAAATTTCCTTAAAAATAATCCCTTTGAAAACTCTTTTAGAAACACGGACATGGATAATAAATATGTCCTAGTAGATACTTACGTAGAAACAACATCAGATAATAATGAGATTTTGAAAGTAACCCTTACCTTGTACTTTTCCTTGGAAGAGGGTAGGATAAACTCCAGTATAATGGTGAAATATTTTTTATTAAATTATACAATAATAATTTACATTAATATGATATCATATATGATCTTTTAAAATTTCTTTGTTAATAATATCTTAGTATTATCGTCGTTTCATGTGTTATCTGATTTGTTTTCCTTTATATGTTTTGTTATGTATGTCATTTATTGTTATGGATAGGTTGTATATTATTCATATACAGAATTATATCAAGTCCTGAATCTTTATTTTTAATCATCAAATGAAAATTATTCTTGAGTGGATACGATGGGTAATGAATCTCATCGCGTTCGTGGAGATGGTATTCCGTACGTACGCATGAGCGACAAAATAATTCTATTGATATTAAAATAATATATAATTGGATGTTATATAATATATAATGAATCATAATTATGTTATATTTATTATTTACATCAATTACACATCATTATCATACCCAACCAAATAATAATGTTTTGAATAACAATTACACCATGAGGTGGAGAGGGTAAGGCGTACGTACGCACGTATGGTGACATGTCATCCAAAGGTTGGATAGAATACTGAATATGGTTGTACCATATTTATAATAACATCATAGTATATAGAAGATACTGGATTTGTTTTTTTAGAATGGAAACAACACAGAAATAAGAAGTGGATGAAGAAAGGAACTTGTAAAAGGCTTTTGAAAACGTTACCTCTTCTTCGGGTCCTTTCTTTTTTTTGATCAAAAGGGATCCATAGGATGGCTTTCTGATCAAACTAAGGACTCTAGGTTGAAGGAAGGATATTTGGTAGAGTGTTTGGGCATGGGTTTTCTGAGCCAAAAGGCTTTGAAGGTGTGACTTAAAGAGAAAGAGTGTTCCCTTTTATAAGAGGTGTGAGGGTAACCATAGGAAAATCTTAAAATATTATTTTATAATAAATTCATATTCGGTTTCTAATGGCCCCAAACTGATTTATTTAGAGGCTAAAGTTGGCATGGGTCAAAAACTACCCAACCAATATGTTTTAGACAAGTTTGGATCAAAATATTAACCTTATATTTAAGTAATAACTCTTAGTTAATTAGTTTGACATTTACCATGTCTCTTTGTATTTTCATAGTATATGGTTAGTAAACTTACTATATACTTCCATGAAAACCCCAAGTGGTTCATTAATGATAATAATATAATTATATATGTCTCTTGGCCTATCCTTAGATATTTAGGAATATAATATCAATTAATAATATAATATTTGTTTTAAGAACTCTTTAGGTCAATATGGACACTATTTTGAAATTGATTTTTGTTAAAAACATAACATAATGATGACTTAGAAAAAAGATAATTAAATAAATTATAACATGTCATATTGATCAATATATCTGGTGGAATTCCTAAAAAGTCTCTAATTATATTTATTTGGGTATTTATAATATCAATTATTTAAATATTTCATTATTAAGGTAATTACTGCATCATTATTGTGTCATAAATAAATGAATTTATATTGTGTATACAAATTATAAAAAAATACAATGATGTAGAAAATAATTTTTTATTTCCAATGTATATTTATATTCAAAATGATAACTTATATAACCCCTTGTAAAAATTAATGTTCTAAAATATATTGGTATATTTCATTTTTGCCTTTACATTAAGTTAATTAAAATAAAGTGTCATTATCCCTCATAAGTGGCCCCATGGGGTCCCCAAATCAGCCCAAAGATTCCTATTGTCGGACATGACTCTTCCAATAATGTTAGGATAAGTGTTAAAGTACTTCTGAATTATTATAATATTCTTTTAACCTTAAACTACTGTATTTACCTTCAACTGCGGCAAATAAAAGTCAAAAGTTACTATTAACCAAAAATTAATTTCATTTTATTGAACCAAATTTTACTTACTAATAACAACCATGTATGATAGATTTTTAAAATTCAATTCATAGAAGCAATAAAATTTCATTTTAATGAAAATGTCAGTTTTTTTAACTACTACATAGTGGTTTCACTATTCATAAAAATTGATGTTTTTTAGAAAAATAACAAAACTTCTATCTAAGATATATTTGATATTATGAATTCAAAAATTATGTCTATTTAAAAAAAAAATTAATCATAGAAGTTTCATTAATTAATTTAAAATTAATTCCCATTGTCAAAACAAATAGCGGGTTTTTAAGAAACAATATCTATCCAAAGATTGAGACTTGTTTATGCCCAATTTCAAAGTGAAATTTCATCCAATGACCAGCGTTGGTTTAAATGGTAATAATATAAACTATTTACACATTGAAACCATTTAACAAGATATCATATCTATATAAATAAATTATATTAAAAGTGAGTTTTGAATTTAAATACAGTATTTTTTACTATTCATCAAAAATGAATTTTATCAGACAAATTCCAAAATTTTACCCAAAGATAATTTTGATGACTCGATACTAAAGAAGAATTTATTTTTATCAAATTGAATATATTAAAGTTTAAAATATTGGATTTAAAAAGGATTCTCCATTAAAAGGCGGTAAATTTTTATTTTTTAAAAAATACTTCTCTTATTTGAAAAAAATGAATTTGTTCTTATATTATGTTGAAGAAACTGATAATATGGATTCTAAAATTATATAAATTATATAAAATTAATAATTCAGTTAAAACTATTCATAACTTCTTTTGAACGGCCAGTTTGGTATGTTGTGAAGGTCTTGAACTCAGTATTGAGTGTAGTGGAAGTTATTGCATTACTTGGATGAAATAACATACTATGAAATCTTGGGGTGTTATAGGTGGAAAGATTGCGAGTCATGTCAAGAACATGAAATCCAAAATCATCAATAAAGGTGTCTTGCCTCATCATTGAATCAATCCATTGACATTTCATCATCGTGACTTGACCTTTCGAGTAATAATCCAAAATTATTATTTTCCCCACGACACCATAATAAGCTACATTTTCAGAAATATGTCTATTTTCTGATAAACTAGAATTACAGTCTATTGTAGAAGTTAGCATAACACCATCATGCTGTGTTCTCATTTTGCTTTCTCGTTCAGTGATAATAAATTGGTAGATATTGATCACAAGTGATTTACAAGCACAAACCATGGTATTAGGTCCAAAAGACAAAGCTCTTATTTCCTCAGAAACTAAGTCTGCTAGGAAACTTGATACCTGAAATATAAACAAATAGAAAACTTAATTAAATATTAATTTTTTAGTTATTATAGAAATATTTTTAACTTCAATTTCAACTAAGAATAAAACCCTTTTCTATGAAATGTCTATTTTCTTATCAAAGATAAAGAATGATGCTTTCAATATATCAATTCTTTATTTTCCCATTTAGATAAAAATAATAACAGTTTAACAAATATATAAAATTACAAGAGATAAGATAAGAGATACATGTACAATTTACTTACTTGATATACTCATCAAACAAATCACAATTCAACAACACTCTTCCATGTGCCATCTCTCGCTTTTCAAGGATTAATGTCATCAATGTATATGATCCCGAAATTACTATTGTCTATGGAAGTGAGGGAAAACTGGGTTCAAATTTCTCATAATATTCATCTTTATTTCTCATTGATCTATTTATTCTCATAGTAAGATCAGACAAATTCATTGAGCAGAAATCCATACATTCTTGTGACAAGTAACCATTCACAATAGAGCCTTCGGGATAATTACTGTACCAAACATATGATTTCAATGTTTACATGTTTATTTCAGTTGGATACATCCAACGAAAATCAATGGGTTCTCCAAGAATTATTTCGGTTATATGATCTACATTCAGTTGAAAAAACTATGTAAAAAATTATGGAGGTACTATTTTCTCTAACTCACAAAAAATTAATGGTGTCTCTGCCAATAGTTTTTTAAAGAATGATTTGGACAACTTCTTAGCACACAGATCTCTAAATAAAAAATCACAACTGAATAACTGAGACTCATACATTATTGTACAAGAGATGAAGGATTTCTATTGGAATCTACTCATGCCAAAGGACGTGATAAACATGTGTCTTAAAAGATTTTAGAATCAAATTTTTTATATTGAACCATTTTGATATATTTCTTGAGTATCCATAGGGAACATGAATAGTCTCTAGAACTTCCAGAAATCGATTTTTTTTTAGATGGTGTCATCACATAAGAAGAACATAGAACGTTTCATTTATTTTCACTGATACATACAGGATGTTATTCTGGTCTGATCCCCCAATTTGCCATGTCACCCGATATTGTAGATAATCCTTTCCCCTTGACATTTAGAAGAATCAAAAGAAACATTTCAGATATGTTATTTTCAATGTACGTTACTTCTAAGAAATAAAATAAAAAGTTGGTTTACCAATACGACAACTAAAAGAATACACTCTTCTTATTCCAATTGTAACAGGAATCATTGGAATGATTTTCCCATTTCTAGATTTTGTTACATCCTTCCCAAATGAATAACTGAAATCGTTCAAATCATTATTCACATCAGTTCCAGACATATGATGAGGTGGATCATTAGTCTCCATCATATTTTCAAATCTTCGAAGATTGTTTCTATATGGAGGGTTTATTCGAAAGAATCGTCGATGTCCCATAAATCTAAAACTACGATGATATTTCATTCTTCTCGATCGAGTATTCTTCATACAAACTGGACATGAAAATTTTACTTTTGTGCTCCATCCAGACAGCATTGCATAAGTAGGAAAATCATTGATCATTGACATAAGCGCAGAACACATCTGAAATATGTCTTTCGAACATGCATCGTATGTGGCCACACCCACATCCCAAAGAAGTTTCAACTCTTTTATTAAAGGATTAATTTATACATCTATATCATTGCTGGGATCAGAAGGGCCAGATATCATTATACTCCAGAAAGTGTAAGTATTTTTCTTACACAACCATGGGGGAAGGTTATAAATGTTTATGAAAACCGGCCATGTGTTTTTCGAGGTAAGCATCATCCCAAATTAATTAAAACCGTCACATGAACTTCCAAGTCTCACATTACGAACGTCAGCTGCAAATTTAGGATATCGAGCTTCAAATATCTTCCATGAAAATCCATCTGCAGGGTGAACCAAATCTTCATTATTCTTTTTTCTCTCTGTGTCATGTCATCAAATTTTCACTGATATTTCATCAGACATGAAAAGGTTCTGTAATTTGATGATCAATGGAATGTGACACATTTAGTTTTGTGGCACATGAGATGTTGTTCCATCATTTTTTGGCTTCCATCGGGAGGTTCCACATTGGATCAAATCATTTATTTCAGCAGTTTCCTCCCAAAATAAGCTGCAATAATTTAGGAAAGAATGAATTTATTTTGAGAATCCATGTTCATCAATTAACTTCCATGCCATATAGTGGTTTGAGGGAATATCTGCCTCATCTAGAAGTAAGTCCTTCAAGAAGGTAATATTGTAATCAATTGAATTATTTGAAATCCTATATATAGTATTCCCATAAAACAATCGGAATAAAATTTAAAACCTTTTAATTTTACCACATTGCCGATATACTGGAGTCTTCGCAACATCATTCAATTTTTGCACCCAATCAAAATCATCTTTTTCATTGGAGGCATCATGTGTGAATGTATCAAAATATTATTGGATGGACATCCTTTCCGTCACATGATGCGGAATAAATGGAAACTGATCATATATCAAACTCTCCAATTCAGTCCTAACATTTGGAACATCATCATTTTGAGATTTCATTTAATCTCAATTGTGACACCAATCATAATAGTTTGTTTGGAAACCATATTTGGTTACATGATATTGAAGTCTTCATTACCCAACCAAGGCTTCCAACACAATTTGAACATTGGAAGTGTATGCGACCACTAACTAAAGCCTTTTCAATTGAAAATTTTAAAAAGTTGTACAAATTATTTAGAAAATCGGTTGAAATCTGATCATTTTCATACATCCAACTTCTATCCATTCTATAAATGAATTACATTAAGTCATTTCGAAGAAATTTAATAATATTGATGTTCAAGAACAACAAATATTTAGGTAAATGACAATTGTTTACATTAAATAAAATAATAACTGACACATTTCCCTTTATGAGAATCATATTAAGGAATACAACAAAATATAGTGAATGTAAGAAAAAAAGATACCGAATTTCTAATGCCAATATTAAAGGATTTCCTAGTAAGATATTGGATGTGGATCAAGGAATACATAATCCTTAAGGGTCGTGTTGGGAGTACATGAGTTTTATACATTAACATATTCAGGGAGATCAAAATGAGGAGTAGGGTAAGGATCACATCAAAAGTAGTTATGGCCTCAAAATGTTTCACCTTAACCATGGATTAAAGGATCCTAGGTTTGGGGCCATAGATCATAGGTTGGTAGGGTGTATTCATTGAATCACGTCCTAGTTGACATTGGAGAGTGACTTTCAATAGTTTTAGTTATAGATTTGATTGAAACACCTATAAAAAGGATATCTAAGAAATGTGACGTCCCAAACCAGTATGCTCCTCATTAGTGACCCGAACCCAGATGGACACTCATTGGAGAGGGACTTTCTCATTTTATTGGGTTTTTTCTTCCATTCAAATAATGATTTTTGGGCTATCAAGGTTCCAGGGCGGAGGGTGTTGGGATATCCGGGATCCAGGGAGGAGGGTGGGGGACGTACACGTTCCAGGAAGGAGGGTGGATGTCCTGGTTCAAAAAAGGTGGTTAGGGGGCTATCCAGGTTCCAGGGAGGAGGGATGCTATCCAGGGTCCAGGAAGGAGGGTGGGGGCTTTCCGAGGTCTAGGGAGGAGGGTGGGGGGGGGGGGGGGCTTTCTATGGTCCCTTGAACCACACAGTCATTATTTTTGAGATGAACTTGTATCCATGAAACCATATGAGAAGCACAATTCAATACATTTGTTTTTTTATTCCCCAATAATTTTGAGGAATCCCATATCAGGGAAAATGTTTAGTGTGTTTTAAAAAGGTGATTGAATAATTCATGGATGATTTTAATGTTAGAATGTTTAATGGTTATACTTGGAAAACTAATATTCATTAATATTTCGAATATGACATTCTATGAATTAGTTTCATGATGAAGGAAAAGTACTACATGGGAAAAGGATAGGTCCCACCGAGAGTTCCCTTTGTAGATATTTTATTCATAAAGAACAATGGATTTTTTGATTTTTTATTTCTTATTTCTTCTATGAAGAATAATTAGGGACCACATACTATTTTGAAAAGTTCAAGACGATACTCCAAATGTTCTATTGTGAAAAGGATAACTGAATAGTGTGTCTTCATATATATATAGATTTTGATAGAAACATGATACATATTTGTTTTGTAATACACATAGTGTACAAAAATTAAGAGGAATAAGATCATATTTTTTTACATGATCTTAATTAATGAAGTGATTTTCATGAAATACTATGAATAAATATTACAATCGATTTATTTTGAGTTCATAGACATGATGCTGTAATATTTGAAGCATTTAGTTTAAAAAATCTATGAATCATTAAAATTAGAACACAAGAAAGAGACACCATTCCCTTATAAATGTATATGTGTAATGAAAACATTAATTGGACAATGTGTACATCGATGTAGTGATTTGAGTACACAATTCATCGATGTAGTGATTTGAGTACACAATTCGTGGAGTAGTGAATCATAAAATTTTCCAAAATCCCTAGTAATAGGGAATAATGATATCCTTTAGAATATAAGGATATCATTGAGAAGAGTTTGAAGGATATCCTAGATAAGTGTTTGAATGAGTCTATCAAAGAATCTGATCGAATGGAAGTGGTGCACCTGTGCTGGGGCTTCTCAAGGGCTTCTGGGAGTCACGCAATCTGCTTCTGGAATCAGGGGGGTCACCAGAACTAATTTAATTTTGGGGAATAATTTCCCCACAATTATTAGAAACAATTGGGAAAAAATGATATCCCAATGGTTTTATCAAACCGTTGGGAAAACTCCATCAAACTCCATCTTTACCAACAATTTATGCAAACTGTTGGTAAAGAACACCTATACCAACCGATCAAAAGAACCATTGTTATACAAGTGTTGGGAAAATAATTATTTCCAATAGTGAAGAAAGGTTTTTTGTATGAAAAAAAGGGGAAGATCTTTACTGGAGATTTTTAAGATCTTTCACAATGATTAGACGATTATGTTATGAGTTTCCAAATACACTAAACTAATACGGTCTTTGGGCGTCTATTTTTTCTTGTATTATTATTCTCCAAAAGTAATGTAATTTCTATGTACGTAAACTATTGGGTCTCTACAAAAACATTTTTCCAAATGATTTTCTATGGTTACCACCTCATAGTGAGGTAGACTTATCCATCAACCTATACCCTGAAGCGACACTGATATCCACACTAGCATATCATATTCCACGTGCAGAACATCATGAGTTAAGGGTATATTTATAGAACTTGTAGGGGAAAGGCATTGTTAGGCCCAGGATTTCACCATGGGTGACCCAGTGTTGTTTTCAAATAAGGAAGAAAGAATCATGATGCGATGTGTGTTCTACCGGTGGCCAAACCGGGTGACCATAAAGAACAAATATCCACTACCAGGAATTGATGACCTCTTCGATCAACTGAAGGGAGTGAGGTTGTTCTCAAATATAGATGAGTCGTTTGTAGCTTTGGGATACTCACTGAGAAGAAAATATTTTGGAATACTCTAATGAGGTTTTTGTGGAAGTTAGAATATGAAGAATGGCATGAGGAGTAGTCTCTCTCATAATCAAGCGCACTGTGTGAGGAGATCCTACAGCTGAATGAGATGAGAATATTTCTGACAAGTGACCCTATGTTGACTAGCACTAATGGCCTAGTGGGATGTGGCTCAGTGTGAACTCGTAGTACCATAGTGGGGAGAGGCTCAGTGTGACTCGGAAAACACACAATAATCATAAAAATAGAGTACCTCGGTATTATGGCCAAAGTGGGAAGAAACTCTATTTGACCTAGAAAGACCATGGTGGGGGGAATCTCTGTGTAACCCAGCATACCCACGGTAAAAATCATGGATGAGTAACAAAGTGGCCCAAGGATTGTGGGAAGAGGCTCTATGTGACCCAGTAGGCCCACGTTGGGGAGAAACGTTGTGTGACCGAGCATACCCACTGTACTAATCAGGTAGGAGTACCCTAGAAATCAATGGTGTTAAATGATATGACCACTGGTCTTACTTTACTACTCTAGATTATATATGGTGTGAGTTTTCTCTCTCTTTTATCATTCTTTTTAGTTTTCTTATGGATTAATTGTGGTTTTTAAATGTTTGTTTGGGGTCCCTACAGTGTATTTTTTCACTCTCAAAATCACGAGCTTCACACACACGTGTTTTGTATAGTGTAGATGACCAATTACTTGGAGGAGGACTTGGTGGCCTATGACCAGGTGGTACCCAGTGATATTAGGTTGGAAAGACGTTCTTCTATGGCTTCTGGTAGCTACTCTATACTTAACCATCAGGTGGGGATTTTCAACGGACGACTTATCATGGATCATTTGCTTCTACTTTTTGTAGTTTCTTTTATAGGTTTGTATTCTAGACCACTTACTTTTGGATCTAATTTTAAACTCAGTGGTTGTTTAGTAGAATGAATTTCTCCGTTTCATCTATTATTTGTATGTGTTTGTCTTTGTCTGTGTATAGGTAGTTAGTAAAATTCATCCCACTTGTAGTTCGATGCTTGTGGCGCTAGTTTCCAACCCCTGGCCGTCGGGAGGTGTGCTTGGGGGAGTATTGACACGGCCCCCAAGGGATGGGTCATGTCACAAACCATCTTGTAATTAATTTTTAATTTCAATTGGGTGAGATCGTTTTGGTTTACATGAGTGTGTTGGTGGCGCGTGTGTACTTCCTTGAGGGGATGTGGTTGACATTGATTTTTTTTACATGAAAATATTTTAAAAAAAATCATAAGGCATTATTAGTACCCAAACTGATGATAATAAAATTGAGATTTTGTAGAGACCCAAAGCATGACTTACAGAGACATTACATTACTTTTTCGGAATATCTAATACATTACAATAACAGACACCAAAGGACCATAATTTTTTAGTGTCATTGGTAATTCAGAATATAATCTTCTAATCTTTGTGAAAGATCATCAACATCTCCCATAAAGATCATCCTTTGTTTCTTACCTAAAACCTTTCATTATATCCTGGGGAAAAGAAAACATATAAAGGGTGAGCTCAAATTCCCAGTAAGGGTAATCATGGGAAAAATAAAACAAACCATATACATTTCAACTTCTAAACATGAACATAATATTTAAACATCAAAATCTTGAGCAATGACAAAAAACCTGGCAGTACGTAAGGCATAGATCATAATGGGTCATCAATCGTGATAAAAAAGCATGGTAATACAGCATGACATTGTGGAAACCATTAAGAACATGTTATAATTTCCATAGTATCCAAGGCATTGCTTCCATGATTATCTTAGTAAAGAAAGTCCCTATTACAATCGAGTTCACTCCTCGTTCCAGTCATGTATCACTAAACCAGATTAACTTACCATTCCAGCCATGTCTATATCATGAGATATAAATAATAACCCAATGCATTTGAGGGATATATAGGTCCCACCAATCTCGTAATGAAATCATTCTTACTTGTGCCACAAAATAAACATAACTCATTCATCATAACCCAAATAATAAAATGGGTTTCATAAACATCATCCCATCATCATATAATACATATAAAACAAATGGATATCATTTAATCATAAGAAAAATCACACCATGTAAATAATATACACATTATACTTGAAACATAAACATGATAAATAATGTCATCCTAGATGGAAAATAGTTTTGATAAAACACATGAAATGAATTCTTGAGGAAAATATCCTTTTTTCTTTAAAATCATTTTCTTTTAAGAAAATGCCACACAATTTTAAAATAAAATGATTTTGTTGAAAATAAACATGAAATATTGTAGAGTATGCTTCCTGGAAATAAGGCTATATGAAACAGTAAAAATCAGTTCATGCCGTATATGTTAAAAAAAATTCTCCTCGTACTTTTGTCGGAAAAGTCCAAATGTTCCTCGTAGGGTAAATGAAAGAAATATTTTTTCCATAACACAATGTAAAATTCAAAGAGTGGTAAAAATGTATTTAAACATACATGGAAGAATATTAAACACTTTATTTCAAACATTTTTGTGGACATGGATAAAAAAATATGACCAGGGTAAATACTTACGTATAAACAATCTCGGATAGAATTGATATTGCAAAATTGTCCCTTAACTTAGGCCCCATATGCTTCGTACGTGACTGAACCTCCAGTATAATGATCTAAATAGTATAATTGACTTATTACAGAATCGTATTCATTGTTATGATATCATATATGGTTCACTTATGAATTTATATTACCCGTTCTTTTGTAAATTCCATGTTAAAGCAGCGTTTTGGGTAAAATTGTTTTATTTATCGTATGTGTTTGGACGTGTTGTTATTGATATTATTATTACTTATATCAGGATTTAATTACTTCCAAAAAGTAAATAATTAATTATATATCATATATATTCAATATAAATATATATATATATAATTGATAGATAAATGAAATAAAATACACCGTTCATGTAGACAGTAGGTCGTACGTATGCAGGAACGATGTTTTCCATTCCTTAGTGACTTGAATGGAAGTAAGTAGATGACATACATATATTTATAAATAAATCCAGATGCATTATTATGTCATATATATCATGATTACCTAATATATATTATTTATAATCATTCTTGAATTGTTAACATGGAAAATGAATCTCATCGCGTCGTGGAGATGGTAATCCGTATGTATGCACGAGCGATGATTTTCTTTCCATATTTATTGAATCAAATTGGAGTGGATGATATAATATCATAGAATAATTATGATGTTATAATAATAATATATAGTTATTATTTACACCAATATACCCATCCAAGTAAGGTGGTGGAAAAACTGATTACACCAGGATGTGGAGACGGTATTCCGTACGTACGCACACGCGGTGATTTCATTTTTGGTAAGATGGATTGAAGGTGAAATAGGGTTGTTTATAATTTATAATAAAATATTAGTATATAATTGATACTTATGTTAGTACTTTATAATGAAACATCTAAATAAGAGGAAGTAGAAGAAGAAAGAAGCTTGAAAGA
The DNA here is from genome assembly GCA_963277665.1 of Viscum album. NCBI lineage: Eukaryota > Viridiplantae > Streptophyta > Magnoliopsida > Santalales > Viscaceae > Viscum > Viscum album. The sequence goes on along the minus strand of OY728167.1, from coordinate 235,386,697 downwards.
GTCGGTTGAAGAGATTACCTCTTCCTCGACACACCTCCTTTAAACTTCTTTTTAGGGAAGTATAGTTGGTCTTTTGAGGAGACCATAACCTATAGGATTTAACTAGAGAAGTTTAGAAGATTAATTGTCGTGGGTTGGCCGAGCTTCAAGGCTCAAAATGGTGTGAAGAGATGATGGAAGGGGTGTCCTTTTTATAAGGGAGGAGAGGGCCACCTTTGAAAAAACTTAAAATATTATTTTATAATAAAGTAATATTCGGTTTATAATAGCTCCAAATTGATTTATTTCGAAAATAATGTGTGTAAAGGTCGAAATACACTCAACCAATAGAATTTAGACAAGTTTAGGTTAATATTTTAAACTTATAATTTAGATTTAACTTTATGTTAAATAATTTTACTTTTACAATTTCTTCTTGTTTTCATACACTATATGATAAATAGACTTACTATAACAAGCAAAACAAACCCCATGTTTTTTATTATTAATATATATAACCTTATCTAAGTCACTTTCCCAAGCCTTAGATTTTTAGGAATAAAATAACAATTACTAAAATAATATTTGTTTTAAAAAATATTTTATGCCAATTTTGACACTTTTTGGTAATTGATTTTTGTGAAAATCATAAAAGCATTATTAGTTCTAAAAAAGTTAATTAAATCAATAAAAACATTTCATATTAAACGATAAAATTAGTGCAATTAATAAAATGTCTCAAATTACATTTATTTGGGTATTTATAATATCAATTATGTTAATATTTCATTAATAAGGTAATTACCGCATCATCATTGTGTCATTAATAAATTAAATTTTTTAAAGCCTAAAAATTATAAATAAACCACCTTTTTGTATTAAATATTTGTATCTTTCTAATGAGTATTTATAGTCTAATTTATATTTTTCATAACCGAATATTATAATTGTTTTAGTTATTAAACTTTGATTCTAACTATTTTAACACTTCTTTAAATAAAATAATAATAAATGTCCTATTCTAATTCAAGTGGAACTAAAGAGACATATTTTATTCCTAAGGTTGTTTTTGGTCAAATAGATCTTATCCAATAGAATTAGGACTTGTGTTTGGGTAATAATAGTATCATTTTTAACCTTAATTACCCTTTTTCTTTTAAACTCGAAAAAAAGTAAAAAGTTACTATTCACCAAAAATTATTTTTACCTTATTGAACCACATTTTACTCCTTGACATTAGCCGCATCTCTCGGATTTTCGATATTTTACTCATTGAAGCAGTAAAATTATGTTTTATGTAAATCTTTAAATTCTACTAGGAGGTGTGTAAAAGACGGTGAAAAGTTCAATTTTTTTTTATATTTCTACAATTATTTCAAAATGACTCCAATGGATTATATTGAACTTATATAGGTATTATGTATCAATTTTGACCTAAAATATATTTAAATAAAAATAATTATTATTTAAATAAAAAGTCGGTTTTTAAATATCAACATAGTGTTTTCACTATTCATCAAAATTTGAATGTTTTCAAAAAAATACAAAAAATTCACCCTAGGGTAATTTCGATATTCCGAATCCAAAAATGAAGTGAATTTTGAAAAATAAAATTTCAAAAAGTGGGTATTACTATTCATAACGGTTAGATCATGATAATAATATAATAATATCTTGTTTAGTGAAACATGGTATTACGTACTACACACGCTATCGAAGAAGGTCTTGATTGCATGTAATGAAAGCCAATTCAGGGTTGTGTGTAGTGAAAGCTCCATTTGGTGTTGCGTATAACATAATCAACACTTATTTCATTTATACATTAAACAAAATCTCTGCTTAATGTTGTGTAGAATAAGTTCAACAAAAAGAACATGAATTTGTGTGTAACACGAGCCAAGAATAGTGTTGTGTATACTGCAAGCTAATACAGTGTTGCGGATAGTACAATACAATCTTGATTTAGTGTATAATAAAAGACATCAATGAAATTAAAAAATATATATCTCATAAAATCTCGGGGTGTTACATTCTACCACCCCTAAAATGAATTTCTCCATTGAAATTTGTCAGGGTTATAAATGATTTACTACCTAAACGTTTCTTTCACAGAAACCCACATCGTAAAAAGGAATACTAAAAACTTCATTTTAAAAAGGGAAGTTAGAATCATCACAATCACCCAATTTAACTCAGCACTAGGTTTCCACATTGGACAACTTATTTGAAAATATGGATATGGAAGAGAAATATAACCATGAACTTTTGATGAAGGGTGGTAGAGGACATGGCTATGAAAAATCCAACAATCACAAAGCCATGAATTTGTGATGATATAATGTACCATCTAATTCATCAGATATAAGGGCATTATGACAACATTTGTGGTTTTCAAGATCATTTCCCTAATGTTGAAGAAATTGGAATTAGAAGAAATACTTTCTTGATTTTGGTACAATCTCATCGTTGGTGGTTCCCTGGACAATTTCCACTTCATCTCTTAAAAAATGAGTTTGAATTTTCAATTCGTGAAGTGTTAGAAGATCATGTGAATGAATTATGGGTCATTCCATCTGTCTCAAACAAATGGTTAGAAAAAGTTATCAAAAATACATAATTCTATCTATAGTGATATTAATCATATAAGGTTCCTAAAACGGACTTATACTTCATATATAATACTTATTAATATAATAAATATAGTTTCTATTAAACAGGGACTTCCTGTAGGCCTAGGAAATAATGTTCTATTGCACTTCGGTTGTGGGTTCAATTTCCACAACCTTATCCGACATGACGGGTTTTCGTCGGCCTTGCAGGTTGTCCTTTTTCTAAAACAACATTATTATAACATCCCATCAATAATATCAAAAAATTGTTTATCCTTAAACAATACTAACTTATGTCCAACATAATCCATTCCTATCTTTAGGCTTATATGTAACACCCCAAGCTTCCACGGTACGTTTCCCTTCGAATAATGCGATTGCGTTTGTTGTACGCAACCTCGAGTTCTAACACACACTACAACTAATTAAACTAGCCGTTGTGAATAGTAATACCTACTTTTTGAAATCATATATATTTTATATTTCAAAATGGACTTCATTTTTGGATTCGGAATATTGAAATTATCCTAGGGTGAAATTTTGGTACTTTTCGGATAACTTTCATATTTTGATGAATAGTGAAAATTACTAAATTTTAATTAAAAAAAACTTTTTTAATAAAAATAATTAATAGTGATAAATTATGAATTTTAGTAGATTTAAAGTATATTTAGAATATATTTTTACCATTTAATATAATGTTGGTCATTGGACATAATTTTACAATTAAACCAAACATAAACAAATGTCAATCTTTTGATAGTTATTACCTCTTAAAAACACGCTTTTTGTTTTGACAACGGGAATTAATTTTAAATTAATTTCTGCCACTAATGTGTTTTGAATTTAGAAAAATGGATTCCATATTTGGAATCAGGATGTCCAAATTGTGTAAATAGGTAACTTTTATTTTTAGACATTTTGAATAATTACTGCGGTAAATATTTTATTTACCATGGTTAAGGGTAAATCCGGTAAATAAGGGTTAACAAATAATATTATAATAATACTAAATTACCCTAAAACGTGTCTTAACCCTATTGGTTGATACATGGTCGACCATGGGCATATTTGGGTCGATTTTGGGACCCCATGGATCCACTTGTAAGTGATAATGACACTTTATTTTAATTAAGTTAAAATGAATACAAAAATGACACAAGCATATATCTTTTAGAAAAACAATTTTTACATAGGGTTATACATGTTGGATTTTCAATTATAAATATTAATTAGAAAGCTAAAACGAGTTCCTACATAATGATATTTTATTTATAATTTTTAGACATCAAATAATTTAAATTATTAATGACACAATAATGATGAAATGTTTACCTCATTAATAAATCATTTAAATAAATAAGATTATAATGATTAAAATATTATCTAAAACCTGTCCAATTCTTATTGGTTGATGTTATTTAGAATATGAGTCATCTTATCTTCGACCTCAATGATTTTTGGACCATTATAAACCGAATATAATTATATTATAAAGTAATACTTTCACTCTTTCCTAAAGAGCCCCTCCTCTCCCTTATAAAAGGAGACCACTTCTACTCATTCCTCACACCTCTCAAGCCACTTGGCTCGTCCAAACCCTGCCCAAATAAGCTCCCCACATCCCTCTCCTCCTTCTTGAAGCTTCCCCTTAGGCCGAAAGCATTTCAAGAAGTCCTTTGGTTCCAACCAAAGTGAGTTACCTAAATTAAAGGTAACGATTTCTCTTAAATTATTTTCATTTATTTTGCTTCTCCAACCCCCAAACTCTTTTTATTTCCTTTCTTTTGTAACAACACCAGTATACACAATATACTAGGATGTTGTTATAAAAAGGATTCAAACTACACATACACACAACTCCATCTAATGGATGATGAACATAATGTTTCTGTGGATGGCAAACTAACGCCTCACGAAACGATGATTGTTCAAATACATCTTACCGCCTCTCATGGTGGCCATTATGATGGCACTGTAATTAAATATGATATTAATGATATATATTTTATATATAAGCTTCTGTAATTCCATTTTATTTCATATCATTATTCGTTTCATGTTGTATATACATACGATAATTTCATTTGATGAAGTGCGGACTACCGCCCCCTTAAAATGATATGACTCGTTCATACCACACATGGAACGTATAAAGGATGGTGTTAATGAACTTAAGTAACATATATAAAATATTATATTATACTGGAATAGTAATATACCTATGTATCATTTGGATTCGATTCTTTTAAAATAAAAATTAAATGGAAGTTGCGTTCGTGCGTACGTACGGACTACCGTCTCCACGAACGCGATGAGATTCATTCTCCATCATATCCATTCAAGTATTATTCTCATTTTAGGGTTAAAAATAATTTTAATATCATTCTGATTATAAATAAGATATAATCTATCCATTACAAACATGTCTTACGTAACCAAACATTTAAGAAGAACGAATCGATTATCACCCGAAACGACGATAATACTAAGATATTATTAATAAAGCAATGTTAAAAGATCATATATGATATCATATTAATGTATATGATTCTTGTATAATTTAATAACAATTATTTCACCATTATACAGGAGGTTAACCTACCCCAACAAAGGAAAAGTACAAGGTAAGGGTTATTTCACAATCTCTTCATTATCCGAGGTTGTTTATACGTAATAATCTACTGGGATCTCTTTATCATCCACATCCATGTTTCTTAAAAATGTATTTCAAAACATTTTTACTATTTACTAGAATATGAGTTAAAGTCATTTATACCCTTTTTGACTTTTATAAGTGGTTTATAAAGGAATCTTTCGGTCATTTTCAAAACAAGGTCCTTTTTAACCTTTTCGACAGAATTAAGGTAAGAATGTTTTTTTTAACTTATACGGCGGGTGCGGTTATTTTCCACCGTTATAAAATCTTCAAAGCTTCCCTTACAATCTTATGAGAATATTTTCAAAGAAAATGTTTTATTTTATATGGATCTTAAATGATTTCAAAATAAAAAGAGATATTTCTTTAAAAAGAATTTTGATTTCATCTATGTCAACATCCTTTGATGGATTTTATGCTTATTTGAAGTTGATTTATTGTGATACAAAACTTCTATATTGTATTGAAGGTTTTGTGATATGTTTGACTGTGGATGTGTTATTTTTATACCATTCATTGTTTATGGTGAAATTGTTGACATTTCGTATGCTAGTTTTAATACGAAAGTTTATGTTATGTTTAAACCTTTTCATATGGGAATGAATTGGACTTAATATGTGACGGGTGGAGCCCGCTATAGCTCCTCGATGCATCAGTAGGTCTCATGAGACAAACTAGTGTCTTTGCACAAGGCCTTGACAAAATCTTATTTGTAGTCTTGGCACGAGGCCTTGACTATGTGGTTATGATAGTCTGGCATTATGCATTCCAACATTATGAAAGTGGTTTTTGATTTTTGGATGTGATTATTCGATTAGTAGAATATCCATGTGAATAAGTAAATGGCATTATTTCATTTTACATTTGCCATACTATGTTGAAGCTCAAGTTTAAAAGGCTTTTGTTTTAGTAATGCATTGCCTTAAATGTTTATGATTATTTTGAATGTTCCGCTATATTGTCATCCTTACTGGGCATTTGAGCTCACCCCTTTTCTATGTTTTATTTTTCCCAGGATGTGAAGATGTAAGTTATGAATGACCTTGAGGGATATTATGAGGGGATAATAGTGTGGATTGTGGAAACATTATGTTGTTGTATTAGTTTTTCATTTTATGATGTAATGTAAAACTTATGAATATATCTAGTGTTTCCAAGGCTACTAAACCAATCGGTCTTTCGAGATTTGATCTTTCTTGTGATCATGCCAATGTTACGAAGTAAGGCACCGACTCTAGGTAGCTGGGGTCGGGGCGTTACAGTTGGTATCAGAGGAAGTTTAGTACAAACCTTGGAATCTAGATTTAGATAAACTCTGATTAGAGCACGTAATCCTAAGATGAACATTGAGGATTAGTATAGAAGAACTTCCTAGAATTTTGGTATTGTAGAGATTTTGTGAGTTTTCCGAGCAACACATCCCTGTCTGGATACGAGCAGGTAGAGGCGGCTCTGGCACAGATGTACCTAGGGGTAAAACCCGAAAACACTGCTTTGAGCTAGACTCGAACGGGAACTGGTGCACGACAACGGGCCTTGCTGCACTCTTGGTTACGACACTCCCGGGGGATATGCTAAGGATAACTCTCATTTTCTTTACAAATCATTATGAAGGGTTTATGAGTATATACTTCCTCAAAGAAAACATTTTTATTATGGATTATATCCATAAATAGTTCAATTTATGTTAAGAGTTTTATAAGTATGGGATTATGTATTTTGATTTATAAACTGATCTAGTTTATTCCATTGTTTAGAAATGGCGCCTAGTGGAAGAAATGGAAACCGTATCAATGCACACACTCCATGTAGGGATTTCCCTTCTGCTCAAGATAATTATAGTGGGGGTGGTGATGCAACTGGTGCCGATCAGCTAATCACCATACTGGGACAACTTACTCAGGTTATGAATAATAACCTTACCCGTATGGAGCACCCTGATCCGCAGCGTGGAGGATCAATGTTAGATCGATTCATGAGGCAACAACCACCAACGTTCAATGGGAGTACAAATCCCTTAGTAGCTGAGCAATGGATAAATTCCCTAGAGAAAATATTTCAGGCTTTGGGGAGCAGTGAAAGGGAAAAAGTTATCATGGCAGTTTACCGCCTCACTGGAGATGCTGATCAATGGTGGTCATTGATTCAAAACATGAAGGAAGATGATGAAGTATCAAATATGGAATGGAGGGAGTTCAAAGATCTGTTTTTAGAAAAATACTTTCCTCGTGACCATCGAGCGGATATGGAAAGGCAATTTCTGAGTCTGAGACAAAAGGAGGATGAGAATGTCACAAAGTATGAGGCTAACTTTACAAGGTTAGCGAGGTATGCTGGAGATTATATTCGCAACCCAAGAAGTAAGATTGATCGTTTCTTTGATGGGTTAAAACCATTTCTTCGTCGAGCATTAGTCTCACAATCCTTTTCATCGTACGAAGCCATTGTCTCATGTGCTATCAAGACCGAAAAGGAATTCTCTAAGTCTTATGACTTTAAAGAAAAGCAAGAGAAGAAGAGACCTGCTGATCAATCTGGGAATGGAAATAAGGGGAAGAAGGGAAAGGTTGAAAATCCATCCTGTGGTAAATGCGGGAAGAAACACCCTGGTACTTGCTTGAAGGGAATGGGAGTCTGTTACAAGGGTGGTGAAAAAGGCCACCAAGCTCGTGATTGCAAGGGGAAGAAGGAAGCTACCAACGTTCAGTGCTACAATTGCAGGGAGATGGGGAATTATGAAAATGAATGTCCTAAGCGTCAGGAGAACTTACCTCAGAAAAGGCCAAGGGATCAGGGCCAGGCTTATGCTATCACTACTGCTGAGGTAGAAGCTCCGAAAGACGTGGTGGCAGGTAATTTAATGGTTTCCTCAAGTTTAGCAAATGCATTATTTGATTCTGGATCATCGCATTGTTTCATATCTTCCCAATTTGCTAAGAAAAATTAGATATTTCCAATTTGATTTCATAAGGGAGTTGTCAGTTAAAACTCCTAAGGGAAGTATCAATTCAACAAAGTTTTGTGAATCAGTCCCCATTAGAGCACATAAATTTTCTTTATCTGCTGATCTCATCGTCATACCTACGATTGAGTTTGATATAATCCTCGGTATGGATTGGCTTTCGGACTATGATGCGAAGATTTATTGTAAGAAGAAAGAGGTTACGATTCTTGATGATAATGATAAGGAACACCTTATTTTTAGAGCAGAATCGTCACCACCTAATTCTTATTTAGATCCACCCCCAGTAGCTCAACTTAATTCAATTATTGGGGAGGAAGAGAATGAAATAACTGTCGGTGAGGAAAGGAATGTTCAAATAGAGGATGTACCTGTTGTGAAAGAATTTGTAGATGTATTTCCGGAAGATTTACCTGGACATCCTCCAGAACGAGAAGTTGAGTTTTCCGTTGATTTGATTCCTTGATCAAGGCCTATATCGAAGACCCCTTATAGAATGGCCACTGTAGGGTTAGTCGAACTAAAGAAAAAACTAGAGGAATTGAGTAATAAGGGATTTATTCGCCCTAGTGTTTCTCCATGGGGAGCCCCTGTTCTTTTTGTTAAAAAGAAAGATGGATCTATGAGGTTATGTATCGACTATAGGGAGATCAATGCTATAATGATAAAGAAAAAGTATCCCCTACCTCGTATTGATGATTTATTTGACCAACTGCATGGAGCTCAATACTTTTCAAAGATTGACCTTCGATCTGGATACCATCAGTTGTGTGTGAAGAAGGAAGACATTCCGAAGACAGCATTTCGAACCAGGTACGGGCATTACGAGTTTACCGTAATGCCGTTTGGATTGACTAATGCACCCTCTGTATTCATGGATCTGATGAATAGAGTTTTCACGGAGTATCTCGATGAATATGTGGTGGTATTTATTGATGATATCTTGGTATACTCCAAAACCTACGAAGATCATGAAAATCACTTGCGCATTATCTTGAAGACTCTGAGGAGGCATGAATTATATGGGAAGTTTAGCAAGTGTGAATTCTGGCTTCAGGAGATTTCTTTTCTTGGCCATATTGTCTCTAAAGATGGAATCTCTGTTGATCCTTCTAAGACCAAGGCAATCCAAGAATGGCCAGAACCTACGAGTATAACTAAGGTACGCAGTTTTATTGGTTTGGCAGGTTATTATTGACGTTTCGTCCAGAATTTTGCCCGATTGGCTAACCCCTTAACGAAGCTCACATGTAAAGGGGTTAAATTTGTTTGGACAAAAGAGTGTGAAGAATGTTTCGAAGAACTGAAGAGAAGATTAGTCAATGCTCCTATATTGACTCTACCATCGGGGAATGATGGGTTCGTTATTTATAGTGATGCATCAAAGAAAGGACTTGGTTGTGTCCTTATGCAGAATGATAGAGTTATTGCCTATGCATCACGACAGTTGAAAATTCATGAACAAAACTATCCTGCTCATGATCTTGAGTTAGCAGCTGTGATCTTTGCTTTGAAGATATGGAGGCACTGCCTCTATGGTGAAAAATGTGAGATTTATACTGATCACAAGAGTTTGAAGTATATTTTCTCACAAAAAGAACTCAACATGAGGAAAAGGTGATGGCTTGAATTACTCAAGGATTATGATTGTACGATACACTACCACCCGGGGAAAGCAAACAAGGTGGCAGATGCTTTGAGCAGAAAAGACCATGGTGTTTTGAACATGATGAGAATTGAAAGGGATCCAATTTTCATGAATCTAGTGAAGATGGACATGGGAATAACCAGGGAAGGTGAAACATCAATGCTTTTTCAAATGGTTGCCAAACCATCTTTACTAGAAAGGATTAAGAGTTCTCAGACCGATGATGAAGAATTTCAGAAGAAGATTAAAGCTGTGAATGATGGGAGATTGAGAGACTTTGTGTATGAAGATGGAATTTCGAAATTCGGGAAGAGACTTTGTGTTCCCGATTTACCTGATCTGAAAAGGGAATTGCTGGATGATGCTCATAGTTCCAATTTCTCTATACACCCTGGGAGCACCAAAATGTATAGATATTTGAAGGAACATTTTTGGTGGGACAACATGAAGAGAGAGATTGCTGATTTTGTGTCAAGATGTATGGTTTGTCAACAAGTGAAAGCTGGAAGGCAACAGCCTGGAGGAGTCATGCAAGCTCTTCCCATACCGGAGTGGAAATGGGACAATATTACGATGGACTTTGTCATGGGGCTACCAAAGACTCCTAGAAGGAACGATGCAATATGGGTTATTGTTGATCGTCTTACCAAGTCAGCACATTTTATTGCTATAAGAGAAGATCTACCCCTGGAACGTCGAGCAAGACTATACATTAATGAAGTTGTGAGACTTCATGGAGTACCCCTATCGATTGTTTCTGATCGTGATCCCCGTTTTACTTCAAGATTTTGGAAAAGTCTTCAGAAATCCCTGGATACTGAACTTCATTTGAGCACTGCTTACCACCCTCAGACAGATGGACAATCAGAACGGACTATTCAGACCTTAGAAGACATGTTGAGATCTTGCTCACTTGATTTTCAGGGTATGTGGGATCAATATTTACCTCTGGTAGAATTTTCCTATAACAATAGCTTCCATTCGAGTATTCAGATGGCACCATATGAAGTGTTATACGGAAAGAGATGTCGTACACCAACCTGTTGGGATGACGTTGCTGAAAGAAAACATGTAGGCCCAGAGCTGGTGGAGGAAACGGTGGAAAAGGTGAAAGTAATCCAAAATCACATCAAAGCAGCTCAAAGTAGGCAGAAGAGCTATGCTGATAATCGAAGGAAGGATTTGGAATTTCAAGTCGGTGATCATGTTTTCCTGAAGGTATCTCCATGGAAGGGTGTCATACGTTTTGGTAAGAAAGGTAAATTGAGTCCCAGGTACATTGGACCTTTCGAAATTCTAGAACGAATTGGGGTTGTAGCTTACAGATTGGCAATGCTGCCAAGTCTCTCTAAAGTTCACGATGTGTTCCACGTATCTCTGTTGAGAAAATACATGCCTGACCCAACGCATGTACTCACTTATGAAGAATTAGAACTGAAAACCCAATCTGTCTTATTGCGAAGAGCCCGTCAAGATTCTTGATACGAGAGAACAAGTGCTGAGAAACCGGACGACGCGTCTGGTAAAAGTTTTGTGGAGAAACCATAAGATGGAAGAGGCAACGTGGGAACCCGAGGAACTTATGATGAAGAACCACCCGAGTTTTTTTATGCAATAATACCCTAGAAATTGCGAGGACGCAATTATTTGAAGGAGGGGATAATGTAACACCCCAAGCTTCCACGGTACGTTTCCCTTCGAATAATGCGATAGCGTGTGTTGTACGCAACCTCGAGTTCTAACACACACTACAAATAATTAAACTAGCCGTTGTGAATAGTAATACCTATTTTTTGAAATCATATATATTTTATATTTCAAAATGGACTTCATTTTTGGATTCGGAATATTGAAATTAGCCTAGGGTGAAATTTTGGTACTTTTCGGATAACTTTCATATTTTGATGAATAGTGAAAATTACTAAATTTTAATTAAAAACAACTTTTTTAATCAAAATAATTAATAGTGATAAATTATGAATTTTAGTAGTTTTAAAGTATATTTAGAATATATTTTTACCATTTAATATAATGTTGGTCATTGGACATAATTTTACAATTAAACCGAACAAAAACAAATGTCAATCTTTTGATAGTTATTATCTCTTAAAAACGCGCTTTTTGTTTTGACAGCGGGAATTAATTTTAAATTAATTTCTGCCACTACTATGTTTTGAATTTAGAAAAATGGATTCCATATTTGGAATCAGGATTTCCAAATTGTGTAAATAGGTAACTTTTATTTTTAGACATTTTGAATAATTACTGCGGTAAATATTTTATTTACCATGGTTAAGGGTAAATCCGGTAAATAAGGGTTAAAAAATAATATTATAATAATACTAAATTGCCCTAAAACGTGTCTTAACCCTATTGGTTGATACATGGTCGACCATGGGCATCTTTGGGTCGATTTTGGGACCCCATGGATCCACCTGTAAGTGATAATGACACTTTATTTTAATTAAGTTAACATGAATACAAAAATGACACAAGCATATATCTTTTAGAAAAACAATTTTTACATAGGGTTATACATGTTGGATTTTCAATTATAAATATTAATTAGAAATCTAAAAAGATTTCCTACCTAATTATATTTTATTTATAATTTTTAGACATCAAATAATTTAAATTATTAATTACACAATAATAATGCAATGTTTACCTCATTAATAAATCATTTAAATAAATAAGATTATAATGATTAAAATATTATCTAAAACCTGTCCAATTTTTATTGGTTGATGTTATTTAGAATATTAGTCATCTTATCTTCGACCTCAATGATTTTTGGACCATTATAAACGGAATATAATTATATTATAAAGTAATACTTTCACTCTTTCCTAAAGAGCCCCTCCTCTCCCTTATAAAAGGAGACCACTTCTACTCATTCCTCACACCTCTCAAGCCACTTGGCTCGTCAAAACCCTGCCCAAATAATCTCCCCACATCCCTCTCCTCCTCCTTGAAGCTTCCCCTTAGGCAGAAAGCATTTCAAGAAATCCTTTGATTTCAACCAAAGTGAGTTACCTAAATTAATGGTAACGATTTCTCTTAAATTATTTTCATTTATTTAGCTTCTCCAACCCCAAAACTCTTTTTATTTCCTTTCTTTTGTTACAATACCAGTATCCACAATATACTAGGATGTTGTTATAAAAAGGATTCAAACTACACATACACACAACTCCATCTAATGGATGATGAACATAATGTTTCTGTGGATGGCAAACTAACGCCTCACGAAACGATGATTGTTCAAATACATCTTACCGCCTCTCATGGTGGCCATTATGATGGCACTGTAATTAAATATGATATTAATGATATATATTTTATATATAAGCTTCTGTAATTCCATTTTATTTCATATCATTATTCGTTTCATGTTGTATATACATACGATAATTTCATTTGAGGAAGTGCGGACTACCGCCCCCTTAAAATGATATGACTCGTTCATACCACACATGGAACGTATAAATGATGGTGTTAATGATCTTAAGTAACATATATAAAATATTATATTATACTGTAATAGTAATATACCTATGTATCATTTGGATTCGATTCATTTAAAATAAATATTAAATGGAAGTAGCGTTCGTGCGTACGTACGGACTACCGTCTCCACGAACGCGATGAGATTCATTCTCCATCGTATCCATTCAAGTATTATTCTCATTTTAGGGTTAAAAATAATGTTAATATCATTATGATTATAAATAAGATATAATCTATCCATTACAAACATGTCTTACGTAACCAAACATTTAAGAAGAACGAATCGATTATCACCCGAAACGACGATAATACTAAGATATTATTAATAAAGCAATGTTAAAAGATCATATATGATATCATATTAATGTATATGATTCTTGTATAATTTAATAACAATTATTTCACCATTATACAGGAGGTTAACCTACCCCAACAAAGGAAAAGTACAAGGTAAGGGTTATTTCACAATCTCTTCATTATCCGAGGTTGTTTATACGTAATAATCTACTGGGATATCTTTATCATCCACATCCATGTTTCTTAAAAATGTATTTCAAAACATTTTTACTATTTACTAGAATATGAGTTAAAGTCATTTATACCCTTTCTGACTTTTAAAAGTGGTTTATAAAGGAATCTTTCGGTCGTTTTCAAAACAAGGTCCTTTTTAACCTTTTCGACAGAATTAAGGTAAGAATGTTTTTTTAACTTATACGGCGGGTGCGGTTATTTTCCGCCGTTATAAAATCTTCAAAGCTTCCCTTACAAGCTTATGAGAATATTTTCAAAGAAAATGTTTTATTTTATATGGATCTTAAATGATTTCAAAATAAAAAGAGATATTTCTTTAAAAAGAATTTTGATTTCATCTATGTCAACATCCTTTGATGGATTTTACGCTTATTTGAAGTTGATTTATTGTGATACAAAACTTCTATATTGTATTGAAGGTTTTGTGATATGTTTGACTGTGGATGTGTTATTTTTATACCATTCATAGTTTATGGTGAAATTATTGACATTTCGTATGCTAGTTTTAATACGAATGTTTATGTTATGTTTAAACCTTTTCATATGGAAATGCATTGGACTTAATATGTGACGGGTGGAGCCCGCTATAGCTCCTCGATGCATCGGTAGATCTCATGAGACAAACTAGTGTCTTGGAAAAATCTTATATGTAGTCTTGGCACGAGGCCTTGACTATGTGGTTATGATAGTCTGACATTATGCATACCAACATTATGAAAGTGGTTTTTGATTTTTGCATGTGATTATTCGATTAGTAGAATATCCATGTGAATAAGTAAATGGCATTATTTCATTTTACTTTTGCCATACTATGTTGAAGCTCAAGTTTCAAAGGCTTTTGTTTTAGTAATGCATTGCCTTAAATGTTTATGCTTATTTTGAATGTTCCGCTATATTGTCATCCTTACTGGGCATTTGAGCTTACCCCTTTTCTATGTTTTATTTTTCCCAGGATGTGAAGATGTAAGTTATGAATGACCTTCAGGGATATTATGAGGGGATAATTGTGTGGATTGTGGAAACATTATGTTGTTGTATTAGTTTTTCATTTTATGATGTAATGTAAAACTTATGAATATATCTAGTGTTTCCAAGGCTACTAAACCAATCGGTCTTTCGAGATTTGATCTTTCTTGTGATCATGCCAATGTTACGAAGTAATGCACCGACTCTGGGTAGCTGGGGTCGGGGCGTTACATTATACATCTGCCCAAACTCATAGTATAAAGAAAACGATTATTTGAATGGTAACATTACAAGCACGTGAATACCATAATTTATCCTCCGTATATCATACGATATATCTTTTTGGTCAAATTACAAACATGTGAATAACTTAATCATGTATTCTCTTGAAAAATGAATACCAATTCACTCTTAGTGAAAACCTGAATGCTGTCAAAATTTAACACTTTCCACATACCAAAATCCCAAAATTTCTATACGCTCAAACCATGATATAACTCTATCCTTATATCAGTCATGAGATCATTTAATTTTTTTCATTATCACTTCATTATGCGTATATCATCATCTTTCCAAAAATATTTCAATCACTTTTCATGGTTACCGGTACAATATAACTGTTGAAAACCAATACATAGATATTCCAAAATTCCACGATTCCATAAATGAGATTCCATGAAACTATTTTGAAATCCCATTACATAAACACTTAATCATTACACAACATCATTTTCATACTCAAGATCACAAATAGTGATCGCATGGGACATCCCTTTATCATTTTCCTTAAGAGGTTGCTCACGTTGATCTTCATTAACTCTGGGATTGAGGCATTGATTAGAATAATGCCCCATTTCCTTTCACATGATGAATTGAAGTGTTGGTGGTGCGTTCTCTATCGTCGTTTCTTTATTCACATCATTAGCAACCATTGTTCCATTACTTCGACACACAACTACTCGATGACCTTCTTTTCCACACTTAAAACTTTTTCTAGTCCCTTTAAGGAAATCTACACCATGCTTATTTCCACACTTTGAGAATAAAGAATCATATATCTTCTTTCCACTATTATTCTGAGATTTCTCCTTGAACTCCATCTTTCATTTCTTGTCAAAACCATGAGATGGATATGTAACACCAACTTCCATTTCTACCATGATAGCACAACACACAATTTCTTCATAGCTACTGAAGTATGTTATAGCTAATTCCCATTCAAAGACTTGGTTTTAATCCACTTAAGAATCTATCAACTTTACTTTCATGTTCGATGATAATGCCAGATGCATACCGTGCAATCCTTGTAAAATTCACTTCATATATACCAATAGATTCATCATCCTTTTTCTTAAGCTCAAGGAAATCATTTTCCATCTTTGTTCGAAGAATATGAGGGAAGTACTTATTGAAAAATAAGTTCTTGAACTCATCCCGTTCCATGGATTCAATTTCATCTTAGGGCCTCGTATTCTTAATTAGAGTCCTCCATTGATCTGCTACACCTTCTAAACGGTAAATAGCCAGAATGAATTTTTCATATTTCGAACAGTGAAATACGGAAAATATCTTTTCAATGATACTGATCAATTTTTCAGCAACAAATGGATCAGAAGACCAACTAAAAGAAGGTGGATGTTGCCTCGTGAAGGAATTAATAGAATATTGTTCCCTTCTCTGCTCATTTGGAAGTCCAAAATGATTCATAGCTTCTGTAAGTATAGAAATAATATTTTTCACTCCATCTCTCATAACATTGGTTTGTTCAGGAGTAAAATCATTTCATTTTCCATTACATTGATCAACACGGTTCCTTCGTGTTCCAACCATCGTCTAAAACCCAAAAAGAATATTGTTAGAGGAAAAAATCATGCTAGGGAAAACAACATAATAAAGGGGGGAGTACCTTCAATATCTAACATCTTACGTTCAATTCTAATATTGTTACCATAATTGTAGGACTATAACCTATTAGTATACTAAACCTTAGGGACATCCCTAGACATACCTTAAAAATATCTCTAGGGATATCACTAATGTTTTCGCATCGTAGTTTCCAAAGGTTAACTAAAAATTTCCTATGATACCAACTAGAGATACCCAATGCAGGACGTACATAGAAATTTAATTAATTTTTCAGAATATCTAATACATAACAAAAACAGACACCAAAGTACCGTAATAGTTTAGTGTCTTGGGAAACTCGGAATATAATCTTGTAATCTTGGTTAAAGATCTTCAACATCTCCCATGAAGATCTTCATTTTTTTCATACCCAAAAACTTTCATTATATCCTGGGGAAAATAAAACATATAAAGGGTGAGATCAAATGCTCAGTAAGGGTAATCATGGTGAATATAAAAAAAAACCATATACATTTCAACTTCAAAACATGAACATAATATTTAAACATAAAAAATCTTGAGCAATAACATAAAACATGGAAGTACGTAAGGCATGGATCATAATTGATCATCAATCATTATAAAATAACATGGGAATAAAGAATGTAATCGTGGAAACCATTAAGAACTTTTTATAATTTCCTTAATAGCCAAGTCATTGCTGCCAAGACCACCTTAGTGGACAAAGTCCCTTTCGGAATCGAGTTCACATCTCATTCCAGTCCTGTATCACTGAAATGGATTAACTTACCATTTCAGCCATGTCTATCTCATGAGATATAAATCTTTACCCAATGTATTGGAGGGGGATATAGGTCCCACCCATCTCATAATGAAATCATTTTTACTTGTGCCACAAAATAAACATAAATCAGTCATCATAACCTGAAGAATAAAATGGGTTTCATAAACATCATCCCATCATCACATAATCCATATAAAACAAATGGATATAATTTCATCATATGAAAATTTACACCATGTAAAAAATATATACATTATAATTGAAACATAAACATGATAAATAATGTTATCTTAGACGGAAAATAGTTTTGATAAACACTTGAAATGAATTCTAGAGGAAAATATCATTTCGTCTTCGAAATCATTTTCTTTTCACAAAATTCCACACATTGTTTAAAAAAGGATTTTTTTTTGAAAATAACCATGAAATATTTTATAGTAATCTCCATGAAAATATGGAGATATGAACCTGTAAAAAATTCGTTCATGTCGTATATGTTAAAAATCATTCTCCTCGTAATTTTTTCAAAAATATAAAAAAGTTCCTCGTAGGGTAAACAAAAGAGATATTCATTCCATAACACAATGTAAAATTTAAATAGGGGTAAAAATAACTTTAAAAATACATGGAAGAATATTAAACAATTTATGACAATCA
The DNA here is from genome assembly GCA_963277665.1 of Viscum album. Lineage (NCBI taxonomy): Eukaryota > Viridiplantae > Streptophyta > Magnoliopsida > Santalales > Viscaceae > Viscum > Viscum album. The sequence goes on along the minus strand of OY728167.1, from coordinate 235,368,526 downwards.
TTTTTATGGAAATGGATAAAAAATAAAACCCCAGTAAATACTTACATATAAATAATCTCGGATAAAAATGATAATGAATAATTATCCCTTACCATAGGTCTGATATGCTTCATACATATCCAAAGCTCCTATATAATGTTTTAAATAATGTCATTTACTTATTAAAGAATCATATTCATTGTTATGATATCATATATGGTTCACTTATGACTTTATATTACCCGTTCTTTTGTAAATTCCATGTTAAAGCAGCGTTTTGGGTAAAATCGTTTTATTTATCGTACGTGTTTGGACTTGTTGTTATTGATATTATAATTAAATATATAATGATTTATTTACATCCAGAATTTAAATCATGATTTATATATCATATATATTCAGTATATATATATATATATAATAGATAGATAAATGAAATGAAATACACCGTTCATGGAGACGGTAAGCCGTACGTACACATGAACGTTGTTTTCCATTCCTTAGTGACTTGAATGGAAGTAAGTAGATGTCATACATATATATATATAAATAAATAAAGTATAATTATTATGACATATATTTCATGATTACCGATTATATATTCTTTATAATCATTTTTGAATTGTTAACATGGAAAATGAATCTCATCACGTCGTGGAGACGGTAATCCGTACGTACGCACGAGCGATGATATCGTTCCCATAATTATTGAATGGAATTGGAGTGGATGATAAAATGTCATAGATTTAGTATGATGTTATAATAATAATATATAGTTATTCTTTACACCATTAGACCCATCCAATTACGGTCGTGGTGGAAAAACTGATTACACCACGACGTGGAGATGGTATTCCGTACATATGCACGTGCGGTGATTTTGTTTTCCGTAGGATGGATAGAAATTGAAATAGGGTTGTTTCATATTTATAATAACATATATGTATATAAGTAATACTGGTGTTGTTACTATATACCAAAACAACTAAATAAGAGGAATTAGAAGAAGAAAGAAACATGAAAGAGTCGGTAGAAGAGATTACCTCTTCCTCGACGCACCTCCTTTAAACATCCTTTCAGGGAAATAGAGTTTGTCTTTTGAGGAGACTATAACCTCTATGATATAACTAGAGAGTTTTAGAAGAGGTATTTTTTGGTGTTGTCTGATCTTCATGGCTCAAAAGGGTTTGAATAGAAGAGGGAAGGGGTGCCCTTTTTAAAAGGGAGGAGAGGGGCACCTTTGGAAAAACATAGAATATTAGTTTATAATAAAGTCATATTCGATTAATAATAGCTCCAAATTGATTTATTTAAGATATATTGGGTATGGGTCTAAATCCTCTCTACCAATAGAATTTAGAAAAGTTTATGTTACTATTTTAACCTTATAATTTGGATTTCACTTTAAGTTAAATAATTTTACTTTTACAATTTCTTCTTGTTTTCTTAAACTATATGGTTAATAAACATACTATAACAAGAAAAACTAACCCCAAGTTGTTCATTATTAATATATATAACATTATCTAAGACATTTGACCGAACATTACATTTTTAGGAATAAAATTACAATTATTAATATACTATTTCTTTTAAAAACTATTTTATGTCAATTTTGACACTATTTGGTAAATGATTTTTGTGAAAATCATAAAAGCATGATTAGTAAAAAAAGGATAATTAAATAAATAATAACATGTCATATTAACCTATAAAACAATTTTAATTCATAAAAAATCTCAAATTACATTTATTTGGGTATTTATAATATCAATTATGTTAACATTTCATTAATAAGGTAATTACCGCATCATCATTGTGTCACAAATAAACTAAATTATTTAATGTCTAAAATTTTTAAATAAAATATAATTATGTAGGAAATCTTTTTATACTTATAATGAATATTTATTGTCATATTTATCTTATGTATAACCCTATATTAAAAAAACTTTAGTTGTTAATCTTTGATTTTAACTATTTTAACTCTTCTTTAAATAAAATAATAATAAATGACCTAATCTAATCCAAGTAGAACTAAATGGTAATATTTTAGTCCTAAGGTTGTTTTTGGTCGAATAAAAGTTATCCAATAGAATTAAGACATGTGTTAGGGTAATAATAATATTATTTTTACCCATAATTTCCCTATTTACTTTTAACCGTGATAAAAAAAGTAAAAAGTTACTATTCAAAAAAATTATTTTTATCTTATTGAACCACATTTTACTCCTTGATATTAACTGTGTCTCTCTTATTTTCTAAATTCCATTCACAGAAGTGGTAAAATTATGTTTTACGTAAATTTTCAAATTCTCATAGGAGGTGGGTAAAAGACGGTGAAAAGTTCAGTAAAATTTTTATATATATAAAATTATGATTAAATTACTCCAATGAATTAAATTGAACTTATATAGGTATTAGGTATCAATTTTGAACTAAACTAACTTTAAATAAAATAAATAATTATTTAAATAAAAAGTCGTGTTTTAAATAGTAACCCAGTGGTTCTACTATTAATCAAAAATTGAATGTTTTCAGAAAAATACCAAAAATTCACCCATAGGATAATTTCGATATTCCGAATCCAAAAATGAAGTCTATTTTGTAAAATAAAATTTCAAAAAGTGGGTATTACTATTCAATGTTTACATTATTATTTCAGTTGGATACATCCAATGAAAATCAACGAGTCGTCCAAGAAGTATCTCGGTTATAAGATGTACAGTCAGATGAAACATGTATGTAAAAAATAATAGAGGTAGTATTTTCTCTAACTCAGAGAAAATTAATTTTGTCTCTACCAATAGTTTTTGCAAGAAGTATTTGGATAACTTCTTACCACAGTGATCTCTAAATAAATAGCACAACTGAATAACTGATACTTTTACATTATTGTACTAGAGATGACAGATTTCTATTAGAATCAACTCATGGAAAAGGACGCGATAATCATGAGTCATCAATGATTTCAACTTCAACTCTTTTCCATTGAACCATTTTGATATATTTCATGAGTAGCCATCGGGAACATGAATAGTCTCTAGAACTTCCAGAAATTGATTGTTTTTTTCAGCATGTGTCTTCACATAAGAAGAACATGGAAATTTCAATTTATTTTCACTGATATAGATAGGATGCAATTCTGGTTTGAACCCCCACTCTACCATGTCACGCCAAGATCGTAGATCATCTTTTTTCTCCCTTTGACATTTAGAAGAATCAGAAAGAAACATTTCACATATATTATTATAAATGAACATTACGTCTATGCAATGAAGTAACAAGTTGGTTGACAAATATGAAAAATCACAAAATACACTCTTCTTATTCTAATTGTAACACGAATCATTGGAAACATTTTTCCTCATTCTAGATTTCATTACAAAATTCCCAAATGAATAAATAAAATCTTTCAAATCATTATGCACATCAGTTCCAGACATATGCTGAGGTGGATCGTTAGTCTCCATGGTATTTTCAGATCTTCGAAGATTGTTTCTATATGGATGTTTCATTAGAAAGAATCATAGATGTCCCATAAAACTAAAACTAAAACGATATTCCAATATTATCGATCGAGTATTCTTCATACAAAATGGGCATGAAAATTTTACTTTTGTGCTCCATCTAGACATCATTGCATAAGTAGGAAAATCGTTGATCGTTCACATCAGTGCAACACATATCTAAAATATGTCCTTCGAACATGTATTCTATGTGGGCACACCCACATCCGAATAAAGTTTCAACTCTTTTATTAAAGGATTCATGTATACATCTAAATCATTGATGGGATTAGAAAGGCCCAATATAATTATACACAAGAAAGTGTACGGATTTTTCTTACACAACCATGGGGAAGGTTATAAATGTGTTTGAAAACTGGACATGTGTTGTGCGAAGTAAGTATCTGCCCAAATTGATTAAAACTGTCACATGAAAGACCTAGTTTCACATTTCAAATTTCAGCTATAAATTTAGGATATCGAGCATCAAATATCTGCCATGAAAATCTATCTCTAGGGTGAACCAACTCTTAATTGTTTTTTTTCACTCTGTGTCATGTCATCGTATTTTCACTGATATTTCATCAGACGTGAAAAGGTTCTATAATTTGGGGATCAATGGAACGTTCCACATTACTTTTTGTGGCACATGATATATTGTTTTATAATTGTTTTCCTTCCATCAGGAGGTTCCACATTTGATACAATCATTTCATTCAGAAGTTTCCTCCCAAAATAAGCTACATTAATTCGGGAAAGCATGAATTTATTTTGAGAATCAAGTTCATCAGCTAACATCCATGTCGTATAGTGGTTTGATGGAATATCTACATCATATAGAAGTAAGTCCTTCAAGAAGGTAAGAATGTAATCGATTGCATTATTTTAAATCCTATACATAGTTTTCCCGTAGACAATCGTAATAAAAATTAAAACCTTTTCATTTTACAACATTGATGATATACTGGAGTCGTCGCAGTATCATTCAATTTTTTCACCCTATCAACATCATCATTTTCATTGGTCTCATCATGTCTGCTTGTATCGAAATCTTATTAGTTGTACATCCTTTCCTTCTCATCATACGGAATAAATTGGAAATGATCATATATCAAACTCTCCAATTCAGTCCTATCATTTTGAACATCAACACTTTGAGATTTCATTTTATCACCATTGTGACCCATTTCATAATAGTTTGTTTGCAAACCATATTTGGTTACATGATATCTAAGAGAATTATGACCCAACCAAGGTCTTCTAACACAATCAAAACATGGGAAGTGTATGAGACCACAAACTAAAGCCTTGTCAAATGAAAAATCGAAAAAACTGTTCAAAATATGTTGAAAATCAGTTGAAATCTGATCAGTTTCATACATCCAACTTCAATCCATTCTATAAATGAATTACAATAATCATTTCAAAGCAATTAAATAATATTGAAGTTTAATCAAAAAAATATTTTGGTAAATAAAAATTGTTTACATTAAATAAAAGCATAACTGACACATTTCCCTATATGAGAATCATATTATGGAATAAAAAAATACAGTGAATATAAGAAAATAAGATACCAAATTTCTAATGCATATATTCAAGGATTTCCTAGTAAGATATTGGAATTGGATCAAGGAATACAAAATCCTTAAGGGTCCTGTTGGGAGTACATGAGTTTTATACTTTATCTTATTCAGGGAGATCCGAATGAGGATTAGGATAAGAATCTCGTCAAAATTAGTTATGGACTCATAATGTTTCACCTTAACCGTGGATTAAAGGATCCTAGGTTTAGGGCCATTGATCATAGTTTGGTATGGTTTATTCATTGAATCATGTCCCAATTGACTTTGGAGAGGGACTTTCAATAGTTATAGGTATGGATTTGATTAGAAACACCTATAAAAAGGATATCCAGGAAATGTTATGTCCCAAACCAGGATTCCACTCATTAGTGACCTGAACCTAGATGGCCACTCATTGGGGAGGGACCCTCATGTTATATTGTGTTTTATCTCTCATACGAATAAATCTTTTTGGGCTATCTAGGGTCTAGGGAGGAGGGTGGTGGGATATCCGGGGTCCAGGGAGGAGGGTGGGGGCTGTAATAGTTCCAGGAAGGAGGGGGGCTGTCATGGGTCCAAAAATGTGGGTAGGGGGTTGTCCGGGGTCTAGGGAGGAGGGAGGCTATCCAAGGTTCAGGAAGGAGGGCGGGGGCTGTCCGGGGTCCCGGGAGGAGGGTGGGGGAGTTGTCTATGGTCTCCTTGATATTTTAACCACAGAATCATGATTTTCGTGATGAACTTGTATCCACTAATCCATATGAAAATCATGATTCAATACACGTGTTTTTTTGATTCCCCGAGAATTTTGAGTTACCCCAAATTAGTGAAAATGTTTATTGAGTTTTAGAAAGGTGATTGAATAAATCATGTATGATTTTGAAGTTATAATGATTAATGGTTATATTTGGAAAACAAATATTCATTAATAATGCTAATAAGATATTCTATGAATTAGTTTCATGAAGAAGGAAGAAGTACTACATGTGAAAAGGATAGGTCCCACCGAGAGTTACCTTTGTAGATATTTTATTCATAAAGAACAATGGATTGTTTGATTATGTATTTCTTATTTTTTCTATGAAGAATAATTAGGGACCACATACTATTTTGAAAAGTTCAAGAAGATACTTCAAATGTTCTATTGTGAAAAGGATAAGTGAATAGTGTGTCTTCATATATATATATATATATATATATATATTCTGATAGAAACATGATACATATTTTTTTTGTACTACACATAGTGTACAAAAATTAAGATGAATAAGATCATAATTTTTTACATGATCTTAATGAAAGGAGTGATTTTCATGAAATACTATGAATAAATATTACAATCGATTTCTTATGAGTTCATATACATGAAGCTTTAATATTTGAAGCATTTAGTTGAAAAAAACTATGAATAATTAAAATTATAACAAAAGAAAAATACACCATGCCCTTATAAATTTATATGTTTAAAAAAAACATTAATTGGACAAAGTGTACACCGATTTAGTGATTTGAGTACACAATTCGTGGATGTATTGATTTGAGTACACAATTTGTGGAGTAGTGAATCATAAAATCTTCCAAAATCCCTAGAAATAGGAAATAATGTTATCCTTTAGAATAGAAGGATATCATTGAGAAGAGGTGGAAGGATATCCTTGAGACGTGGTGGAAGGAGTCTAACCTGGAATCTGATCGAATGGAAGAGGTGCACCTGTGCAGGGGCTTCTCAAGGGCTTCTGGGAGTCGCACAATCTTCTTCTGGAATAGGGGGGTGAAACAGCCTTAATTTAATTTGTGGCATATTTTCCCAAATAGTTATTAAAAACCGTTGGGAAAACTCCATCAAACTCTATCTTTACCAATAGTTTATGCAAACCGTTGGTAAAGAACACCTATAACAACAGAACAAAAGAACCGTTGGTATACAAGTGTTGGGAAAATAATTATTTCCAGTTGTAAATAAAGGTTTTTTTAAGAAAAAAAGTGGATGATATTTATGGGAGATGTTGAAGTTCATTCACAATGATTAGAAGATTATGTTCCGAGTTTCCAAATACACTAAACTAATACGGTCTTTGGGCATATGTTTTTTTTGTTTTAAGTATTCTGCAAAAGTAATGTAATTTATATGTATGAAAACCTTTGGGTCTCTACAAAAAAAATGTCCAAAGTATTTTCCGTAATTACCTCCTCATAGAGAGGTAGACTTAGGAATCAACATATACCCCGAAGCGACACCGATATCAACACTAGAATATCATATAAACCTTGAAGAACATCACAAGTTATGGGTATATCTACAGAACTTGTAGGAGAAGGGCATTATCAGGCCCAGCATTTCACCATGGGTGTCCCAGTGTTGTTTTCTAAGAAGGAAGAAAGAATCTTGAGGCTATGTGTGGACTACCGGTGCCCAAACTGGGTGACCCTAAAGAACAAATATCGACTACCGAGAATTGATGACCTCTCCGATCAACAAAAGGGAGTGAGGTGGTTCTCAAATATAGATGACTCATTTGTAGTGTTTGGATACTCATGGAGAAGAAAATATTCTGGAATACTCTAATGAGGATTTTATTGAAGTTGGAATATAAAGAATGGAATGAGCAGTAGTCTCTCTCAAAATCAAGTGCACTATGTGAGGTGATCCTACAACTGACTGAGATGAGAATATTGCTGACATGTGACCCTATGTGGACCAGCATTGATGGCATAGTGGGATGTGGCTCGGTGTGACCAAGTAGTACCATAGTGGGGAGTGGATCAGTGTGACTCAGAAAACACATGATACTAATAAAAATGGAGTACCTCAGTACAATGGCCAAAGTGGGAAGCGACTCTGTATGACCCAAAAAGACCCTGGTGGGGAGAATCACTATGTAACCCATCATACCCACGGAAAAAATCAAGGATGAGTAACACAGTAGTCCAAGGATTGTGGGAAGAGGCTCTATGTGACCCAGTATGCCCATGTTGGGGAGAAACTTTGTGTGACCCCGCATACCCTCTGTAATAATATGGGAGGAGTACCCTAGTAACCCAAGGTTTTTAGTGATATGACATATGGACTTAGTTTACTACTCTAGATTATATCTGGTGTGAGTTGTATCTCTTTTTTATCATTCTTTTTAGTTTTCTTAGGGATTATTTGTTGTTTTTACATGTTTGTTTGGGGTCCCTACAATGTATTTTGTTACTCCCAAAAGCACAGGTTTAACACACACTTTTTGTGTATAGTGTAGATGACCAATGACTTGGAGGAGGACTTGGAGGCCTAGGACCAGGTGGTACCCAGTGATGATAGGCTGGAAAGACGTGCTTCTATGGCTTCTGGTAGTTACTCGATACTTAACCATCAGGTGGGTTTTTCATCGGATGACTTATCATGAATCATTTGCTTTCTCTTTTTGTAGTTTTCTTTTATGGGTTTGTATTCTATACCATTTTTTGTTCTACTTTTAAACTCAGTGGTTGTTTAGTAGAATGAATGTTCCCTTTTCATGTTTTATTTTTATGTGTTTTTTTGTGTGTTTTTGTGTGTGTGTGTGTGTGTGTGTGTGTGTGTGTGTGTGTGTATAGGTAGTTAGGAAGATACATCCCACTTGTAGTTCGAAGTTTTTGGCGCTAGTTTCCATCTCCTGGCCGTCGGGAGGTGAGAATCAGGGAGTCTCGACACAAGCCCCAGGGGATGGGTCAAGAGACACACCATCATGTAAATAATTTTGAATTTCAATTGGGTGAGATATTTTAGGTTTACATTAGTGTCTGGGTGGCACGTGTGTACTTCCTTGAGGGGATGTGGTTGACCATGATTTTTTTACATGAAATTATTTTTTTTAAAATCATAAGGCTTTATTTGTTCTCAAACTGATGATAATAAAATGGGAATTTTGTAGACACCCAATGCTTTACATACATAGAAATTACATTACTTTTTCATAAAAACTAATAGATAACAATAATGGACACCAAAAGACCATAATAGTTTAGTGTCTTTGGTAATTCAAAATATAATCTTGTAATCTTTGTGAAAGATCTTAAAAATCTCCCATAAAGATCTTCCTTTTTTCATACATAAAACCATTGTTTATATCCTGGGGAAAAGAAAAAATATAAAGGGTGAGATAAAATTCTCAGTAAGGTTAATCATGGAGAAATAAAACAAACCATATACATTTCAACTTCTAAACATGAACTTAATATTTAAACATCAAAATCTTTAGAAATCACATAAAACATGGCAGTACGTAAGGCATAGATCATAATGGAGCATCAAACACTATAAAATAGCATGGGAATAAATCATGTAATTTTGGAAACCATTAAGAAAATGTTATAATTTCCATAGTATCCAAGGCATTGCTGCCAAAATCATCTTAGTGGACAAATTCCCTTTTTGAATCGAGTTCACTTCTCATTCCAGTCCTGTATCACTGAACCTGATTAACTTACTGTTCCATCCATGTCTATCTCATGAGATATAAATCATTAAACAATGAATTGAAGGGAGATATAGGTCCCACCCATCTCGTAATGAAACCATTTTTACTTGTGCCACAAAATAAACAGAAATCATTCGTCATAACCCAAATAATAAAAAGGGTTTCATAAATATCATCCTATCATCCCATAATACAAATAAAACAATTGGATATAATTTCATCATAAGAAAAATCACACCATGAAAATAATATAGACATTATATTTAAAACATAAACATGAAAAATAATGTCATCTTAGATGGAAAATTGTTTTGATAAAACACATGAAATGAATTCTTGAGGAAAATATCCCTTATTCTTCAGAATCATTTTCTTATCAAAAAATGGAAAAAAAAATTAAACGAAATGGATTTTGTTGAAAATAACCATGAAATATTGTAGTTTAAGCTTCATGAAAATATGGAGATATGAATCCGTAAAAATCCGTTCATGTCATATAAGTTAAAAAACATTATCCTCATACTTCTGTCGGAAAAGTCAAAAGGTTCCTCATTGGGTAAACAAAAGAAGGATTCTTTCCATAACACAATGTAAAAGTCAAAGTGGGGAAATCATGAATATATACATAAATTGAAGAATATTAAACACTTTATTACAAATATTTTTATGGACATGTATAAAAAATATAACCCCAGTAAATACTTACGTACAAACAATCTCGGATAGAAATGATATTGCAAAATTATCCCTTACCTTAGGTCTGATAGGCTTCGTACGTGTCCAAACCTCCTTTATAGTGATTTAAATAATGTCATTTAATTATTACAGAATCATATTCATTGTTTTGATATCATATATGGTTCATTTATGACTTTATATTAACCTTTCTTTTGTAAATTCCATGTTAAAGCAGTGTTTTGGGTAAAATTGTTTTATTTATCGTACGTGTTTGGACTTCTTTTTCATGATATTATTATTACTTATATCATGATTTAATTACTTAAAGAATTTAAATCATGATTTATATATCTTATATATTCATTATATATATATAATAGATAGATTAATCAAATTAAATACACTGTGCATGGAGACGGTCAGTCGTACATACGCATGAACACTGTTTTCCTTTCCTTAGTGACTTGAATGGAAGTAAGTAGATGACATACATATATGTATATACATAAATCCAGTATAATTATTATGTCATAAATTTCATGATTACCTATTATATATTATTTATAATCATTCTTGAATTGTTATCATGGAAAATGAATCTCATTGCGTCGTGGAGACGGTAATCTGTACGTACGCACGAGCGATGATTTTGTTCACATATTTATTGAATTGAATTGGAGTGGATGATATACTATCATAGAATAATTATTATTTTATAATAATCTTATATAGTTATTCTTTACACCATTATACCCATCCAAGTAAGGTGGTGGTGGAAAAACTGATTACACAACGACGTGGAGACGGTATTCCGTATGTGCGCACGCTCGGTGATTTCTTTTTCTATAGGATGGATTAAAGGTGAAATAGGTTAGTTTCATATTTATAATAACATATAAGTTTATAATTAATACTTATGTTAATACTTAATAATGAAAAAACTAAATAAGAGGAAGTAGAAGAAGAATGTCACTTGAAAGAGTCGGTAGAAGAGATTACCTATTCCTCGACGCCCCTCCTTTAAAATTCTTTTTAGGGAACTATAGTTGGTCTTTTGTGGAGACAAGAACATATATGATATAATTAGAGAGGTTTAGAAGAGTAATTGGCAGGGTTTGGCCGAGCTTCAAGGCTCGAAAGGGTGTGAAGAGAATATGGAAGGGGTGGCCTTTTTATAATGGAGGAGAGGGGCACCTTTGAAAAAACATAAAATATTATTTTATAATAAAGTAATATTCGGTTTATAATAGCTCCGAATTGATTTATTTAGATTCTAATGTGGGTATGGGTCGAAATGATCTCAACCAATAGAATTTAAACAAGTTTAGGTTACTATTTTAACCTTATCAATTTGATTTAACTTTATGTAAAATAATTTTACTTTTACCGTGTCTTCTTGTTTTCATACACTATATGGTTAATAGACTTACTATAACAAGCCAAATGAACCCCAAGTTGTTCATTATTTATATATATAACCTTATCTATGTCATTTTTCCGAGCCTTAGATTTTTAGGAATAAGATTACAATTAATAATATAATTTTTGTTTTAAAAAATATATTATGTCTATTTTGACACTTTTTGGTAATTGATTTTTTTGAGAATCCTAACAGCATTATAAGTTCAAAAACAGTTAATTAAATCAATACTAACATGTTATATTAATCTATAAACATAGTTTAAATCATAAAAAGACTCAAATTACATTTATTAGGGTATTTATAATATCAATTATGTTAATATTTCTTTAATAAGATAATTACTGAATCATCATTGTGTCATTAATAAATTAAATTATATATTGTCTAAAAATTTTAAATAAATTACCATTATGTATGAAATCCTTATATCTTTCTAATGAATATTTATAGTCGAATTTATAATTTTTATAACCCTATATTGAAAATTATTTAGTTATTAAACATGATTTTAACTATTTTAACTCTTCTTTAAATAAAATAATAATAAATGTCCTAATCTAATTCATGTTGGCCCTAAATGGTCATATTTCATTACTAAGGTTGTTTATGGTCGAATTAAACAGATCCAATAGAATTATAACATATGTTAGGGTAATAATAATATCATTTTCCTTTTAATTGCCCTATTTACTTTTAAACATGGTTAAAAAAAGTAAAAAGATAATATTCACCAAAAATTATTTTTATCTTATTGAACCACATTTTACTCCTTGATATTATCTATGTCTCTAATATTTTTGAAATTCCACTCATAGAAGTGGTAAAATTAAGTTTTATAAAAATTTTCAAATTCTCCTAGGAGGTGGGTAAAAGACGATGAAAAGATAAATAAAATTATATATCTATAATTATTATGAAAGGACTCCAATTAATTACATTGAACTTATATAGGTATTATATATCAATTTTTTCCAAAAATATATTTTAATAAAATAAATAATTATTAAAATAAAACGTCGGTTTTTAAATAGCAACCTAGTGTTTTCACTATTCATCAAAAATCAAATGTTTTTAGAAAAATACCAAAAATTCACCCGAGGGTAATTTTGATATTCAAAATCCAAAAATGAATTCCATTTTGAAAAATAAAATTTCAAAATGTGGGTACTACAATTCATAACTACTAATTCATAATAATATTATAATAATATCTCGTTTAGTGAAACTTGGTATTGTGTACTACACATGCTATCGAAGAAGGTATTGATTTCATGTAATGCAAGACAAGTCAAGGCTGTGTGTATAGAAAGATCCATTTGGTGTTGCGTATAACATAATAAACACTTATTTCATTTATACATTAAACAAAATCTTTACTTAATGTTGCGTAGAATAATTTCCACAAAACGAACATGAATTTGTGTGTAACACGAGCCAAGAATAGTGTTGTGTATACTGCAAGCTAATACAATGTTGCGTATATTACAAGCCAATCTTGGTGTAGTGTATAATATAATACATCAATGAAATTAAAAATATTATATCTCATAAAAACTTGGGGTGTTACATTCTACCCCCCCTTAAAATGAATTTCGCCCTCGAAATTCGTCGGGGTTATAAATGATTTACTACCTGAAAGATTCTTTCACAGAAACCCACATCATAATAAGGAATACTAAAACATCATTTTAAAAAGGGAAGTTATAATCATAACTGTCACCCAATTTAACTCAGCACTGGGTTTCCACATTGGACAACATAGGTGAAAATATGAATAAGGAAGAGAAATATAACCATGAACTTCTGATGAAGAGTGGTAGAGGACATGGATATGAAAAATCCTACTATCAAAAAGCCATAAATGTTTTATGATCTATGGTACCATCTAATTAATTAGATATAAGGGCACTATGACAAAATTTTTTGTTTTCAAGATCATTTCCCTAATGTTGAATTAATTGGAATTAGGAGAAAGAATTTCTTGATTTTGGTATAACCTCTGTAACGCCCCGACCCCAGCTACCCAGAGTCGGTGCATTACTTCGTAACATTGGCATGATCACAAAAGATCAAGTCTCGAAAGACCGATTAGTTTAGTAGCCTTGGAAACACTAGATACATTCATAAACGTTACATTACATCATAAAGTGAAAAACTACAATAACAAAGTCTCCATAGTCCACACTCATATCCTCTTCTGACTATCCCTGAAGGTCATTCATAAAATACTTCTTCACATCCTGGAAAATATTAAAACATTGAAAGGGGTGAGCTCAGATGCTCAGGAAGGATAACAATATTGCGGAAGCTTTCATAAATATACATAAACATTTAAGGCAATGTATAACTAAAACAAAAGCCTTTTAAACTTGAACATCAACATAATATGGAAAAAGTAAAATGAGATAATGCCATTTACTTCTTCACATGGATATTCTACTGGTCGAATAATCACATGCAATATCAATAACCACTTTCATAATGATGGAATGCATAATGCCGGACATTCTGAAACATTTTGTCAAGGCCTCGGCCAAGACATCTAAAATGATTAAGGCCTCGGCCAAAACCATAAATCAAATTGGGAAAGGGCCTCGGCCAATTCCACGTCTAGATGTCTCATGAGACCTACCGATGCATCGAGGAGCTATAGCGGGCTCCACCCGTCACTTATTATGTCCAATACATTCCTCATATGAATAGGTTTAAACATATCATAAACCATAACATAATCGTATCACATAAAACAACCATAAAGGAAACATAACATTTCCACATTTCAATCACAATATATCAATACAACACATTGATATAATAAAAACACTTTCAAAACCATTTTCAATACCAAAATAAAAGAACGTTAAAACTTTGTATTTATTTTTCATTAAAAAAATGATGGCTTGTAGAGGAAGCCGAAACTCAAATAATGGTCACGGCGGCGGAGAAGTCGTTGTCGCCGCATAAGTACGAAAAGAAAAACATTCCCTTTTTGTCGTTTAGTAAAATGCTTCGTATAAAAAAGATTCCATTTGAATAAACGTAAAAGTCAAAGGGGTTTATACACCGTATAAAAGAAAGTTGTGTATAAAACCAAATATGCCTCAATGAAAGGTGATTGAGACGAAGACCCTTACAAAGATCATTTTTTAAAATAAAGTAGATATATTATGTGTATTCACTCTAAGTACACATAAATAAAGTACACATACAAGATAGTACATAATAATATCATGACATAATTTGAAAGTAGGAGATTAACCCAAAGAATGGAAGTTGGGTTAAGAAATTCCCTTACCTCTTGTCTGACTTGACTCAACCGTTCTTTAACCTCCTGAATAATAAACTAGAGTTAATATATACCTTATTAAGAACCATTTTCAACTTCATTATCCTTATTATATCACTTATTACAATGATATGAACATTATGTAATTATTTAAGTTAATAACGGTCGTTTTGTCGATCTTTGGAACTTGAGTCAACAATAAGCTTCTTATAATTACAAGTTGTTTATGTGGTGAAATATCCATTATATCCAGAATTATATTAATGATTTAGATGTCATATATATCTTATATATCCATTATATACATTCATTTGTAATATTACGTAACATTTAGAGGTAAGAAATGAAATGCACCGTTCATGGAGACGGTAAGCCGTACGTACGCATGAACGCTACTTTCATTTCAATTTCATATTTAATGGAACTAATTCATAATGATATAAATGTATAATATAATTCCAGTATAATATAGTGTATAATACCATTTACTCCATCCTTTATACATCCCACATATGGCATTAACGATTCAAATCACTTTGAGGGGGCGGTAGTCCGCACTTCCTAAAATGAAATTATCGCGTTTTACCCATAATGGAAATCATAAAGTAAGCCTTAAATGAGAAATACAGAAGCATAAGTAAAACATAAACACATTATATTTCATATATAAATATAGTGACATCTTAATGGCCACCTTTGAAGGTGTTATATGAGTGTTGAACAATCATCGTTTCATGAGGCAGAAATTCGCCATCCACAGAAACCGTATGTTCTTTAACCATTAGATGTAGGTGTGTGTAAGTGTAGCTCGAATAATTCTTATAACAACATACTAGTATATTGAGGATACTGGTGTTGTTACAAAAGAATTGAATAAAAAGAGTTTAGGGGGGGTTGGAGAAGAAAAATAAAACAAAACAACATTAGAAAAGACATTACCTCAAAATCGGGTAACTCTTTTTGATTTGAGCCAAAGGCTTCCTTGGGAAGAGTTCTGCCCAAAGTGAGGCTTCTATGAGTAAGGGAGGAATTTTGGGAGAGTATTTGGGCAGAGGTTGGCCGAGCCAAATGGCTTGAAAGTGTAAATGAGGTGGGAGAGGTGGGGGCCTTTTATAAGTGGAGAGGAGGGGCACTTTTGGAAAGATTGAAATGTTACATTATTTCACAATGCTTTTCGGATTCTAAAGGTCCCAAACTTATATAATTCGAGGCTAAGGTGATAAGGTTTCGAAATATCTTCATCCAATAGGCTTTGGAAAAGTGTAAGCCTTGGATTTTTCATTATCTTCTCATTTTATTTAAATCGTTAAATAATGAGGTCATCGCCACATCATAATTATGTCATAAATAATTTAATTTATTTAATGTCTAAAAATTATAAAACAAATACTATGATGTAGGAAATCTTTTTAGCTTTCTAATGAATATTTATAATCAAAATTTGGACTTGTGTAACCCCATGTAAAAATTGTTTTAGTAAAACATTTTATGTTTGTGTCATTTTTTACTTTAACATTAAATACAAGGTGTTTATGTCATTTTCTAACTAAAGTGGCTTCATGGGGTCCCCAAGTTGACCCATGGGTTTTCTTGGTCGGCCATGACTCATCCAATAGGAGTAGGACAAGTGTCATTCTCATCTCATATTATAAAAACATTATTTGTACCTTAAACTACACTAATTACCTCTAATCGCGATTAAGAACTTAAAAGTTACTATTCACCAAAAAATTATTTTAATCTCATTGAACCACATTTTACTTCTTAATGACAACCATGTATGTCGGATTTTTGAAAATCAAATCACAGAAGTTGTAATATTTCATTTAAACGAAAAATCAGTTATTTAACTACCACTTAGTGGTTTCACTATTCATCAAAAATTGATGTTTTTCAGAACAAGGCCAAAATTTCACCCTAAGCTGTAATAGATATTACGAATTCAAAAATGATGTCTATTTTACAAAATTCCAAACATATTAGTTGCATTAATTAATTTAATAATTAATTCCCGCTGTCACAACAAATAGCGTGTTTTTAAGAAACAATTTATATCAAAAGATTGGCAATTGTTTATGTCCAACATCAATGTTAAATTAATTCTAATGACCACCATTGGATAAAATGGTAAAAATATATTCTAATTATACTCTAAAACCACTCAATAGTATAATTTATCACTATGAATTATTTTGATTAAAAAAGTTGTTTTAAGTATTTTTCACTATTCATAAAAATTTTGAAGTTCTCAGAAAATTAAAAAAAATTCAACATAGGCTAATTTCAATATTAGGAATACAAAAATGAAGTCCATTTTGAAATATAAAATTTCTATAATTTTAAAAAGTGGTTATTACTATTCATAACAGCTACTTTGATTTGTCGCGATGTTTTAGAACTCGAAGTTGCGTACAATGCAAGCTATTGTATTATTGAATGAGAAGCGTATCGTGGAAGCTCGGGGTGTTACATTCTCCCCTCCTTCAATAAATTGCGTCCTCGCAATTTGAAATTTTTCTTTGATAATAAAAGGTTGAAAAGAGAAAATACCTTTGAGGAAAACCCACATCGGAAATAAGGTTAATAAATATATAACATTAAAAGAAAGCAGGATAAGTACAAAGGTCACCCGATATAGCCCATTCTAGGA
Source organism: Viscum album (assembly GCA_963277665.1). Lineage (NCBI taxonomy): Eukaryota > Viridiplantae > Streptophyta > Magnoliopsida > Santalales > Viscaceae > Viscum > Viscum album. The sequence goes on along the minus strand of OY728167.1, from coordinate 235,350,997 downwards.
TTCTGTGAAAATATGGATATGGAAGAAAAACAAACCATCAAGGTCTGATGGAGAGTTATAGAAAACAGGATTAGGAGAAAGTTTAACCATAAGAAAATCACAAACTTGTGATTGGTTAAACGGTCATTGAATCCCCAGTTGGAAAAGTTAACCGACAACATTTTTGTTTTAAGTTACCTTTTATAATGTTGAGGAATTTATTTAGGAGATTTACTAAGAACGTAAGGGAATATACATACTTGTTATGTATACTTTCATTCGTTAATAAATTTTTACCAGAAACCCAACTTTTACTCCAAATGGTAACAGAACTCAAAAATATTCTATTTATCCTAATTGTATAAGGTTCAAAATGTTAACACATACCATTTAGATTAGTAAAACTATTTTGTAATAACCAGGGACTTCATGTAGGCTAGTGGTAGGAAATAAAGGCTTGTCGCACTATGGTTGTGGGTTCGATTCCTGCAGCTTTGTCCGAGGCGACGGGTTATTCCCCACCCTGCAGGTTGTCCTTTTCCTAAAAATATAGTACTATACTATTCCAAAAATAATCTTCATAAATGTTTTAACCTTAAACAATACTATCCAAAGTTCAACTTAATCCACTCCAACCTTTATAGTTATCCAAAATACCTTCATCCAGACTTTCTCTAAAAGGTCTCTAAATTACAAAATCAATTGTAACATCAGATTCCGCAAACAAAGAAAAGTTTCTCTTATTGTCACATACTAAAAATATGATTACCTAAATCATATTAAAACCTTACTGAAATCAAAAAGTACTGCAGTACAATCTTTATATATATCACATTATTCTTATAACCAGAATATAATCCTTGAGTCCAAAAGCACCAATACATTAGTTATTCTGCTTCAACCGTAGTAACAACATAAGATTGTCCTTGATCCCTTGGCCTTTTCTGAGGTAAGTTTCCCTGACGCTTAGGACATTCATTTGCATAATGACCCATTTCTCTACAATTGTAGCATTCAACTTTGACAGCCTCTTTCTTTCCCTTACAATCACGAGCCTGGTGACCCTTTTCTCCACATTTATAACAAACTCCCATTCCTTTTAGGCAAGTACCAGGGTGATTCTTCCCACAATTATCACATAATGGAAAATCTTTCTTTCCCTTTTTCCCTTTATCTGTCTCTTGTTCCACCGTTCTCTTCTTCTCTTGCTTTACTTTGTTGTCATAAGACTTAGAGAATTCCTTTTCTGTCTTGATAGCACACGAGACAATATCTTCGTATGATGAGAAGGATTGTGATACCAAAGCTCGACGGAGAAATGTTTTTAACCCATCAAAGAAACGATCAATCTTACTCCTTGGGTTACGTATATAATCGGCAGCATGCCTCGCTAACCTTGTAAAGTTAGCCTCATACTTTGCGACATTCTCATCCTCCTTCTGCCTCAGACTCAGAAATTGCCTTTCCATATCTGCTCGATGGTCACGAGGAAAGTATTTTTCTAAGAAAAGATCTTTGAACTCCCTCCATTCCATATTCGATACGTCATCATCTTACTTTGTGTTTTGAATCAGCGACCACCACTGATCGGCATCTCTAGTGAGGCGGTAAACTGCCATGACAACCTTCTCCCTTTCACTACTCCCCAAGTCATGGAATATTTTCTCTAAGGAATTTATCCATTGCTCAGCTACTATAGGATTTGTACTCCCATTAAAGGTTGGTGGTTGTTGCCTCATGAAACGATCTAGCATTGATCCTCCACGTTGCGGATCAGGGTGCTCCATACGAGTAAGGTTATTATTCATAACCTGAGTGAGTTGTCCCAGTATGGTAATAAGTTGATCAGCACCAGTTGTATCACCAGCCCCACTATAATTATCTTGAGAAGGAGGGCAATCCCTACATGGAGTGCGTGCATTGATACGGTTTCCATTCCTTCCACTAGGCGCCATTTCTAAACAATGGCATAAACTAGATTAGTTTATGAATCAAAATACATAATCCCATACTTATAAAACACTTAACATAAATTGAACTATTTATGGATATAATCCATAATCATAAAAAGAAATGTTTTCTTTGAGGAAGTATGTACTCATAACCCTTCATAGTGTTTTGTAAATAAAATGAGAATTATCCTAAGCATATCCCCCGGGAGTGTCGTAACCAAGAGTGCAGCAAGGCCCGTTGTCGTGCACCAGTTCCCGTTCGAGTCTAGCTCAAAGCGGTGTTTTCGGGTTTTACCCCTAGGTACATCTGTGCCAGAGCCGCCTCTACCTGCTCGTATCCAGACAGGGATGTATTGCTCGGAAAACTCATAACATCTCTATATTACCAAAATTTTAGGAAGTTCTTCTATACTAATCCTCAAAGTTCATCTTAGGTCTATGTGCTCTAATCAGAGTTTATCTAAATCTAGCTTCCAAGGTTAGTACTAAACTGCCTCTGATACCAACTGTAACGCCCCGACCCCAGCTACCCAGAGTCGGTGCATTACTTCGTAACATTGGCATGATCACAAAAGATCATGTCTCGAAAGACCGATTAGTTTAGCAGCCTTGGAAACACAAGATACATTCGTAAACGTTACATTACATCATAAAGTGAAAAACTACAATAACAAAGTCTCCATAGTCCACACTCATATCCTCTTCTGACTATCCCTGCAGGTCATTCATAAAATACTTCTTCACATCCTGGAAAATATTAAAACATTGAAAGGGGTGAGCTCAGATGCTCAGTAAGGATAACAATATTGCGGAAGCTTTCATAAATAAACATAAACATTTAAGGCAATGTATAACTAAAACAAAAGCCTTTTAAACTTGAACATCAACATAATATGGAAAAAGTAAAATGAGATAATGCCATTTACTTCTTCACATGGATATTCTACTGGTCGAATAATCACATGCAATATCAATAACCACTTTCATAATGATGGAATGCATAATGCCGGACATTCTGAAACATTTTGTCAAGGCCTCGGCCAAGACATCTAAAATGATTAAGGCCTCGGCCAAAACCATAAATCAAATTGGGAAAGGGCCTCGGCCAATTCCACGTCTAGTTGTCTCATGAGACCTACCGATGCATCGAGGAGCTATAGCGGGCTCCACCCGTCACTTATTATGTCCAATACATTCCTCATATGAATAGGTTTAAACATATCAGAAACCATAACATAATCGTATCACATAAAACATCCATAAAGGAAACCTAACATTTCCACATTTCAATCACAAGATATCAATACAACACATTGATATAATAAAAACACTTTCAAAACCATTTTCAATACCAAAATAAAAGAAAGTTAAAACTTTGTATTTATTTTTCATTAAAAAAATGATGGCTTGTAGAGGAAGCCGAAACTCAAATAATGGTCACGGCGGCGGAGAATTCGTTGTCGCCGCATAAGTACGAAAAGAAAAACATTCCCTTTTTGTCGTTTAGTAAAATGCTTCGTATAAAAAAGATTCCTTTTGAATAAACGTAAAAGTCAAAGGGGTTTATACACCGTATAAAAGAAAGTTGTGTATAAAACCAAATATGCCTCAATGAAAGGTGATTGAGACGAAGACCCTTACAAAGATCATTTTTTAAAATAAAGTAGATATATTATGTGTATTCACTATAAGTACACATAAATAAAGTACACATACAAGATAGTACATAATAATATCATGACATAATTTGAAAGTAGGAGATTAACCCAAAGAATGGAAGTTGGGTTAAGAAATTCCCTTACCTCTTGTCTGACTTGACTCAACCGTTCTTTAACCTCCTGAATAATAAACTAGAGTTAATATATACCTTATTAAGAACCATTTTCAACTTCATTATCCTTATTATATCACTTATTACAATGATATGAACATTATGTAATTATTTAAGTTAATAACGGTCGTTTTGTCGATCTTTGGAACTTGAGTCAACAATAAGCTTCTTAAAATTACAAGTTGTTTATGTGGTGAAATATCCATTATATCCAGAATTATATTAATGATTTAGATGTCATATATATCTTATATATCCAGTATATACATTCATTTGTTATATGAGTGTTGAACAATCATCGTTTCGTGAGGCAGAAATTCGCCATCCACAGAAACCGTATGTTCTTTAACCATTAGATGTAGGTGTGTGTAAGTGTAGCTCGAATAATTCTTATAACAACATACTAGTATATTGAGGATACTGGTGTTGTTACAAAAGAATTGAATAAAAAGAGTTTAGGGGGGTTGGAGAAGAAAAATAAAACAAAACAACATTAGAAAAGACATTACCTCAAAATCGGGTAACTCTTTTTGATTTGAGCCAAAGGCTTCCTTGGGAAGAGTTCTGCCCAAAGTGAGGCTTCTATGAGTAAGGGAGGAATGTTGGGAGAGTATTTGGGCAGAGGTTGGCCGAGCCAAATGGCTTGAAAGTGTATGTGAGGTGGGAGATGTGGGGGCCTTTTATAAGTGGAGAGGAGGGGCAATTTTGGAAAGATTGAAATGTTACATTATTTCACAATGCTTTTCGGATTCTAAAGGTCCCACACTTATATAATTCGAGGCTAAGGTGATAAGGTTTCGAACTATCTTCATCCAATAGGCTTTGGACAAGTGTAAGCCTTGGATTTTTCATTATCTTCTCATTTTATTTAAATCGTTAAATAATGAGGTCATCGCCACATCATAATTATGTCATAAATAATTTAATTTATATAATGTCTAAAAATTATAAAACAAATACTATGATTTAGGAAATCTTTTTATCTTTCTAATGAATATTTATAATCAAAATTTGGACTTGTGTAACCCCACGTAAAAATTGTTTTAGTAAAACATTTTATGTTTGTGTCATTTTTTACTTTAACATTAAATAAAAGGTGTTTATGTCATTTTCTAACTAAAGTGGCTTCATGGGGTCCCCAAGTTGAACCATGGGTTTTCTTGGTCGGCCATGACTCATCCAATAGGAGTAGGACAAGTGTCATTCTCATCTCATATTATAAAAACATTATTTGTACCTTAAACTACACTAATTACCTCTAATCGCGATTAAGAACTTAAAAGTTACTATTCACCAAAAAATTATTTTAATCTCATTGAACCACATTTTACTTCTTAACGACAACCATGTATGTCGGATTTTTGAAAATCAAATCACAGAAGTGGTAATATTTCATTTAAACGAAAAATCAGTTATTTAACTACCACTTAGTGGTTTCACTATTCATCAAAAACTGAAGTTTTTCAGAACAAGGCCAAAATTTCACCCTAAGCTATAATTGATATTACAAATTCAAAAATGATGTCTATTTTACAAAATTCCAAACATATTAGTTGCATTAATTAATTTAATAATTAATTCCCGCTGTCACAACAAATAGCGTGTTTTTAAGAAACAATTTATATCAAAAGATTGGCAATTGTTTATGTCCAATTTCAATGTTAAATTAATTATAATGACCACCATTGGATAAAATGGTAAAAATATATTCTAATTATACTCTAAAACCACTCAATAGTATAATTTATCACTATGGATTATTTTGATTAAAAAAGTTGTTTTAAGTATTTTTCACTATTCATAAAAATTTTGAAGTTCTCAGAAAATTACAAAAAATTCAACATAGGCTAATTTCAATATTAGGAATACAAAAATGAAGTCCATTTTGAAATATAAAATTTCTATAATTTTAAAAAGTGGTTATTACTATTCATAACGGCTACTTTGATTTGTCGCGATGTTTTAGAACTCGAAGTTGCGTACAATGCAAGCTATTGTATTATTGAATGAGAAGCGTATCGTGGAAGCTCGGGGTGTTACAACCTCACCATTTGTCATTCCATGGACAATTTCCACATCATCTCTTAAATAAATGAAGTTGAATTTTCCATTCATGAAGTGTTAGTATATCACGTGATAGAATTATTGGTCATTCCATCTGTTTCAAACAAAAGGTTAGAAAAAGTAATCAAAAATACATAAGTCTATATATAGTTAGATTAATCATATAATGTTCTTAAAGCGGACTTATACTTCATATATCATACTTCATAATATAATAAAGCTAGTTCCGTCTAACTAGGGACTTCCTGTAGGCTAGTGGTAGGAAATAAAGGCATGTCGCACTTCGGTTGTGGGTTCAATTTCCACAACCTTTTCCGATGCGACGAGTTTTCACTGGTCCTGCAGGTTGTCCTTTTTCTAAAACTACATTATTATAACATCCAATAATTAATATAAAAAAATATCAATCCTTAAACAATACTAACTTATTTCCAACATAATCCATTCCATTCTTTAGGCTTATACATCTTTCCAAACTAATAGTATAAAGAAAACGATTATTTGAAGGGTCACCTAACAAGCACGTGAATACCATCATTTATCCTCCATATATCATACGATATATCTTTTTGGTCAAATTACAAACATGTGAATACCTTAATCATGTATTCTCTTGAATAATTAATACCCATTGCCTCTTAGTGAAAACATGAATGCTGTCAAAATTTAATGCTTTCCACATACCAAAATCCCAAAATTTCTATATACTCAAACCATCATATAACTCTATCCATATATCAGTCATGAGCTCATTTCATTTTTTTCAATATTGCTTCATTATGCGCATATCATCATCTCTCCAAAAATATTTCAATCACTTTTCATGGTTAAAGGTATCATATAATTATTGAAAACAAATACATAGATATTCCAAAATCCTATGATTCCATAAATGAGATTCCATGAAAATATTTTGAAAGCCAATGACATAAAAAATTAATCATTACACAACATCATTGTCATACTCAACATCTAATGAGAACCATGTCGAAGGAACCAAGTCGATTGCATGGAAGGAAGAGTTGGATTTCAAGGACCAATGACGTGTGGGAGATTAAAGTGGCTAAATGCTACAATGGGCGCACATATTGCTTCATTAAAGGCCCAATGGATCTTGCCTTGCATTGATGGAGAAAATGGGCCTATAATATCACTTATTCATGCCCAAAATTGATGTTTAAAGCTTGGCCCACATGGTTGCACTAATTTGGATTCCTTGCCCACAAGGAGGATTTTAGAAATGGCATCATTAGACACCAAAGTCAAATCCGGTGGGCTATGCACTCAAAATAAAATCTGGTGGGCTATTTTGGAAAGTTGTGTTCTACTTTTCCCAAAGCCTTTGTTGGATTTTACCTTTTTGAATTTTAAGGGGACAATGTAGGATTATAATTTATGACTTTAGGGTATCAGACCCTTTACCATCACACACTTGGCTCTAAATAGCCACCCCATGGCATTGTATTGGCATTCAAGACTTAATTGAGAGCATATGCCTGTTTCTCCCCATTGTGTGAGAATTGTTCCGAATTTTCCCTTGCTCTTGTGCATTCATGCCTTGTCAATCTACAAGTTAGATTGGTGATCCAAGATCATAAATCCCCCAATTCCGTGCCTCAACCCAACTGCGTTGTAGTGTGGATTGGCTATCACATCCCTCCCTTGAGTGTGTTATCTAAGTAGTAGGTCGCACTTATTATAGTGTTTATTGACTACTTGCATCCACTATCTATACCCATCATCCACCACTTAGCCCCGAACCCCATATCCTTCAACCGCTTCCCTACACCGTGAAGATGGGGCCACCCCGTGCATCTCACATCAGTTGGTATCAGAGCTCCAGTTGACATGGTAGGCTTCTATCCCTTCATTTATATTTATTTTTACCCATTACCCTTCTTATCTTTCCTTATTATCCACCCATTAAAAAAACCATTTCTTTGAAAACCTCCATAATTATCCATTGTTGTGCAAGATTGAAATATTTTTCACATTGAGTTAATTGTTCATCCATCTTATTTTCACTTTATATTCGCTATATGTGATTTGTATCTGGGAGAAAAAAAAATATCAAATTCTCTCAATTCATCATTTTGTGCATCTCAAAATTAAGCACATCCTTTTCTTTGAGATATTTCAAAAATAAAATGGTCTTAATCCTCGTTCATCAACTTGTGCTTTAAACTCCAAGAACACCACTTTTTGGGGAGATTTGATGAAAAAAAGAGGATAAAATTACTTCATAATCGTTCTTTACATTATTCTCACTTTCCATATACGTACATCACTTTCTTCATCATTTTACTTCATCCCCATTTTATATTTGACTCATATTTTTATATATTTATCTTATCTTGCACAATCGAGCAAAACCCAAATACCACATTTCTACCCCCTTTTCCATCCACCATTTATCCATTTTCTACCCTCATTTCTCCCTTTACCCTTTACCACTCAAGCGGGTTGTGTTAAACCATCCCCCAACACAATCTGGATTGGGGAAATATTGGTGGCAAGTGATCACCCGAAAACAAGGTATTATATTTCATAAGAGCTTGGAATTTTAATTGAGTGTTGAGAGTGGAGATAAATAAGCCAAAAAAATATCTTGAGTGTGTGGGTGTGTGAATCTTGTTGTGTGCATGTGTGTGTACATATTGTGTGTGTGAGTGTGTATATCTTGCGTGCGTGAGTGTGTATCCTTGTGTGTGTGTGTGCATCTTGTGTGTGTGAGTGTGTATATCTTGCGTGTGTGATTGTGTATCCTTGTTTGTGTGAGTGTGTACATCTTCTGTGTGTGTTTTTACATTTCCCATGTGTGAGTGAGTGTGTATCATTGTATATGTCCCCCCACCCTTGGTGTGTGTTTGTTCTTGCATAACATATCATGGCACAAGATCGTGGGAATAAAATTGCTCATGTTAGCGATGAAAGAAGTCGAAGTAGATCTCCCACACCCAAAGCTATGCAATTCCAAATGCATGCTTTGGTGAGCCACTTCGAGAAGTTTCTTGATCGGAAGCTGGAGGTGTTACATGACAAGATTGATGAATTGGAGAATAAACCAAGCCCAAGGATGTTCTAGGATAACCCATGACGCGCTCCAGCAGCACGTCATCCCCACATCATGGAGGAGGAAATAATGAATATAGAAGATGATCATGATGGTGTACCACAAACGAGGTGGTTGTACCAACAACCTAGAGAAGTACAAAGGAGACAACATGATGATGACCTACTTGGCGGTATCAAGGTGAAGGTCCCTTCATTTCAAGGGAAAAGTGATCTACATTCATACTTGGAGTTGGAGATACGGATAGAGCAAGTATTTTCTTGTCATACCTATTCCGAGGAGAGAAAGGTAAAACTTTAAGCCCTTGAATTCATTGATTATGCATTAATATAGTGGGATCATGTTCAAAAGGAGAGAGCCCAATATGGAGGACGTCCTATCCAAACATGGGTAGACATGAAGTTCGCCATGCTGAAGGGTTTTGTTCCCACAAATTACCATAGAGATCTCCAAAACAAGCTTCAACGCCTCACCCAAGGGACTAAGAGTGTAGCAGACTACTATAAGGAGACACAAATTTCCATGATTCGAGCAAATATTGAGGAAGATCCAGAGGCAACCATGGAACAGTTTTTACATGGGCTCAATCAAGAGATTGCGTATCAAGTGGAGATGTACGACCATGTAGAGATACAAGATATTATCCACCAAGACACCAAGATTGAAAAAAAAATCAAAAGGAGGAGCAATATGAGGAAACCCACTACCCCTTTCACGCCGTGGAGAAATCAGAGGAAGGAGATTGAAGAACCATCAAAGGCAAAAGAGGTGGTTGATCGCAAAATTGACAAGGTAATTCTTCCACCTAAGAAACATACTTTTGGGTCTAACCATACTAGGAATATGGATATTCGGTATTTCAAATGTCAAAGAAGGGGTCACATTGCTAGTGAGTACCAAAATCGGTGCACCATGACCATCTACACGTATGGGGAATGGGAGGCCGATGGAGAGAGCTCAAAAGAGGAGAAGGAAGAATCTCCATAAATTGATAATGGGGAATTTGTGGAAGATGGTGAAATTCTAGTCACTACGAGAGTTTTAAGTACACAAATGACTGTTGGAGAAAAGGAGCAGCGAGAGTACCATTTCCATACACGATGCAAGGTCAATAAGAAGGTATATAGTGATATTATTGATGGAGGAAGCTTTAGTAACGTTGTGATCACCGAGTTTGTAGAGAAGTTGGGACTTCCTACTTTGAAGTATCGACATCCATATCGGCTTCAGTGGATGAATGATTGCGGGGAGCTGAACGTCACCAAGCAAGTGAAGGTACTATTCACCATCGGAAAGTACAAAGATGAGGTCTTGTGCGATGTTGTTCCTATGAAGGCCTTCCATTTGTTGTTGGGACGACCATGGCAGTATGATCAGCGTGTTACCTATGACGGTTTCTTGAATCGGAATTCTTTTGTAATCCATGGGGTACCTATAACCCTCAATCCATTTTCATCGAAACAAATTCTGGAAGATCACATTCTGAGAGAAAATAAAAAAAGGGTGATGAGGAAAAAAAGATTGAAAATGAAAAAGGAGAGAATGAGGGAAAGAGAGAAAATGAGAGAAGAAAAGTAATGGAGAGTGAAGAAAAATCAAGTGGGAAATTTTTTTTGAGAGACGATAAAAGCGTGATGTGGAAAAAAAGAGTGAGGTTAAGGAAGCTTTGTTTTCACAGCATACCCTCCTAGTACTCTTGTACAAAGTGGTGTTGCTAAATACTAACAACTTACCATGTTTACCAAAAGTTGTTGAGTCATTGTTGCAGGAGTATGATGATGTCATTTCTGAAGAGGTGCCACCGGTTTTGCCACCCATTAGAGGTATTGAGCATCAAATTGACCTCATACCAAGAGCATCACTACCGAACCTCCCTACATATCACACCAATCCAGAAGAGTCAAAAGAAATTAAAAGGTAAATTCAAGAGATGTTAGATGTGGGATATGTGAGATAGATCCTTCGTCCTTGTGTGGTACCGGTGCTTCTAGTACCAAAGAAGGATGGAACATGGATAATGTGCATTGACTGTAGATCCATCAACAACATCACAGTCAGGTATCGTCATCCTATCCCTAGGTTAGATGATATGCTATATGAATTAAATGGTTAAACTATTTTCTAAAAAATTGATTTAAGAAGTGGAAACCATCAAATTAGGATGAATGAAGGAGATGAGTGGAAAACTGCATTAAAGACAAACCATGGACTTTATGAATGGGTAGTCATGCCCTTCGGTCTCACCAATGAAACTAGCACATTTATGAGGTTAATAAATCATGTATTATGTATATATATTGGAAAATTTGTGGTAGTTTACTTTGATGATATTCTGGTGTATAGTAGGACTTTGCATGAACATGTAGTTCACTTGAGAAAAGTCCTAGAGGTGTCAAGGATAGAAAACCAGTTTGGAAACATAAAAAAGTGTGAATTTTGTCTCGAAAAGATGGTTTTCCTTGGATTTGTTGTGAGTGGAAATGGATTTGAAGTGGACACCGAGAAGATAAATGCAATACATGAATGGACAACTCCAACCTCCATTAGATAGGTAAGAAGTTTTCATGGGTTTTCTAGTTTTTACAGGAGATTTTTAAAATACTTCAGCACACTGGCAGCACTATTGAATGCATTGACAAAGAATAATGTTCCTTTCAAATGGGGGACAACTCAAGAAAAATCCTTCCATGCGCTAAAGGAGAGACTCACCCACGCCCCTCTACTTGCACTTCCGGACATCGGTAAGACCTTTGAAATTGAATGTGATGAAAGCGGAATTGGAAAAGGAGGAGTAGTCATGCAAGAATGTAATCCTATTTCTTATTTTAGTGAGAAGTTAAATGGCCTAACTATAAACTATGCTACATATGATAAAGAGTTGTATGTATTGTTTAGAGTACTATAAACATGGAAACACTATATTTGGCCTAAATAATTTGTGATCAATTCTTATCATGAGGCTCTTAAATACCTTAGGAGCCAACAAAAACAAAATAGGAGACATTCTAGATGGCTGGAATTCCATGAATAATTTCCATATGTCATCATGCATAAAAAGGGTAAAGAAAATACTGTGTCTGATGCACTTTCACGTAGATATTATCTTTTATCCTTGTTGGATTCAAAACTTCTTGTTTTTGAATACATTAAGGATTTATATGCCACTGATAGTGATTTCATAGAAACTTATGAATATTTTAAACCTATAGTTAGTTGGGAAAATTTCTATTTACATGATGGATTCTTATTTCGGTCAGATAAGCATTGCATTCCTAATTGCTCTATCCGTTTACTTTTACTAAAGGAGTCACATTTCGGTGGATTAATGGGGCATTTGGTGTTTCAAAAACTCTATGTGTTCTTAGTGAGCATTTTTATTGGCCTAGGATATCTAGAGATGTTGAGAAATTTGTGGGAATGTGCATTGTTTTCCATAAAGCCAAATCGAAACTGAACCCACATGGACTATATCTTCCTCTCCCAATTCCCAACACCCCTTGGGAGGACATATCAATGGAAATTATCATGGGGTTACCACAGACAAAGAGGGGGAGAGAATCAATTTTTTTTGGTGGATCGATTTTAAAAAATGGCACATTTTCTTTGTTGTCACAAAAATTATGATTCCACTAACATTGCAACACATTTCTTTTAGGAAGTAGTAAAAAATCATGGAATTCCAAGGACCATTGTGTCTGATCGAGACACAAAATTTCTTAGTTACTTTTGGAAGACCTTGTGGAGAAAACTGGGTACAAAGTTACTCTTTTCCACTACTTTTCATCCACAAACCGATGGACAAACAGAGGTGGTGAATCAGACATTATCATCCCTTCTGCGAACAATTGTCAAGAAGAATATCAAGAATTGGGGGGAGTGTCTGCCACGTGTGGAATTTTCATATAACAGGGCCAAGCACTCCACTTTTCAATATTCACCATTAGAAACTGTTTATGTTTTTAATCGTCTTGCCCCTATTGATCTATTTCCTTTTCCTTTACAGGAAGCAACGAATATGGATGCGAAAGGGTGCGCAGAATTCATCAAACAACTCCATGAAAAGGCAAGGAAAAATATCTAGCGGATGACTCAAAAATATGTTGAACGTCCAAACAAGTGTCGCAAATAAGTGTTGTTCGATCCTGGGGACTTGGTCTGGATTCATATGCGAATGGAGAGATTTCATGACAAGTGGAAATCAAAACACATGCCACGAGGAGACGAACCTTTCCGAGTGCTCGAGATGATTAACAACAATGCTTACAAGATAGATTTTCTAGGTGAGTATGGTGTAAGTGCCACCTTCAATGTTTCTGATCTTTCTCCTTTTTTGGGTGTAGAGGATGAAGAGTCGAGGACGTCTCCTTTTTAAGAGGTGGAGGATGATGAGAACCATGTTGAAGGCACCATTTCGATTGCGCGAGAGGAAGAGTTGGATTTCCAAGTCCCAATGATGCGAGGTAGATTAAAGAGTCTCAATGCTACAATGGGCGCACATATTGCTTCATTAATGTCCCAATGGATCTTGACTTGCATGGATGGAGAAATTGGACCTATAATATCACATATTCTAGAAATGACATCTTTGGACACCAAAGTCAAATCCGATGGGCTATGCACTCAAAATCAAATCTGGTGGGCTATGTTGTATAGTTGGGTGCTACTTTTCCAAAAGTCTTTGTTGGCTTTTATCTTTTTAACTTTTAAGGAGAGAAGGTAGGTTTAGACTTTATGCCTTTAGAGTATTAGAACCTTGACCATCACCCCTTTGGCTATAAATATCCCCCCCATGGAATTGTACTGGCATTCAAGACATAATTGAGATCATATGCTTGTATCTCCCCATTGTGTGAGAATTGTTCCGAATTTCCCCCTATCTCTTATGCATTCTTGAATTTTCAATTTACAAGTTAGATTGGTGATCCAAGATCATAAAGCTTCCAATTCCATGCCTCATCCCATGTGCGTTGTTGTTTCGATTGGCTATCACATCCCTCCCATGAGTGTGTTGTCTAACTAGTAGGTCACACTCCTTATAGTGTTGATTGAATACTTGCATTCGCTATCCATACCCATCATCCACCACTTATCCCCGAACCGCATACTTCATCTGCCGACCTACGCCGTGAAGATCGGGCCACCCAATGTGTCTCACATCAACATCACAAATAATGATCACATGTGACCTCCCTTTATCCTTTTACTTAAGAGGTTGCTCACATTGATCATCATTAACCCTTGGATTGGGGCATTTATTAGCATAATTCCCCATTTCCTTTCACTTGAAGCATTGAAGTGATGGTGGTGTGTTCTCTACAGTCTTTTCTTTATTCACATCATTAGCAACCATTTTTCCATTACTTCGACACTCAGCTGGTCGATGACCTTCTTTTCCAAACTTAAAACATTTTCTAGTCCCTTTAAGACAATATCCACCATGATTCTTTCCTCACTTTTATCATAAAGAAACAGTCATCTTCTATTAACCATTATTCTGAGATTTCTCCTTGAACTCCATCTTTCATTTCTTGTCAAAACCATGAGATGGATATGTAACACCAAATTCCATTTCTACCTTGATAGCACAATGCACAGTTGCTTCATAGCTACTAATGTCTCTTATAGCTAATCCTTTTCAAAGACTTTTTTTAAGCCATTGAAGAATATATCAACTTTACTTTTAAGTTTGATGGTAATGCCAGATGCATACCTTGCAAGCCTTGTAAAATTCACATTGTATATACCAACAGATTCTTCATCCTTTATCTTAAGCTCAAGGAAATCCTTTTAAATCTTTGTTCGAAGAAAACGAGGGATGTACTTATTAAAAAATATGTTCTTGAACTCATCCCATTCCATGGATTCAATTTCCCCTCGGGGCCTCGTATTCTTAATTAGAGTCCACCATTGATCTGCTTCACCTTCTAAACGGTAAATAGCCAGAATGACTTTTTCATGTTCCGAACAGCGATGTATGGAATATAACTTTTCAATGGTACTTATCCATTGTTCAGCAACAAGTGGATCATAAGACCCACTGAAAGAAGGTGGACGTTTCCTCAAGAAGGAATCAATAGAATATTGATCCTTTCCCTGCTCATTTGGAAGTCCAGAATGATTCATAGCTTGTGTAAGTATAGTAATAAGATTTTTCACTCAATCGCCCATAGAAATGGTTTGTTTAGGAGGACAATAATTGCATTGTCCATTACATTGATCAACATGATTCCTTCAGGTTCCATCCATCGTCTAAAACCCAAAAGTAATAGTTTGAGAGGGAAAAATCATGCTAGGGAAAACAACATAATAAAGGGGGGAGTACCTTCAATATCTAACATCTTAGGTTAAATTCTAAGATCTTTACCGTAATTCTAGGACTATAACCTATTCGTATACTTATCCTTAGGGTCGTCCCTAGACATACGTTATAAATATCTCTAGGGATATCACTAATGTTTTCACATCCTAGTTTCCAAAGGTTAACTAAACCTTTCCTATGATACCAAATTTAGAGACCGAATTCTTAAAGTACATTGACATTACATTACTTTTACGGAATATCTAATAAATAAAAAAAACAGACACCAAAGGACCGTAATAGTTTAGTGTCTTTGAAACTTGGAATATAATCTTCTAATCTTGGTGCAAGATCTTCAACATCTCTGATAAAGATAGTCATTTTTTTTTACCTAAAACCTTTCTTTATATCCTGGGGAAAAGAAATCATATAAATGGTGAGATCAAATGCTCAGTAAGGGTATGCATGGTCAAAATAAAAAACCATATACATTTCAACTTCAAAACATGAACATAATATTTAAACATCAAAATATTGAGAAATAACATAAAACATGGCAGTACGTAAGGAATAGACCATAATGGATCATAAATCATTATAAAATAGAATGGCAATAAAGCATGTAATCGTGGAAACCATTAAGCACATGTTATAATTTCTATAGTAGCCATGTCATTGCTTCCAAGACCATATTAGTAGACAAAGTCCCTTTCTGAATCGAGTTCACTACTCATTCCAGTCCTGTATCACTAAACCAGATTAACATACCATTCCAGCCATGTCTATCTCATGATATATACATATTTACCTAATGGATTGGAGGGAGATATAGGTTCCACCAATCTCATAATGAAAAATGTTCACTTGTGCCACAAAATAAACATAAATCATTCATCATAACCGAATGAATAAAATGGGTTTCATAAGCATCATCCCATCATCACATAATACATATAAAACAAATGGATATCATTTAATAATATGAAAAATGACACCATGAAAAAAATAGAGACATTATAATTGTAACATAAACATGATAAATAATGTTATCTTAGATGGAAAATAGTTTTGATAAAACACTTGAAATGAATTCTTGAGGAAAATATCATTTCTTCTTCAAAATCACTTTCTTTAAAAAAATGACACACAATTTTAAAAGAATAGGTTTTTGTTGAAAATAACCATGAAATATTGTAGAGTACACTCCATGAAAATAAGGCGATATGAAACTGTAAAAAATCCATTCATGCCTTATATGTTAAAAAACATTCTCATCATACTTTGGTCGGAAAAGTCAAAAAGTTCCTCATAGGGTAAATAAAAGAAAGATTCATTCCATAACATAATGTAAATGTCAATGAGGGGTAAACATGAAATTAAACATAAATGGAAGAATATTAAACACTTTATAGCAAAAATTTCCATGGACATGGAAAAAATATATAACCCCAGTAAATAATTACGTATAAATAATCTCAGATAGAAATGATATTGAAAAATTATCCCTTACCATAGGTATAATATACTTCATTCATGTCCGAACCTCCTGTATAATGATTTAAATAATGTCATTGACTTATTACAGAATCATTTTCATTATTATGATATCATATATGGTTCACTTATGACTTTATATTACCTATTCTTTTCTAAATTCCATGTTAATGCAGCGTTTCGAGTAAAATCGTTTTATTTATCGTACGTGTTTAGACTTGATGTTCTTGATATAATTATCACATATATCGCGATTTAATTATTTACTGAATTTAAATCATGATTTTTATATCATATATATTCAGTATATATATATATAATATAGATAAAGAAAATGAAATACACCGTTCATGGAGACGGTAGGTCGTTCGTACGCATTAACGCTGTTTTCCTTTCCTTAGTGACTTGAATGGAAGTAAGTAGATGACATACATATTTATATAAATAAATCCTTTAGAATTATTATGTCATATATTTCATGATTACTTATTATATATTCTTTATAATCATTCTTGAGTTGTCAAATGGAAAATGAATCTCATCACGTCATGGAAATAGTAATCCATACGTACACACGAGCGATGATATCGTTCCCATATTTATTGAATGGAATTGGAGTGGATGATATAATATCTTAGAATCAGTATTATGTTATAATTATCACATATAGTTATTATTTACACCATTATACACATCTAAGTAAGGTTTTGGTGGAAAACCTGATTACACCACGACATGGAGACGGTATTCCATACGTACGCACGCGCGATGATTTCGTTTTTTGTAGGTTGGATAGAAAGTGAAATAGGGTTGTTTCATATTTATAATAACATATCAGTATATAATTAATACTGGTGTTATTAATTTATAATGAAACATCTATATAATATGAAGTAAAAAAAGAAAGAAAATTGAATGAGTCGGTAGAAGAGATTACCTCTTCCTCGACCCACCTCCTTTAAACATCTTTTTAGGGAACTAGAGTTGGTAATTTGAGGAGACCAGAACCTCTATAATATTACTAGAGAGGTTGAGAAGATGAATTTTCAGGGTTTGGCCGATCATCAAGGCTCAAAATGCTGTGAAGAGAAGAGGGAAGGGGTTCCCTTTTTATAAGGGAGGAGATGGGCACCTTTGGAAAAAATTAAACTATTAGTTTATAATAAAGTCATATTCGGATGTTAATATCTCCAAATTGATTTATTTAGAATATAAAGTGTGTATGGGTATAAATAATTTCTACAAAAAGAATTTAGACATGTTTAGGTTAATATTGTAACCTTGTAATTTAGATTTAACTTTAAGTTAAATAATTTAAATTTTACCGCGTCTTCATTTTTTCTAAAAAATATGGTTAATAAACCTACTATAACAAGTCAAAAGAACACCAAGTTGTTAATTATTAATATATATAACCTTATATAAGTTATTTTACAAATATTTAGATTTTTAAAAATAAAATTACAATTATTAATATAATATTTGTTTTAAAAACTATTTTATGTCAATTTTGACACTGTTTGGTAAATGATTTTTGTGAAAATCATAACAGCGTGCTTAGTTCGGAAAAGGTTTATAAAATCAATAATAACATTTAATATTAACCTATAACATTATTTTAATTCATATATAGTCTCAAATTACATTTATTTGGGTATTTATAATATCCATTATGTTAATATTTCATTAATAAGGTAATTACTGCATCATCATTGTGTCATAAATAAACTAAAGTATTTAATGTCTACATTTTTTAAATAAAATACCATTATGTAGGAAATATTTTTATCCTTCTAATTAATATTTATATTCTAATTTATCTTATGTATTACCCTATATTAAAAATGTTTTAGTTATTAAACCTTGATTTTAACTAATTTAACTCTTCTTTTAAAATAATAATAATAAATACCCTAATCTAATCCAAGTAGACCTAAATGGTCATATATTATTCATAAGGTTTTTTTGGTATAACTAAACTTGTCCAATAGAATTAGGACATGTGTTAGGATAATAATAATATCATTTTTACCCTTAATTACCCTATTTACTTTTAACCGTGACAAAAAAGTAAAAATTTAATATCCACAAAAAATTATTATTATTTTATTGAACCACATTTTACTCTGGGATTTAATCTTTTCTCTCTTGTTTTAGAAATTACACTCACCAAAGTGTTAAAATTATGTTTTATGTAAATTTTCAAATTCTCATAGGTGGTGGGTAAAAGACGGTGAAAAGTTCGATAAAATTTTTATATATCTAAAATTATTATAAAATGAATCCAATGAATTAAATTGAACATATATAGGTATTATGTATCAATTTTTACCTAAAATAAATTTTAAAAAAAATAAATATTTATTTAAATAAAAATTCGCTTTTTAAATAGTAACCTACTGTTTTCACTATACATCAAAAATTGAATGTTTTCAGAAAAAACAAAAAATTCACCCATAGGATAATATCGATATTCCGAATCCAAAAATGAAGTCCATTTTGAAAAATAAAATATCAAAAATTGGGTATTACTATTCATAACTACTATTTCATAATAATATTATAATAATATCTCGTTTCGTGAAACTAGGTATTGCGTACTACAAACGCTATCGAAGAAGGTCTTGATTGCGTGTAATGCAAGCATAGTCAGGGAAATGTGTAGTGAAATCTCTCTTGGGTGTTTCATATAACATACTAAAGACTTATTTCATTTCTACATTAATCAAAATCTATACTATATGTTGCGTAGAATAATTTCCACAAAATGAACATGAATTTGTGTGTAACACAAGCCATGAATAGTGTTTCATATTCTGTAAGCTAATACAATGTTCCGTATAGTACAATCCTATCTTAGTGTAGTGTATAATATAAGACATCAATGAAATTAAAAATAACATATCTCAAAAATTATCGGGGTGTTACAGATTTTATCAGCAATATTTTTATGAACTAATAAAAGGATTACCCATTTTGTTATCGTTAGATTTATCAATGATCAAAAAGAATTAATAAGGGTACATGGGAGAACTGATTAAGGAACGTTTGTATTAGTGAGGATAATTTCATAAAATAATAATATCTTAAATTATAAATTTAAAATCCCCCTACCTATACAAAAACTTGGGTAGATCTACAAAATATTGTCCCTATTATGGGGAGTGGTGTTAGTTGAAAAAGGGGGTCTATAAGGGGTAGTCTTTAGGTGTCACTCTAGGTGAACTGTGATGGTTGTGAAAATGATGAATGGTCGAATTAATATGGGTTAGGTGAGTGAATGGTTTTCACCATGTTGTTGGGGACTCATCCCAATATTAGTATTCCCTCGGAACATGGGGCATATGCATCTTAATGTGGCATCACCCCAAGGAATTACATGGTTTTCCCTCAGGCAGACGCTTGACCAAAATCTTTTTATTACTTATAAAAATATATTTTATTTATGTAATACAATTATAGACTAATAAATAGATTATTTTATGTATATAACCGTATATATCATGATAATAAGTATTTTAATTCCATTGAGATCATTTAAAGAGTTTTTCTAGTGATTTTAGATATTTAGACACTAAAATTAGATGTGTCTTTGCCTAAAAAATCTAAGAGTACAATTGTGTTCATATTATAATGAAAATTGAAATGGTAACTTATATTGGATCATTTAAATCTTATAATAATATGATTTCTTTTAAATTTTATTATAGATATAAATTTACACAAGGATAGTTTGATTTGTTTTTTTGAGGCCAGGACACATTTGAAGCTTCCAATGGGTACTATGAACCTAAGATGGGTTATTTGGACACTCATGAATTAGTTATTCATTAAGAAAAGGGTTTATGTTGATCTTATTTGTGAGGAAAAAATAAAATTTACCTTAAATCTATTTAATGAGGTATGATATAACAAAAAAAACTTAGAGATGAGAAATATGAGTTATGAATACTCAAAGTTATTCAACTAACTTAAAGCTACAAGGTGATGTGAATATGGTTCTTATTTTCATTACTAATACATCTAGGTGAGTCGTATGAAATGAAGTGTGAGTTTATGAATTAAGAGGCTGTTATAATTATGATGACCATGTAAACCATAATAGGTCCTTATCTTGAGGACAACTATTCTATAATAAGTTATTCGATTGAACCACTATTCAATGAGATAGTTCTTTGAGGCTTATAATAGAAATTTTAATCCACCAAAAATCCTATATGGCTGTTCTTAAACAAATATAGTGGGATATGTACAAGTAATGAGATGATTTAAATATTTTTGGTATTATATGGGATTTGTATACTCATTTATCACTGTATATAAATCATACATATGTATAATATTTAGACACATGATCATTGGTGATAGATGGTGATATTTAAATAGACTATTGGTTTTATTGTTATGGTTTAAAACATTATTGTTTGTTTTCAATGATATCACTATGATGATAGCTAATAGGAGTGTATAGATACTTTGATAAATGTGATTTATATTTAGAACCCTTCCATGTTAATAATATGATTTTTTCATCTGTGGATTTTACTATGATGAATAACTAACTACGAAGGCATGGATTTAAATAATGATAGTTTGAGATGGATTA
Source organism: Viscum album (assembly GCA_963277665.1). Taxonomy (NCBI): domain Eukaryota; kingdom Viridiplantae; phylum Streptophyta; class Magnoliopsida; order Santalales; family Viscaceae; genus Viscum; species Viscum album. The sequence goes on along the minus strand of OY728167.1, from coordinate 235,329,700 downwards.
GTTAGACATATACATTGCTACGGAGGTTCAAAAGCTCTAATGCTAGACTTTGTAACTATTCTATTTATCTTGAAGGAGAGTGATGATGATATTGAAAAGTGGGTGGATTTATGTCTCTTGGCCTACATTAAAACATAGTGAAGTTATCCTTTATGAGAACACTCAATTGGTTATCATTGAGGGTTGGGACTTCCAGGTTGGATTGAACCCCTATTTACCAAAAAAGTGAAAGTACTTCTGGTTGTGGGATGGTTAACATCTATGGACATTCTAACATCTCAACAGCATTATTTATTTACACAATCTATTTTTGGAGCATTGATTTTAGTGAGGATTGGGTGTGGTCTACTGTGATGTGTGATATTATTAATGGTTGAGTCGATTTTAAGATAATCTTGGGATAGTTTTTATGAAGATTTTATATCATATTATGTTGAATGTCAAGAGCCACAATTCATACCATGTATGAAATCAGAAACATGGATAAAAAAGAAATGATCTGGGCAGGTGTTTTTAGAAATTACATTCTTGGAATTAGGTCGCATTGGGATATGTATAATTTATTGTGAATGCGCCTCCAATGTGGCAAGATCAATAGTTTTATATATTATAATGAATTTGAAATTTACCCCATTCGTGTTATTTTATAAAAGTGCATGGGCCTACTTTCGAAAAAAAACAAGGAAAAGAAATGCAAAGATCAAATATGTAAATGCGAAGGTAAATTTCCATTTATAATTTGTACTTTTGATTTATTAAATAAAAATAATATATTCAATTTACACTCATTCAAACAGAATTTTCATAAACAACAAGGCCTCATCGAATGCGGATATTATATGTTATGATTTATGTATGAAATAATAACAATTGGGACAGTTGTGAATTTTGACCTGCTATGGTTTCCTCTTAAACATTTCCATAATATTTCAATTTGATTTATTCATTATACACGTTAACTACCTTCTATTTCATTTATAGCTTATTGATGACCCTAAACCCTATACTGTTGAAGACATCAAGCACTTACAAGTGGATTGGTCAAATTATTTTACAGGTTTGATTAAATTTTCATTGTTTGTAATGTAAAATGTAATTTTGAATATTGTCATTGTAATTGTGTATTTGGTAGATGTTTAGGTTGGATTATGTTTTTTTAAGTTGACAGTGTAAGTTTTGAATGTTATATAAGTGAATGTTTAATTTTTCTCTACTTCTTGTTTTGGTTTACTTTTGATGGGTTTTCTGGTATGGATTTGGGTCTGTGGGGGAGGGGTTCCAAGGGTGCGGGGGTGTGTTTAGTGGGGTTGGGGGTGTCCAACGGTCTGGGAGGGCTGTCCGCTGGGGTGGGGGGATAGTCCTGGGGGTGGCAGGGCTGTCCAGGGGTGGGGGAAGGTAGTCCATGGGTGTGGGAGTGCTGTCCAGGGGTGGGGGGTATACATGAGGGGGGGGGGGGGGGGGGGTTCTCCAGGGGTGTTTGGGGCTTTCCAGGGGTGTGGGTGGGGCTGTCAAGTGGGGTGAGGGGGTGCTGTTCAGGAGGGTGGGGGGTTTTCAAGGGGTGTTTGGGGCTGTCCGGGGGTCGGGGGCAGTCCAGGAGTGTGGTGGGGGCTCCAATGGGGTGGGGGAGGGTTGTCCAAGGGGTATACATGAGGGTGGTAGCTTCAATGGGGTGCGGGAGGGCTGTCCAGAGGGTATACATGAGGGTGGGGGCTCCAACTGGGTGGGGGAGGGCTGTCCATGGGGTATACATGAGGGTGGGGGCTATCTAGGGGGTAAGTTTTATATGTTATCAATGTACATGTTTAATTTTGATCTACTTCTGTTTTTTTGGTATGATTTCTTGATTTGTTTTTTGGTTGATTCTGGTGGAGAGAGGATTGACTGCATTCAATTTATTAAAAAAAATTGGGTTTATCACGTTGGTTATTTAATAACCGACGTGATAAAAGGCCTGGAAAATGGTTTATCACGTCAGTTATTTAATAACCGACATGATAAAAGGCCTGGAAAATGGTTTATCACGTCGGTTATTTAATAACCGACGTGATAAACACCCGTCACCCTGGTTTATCACGTCAGTTATTTAATAACCGACATGATAAACACACCTCACCCCTGTTTATCATGTCGTTTATATAATAACTGACATGATAAACACCCCCCCACCATGTTTTATCACGTCGGTTATATAATAACCGACGTGATAAACACCCCCTCACCCCGGTTTATCACGTCGGTTATATAATAACCAACGTGATAACCCCCCTCCCACCGGTCTATCACGTCGGTTTTTTAATAACCGACGTGATAGACCATTTCCCCGTCCGTTTATCACGTCGGTTTTTTAATAACGGACATGATAAACCATTTTACAGGCCTTTTATCACGTCGGTTGTTAAATAACCGACGTGATAAAACCTTCCCATTTTCTTTATCACGTCGTTTCTAAAATAACCGACATCATAAACATCGTGATTTTATGTTTTTGATGTCGGTTTTTAAATAACCGACATCAGAAACGTTATTTATAACGTCGCTCGTATTAATGTCGGCTAGAAACCAATGTAAAAAATGAAAAATAACCGACGTAAATTTTTTTTCTGCACTACTGAAAGAACTGAAGAGAATATTTGTCAATGATCATATCTTGACTCTACCGTTAGGGAATGACGAGTTTGTTACTTTTAGAGACGCTTCAAATAAATTACATGCTTGTGTTATTATGCAGAATGATAGGGTTAGTGCATATGAATAACGATAACTAATAATTCATCATAAAAACTATCCAACTCAGGATCTTAAGTTAGAAGCTATAATATTTTGTTTTAATATATAGAGAAAGTATCTCTATGGTTAAAAATGTGAGATATATACCGATCCCAAGAGTATGATGTAAATATTCACACAGATGAAACTCAACATGAGGAAAATGCGATGGCTTGAACTACTCAATGATTATGACTGAATAATACACTACCACTCCGGGAAGGTAAATAAGGTGGAATATTCTTTGAGAAGAAATGATCATGGTGTTTGTAACCAGATGAGAGTTGAAAGGGATCCTATTTTCATGGATCTAGTGAAAATGGATATGGGAAGAATCATGGAAGGTGAAACATCACTAGTTTTTTCAAATGGATTCCAAACCATCTATACTAGAAATAATAAAATTTTCTTTGGATGATGATGTGTTTCAAAAAGAATTATAGCTTTGAACGATGGAAGATTGATCGAATTCTTATATGAAGATTGGAATTTGAAATTTTGGATGAAACATTGTCTTCCTGATATAACTGATCTGAAAATAGAATTTTTAAATGATGCTAAGAGATCCAATTACACTATAAAACCTGGTTTCACATAGATTTAAAGATATTTGAAGGAACATTTTTGGTAGGACAAAATGAATAGGGAAATTGCTGATTTTATGTCAACATGTATGGTTTGTTAACAAGCGAAAGTAGGAAGGAAACAACCTGGAGGAGTCATACAACCTCTTTCCATACCTGAGTGGAAATGGGATAATATTCGATGGACTTTGTCATGGGACTACCAAAGACATGTAGAAGGATGATGAAATATTGCTCATTGTTGATCGTCTTACCAAGTCAGTATTTTTTCTTTCTATAAGAAAAGATTTAAAACTAGAATGTTTATAAAGACTGTATATTGATGAGGTTGAAAGACTTCATGGAGTACCCCTATCGAATGTTTCTAATCATGATACCCATTTTACATCAAGATTCTGGAAAATTCATCAGAAAGCCCTTGATTCTGAACTTATTTTGACCACTACCTGCCACCCTCAAACTAATGGAAAATTAGAACAGACTATTCAAACCATAGAATAAATATTTAGATCGTTCTCACTTGACTTTCATGGTATGTCGGATCCATATTTTCCTCTGGTAAAATCTTCCTATAATAATAGATTCCATTCAAGTATTCACATGGCACCATATGAAGCATTATATAGAAATTGATTTCGCACATCATCATGTTGGGATGATGTTGGTGAAAGAAAACTTGTAGGCCACTAGTGCAGAATAAGTTTTTTACGTCAGTTATTTTTAATTTTTTAAGTCTGTTTCTAGCCGACGTTAATATGGGCGATGTTATAAATAACGTTTTTGACGTCGGTTATTTAAAAACCGAGGTCAATAACATAAAATCGCGATGTTTATGATGTTTGTTATTTTATAACCAACGTGATAAAGAAAATGGGAAGGTTTTATCACATCGTTTATTTAACAACCGACGTGATAAAAGGCCAGAAAAATGGTTTATCACGTCTGTTATTAAAAAACAGGCGTGATAAAAGGATGGGGAAATGGTCTATCACGTCGGTTATTAAAAAACCGACGTGATAGACCAGGGGGAGGGGGGTTATCACGTCGGTTATTACATAACCAACGTGATAAACTGGGGTGAGGGGGTGTTTATCACGTCGGTTATTATATAACCGACGTGATAATCCGGGTTGAGGGGTGTTTATCACATCAGATATTATATAACCGACATGATAAACAGAGGTGAGGGGTGTTTATCACGTTGGTTATTATATAATAGACATGATAAACCAGGGTGAGGGGTGTTTATCAAGTCGGTTATTATATAACCGACGTGAAAAACCGGGGGAGTGGGGTTTATCACGTCGGTTATATAATAATCACCATGATAAACCCGCAAGAGGGGGTTTATCACGTCGGTTATTAAATAACCGATGTGATAAACCATTTTCCAGACCTTTTATCACGTCGGTTATTAAATAAATGACATGATAAACCATTTTCTAGGCATTTTATCACGTCGGTTATTAAATAACCGACGTGATAAACCCAATTTTTTTAAAAAAATTGAATGCAGTCATTCCTCTCTCCACCAGAATCAACCAGAAATCAAATCAAGAAATCATACCACAAAAACAGAAGTAGATCAAAATTAATAATGTACATTGATAACATATAAAACATACCCCCAAGACAGCCCCCACCCTCATCTATACCCCATGGAAAGCCCTCCCCCACACTGTTGGAGCCCCCACCCTCATTTATACCCTCTGGACAGCCCTCCCCCACCCCATTGGAGCTCCCACCGTCATGTATACCCCTTGGACAACCCTCCCCCACCCCATTGGAGCCCCCACCAAACTCCTGGACTACCCCCGACCCCTGGACAGCCCCCAAACACCCCTCGAAAACCCCCCACCCGCATGAACAACACCCCCTCACCCCACTTGACGGCCCCCACCACACCCCTGGATAGCCCCAAACACCCCTGGACAACCCCCCCACCCTCATGTATACCCCCCACCCAAGGACAACACTCCCACACCCCTATACAGCCTTCCCACACACCTGGACAGCCCTGCCACCCCCCAAGACTGTCCCCCCACCCCACTGGACAGCCCTCCCAGAACGCTGGACACCCCCAACCCCACTAAACACACCCCCACACCCTTGTAACCCCTCCCCCACAGACCCAAATCCATACCAGAAAAACCATCAAAAGTAAACCAAAAAAAAAGTAGTTCAAAATTAAACATTCACTTATATAACATTCAAAACATACACTGTCAACTTAAAAAAACTAAATCCAACCTAAACAACTACCAAATACACAATTACAATGACAATATTCAAAATTACATTTTACATTACAATCAAATAAAATTTAATCAAACCTATAAACTAATTTGACCACTCCACATGTAAGTGTTTGATGTCTTCAGCAGTATAGGGTTTAGGGTCATCAAAAAGCTACAAATGAAAAAGAAGGTAGTTAACGTGTATAATGAAGAAATCAAATTGAAATATTATGGCAAATTTTAAGAGGAAATCGTACCAGGACAAAATTCACAATTGTCCCAGTTGTTATTATTTCATACATAAATCTTAACATATAATATCCGAATTCGATGAGGCCTTGTTTTTCATGACAATTCTGTTTGAATGAGTGTAAATTCAATATATTAGTTTTATGTAATAAATCAAAAAGTACAAATTATAAATGGAAATTTACCTTCTCATTTACATATTTGATCTTTTCATTTCTTTTCTTTGTGTTTTTTCGAAAGTAGGCCCATGCACTGTTAGAAAATAACACAAATGGGGTAAATTTAAAATTTATTATTATATATAAAACTATTGAGAAATTGAATCATGCCTTTCAAATATATTCTTAAAACTTTCCCGCACATCACCATGGACAGAGCATATCCAATAAAGAGCTTTCTCCCTTGGTAAAAAAACCCCAAATATCCAATGATCACCGATAAAAGGAAATTTAACGTTAGTGGTTTTGTATGTTAAAAGATAATTAACTCTTTGAGGGAATTGTGTTTCATACCTCTCACAAAAAGGCATCATCCAACATTGTGTGATTATATTCTTTTCAAATATTTCAGCAATATAAACCATTTGTTGTTCCTCATTCAATGCACATTCTTCAGGGGAAATCAATTGTGGGTCCATGAATCTATATACTTCTGTCAGCTCATTTCTCTCACAAATTTTATAAAGATACCTAATACAAAACATACATAAGTATACATTTTTAATAAATATAACGCAGGGAAAAGGTGATAAGACTTACATGGAAAAAATTTGCACCACGTTGATACCCAACTTATCTCCAGCAACAAGCTCCATGATATCAGTTTTTATAATCCCCACACTTATTTCACATCCACAAACATGAGCTTCCATTGGAAACTCATAACAACCCAACAAAAAATGCGAATATCTTGACAATCTGTCAAGACCATTTGAATCTGTATCTGATGCCATAGCCATTTGTCTTTGTTGTTGTCTATACAGTATTTCATTACCTTTGAGGTATTCCTGTAAAACAAAATTGAAAAATATATTAGTTTTCAAATGATAAAACAACATTAATAAAAAAATAAAATAAAATATATAACATTCATACCTCAATGGTAATGAGTCAAAGAAGTCTGGATGGCCAAAATAAAAAATGGCCGATACTCTGTCCAACTGTCGCCACCTCATCTGTAGGTATTGGTACCCAAGCTGATCTATCTATAATATCCTGTACAGTGACCCTCTGATTGTTGATCTCTAATTTTTGATGATGGACTGTATCTCATATACAATATACCAACCCATATGCTATTATATGATGTTGAGAATCATCAACATACAACTCGCAATATGTAGGAAGCTCCAATGGAGGCGTAGGATAAAAAATGGGGTCCGCAGGCTGACGTGGGGGAGTGGGAGCTACTGGCAGAGGTGGAGGATAAATAATGGGGTCTTCAGGGGGAGGTGGAGGAGTGGGAGTTGCAGTCTGAAATTGTCTTTGCATTTCTGCAAACATAGACTGCACCGACTCTCTAATATTGTCTTCCATCGCCGCATTAATATTATGAACTTCATCCTCCAAGGATTCTATTTTTTTATAAACCCCCTCAATGTTAGAAGTTGAAGAACATGGCAACACTTTTCTTACTGATACACCTACCGGATATCCTCTTACACGACCAGGATGTTCGGGCCTTCCCAATGCTGCAAATAAAATATCTTCCCTCCCAGTAGATGTAAATGTCCCCTCTGAACTCTGCTCCTCAAGAGAGTCCTGTATTAATTAATTGAACATTTCTGTAATGATTGAAATTATATGAAGAAAATAGTTAACTTAAATAAATTAAATTGATATCTTACAATCCTCTCAGCTATGATTCTCGATTATTACGAAAGATATTGCCCTTTTTTTCCCTTCTGAGCTCTCTTCCATTTTCCATGTCTAGATGGAGGGGATGGAGGGGCCACCTCTCCAGAGCTTGAAGACTCAGCTATTAGTTGTTGAAATTTTTCCGCCATCATTTTTTCTTCCAATAATGCATACCCTCCCCGAGATAAACTATGAGGGTATACATTTTTAGATTGGATCTCCTGATGAGATTTCTTTGTTTAATGTAATTTAAGAATAAGAAATCCTTAACAAAACATTAATAAAATCATTTATATAAGAAAGTTTATAAAATTTTACATTGCCCTTACCAGAAATGACTCTTTTCTTCGACTTTCAAAAAACCGCCTCCATGTGTCTGCATCTATAAATGGATATATACGACATGGATTATCATGACACCTATGACCATAAATGAAATAAGATGAGAGGGTTGATTTGAAATCCCTCCATCTCCTGGCAGCCAACGATAAACATTTCTTCCTGACTCCACTAGTGTCAGGAATATCAAATGTCATCTGATAAAGAAGTCGTTAAACATATTTTATATACTAGAAACATTAATAGAATGGTCAATCAATGACAAAAGTCCTTACCAAAATCGTCTCCCACAACTAAGAGATAATCGCTTTATCCACACTTATTCAATCATCATACAGAATGCTTACTTTTCTCTTAACTTGAGTTGCTACAAGACTCTTAAAATCATTTGCATTCGGACCTCTAAGAATATCATCATCATCAAACTCAATGACTATCCTCTAATCCTGCGTACGGGCAAGTGATAATTTTGGTAAACGTGTGCACCCACGTTTACCAACCTTTGAACTCTTTGTCGTAATAGGAGCATGTGAATGTTCATCCCTAGAGGTATGACCAGCAATATGATCCTCTCCAGAATCATGTGGTTGATCATCTTAATGATCTGTCATTATCCTTCTAATAAAAAAAACCAACGCCAGTTCACAAATATACAAATTCAAATATTTTAATACTACTGTAATCAGAAAATAGAAAATTGTACTAAGTTACATTATTGTAAACATTGGTAATATGGTAAGCATGTTAAACAATGGTAAAGATGGTAAAGATGGTAAAAATGGTAAAAATGTTAAACCTAGTAAACATGGTAAACATGGTAATGTAATTGTCAGTGAACAAAAAAATAGATATATAATTCATTTAATGGTTATAAACATGATAAATTAAACTAAACAAACTTAAAAAAACAAAAACATATACTTCTTTTGTTTTAAAAAATGTTTTAATAAATAAAAAACATACAATATCTAACATTTATGGAAAAAATAAATGTAAACAAGAAATAAACATATGTTACCTGTAATTTTAGGAATGTAAAAATGTATTGTTTTCCCAAATTCCTTCATCGTGATCGTTCCTTATGGCACAAACTATGTCGTAAACATGATCATCATTATGTTCTATTAATCTTTCCATGGAAGTAGATATCTCACATAAATCAGCATATTCATCAAGTTCATCCTCACGAACATATTGTTTTTTCCCTTGTAAAACAACAGCCCACTACATATCTGATTGATCTACTACATAGATTTTTTTTTTCATGTGTTGCCATTATAAAAGAATCAGTTGTGTCTTCCAATCTATTCAGATTAACAAGTGTCATTCCAAATTCATCGTGTCTGACACTATTGTTACCGTTAAACCATTTAAATTTAAAAATGGGAACTTTAATTTTAAAGTAATCAACCTCCCATATGTCTTCAATCACTCCATAATAAGCACTTGATGCAGAAATTGGGTTTTTGTCCTTAGCACTCGAAAAATGCATTTCTTCTGAAAACACCGATACACCACTATTCTGAACTACACTTATGTTGTCCTGAGCTTTCATATGAAATGTATATCCATTAATGTCATAACCTGACCTTGTTATCACATTTAAACATGGAACACCCACTATCCATTTTAATTTCACTGATACATCTGATCTACCACGCAAAGTCTTTTTAATCCATGACAAAAAAGTTTTGTTGTGCTCATTCATAATCCTCATTTCTTTCTTCTTTGTATGACATTGTTTCAACTCATTAATATGCAATGTGATATACGGTTGAAAATCAGCTATGTTATTCAAGATGTATGATTCTAACTTCTTTATCTGTTCAGCTGACAATGATTTGACTTTCATGCCGCGAATCCCCTTTCCCTCATTATTAACTAGTTCATGGCGATATGGAGGCAAACCTATGTGCTGCGCCGCAGCCAAGTAGCTCGTACAATACTCTACTACCTCCTTAGAAATATACTTTTCAATAATGGTGGCTTCATGTAGATATAGATTTTTAACATACCCCTTTAATATTTTCATATACCGTTCAAAAGGATACATCCAACGAAGATATACAGGTCCACAAATCTTTATTTCTAAAACCAGATGAATTATTAAATGCACCATTATATCAAAAAAAGTTGGAGGAAAATACATTTCTAATTGAAAAAGTATAAAAATTGCATCCTTTTCCAAATTTTTCAAAGCATTCACATCAATCGCCTTGTTAAAAATTGAATTGAAAAAATAACACAACTTCGTTATAGTCATTCTGAAACGAATGGGCTATATTCCACGTAATGCATGTGGTAGACTTTGTTGCATCATGACGTGACAATAATGTGATTTCATACCTATCAACTTCAAGTCCTTCAATGAGACAAAATTTTCTACACTAGAAGAATAAACTTGAGGCACTTTGGTATCATGAAGACACTGACAGAAGCTAATTTTCTCCCTCTTCGATAATGTATGACAAGCCGGGGGAAGAAATGTTCATCTTCCTTTAGGAGTGGGAGCTAACTCCAAATGTATTCCCATTGATAGTAAGTCTAGTCTTGCATTAAACCCATCTTTACTCTTTCCATTAATATCTAACAATGTTCCAATCAAAGAATCACAGATATTCTTCTCCACGTGCATGACATCAATATTATGTTTAACTTCATGATACCTCCAATATGGTAACTCAAAAAAAATTGACCTTTTCTTCCAAATATGTCTATCATCGCCAGATTTCTGTGTCTTTCCCAATGTCACGTCAAGGTTTTTCACCCTCTCAAAATACAGATCAGGGGATAAAGGTTTTGGAGCAGTATAAAATTCTGGTGAGCCATTGAATGCCTTTTTTAGTCTTCAATAAGGGTGTTCCATAGGCAAAAACATTCGATGACCCATGTACACTGTTTTCCTCCCATGATGCAATTGACAATATGACGTCTGCTGTTCGCAAATTGGACATGATTTATGCCCTTTAACACTTTATCCAGACAAATTTCCATATGATGGGAAGTCATTTATAGTTAATAGAAGCACTGCATGCAGTTGAAAATATCCCATTTTATAAGAATCATACACCCTAATACCATCAGCCCATAACACATTTAAATCATCAATCAATGGTGACAAGTAAACATCAATATCATTACCATGCTGCTTTGGACCAGAGATCCTTGTACACAACATCACATATTTTTGCTTCATACAAGCTTCAAGACAGAGGTTGTAAATTACCAATAAAACAGGCCATGATTTATGTGTGCTACTGAGTGTTCGGTATGGATTCATTCCAACTGTGCACAACCCTAGTCTGAGATTTCTAATTTCATTTCCAAATGTAGAATATTGTGAATAAATTTTCTTCCATTGTGGTCAATCAGCTGGATGATGAATTTTTCAATCACATACCAGCTCTTCAGCATGCCATCTTAACCTTTTATCATCATTTGTATTAGCAAATAAATGTTTGAAACGATTAATTATAGGAAGATACCAAAATATTGTTGAAGGGAGGTTTGTAATCTCTACACCATCCTGTGATTTTTCTTTCACCTTATACCGTGATGTCCCACATTTAGGACACTCGGAAAGAAATTCATATTCCTTCCTATATATAATGCAGTTATTCAGACATGCATGTATTTTCTTGTATCCCAATCCCATCGGGCATAATATTTTCTTGGCTTTGTAATGTGAATCTGGAAGATCGTTATCTTCTGGAAGAATGTCTTTCATCAATTGTAGCAGCTCTGTAAAACTTATGTCACTCCATCCATGTTTTTCCTTCAAGTTTATCAATCTTAACACCACCGAAAAAACCGTAAAATCTGTACAACCAGGATATAATGTTTTTTCAGCATCACCATATAGACGTGCAACTGTCAGTTCTATCTGAATTTGTTCTGCTACAATATCGCGAATCATTTCTTCAATTCCATCAGAGTTACCATCTTGAGAATCATCATCATCAGTGACATTCCGTCCAGTTTCACCATGCCAAATCCAAGGGCTGTAACTCGGATTAAAACCATGACAAATCAGATGATCTTTTATCTATCTACTTTTCAACTTCTTCATATTCAAACATTTCAGGCATGGACAGAAAAAAATGTCACTACTTGGAACATTTCGTTTTGCAAATTCCAAAAAGGCATCAACACCTTCCTCAAATTCATTTCTCATTCGCGGTGTCGTAATAAAACATCGACTCATTATTACCTATAAAAAATATCAACAAAAAATATATATTTTTATGATACGACAAATATATGTTTATATGAAAAAATCATAATTTGAATGTAAAAAAATTTAAAATATAAAAAAAATCTATGGGTATTTAAAAAAATATGCTTGAATATTTTTTTTAAAACAAAATATAGTTAGATATAACAGTTTTAAATTTCATTGAATCAAAGAAAACCATGACGCCTACATAGTTGACAAAAAATTGGAGAAAATGGAGTAAACCTGAGAATCACCCCCACCCCCCGGACAACCCCCTAAACCCTCTGGACAGGCCCCCGCCCCCATGGACAACCCCCCACACCCACCCACCCCCTTGGACCACCCCTGGACACCCCCCAACCCTCCGAAAATCCCTCCACCCCTCTAGACAGCACCCCCACCCCTCTTAGACACCACCCCCCCCCACCCCTACCCCTTGAACACCCCCTGGACACCCCCAACCCTCTGGACAGCCCCCCACCCCATCGGACAACCCCAAAAACCCTATGGACATGCCCCCACCCACGTGGACTGCCACTCACACCCACCGACCCCCTTGGACACCCCCCGGACACCACCCGTTTCCACATCATTGATATAACATATTTTTTAAAAAAACATTTCATGAAATATGATGAAGTGTCCAATCGTATTTTTTATGAAATTTTACTTACTAGAAAGGGTCTTAGTATTCAATAGATTAGTAAATAAAGTGGCATAAAACAGTAATATAATCCTAAAAAATGCCTATAATCCAGCTTAAATATTTGAATAAATATGTTTGTAATCAACCATCAAATCCAAAAGGTGTATGAGAGAACAATTAGAGAAAAACTTGGCAATGAGAGATCATAGTCATTAAGGGGGGATGGTGTCAAAGGAAACACAAAATCAAAAGAACTGAGACCACTTTATGAAGTAATCCATGAAAAAGAAAAACCTACATCAAATAAACTCATTATGTCCACACATTATGTCCACACATTAACATGTGTGAAAAAATATAATTCCCATGCCATTTTGAACAAAATCATTATATCCACACCATACTATGTTATGAGATATAAAACAAAATAAATTTAGTTGATGATGATATATGACCCCACCCATCAACATCAATACGTATGTGTGAGATATAAAATCAATAATCATTATATCACAAAGAATACATGGAAAAAATGGGTTTAATATCCATTTAAAATGGAATCATATAAATAAAAAATTTATAATTCAATCAATAAAAATGATAATCCCATGTAATATAAATGGGTTCCAAATGATACTAAATAAATTTCTTGGTAGATACCATTCAATGAATATATGGTATTGAAACCATATAAATAATGAGTATATAGTTTAGTCAATAATTTTCTCAATCATTTTATCTATGATATCTTGTTGAACACCCTTCAATCAAAGTAATAGAAAACATGGTATTCATAGTGGATGGTTAAGAAATAAAAATCCAACGATATTCAAAAAGATGTACTAGGGTTCGAAATGAAAGAATCTATACTCGTTTAAACAAAAAAATCGTAAAACATAATTATAGACTATCCGTGAAAAAAAACGAACGAAATAAATTCGTGGAAGGCTTACTTGAGTGTTGCGAGTTGAGATGATAGATCCGAGAGGAGTAAAGAAGATAAATGATGAAGCCAAAATGAGTTTAATGCAGGTCGATCGACGAGCCGATTATGGTTTACCGCGCGAGAGAGACGAGCATGCGGACTGTCAATTGAAAAATCCTAAATGACAGTCCACGAGGCTTTAATTTTTTAAATGTTTTATAACATCGGTGATATAATAACTGACATTATAAACTATTTTTTAAATTTATAATGTCGGTTATTTTAAAACCGACGTAAAAAACCAAAGCACTGGTGGTTTTTTACGTCGTTTATAAAATAACCGACGTAAAAAACTCCAAGATATGTCGTTTTTTACGTCGGTTATTTTATAACCTACGTAAAAAACCCCACGCATTGAGTTTTAACGTCGGTTATTAAAATAACCGACGTTTAAAATCTACTCACCGCATTTGTTATGTCGGTTATGAAATAACCGACATAAAAAACCACGTTTCACAGATTATCACGTCGGTTATATATAAATGACATAAAAAATGGTGACGTAAATAACTTTTTCTGCACTAGTGGGCCCATAATATGTTGAGGAAATGATGGAAAAGGTTATGGTAATACAAACCCACATTAAAGCAGCTCAAAGTAGGCAGAAGATATATGCAGATAAAAGAATGAATGATTTGTAATTTCATGTAGGATATCATTTTTTCTTGAAGGTATCTCCAGGGAATGCAATTATACGATTCAGAAAGAAGGATAAATTGAGTACTATGTACATCAGACCTTTCAATATTCTAGAATGAATTGGGGCTGTTGATTACTGTTTTGAAATGCCTCTAAGTCTCTCCAAAGCATATGATGTGTTCCACGTATCACTATAGAGAAAATACTTTCTTGACCCAACACTTCTACTCACCTATGTGGAATTAAAACTAGATCCTGATATTCCTTATAGTGAAGAGCATGTCAATATACTTGATACAAGTCAACAATATTTGACAAACCAAATGACAGATCTGGTAAAATTTCAATAGAGAAACCATAAGATGGATGAGGGAACGTGGGAGCCCGAGGAACATATAATGAAGAACCACCCGAATCATTTTATGAAGTAATATTATAGAAATTTTGAGGACGAAATTATTTGAAGGAGGGGAGAATGTAACACCCCAAGCTTTCAGTATATATTCCCCTTTGAATAATTCAATATCTTGAATTGTATGCAACATCGAGATTCTAACACAAAACGACCAATAAAACTAGTCGTTATGAATTGTAATACATAATTTTTAAAATTTTATACATTTTATCTGTCAAAATGGACTTCATTATTGGATTTGGAATATCGAAATTAGATTATAGTGATTTTTTGGGATTTTTCTGAAAACATTCAATTTTTATTAATAATGAAATACAATGAGTTATTGGTTAAAAATGACATTTTATTTAAATAATTATTTATTTTATTTAAATTTATTTTAGATCAAAATAGATACAAAATACCTATATAATTTCAATATAATTCATTTGAGTCAATTTATAATATGATTATATATATAAAAATTTTATTTAACTTTTTACCATCTTTTACCCACCTTCTAGGAGGATTTCAAAATTTGCATAAAAAATAATTGTACTCCTTCTGTGAGTTGAATTTAAAAAATCTAAGAGACACAGTTGATATCAAAAAGTAAAATTTGGTTCTATAAGATAAATTTTTTTTTAATAGTAACTGTTGATTTTTATTTACCACGGTTAAAAGTAAAAATGGTAATTAAAGGTAAATATTATATGATTATTACCCTAAAATTGTCTTAATTATATTGGATAAGTGTAATTTGACCAAAAACAACCATATGGATAAAATATGATCCTTTAGGTCTACTTTAATTAGATTAGGACATTTATTATTATTTAATTCAAATAAGATTTAAAAGTGTCAAATTCAATGTTTAATAATTAATTCCTTTTTAATATAGAGTTAACCATAAGATAAATACGACTATAAAATAATCATTTGAAACTTAAAATTATTCCATACATAATGGTATTTTATTTATAATTTTTAGACATTAAATAATTTAATTTATTTATGACACAATAATGATGCAGTAATTACCTTATTAATGAAATATTAAAATAATTGATATTATAAATACCCAAATAAATGTATCTTGAGAGTTTTTGTGAATTAAACTAATTTTATAGGTTAATATGACATTTTAGTGTTGTTTAAATGAATATTTTTCGAAGTAATAATGATGTTATCAATTTCGCAAAAACAAAATACCAAATAGTGTCAAAATTGACATAAAAGAGTTTTTAAAACAAGTATTATATTATTATTTGGTATAATATTCTTAAAAATATATGGATTGGAAAAATGACTTAGATAAGGTTATATATACTAATAATGAACCACTTGGGGTTCTCTTGGCTTGTTATAGTATGTTTATTGACCATATAATATAAAAATCCAAAGAGACATGGTAAATGTCAAACTAATTAACCAATAATTAAATCTAAATAATAAGGATAATATAGTGACCCATTCCAGTATAAAACCTATTGGTTTTGTTTTTTTTCGACACTTCCTAACCATATCCTCGAAAAAATAATTTTGGATCCATTATAAACCGAAACTTATTTTTTAATAAAATAATATTTCAATCTTTTCATATGGTTCCCCTCACCCCTCTTATAAAAGGGAACTGACCCTTCTCTAAAATTCACAACATAAAATCCATTTTTCATGGACAAAACCAGCTCAAATATCCTCTGAACTCTACTAACTTCATTATATAGTCCTCCCTTTTGTAAAAAATCAAACCTAAATACCCATATGATCAAATCAAAAGAAAGAACCCGAAGAAGAGGTAAATATTTCATCACCTCCTTCAAGTTGTTTTCCTCTTCCACTTCCTCTTTCATTGTTGTTTACATTCTAAAATAATAAATCCAGTATATTAAATATAATTTTATGTTATTAAGAAAAAATTACAACCCTATTAATTATTCTATCCATCCTATAAGTGACAAAGTCACCATACATGCGTACGTACGGATTACCATCTCCACGACGTGGTGTAGTTTGTTATTCAAACACTTCATCATTTCGATGGGTATAATAATGAGTATAAATGATGTCAATAATAAATATAAAATTATAATGATTATTTATATATGATATAATTTCCAATTATAAACTCTTTTAATATCAAATGAATGATATCGTCGCTCGTGCATACGTAAGGATTACCGTCTCAACGAACACGATTAGATTCCTTCCCCATCATAACCATTCAAGACTAATTTTCATTTAATGATTAAAAATAATGTTTAACGACTTAATATTATTTTGAATATGAATAATATACATCCTATCAATATAAAAAATGAGTCACATAACAAATAATAGAAAGGAACATGAATCAGTTAACACCTGAAACGACGATAATACGAAGATATTATTAAAAAATCATTATTAGAAGAACATATATGATATCATATGGTTCATGTACAATTTAATAATAATGATTCCATAATTTCATAGGAGGTTAACCAACACTGTAGCAAAGAAAATTACAAGATAAAGGTTAATTCTATAAAATCTTCATTATCTATGGTTATTTATACATAATTATATACTGGGACCCCTTTGTAATCCACATGCATGTTTCTTAAAAATTTATTTCAAAACATTTTTACAATTTACTAGAAAATTGGTTAAATTAATTAATACCCTTATTTTATCTTATATGTTTTGAAAGTAATCTTTCTGTAATTTTCCAAACAAGGTACTTTATAACCCTTTCCACAAAATTAAGGTAGGAATGTTTTTTTTAATTTATACGGCGGGTGTGGCTATTTACCACCGTTATAACAACATCGAAGCTTCCCTTACAAGCATATAAAGAATATTTTCAAAAGAAAATGTTTTATTTAATAATTACATGAATTTTAAACGATTTCAAAATATAATGATATAT
Organism: Viscum album; assembly: GCA_963277665.1. Lineage (NCBI taxonomy): Eukaryota > Viridiplantae > Streptophyta > Magnoliopsida > Santalales > Viscaceae > Viscum > Viscum album. Next base: position 235,311,878 of record OY728167.1, on the reverse strand, counting down.
TACTCTAAAAGGGTTTGATTTCATCTATGTCAACATCGTTTGATAGATTTTATGTTTGTTTGAAGTTGATTTATTATGATAAAAATCACCAATAATTTATTTAATGTATTGTGATATTTTTTACTGTGGATGTGATATTTAATACTATTCTTGGTTAGTGGATAAATTATTTACATTTCGTATGCTAGTTTTAATATGAATATTTATTTTATGTTTAAACCATTTCATATGAGGAATGCATTTGACAGAGTAAGAAATTGGTGGTTCCCACTGTAGCTCCTTGGTGATTCGGTACATCTAATAAGACAAACTAATATCTCTGCATAAGGAATTGAAAAAATCATATTGGTAGTCTTGTAACAATGCGTTGACTATGTGTTTATGATGCTTGGAATTATAAATTCCATCATTATGAACGTGGCTATTTATATTTCATGTTATTATTCTACTATTAGAATATCAATGTGGATAATTTAATGGAATTATTTGATTTTATATTTTCCATATTATGTTTACGTTCAAGTTTAAAAGGATTTTTTTTGTAGTCTTATACATTGCCTTAACTGTTTATTCTTATTTATGAAAGTTTCCACTGTATTGTTATCCTTACAGAGCCTTTGAGCTCACCCCTTTCTAGGTTTTATTTTTCATTAGATGTGAATATTTATTTTATGACTGACCTACTGGGATTGTCTAGGGATATGAGTGTGGCCTATGGAGATTATATTGTTGTATTTTTTCATTTTATAATTTAATGTAAAACATATGACTGTATCTAGTATTTACAAGGCTACTAAAATGATCAGCCTTTTGGGATTTGATCCCTTGGGATAATGTCAACGTTATGTAATAATACACAGATTTTGGGTAACTGGGGTCGAGGTGTTACATATATTACTTGAGATCACATAGTGAAAACTTCATGAGAATAAGTATCAAGGATTATGATCACCCAGCACATAATATTCAAACATCATCTATGTACAATAATATTGATATATATAGACTCTAGGACATATAATTTAGATTAATGTCATAGAATCAGAAGGTTTTAATTATATACAAGAATATTAATAACTTTTTGATATCTCACATAATATGAAATAATAAACATGAAATAATGTGTGCAAATATAATGGCACTATCATGGTAAGAACAAATCAAGCACATATTCAATTGTATGCATGTTGTGGTGGATGTGAAAAAACATTTTTTAGACCATGGGATTCATGGTAAATCCTTTGGAATTTATGTAGTATTGGCTTACTTATTGATATATATATATAAAATGGGATTAAATTTATTTTTCATAATGCGATTTTAATCATACAAATTTACCTTTATGGATATAGGTTGGATCATGAACGTATAATACTTATCTAATAAATTTTATTTTATATTTTTTACTCTATTAAATTCTTTATTCATATCTACCATCACTCACAATGTTTACCATTTAAAAGCCTCACACAAACCCCCCACAAAGGATGTAAAATTCAAACTATCTATTTCCTACTTCCAAAAAACCATTTAAAAATTCATCAATTAAATTATAAGGATGGATTATTTATAAGGAGAATTTTCTTTCCATCACACTTACACAATTTTTGAATATAAACAATTAAATACACACATATATATATCATATATTTTAAATATGGGGATAAAATATATGGATATAATCAATATATGTGACATGATCCTGCATCTTAACACAATCATCTATATATAAAAGGAATCCAACCCACCATTTTTAAAATTTAATTATTGATATTTCATTCTATAATTATATAATATTTCTCAATATGTAAAAAAATGGTATAATGCATGAGATTCCTTCGATAATATAGAAAATTTAGTGGGATAGTAAAATATAGTTCATTCATAAAAATAGTCAAAAATAGGGATGTTTTAAAAAGGTCTCAGTCCATATTATCCTGGCATGTTTAGGTCCAACCCCCCAATTTTACATGCCTATGAAAATTTATACTCAATTTGGTTCTATGTAACCATGTCAAATATCAATCCCCCTTGAAATAAATCCAACTTGTTATAAATCAAATGATATTTATGCTTCTACTAAGACATGAATCTACTCACTAGAAATTCTATATATGTCATTATGACTATTTTTCATTTTAAAAAATTCACCAATTTGATTAAAATCCATCAAGGGATTATATTTTTGAAGCATATAATTTTTACATGCATATATACTAGGCTCCATAGTTCTATTAATACCACTATAATATTACATAATATTAATGATTGTGACAATAAAACACTTTATTTATATAACTACAAGATCTGAAACAAATTTTTGATTTATACTAATTCTTTAGTTCCATCACAACAATCTTGTTTTTTGTATAGGTTTCTTCCAATATCTAAAATGAGACTCACATTACCATTTTATTAACTTAAATATGATACAAGATCTTATTGATCTACTTTAATTCTAGTTTTATTCCTCATATGATGAATTAATCTTCTTCCTATCCATGTACCAATAACATATCCCTTAAACATTCTAATTTTTTTGGATAGTAATAATTGATACACAATAATTTTCTCCTATATTTGTTTCATATTTTACCACCGTGTGTACTAAACAGAAAATTTCAATGATATTTGAGATTTATTCCATGTTCAATAAGTAATATTTATCTCTTGAAAAATTAAAAAATTTATATTTAAATATATTTTCAATTTATATACTTTGACTTCTTCCAATGAACCCATAGATAAATTTCAACTTATATTATTCCCTAGAACTTGATTTTATATGTTAATTCATTCATAGATAAAAATTAAAAAATAAGTCATAACTAATTATAATATTGATATATATTTTCTATATGTTATCTATATATATCACATTGAAAATAATGGCACCACCACTAACCTCTTATAGTCTCTTGTAAAAATAATTATCCCATGATTTAATATCTGATTTTGATCCATAAAGTAATACTTATAGATTTCACAAAATATAGCTACATCTGAGGTTAAAAAATTCTATTTATATCAAATAGGTATTTTCATAAGTATTAAATTTTTACATTTTTCATTAAATATAATAATAATTGTAAGCTTCAATGACAATTTTAATTCAAATGGATTGAAACATCATTATTAGTGAAATGTTATCATCGTATTCAATATCTTAACATACCATTAACATTTAACACCCATTATTTCTTTATAGTTATTAAATTTACCATGATATCCCAGTTCGTTCTTGAATACCAAGTTGGAAATAGTGGGTTTTAAAATACATAAAACATTTTTGTATATGGAATAAATTTTTATGAATTCATATTCACATATAATTTTAGATTATTTTCCATTTATTGATTCTTTATTGGATAATATATTTTATTCTTGATTAATAATATCTCACTTAACATTGAGATTATAAAAAATATCACCCTTTGTTTTTTATCATTACTATGATATATGTTAATATATAACTATTATGATATCTTTTTAAATTTATTATTATGGAAACTTATTGTTCATAATGAGCCTTGAAATTATTAGATTCTATCTTACTCCCAATATCTCAAATAAATATGTGATACCTCTCATATAAATATAGTCTTACACTTGAGTATCACTTTTCTTTTTTGTTATATTATATGTAATATCAATTGTATGTTTAGTATAACTTACATTGATACATTTTTTCTTCAAGATGAATTTTCTTTCCTATAATTTCCTTTAACAAATATTATTAAAAATAACACAAAATTATGTGACATATTGTTTTTCATTCATATTATAAATCATATGAAATTCAATTTTGTATTTTAGTTGGAATAAGGTTAAGTGCTAGTGAAACTATTATAAAATCAAGTCCTAAAAAGAATAATAAAATACTTGTATGATTATCATTAATCTCACTATTGAAATAAAAGGTTAATTACTCCTATTTACTAACATCATTACACTAATGTGTATATGAAAATGAGAATTTATTAATTATATCCACTCTAAATTTTTTTATTAGTGAGTGATTAGTTAATATAGTTTTTACTTACCTAACTAAGGAATTTGTTTTCTTCTTACCAATAATATTCTCTACTTCAAATTAATAATCCTTAAACCTATTAATGGAATATTTGTACGCATGATAATTTATCTCTAGTTTCTACCTAATATAGATTTCATTTATCTTATCTAACTAATTCTATAATATTTTTCACTTTATCATATTGAATATTGAAGGTTGTCTTGGTCTTTATACCTTATAAAAAAATGTCAAATACTGAAGAGTTTTAACTAAAATGTGACTAAGCTCCCTTCTTGGTATATCATTTACATTTTCTTCTTGGATTCTATTTCTAATTATTATATTTCCAAAATTGAGTATCATTTAAATAATATGTGTTATATTCATATTTAATATCCAAAATATTTTAATTTTATTCAATTATAATTAAAATAATAGTCCAGTATGGTATACCATGATAATTTTATTTACAATATTTAAATAAAATATCACTATAGTTAAAATCGATATCGAGATAATGTCTTTGGTAACACTTAATTCATCATAATAGTTTACAAATAAAATAATATTTTAACTAGGAAATTCAATGTTATGATATTATCTAACTAACATAAGACTCATGCTCCATTAGAAAAATAAATATCCACATCAACAATTGTAACTTTTATAAGAATTCATCATTCTTATATATTAGATAATAATGAGGAATAAAAAATTACATCTAATAATCAAGAAGTGAATAATAAATATGTCATGTAATGATGAGTATAATTGATGTTTATGTCTTTTTATTTATTCCTATTAAAATAATTTCAATTAAATTTCATGTAACCCTCTATAACATATATGAATAAAAACCCTCTAGTTTAATTCTATACCTCTTTATATTTTGTTTCGTGAAATGATACCACAAAACTAACTATATCATTGTATTTTCCATTATAATTTTCACCTTGACTTTCTTTTTTCAACAAATTACTAAATATTTATTGATTTTTTTGTTATTATCAACTTGTTGAACCTTATCAAAAATATTTTTTAGTGATTTATTGACAATTTTAATTTTATAATTTCTAAAAAAACTAGATAAAATTGGTGAATATGACACATGTACGAATGTATGGATAGATCATTAGTCGACCGACATATTAACTCTATCAATTGATCATTGTACTATATCATCTCGACTACTTGTGGTCGAACGTGAATCCCATATGTTTTCATAAATTAATATATTTTAATGGAAATCTAAATAGTTTATTGATTCACATTCTATTTATAAATTAATTGGATATGAGGACACCTTGTGTAACCATCCATTCACCCATGTTTCATTCACAACTCACCAGGAATTGTTGATTACATTACGATGTAAGCATCAAATTCACCATCTACGAGTCTTCGGTAAATTTCCTTCTCTCTCTCACTTTCTTCATGATGTAACTCATCAGATAATGGTGGCTCCATTAAAAAAAATTACTTTCATTTCATAGTACCATGCATAAGATCCTATACCACTCCTAAAAAAATGTATACATGAGAATATTTTAATTTTCCATGATTTATTGTTATGATTTTTGTAGTATTACATACCATATTTAAATAAAATAAAACATAAGAATATAAATAATTTTATCATTATTACAATAATTATTAAAATATTTAATTATTAATCTTCATTTATATCATTATTTTATACAAACCCCAACAACCATAAACCATTGTATTCAAAATATTAATGCACTTGATTATTATAGTGGAAATGGATCCTTAAAACCTCTCTTCATAATATAAGTTATGGCTACACGACTACGTAGAGAGTTTTAATGTGCAATTTTGGTTAGTCAACTAGATTAACTAGTGGATCCTTGATCTATTATGTGTAGTGTCATCTTATATAAATTATGAACATGGATTTACTCAAAACTTTAACTCTAAAATTTCACCAAGATACATATGGATACTTTTTTAATGAAAACTATGATTATGTCCACCCACAACTCTAATTATATCTCCGAAATATAAGGAGGTGCACTCAATTAAGGATAAGAATCAACATAATCTTTGGATTCAACTAATTTAATTGATTGATGTTGTTTATGGCTTAATATTACATTGAATTATTTTATCTTAATTTAATTAGAAAATGAAATTAGATTATTTTTATCATTCTTATTAATTTTACTATGTGATAACATTCACAAAATTAAACCTATATAAATAGAAATTATTTGTTTTTACATCCCTCATTTTTATCCTTTCATGATTATTGACTATCCTATGTGATTTTACACCATCCACACATTAAAATAATAAATAATTAACAATGAATATTAAAAATAAATAAATAAATACCTGATCATGAGTTGTAAGTTACTAGTTTGGTCGCATCAGAAGTTGTATCTCCTAAACATTCAAACCTAAGGGACTAAAGTGTGAAAATAATAAACCAATAGTTTTGGAAGATATTTGTGCCAAAAAAATATTTCTTCACAATCAAGAATTCCTGCAACATATCCCTGCACCTTGACCATTCACCTTCTAACTAAAATTTAGAAAGAGGAACTCATAGTCTATAGTCAAAGTGGAAACATGAAATGACTAAAAGTAAGTAAAAATAGGAAAAAATATTTTGTGGTTCAGAAAAAGTTCTAGTCCACTAGAAAATGAACTTTTACTAGAGTAATAAACAATATAATACAATGTATGATTAACTATAAATAAACAGTTGATACAAAATTATTCTCAACTAAATCACTATATCACATAGTACAATACAAATGACCCTTATAAAAAAATATATTGTATCCATATTATGGTTTGTAGATATAAATTTATTCCACACAATCTCCATGAAGGAAAATTGTCTTAACATCCAATTGTTAAAGAAAAAAACCTTCCATGGAAACCAAGAAAAGAAACATTTAAATCATTATGTGTTTCAAAACATAGGATAAAATCTAACTGAAATCCACCCCTTCGGATTGTTGGACCCGTTCACCACCATTAACGTCAGGTACCAAACTCGACCATTGACTTCATCCATTATAAAATATACTAATTATTCTATAGTCCCTTCTAACATCCAAAAGATGTGTTATCTCCCATGTACTAGTAAAATTCCAGGAAGATAATTATTCCATCATATATGAATCCCAATGAAATTATTAACTAAAACATCCCACCTTAATTAGTATTTCATGTTCCCTGCCATCTATGAGAAATAGAAAGTCAATTTGGGAATCAACCCTATGCACTGTAATTCTAGCATTGGTAGACCCCTAAACTCTTGTGGTTCTACTCCATTCAGAAACATCTATTATGAAACTAAACCTCATGATTTTTTTGTCCTTGAACATTTTTGAACATGGTCCCTTTATAATTTTAAAACATGATTAGTTTACCCAATTACAACTTTTTTTTATACCTATCAGACTACATATTTCATTATCCTTAAACTGTCATGCATCGCCTGACCTCTACTCATCGCAGCCTTGGCCTGCTATACTAGTTCCTTACATCCAAGAATATCATCTACCAGGTTTTTACCCTTTCATAAAATTTCCACATTAAAAAGGTTATTCAGAACATTGATATCCATCCATTAACTATTATCATAGATTTTGAAATCAAATTTTTCATCACATTATCATATAAGTAAACATGTTTGAGACTTATCACCAAAATTATCTATATCCATGGAATTGACATTGATATATGTAATACATTTGAAAACTCCTAGGTAATAAAGTCTCACATTTTGGTCATAAAAGAGTTCCTCATGAATTTTTTATACCAAAGGTTAAGAATGACGATTATTCATGATATGAGATTTATGTTTAACCTCTTAGTAAAAAAATTACTTTGGGAAACTAGAACATTACCTCATGATCGTGGATATCTCATTCAATATCTATCTAAACCATTATATAACACTATTCTAATCAGCTATTACAGGAACCATATTCTCTATCTGGATTCCATTTATGCAATAGAACATTATGAATTCCCTTCCCAAATACTCACCCCCATCATCAAACCGAATTCATCAAAACATCATTCTAATATCAAATTCTACAATATCTCTCCCTCTGATGAAACTCTAGAATACATCTGACTTTTGTTTGTGTAAAATACCAACACTTTATATAAGAAATCATCAATAAAGGTTAGATAAAAAAGGGTTCCTTCATGAGAACGAATGAGTCTTGGTACTTGTACATCCATGTAAACTAGCTTCAGATAGTATTTCATAGGTGTCCATTCATTTGAATGAATAAAACTATAAACAGATTTTTATGGATGAAACCCCAACTTGTTGTTTAAATAATACGTTCGAATTTGGGAAATCCCCTATCGACCAAGTTCCTTAATCCATTCTCACCAATGTTACCAGATGGACATGTCACAACATTTCTCTTCTATAAGGCATTTCTCTGACATAAATTATACCTTCTAGAAACCTAGGTCGGTATAACATTATTTCCTTCACTCTAGGGTCCACCACCATGGAACCATGGGTTATTTCCACACACAATAAAAAAGAGTGTAGATAACCCTATATCATCAAGCTAACAATGAAAATTAGGTTTTTTTAGTCTTGGTATATTCCATATGCCACAAAAACGAAACATAAATCTATTCATTTTTTGATTTATCATATATACGTTAACAATAACCTCATACACCTCTCCATACACATTGAAAACCTTTCCAAGGATTATAGATTTGTAATTTTACATGTATACACATTCAAAATTTAAATTAAATAAATCTTTGATATCATGGAACCATAAATCCATTGAACTCATCACACATAGACAAAAATACCACACTCACCATCAAATAATATTTTTGTGGATGATCAAAAATCATACATTCTGGAGTATAAATTCCTATCTAGTTAATCCTTCTATATGTGTCCCTTCATTCAATAGTTATAACATACATAGTCTGCCGGACAAGATGTATTTATGAAGATATTATCTCTTCTATTATCTCTTATTTTATTTTTAATTCATCAGGTAGAGTATCATCTATATTCTGAAAATTTGAAAAAAAAATCTAGAAGTAGATGATACAACAGTCATCTAGAAATCTTCATTCAAGATTAGATCATGGATCTCCATAATTTCCATGTCAGTCATTATATTTTAATTACTCACAACAATCATCATCATATCCCATGATTTCAAAAGTGATGAAAATAGTATTAAGGCACACACCCCTTCAGAAAACATCACTCCAAATAACTCTAACTAACAATATATCATATTGAATTTGTCGTGATTTTCATTCATAGATATTCTTTTTGAAAACCACATTCATAAAATTCACTACAACATGAACATTAATTTAATAGTGGAACGATTCCCATATATGTCCACAACAATATCCATAAATCTTATTGTTTTAATCATTTCATAGATGTTTATGCAAATATACTAGGCTAGAATCATCCAGATGGCACCGAGTGCCTTCTTATCATGCATTTCAAAATCTATATTTTGTATTACATTTGAATTCATCCAAACCAATGGACGATTGAGATCCTTTTGACACAAAAAACGAACTACAAGAATTTTCAAAAATCCAAATTCTAATCCATAAAACTTATCCAGCCTCAATATGATCTCTTCTAATGAAATTTATCAATGATTGAAAGAGACCCACTAAAGTTAGAATAGTGTCAATGAAAAGTACATCATTATTTCATGATGATGTTGTCTGAGATTCCCTTCATAACTCCAAACAGTGATCCTATACCATTTTTTACATTGGAATATATATCTTTTGAATTTCCAATCCTATATAACTCATGTTTGGAATTATTACACCTGAATTTCTACATGATTTTGGTTCTTGTGTAAGATGTATTTTTAATGAATATTCCACACATCAATACCACAAAACATCATCTTGAGCCATAGAACTAAATTTTGAAAGATACCCTCATAGTTGACATTCAAAGAAGAAACATACAATGAATTAATGTAATGAAAAGTTGAATGAACAAATGGGATTATATGGTTAGAAAAAAGTCTTAATCAATTAGAAAAAAACTTTTTCAAGATTAGTAAAAATGATATTACAATAAATAATCAAATATAAATTAGAAGCTAATAGAATCTTAAGGTTGAGTAAATCCCATTATCACACATTATAGTACAAATTACCACAAATTTGGACATATATAGTAATTATATTATTGTTTACCTAATTCCAAAACCAAATTATCTTCATAGAGAGAAAGGATTATGGATCCGATCTTTAGGTACATTGAATCATTAAATTATATTTAATCATTTTCTCAACTAGATCACCTAGTTAATAGTGCATCAGTGCAATTTTTGAAGCTCTTCCTTTAGATATGATGCTTAGATCATTTTATGCATTCACAACTACCATTTTTTTAATGTTCTATACTTTTGGTTCAGATAACTAATATATCTGCATCAAATTGATGTAAAAAATATCAACAGTTACACTATTTAAATGAAATCAACACTATAAAAAATAGCTTCTCAAACCAATAATAAAAGGTTATTTCATAGAGTGTATGATGGACTGACCCCTTATGGAAACTCTTTATATTTTCAACATATATTATCTTATATTGTTCTTTTCATCCAATGTATTTTACCAATTTGGATTTTTATCAGATATTATATTGAATTGTCTCATAATGTGAATCTCCATTATTTATGATGTATACCCCCACAAAGGTGAGGTGGAATTTTAGATAGTAGAATAAATTTCATAACATAAATTTTGATACAAATACCCATATACAATTAATGGTTGGGTGGATGATTCACAGATCATAAAATTCTAATATTTAATAACTAATTATTATAAACTTTCACATATTAGAGTTATTAAAATTAAATAATATCAAAACCAAAATATACGGTTCAATAATAGATCATGATCAATAGACATTCATGGACATTGCATGAAATAATTAAATAAGTCAAAATCTACGTGAGATAATTTTTAATTAAATAATGTACAATTAATATATTTTTAAATCATTCTCAATATGTCTCATGGATCCCAAAATAATTTATTAAATTCCCTATATTTTAAAATAAAAGTAACAATTTTTTTGAATTTTTCCAAGGTCATGTTGACCTTTTAGGAGGCTCTAAATGAAAAATATGTAATTGGGGAGGTTATATTAGGGTTTTCAGGTATGGGAGGACCTAGTTCCCCCCATCCTATGTTCGTTCAATGAATTCAGATCTATGAGGTATCAAAAATATTTTTAAAAAATAAAATATCCCTAACCCAGTAGACCTCCCTTTAGGCATTGTTAATTCTCATAGTGAATCAATTTTATAAATTTATATTACTCTTCCTTAAAACTAAAACTACTCAGGTGTATTATTGTTCATGTCTGATATAAAATCAAAAGAGAATAGTACATAGAATTAAAAAACCTAATACAATAGAATATATGAACACCTTTGTTAAAAAAGTAAATCTAATACAAAAAAATAAAATTATGAATGACAAGAACACTAAATTTCTATAAATCCTGATACATGAGATATTAAAGCATTAAAAGTTGTAATCAGTAGTCATATCATTGCTGGGAGTGGTTCTAAAAAATACAATGGTTATATATTCAATCTATGATTATTATAATCCATTTTAATGTGGTCAAGTGCTTTGATATATTTAGAATTCAAGTGATACAAAACCATGTTTAAACATAACAACTAACCCCCCAAACATAATGAAATAATCTAATAACTAGTTAATTATTTAACACCTCAGCCTAGAACACTCATATAAGATGAAGGAGTACATGTCCTTAATCACACCACCCCAATACCATAGAATACCAACTAGTGATGATGACAAGATACAAATAATGGAGATACCTTTCCCTCAAATCTGAATAAAACAATAGAAGAAAATAACCAAAATATATATCACATAACAAGAGTACATGTAATCAATAAAAAATATTATATAAAAAATTTCTCATGAAGAATTAATACAAATTTACAACCATAAAATCATGAAATTGATCACCAATTAGGCCAATCACATATAGAAAAATACACATGATCCTAATTCCATCTCTAGGACACACCACACACATAGTCTTATGATACCCTTGACCTTCTCTAACCCAATCTATTGGATGATCTGTACTCAAACCTATAGAACAAATATAAGGTATACAGACATAGTGGGGTTCCCATGTTTGGCGTTTGAAATATAACTCCTTAGGGTCCCACCATGTTCCCTTATTATAAACCATTATATACATGTATGCATGAGAGAAAATAAAAATGCCATGCACGAACATAAGAAGTCGTGAAATAACCATACCACCATGACTCCCTGTGCATCAGGTCATCATGTGATATCCTGAACACCATGATACTTGATAATACGTACTTCAACATCATTATATAATCCCATGATCACCGTGATTCATACCATCAATCCCATAACCCAACCCATACATGAAGAATCATGATGGAATCATTTAAGACATTATCCCACAAACTCATTTGTCATGACACCTGATAATACATACATCGGTTCTATGCAGGAATCTCAAAATATCCTCACCTCTTTCCATAAAACACATAAAATAGAATATACCTAAATACTTAGGGTAGGAATCATGCTTGACATAATACGTCCACTCAAATGTACTCGGTACAATCCAATATCAAATCCCAATGTATTACCTTATCACTCAATGTAGGGTCCATTTTTCATGCACCACACTATGACAAACCGCATCCATCTCACTTGATGAAGTATACTATTACGATCCAAGCCCAGTCAAGGTAAGGTCCACTATCCCTAAACAAGCCTACTTATGGAAATATCATATTCATGCACATATGGAGTCCATCACACTCATGATGGGTATGGAACTCATGATTTCATTCCACAATCTAGTTTTTCACCTATCAACAACACAAGAACATGTATGAAATAAAAAATAGGGCTCATAGAACATCACAAAGAACACCAACTCATCACTTGTGTTCAAGTAATTTTGACCTAGACCCTCATCTTGAATAATATGTCATATCCCATGTTAGTGTGTCCTTTTGGTCACCAGATCTATCATGGTATCTTACCATCGATATAATCTTTCTACCATCACCCATTGGTGAAAATACTATCCAGTGTCTCCTTTGACCTCAAATTCATGAACCGAATCATCATAACCAAATCCTATCAACAATCATGGACCTATTAACCAAGTACCATCACATAATATTCATCTCAATGACCTTTGGAAACCTGATTCCATTTCCTGAATAGTTTTACCAACCAACACGTAGGTCCCATATCGAATATCTAAAGGGAGATTCCACAACTCATTCCCTGGAGGAAATCCCTCTCCATCACTCACTGTCTTGACCAGAAGGACTCATCCCACTCACAACACACACTATACCTCAATCCACCCTCATAATGTTATCACTCAATATACATGAGATGTCTGGACGTCCAACCCAACACCACTACAATTAATAATTTCACACTCACCCAAAAGAGACATAGGAAACTATAAAACCCCAGGTAGGGATTACCTGTCATGTAACCCAACCTGATCAATCACTAGGCCCAAAGGGAAAATATTATCCCCAAAATCTGACAACTGGTTCCGGAGTATTAAGAACATAGGATCAGGAACATCTTCACCCATGGATCTCAATATAAATAAAAAATATAGACAAAAAAATAAACTAAGAAAACATGGAATAATGTATTATCATCCATATAATATATAAAACTATAATAATAATATATCATAAGAAGTTAAAAATAAACACCCTAATAAACATTTGATGACCCAATATCATAGAAGAAAATATAAAAAACCTATAAAACTCTGACATCACCACCGGTGGCCCTTGTTCACCCACCATATACACTTGTCCATTAACTATCCAACCCAATCATTAATGGATTGAAACAGAAATGGTAACCTGAAAGAGAAACATGAGTTTTGTATATGCACCCGGGTTGCATGTGAATATATAGGGGGAGATATAAACATGCCTAGAATGATATATGAAATGAGTCTGTACAATTCCCTTAATAATATTGTCTATATATATCTTGTTTGAAAATATGGTGTAATATATGATTTTTCATATGCATTAAAAAATAAATATAATATCATGACACACTCACCTTCATAAAATAGCCACCATTTCACATAAAATAATAATTGAAATCTATAATATTTAACAACATTTTAAATTAAGTGAAGCTTATGTTTATAATCATAGAAAAAAAATTACTTTTTATTAACATTCCAAATATTATATCAAAACATCATTTTCAGAAATAACCCCACATAAAACCTATTTCGTAATACTCGTCTAACAAACAATCAAAACATTACTTTTAAACCATATTTTCCAAACTATTTTACAAATCATTTTTAATATACCAAAACACACTCAAGAGAAATAAAATCACAAAATATCACCAAGGTAATCACGAACACCAAACAAATGTTAACCAAAACAATCATTAGTGTCATAAAATTGAGAAAAATGTTATAAAAACAATGTTTAGAATGGGATACCTTGAGTAATAATAAGAAGGACTAATTATAAAGGGAAACATCCTGATAGTGGAGAAACTAATCAAAACTATAGATATGATCCCTAAAATAGAACACAATATCTTATATATGTCGATAGTACCATCAAATTAAACATCCCATATAATTATCTCAGTAGCACTGAAGCTACAATGGGAACATAATACATCACATGAGAACTCATTATTTGTAGTCAATGGCTCCTTTAAAAGAGGATAATCTATACTAGGGGTTCTACTTATCCATACTTCTAATTAAATTACAAGGACTCCAATCATAAGTAGAATAAAGGAAAGGAAACAATAATCACAAAGATCTATTAATAATCATTTGCAATAAACCTCCTCTCACCCCTTACACCATTTCCTATACCATAACCATTCACATTAATTCATAAGGATCACATATAGAAAACTCAATATAAACCACTCTCTTAAGGGGTCATAATTCACAATGGTGTGCAAGTCATAAGGGGGGTCCATTGAGGGTCTCACTAATTTTAGAAATCAACTCCTTCAAAGAATGTTAAATATATTCATTTGAAAAGTGTCTTGGTATACTAATCTATTTCATTCCATTTGAAATCCTATTTCAAAAAATTCCTCAAAATCCATTTATCAGCACAGATTTTGAAACCGCAATATTTAATAATTTCTTTTTTAATACATTTCTGTCAGTACTGAATCCCAATGGTCTAAAAAAGTCAAGTAAGGTCAAAACCTGTTATTTTATAAAATTTTCCTTTGAGACATCACACATATACATTTAAAATTAATCCATTTCGAAATACCCATTAAAAATGAAAATATTTAAATATTTTAAAAAGAACCACTCTCGAATTTTGATGGAATCTTGTAATCTGGATTGTTCGTTCCATATGATGAATCCATTTATAAAACCTTTGAAAATCCTATTAACTCCCACAATATGTATATAAAATAATTTTTCTTTATAGCGAAGTAATTAAATACATCCCAACAATTTATAACATGCACTAAATTAAAATTCAAAAGAAACTCTTACCTATTCTAAGATGAAACACAACAAAGCCATATATCCTTTGGTGGGTAATGAACAACCATTTAAGGAAGATACCTCATGAACCTATGAATTACTATATCCTATTAAATGGAAAATTATCAATCCCAAATAAAAATTCAAATAGAGGTTAGGGTTTTTTAAGAGTGAAAAATCATAGGAAAGGGAAAAGTGAAATGAGGGGAAGTTGAAAAGAGGAGGAAGAACATATTACCATTTCAAGTCACTTGGAATCAAATTTAAAGATAGATTGATATTGAATAATGGGATAGGAAAGAAGCTCCTTCATGTGAAAACCAACCCTAGTTGAATGATAGTGAATATGACAGAATCCTATCATAAAAATATAGTGTGGGAATATATAATTTTCATTATAAATTAAAAATGGGAAGACCTAGCGACTTGTCCACACTATTTAACCACAATGTTTTTAAAACCATGAAACTATTATATAGAAGAAACTCCTTATGTGAAACATCCTCACATAGTTTGGATGCATGGTTTCCAAACCATTTTTTAAATATATAATAACACACTGCTAAAAACTATATAACATCCAAAATCTTATCGCATAGTTTCCTATAACTATGTATAAGATGTGAACTAGGACCCATAATAACATATTCTCATTCATTATTTTTGTTGGGGTTGACATTTTTTGGATCAAACTGGGTACTAAACATATAGAACAACCATTAACTGAACAAAATGAACTAAAAAAATCCTTGTGTAAGGGTAACCCCACTGCTTCCCCTAACTCGTACATGCAAACGGGGCATAGAAGGAAAATATCCACATTTTCAAGATTCAAGAAAAAAATTCCACAAAACATAAATTACAACGTGATGAGATTAAAAAATTGATGGTGACATTAAATTATCACATTTATCCCCAACATGCCACTTTCAACCTCTAGAACGTCCCTGGTAAAAATAGAAGCATTTGCAGACGGAAAACCAAAACCATACAATATAATATTTAAGAGGATCATGGATAACTTAAAAAGACCCCAACACAAATAAAATAACCTAATGAGATCCATCCCCCATAAGACATTAAAATACTAAATTAGTGAAAATATCATAATGAAATATCTAACCATAGCTATCCATGATGAACATTAAAGAAGACAGTGACACGAAATGGGTCTACCCACCATTTATAATTCATCTAAAATAGTGATGTATCAAATAATCACTGTAAAATAAGAGTTATAAACAAAAAAATGAATCCAGATATAAATGACGTAAACAACCAGATTGCACTATCCTCAATCATCCGAAAAGTTCACTAATACTATCACATTCCAAAACATTCAAGGAAAATAGAATATAAAATAATTCCAAAAATAATAAAGTATATGGTCATTAACCGTGGGTTACAAAACTAGTGATTGTGTTTATACTATTAACATATACCTGGGTAAACATATCAGGGCTAACCTAACCAGATTTACACCGATACCAGCAAGTTTGTAATACCAACTAGTTCCATGTCCATCTAATTAACTAAAAACACATAGTTAAGGCCATACCCCACCCAATTCTAATATTTTATTTCATTGAGTGTATAATGGAATCAACCTCCTGAGGAAAATCCTTATATTTTTAATATATATTGAGATATAGTGTTCTTTTCATCCCATGTAATTTACTCATTTAGATTAATAATAGATATTATATTGAATTATTTCATCATTATAATCTACAATATTTTTGATTCTTATCCACATGAAGTTGAGGGAGAATATTAGGCATGAAGATAAATTTTATAACATAAAATTTGGCACACATACCACTATACAATTTAAGGATGGATTGGTGATTCATCAATCATCAAATACAAATATTTAATAACTAATTATTACCAAATGATAGTTATTATGTTTATTAAAAGTTAAGAAATACTAAACCAAAAATATAATGTTCAATAATAGTCCATGATCAATAAACATTAATTGATATTTCATAAAATAATTATATAAGATAAAATCTAATTGAGAGAATTTTTAATGTACTAATGTATAATTAATATATTTTTAATTCAATATCAATATGTCTCATGGATCCTAAAATAATTTATTAAATTTATTATATATTAAAATAAATTTAATAATTCTTTATAATTTTTTCATGTCCTTGTGGACCTTATAGGTGGCCCTAAAAGAAAAAAAATTAAATGGGGAGGATATATTATGTTAGTCGGGTAAAGGAGGACCATGTTCTGCCCTTCCTGGGTTCGGTCATTGAACATAGATCTGTGAGGTGTCCAGAATATTATTAATATAAAATAAAATAAAATATCCCTAATTCTGTTGAAATACCATGAGGCATTGTTAATTCTCATAGTGAATCATGTTTATAAATTTATATTACTATTCTTTAAAACTAAAACAACTAAGGTGTAGTATAGATCTTGTCTGTGATAAAACCCATAGAGAATAGTATGTAGCATAAAAAAACTAATCCAATAGTAAATATGAACAACTTAATTTAAATGTAAATAAACTACAAAAGAAGAAAATTATGAATGGCAATAACACTATGTTTTTATAAATCCAGATACATGAGACACTGAAGCATAAAATTAGGAAATGGATAGTCATATCATTGTCAGGATTGATTCTAAACAATCTAATGGTTATACATTCACTCCCTGATTACTAAAAACATTTTTAATATGTTTAATTAATTTTATATATTTATAAATCAGGTGATGCGAAATAATATATAAACATTACACTTAACCCCCCCCCCCCAATCGTTATGAATGACTCTAAGAAGTAGTTAATGTTTTATAACCACATCCTAGAATACCCATATATGATTAAGGGGTACATGGCCTCAATCAACCCTCCACAATACTAGAGTATACCAACTATTGATGATGACATTATCCATTCAATGGGGAGGTTATGCCCTCGAATCTGAGCCAAAAAATCGACAAAAGTAATCAAAATATCTATCACATAGTCATAGTACACGTAATCAATAATGAAAATTCAATAATAAATTTCTCATATAGAATTTTTAAAAAATTACAACCATAAAACCATGAAATTTATCATTAATTAGTCCAATAACATATAAAAAATACACATGATTATACTTCAATCTAAGGGACACACTACACACCATGTCTCCTGACACCCTTGAACTACTCTAGCCCAATCTATTACATGACATGTACTCGTACCAATACAACAAATACAAGGCATACAAACAAAATGTGGTTCCCATGTAGGGTTTTATAAATATAAATAATTAGGGGCCCACCTTGTTCCCATACTATAATCCATTATATACATGTATTAATGGGAGAAAAAAATGTCATGCATGCTTGTCAGACGTCGTGTACTAACCAAACCACCATGACACCATGTTCATCAGTTCATCATGTGCTAACATGAACAGCAAGATATGTGATCACACATACATCAACCCCATTCTATAATCCCACAACCACCTTTACTCATTCCATAATACCCAAAAACCATCACATATCTGAAGACTCATGGTAGGCATCATCTAAGACATCAACCCACAAACCCAGCTATCATGACACCTGATGATACCTACTTCGATGCCACATAGGAATATCAACATTACATCACCTCTTGCCAAAAAACTCATAACGCACCCTATACCTAAATACTTGGGTCAGGAATCATCCATGACATCATCCATCCAATCAAATGAACTAGGTATGATCTTATATCCAATCCCAACATTTTACCTTATCACTCAATGTAGGGTCCATTTTCCATGCACCAAATAATGATACAACCCATACATCTCACTTGAGGCAGTACACAATCCTGATGCAGGCCTACTCATGGTATGGTCCATTATCGTGACACAAGACTACATAATGAAATATCATCTTGATGAACATGGGGATTACATCTCACTCGTGGAGGTTATGGACATCATGATTTATCTCCCCCATCCATAATGTCACCTATAAACTGCACAAGAACATGTATGAAAAAATAGGGCTCCAATACCATCACAAAGAACACCAAATCGTCACTCGAGTTACTGTCATCTGGACGTCGACCCTCATCCCGAATCACATCTAATCTCTTATGTTAGAGTGTCCACTAGGTTACCAGATCTATCATGGTATCTTCTCATTGATATCACCATTCTTCCATCACCCATTGGTGAAAATACTATCGAAGGTCTCCATTGACCATGAATTCAATACCCGACCCATCATCATCAAATCCTACCAACAATCCTAATCCTTTTAACCAAAAAACAACACCCTATATCATCTCTAAGTCCTTTGGGATCCTAATTCGATGTCCTGAATTGTTTTCCCAACCCACACCTGGGTCCCATATTGAATATCCTAAGTGTGATTTCTCAAATCATTTATTGGATGAAATACCTCTCCATAACACCATGTCTTGTCTTTATGAACTCATGCCACTCACAACACTAACTATACCTCAATCCATCCACATTAGGTTATCACTCACTATACATGAGATGTCTGGACATCCCACCAATCACCAAAAGGCTTATTAATTTCACAATCACCCAAAAGAGTCATAGGAAACTATAATAAAACCATATAGGGATGACCTGACATGTAACCCAACCCAATCTATCCCTATGCTCGAAGGGCATATATAATCCCCACGAGCTAACAGTTTTTGCATGAGTATTAAGCACATACACTCTGCAACAATTTCACGCTAGGATTTTAATATAAATAAGATGAATAAACAAATAAATAAACCAACAAAACATGGAATAATAAATAATAATCAATAAAATATAAACAATTGAAATAAAATATTTCATAAGAAGATAAAAATGAACACCCTAGGAAAAATTGAATGACTAAATATCCTAGAAATAATGATAAATAACCTAAACAACTCTAACCTCACCACTGGTGACACCTGGTCACCCACCATATCCACTTGTTCATTAACAATCCAACCCAATCTTCAAAGTATTGAAATTGAACTAAGAACCTGAATGAGAAACATGAGTTCTATATTGTCACCCAAGTTAATATTGAATATGTTTCATGAGAGATTAATATGCATAGAAAAATCTAAATAATGAGTCCATATTATTCCATTCATAATATAGTCTATATAAATATTCTTAGAACATCCGGTGTAAAATATTATTTTCATATTCATTATACAATAAATTTAATAACATTGCACACTCAAATTTATAATGAAACCACCCATTCACATAAAATAAGGATTGAAAACTATTTTAGCTAAACCCATTTTAAAATATGAAAACTGTATGTTAATAACCAAGGAAACAAAAAAATTACTTTTTATTCCTCTTTCCGGCCATTATATCAAAAAATCATTTTAAAAAATAACCACATTTAAAACCTTTTTCATATAACTCGTTTATGAAATAATAAAAACACTCCTTTTAGACCATATTTTCCTATCTATTTTAGAAATCATTTTAACATACTCAAACACAAACAATGTGAGATGCAATAAAAAAATTTCACCTTGGTAATCATGAGCACATAAATAATATCAACTCAACCAATCATAGGTGTAATAAAATTGAGAAATAGGTGATACAAACAAAGTATATAATGGGATACCTCGAGTCATTGTAATAAAGACAAAATCATAACGGGAAACATACTAAGAATCATGAACCTAATCAAAACAATATACATGATCACTAGGATGTAACTTAAGAACATATCTATGTTGATAGTACTATCAATCTCACCAGCCCCTATAACAATATCGGAGCACTGAAGCAACTATGGGAACCTAATACGTCCTAATATAACTCATTATCTGTACGCAATGCCCCCTTATGAGAGAATAATCTATACTAGGTATTGTACTTATCCATACATCTACATAAATTCATAGGACTCCCATGAGAAGTAAAATAGAGGTGATACGATAATAATTGAATATACATAATTATAATAATTTTTAACAAACCTCATCTCACCTCTTACACTATTACATATAACATAACCTTTTACAATAATTCATAAGAATCACATATAGATACATAAACATAAACCACTCCTGTAAGGGTTCATAATTCACAATGGTGTGCTAATCACAAGGGGGATCCAATGTGGGCCTCACTCATTTTAGAAATGAAATCCTTCAAAGAGAGTTAAAATTATGTCTTTGAGAAGACTCTTAGTTTTATAATATATTTCATACAATTTGAAATCCTATTTAAAAAAATTCCTCAAAATCCATTTATCAACCAACATTTTGAAAGTACCATTTTTTATAGTTTCCTTTTTAATTAATATCAAACACCACGGAAACCAAATGGTCTCAAAAAAATTCAAATAAGGTACAAATCTTTTTATTTATAAATTTAACCTATAAAACATGACATGTATACTTAAAAAATTAATCTAGTTTTAAACACCCTTTGAAAATCAGAACATTTAAATATTATAAAATGAACCATTCATGAATTTTGATGGACTCTTTCCATGTGTTAAGTTCATTCATAGTGTTGAAACCATTTATAATCCCTATGAAAATCATGTTCATACTCACAATGGGAATATCAAATAATATTAATTCATAAATAAGTAATTAAAAACATCCCAAATTTTTTTAACATGCATTAAATTGAAATTCCAAAGAATCTCATACATATTCTAGGAGGAAATGCAACCGAGTCTTATCTCCTTTCACTGAGAATGAGAAAACAGGAAAGGAAGAGACCTCATTAACCACTAAACACCCAAATAGAATTCAATGTCAACTTCTAAAACCCTAATATCAATTCAAATATAGTATAAGGTTTTTTCAAGAGTAAAAAGTCAAATGAAAGGGAAAAGAGAAGAGAGGGGAATAAGAAAAGAAGAAGAAGAATAGTTTACCATTTGAAATCACATGGAATCAAAGGAAAATATTACTTGTTATTGAATAATGTAACACCACGACCCCAGTTACCCAGAGTCAGTGCATTATTACATAACATTGGAATGATCACAAAATATCAAATCTCGAAAATCTCATTAGTTTAGTAGCCTTGGAAACACTAGATACTTTCATAAATATTACATTACATTATAAAATGGAAAACTAAAACAACAATGTTTCCATAGACAACACTAAGAACCCATAGAATATCCCTACAGGTCATTTAAAAAATAATTCTCCACATCTTGGGAAAAACAAAACATATAAAGGTAAATTTTAATTAAAACAAATTCTCTCATCGATATAATTTATATGATTAAATTATAATATTGAAGGGAATTAAATTATAAATAAAATATATTTTTACCATATAATTTAATGTATTTCATTATCTTTAATTTAACATTGAATTGACAGGTAAAAACATTTCAATCTTTTGCAATGTTTTAAACAAAACCCCGTTTTTTTCGACAACGTTATTAATATTAAATTAACTACTACAAATTCGGTGGTTTGAATATAGAAAAATGGATTCCATATTTGGAATCAGTAGGTCCAAATTATGTTAATAGGATATTTTTTATTTTTGGTCGTAATGTATAGTAACTACGGTAAAATTAATTTACCAGAGTTAAAGGTAAATCAGGTATTTAAGGGTAAATAGTATTTTATAAAATTACCCTAACACTTGTATTAATATATTTGGATGATAATATTTTGTCCTAAAATATACTTTGTTCAAAATGGTATCTATTGGAAACCACATGGATGTTTTTATGACCTTTAATTTATTTTATTTAAAAGAAAAGTGAAATATGTCTCACTCAATCTTTAATAATTAAATTATTTTTAATATAAGGATATAGAGAATAAAAATTCGATTATAAATAATCATATGATATCTAAAATGGTTTTCGTTATTATGGTAATATATTTGTAATTTGTAATAAATATTTAATTACCTTATTAATTTCTAAATTAAAGATGCAGAAATTATTTATTTAGTGAAAAATCATTAATATTGTTTTTATTCAAATAATAATACCCATAAAAAGCCCAAAAACATGACCAAAACTAATTATTAGAGTATATATACAGCTTAATCATCCAATTGGAGTCCTGTGGACCATTTAAAGCCTTTTAAAACAGATTATGGAATTATATTTTATTATATTAAATGATGTCATTGTTCTCACATTCATAATTTAATAAACATAAAATTTTAAAAATTGGGGGTTTTAGAAGATAAATTCGACTAAAATATTTCTTATGGAAGCTATTAGATTTATTGGTGTCATATTATTTTATTTATAATTTCTATTAAATAAATAAGTATATTAAATATATATACAATAATGATGTAGTAATTATTTTATTAATAGAAATATCAAATAAATGGTTTTAAAAATATTAAAATAAATATTATATGAACAAATTAATGTGATCGAAATTCTTTTTACATGAATATGACATGTTAGGAATCTATTAAATATTTTGTTTCGAATATATCTTCTGTGTGAATTTTATTCAAATTCAAATAATTGAATAGTGTAAAAATTGACAGTATTGATATTTTATAAAATTAACATATTATTAATTTTTTTAAAAGTGAAAAAAATATTTAAAATCTTAAAAATAAACCTTATATGGTTTGAAATTTAATAATTTATCTACTTTTGTAAAATTCAAAACAAATAAGTAAGTATTTTTTACAATATAATAATTAGAATATTATTACTTCAAATAAAATTAAATAGATTAAATAAGGATAAATCAAAATGATAAGGTTTAAAATAAACATAAAACATGTCAAAATTTTATTGGTTTATGAGATTACAACCATATATGATATAATCTTCAAATTATGTCATTTGTTATATTTTTTAGTGGGGTTTAAATTTATTATAAATTAATATTGTTTAGGATTCCAAAGGTGCCCCTCTCCTCCCTTATAAAAAGGCACCACCTCCCTCCCCACATCAACCACTTTTTTGAGCATTAATACTCATCCAAAACCAATCCATTTCCCTTATACACTTCCCTAGAAACATACTAGAGGTTCTGGTCTTCTTAATAGGCCAAATTGAGTGCCCTAATAGGAGGTTATGAAGAGGCGCATCGGAAAAGAGGTAATATCAATTACAGATTCATTTAAACATATTGCTTCTCCTACTTCCTCTATATGAGTTGTTTAATTATTAAGTAATAACTCCAGTATCAATTGAATACTGATATGGTTTTATTAATATGAAACAACCACATTCTATCTTCTATCCATTCTACAAAAAATGAAATCACCATGCGTGTGTACGTACGACTTACAGTCTCCATGTTGTGGTGTAATATTTTATTTCATCACTTAAATAATTGGATTGGTATAATGATGGAAGAAATAACTATTTATGATTATTGTAATGTGATATTTATTTTTAAATATTATACACAATACACATAAATAAAATTACACAATCCTTGGAATCATATCATCACTCGTGCGTACGTACGGCCTACCGTCTTCACGATGTGATGTGAGTCGTTCGATATGATATTCATTGAATAATGATTATATAAATGATTTGAATGAATAAATAAAATATATATTATACTAATAAAATTCTTTAAATTATATATCTATAATCTATAAATATGAATAATACTTTATTTGACAAAATATGCATAAGAAAATAAAGCAGTTAACACCCCAATAACGAGTAAAAATGAAATGCAACTAATAAAAACATAAGAATATGACCATATATGATAACATAACAATGACTATGATTCGGAAATAAGTCAATAACATTATTTAAATCATTATACATATGGATCAAATACGTAAAAATCATATCAGACCAAATGTAAGGGAAAATCTCGCAATCTCATTTTTATCTGAGATTGTTTATACTTCAAAATTTACTATCGTAGATTTATCATCCACTTCCATGTTTACTCAATATGTAATATTAATTCCATCCTTATACAAATTTTTAAATCCAATTTTACTTATTTATGATTGTTATTAATTAAAAGGAAAGGAACTTGTTTATCAGTACGAGATACTTTTTGAATTTTCAATCCAAAGTACAGGAAGAATGTTTTTTAACATATACGGAATGAACTGATTTTTATGGTATCATAACACCTTATTTAAATGAATATTACTCTACAATATTTCATGATTATTTTCGACAAAATTATTTTATTTTAAAAATTCACAACATTTTGAGAAAATAAAATGATTTTGACGAAGAAAGGAAATTTTCCTCAAAAATTCATTTCAAGTGTTTTATCAAAAATATTTTCCATCTAAGATGACATTATTTAATATGTTTCTGTTTGAAGTAAAATGTATATATTATTTACATGTTTTGATTTTTCATATGAAGAAATTATATCAATTTTTTTTATATATATTATGTTATGATGGGATGATATTTATAAAACCCATATTATTTTTTGGGTTATGACGAATGATTTATGTTTTTTTTGTGGAACACGTAAGAAATGATTTAATTATGAGATGGGTGTGACCTATATCTCCCACCAATGCATTGAGTAAATATTTATATCTCATGAGATATACAAGGATGGAATGGAAAGTAAATCTAGTTCAGTAATGCATGGCTATAACAAAAAGTAATCACAGTTCAGTAATGGACATTGTCCACTATGATGGTCATGGAAGTAGTGCCTTGGCTACTATGGAAATCAGAAAATGTGATTAATTGGCTTCCACAATTACATGTTTTATTCCCATTCTTTTTTATCATGAGTAATATTCTTTTATGATCAATGCCTTACGTACTTCAAATATTTATTTCACTACAAGATATTTTAATGTTTAAACCTTATGTTAATTTTTATAGGTTCAAATGTATATGGTTTGTTTTATTTTCTCCACGATTACCCTTACTGAGCATTTCAGATCACCCGTTTTGTGTTTTCTTTTCACTAGGATATGAAGGATAGTTTTAGGTTGGATAAAAAGGGAATATCTTTATGGGAGATGTTGAAGATCTTTCCCCATGATTAGATAATTATGTTCCGAGTTTCCAAAGACACTAAACTAATACGGTCATTGGTAATATTTTTGTTATGTTTAAAGAATTCCAAAAAAGTAGTGTAATGTCCATGTACGTCAAGATTTTGGTATCTTCTATTGGTATCAGAGTGAAGGTTTATTTAACCTTTGGAAACAATGATAAGAAAACTTTAGTGAGATCCCTAGAGATATTTCTATGGTATGTCTTAGGATGTCACTAAATTTAAGTATAAGTGTATGATATAGTCCTAGAATTACTATAACGATCATATAATTAATCCTAAGATGTTAGATATTGAAGGTAATCCCCCTAGATTAATTTTTTTTTCCTAATATGAGTTTTGGCCTCTCTCACTATTCTTTATAGGTTTCAGGCGATGGCTGGAACCCTATGAAACTGTGTGGATCAATGTAATGGACAATGCAATGATTGTCCTCCTGAAAAAACCAATGTTATGGGAGATAAATTGAAAAATTTTATTTCTATACTTACAGAAGCTATGAATCATTCTGGACTTCTAAATCAGTACAAAGGGGAAAAGTATTCTATTTAGTCCTTCACAAGGAAATGTCCACCATCTTTCTTTGGGACTTCTGTTCCACTTATTTCATTACAATGAATCAGTACCATTGAAAAGATATTTTTCATACTTCACTTTTCATAACATGATAAATTTATTTTGGTTGTTTACTTTTTTGAAGGTGGAGCAGACCAGTGATGGACTCTAATTAAGAATACAAGGCCCCAAGATGGAATTGAATTGATGGAATGGGATGAAATCAAGAAATTATTTTTCAATGTGTACTTCCCACATATTATTTGACCAATGATTGAAAATGAATTCCTTGCACTTAAGTAAAAGGATGAATAATCTGTTGGTATATATGTGGTGAATATTAAAAGGATTTCAAGTTATTCATCTGGCATTATCATCCAACATGAAAGTAATGTTGATCGATTCTTCAGTGACTTAAAACCAATTCTTCGAAGGAAATTAGCTACAAAAGATGTCAATAGCTATGAAGAAATTGTGTATTTTCCTATCAAGGTATAATTAGAAGTTGGTGTTAGATATACATCTCACGGTTTTGACAAAAAACGAAAGATGGAGTTCTAAGAAAAATCTCAGAACAATGGTGAAAAAAAGATGAAAGTTTCTTTTTGTAAAAAGTGTTGAAAGAAGCATGGTGGATATTGTCTAAAATTTTCTAGAAAATGATTCAAGTGTGGAATAGATGGACATCGAGCAGCTGAGTTCCAAAGTAATGGGAAAAAGGTTTCCAACTACGTGAATTGAGAAAAGACTATAGAGAAAGTACTAATAACACTTCAATGCTACAAGTGCAATGAAATTGGGTATTATTCAAATCAATTCCCTAATCCAAGTGTTAATGATGATCAATGTGAACAACCTCTTAAGGAAAAAGAAAAAAAGGGAAGTCACATGCGATCACTACTTGTGATATTGAGTATGACAATAATGTGGTGGAATAACTAAGTGTTTATGTAATGGGATATCAAAATATTATCAAGGAATCTCATTTATAGTATTATGGAATATTGGAATATCTATGTATTGGTTTATTCTAGTTTTAAATAATTATATAGTAATGATAACCGTGGAAAGTGATTGAAATATTTTTTGAAAGCAGTTGATTGAACATATAGAAGGGATAAGGAGAAAATAATATGGTTGATAGTACTAATAAACTCATGACTGATAAAAGGATAAAGTGATATCATGGTTTCAGTATATATAATTTTTGGGATTTATGTATGTGGAAAGAGTTAACTTTTGACTGATTTCATGTTTTCACTAAGGTTTTGTGGTAATACATGTTTCAATGGAATACATGATTAAGGTATTCACATGTTTGGAATGTAACCAACATGTTATATCTTATGATATTTGTGGGATGATTGCTTGTATTCAAATTCCAGGTAGATGGCATTTCTAGAAATCGTGTTCATTATACTATGAGCTCGGATTGATGTATTTGGGATACAACTAACAATTTTAATTGATTATGTTTGACATAACATAGTTTTGTTTTAGGAGAAAAATATTTTCGATATTATGGTTGGAATGTTATAATCATGTAGTTTTAGAAAAAGGAAAACCTGCAGGATGAGTGACAACCCGTCGCATCAGAAAACGCTGCAGAAATTGAACCCACAACCATAGTGTGACATGCATTTATAGCTTACCACTGGCCTACAGGATGTCCCTGGTTAGTATAAATTAGTTTTATATTATTCAGTGTTTTGATAGATTAAGTATAAGCCTTTTTTGTAACCATATATGATTAATATCACCATATATGGACATATGTATAATTAATAACTTTTTATAGCTTTTTGATTGACAAAAATGGAATGATCCATCCTTCTATCACATGATATTCTTACACTTCACGAATGAGAAATTCAACTTCATTTCTTTAAGAGATGAAGTGGAAATTTTTCAAGGAACAACCAAAGATGAGATTGTACCAAAATCAAGTAATTATTTCATCTATTTCAATTTTTAATATTTAGGGAAACGTTCTTGAAAACCTAAAATGTTGTCCTAGTACCCTCATGTCCTATGAGTCAAATGGTACCTTAGATCATCATAAATTAATGGCTTTGTGATTGTTGGATTTTTCATAGCTATGTTCTCTACCACTCTCCATCAGAACATGATGGTCAGATTTATCATCCATATCCATATTTTCACCTATATTCTTCTATGTGGAAACCTAGAGATGAGTTACTTTGGGTGACCACTATGTTTCTAACATTCCTTTTTAAAATTATATTTTAATATTCCTTCTTACGATGTGGGTTTCTTTGAATGAAACTTTCAAGTAGTAAACGATTTATAACCCCGATGAATTTCATGGGTGAAATTCATTTTAAGGGGGTAGAATGTAACACCATGAGATTTTATGAGATATATTCATTTTAATTTATTTGATATATTCTTTTATATGCTACACCAATATTAGCTTGTGCTATATGAAACACCTTATTCGCTTGCAGTATACACAACAATATTCTTGGCTCGTGTTACATGCAATTTCTTGTTTGTTTGGTATAAATCATTCTCCGCTACCTTGAGTATAGATTTTGTTAAATGTATAAATGAAATAATATTTTATTATGTTATATACTATAGTTAAGTAACCATTCACTACGTGCAACCCTTACTTGTCTTGCATTACACGCAAGAGTGACCTTCGTAGATAGCATGTGTTGTAAGCAATACCGAGTTTCACTAAACTATTATTTATTGTTATAATATTATTATGAACTACCTGTTATGAATAGTAGAAACTAACTTTTTCATTTTAGAACATTGTCATTAATCTTACACATTTTATATAACATGGTTTGAAAAAAAAAATTATTTGGGTAATATAAGTATTTTTAAAAAAATGCAGTTTTCCCGCCTTTTGATGGCACATAGATTTTAAATATAATTTTTTAAAATTTTATAAGTTAAATTTGAAAAAATAAACTAATTATTTTGAATCAAGATATAAATATTTACTGTGGATAATTTTTTTATATTTTTTTGATAACATTCATATTTTAATTAATAGAAAAAACATGGTAAATTTTATTTAAAGAAAAATTTTTTCATCGATATAATTTATATGATAAAATTATATTATTTAATGGTTTTAAAGTATACATAGAATATATATTTAAAATTTAATATAATTTATTTTATTATCATTAATTATACATTGAATTCATAGGTAAAAACATTTCAATCTTTTGTAATGTTTTAAACAAAAACCCATTTTTTCGACAATGGGATTAATTTTAAATTAATTACTACCAATTCTATGTTTTGAATTCGGAAATGGATTAAATATTTGGAATCATTAGGTCCAAATTTTTTTAATAGTCTACTTTTTATTTTTGGGCATTATATATAGTAACTACGGTAAATTTTATTTAACCTAGTTAAAGGTAAATCATTTGATTAAGGGGAAAAATAATATTATTAAATTACCTAACATTTGCATTAATATAATTGGATGATTATATTTCTTCATAAAATATACTTGGGTCAAAAATATTTATACTATAACCCACTTGGATGTTATTATGGCCATTAATTTGTTTTATTTAAAGGAAAGTGAAATATATCACACTGAAATTTTAATAATTAAATTATTTTTAATATAAGGTTATACAAAATATAAATTCGATTTTAAATATTCATATGAAATCTAAAATGGTTTTCGTTATTATGGTAATATATTTGTAATTTTTAATAAATATTTAATTACCTTAGTAGCTTGTACATTAATGATTCATAAATTATTAATTTAGTGAAAAATCAATAATATAGTGTTTATTCAAATAATAATACTGATAAAAGTACCAAAAACTTGACAAAAACATTTTGGAAGAGTATATATACACCATAATAATCCAAGTGGATACTTTTGGGCCATTTTGAGCCTTATTAAATAGATTATGACATTTATATTATATTATATTAAATGAAGTCAAAGTTGTCACCGTCATAATTTAATAAACATAACAATTTAAAATTCGGGTGTTTTAGAAGATAAATTCAACTAAAAGTTTTATAATGTAAGATATTAGAATTATCTGCATCATAGTATTTTATTTTTAACATTTATGCAACAAATAACTATGATAAATAATTATACAAAAATGTTGTAGTAATTTTTTTATTAAGGGAAATATAAAATAAATAGTGTTAAAAATATTAAAATAAATATTATATGAACAAATTAATGTGAAAAAACAATTTCTTAGTAGAATATGGAATGTTAGGAATCTATTAAATATTTTAGATAGAATATATTTTCTCTGATAATGTTATTTAAATTCAAACAATTGAATAGTGTCAAAATTGACACTATTGATATTTTATACAAATAACATATTATTAAATTGTTTAAAAATCACAAAGATATTTAAAAATTACAAATTGAAACAATTATAGTCTGAAATTTAATAATCTATCTAATTTTTTAAAATTCACATCAAATAAGTATGTATTTATAAAAATTTAATAATTAGAATATTATTATAACAAATAAAATTAAATAGATTAAATAAGGATAAATCAAAATGATAAGGTATAATATAAAAATATAAAATGTATAAATTTTATTGGATGATGAGATTACAAACCTGTATCATCTAATATTTAAAATGAGTACATTTTGGAG